>OZ024725.1:61839419-63293031 GCA_964016875.1 Fallopia convolvulus
AGAGAGAGATCGAGCCCGGAGTTGACGAAGGCGATCGGAGATTCGATCCCTGTGCCGGAGAAGACGCTGATACTCTCGTCAAAGCTTCTTCTCGAAGCTTTGCCAGCCTCTGGGGGCCGAAACCCTAGATCTTCTTCCTTAGCTTCACTTTCTCTGTTTTGTTTTCATTCTGTAGAGTTGTGTTAGGTGTTTGCTTGATCTTTGGTTTGCCGTGTATAGACATTTGTGTAACCATCCTTGAAAGCCTTGATAGTGGATTGGGAAGGGTCTCCCCACTGAGACTCCGCGGACGTAGGTTTTAACACCGAACCGCGTAACCATTCTCTGTGTCACTTGTCTTTATGCTTTCTTGGTTCGATCTTGTTTGTGTGTGTGTGATTAGAGACTAGATCTGATTTTACATGTGTGTATTTATTTTTGGGCTTCTACCTTGATGATGCGAGCCATCTTGTAGAACCGTATTTTTTCATTTGTTGATTAGGGTACGAATGAACATGTTAGGATATATGGGTATATATGCAGATTGGAGATAAGTTTTTTTTTATAGGAGGAATTGAGGGCGACTTACAATTCCAAGTAATAGTACACATAAAATCTCTCTTCTTGCTCTTAACACAATTTATCTTAAAACATATAAAAACACAAATACGGATTTATTTATAAGCTAATCAAAATGAGGCAGCTTTGGCTTGCTCATGGGATAGTGTAACCCTGCAAAACATTTTCACAAAATTAGGATGATTCATTTAAGTGTATATTTCATCAATCAAATATTAAATAGAAAAATGGGGAAAAAATTCAAAAAAATGGACTGAGGATGGCAATTGGCAAGACCTACATTATTAAAACTGATATATGTTCATAGTTCAAACTCTTTTTTTTTTCTTTTTTCAATTGTGAATTTGTGATACATATTTTTTTTTCTTTCTAAAGAGCACTGCCCATAAAAATCGAACGGAAGACTTTTGGCTATCACCTTTAAAATTTTAACCGCTTGATTAGATGTCAGAGAAAAAAAAGAAAAAAAAATAGATGCTCGTGAATGGCCCGGTTATTACTTATTTAGCATCTGTTCCACAGTAGCGAAATTACCAACGGAACGTAGAAACGGGAGCGAAACTTCACTGTTGTACCCACTAAATTTTACACCCTCCTACCTTAAGGGCTAAGGGGGCAACGTTTCAATAGAGTTTTGAGATAGCCGGAGAACGTTGGTAAATGTAACGGAGCCTTAGTTTAACTTAGTCACTAGTTGTTATACATACTTGTTAGAAAAGCTGGAGGCTTTGATTTTGATGGTTCCAAACGTCTGTCACGTGAACGACCTCGAGTCTTTGAAAAGAGTCGCCAACGTCAGTTAGGTCGTTGACGTGTGTTGAAGGCAGATCTCGGAGATCTTGAAGACGCGTGAGATCATGACATATTAGATAGTATATTCTTGTTTTAGGAAAGATCTCATGTATATTGTATTGTAATCCGATTGTTGCATTTATCCTAAGCCGATTTTATTGTAATCCTTTTATATGCTTAGTATGTTTTTGTAAAGATAATGGAAATAATATCTTGCCATAACCGAATTGGAAGATATTACTCTCTCTTATCTGACCTAGTTTGTGTGTATTTAATGTAAGGTTTTAGGTTAGATAGAGCACGAACTCATACTCCATTTTGTGCTAAGAAAGAAACGAGAGTTCGAGAGAAAGACGTAGGCTTTTGTTAGATTGAGTGCGGGTTGTAGTTATTCAGTTCACAACGAGTTCTAGAGTGTTTGGGAAGTAGGTCTAGATCCAGGGTTTTCGTGTAACTAATCCAAAAGATCAATAAAGCAAGCTACGACTTTTAATCCTTCCAAGCGAGAACTTGGAAGGGAGTGGTTTTTACACTTGGTTGATTGAGTTGATCAAACAAGTGTTTCTATTATAAAAACTTCGTGTTCAAGTAAGTCTTTTTTGTAGTTTATTTCTGTTGCATTTACTTAAGAGGTTAACGACTTAATTGAGATCGACAACCTAGACGTACTAACGATCCTACAATACTTAAACATATCAAAAACATATACGGTCCACTTACTAAGACTTTAGAAAAGTCAAGTTCCACTCCACTACTAAACCAACTAACACGTATTTTTCAGCAAAGTAATTTGAAAGTGAAAGGAGGAGTAAAAGGGTCATTTGAAAAGCTTACTGCCACACTTGGAACCGTGGTGGAGCCTGAGCCCACAGTGCCGAGCAACGTACACGGCCTTCTCGACGCTCATCGTCTTCTCGACGTCCTTGTTCAAGTACTTGCACGCGCACGGCACGTTTATCTTCCGCACCACGCCGCAGCACGCCCTCGACGGCCGAATCTTGGGCCCCGACTTCCGCACGTAACGCCCGCACTCGCTCATCAGCCCGCCGATGTCCAGCCCAGGACACTGCTGGGCCCGGCCCAGGCCCACCAGCCCTGCCACCAAGAACACCACGACCACCACCATCACACGCGAATTTGCCATCTTACTGGTTTCTCTTTCTTACTGGTTAATTTCTCCCCTTGTATTGTGAATGAGGGAGTGAATGTAATATATATAGATAAAAATTGTTCGAAAATAATGCAATTAGAAATTTCCAGGAAATAGATTAAATTAAGTGGAGAGAGTGGAGAAATAATTGACAGAAAATTCCACTAGTCCATTTTTGTAAGTTCCAGGAAATAGATTAACCTAAGTGCACATAGTTGAAAATTTTAATAAATTTAACTTTCTGTATTTGTGGAAGAAGATTTGCCTAGTCCTCCACTAGTCCATCTTGTAACTTGTAAGTTCTATTTTCCACAGTTCTGTTCAAACTTTAAATTTAAAAATCAACCAAATATAAGCTTTCAGGGTTGACTCGGGGCTTGACTCATATTCGCTCTATCAACTAAGACCATGGCACTATGACAATACGTTTTTTTTTTTTTTAATAAAGGTAAGGATTCGAAGTACCAAACAAGCTCGGTAAATTGAGAGACAGAGATAGAAACTCGGTAGCCGGACAAACCGGCGTGTTATATTAAAAAATTATTTTTAATTCCATCTATCTCATTCTATTACCTTTTTTACTTTATCTACCCATAATCTAATCTTATTTAAAAAACTTGTAATAACGATTATAGGGAGTATACTATATACACTCATATCTCTCTCTCTCTCTCTCTCCATGACCATTTTCTTTACTGTCTCGTTCATTAATTTTTGATGAACGAGATAGTGAAGAAGTCCTTAGGCTAGTATATCAAATTGATATGGGTAGTTCATCAATTTGATGTTGATTTATGCAGAAAGTCCTTAAGTTTTGTTCGGGTAAATCTAGCTGATATGGGACTCGAGCTGAAGCTTATCGGTAATTGAAACTTATATCTTTAACTGAAATTTATAATTGGTTTTAGCAACTGATATTATTAAATAAGATAATTAATAGGTGTTCGGTAAAGTAAGTTTTTAAAAAAAAAAGTGGATGGTAAATTGCGGAAATGAGTATGAAATATTTTATATTTCATGGAGTCCTCACCAAAAAAATAATATTTCATGGACAAAATTACTTTTCAGCCTAAATATCAGCTAGTTAGCATAAGCTTTCATGTCTTATTTAAGCTTATTATCCAAACACTTGATAAGAAGCTTATTTACCAACCACTTTTTCACATCAACTTCTATAAGGCGATAAGCTCTAAATGATGTCATCCAAACGTAGCGTTAATTGGTATGGATTGATTTCGGGCCCAAGAGTCAAATTGAGTGACTACTTCTTATTTGTTCTAGTTCTATAGAAATAAGTTTTACATAAGGTAATGGTAATTTGATGTAGTTTACCTATATAATTAGATTTACATTAATACATAAGAAAATGAGAAAACAACATGTTAGGATATATGCATGGGCAGGGGTGGCCCGAGCATATGCAAGACGTGTATTTGCACATGGTCTCAAAATTAAGTAGGGCCCTAAAATTATCAAACCTAATATTATTATATAGTAAAAGCTTAAATTTTTTGGATAAATTAATGTAGATTGCTTAAATGGTTTGTGGAAAAAAAAATAGCATAGATTTTACATATGCATCTTATTAAAAATACTTATTTTAAACAGGACTCTCGTAAATCATTAGTCGCCTCGCCTCTATGGGTATTATATATAATACATACTTTGAACACTTGTATGCATTTTTTTTATATGCAAATTGAAGTTAAGTCATTTTATTGAGGGCATGATATAGCAACTCACAATTTCTACTATGTAATAATAGTCCACATAAAATATCTCTTATTAACACATAACTTATCTTGACACATAAAAAACATACACATAACATTTATTCATACTACATAGTGTAAGCTAATCCATATGAGGCAGCTTTGGCTTGCTCAGGGGATAGTGTAACCTGCAAAACATTTTCACACAATGAGATAAAAATAAAAGAGACAATATTAAAAAAAAAGGGTTGATGCTTTGATGACAAGACCTAAAAGTTTAAGATATATTTGGGTGAATTTTTTTTGATGAAGGGCACTTCATATTAGAGTCGATCGACCGGGAAATTTCTGGGTATTGTTTTTAAGACCTAATCGTTTGATTAGACGCCCAAAGACTTGTATTTCGGTAAATTTGTCATACATATTTTGCATATCAAAAACATATCTAATGAATAGAAAATATCATTATTTTTTTCAAAAAAAAACAAAAATTTATTCCCGATATTTACATGTGATATCAATATCATCTTCATTATCATCAATCTCTTTCTTTTTTTCTTTTTTTTTTGGCCAAAAAATAATTTAGGAGGGACCCAATTCCGACAAGGGAACATGAATACAAATGGGTCTCTTGTACAAATGGACAAGTCATTGGAGTTGCATAATGCTACTTCACACTTGCATGTGATGCAACAGTAAGAATTGCACAGAAGACCACTTATGTTGTTGTTGAAGGTTTATTAGATGCGTTAAGCGGAATTTCAGATCATATCTAAACATCTAATCGTAGGATCTTCATGCATAATTTATAGATCAATCATTGTTTAAGAAAATACCTGTTGATGCGTGAACCGGATCTAATCGGGTAGGAACGAAAGAGATGATAGCCCCACGTGTTGCTCCTCTAGTTGGTCCACACGAGCCCGGTCTAGATCGCCTTTGGTTTCGACTGCTAGGACGAAGGTCGCAAAGCGAGCAATCGAATTGCTTCTGATGAAGATGGTAGTCTCACTCTCACTTAATTCTTTTCAAAAGCACCAACAACAATTGTTTTTTCTTTCCCTTTTATTATACGTACAAAACCATATAAGGTGAGGAGAGCCTCATCTAATTAATTAGGAGGAAGGGGGTTAAAACTCATTACAATTGTAACTTACAAAATGTGTAACTCCCCTAATTAACCTCACTATTAATCTCCACCAATTAATTATTTCATAAATAAATAATATGGATATATATTAATATTCAACCATCATTCCCGTTGATCTAGTCCGTCAACTCATAGTGTGTGACCTCATAGGACCCGTTTATAATAGTCATAGGTTTAACTCGTTTAAGCCCATTAATCGTAATTGACTTCTAGCAAAGCACTACAACTCCTAAAATAATCGGATTGAATTATCTCCGTCAATTGTCCTATTCCAAGTTTAGTCATTGCACATTAAATTAAAAGGACACAATTCCTACAATCTCCCACTTGTCCTTAAACAAGTGTGCAATATAAGATACCTTTGTCTCTTAATGTCTTATTTGACGATATGGTGACATTCATATCTAATGTCAAATGTGTTTCTTGAACTCCAAGTTTGAACTGTCAATTAAACGAATGAAAAACAATCATCCGAGCATGGCCATGCATTTTCAGTTCTCGCTCTTCAAGTGGCCGAGACACCAATCCTATTCAATGTATCATTGTATACACGAACTAGGAGGACTTCTCCAGTCTTGTATGACTATGGCTCCCACTCAACTTTTGGCAATCCCAACTACTGCCTTTTTAACTCCCTTTTACGGAAAGCGTTTAACAGTGTCAAAGAAATACAAATTATCAAGAGAGACCATAACACACTCATGTCTGAGGAATCTACTAATCCTGGTTTAACTTAAAACTCTACAATCTCTTTTGGAGAGTCTTAAGTTGGGTCAGTCTTACATGTATCATCCATACACATATATGTAAAAGACTAGACATCTCCATGTCCCTATAGCCCATGAAACTTGGCGCTATCAGTCAACTTACAATATAGTTACTAATAAAATCATCTATGTCCATTTTGATGATTTCAAACTATAGACTTTCAATAATTCAAAACTTCATTTCACTTAATGGGGTTTCATTTACCAAAACACTTAAGGTGATCCCATTTGTTAATAATGAATTATTTGGACATATTATTTAATATCGATTAAAACAATATATAAATAAGGATGAAATATCATATATCATAAAATCATCAAGTCAAACATTAAACAAGTGTCTAACACTCTCAACATAAAATATAATACAAAGCAATCTCAAAGCCATTCTCCAATGTGTTTGAGACCCTTAGCCCTAGTGTGACTATCATGCTTTGGCCTAGGCATAGGCTTGGTCAATGGATCTGCAATGTTGTTATCTGTATGCACCTTACACATCTTAATGTCACCCTCAGAGACTATGCGTCGAATAAGGTGATACTTTCTCATAACATGTCTAGATTTGGAGCTCGAACTCGGTTCCTTGGCTTGAGCTATGGCACCATTGTTGTCACAATAGATGTCGATAGGCTCTGAAATGCTAGGGACTACACCGAGTTCATCCAAGAACTTCCTCATCCAAACGGCCTCCTTCGCCGCTTCACTAGCGGCGATATACTCAGCCTCAGTCGTAGAATCAGCTACTGTATCTTGCTTGGAGCTCTTCCAACTCACTGCTCCTCCATTAAGGATGAAGACATATCCCAATTGAGACTCACAACCATCTCGGTCAGTCTGGAAGCTAGCATCAGTATATCCTTGAACGACTAATTTGTCATCACCTCCATATACTAAGAAATCATCCTTGGTTCTTCTTAAGTACTTCAGGATGTTCTTAGCTGCACACCAGTGTGCCTCTCCTGGATTTGATTGGTATCTGCTACACATGCTCAAAGCAAATGCAACATCAGGTCGTGTACATACCATGGCATACATGATAGATCCTATAGCAGAAGCATAAGGAATCTTGCTCATCTTCTCAAGCTCAACAGGTGTTTTAGGACACTGTGTCTTGCTGAGATGTACACCATGTTGCATGGGTAAAAACCCTTTCTTGGAATTTTGCATCTTGAATCTGTCAAGAATCTTATCTATATAAGTTCCCTGACTTAATCCAAGCAATCTCTTAGATCTATCTCTATAGATCTTTATTCCAAGTATGTACTCGGCCTTTCCTAAGTCTTTCATTGAGAAACATTTCTTCAGCCATTCTTTTACGGACTCTAGCATCGGAATGTCATTCCCAATAAGTAGTATGTCATCCACATACAAGACTAAGAAGGCTACCTTACTCCCACTAAACTTCTTGTAAACACAAGGATCCTCTTCGCATCTAATGAAATCAAACTCTTTGATCTTCTCATCAAATCGAAAGTTCCAACTCCTAGATGCTTGCTTAAGTCCATAGATGGACTTCTTAAGCTTGCATACCTTCTCAGCACCATTTGGATCTTCAAAACCTTCAGGTTGTGTCATGTACACATCCTCTTCTAAAAAACCATTTAGAAAAGCGGTTTTGACATCCATTTGCCATATTTCATAGTCATAATATGCAGCAATAGCTAAGATTATCCTAATAGATCTAATCATGACAACTGGTGAAAATGTCTCATCATAGTCTATACCATGAATCTGTCTAAAGCCTTTGGCAACTAGTCTTGCCTTGTAAACAGATACATTACCATCCTTGTCAGTTTTGAGTTTGAAAATCCATTTGCTTCCTATGGGTTTTACCCCATCTGGCAAATCTATCAAGTCCCATACTTGATTTTCAAACATCGAATCCATTTCGGACCTCATGGCCTCAAGCCATTTCTTGGAGTCTGGACCCGTCACTGCTTGCTTATAGGTAGAAGGCTCACTATGTTCTAACATAAGAACATCAAGGTTTACATTCAAGATGAAATCATCATAACGTCTTGGATGTACCCTTGGCCTTTCCGATCTACGAGTGGGTTCAACAACTGGATCAGGAATAGTTTGTGGATGTTTTGTTTCAAATACTATCAACTCTTCCTCGACATCATCTATGTCATCTTGTTGTTGAGTTTGTTGCACTTCATCTTGAACTGGTTCAATATGAATATTCCTCCCACTTGACTTATTGAAAATAAATTCTTTTTCCAAAAAGACACTATCCCTTGCAACAAACACTTTTTGCACAGTGGGATTGTAGAAGTAGTATCCAAAACTACCTTTTGGATACCCTATAAAATAGCACTTATCTGATTTAGGGGCTAGCTTTTCAGTCTGTAAACGCTTTACATAAGCTTCACATCCCCATATTTTCATAAAAGACAATTTTGGGACCTTCCCTGTCCATATCTCATATGGAGTTTTGTCTACAGTCTTAGACGGAGTCCTGTTTAGTGTAAGTACGGCAGTTGTGAGGGCATATCCCCAGAAGGATACCGGAAGATCAGCAAAACTCATCATTGATCGGACCATGTCTAACAAGGTCCTATTTCTCCGTTCAGACACACCATTTAGTTGTGGTGTTCCTGGAGTAGAAAGTTGTGTTACTATCCCACAATTTTTCAAATGATGATCAAATTCAAGGCTCAAGTACTCACCACCACGATCTGATCGAAGTGCCTTTATTTTCTTGCCTATTTGAGTCTCTACCTCATTTTGAAATTCCTTGAACTTTTCAAAGGACTCCGATTTATGTGACATAAGGTAAACATATCCATATCTACTCATGTCATCAGTAAATGTGATGAAGTATCTATAGCCACCTCTAGCTTTTGTGCTCATTGGCCCACACACATCAGTATGTACAATGCCCAATAGCTCAGTAGCCCTTTCATTTGTACCTTTGAAAGGTGCCCTTGTCATCTTGCCCATCAAACATGACTCACATGTTTCAATGGATTCATAATCCATATCTTTTAAAAGTCCATCTTTATGGAGCTTCTTCATGCGATTAAGACTGATGTGACCCAAGCGACAATGCCATAGGTAGGCTTCACTCAAATTATTTGATTTTTGCCTTTTTGTGTTTATATTATAAGATTCTGATTTAAGATCCAATACAAAAAGTCCATTACTCATTGGAGCACGAGCATAGAAAATATCATTCTTAAAAACGGATATATTTCCATCTTTAATGCTAAAATCAAAACCTTCAGAATGTAATAATGCAACCGAAATAAGGTTCTTTGTAATGCAAGGAACAAAATAACAATTATTCAGTTCTAAGATTAAACCAGAAGGTAAAGATAAACTAAAATCTCCTACGGTAAGTGCAGCAACACTTGCTCCATTTCCAACGCGCAGGTCTATCTCCCCTTTCTTAACTTGTCTCTTATTTCTTAGTCCCTGCACATATGAAATAATGTGAGCACCACATGCAGTATCTAATACCCAAGTAGGACCATTATCTAATGTGAGAACATTGGTTGTCATATTTTCAATAACACAAATACCTGAAGTGTTAGAACTCAAAGTCCCATTCTTCTTGTCTTCGAGGTACTTAGGACAGTTTCTTTTCCAGTGTCCCTTGGCCTTGCAGTAGAAACAATCATGGTCTGCAGCTACCTTTGGCTTTTCTCCTCCCTTAGGTTTTGCAACATGCTTGCCTTTCCCTTGGAAATTGTTCTTGTTCTTGGCCACCTTCTTGAACCCTTTCCCTTTGTTGACATTAAGAACCTCCTTCTTATTGTCAGTAGGAGTATTTTGCTCAGCAGCTTTGAGCATACCATGGAGTTCATTCAGGTTTTTTTTAATACCGTGCATATGGTAGTTCAACCTGAATGTGGAAAAGCCATCATGTAAGGAGTGCAAGACGATATCTGTGGCCAACTCTTGGTCATATGGGGTTCCCAACGACTCCATACGGCTAAAAAGACCGATCATGTCAAAAACATGAGGGCCTACTGGTTTTCCCTTCACAAGCTTGCTATCCAGTATAGCCTTGTGAGTTTCATATCGTTCAATCCTAGCCTGTTCCTGAAACAACACTTTCAGGTTGGTGATGATAGTGTAGGCATCCTGGTGTTCAAACCTCTTTTGAAGGTTAGGTTCCATGCCTGCTAGCATCAGACACGTTACTGGCAAGGAATTACTCCTTAACTCCATTTCTATATTTTTCTCCTCATCTGATGAGGTGTCAGTTATAGTAGGGATAGGGGTTGTTAGGACATCTTCACGCCCTTCGGACCTGAGAACAATTCTCAGATTCCTTTCCCAATCGAGAAAGTTTGTTCCGTTCAGTTTGTTTTTCTCAACTATTGAGCGTAGGGTGAATTTCAAATTGTCATTCGACATGATTTCTACAAAAAGAAACAACATGCAAAAGTTTTATGTTTGACATACACACATACTTAATATTAAACATGCTTTAAAACAAGTAAATGCGCATTTTATTCAAATAAACGATTTATGTTCCTAATGAATAAAACGATTCCAAGATCCTATTCTAGACAAGACTCAACGTACTTTTGCACTGCCTTAAGTCATGTGTGTTCAAGGTAAGTAACAATTACTAATTATAACTCATTATAATTCTTGGTTAATGGTCCACATCCAATGTTGGACTCATCACCATGCCTCAAGATCCAAAACTTTGCCTTTTGGTCTCTTGTTGGGTACAACCATATCAAGGTTTATGAATCCCTGTATAGATCCACCCTCACTAGTCAAAGATTATGGAAGAACACCCTCACTTTTGTGAAGCCCATCCAACCAAAAAATCTAAAACTTAATGGGTTATGATATGGAAAGGCATTGTCCCAATTTACCTTAGGAACTTAAGTCTTTTTATTTGTCTTTTATTTATAAGTGAAAAATGTCATAAATAAAAACAATATAAATACTTAAAATGAAGCATTCATAACGCAAAAATCGTGATCCTAGTATGGCCCTTACGATGCATAAAATAAAGATCTAATCTACATAATGCCTTCATCTTGTATCTTTCATGGATCTCCATCCTTGATTTACTTATGTCTTGTACTTCTTCTTGTATTTCAATTTTGAATTACTCTAATTGCAGAAATTAAATTACAACAAAACAAACGATGCGCAGATCGTGTACAAGAAAACATAACGATGCACAGATCGTATTTATGGGCCATACTAGTCACCTTATGCAAGCAATATATCATAATATAAAACAAGCATAATAATTAATAAAATAATTCATCTCATGAAAATTAATAATATATAGTATTAATTAAAATTAATCATCAAAGTGCATCTAACCAGACAAAATATATGATCAAGATATAATATCAAATATTTTACCTAATTTTAGTGAGATTTCCTAACTCCTTAGGAAACTATATATCGGATCATGACCTAGTCAAAACCCAAAATTAATATGAGATAAAAGAAAAACTAACAGTTAACTTTTCAATTGTTCACATGATATTTTAGATAACATGTGCTCACATTAATTAGCACAATGCATGTTACTTAGATGAGAACTTCAAAAGAAAAACGTTTTTCTTTTAATTATGTATATATGAGATCAAATCTCATTATAACTCAAAAAGAATTTTAAAAAAACAAAAAAACCAATTATAACAAACTCACCGAAAAAGAATGAAATCCAATTTCATTCATGCAGGTTCCATGTACGCCTGCCAAAAATTTTTGGTCAAAATCCAATTTCAATTTTTTTTTTCTTTCTGTAATCCAATTACAAGTTTGTAGTTAATTTCATGCGTACATATTGTTCCTTTCTTCTTTTTTTTCTCATATATCTATCTCATAGCATAGACAGTGAATGAAATCTAATTTCATTCCTTTATTTTTCTTTGATCTCATGCATTTTCATGTACAAAAATCTCGACACTGTTGAGTATACATACATGTTTAATTTAGTTTAATCATACAATTAACATGATACTCAAACTAGTATCTAGTCCGATTAATTAAAACTCTTTTCAATCAAGCACAAATATCTATATACCAAATTTATCAATTTGAATCCGAATTCACGTCAAGATCAACTTATTGATCGATTGATTCTATCAAAATATGCAAGAGGCTCTGATACCAATTGAAGGTTTATTAGATGCGTTAAGCGGAATTTCAGATCATATCTAAACATCTAATCGTAGGATCTTCATGCATAATTTATAGATCAATCATTGTTTAAGAAAATACCTGTTGATGCGTGAACCGGATCTAATCGGGTAGGAACGAAAGAGATGATAGCCCCACGTGTTGCTCCTCTAGTTGGTCCACACGAGCCCGGTCTAGATCGCCTTTGGTTTCGACTGCTAGGACGAAGGTCGCAAAGCGAGCAATCGAATTGCTTCTGATGAAGATGGTAGTCTCACTCTCACTTAATTCTTTTCAAAAGCACCAACAACAATTGTTTTTTCTTTCCCTTTTATTATACGTACAAAACCATATAAGGTGAGGAGAGCCTCATCTAATTAATTAGGAGGAAGGGGGTTAAAACTCATTACAATTGTAACTTACAAAATGTGTAACTCCCCTAATTAACCTCACTATTAATCTCCACCAATTAATTATTTCATAAATAAATAATATGGATATATATTAATATTCAACCATCATTCCCGTTGATCTAGTCCGTCAACTCATAGTGTGTGACCTCATAGGACCCGTTTATAATAGTCATAGGTTTAACTCGTTTAAGCCCATTAATCGTAATTGACTTCTAGCAAAGCACTACAACTCCTAAAATAATCGGATTGAATTATCTCCGTCAATTGTCCTATTCCAAGTTTAGTCATTGCACATTAAATTAAAAGGACACAATTCCTACAGTTGTATGATAGACAATTTTATGTGTTAGCTAGACCTGTACAAGTCCGGGTTAGCCTGCCCAACCCGCTCCATATTGGGGCGGATTTGATAAGAAAAATATACAAAATTTAGCTAGAACTATATAAGTCCGCGTTAGCCTGCCCATCCTCATGCCTCGTAATAAAACAGATTTGGACAAGAAAAATATACTAAATTACAACTTCGACTAGATAGATCGATCCAAATTCGATCTGATCCGAATCACCCACAAGTCTAGTGATATCTATCTAAAACAATTCGACCGGTCAGAATCGTTCTATTTCTACACTGGATACTTCGTACATGATTTCGTTTACTAAGTCTTATTAGAATCAAATGTCACTTTGTTACTAAACCAAAGGACTAATATATCTATTAACAAGCTTAGGGCTAAGTATGGGTCGATTCAAACCGAAATTTTAAGCCGAATTGAACCGATGCTAGCCCTAAACAAGCTATCTAGTTCGACCAGATAGATCGATTCAAATTCGATCTGGTCCGAATCACCCGCAACTCTAGCGATATCTATCTAAAAGCTACTTTTCGGTCTTGTAACTACAATTCAATCGGTCAGTATCGCTCTATTTCTACACTGGATACTTCGTGATTTCGTTTACTAAGTCTTACTAGAGTCAAATGTCACTTTGTTAATAAACCAAAGTACTAATGTATCTTTTAACAAGCTTAGGGCTAAGTATGGGTCGATTCAAACCGAAATTTTAAGCCGAATTGAACGAAAATGAGGGGTACGAAGGGTCATTTTGAAAGCTTACTGCCACACTTGAAGCCGCGGTGGAGCGTGAGCCCACATGACCGAGCAACGTACACGACCTTCTCGGCGCTGACCGCCTTCTCGACGTCCTTGTTCACGTACTTGCACGCGCACGGCACGTCTATCTTGCGCACCACGCCACAGCACGCCTTCGACGGCGGGATCTTGGGCCCCGATCTCTGCACGTAACGCTCGCACTCGCTTATCAGCCCGCCGATGTCTAGGCCCGGGCATTGTTGGGCCTGGCCCAGGCCCAATAATCCTGCCACCGCTAACACGACGGCCGCCGCCGCCATCACCATCAGACGGGAATTTGCCATCTCCGAAGCAGTCACTAGTCGGTCTCTACTTGAAATGTGAATGTGAGAGTGAGAAATGAATGGGCTTATTAAATAGATTGTTGATGGTAAAAGAAATTGAGAAATTTGTGCAAGGAATTATGGCTAGGTGTCAAGTGTCGATTCGCCGTGAAATAGTACGTGTCCAATAGGGACAATAATAGCATGACATATGATTTTATAAATATTTATGATGGGTCAATTCTAGTTTTTAATATGGTTGTAAATGTGTACAAAGTTTGGTTCGAATTCGTCTATATATTGTCAAGTTTTTTCAATCAACGTGACTTGCCTTGTTTCACTTGTTAATATGGAAACTTATTTTTGAATGAAAATTTATTTTTGAAAATTCTACACGGTAATTCTAAGGGTTAACATTATTTACGAGATGTACAATATTTTACATAATGTGTGTGGTAACCCTGAAATTAATACATAATTTACAATATATCCTTTTTATCGTTAAAGTTAGTTTTATAAGAGAAGGAAAATTAAAATCTTAAAAAATAAAAACAAAAGAAATTTTCATACTTATAAATTAATTAGGGATTGGATTAAAAATTTAAGAATCCGTGTATGTGATGGATCTGTTCTTTACTATCCTACTTGCTTTACAAATTAATTAAGCTTACGTTGTTAATTTATACATCAGTGATGGATATAAACTATCAATGGTTTCAATTCATTGATATATGCTGCAATAGGAATTCGGTTGATTAGAACTGTTATTTTTTTTTGGTAGAATGATTAGAATTGTTATTAACATAGTGCAGGCCTAAGCAATACTATTAAAAAGAATTATTAGAACACTCGTCAATGGCGTCATATTGGGAGGCTGACTTCTCTACTGTGGCTATGGCGACATAATTAGTAATTATCATTTATCTTATTTTTGATTTGTAAGATTTGTAAAAAAATTTATAGAACTAAAGTTATCAGTAAAAGGTTAGATTTAAATTTTTTAGATATACTGTGAATTTTGTATTAATCTCGAGGTTACCACACGCATTATGTAAAACATTTGTACACCTTATAAATAATGTCAAATCTTAGGGTTACTGTGTAAAATTTCCGATATATTTTTTATATTTTAAAAACGTAAAAAAATAAAGAGATATACGAATTTCAAGAGTGTTAAAACAATTTTTGAGTAAAAAGTAGTTTTGGAGGAGAAATAGAACAAGGTAAAAAAATTTCAGTCTTCTTCCTTATTTCGTTCTAAGAAAGTTTGTTGGTCGGTACTCGGTAGGTAGATAGATTGAAGATGTGTCTGTATGATTGTACATGCGCGTTAAGTCTAGTACATAAGTTTATAAAACTTCATCCAAAAACGAATTAGTAATATATAAGAGAAATAACTCAACAATACTAGATTATCATTGTTTTAATTTCAAATATGAGGTAGAACTTTATTCTCAACACTAAAAAAAAATTCAGAAAGGACATTATTTTACTTCTCATGTCTTATAACTTACTTGGTTCGACGAGCCAATGTCGCTCTACATTCATTTTGGATTTTTTGTAACACTATTTCAGGAGAGCACCTCTCAATATTCGGTATTTCATACTTGATTACTTGTCGTTTGAAGAATTCAAATCCCTCAACAACACTTATGCCTTGTTTGTCAAGCTCAAAACGCTAGCGTTTATTTTTGAAATTTCATTTTAAACGCTACTAGAATATTTGGTATAATCAGTGCTAGAGGTTTTACTAGTCTTCAATTGCTTGATTTTTGGAAGCTACTGTAGAAAGTTTTTTGTAATTAATTTGAACTAATCTTTTCCATAAATACCATCAACCAAAAAGGAAGATCACAACTTTTTTAATAAATCATATGTCTTCGTCATTTTATAAACATAAACTAAACCTAAAGCTACATCAACCAAACACACATTATCGTTTTATTTCCATTGGATCGTTACTTTCAACCGCTATGTCAACTGCTACAGCTAGTGCTTGTTTGATTAACATTTTAAATCACATGAATTAGAAAATCATGTGAAGTAAGATTAAATATAAGTATTTGGTTGAAAAGTTATGACGGAAAATCACGTGAATTTAAATTCCTGAGAATTTTAACTTCCTGCGTTTTGTGGGAAGTAGACTTACCTAGCACCCCCTTGATAAGTTTCAATTCCTCCATTTTTTTTATGTAAAATCTTAACTTCCTTTATTTAAAATTATGAAATTCAAAATTCAACCAAACACATTTTCTAAAATCCATATAATTTCAAATCATAAGAATTTAATTCATGGGAAATAACTTATTGAAAATTGTATTTTCTACGTTCAACCAAACAAGAACTAAAGTTATCCACTACCACTTAGTTTTGACAAACACAACCTTAAAATCTAGCAAAGTGAGCCATTTCCAATTTAATAGAGAAGATTGGCATAGAAACCTCAACAATGCTAACATTTTCCTAATTTCTATAGCAAGAATCTAAAAAGTCAAGGCCTCAACTACTCCCCTCGATCTCCCTCCACCCACCCACTCCCTACATTAATAATTTCCCAAAACCGTTACACTTGCTTTTTGAGTTTCAAATTTAAAGATGAAACAAAAACATGAAAGCTAGTGTGCCACATTGCTCAACACTTCTATAAATAACCACTTTGTACATGAAACTTGAGAGAGAAAAAAGAGAGGCACAAGACATGGCTCTTATTCATCTACTCTCCCTTATACTATTTCCCCTCTTCACAACCACTCACATTGCACAAGCAACATCTTCATCATGGGCCCAAACAACTCCACACACCAAAATCTCAAACCCTAATTCCCAAAACCTAACCAAGCTCCACTTCTACTTCCATGACATCACAAGTGGTAACGAAAAAAGCGTCGCGATAATAGCCACGGCCAACAACTCGACCCCATTCGGGTTCGGAACCCTAGTCATGATCGACGATCCTCTCACGGTGGGGCCCGACCGAAAGTCGAAGCTCATCGGTCGGGCCCAGGGGATGTACGGGCTCGCTTCGCAAACCGAGCCGATCCTCCTCTTGACCGTTACATTTAGCTTCTTAGAGGGAAGTTACAATGGTAGCTCAATTAGTGTATTGGGAAGGTACAATGTAGCCGATCAAGAGAGGGAGTTGCCCATTATTGGAGGATCCGGTGTGTTCAAGTTTGCTAGTGGCTATGCAATCTCTAAACGTTATAGGTCTAGCATGGTTAATGATGAAGATACGGCTGAGTACCATGTGGTTGTTCTTCATTCTGATGTTTCCTCTATGTTCTAATTAAGCAACTTGTAGTATCTTTTGTTTTTTGGGTGAAAAGCAAGTTGTAGTATCTTAATTAGAAGTACAATGTGATCATGATTGGAAATGAAAGTTGTCTCGAATAACAATTTATGTTCGTTAAATGGATTGGTCAATTGGATTTTGTGTGAAAAAGGCAAACTTTTGACCGTTTTAAAAGGGTTTCAACATTGAGCTACTAATTATTCTCTTACTTTTTTTTTTGGTCAAGAAAGGCTGAGCCTTTCGGATATAATTAAAACATAAACGGGCTAATTACAAATCAAACGGGGTATAGTCCTACCCATAATATCCTCAGTTAACAAAGAAAGGACCACAGAAGGCGGAGAATTAAGAAAATGGCAACCAAGAGGAAAAGAAAAGGCGATCCTAGCGAGGGAGTCGGCGACGGAGTTCGCTTCCCTGAAGACATGACAAACTCGGGCATTCCAATCCCGATCGAGTAAGCCTTGGCAACGTAATGCCAGCCTAGAGAGGGGGTGAGTCGGAGGCACCGGCTTCTGTAATAAGCCGACGGCAAGTTCGGAGTCCGATTCCAAAACCACATTCCGAAAACCAAGATCCCAAGCAAAGGTCAGCCCATCACAAATGCCCCAAAGTTCGGCCATCGGCACCGTACACCGTCCGATGTTATGAGCGAATCCTCCCAACCAAGTGCCATCCGAGTTTCTAATGACACCACCAGCGGAAGCGAAGCCCTCCCCATTAACAGCACCATCACTATTAATTTTAATACAATTCGGCTGAGGACACTTCCAGGACACCAGCACCTCGGACCGACTCGCTCTAATATCTTTAGAGTTCCTATTGCACCACGCAGATTTGTACTCTTTGGCACGATCCAACATGAAGCCCGTCGGGTTCAACACCCTATTCGTGCTCCCGAAGACCACCTCGTTCCTCCAACGCCAGATCCACCAGAGAGCAGTAGCGAAGATAGCCGACCACTTGACCCCCTCCTCAGAACGCCATTGCGAGAGCAAGTTAGCCCGGATCCAACCTGCATAGGGAAAATCATACGAATCAGTGATCTCGGGTGGAATATGAATATTTGCCCACATACCTGCAGTTTTAACACAGTCACGAAACAGATGCCCGAGCGTCTCAGGTCCATCAAGACACAGCGGGCAGGTGTCCTACGCCGAGAGATGACGCCGATGTCGTTCGCAATTTGTGAGCACACACCCCTTGATCACGAGCCACAAGAACATCCTCACTCTCTCAGGAACTTCGAGTTTCCAGACGGCGTTAACCACCACTCCATCGGCCCAACTCAGGGCGTTATTGTTCAGAACCGCACTATAGGCAGAGGCGGTCGAGAAGTTCCCATCGGATGAAAATCTCCAGCAGAGTGTGTCCTGGCAAAAATCCTCATCGAGCAACGCAACCCCTGCAATCTTCAGCATCTCATTCAACGGCAGCAGATGTTCAAGTGCAGTCCAATTCCACCCCTGCCCGTGCACCCAGTACTCTCCAACCGTCTTGTGAATCTCCATTGCACTGATGAGTTCCTTAGCGACCCTTAGGAGTTGCTCTTCCCCCAACCAAACATCTAACCAAAAGCGGGCTGACCGCCCATCTTTGATCACCCAATTGCATCCTTTGATGACGACATTATCCAGCCCCTTCTTGATGCTTCTCCAAACATATGAAGACGACGCAACTTCAACACCAGAGTCCCTGATGTATTTAGCCCGAAGAACCGAACTCCACAGCCCATTGTTATCCTGAAGAAATCTCCAGCCCAATTTTCCAATGATAGCAAGATTCATCAACATCATCGGTTTAACACCGAGACCACCCTCACTCTTTGGTTTACAAATATCTCCCCAAGAAACCAAGTGAATTCGTCTCCTACTCCCTTCGTGGTTCCAAATGAAGTTTCTAACAATTTGATCGATTTTATCACATGTCTCCTTCGGGAGAACAACAGTCGACATAGTATAAACCGGTATCGAAGTTAAGACGGATTTAGCCAACGTAACCCGTCCAGTCAAACTAAGATACTTACACTTCCAGGCAGCCAGGCGGTTATTCACCTTGTCAATCAAAGGGGCGAAAGTGTTACTAGAGACTTTCTTGTGGAGGACCGGCATTCCAAGGTAGCTCCCAAGATCCATGGTAACCTCAAACCCGCACTCCGCGCGCAGCGCCTCAATGACCTCAGACTTCACATTCTTAGAGACATACAACTTGGACTTAGTAGTGCTAAGCTTTTGCCCCAACGCGCTGCAGAACGCCTCAAGGATTCTATTAATCACCCTAATTTGTGTCACCGAAGCTTCTGCCACCAACACAACATCATCAGCAAAGAACGTGTGAGAGATTTCCGGCCCATTTCTAGTCACTTTGGCCGGACGCCATTCACCTCTCGAAACCGCAGTCTGAATCATGTGACTTAATCTTTCCGGCCCATTTCTAATTATTCTCTTACTTGATTTGTTTAAAGAAATTATTATGATTTGTTTAAAGGGTTTCAATTTGAATTGCGCGTTATATAAGATTCTGCATTATAATGTAAAACTTTCTACTATAATGCATAAAAATGACAAGAGTAATCTAGTTCAGGTAAACCGCCTATTACTATACAATCGGGTAAATAGTTTGTATTCATGATTTTGAGTTGTATATACATGATTATGAATAATTGTATTCATGTTTTTGAGTTACATATTCATTCTTTTCATATTTTAGTATATTTATTATTTATACTTTTAAGTCGCATATTCATATATATATTTTTATATTATTGTGTTTACAAAGGTTTCCTATTCTTCCAACTCTTTATCATGCTTATAAAGTTGCTTAATCACGTTTTTAAGTCGTATATTCATAAAAATGAGCAACTTAAAATAATATATATGCAACTCAAAAATATAAATAAAGAAATTTAAAATCATACATATGTAACACAAAATCATAAATATAGATTATCTACACGGTTATACGGTAATGGTTGTTTGACTTGAATTTAAATCACAATGACAATTACAATTATAATGTAAGGTGCTTATTTGTTGAGTTTACAATTGGATCAACTAATAAAGGCTCAAACTTTCGATCTAGATCGTTATGATATATAATTTATACGTATAATCATTAATTTGAGCAAGGCCTAGTTGCTAAAGAGAATAGTATTGTGCAAGTGAAGCAATCCAGCTTTATTGTTAACTTTCTGTTGTTATAAGGGGCCATGTATTTTCAGTATGAGTACTACTTAACTCGTTTTTTTTATTATTAATAGTCTTTTAGGGCTTATTTGACTCTATACATATGGTATAAGGAATCGTGTTAGGTATAGTTCATGTATATTTTTTGTTGTTGTTTGATATAGAATAATGTTAATTTGGATATGACTCATTCTTATTCCCTCAAAATACACGAGCTCGTATCTTATCTTTGAAGTGGATATGGATGAAACCTATTTCAATCTGATTTCTCATTTCAACCCAATTTTGGGTATAAAAATAAACGGGACCTAGATCGAAAAGTTCTGCCTCTCTTTCTACCAATAAAAATCCAAGCTCTATTGTTATGATGTTTGTTCACCTACCGAAACCTAACCATCAAATGTTTTGTTAATCACCCAAAAGATCTCAATTTGACCATCTGCATAATATATAACACAAATCACTCATCATGTCCTCAAATAGGTTACATTATAAAAGGATACACATTATTAAAAAATAAGTTTAATTCAACCATCTATTATTGATAATAATTCAATTCTTACATATTTTATTGCAAATAAAATCCTCAATAGTTCAAATCAACCATCTATTATTGATAATAGGTTACATTGATAATAGTTCAATTCAACCATCTATTATTGATAATAATCCAACCATCTAGGATACATGTCGTTTGTTCACCATACATGGGAGTTTGAGCTGATTCGGTTAGATATCCTTTGCGTCCTTTCCCGTTTTCAGAGTTGGAGCATCTCCCACGTCTTTTGCGAAATCAGACTTCGTTGTGGATTGTTTTAGGTGTTCCTCTCCGTTCTCGATTATTCTACTAACTTAGGTATTAGGAACCTCATCCGTAAAGATGTCATAAACTATCTTTTCTCACTATTGTAATCTAATATATACATATTGTCATTTAATTTTTATGTAGAGTTCTACCGAACTTATTACGCATATGCGCACACCACCTTCGTTAATTTAACTCACCTAACTTTAAAAACAAACTTACTCATTTCTTATGATTATATATGGAAATTAAAAAAAAATCCATCTTGACCTACTCAATCGGCAATTAGACAAGTAGACAACCGATTGTTGATTATTTCGGTCTCTCATTATACCAGACATGTCTAGTACATCGAATTCCTTTCCTTATAAAAAACAAAAGTCCGCTAACCAAAACCTAAGTGAATCAGATTAACCAGTTGTGCTTAACCCCAAAAAAGGTATCATATCGAATTTTGTTGGCAAGATCGGTATAAAAAAAACGAGCACCTCAACAATATAAACAATTTATGGGTTCCTAAAAGCAAAAGGTAAAGTCAATGTCATCAACCACTTCTCGATAAGTGCTCACTATTTATGTCCTATTCACCCACTCTTCCATGTTACCATCTTTACTACCACTCATGTTATACCACATATCTTCACGGTCACGGGCAACATAACCAACTTCCTATACATATGGTTGTTGTATAATTGTATTCTATGCTAACTCAAATTGAAACGAATTTAAAAACAAATCTAATCCATACTAATGTTATGATTTAATAGTGATTTTTCTAATCTATGTCCGAAGGATATATATTAAAACTCTTGAAATTATTTTGTCGGTATATGAGTGGGTTCTAGAATGGTGAAATTATTTACTTCTAACATCCACTAGACATACAAATATTTAAAGCCGAGAGTTGAGATGATTTTTTTTGTTAATGTATAATGATATTAGAGTAGACTAGATTTATTTCCTTTCTTTTTACGTTTTCACAATTTCTAAAAAAAACGATAGTTATAAATTCAAGCACAAGTGGATTTTTTTTTTAAAAATTTAGCCAACACACGATCCCAGTCATTGGTTTTTTTAGATTGAACGGCTGAGACACGTTCTCAGTTATCTCATAAAAGGGTGTTCTCTTCTGAACCGAACCCGTGTATATTTCAATAATATATCTTGTAATTCACCAATAAATTAAATCAATACATAAATTCTAAAACTGACAACTATTTTTTTTTACAGAATTTAAAGTCCAAAAATAAAATTCTTTTCTAAAAGATGTTAGCAATTTTCCTTTCCTTTAACATATATTTTCATACAAATCTTTCTTATTAAAAACAATCAAAATAACACATGCATGTACATTGTAGATTTTGTTTGGTTGAAACATGTACATTGTAGATTGTACAAGCTAGACATCAATTAGTCAGATTTCTTGGGCCAAATTCAAGAAAGGATCAGAAGGCAAGAAGAACATGCAATGCTGGAAGAGGGCTACCAATGGCAAAAACGAAAGGCCATGTGGCTTACAAAAATGCACACAAATCAACACCAATTCATGCATATAAATACATGAAAATTTTGAGCCTAAATAGAATCAATCACAAAACCATAACAACAACATGACTCCAATTCACCTACTCTTCTTTCTATTCCCCCTCTTCACCACAACCCACATTGCACACTCTTCATGGGCCCAACAAACCCAAGTCACAAAACCCTCCCCACAACAAACCCTAACAAAGCTCCACTTCTACTTCCACGATATCGAGCGTGGCAATAACAAAAGCGTCGCAATAGTCGCCTTGCCCGAAAATGCGACGGTTGTTGATTTCGGAACCCTAGTCATGGTCGACCAGCCGCTCACCGTGGGACCCGACCGGATATCCGATCTCGTCGGTCGGGCCCAGGGGATGTACGGGGTTGCTTCGCAAACAAGGCGAATTCTTTTCATGACCATGACGTTTAGCTTTGTACAAGGAAGTTATTATAATGGGAGCTCGTTTAGTGTGTTGGGGAAGTACAATGTGGATGATGAGATGAGGGAGTTTCCTATAGTTGGAGGAATCGGTGTCTTTAAGCTTGCTCGTGCCTATGCGGTTGTGAAGCGTTACAAGTATAGTGGGACCAAGGATGAAAATACGACGGAATATAATGTGTTTGTGTTGCATTCCTATCCTAATTTCTCTCTGTTTTGAATCAACTTGTGTTATCTTAGCTTTAGCTAGAGAGGTGTGTATTTAAATTTGGCCCCAATGCCCCATTATAATAAGACTTTTGGGCTCCACTATAAAATATCCTCCTGATTTTTGGGCTCTCATAAAAAACAAGTATTTTTTTCACTCCCTTACTAGTATACTTGTCAAACGGGTCGGGTTTGGGTTCGTTCATTTCGGGTTCGTGTTATTGCGGGTCACAGGTTAATCGGGTCGAGTCATTGCGGGTCACGGATGAATAAAAACAATTTCGGTCCAAAATCAGTTCAAAATCAAAGCGAACCAGCTCCAAAATTGGACCGCACCAAGAAATCCGACCCTATCGTCGGTCCATCAATTTTTAAAATCTAGTCATGGTCTAGTTTTTTACCAATGCCCATCCCTACTCACAAGCAACTTTATACCATTAAACCTTGAATATAAAGATATGAGGCCTTTATACAACAAAAATCATTGCACCAACTTGTGTTATTTGTTGCTCATTAATCATTAGAACCGTCCCTAGCGGATCAAAAGTATCATTTGTGTTATTGTGTATATGTAACTAACACCATATATTAAGTTTATTGTACTTGATTGCAAAAGAAAAAGAGTACATGGTACAAGTCACAACCCACAAAATAAAGAGTATATTACAAGGGTAGAAGCTTAGTGAAGTGTTTGTATACCTAACCAAACCTGTCAAAG
The DNA here is from genome assembly GCA_964016875.1 of Fallopia convolvulus. Lineage (NCBI taxonomy): Eukaryota > Viridiplantae > Streptophyta > Magnoliopsida > Caryophyllales > Polygonaceae > Fallopia > Fallopia convolvulus. The sequence continues at coordinate 61,863,657 of OZ024725.1, forward strand.
GATTTGTCATTTGTACGTACCCATAAAAATTTTATTCCACCATCATTAAGCTATTATATTATTACAAACAATGTTCTAAAAAACGCGAGTGGAATATAGTGAGAGAGGGGACATCTAATGCCTAGATGGTCTAAATGGTTGTTTAGGTAAACTAGAAGGCTAGATGGGATGGAACGTTTCAGCGTCAAAATAAGGCCTAGGCGAGATTTTTAGAACAGAGATTATAACAATATCAAGACCAGCTTATAAGAAAAGTTACTTTTAACCCAAATCAAAAGGTTATACAACCTATTTCCATTTGATTTCAAGCAATTTAACAATTGTGCTTAACCCAAAAAAGAAGTCATAGATTGTTGGATTTTTGTATAACAAAACGTGTTTTGGAAGGACGACAATTTAAACATTTGATTATTCTTTGGATGTTGTACTAATTTAAAGTCAACCGATTAATTATCCTTCACATCTAATATGTCTAAATATCACACTCAAACACAAAAGTAAACTAACAATAATTGTGCTTAACCAAAAAAAAGTCATAACTACCAAGTACATCTTAGTCTAATGGTAATTGACACTAGGTCGTTTAAGCATTTACTCAGATGTATCGAGTTCGAGATTTTCCGGCGATGTAGGTATGCAATGTGTATGTAGCAGAGAGGTTTAGGAGCAGCAGCACCTCTTACAGAATCCAACCACAAACTCCGGTCCGAACGTAGGCACAAAAAAATGAAAGTGCCGAACCGGACGAGACCCAACCCATAAAAAAAGAGTCACACCTACTTAGTTGACAAAAGTGGCAAACAAGAACTATAGCACCTCAATAACGCTAATGCTTTATGACTCTTCAAAAAGAAAAGTTTTTAAGTCAAGGTCACCAACTAACAACTCCACTCCAAACAACAAATCAAAAGGAAGAGAGAAAGTACATGTGTTTACATTACTCACTACTTGTATATAACAACACCTTAAAACTTGCAAGAAGTACTACAAAACAATGGCTCCTCTTCACCTACTCTTCCTTACATTGATCACTCTCCTCACCACCATTCACATCACACAAGCTTCATGGATCCAAACACAATCAAAAGCCCTAATCTCACCCCCACCCCAAAACCTCACAAAGCTCCACTTCTACTTCCACGACATCGTCAGCGGGCCCCACCCAACCGCGGAGATCATAGCCAAGCCCGAGAACGCGACCTCAATCGGGTTCGGTTACCTAGTCATGATCGATGACCCGCTCACCGAGGGGCCCGACCCGAAGTCCAAGCTCATTGGTAGGGCCCAAGGGATGTATGGTGATGCCTCACAAAGAGATGGGAGCCTACTCATGACCATTACATTGAGTTTCTTAGAAGGTAGGTATAATGGAAGCTCTATTAGTATACTAGGAAAGTATCATGCACAAGATAAGCAAAGGGAGATGCCTATCATTGGTGGATCCGGTGTCTTTAGGCTTGCTCGTGGGTATGTGCTTGCCAAGACTTATAAGTATAATGTGAAGACGGGCGATGCCACATCCGAATACAACGTGTTTGTTTTGCATTCGGATACTAAGTTAATGGAGTGACCATGTATTTGTCTTTGCTAGATGTGTGTGCTTTGCCTTGACATATAAATACATCATATACTGTGAGTGTTGAGAAAGACTGATCTGTCCGAGTTCGTCATATTTATATGAAAGCTAATCTCGTATACTATTGAGTGTTGAGAAAGACTGGTCTGTCCGAGTTTGTCATATTTATATGAAAGCTAATCTCATAGCGGATGGATTGACTAACCTTGTGTTTTCTTATTTTTTAGGTTTTCATGTTTTAGGAGATCCTCCGAATTGTATTTCTAGTTTATTACTTGATGATGAGGGGCGTGGCTAGGTCCCGTATGATTCCTATTTAGCCTAGACTTATTATTCTTTTTTAAATAAAGCTTTGTAAGAGTCTTGCCTCTCATTTTAGTTAAAAAAAACACTTTATAGCTTAAGTTTATGGGTGGAGGTTCATTTCTCCTTTCCCTTTTTATATTGTCAATATTGTTGTTTCTTTTCTTTTATTTTTTTGGTGATGTAACATTGCTTAGGGCTTGTTTGGACGCACATAATAATGCATTATCTTACATTAAGTCGAGCGACAAGCGATCCAAACATGACCCAGCTAATTTCTTCTAGAGAAGTTCACAAGAAATTTCTAAGAAGAAACCACACTAAATCACATTCCATACTAAGTGTAAACAAAAGGAACAATCTATCAACCTAGATAGTGTCAGCTTAATTTTATATGTGAAAACTTTTGTATTCCAACAATTTCTACCTGCAAGGTATGTAGTAATACAACTAAGGTAAAATTTAGAGCTAAAAATAGTTTACCTTAGGAAAGTACTCCAAAAGATTCTGAATTGCACATCAGAATTCACTACCAAATGAATTCGGAATTCAAGTGATAAAGATAAAGTTTCTCTCTTTATGGTAGTTGGGACGGTGTGTAGAGATGACACTTGCACTATATTTCTCTTTATGAATACTTCACTATTTTGCGTTGTTGTCAAGTGATAAAACTAAAGTTTCTAGTACTTGATTGCTAAAGACAACGAGTATATTACAAGTGAAGAAAGCTGGCTTTGCCCACAAGTATATATTTGTTTTCTATACAAAAATGTGTTTAGGAAGGAAGAAAATTTACAATTTAGGTTATTGGATGGATTTTCATACTAATTTTGAAGTAAAAAAAACAATAGCTTGATTAGACAAGAGTATCATATAAAAAAGAAAACCTCAATAATTCTAATGCTGTCTAAAGATCCAAAAGAAAAGGTTATAAAGTCAAGACCACAACACCTACCACACACTCCAAACATGCATCATTTCAAAAGGAAAGTAGAATATGAAAGTGTATGGCTCACCTTTTATATATAGCACTAAGGAACTTAAGAGAATCACAAAAATGGCTCCAATTCACCTACTCTTCTTCCTTGCCTTTGATCTCTTAATCACCACACAAACTGTACAATCTTCATGGATCCAAACATCTCTAGACACCCAATTCTCAACTGATTCCCAAAACCTCACAAAGCTCCACTTCTACTTCCACGACATCGTCAGCGGGCGAAACCCATCCGCCGTCATCATCGCCAGGCCCGAGAACGCCACCTCGGTCGGGTTCGGGACCCTTGTCATGATCGACGACCCGCTAACCGTGGGGCCGGACCCGAGATCCAAGCTCATTGGCAGAGCCCAAGGAATGTATGGTGAAGCCTCCCAAGAAGATGATAGTCTCCTCATGTCCATCACATTAAGCTTCTTAGAAGGTAGCTACAATGGAAGCTCTATTAGTATCTTGGGAAGGTATCATGTCAATGATGAGGAAAGGGAGATGCCCATCATTGGAGGCTCGGGCGTCTTCAGGCTTGCTCGTGGCTATGCCCTAGCCAAGACTTACAAGTATAATGTGACAACGGGCGATGCAACATCAGAATACAATGTGTTTGTTCTTCATTCTCATACTTCCTCCATGTACTAATGGTTCATTTGGATTACACCAGATAATGCATTATCTTGCATTGAATATGCATAACAATACTATTGCTATATAATGAAATTAGTGTAAAACACACCCTAAATTTGTATTGTATTTGCTAGAGGTGTGTGCTTTGCACAATCAAACATGAAAAATGTTGCTTGTAAATTGTAATATACTCTTTTTTTTTCTTGAGAACTAGATGAGAAAGTCTTTAATAACTACATATGGCTCAAACCTACTACTGATGAATCAAACTTGAAAACTTCAACAGGTCATGATTTCATGAAACAAAGGATCCTTTACACAAGATAGTAAGGATAAGATAAAGAAAGAAAAATCTCACTCATTTATGAACACTATAACAGCAATAACTTCAAGCATACCGTCTAAACCTCCAAGACGACACAGAATAAAGAGGCCGATCCTGCCAACAAATAAACAAGCAACCACCTTCTTCAACAATCCTGTACCCATCAAAGCTACCATTACTCTGCAAGAATCTTCTAGCCAACAACATACTCTGATATGTGAAAGGAACTCTCCCAAACCCGGCTAGCTCTAGCCTTTGGATCCACTTTTCAAGCTTCTCGTGTCGTTCTTTCCTTTCAACACCTTCACAGGCCACAATGTTTTTAATCTGTTCTCCAAAAAACATCTTCTCAACCTTTTGTCTCTCTGCTGATGCCCTTGGTAAAGTTGACTCTAAACAATCGAATAAAGCTGCATAGAAGTTTAGTGCTTCCATGACCCTCTCCATAAGAGAAGATCCATTGTGGCTTGCCTCTTGTTCTGTTACCACCATTACTTTTGGTGATAGGCCCCATAGGGAAGATAGAAAAGTTGCAAGCTTTGATGACTGTAAAGAAGACGATGATGCTGATTCAGGGCTTAGGGCTCGCCTTTTATCTCGGTTAGTATCTTGTATTTCTCCAAATGATAGTAGGTTGTGAAGCTGTGAAACAGATGTTATGGCAAGTGCTTCTCCTGTTTTAACTCTCAACTTTTCAACATCAAGATTCTCTAAGTGGCTAACAACAGGATTGAACTGAAACGGAATGTCTAGATTTTCAGCTTCTTTGTTCAGCTGAAGAGCCATCTGATCTAAAACCTCCTTTTTTTGGTTAATTCCAGTGATTCTCAAATGGGGCGGCCCACCGGGCCGAGACCCAAAAGCCTGGAGAAGACTAACCCATTGGGCGGGCTCACAAGAATGAAGATCAATGATGTGAACCATCTTCTCCCCTTCCATGGCTTCCATGATGGTTTGGTTGGTGATGAGGTAAGAAAGTTTCAAGAATGGGAAAAGTTCAAAAAACAGCTTTTGTACAAGAAATTCCTCGGCGAAAGAGGTTATTTTCGTGGAGTTTAAGGCTTTGTGTAAGCCGGGCAATGCTTTTAGTGTTCTATCAGCGAGCGCTTCAGTGAAGTAAGCTGCAATCCTTTGCATTGTGTCTCCTGTGGGAGATGCAAGGTGGGAAATGCATTCGAGCGCAGTATTTGCTTCTTCAATACTTCCTGCAGCTACATGTTTGGTACATGCAAGAAGAAGGTGAATTAAACATAGGCCTCTCTCCTCGGACTTCATTTCCCTAAGCCATGGATATGGTGGCCCCATGCCGGGAGAGAGTGACATGAGTGAGAAGTATTGAAGAGGTGATGATGCTCCAGATGACGATAACTCCTCTTGAATCATTCCTGCAAAGTTTATATTGATGAAAGATTGTTATATATCTATGTGTGTGCATTAAGATATACGGTGACTTAATAATAATGCTTCAGTTAGTACATCACAAACAGACATCATAATCAAAGATGCAAAATAGACATACAATAGCATAAGAAATTAGGAATACAGTTTATCTGCCTGATATGTCCTATAATGTATTGAAGGCACTGATTATAAGATCCAAGTTGTAGTTGAGATTCTCTACAATGGTTGCAAACACCAAAATCTGTCACTTTGTGGAATGTATGGTGAATGGATATAAGCAATTCCAAGAATAATATATGTCTCTAGTTAGAGAATCTTTTTACCTGAATGAAAAGTGTAATTGCAAGGGGGAAGAGGAATCAGTCTAAAGTTTCCAATAATGATAAGAAACCTCCTTAGATACTGCACCAAGAAATTTGAGTCCTTTTTGGTACAAAATTACTTGATCCAAGGCTTATTGAATGCAAGGTTGAAGAATCCAAGTACAGATAATGTCATGACAAGTTCTTGAGATCAGAAAATGCTGGTTTAGGAATCAGAAATAAGGCCAAATCCCCATTCTTCTAACCACACAATCATAAATCAAGCAAAACCCTAGCTAAAACCTGTAGTATACTGTATACTATAGCATCAAAGAATAGCACAAACAAAAGTGAATCCAAATCACACACATTTCAAATTAAGTAACAAAAAGCAACATGATGGAAGCAAACAGTAGAGAGCATTACCAGGATAAAACCAATCCCCACCAAAAAATCAGCTAGCTGACTCCAAACTTCCAAATTACCATATCAAAATAGGATCAACTCCATGAAATCCAGCTGGGTTTTCCAATTCAAGCAAAACCCAGAAAGCAATCAAGTGAAATTCAGCCTCTTATTACAGATGAAAGCTGAAAAGGAGGGTATGAAAAAATTAGGGTTTTTTTCTGAGCAAGAGATAATTGAGAAGACTCCCGGATGAATCAGACTCAATTACTCAAACCCATTATAAGATTATCAAGGCTTTTTCGTGGGTTGTGCTTGTCTTCATCGATTTGTAGTCGTTTGAAGAGATCTCTCACAAGGAATATGGAATTTGTGAAAAACAGAGCCAGCCCTCTTTTGTTGAGCTTCTCTGCCAAGCTATATCTTTGTCTTCATCAGCAATGGATGGGAATAATGGGAAAAATTCACAGGCTTTTTTGTAATTTTTATTCTCCACCCACAACACACAACAACTCCGATCCAAACAAGCCCTCCCCAAATTGAAGACACCTTTTTTGAAGCTTTTTGTTTGGGTGTGGTGTGAGAGTGGGAAATTGCGTGAACAAAGGCTAGGGTTCAATCCAGATAAGTCCAAATTAACCCACCATTTTTGCTTTTGTTTGGTTCCTAGAGGACAAAGGCATGAGAATAGGCCACCCACTTGGTTTTTGATGCTTCCAAAAATTTCCCAATGGTAAGGACAAATACAAGACAAAGATGGTTGAGTTGAGTGTTCAGCCAGATAACACAAATGAAGAAGAAAAAAAAAAGATTGGTTCTTTTTTTTAATTTAATTTGCTTAGGTGTTTTGGAATTTGGCATATGAGTTTTGGACTTGGAGTCTTTGGGTGGAAGTTCTTGGATTGTGGGGTTGGACTGCAATGCTCAGTCATTCACGTTATTTGATGAGGTGTGTGCACTATTGGAATTTTAGGTAACGCACTATCAAAACAGTATTCATGTATGTGGAAATTTAGGTAACATGTAATTGGGTTTTGATGACGCTATGATTTTAAGGATGTAAATTATGAGATGTGTGATGTAATAAGGTTAGGAATTGGATTTTGTCAATGCCTACTCATGTTTCAATAGGGTTGTCCAACGGGTGGGTCAATCTCTCATGGACAACTCTAAATAACAAGGATAACATTGATCAGTTGAAGATTGTCACCCTCGACTTGGATCTGAGGAGTGTCATGTCGAATGACCTCAAGAATCCCCTGCCGAAGAGTGATGGCTTCAAATATCAGCACAAAGTGCTTGCTCGAGAAACCACAATCGAAATGGATCGACGAGCCCAAATAATTATAAAGGATAAAACTGAAAGATGAAACATCATTAGAGTAGACAACATCATCAAAGATCTAAATAATATGATTCGGTTTGGGTTTTCGATCTCTTTCGTCTAATTTTAGTAATTCTGCTTGTATAAGGCAAAGTGGGGTAGGGGATTTTTATATCTTAATCCACGCTATTTCAATCATGTTTTTGTTTTCGTACAAATTCTCAAATATTTATTTAAGTATTTTTAGTTATGTATATGTTATGAAGTATTTTTATTCAAAATATCCAATGCCACGTTTTTTTGTTAAGAATTATTTTAAAGTATTTTAATTTATTATTTCTATCGTAAATAATACCCTAAAATCGTGAAATTAATCTGAATACTTTCCACTTTCCAGCCTTTATGAGTTGTGAGTTCTCGTGGATGTATATGAACCATTAATTTCTTGTGTTTGCATGTGCAATTTATTGCACTTTGATGTATCTTTTTGGCAACTTAAAGCTTGAGTTGAGCTTATGCAACAATTGTACAAGAAGTACTCAAACATTATTATCTTTATGCACTAACGAAAATGTGAGCCAAATGCCAACTTCTCTAAATGGAGAGCTCCATAAGTACATACATTAAAATATGCAGTCCATTATATAGTCTTCAATTAGTTTCTTTGTTATAGCAAATTTCACATTAAATCGACCAAATGTTTAGAATATTTTATACCATTAGTTATAGTTTATTAAATTTGCATCTATAAATATATATTAAAGTTATTCCTTTTCGAGTCATCAGAACGATTCTGGCCCCACCTCATATTTAAAAAAATAATTTTTATTTCTATTATTTTCACTTTTTTCTATTGTATTCTTCTTTAACTATTTAAATCTATCTTTAACATCAAATAAATATCTATCTATAACTATATATCTACAACTATATATTAATGTTGTACTTTTTCGAGCCACTAGAACGATTCTAGACCCACCTCATATTTATAAAATTAATTTTTGTTTCTATTATTAACTTCTTTCTATTAAATTCTTTTTAACTATTTAAATTTATCTCTAACATCAAACAAATATCTATTTAGTATATTAATATTTTTTGAAAGCTTCCTTATACAAGTATTTAAAATTAAAGATAAAATATTTTAAATATTTCAAAATAAATATAAATATTTTATCATATATCTTTTGACGAATTTATTTATAGATATATAGTGATTTTCTTTTATAAAAAAAATTAATGATAAATATTTATAATTTTTAAAATTAATAAAAATAGACAATAAAATATTTAATAGATATATTGAAACATTTGATAAACTTTAAATTTACGCACATGAAAATTAATAAAATACGAAGAATATAATATTTGAAAGTTTAGTACATTAAATTTACTCATATGAAAGTTTATATTTTATTTTTATTTATTAACATCTTATTTATAATGTTTATAAAATATAGATTCGTAGTCGTACATGGTACGACGGGTAAAACTAGTTATTGGTAAAACACAATAATTTACAATATTTTGGGTATATATTTTTCTTAAAAAACACACATGAGAATGTGTGCCACCTTGTGTAAATCTCGAAGTTTTAGATTGGGCTGGGCTGATGGGCCAAGTATTGGGCTTTAATAGCCTATTACCATTTTCTGTTTAGGCAGTTTACATGTTTATCTCAATTTCTTGCATTTTCTAAAATGCAGAATATTTTGGACATAGAACTGAAATGAGCTAAACCTGGTTGAGCACACTGTTGGATTGAAACAATGCATTCAAGTTCTACTGGAAAACTATTACAAGCATTGCATTCATCCTTTCTAGCAACAAGCACATGATTCACCATCAAATCGACACAATCGATCAACCCGACACTCTTTTCAACAAACACCAAAAGCTCAAACACCAAATCTAGCTTATTTATAGAGTTGTGAAAGCAAACAAACGTGAAAGGAAAAGAGTTGTATATTTCTTATTCATGTGTTTTGATTACAGAGAAAGATGTAGTCTTATACATAACAAAGCTAACGGTAAAGAGTAAAATAAGGAGATAATTAAGCTATTGCTAAAGGTATCTTATGGATAAGGAAAGGAAGATAAAGGAGATTTTATATGTTAATACTCCCCCTCAAGTGGAGTGTATATTGATAACACTCAACTTGGATAACAGTTTGGTGAATGTCGTTGGCCCCAGAGGCTTCGTGAACAAGTCTGCGGGTTGTTCCGCTGTTCGAATATGTAGTGTACGGATATGACCTTGTTGAACCTTCTCTCGAATGACATGGCAATCTATTTCAATATGCTTTGTGCGTTCATGAAATACCGGATTGGAAGCGATATGTATGGCCGCCTTGTTGTCACAAAAGAGATTTGTCGGTTGCAAGGTGTTGACATTGAGATCATGCAGTAGGGATCGTAACCATGTTATTTCGCAACATGTAGTAGCCATGGCACGGTACTCGGCTTCGGCGCTAGAACGTGAAACCGTGCCTTGCTTACGAGTCTTCCATGAGATAGGTGCCCCACCTAAGAAGATTATGTAGCCGGTGGTGGAGCGGCGGGTGTCACGACAACGAGCCCAATCGGCATCGCAATAGGCGGTCAACTGAAGGCTACCATTGCTTGGAAGAAAAATGCCTTGGCCGGGAGTGCCTTTGATGTAGCGGAGAACATGGTGAGCGGCGTTGAGGTGCGGTTGCCTTGGATTAGACATAAATTGACTTAGAATGTGGACGGCGTAAACAAGGTCCGGGCGTGTGATGGTAAGGTAGATGAGGCGTCCGACCAAGCGTCGATAAACTGAGGGATCCACGAGGAGATCACCATCACCTTCGGTGAGCACGATGTTTTGATCGAGTGGAACAGTGACTGGCTTGGAGCCAAGGAAGCCGGAGTCATCAAGGATCTCTAGGGCATATTTCCGTTGGCAGAGAGTGATTCCACGTGTTGAGCGGGCAACCTCAATTCCGAGGAAATATTTGAGTTGGCCCATGTCTTTGAGTTTGAATTTATCGGCAAGAAAGCGTTTGGTGTCTTCAATGTCCTGCAAGTTAGTCCCGGTAATAATAACATCATCAACATAAATTAAAAGAATAGTAAACATACCTTTGTGTTGTCGGATGAATAAGGAGTAATCAGCCCACGATTGTCGGAATCCGGCTTGTTTGAGTGATGAAGAGAGCTTGAGAAACCATTGACGAGAAGCTTGTTTAAGGCCGTACAATGATTTATTTAATTTATAAACTCTCGTCTCCCCCTTTCGATGAAATCCGGGTGGTAACTTCATGTAGACATCTTCGGAAAGGTCGCCGTTAAGGAAGGCGTTGTTGACGTCGAGTTGGTGCAAATGCCATCCATTAGCCGCAGCAAGACTTATAAGGACTCGAACTGTTGTTAGCTTGGCGACGGGGGCAAAAGTCTCTCGATAGTCGATGCCTTCGATTTGGCTATACCCTTTGGCCACAAGACGCGCCTTGTATCGCTCTATTGTGCCGTCGGGTTTGTATTTGATTTTGTATACCCATTTACATCCAATGGGACGTTTGTCGGGTGGTAATGGCACTAGACTCCATGTGTGGTTGTCTTCGAGGGCCTTGATTTCATTGTCCATGGCGGTCTTCCAATGTTGAGAGCGAGAGGCCTGCAAAAAACTTCTTGGTTCTTTCTCAAGCATAATATTAGAAACAAAGTGTTTATAGCTTTCGGAAAGTTTGGCATAAGATAGAACATTAGACAAGGGAAAAGCTTTACCCGAGGATGTGCCATGCGAGGAAGAAGAATGGAATGCCGAACGAGAAGGTAATTTGGAGTCTAGATGAAAGCCTCGTAGAATAGTAGACGGTTTGGTTTGACGAGATGATCGTCGAGGAGGGACGGGAGGGGGTGGTGGCGGTGGGATGTTTGGAGGTTCATTTTGTGAAGGTTCTGTGGGATGATTTTGTGGGAGGGGGTCAACCGAAGGTGTGTGACATATAATAGGAGAATTGGTGGAGGGAGGGGGTGGGTCATCATAAAAAACGGTAGTATTTTTGAAATTAGGAAGGGGTAGATCATTGCTTTGATTAAGGGAATCTAATATTTTTGAATATGGAAACTCGGTTTCATAAAACAGAACATCTCGAGAAATAATATATTTTTTATTTGTAAAATCATATAATTTGTATCCTTTTGTGCCAGGCGGGTAACCAACAAAAATGCACTCAATGGATCGAGGTTCAAATTTGTTTGGTCGATAAGGGTGTGTAGACGCAAAACATCGACACCCGAAAACCCGTAAATGAGAATAAGTAGGCAATTTGCCAAAAAGAATTTCAAATGGAGTTTTATTTTGCAAATTGCGACTTGGAGTTCGATTTATTAAATATGTTGAAGTGAGGATAGCATCTCCCCAAAACATTTTTGGTAGGTGTGATTGAAAAAGAAGTGCACGAGCGACATTCAATAGGTGTCGATGTTTGCGTTCAGCGACACCATTTTGTTGAGGCGTATTTATGCAACTTGTTTGATGTAAAATTCCTTTAGACGAATAAAAATCGAAACATTTAAATTCCGGGCCGTTATCACTACGAAGGATTTTAACTCGTTTGGCAAATTGATTTTCAATAAGAGTAAGAAATTGAATAATGAGAGGTCGAGCCTCTGCTTTGGTTTTCATAAGATAGATCCATGTAAACTTGGAATGATCGTCCACAATGGTGAGAAAATAACGAGCCCCTGTTAAACAAGGAATTTGATAGCCTCCCCAAATATCCATATGAATGAGATCAAAACAATGAGAACTAATAGAAGTACTTAGCGGAAAACGATTCCGAGTTTGCTTTGCTAATGGACAAACTGAACAAGAATGTTCCATTGAGACTTTATTTTTGAAAACAGGAATTAAAGAAGATACTTGTGGAGACGGATGACCGACTCGTTGGTGCCATAAAGAAGTCAAAACTGTGATGTTGCATATATTCGGTTTTGGTTGAGAGTGAAGTAGATAAAGACCATCACGTTCAAAGGCAGTCCCAATCGTCTTCCCCGTGGCAAGGTCCTGAATTATACATAAGCGTTTTAGAAAAACAGTAGCATAAAAGGAATCCAAAGCCAATTTACTTATGGAGATTAGATTGACTGTGAAGTCTGGGACACAAAGAACATTGGATATATGAAAGTGAGAAGAAAACGTGGCTGTCCCAATATGGGAAACTTTATACGATCGTCCATCAGGAAGATGCACAAAGTGATTATGAGCCGGTGTGTATGAATCTAAGAAACAAGTATTGTAGGTAATGTGATCACTTGCTCCACTATCCATAATCCATGATGTGAAATTAGATGAATTTGTGTGAGTTTTAGAGTTACCTGAGAACTGATCAGAGTTGGAAGGATTACCGACTTGATTTGCCGTGGAGTGGAGAATGGAGTCATCCAATCTTGAAGGGTGTTGAGAACCGATGTCCGGAACTTGTAATCGATTGAGCAACTGCATAAGCTGTTGATATTCAGAGGAAGAAATCTGTTGGTTGTTTGATGGAGCACCTGTTTGATTGATACTCGAACTTGCTTGGCCTCCTTCCATCAATTTCTTGCGTTTCCTGCAATACTCAATGGTGTGGCATTTGTTGTTGCAGAAAGTGCACTTAAGATGAGCCCGACATTGCTTGGTGTTGTGGTTTGTCATATTGCACTTTTCACAAAATTTGGCATCACCACCAGTTTGAGAATCACGAGTTCTTTTGACAGAAAAAGCAACAGTCTCAGGTTGTGCCGGTGGCTTGATATTTGATAGTTTGGCCTGTTGTTCTTGGAGGAGGACCATAGAATACGCCTTGTTTGGTTCGGGAAAGGGATCCGAACCAATAACAGTACTTCGGATTTGTTCAAAATCAGAATTGAGACCCATCAAAAATTGCATTGTCTTCTGATTATTGATGTATATTTTGATTTCTGAAGCAGCAGAACATGAGCAAGGTGGGAAACTTGTGAGAGCATCTTTCTCATCCCAAAAGGATTTGAGTTTAGTGAAATAGGTACTCACAGAATCTATACCTTGTTGGCAATCATGAATCTGTTTTTCAATGTGAAAGAGAGACACAATGTTAGTATGAGAAAAGCGTTCTTGGAGTTCAAGCCAAATACCTCGAGCTTCTTTGCAATGGATAACACTCTTTGATATGTCTTTGGACATTGATCCAAGAAGCCATGTTTTGACGAGGACATTGCATCGTTCCCATTGAGTTTCTTCAACTGTGTTGTTGGTTGGCTTTGGCAATGATCCATCTACGAATCCGGCTTTGTTTTTGATTGTGAGGGCCATCATCATAGAATGTTGCCAAGTAGTATAATTGTCTTCCACCAGCGGTTGCGATACCAGGACGGCGCCCGGTTGATCGGAGTGATGGAGAAAGAGGGGATGGTTGGATTTCTCCCATGGCGCGGATTGATTGCCGCCGTTAGTCGATGGTGTGATTTCCGGCATGAGGATCGATCAGTGTGTTGTATTAACCTAGAAAACTGATACCATATAGAGTTGTGAAAGCAAACAAACGTGAAAGGAAAAGAGTTGTATATTTCTTATTCATGTGTTTTGATTACAGAGAAAGATGTAGTCTTATACATAACAAAGCTAACGGTAAAGAGTAAAATAAGGAGATAATTAAGCTATTGCTAAAGGTAACTTTGCCTAATTGGAAAAGATAATGAAGGATATTATCTTATGGATAAGGAAAGGAAGATAAAGGAGATTTTATATGTTAATATATTGAAAACAGAAGTTCTCTTCCTAACACACAAGACAGATGAAAAAAACCAGGTTATCATTTCATAATTGAATCCATTCCTTCAATACCCTTCGGCACCAAGAAGAGTAAGGAGGAACGTCTTGTAATCCCCACGAGTCTCCTTAGCAATGGCGTGCTCCAGAGTCACACTGTTCCTCTTATAATACAGCTCTTTGATCTCCCTCAAGTTCCTTTCCGCCTCCGTCACAATCACCCTAGTCAGTGCATCCTCATCTCTTCCCTTCTTCAAAAGAGCGTCTCTCACCACGCTTTCCAGGTACTCCTTGGGAGTCCAAATGCATTCAATGGCTGCCTCGAGCAACTCCACGAAGTCTTTGTCTCGGTGTGCTTCCAAACGCTACCCAAGAAACACCAAACATAAACATCTAAGAAAAATGGCGACAATTCGTGCCAATTTTTAGTATATTAAGTCGTGCAGAACAATTGCAATACCTTAATGATGGAATCACCAAAGACATCCTGGTAGCGGAAGAAAGTAGCAACGAGTTGAGCTTTGCTTCTTGTAGCCACGATCCTCAGGACCTCGTCATGGCTAAACTCCTTGTCCTTGATGGCCTTATTGAGGATCTCAGCCTCGGTTGCAGCCAGCTTTGCATCGGTCTCACTTGTCTCGTGCCTGTAGGCGCTAACAAGAAGAAGCAACAACTGCAATGCGATGCAAAACACGAATTTAGTGATATATGGTTAATGAACTTTTTTAATTTAAACTGAAGTATGAAACTTGCCCTGCGAATTTCGCCTGTAGAGTGGGAGGCGACGTCTTCCTCCAAGCTGTGCTTGTAGCGGGCTTGATACGCTCTCCTGATTCCCAAGAGCTCCTCTGAAGAAGGGAGACATGAGAGCTCAACGATGACCTTGTAATCGCCTTTCTTTAGAGCCACATTGGCTAAGATGGCCTCACGATCCAGGGGTTCGTGCATCCATCGATACACGGCTTTCTGTATTCATCATTCAGTATAGATCAAATTAACTTCAAAAATGAGGATTCCATACATAGAATTTTAGCAATTTTCTGGGCTTATTCACTGCTTTTCTCATCATTCACTATCCATACAATGGAATTGCAAAAAATAATTGAATGTTTGAATACTGTAGTAAAAAATAGGAAGTTAATCAAAAAATCTACTCAAAAAATGAGCCAGATCATGTAAAATGAGCAGATTTTTGTAGATACCTCAGATCCAAAATCTAAACATAAAATGAATCACAACTCAATCAGCTTCAATTCATAACAATATGAATTCAGAAGGGCCAAATGCCCAAATCCAAGCCACTAACTCAACCTAAACTTAAAATCAGTCTGAAAACTTCAAGCCAAAACTCAATCCAAACACATTGAGTACAGATCAAACACACAAGATGCCAAATCAAAGCTCATTAACGCAATTGACCATAAAATTGAGAAAGAAAAGACCTCGAAATCTCCAGAAAGTTCCTTCTCAAATCTCCGGATGAGATCCTCATTAAACTTCTGGAAATAGGCCTCTTTGATCAGCCTCAACTGAACCGCATTTCTATGGCCGATCACCTCTATTATCCCCTTCTCGTTCGTTCCCCAGCCTACATTTACCAAAACAAACACACCAACTCGATCAAATTCAGAACACAGACTTCTCAGGAACAAAAATTTCCAACGAAATGCGATTTATCTGGAAATTGAAACCGATCGACTTAAAAGAACAGTAGATGATGAAAGAGAGACTGGAGATTAACCTTCGCAGGCTTTTCGGAGAGCTTCGGCATCAACGTGAGGATCGGCGGTGTGAGGAGTAATCAAGGTCGCCATTTGTGATTTCTTTCGTTCTGAAATCTCTCGAGTGTTGTGTGTAGTGTGATAAACCCTCGCTCACTTCCCCTGTATATATAACAGGAAAATCGTACATTTAAAAAATGAAATTGCTTATGAGTTGTATTAATAATAGTTTAGGAAAGATAATAAATGTGATTTATGAAAGAAATTAATTTTCTTAGTGAAAGGATGATTCTCTGAGCTGTGGTTGGTTGGTACGTGGGAAATCGGAAAAATTCAGTTTCAGTGTCTCTCTTTGGCAGAGTGGCAGGCACAACTTGTGTAAAGTGTGAACTAACATTTGAACTGTTACACTCAATTATTTTTACTTGAATAAAAGTTTAAATTTACCTATTCTTTTAATAAACCTAGAAAGATTGGAATACACAACTATTCTAGAGATCTCCGTCTAATTTCGTTTAGGCTCGAAGTGGTAAATATATAAGATCTCCTAGCCTTCTAATTTCATCTGATTTCGTCTAGGCATTAGAAGGTGCTAGCTCACCTATCTTTTCAGTCCGTTTGGGAGATCATCTATGCACCTTTTTAGAGAGTCCTTCTCCGCTTAGGGTCTGCCTAACGTTTTTTAAAACCCTGAATAGGCATACGTTGTTCGTGAACAACTCACTATTTAGTTCGGTTCAAATTTTGTTTATGTTTGGCTAGATTTATAAAACAATCGAATTTGAACATAATTTTAAAGATCAAAAGATAAGATTGAGCTTTGATGTTTGAACACGAGAAAATTTGGCTCGTTTATTCATAAACAAGCTAAATTATTACTATTGTTTATACACAAACTCTACTATGTTTATTGTTAGGGTAAACTATACAAAATCACCCCTTATTTTGGATTGTTTCCCTTATTTTAATTTTTACGTAAAATCACCCTTTAATTTAGTTTAATTTTGATTGCATTCAGTCACCCTCTTCACTTCTCCGTTATACTTTCTATTTTTTTTTTTGGTAGAACGTTATACTTTTTATTAAACGTACAAATATAAAGCATTTTCCTAAGTTAAAGAGGAACAAAGGAAGATTGAGGTCTAAAGATGGTAGAACTCGGAGTACAACCCTAACTAGATTAGACTTAATTTTTAACTGAACATATTAATAATGTGGCATGAAAGAAGAATGTTGTAACCCTTAAAATTATTCGAAAGTATATGTAAAAGGAAAAATTATATTTAAAATTTTTTCTGATATTGATTAAAATGTCAGCTAAAAAAAGTATTCAAACCTTATAAATTATAAAAACTTTTATATACTAAGATTATCACAATGGTGTTTTCAAAATAATAATAAAATAACTATTCATCAACCATTATTCTAATATTTTTAGGTGGGATGAGTTATATTTGGAATTGGATACCTCATTAAGTCATAACACATGTCGATTCATTATAGTTGTTTTATAATGTGTTTGGTAGGACTAATAATTTTTAAATACTAATGTCATTATTATTATCATATATTGTTCATTGTTCATTTTGATTTCCTACTAAAAAAATGTGATTACGACAAAGAAAGCAGATTACAAAATGCCTTCTAGGGCTTTTGAAAATTAAAGAATTGATTCCTGTTGTTTAAACATCTGTGCGAATGAAATCTGATTTTATTTGTTTGTTAATTCATAAGTTTTTCCAGCACATGTCTTTGCTTTTTGAAAAGAAAAAAACGATCATGGAAACACTATCTTTAATTTATACGTTTTGAATAAACTCTTCACACGTATATTTTATACATAAACTTATCAGTAACTTAAAAACTATTTATTGAGTTAAAATAACACTTAAATTAACATATATATGTTAGCCTTTCAAAAAGAATTAACATATGTTAGGGTGGTCCAAGGAACTGAACCGAACCAATAACCAATTGGTCTAGTGGGATGAAGTGCTAGTTTTTTTAAGCGTTTGTTCAGGAGGTTTGAAGTTCGAATCTTCCTGGCGGCGTGTATGAAAAAAAATTGAATTGGGAGGGTTGCCCCCAGCAATGGGCCTCTGCAGTACCCGGTTTGGACGTAGATTGGCCCCGGCTAATCGAACCGAGCGAGAGATAAAAAAAAAGGAACTGAACCGAAAATAATATTCTGGATAGGTAGGATTTGATCATCCCGAATGAATAAGAATTGAGAATTGTCCCACATCTAAAATTGGGAACTACAAAGCTTAGCATATAACCTAATGAGCTACTTCAACCATACGGCTAAATTTATCTTAATTTCACTTATTTTAATTTTAGGTATGCCGAATTTATTTTAATTTTAACTTATATAGTACTTAAATTGTCTTATTTTTTACTATTTTCATTAAATCCACCTGAATTTTTATTTTTTAGGGCGGGTTGGATCGTACCCTAATCAGCCCTTGTTCTGTCTCTGAGTGGTCATATCTTATATAACAAGAGTTATAAATTTTGAATTGGATGGCAACTAAACTCATAGCCTTTACTAACTTCACTATTCATTAGGGTAATGTTAATTATGTAGCAAGAGAGCTAGGAATTAAATATGTGCATGGTCAACTTTAAGTACTCCTTGAGTCCTAGGCTTTACCAACTTCACAATTCCTTTTGAGACATTTATGTATAAAGTTATTTATCACAACTACGTAATTTTGTATGGATATAATTTTTTTTGGTCGAAATGAGAACTAATATAAATTATATGAACATAATTCAAAAAAAAAGTGCAAGGATGAGCTAGTTTTTTTTTACCAAAAAAATGTATAGTTTCTTTCTAACATGTGTCCTAAATTAGGGCTTTAAATTTAAAAGTTGAAATCAAAAAATAGAAAACTTAAATTTAATTATAATTTTTTTTTAAAATCTTACTAAAATAATATTGTAATTCATAGATTTTTGCTAAAATTGGATACTTATTCTTAGCATAAATACATATATATTTTTTTGGTCGAAAAATACATATAGTTATTTAAAGTTGGATGTATTACTTTAATATCTTTTAACTTATATAGTCGCATGATCTAAGGGTCCGTTTGAATCGCCTGAGATGATTGAGTATGATTAAAAAAAGGCTTCATTGCGAACATATGAGATGTTTGACACCCACATCTCGGTGGCTTCACATCAGGGCTTGAGATTTAACAAACATATTCCAGATGAGACCCCTAAATAGAATAGACGACTACCAAACACGAGCCGTTTCCATTTTGGACTATTCGACGGAGCCATCTGATCAACTCCTTAAAAAGATTTCGGATCAAATATCATCCCCGATTTAATAGTATATGTTTAGGGGACAAGATTAGATGATGTGCAGGCTGATAGTTAGATGGATGTTGATGTTTAGATGGATATGTGGACATAGGAGATTAGATAAAATTAGGAATGAGGTCATCAGAGTAAGGTAGGGGTGGCCAATTTATGAGACAAGTTGTGAGAATCCAGACTCTGATGTTTTGGGCTTGTGCAGAGGCGGGATTCCGGAGAGGCGGTCCGAAGGTGCGAGAGATTGGGTTTTAAGGACATTCACATAGGTAGGGGACGACCAAAGAAGTGATGGAAAGACAATATAATTTAAGATATAAAACAATTAGATATTTTAGTAGACCTGACAGAGTGCAGAGACAATTGGAGGGAGAAGATCAAAGTGGTAGCAGCTAACCGCCATGACAAAGGGTAGGATTTCATGCATCGTTGGGACGTTTTGGTTTCATCGGTTTGCTTTTTGTTTGATGCTTTGTCGTTTCGTACTTTATGTTCCCCTGTTTTGTTTTATGCTGTTTTGGTGTCTTGTGCTAACTTTTTGAGAGGTTGCGGTTTGCAGTTTGGGCTATGCGCGAGTCTTTTAGATGTACCCTCTATGTAAGTGTACTTGTTGAGATTAATAACCTATCCCACATCTGAAATCCAAAAATATCTAGCCTATTATATATATATATATATATATATATATATATATATATATATCCTTGGGTTACTTATCCTATTGCCAATTGGTTTTAGGATGGAAACCCACGGGCTTATGTGATAGACCCATATGATGTAGTGCGCACATATCCGACACATCCCCAATCTACCTACCTACCGACCCACAGACTTTCTTCATGTTATCAGAGCGGTTCGATCATGGACCCTTTATTTATTTGAGTTGGGCTTAGCGGGTTACTGCTAGGATGGAACCCCGTAGGTCTATGTGTTAGGATCATAACGCATTAATGCGCATTTGTGCGCGTACCAACACGTTCCCAATTCACCTATCTGATCTACGGACTTTCTTCAGTACCCCTATCTATCCGGTTTACCTACCTATCGAATCCATGGACTTTCTTCAGTACCCCTATCTTAATTTTCAAGATTTTACTAATAACGAAACTAGGTTAATGTTGTTGTTGTAATTTAATAGTACATGTTCTTGAGCGACATGCATGCATGAATGAGATCGACCCATATACTATATCCACTAATTTATACGTTTACCCAATTAATATATTGGCCGGTTTGTCTTTGTCTAATTTGTATGTACATATATATTCTTATTTCTCTGCCTTCAAAATAATCTTGTTACACAAACGCCAAAGTAATGGTTGGAAAAATGATGCATCATCACTTGCTAGCTGATGAAGTAGTGATACACTCAACACCTCTAGCTGAAAACCCCTTTAACAACTCTCTGACCACCGGAAAAACCCTAAAACCACCTATCTTTCAATATCACCACCACCTATCTTTCAATATCACCACCTTGCTCATACTTCTGCACAATATCCATATTGATTTCTTTCTTTCCCACTTCAATTTTTATAACAAACAATCCCTCTTTCACTCATATATGAACCGATGTGCAATCTGTAGAACTGGAAATTGATGAAGAACTGAAAAGTGATAAAGAACAAATCTCTTTGAAAAATTGGGTGTTTAAACTCATGGGCTGAGGAGGCCAATCTAGTGTTTAAACTCATGGGCTGAGGAGGCCAATCTTGAGTTTGTAATTCATTCCAGATCTGATTTGTTCTCTCTCGTCTATGTCCATCTAGACTTGAAACTCTTGAGAAAATTCTAGACTTGATCTGAGCAGCTTGAAACTCTCATCTGATTTATTTTCTTGATTCGTGCTTGTCGAACATGGGCGCTCCATGCCAGATCCGAATTTTGTCCCTCCAAATACGCAGCTTTGCCGGCTCGACGGAGATTTTGGCCAGATCCGATTCGTCGCCCATCTGGTTCCTCCACTTGTCGGCTGGACCGCAAGTTCTGATCACCACTCGTCGGCTTAACCCTCCCGGTTACCGGGGCATTCATCTTCTAATGGAAGACGACAGATCTTTTTTTGTTCAGACTTTGGCCTGCTAATGTTTTGAAAAGAAAAGAAAAAGAATAAGAAACAAAAAAAGAAAAAAGAAAAAAGAAGCTTGCGTAATCTTGAGGAAATAAAATAAGAAAAAAGAAAAAGCTAAAGAAAGGAAAAATTGGGCTCGTAAGCATCCGTGTAATCTTGAGAAAATATAATCTTTTCCAAAATTCAATAAAATTGCTTGGCCATCAAGTTGGAAAAAAATATAAGAAAAAGAAAATTATTTTAACATAATATTTAGTGTTTTTTAAAAAAAAAAAAAACTTCATTTTACTTGTCCTTCAAGACAAGTTAGTGGGTCACTTGTGCAATAAGTTTCAACATCTTTACTTGCGGGGCAAGTATTTTTTACTTGCAGGGCAAGTTTTTTTTTCTTGAGGAACAAGTTTTGCGTCAACTTGCGTTGTAAGTAAAACGAAAATGTTTTACTTGTAAGGCAAGCTTGACTTCTTCTTTTCTTACAGGTTAGCTCGAGGCTTATTTATGTACTATTTTTCCGAGGAGTTAGTGTCGAGTTTGACATTGGACCGAGTTGTATTAAGCCATGTCGCTTGGTGCTCTGCGACTTCTGAAGATCCTCCATCTCGGTGGAGGGAACGTCAGTTGTCCATTTCGCACGCCCATGTGGAGTCGACCTGTTGCCTGTGGCACTATTCTTATAGTGTTTTACTCACCCCGATCTCAAACTCTTCTTGATTCTTATTTTTCGGAGATTTCTACTTTTCTTAGCTTTTCCTGCTTGCTTTTGACTCTTTTAGCCGTTCTCGACTGCCGTTTTCATACGGCCTCTCGGATTACCAAGTCTGTTTGGTATTCCGAATTCTTACCTTATCAAAAAAAAAAAAAGTGATACACTCATACCTGCTTTTGTAGTTCAACTACTTTTTTTTCCTAAGAAGAACCATACAATTAAGAAAACTTTATTTCAAGATCTTGATCTTCTTGGAAAGGTATCATAAAAGTCAATCTGAATTGTAAAGACTAGCTATAAAAAGCAATTAGGCATTCAATTGTAAGCTGCATTTAGGTTGTATCCCACTTAATTTTGTAGCCTGATTAATTAGTTGAACAAACCTCTTTTGCATTCACGTCCTTTTCTTTGTCATGAATTCATCATAGAAAAAAAGAAGAGGCAATTGATAAAGAAGTTAAAAATTTATATCAACTATATGACTTGTCCCGTCCGATGGACGGGATTAAATTTCGTGTCTATGGTTATTAATTTTATAAGCGGACATAGATAAATGTGTATATTATTTGAATTGAAATAGAAATGCAAAATATATGTGTGATTTGATGAAAAAGATAATGAAAAAAATATGGATTTAAACCTTAATTTTGAATGGTTGATTTGGTGCAAGAAAAATATATTATGAGTCGTAAACATTTGTTTATGAAAGGTTAATCATATAGATATAAGTATATAGTTGTATGATTATAATTGATGTAATGTTATATTTTTTTCTCCTTTGTATTTTTAGGGTCGTGTATTTCAATTGTGATGTTTTATGGAGTATGTTTAATTTTGACATTTTCATAAAACCAACTTGCTTATATTTTTCCATATTTAGTTAAATTATAATTTAAATTCATTTTTATTGAAATTGATCGATTGAGAAATATGAGACCGTTTATACATTTAAGTAGCAAGAAAGACGTGTTATTATCTTAAATAATATTTTTCAATATTTATTAGAGGCTTTTTGTATTTTAGAATATTTTTTAATTATTGTTTTAATAAGGAGAAAATTGTATAAACCCAATAGGATATATTAGTCAGATAATTAGTTTGATATTAAAAATAGAACATTTATTGTTCTTAAGAGGGAGAGTTTTTATAGTTGTAAAGATAAGCAATTAAGTATATAACATTTTGAATTAATTTTATTGATGATTATAAAAAAAATAATTTAAAACTACGAAGCAAAAACTATTTCAGATAAACATGCACTCGGTGCACTAGTTCGTCCGTTCTCTCTTGTTCCTACCATATCTATAGCATTGTCTGACGTATGACCAGTTTTGTCGACAATAGCGGTTTCTTGGTGGTTATATGTCTTGTCTGGTGAATTCTGGTATTAGTGGGGTGGAGTTGTCTTCTCCTTCATCCTTCTTCCGACTCCTCATTACCATTTCTCTCTTTCTCTTCTCATGGATTTTTCTGATACCAAAATTGCAGCGAATCCGGTCAACTTTTTCTATCCAAATTCAATCACCGCTCGCAAATTTCAATTCTTCATCCACAATCAATTGAATCAGATCAAGATCGACCTCAAAACTACAATCAATTAATAGGCCCTCATAAAAAACTATAATAAATAGCGATGTGAAAAGAGACATATAGAAGCGTCAAATGTTATTTACATCGATTATAATATTTATATATTTTTTAGATTTTGGATGTTGTATCACTTTCATTAAATAAATTAATTCACTTTCAAAAAAATTAGACAAACACCAGTAATGGGCCTACAATATTTTTGGGCCTTTAGTCTTCAAAGAAGCCCAATAAGTATATCAATTATTCTGGGTGAGTAGAATCGAAATGAAAAACTTTTTGAGTTAGAAATTTTACCATTTGTCACTAGACTAGACAAAGATAGCTTTTATCCTTGGGTTAAAAAGTAAAAACCCATCTTACATTGATCACGGATGATCCTATACATTAATATATGCATCCTGGATGTAAAGATAATTTAATGTGATGTGTTAGGTAGGCCGTAGGTGTCAAGTGCCATTTATTGTAACATGATTTTAGTCTTGGAACCTCGTACAATCTAAGAAAATTGTCACCAATAACTCGTTGGTCTAGTGAGATAAAGTACTAAATTTTTTAAGTGTTTGTCTATGAGGTTTAAAGTTCGAATCTTTCTAAGGACATGTATGAAAAAATTGAATTGGGAGGGTCGATTCCAGCAATGAGCCTTTATAGTACCCGGTTCGGACATAGATTAACTCTGACTAATCGAAACGGGTAAAAGATCTAAGACTATAAGATTTTCCATACTCACCAGTATGTTTAAGACTTTAAATTAATGATTTCTCGAAAGAGCCATTTTGTTTTTTTTGCATGTTAAGAATTTAGATAGTTCTAAGTACTACTTAAAGATTAGTCGAGAGTATCCAACTGATAAGAACTGTTTTTAACAGTTTTATGATTAAAACCATTTGAATAGATAACCGAAGATAAAAACAACCATTAATTAATAACTTCATATACTCATTGTATTTTCTAAAACACTAAAAAAATAATACATTAAATTATACAAAGTTTGTTATCAAAACACTAAATGTTCAACAATAAACTTCAACAATAAACTTAGTGCCTATATATTAATCCGAACACACAAACCACTAACAATAATCTACAGCCACATATTTCCATACACTTATGTGTGATATTGATATCATATTGGCATGCATATCATACATTATAGTCATATAGACTCCTAGTCCCAAGTCGAAATATATTGTATGTTTCTAAAGTGTGGAACACTATATTGAGTTTCACTTCATGCATGCTCCCAAATAATAGTATTTATATACATTGTGGCCCATTGACCGGAATATTTATAAGCTAGCTAGTGTGAGGAAATAAAACCCCACCGTAAAATATTAATTTTAAAATAAATAGATGTAAGTACATAATATTTAAAATATATCATATTTATAGGCTTTGGGCCTGTATTCGAACAATTAAGTTTTTAGGGTAGTATTTTGAGATCACTGTTTCGAATTTCACATGCAATTTATGTCTTTAAACTCTTTAGAATTAGTTAGTAACCAGTTGATGACTCTAGGCTAACCTCTAGTACTTGTGGCGATTCTAAACCTTATCTTAATAAAATTTTTTTATCATATTTACAAATTAAGATACTAAAATAAAGTATATTTTCTTCTAGATTTTCATTAAAAATTATCTGACGACTTAAAAATCAAAGGTGAATTAGAGAAACGATTTAATTATTTGATCAAATATTTGCCACTTCTCTTTCTCTTTTCACCCACAAAGTGATTTTTATATTATCCAAACTCTTGATTACTACATATTACACTATAACTAATGAAATACGTGCAACTCTCTCTACTTTTTACGTTTTTTAATACACTAAAAATCAATTTTCACCCCAAAACTCCTTTTACACCCACAAGTGAAACAAACCGAAACACAAATGTTAGACACTAGTATAAACACAATAAATAGAAGATTAACAAAAACCCAAAATAATGGAAGCAAAATTAGATGTTAGAATAAAATTATACAAACTATTATATGGAAAGTAAAAGAAATTTTAAATAAAAATAAATAAATTTAGCATCTAAACTACATAAATATTTTAATATGACCCACAAAAATATTCATATTATACTAATATAAATGGTTAAGGTGACACTAGAAGATTGTGGTTGTAAACTGTGGGTCCACAGTCCCTCATCCACCAAAGGTCAAAATCAACGGACAGGTCACTTAACAAGTGGACACAAACTCAGCTGTGCCAAACGGCGTCGTTTCAACCGATAAATAAATAAAAACGCAAAAAATGAGAGGGCAGGCAACCTATAACGAGACCGGATTTGATCCGGCGATTTAAGCCACAAATTAAGATACTGCCACTGACACGTGTCAATTCCAGACTCTTCTCCACGCGATTTGCTGTGGGCCCCGCCAACTCTCTCTCTCTCTACCGGCTACCGTCTCTCCCGTTTGTCTCTCTCAAAATCCCCCCATTCAAGACCAAATTTCCGCACTATTTTCCGTTTTTCGCGTTCCAGCTTCTCCTCCAAATTCAAGCTTTGTCTTTCGACTTTCTCGCCAAGCTTCGATTCGAAGTTGTTGGAGTAGGATTTCGCTGTAATTCGTCTTTGTTCGTTGGATTTCGCTTCGAGTTTCATCGCCGTAGAAGTTTGCCTTGGTTTTTCGTGTTTTTGGTTGTTTGTTTTTTCCGTTTTTGGAGTTGATTTCTACTGGCGATGTGCGAAACGTGTCGCGAGCATGGGTTGAGCTTGGATCTGGTGTCCCGATTTCGTTTTCGCTTCTTCAGGAATGTTTGATTGGGAAGACCAAGAGGTGCGTTCTTCACAACTCTAACCTCTTTGCTTAAAATTTGTGGAGTTATTGGCATACAGAAGAGTTGTGCAAATTAGAAAAGCTAGGAAAAGGTGGAAATTAGATGGAATTTGCTCTGTTTGAGAGCTCGATTGCTTCTCTCTGATTTATTGGTTTTTGTCTTTTTCTTTGCAAGGAGTGTTAGGTGATTGATTGACTGATTGATTTTGGTAGGGCTGTGATTTGAGTGTGAAATTCTCTTTCTGCTTTCAGTTTCCGTGCTCGTTTGTAAAAGTACTTGTGCATGTCTGTTGTGTATACAAACTAGGAATATCCTATAGTTTGCTTATAGATGAGATGAAATATGACCAGACTGAATGATTACTAGATTCTGCTAGGATGTGGTCCAGAAATGGAGGACACCATATTTCCTGTATGGTATGTAAAAATTAGAGTGCATTTTATCTTCTACTGCGCTGGACATTCTTATATTTTGTAATTTTTATGCTTAAGTAGATCTAGTCTAGAGGCAGTGTTTGGCTAATACTGTGTTCTGTATATAAATGTGCTGTGAACTTCTCGACTATCTATTTGACTCTCAGTAGAGTGTTTTAGATGATAATATTGAAGGGTGTTGAAAAACAAATGATGATTGATGCAGATCCTAATTTCCTCTCCAATCCTTCAATGGCTAATTGGCTAGCAAGATTGGGGTTAATACTTTACACATACCCTAAGTTTGTACAGATGCATTCTGAATGATGCAACCATCCTCTATTCTCTTGTGAGATGGAGTATCTTTAGCACCTTGCAAATTAAAATGTATCAGAAACATTCAGTAAAATTATTCAGGTAATAAAGAAAGATTACTCTATTTCTGCAACTGTGCCTGCATCAGAAATCACCTCATTTGTCTTAACTTTCTTCCTGATGCTCTGGCTCTCCATGTGACTAAATCCTTGAGAGAATTTTGCAGGTTCTCTGACATTGTAACAATATTCTTCAGTCACCTTGTTGCTCTCCATCAATGGTTATAGCATGCCTCAGATGTCATTCTCTTTTCAATTAAAACGAGTTTAATAAACTTGTGGTTAATCTCCTTCATGAAAGTGGCACTTTTTTCCAGAATGATGCTCCAAAAAGCAGTAATCTGGCCTTGTCAGCAATCTAAATTGAATACCATTCTTCCATGTGTGTGCAAATGCTAATTGGTAGCCAGATACAACCTTGATACTCCTAGTTTTGTTATTGGCTCTTTGATTATTATGCTCTTAGAGTGAGGGAAATGAAGCACAGTTGTTAATATATAAAAAGGATTGTAGAAATCAATGCTTTGAGTATTGTGATTGACCTTATAAATTACTTTCCCTTGTATGGTAGAGTAATTGAAATATTTAGTCATAGTACTGAGTATTTTTCTTGTATTTTATATTTTTTTTTTCTAGCTTGCAAACATAATATGGGGTGAGGCTGATGACCATATTGTTACATATCCTGAGGAAAGTGAGAAGAAATCTGAATCCGTTCCTGAAGACCATGGCAAGAGTGAAGCAAATGAGGATGCTACAAATAGTAAGCCTTCTGAACAAAAGTCCGCTGCCACTAAAACCAAGCTACAAGGGGGTAAACTGGAGAGAAATGATGAGTTGTCTTTACATGCATCACATTCTGATCTTAACTCCATAGGTACTTAAAATGTCTTTCCTACAATTCAGCATCACGAGGTAGGGATGGCAACTGGATGGGTAAGGCATTCATTATTCCTATTCTTCTGGATGTGGTTGGTTAGAGGGATTACACCCTTGATAGGAAGGGATTCGGTACAATTTTTTTTAAGATTAGATCTGATGCTTTACTGCAATATTGGATCGAAAGAATATTTTCACCTTCTCATTTGGTTTTACATATTGTATCTGGTTTGATTTTATGATTGCAATTGCTTGTAGCCCAATCTGATGGCATTTGATTAAGTTGAGGTCTTTAGGGACTTGTGATGCTTATTCTCTTAAAAATATTCTGGTGTGTTCTGGAATTGTAAATTTTCTATATGCCAAGTTTTTATTTTATAAAATTTGTTTAAACATATATTTTCTTCTCGTTTTGGAATTTTGTACTCAGGTTTCAGTTTCCTTTTCAAAAACCTTAAGCGTGATGTGAAAGCTTGTTCCAAATCCACCCAATTGCTATCCCTATGAAAAATGTTGTGCTCAATTATCATGATAACTTATGCGTGGTTAGATTTCCTTACAGGTAAGAAAAGTGACCAAGAAAAGGGTCCTGAAATTTCTGAAAATCAGAATGAAGATGGAGAACTTGGTGATATCATTGGAAACAGTTGGGCTAACATTGAAAGTTTCGATGATCTTGATCAAATATTTAGGTAATAAAAGTTGTTCTTATTTGTGCCTTCTTTTTCAGGTTTCTCCACAATCCACATGTCCGACTTAATTAAATGCATGCGATATATATGACGTGTGGAGTTTGTAACCAAAATTTTGCTAGCGGAAGGGTGATAAAAATATACAGTGCACACGTTAGTTAGTTTGAGGCAACTATCTTTCTTATCATGCTTGTCATTATATTTTCTGATTTGGTCCTGAAAGTGCCTGGCACATTTGCTTGTTTATTCTATTCCAATGTCATCATAATAGAGTTGCATCTTTTGTCTGTGTTCTGCTTTCTTGGTTTCCTTAATTATATGTAGTCTAAGCTGTCTAACCTTTTTCTCTCAAGTTTCTTTTGTAATGGAATTTATATTTTACAATTTATCTGACACGTTATTCACACAAGTGATGATTTTGCAGTAATGACGAATTAGTTGATCATGCCAGTCTTGATAGCACAGATGAGTTTTGGGCATCATCTGGAGATGTGCTAGACAGTGCTGTGAAGTCTTCATCCCTAGCTCTAGACTCTACAAGTTGGGGACTAGAAGCTCTAGGGAACTCATCTGGCCAATTTGACTTCAATTCTGAGTATTTGCACACCGAAAATCCCACATATGGCGGCTCGTATGAAAAAGAAGCAGACTCAGCATGTTATACACAGCAAATGTTACGTTCAAGATTTGATCAGGAAGAAATTGATGCAAGTGACCCAAAGTTGACCTCAAAAAAGGTTACACTATTACTTATAAAGTAAGCAATTCGATCTTAGAACCTGGAAGTCACTTTGTTCATTTGTCCTGCAGACAGCTGTGGGCATAACTGGGGAGAACGTACCAGAACCTCAAATTGCTGCAAGGAAGATTGCCTCTACAAACAAATCAATAAGCAAAGTATGCATATGTAGTCCTTCCCTATATTATTAGACGCAAAAGATGAAAAATTAAAATGAATTTAGGTTATGTTTGTGCATCTACTGGTAATTATTTATTTTTAATTTTTTTAATTTGGTTTAAACTGAATGAAATTCTTCTGGGAAAATCAGAAGCTTTAGGTTCTGTAAAGATGATATTATTTATAGAATTTATGTTACAAAAATCTCAATTATGGTCCCAAACACCTATTCTATACAAAGAAATTAGGTTGTCACAAAGTGATCGTGGACATATCCTTTTCTGCTAGTCAATTTCCACAATCACTTTGTAACAACCTAAATTTTCACAATCACTTTGTAACAACTTAAATTTCCTTATATATATTGGATTAGAGTAAGGAACCCTACTGAAAGGAATGTTACAATACAGGGAAAAATCACTATTTCCTAAAGTTTTTCCCCTAAGTTTTCTTTTTTCTTTTTTCCCTCTCCTCTACACTGAGGTGGCTTCTTGTTCATATGCTAAAGCTTAAAACGCCTCACGAGTCATGACCTTGTTTATAATGCCCTTCATTGCTGAATTCCAGCAAATGAGGTAGTCATCTTGATTGTGATTCGCTTTGCTGGCCCAGTGAACTTTTATAGCATGGCTATCTATAAATTCAGATGGCTTTGTTGATCTATAAATTGAAGATAAGAATATAAGTCAGAAGACAAGACTAACTTTTGACTGGATACTGCCTTGAATAAACTGTTCCTAGTTCTATTATATATAAGTCATTTTTAAGTAATTAATCGATTGAAATGTTTTTTTTTCCCGTATAGAACAACTGGTCTGGATCTCATTCAAAGCTGAAACCACAGAGGACGAACAATCACAGACGATTACGTGATGCATACAGCACATGGACACAGTCTGCAATAAATGCTAAGCAGTATGATGCCAAATCTGTGCCAGACCCAACAAAGAATTACATGCCTTCTGTTCTTGATCACCAAAAGATGCCTCAGGTGGCGTATCAGCAATTTTCAAATCCTTATTTTACCACATATCCATATGGGAATCTCTCGGATCAATACACTGCCTTGCCTACATTGCCTGCAACTGATGATGGACGTCAGCCCGTTTTCCTGAATCCTGAAGCTTGTCTTGGTGACAAAATTTATATGGGCAAATCAACAAATGCTCCCATAAAACTTCAGAAAATGACACCCCAAGAAAAGATTGAAAAGCTGAGGAGGAGACAGCAAATGCGTGCTATACTTGCTATTCAAAAACAACAGCAGCAGTTGAACCACCAAGTACCTGTCACTGATTATTCCATTCCTCAGACGAGTTCCCAAGAGGATCAGATTCTACATTTGGAAAGAGGAGATTTAAAAGGTGAAGAAAATATAGTTCCTACCTATGATCCAAATTCTCCTCTAAAACAGGATGATTCTAGTTCAATCTCAGTGGAAGTGGATGATCACAATGTGGAAGACACAGTACTGTATCAGCTGCAGGATACTGTTATCAAAGTAAGTTAACTTTACATGAAAGTGTTTTTTTTTTAAATGCAGTGGTTTCAAGTAAAAATCTTACAGAGAATCTTGTGTTTCTGCAGTTGGATATGAACATAAGACTTTGTATAAGAGACAGCTTATTCCGACTGGCTCAAAGTGCTATGCAAAGACACACCACAAGTGATTCAAGTAATGCAAACAGAAATATTGGTTGCGAATCCAACATCGTGAAGGATGACATTAGCAATCAAGAGAGGTTAGTCAAACAAAATTTCCATCACATTTCTATTCACCATGACATGACATAACATGAACCCTAAAAGATGTTGGATTTCTTATCAGCATATAAAGAAGTGGTTCTTAGTGCAATTAACATGAAACCAAGAGTATAGTCATATAGTGCATGTTTTTATCTATCTATATACTAAAGGATTTTTTTTGCGACATATAGGCCTCTATTTATTTTGCTTATGTTTCAATTTTGTTTTTGAATTATTATTATAATTATCGATATATTGAATGCATGAGAGAGGAATTTAACTAGTTCTCTTCTGCTTTCTCGTTCATTTCTTTTTCTTTCATTTGTTTGATGTACTTAACTTGCTCACTGTTTTACAGATTTTATGATTTTTTTAAAAATCATTGTATTCAATTTCTTTACCCTATTTAGGAAGCTGTAATAGTTACTTAACTCAGTTTTAACATCTGCCTGTGTTGTAGTTTCTTTTTAACATGTTCACTCTTCTGGTTCTTTAAGAAGAGTGGTCCCTTAGCCAATCTATTTGTTTAATTAGAAAGATTCTGGAATTAGTTCATCTGCTTTCTTAATCACTTGTATTTTTTTTTATCATATCCAGTTTCATGAGAGTGCCTAATGCTGAAACCGAGACCAATCAAATAGACCGTGCTGTCGCCCACTTGCTCTTTCATCGGCCAATGAAGTCATCATCAGCAAAGCACATCAGTACTCCAGAATCATCCATATCTCCCAAGATTCCACCTGATCTAGAAACCAAGGGCCCTCATAATGTACAAAACGTTTCTGCTCATATCTCAACAACTCCTCGCGCCATGAAGGAAGATTTGTTTGAACAACCAGATGAAAAAATGAACACGAATCAGAAAATGAAACAAAAGATGGTGGAAAGTGCAGATTGAAGCCCCATAATTAAGGGTAATTCCTTCCTTTTATCTCCTCCATGCTAAGTCGATTACCAAATTACGTATTATCTTATCAGATTACTGGTAATTAGAAAGTGTTTTTTCATTGTCAGCCGATAAAATCTGATGCTATACATCTTGGAAATCAATCTGGCAATGGAGGAGGCAAATCATCTGTTTCTGTTTTCAGAAATCGCACATATCTATTTTAACTTTTTAAGTGTCTTCTTTAGTTCCTAGACTTCGCCATGATAAAAAACTTAGTGTCAAAAACTTAGTGTCTGTGGTGCTATTACCAAAATGGAAGATACCTGACTTCCTGGCAATAAGTTATATGAGTTCTTGTGTCATTTCCATGAACTCTATTCTTAGAAGACCTCTTTTCTGAGCTGAACTGTGGTGTGCATGTTTTAAAACTTGGTGTGATATTGCTTGTGTTTTAGTAGTTGTTCATTATATGATAAATCACATGTAATGGCTTCTGTAGGATGTTTTTGGTAGAGCGTTGCTATATTTTTGTAGCAAGTATTAAATTCCTTTGTTGATGAGTGGACATAAGATAATCAACAAATTGTGTCCTAATATTGACACTCGTTTAATTTAGTGGTAAAGTGGTGTTAGATTTCATAAGTGTTAGCTTGGATGTTCGAGTTTGAACATCCAAACAAGGGTTGCACAATTTCTCCTAATATTGACCCTTGTTTAATTTATTTTGATTGATTTGTGCTATATTTTTGTAGTAAGTATTAAATTCCTTTGATGAGTCAACATAAGATAATCTTTGTCCTAATATTAACACTCATTTAATATAGTGGTAAAGTGGTGTTCGATTTCATTAGTGTTAGCTTGGATATTCGAGTTTGAATTTTCTCACAAAATGAGATCATGAAGTATACGGTTTGGACAAAGAATGGTCACGACAATGCCTAAAGATTATCGTATGTTGACTGAAACTTGAGATTAGGAAAGACTTACGGAGTAGGGGTGTTCAATCGGACCATACTGATGATGGACCGTAATATTTTTAATCTTTGGACTATGGACCGGACCGGACCGAATAAATACGGTTTGGTCTTATTACAGTCCGGTTCGGTTCGATTTTGGACCGTAAGGACTGGGTTTACATATTTTATGTTAAAAAATGGTTAAATAATTATGCGATCCGATTTTTAAGTCTTAATGGATTGTAAAAATTGAGATTTATGTCAATTATAACTATTAAAAATTTAGATTTTATGTAAAAAATATGATTAAATTATTTTTTATATATAATTTTTAAAAATATATATTACGGTCCAATCCAGTCCGGACAGTAACCCGTATTTTCTCAGTTCCGGTTTTTGGACAATAATTTCACTTCCGTGATGGGCCCCAGCTTTTAGGTCGGGCTGGGCCCAATACAACAAAATCATAAAAATTTCTAGGTTGGTCGGTTGTTTTTATTAAATTATTATTATTGTTTGGTGAATAATAGATTGGTTGAATGGTTGGTTTGATCGATTATCTATCACTTTTCATTACACACATTTTCTTGCCAATAATTTATATGAATTGTGTTGAGCAATACATGTCTTGAAAATATAAAGCAGAATGTGAAGCATAAAACACAACAGAAATGGTCTTTATATATATATATATATATCCTCATGCTTAAAAGTTTATTGAATAATTTATTGTAACATAACAATAATACAAAGCAAAGGGCCACAAGTCCTGTCTTGAATCATCACATGTGATCTTGTCTTCAAATACAAACTTCTTCACTCCTCTCTGGCAACCAAACTAAGCAGGAAATCCCTGTAGTTTCCTCTTGCTCTATGCTCAATCTTCTTTGTTAGATCAACCTCGTATCGGTTCTTGTACCCAGCTCGTATGTCCTTAAGGTTAACATCGGCATGGCATATGATTATCCGAGTCAACGACTCTTGTGTGAACTCATCTGCTCCCTCTGTTAAGGCAGCATCTAAAG
The DNA here is from genome assembly GCA_964016875.1 of Fallopia convolvulus. Lineage (NCBI taxonomy): Eukaryota > Viridiplantae > Streptophyta > Magnoliopsida > Caryophyllales > Polygonaceae > Fallopia > Fallopia convolvulus. The sequence continues at coordinate 61,897,743 of OZ024725.1, forward strand.
CCTGATGCACAGATCAGATTGAGAAAATTGGATAAGTTATCTGTAATTTGTTCAATCTAGAGAATTTCAGAGTAAATTTTTTAAAAATCAAGTAGCTCAAATTATAGCTCACCTCACTGAAATAGATCTCTGGAGCACACAAGCATTGGATTGCAGTTTTCAAGATTGAGTCACCCTCAAGATCCTACCAAGTTAGTAAGAGAAAAAATTGCATAAGATTGATCAATTGTCTTGAGTCACCCTCAAGATCCTGTTTTTAGGAACTAAATTCTAAATAATATGGCTTACCTCAATTATGGTTTTGCCTGTAAAATCCTTGTAGTGATTGAAGACAGCCTTGAGATGGAGCTTGCTCCTAGTTGACAAAATGCTCACAACTTCAAAGCTTTTACCAGCCGGTACCTTATTCGCGCCTTGAATGGCATCACGAAGAATCTGAGCCTCGGATTTCGCAGTTTGATCGTTCACACGAGGCCCTTCGTATCTGTAAGAGCTCACCAGAGCAACCAAAAACTGGTTCAAACACAACAACACAATGTCAAAACAATGAGTTAAACACTAAAAGCACACACTATGGAGCGCGATTTAGGCTAAATGGTGACCTTTCTCTCGGAGTCATTGACATGGAGAAATGCAACATCCTCTTCAATGGAGATGTTGAAGAGCGAATGGTATGCTTTTCTTGCTCCTAATAGCTCTTCGGCTGTTCGAGTGCAAGCGATTTCAATGATTAAGTTATAGCCCTCTGGTCCTTTGGTTATGGCTTCCTTCATTAAACGAGCATCTCTTTCCCATGGATGCATTGTCCACAGAACTATAGCACACTAAAATCACAGAACCACCACAAATCCAAAAAAAAATCACAGATTCAGCAATCAGAGCAGATCACAGAAGATTCAAATTCCAAAAATCAAGTAAAGTTTGAAAGAGGTGCCATTAAACTCAATTAATCGAGTTTGAAAACAATCTAGTCATTTTTAGGTCTAATCGAGGTCTTTCTGGATGAAATTCACAGATTCAACTTTCATTACAGATTCAACTTTCATTGCAGATCACAGAAGATTCAAATTCCAAAGATCAATTAAAGCTTGAAAAAGATGCCATTAAACTCAATCAATCGAGCTTCAACCATCTAGCGATTTCTAGGTCTGATTGAGGTCTTTTCTGGATGAAGTTGAAGCTACTCGGTCAATCGATTGAAACGATTTGCAAATACCTTGAATCGGAGAAATTCGTGACGGAGCATCGCGATGAGTTCCTCATTCCACCTCTCGAACTGGCGTTCGTCCTCGGAGAAGAAATCGGGAGTCGACTTCCGGAAGTTCTTCTTCTCCTCCGGTCGCCATTTTCCGAGCGTCGATAGCAACGCGTTCTCTTCCACTCCGAGCCCTGGCCACAGAAATTCCGAAATTCTCAGCAAAATTGAACCGGATTTTGACTCAATCAAAGCAAATTTTCAGAATCAAGCAAAATTTGAAGATGTGGAGGGAAATTTTGAAAAGCGAAACGGAAAAGGCGGGAGGAGGAGTACCGGAGAAAGCGGAGGTGAGAGATCCAACGCCGTTGGCCCCGTTGGCGACCGCCATTGATGGAGAAAGATGAAACTTCTGCGTGGATTTGGAGAGAGGAAGAGGAGGAAGAAGAAGACGAAGAGGAGAGTTCGGATTGAAGTGTATCAGTCTGCAAGCTGAAGAAGGTGATGATCAGTGATTATATTTGGCCTGAACGAGGGCGTGGATGTCATTTTCAAAATTATGAGGGGTTTGTTTGTAAATAAATTAAATAAAGATTACGTTTTAGAATTTAGAAACTACGCTTTTATTCACTAATCAGTTTTAAGCATTGAACACGGAATTAATGAGCGATAACGTGTCTTAAGCAGTTTTTAAATGCGTTTGCAAAAAGGTCCTTGGATTTGTACTTAATTACAGTAAATCGCGTAATACTTTTCGATCTGTTTATATGTGCAACATTTTCAGAAATCCGTTACACTTGCAAGAAGTGAGAAGTTCACCAACAATTAAGGCTAATATTTGGTATGAAAATGTAGCTCAATTTGTCCTAAATTTTTTAGGATTACGGTCTAACAATGGACTTTGATCTAGTGGAGTTTAGAGTGTTAATAAAATGGATAAAATCAAAAAAATTATATTAAATTTTGGTAAGGGGATTAAAGTCTTTCTCTTAGATTGATACATTATATTATAAGAGGTTTTCGATTGAACATTTAATCAAGTGGAGTAATACCTTACTAAGAACACTATTATTTTTATTGTGATTTTATAAATGACTTATTTCTCCAAATAGAATAAATTTAAACCATGGTTGGAAAATTAAGTTCATTTTATCAGTTTTGACTCGCATTTTACCAACTTTTATTGTTATATAGAGTTAAATTAATACTATAAATTTCACTCTATTTTTTACCCCTATGTACGTGCCTAGCTTGATCTTAGTTTTTTATTTTTTTGGTCGAAAGAGCTTAGCTAAATAACCCAAAAATTAAATAACATAAACCTATTGCATAAGTACAACTCACTTTAGAGCCAAACTATATACAATTGAATTTTTTTTAAACATCTCTACATATAGGTTCTGTTCGGCAGTAGCGGAATGGGAGCGGATTCAGCTAGCTGGAGCGGAATTTTGAGCAGATTCAAGAAGCTCCTCCTCACAAACTTTTTGATTTTCCGCTAGCTGAATGGGTAAAAAAACTTTAGGTATAAAATGCCGAACGGAGCCATAATCTTGTACGCGTAAAGCCACATTACCTAACCTTAATCTTTAAATTAATTAATGTCTCCCTCTTCTATCAAAGCTTGACATCTCACATTCAACTTGACATTTCATATTCAACAATAACAATGGGCGATTAATTTTGCACTAGCTAGTCTATCAAGATACTATAAAATAAAAACTATATACTTAAATTACACTTCATAGGGAAAAAAATAGTTGGTGATCACTTTCACAGTTTCACATATGTACCGTACTTTATGCGTGATATTGAATTATTGATTGAGAATACATGTGAGGTGGGCTAGTAAATTCTTAAATGTGATCACATCCATGTGGGACCGGTTGTGAGCACCAATAATTTGATACCATAATTCATTCCATATGCTATCTTAAATAATCAAATAGATATAGCTCATCTACCAAGCAAGCTAGCTATATGATAATTGCATGTTTCTCATGTGCAATTATATATTGTAAGAAGGCCCATGCATGAGTACTTCTCGTTGACTAGGGTTATACTTATTGGTTGTTTTAGTCTTGGATGTTTGTTATTGTTCTAGTGTGACATTAAAACATCTTGGGCATGGGCGGATCTAGACGGGTGCGGGTGGGCGGCGCTCCCACATCCGGTCAGATCATCAGCGATAAGTTTACATAGGAAGGTCTGAAAACAAAGAAAATTTTAGGAATTTCAACCCATAGGTCGGCCAGGGACTAGGTGATCGAAGGTAGAGGCGAGCGGATGAAAGCAAGGAGAATCGGATGATGAAGAGGCGGAAGGTTGTGTGTAAGTTTATCGGTGATTCAATGAAGGAGAAAGACGAATCAAGTGAAGATTGGGGCGAAAATAAACTGATGTCGTTTTAATCCTAATTTTTTTTAAAGTTCACTTGATCCAAATTTTAGGGTTTCTCATATATTCAACTATTCATACTCAATTTGCCATTGAAAATTGAGAGGTTGGAGCAAGTAAGAGCTCGATGAGGCTATCAGCTACCAAAAACTTCATATATAAAATTATTGATCTGCTTAAAGTCCACCCCCACTTCTAGACATTTCTCGATTTACCTAGGCCTACTATTGACAAGATGATTAATAATCGTAGACTTGGGTCCGGTTCTTACGAAACAAAAACCGAAACCGGAATCGCCCAAGACTGGCTCTACGGTTCCGGCCGGCTGGTTCCGACCGACTAAAAAATGAACAAAAACAGGTTAAAACATGAACAAGAACCGTGTTTGAGAAAGGCTTTTCATTATTAATTTTAAATATTTGTGAAATCGGTGGTTCTTTTCAGTTCGGAATTGCAGGAAATCGCAAGTTTCACGGTTCGAAGTTGGTGGAATCGGGACTGGAACCGGCCCCGAACCAACGGTTCCGATCCGTCCGATTTCGGGCCGGTTTTGAATCGGCCGGTTCGGAACTAAGTTACCATCACATTATATTCGGATAGCTTACTTAGATTTATTTAAATCCATAATGTAGCTAAACCGGCATGGTTGTCAACTTGTCATTATCTTTAATTTCACTCTTTCAAACATGCTTAGTTCATTATAATTTGCAGACAGCTTAGGTTAGCTGTATAGACAATAATAACAGCTAGCTACTTATGTAACTTATCCTTAATTAAGGCAAACATTAAAAAAGTGATGAAAAGCAATATGAAGCTTCCACGCTGAAAATTATAACAAGCTTTGTTGTTTAGTGTAATAATTAAATTAGTAACATGATAAGGTTGGTTGGTATAGTATTCCACCTTTCCATATCTCGTGCAACACGTGGACCCATATTTTCTTTATATTCAAAGAATACATTATACATGTGTACGTGTTATTGACTTGGCATTTTTAATTCACAAAAAATCAATCCTTGATCACAATATGTATTCTTAATTGATTTAATTAGTGATCCATTAATAATTGGAAAGGTTATGGAACATAGCGTATTAAAGTAGTCAAGTAGATAAGTAAGTACCTATTAAATCTTATAAAAAATGTGATGTGATTATCATAAAGATAGTCAAAGGCCAGATGGACATTACAAAAAAAATTATTGTTATTATTAGTGTATCGAATTTTTTAACTTATACTCTAAAGATATAGGATAAGTATTATGTTTTAGAAAGACTTGACATTTTCATTTATTTAAGAATTTAAATTTTTTTATGGCGGGTTTATGCATTTTCTTTTAGAATTTTAATTTATAAAATGGAAAAATTTATTCTATGTTCTTAGAACATAAATTAGAAAGACCTGTGAATATATTAAAGAATTTTCTTAATGTTACAAATTTTACCCTAAAGAAAAACCAATTACCTTACTACAAACGTTTAGCTAGAAATTTCAACCAAAAAAAAAAACGTTAGCTAGAAATTGTCTTTAAGAATCCATTAAATGATACGTTGAATGTGTTTGGAATTTAATTTAGGCCACATTAATTTGTAGTATGTTTCTTTTTGAAACTACATACAAAGTTCAAAAACTTGTAAAGTGAAGTTATGACATTAATTAATTTGCAATGTTTGTAAGTTAATTAATTATGATTTTGAATTCATTCTTCCGTTCTTAAATTTTAATTGCAGGACTAAAAATCTTCATTAGTCAGGAATCAGGATATATACTTTGACATCATATTATCATTTACACCATTATTTAATGGATTTTCCTAACGTAAGTTTAGGCTTATGTTTTTTAATTTATTGAGCATACGTTCAATAAAAACATGGCATAATATTTGACCAAAAAAAAAAACATGGCATAATAGCATAGATCTATTTTATTTGTGCCTACCAAGATCCAAGTACTCATTTATTAGTTCCATTTTATATCAGACAAGTTTGATACATGAGAGATTGAAAAAAATTGATCGTTAGATAAATTGACATAGGAAGACAAATAAGTAAAATAAACAAAAACAACAATTAGAGCAACTCACGAGCGTTGATCGGTGTTGGATTTAGAACTAAAAAACGCATAAAAAATATATTGTACACGATGCCACAAAAAAAAAATAGAGAAGACGTTAACTGGAAAAAAAATTATAGGAAATCTTAAAAAATAAATGTAGACAACGTAACTTTATGGTTTTAATACTTGATTTTTATGATAAAAAATGTCTTAAAATAATCGTATAATGAGAAGCATATCTTAAAGATCATTGACCTTCTTCTAATGAACACCCATCTATAATAAAAACACAAAACACTAAAGTTTTTCATATAACATGTAGCACATGGTCAATTCATTTAAATGTTATTAGGTGGCCCCATTAGATTTGGGCCCCAATGTATTTTTGAAAGGGGCATGATTAATCCAATCTGGGTCCAAAAACTAACTTCTTTTTATTCTCCGCCATGGAAATGGAGACCAAAAACTCCATAACAACAAGAAACAACACAAGAAGAAGAAGAACAACACTCAGAAATGTACTCAAAATCAAATCAACCCCATCAAGAAACAACCATTCTTCTTCTTCTTCGTCTTTTTCCGGGACAAATTCATTCCAAAAGCGTGTTCTAAAGTTTCTTGTTTGTGGGTGTGGTTATGATCAAATGGGTACACTCACAATCCCAGATATTGTTCCTTCTCCTTCTCAAGATGCTCAGAAGCTCAAGAAAGCCTTCCAAGGTTCAATCTTTTTCATTGATTTGAGTAATTTTGGTGTTTTTTAATTCTGGGTTTTTGCTTAATTTTTCTGGGTCTTAATCTTCCAAGGTCCAATCTTTTTCATTGATTTGAGTAATTGAGGTGTTTTTTAATCTGGGTTTTTGCTCAATTTTTCTGGGTCTTAATTATTTTTTATGGAATTTAATTGTGATTAGGATGGGGAACTGATGAGAAGGCAATTATAAGAGTATTGGGTCACAGAAATGCAAATCAGAGGAAGGAGATCAGAGAAGCTTATCAACAGCTTTGTAATCAGTCTTTAATTGATGTCCTCACTTCTGAACTCTCCGGTGACTTTGGAGTAATTTTCTCATTTTTAACTATGTGTTTGCATTGGATAATTTTGTTAAATTTTTTTTTTTTCATAGTGTCATCTGAATTCTGGTTCATTATATATTTTAGACAAAAATGAGAGATTTTTTTTGGTGCCTAGAAACTTTCTGCTTGATTAGCATGATGGATCTAATCCTATGCAATTTTTGGGGTTCAATTGTAATATACTAGCCTGAGATTTTCATTGAAAATATCTGTTATTTATGATAATAATCTATTGTCTGGTCAATTTAATTCAGAGTCAAAAAAATAGGGGACAAAAGTTGAGCTTAATTTGAGATTTTTCCAGAGATGCTGAAGATCTTAATTCAATTAGTATGATTTATGTCCTGTTTTATCTGTTTTGTATAGGTTAATTTTGTTGTTACACATTTATAATTTAGTATTTTCTGGAGTTTTCATTGTCATTATCTTGAACTATGACCTGAATTTTCAATAGCAATTGTTCTTAGAATGCCAATGCACTCTCCAATCTCAACCATGCCAGTTTTTTCTTACCCTACAAATTAACATGTTTAATTTTTACATCAATAGAAAGCTGTGATATTATGGACATACGACCCAGCCGAGCGCGATGCCAGGCTGGCAAACAAGGCCTTGAAAACAAGATGGAAGGGAATCAAGGAGTTTCAAGTGATAGTTGAAATAGCATGTGCATCATCTCCAAACCATCTTATGGCAGTTAGGCAAGCTTATTGTTCTCTGTTTGATTGCTCATTTGAAGAAGAAATAATAGCCAGTATTCCTCTTCCCTTAAGAAAGGTGATTAAACAAAAAACATTTTCCTCTTTTTTTCAAATTTTTTGTGTTGGAATGAAATTCTAACTTTTTGTTACTTCAGCTTCTTGTTGGATTAGTAAGTTCTTATAGGTATGACAGGCAAGTTGTTGATATAGAGGTGGCGAAATCCGAGGCGGCTAGACTTCATGAACTTATCCAAATGAAGAAATTGGATGATGATGAATTGGAGTTGATCCTTACAATGAGGAACTTTTTTCAGCTAAGGGCTACATTTGATTGGTATCAGCAGAACTTTGGCAAAGCCATTGAACAGGTCAGTTTTGGCCTTTCTTAGTTTAGGGCTTGTTTGGCACTACAGATTATAATCATACTCTTAAGTTACAAATACTTAGGGCCTGTTTGGATCGCAGAGAATAATGTATTATAATGCGGGTTTTAATTATCTTGCATTATAATGCAAGATAATATGCGAAATAGAATTTTTGTACCGATCCAATAAGAACGAAATTGTAATGCATTATTCTCTGTGATCCAAACAGGCACTTATTTTCAAAATAGAATAAAATTGGTATAACAAGTATTTTTTACCAACAACATCAACCAAGTGTTAAACTGCCTCGGACGGGGTTTGGGAGGCCAAGATGTACACACCCTTGCCCCGACATAAAATCAAGAGGGTGTGTGTGGAAGGCCCAAGCATATAATCATCATTGCTTGACAAATCCAAGGAATATTTAAATTCAACTATGTGACAATAATAATTGAATTTAGTTAAAATGCACCAATCACATTAAACTAGAAATGTTGTTATGAAATGGTTTGCCAAACGAAGCCTTAAGCGTATGTCTCGGCTTCTTCTGCAGGACATTGATAGCTCTGGAAATGGAGATATCCAAGCATTGTTGAAAATAGTCATTTTGTGCATTGCATCTCCTGAGAAACATTTTGCTGAGGTGATTCAAAGAATTTCACACATTTTTCTCTGTCAGCATGAATTTACCTTAAAAGTTACTTATAAAGCTTTTTTTTTTTGCATTCTTTGGTATTGATCTGTGATTAGGTTATAAGGGCATCCATAGTTGGGCTAGGTACAGACGAGGACTCGCTTACAAGGGCGATTGTGACTCGAGCTGAAGTGGACATGGCTAAGATCAAAGAGGTGTATTTGGAAGTGAACAAAGAATCTGTGGCAGATGCAGTTATTGGAGACACATCTGGAGACTACAAAGATTTCCTGCTCACTTTGCTTGGGCAAAAGTTTGATTAATTCTTTCAAATGTTTGATGTTTTATTGTTTGCTGATCAATCTCTTGGTTTGTTTGCATATATATAAACTGAAAATCAATGAACCTGTGCTTGTGAAATGTGACATTTCATCTGCAATGGAGCAACTCTGTATTGCCTATTGCATTGAGCCTTTTTTAATAGTTTTTTTAAAGTAGTTTACTTTATGGGTAAATTTCTAAAATCTTATAGCAAGTAAACCCTAGTAAAAATAATTAAAAAGAAAAAAAAATCAAAATCAAATTTGATGATAGAAAATTTGAATCTTTTAACTATTGGTAATTGGTATTTTGTTTTAACGATTTAGACCTCTTCCACTCCACCAAGAACCTGTTTGGATCACTCTTTATAATGCAAAATCTTGCGTTATAATTTTTTTTGGGTAGAAAAATCTTGCGTTATAATGCAAAGCAAGATTTTGTATTAAATCTTACATTATAATGTGCGATCCAAACAGACCACAATAGAGTTATATAACTCCATTAGAACTAAACCCGCCAAGACCATTTGCAATTGAAGTATGGAACTCATAATAAGCATGTTATGTATCACTCCAAAACCAAGCCAATTCTCTTTATTTACTGGTACATTAGCGTACACTCCAAGTAACAACAACAAACTTGGTATAATAAGGACTTGACTATGGTAAAACCTAGCATGGGTTGTTTTGTAACACGACAAGCACAAGATAAATTAGGTTGCTGGAAGAACTTGAAAAATAGAAAACATAAGATAGTAGTACACACAGAGCCTAAAGCCTGTAAGAGACACAAACCGCCCTTTTTTAAGAGCATCTGGCCAAATAAGCATTCCAACCCTGAATCCTATACTCACGAGCGGCGTCTGCTGGGTTTCCAGCTTTGATAATGCCTCGTCCAACTATGATTATGTCACTGCCTCTGTCATGGATCACCTGATCAAAATAATCATATTATTACCAATGTACCATGATACCATTTGGCGTGCTACTACTTTATTGTCAATTGGTGTTATGATGAAACTCGACTTAGCATAAGGCTGGTTGGCTCTTGGTTTTATGATGAAACTCAACTGGGCTTATGTAATGGACTTTCTATCCTATGAACCAAGGGAATATAATATAAGAATCTTGATTTAGAAAAGATTAAGGTTTCACTTATTTGGTTTTGAAGGAGATGTGCAAGATAGTTTATGATAGCAAGGATGCGCAGAGTTTTTTGGCTGGCTTAGTTTTTAATCAGAGACACGAGATAGTAGTATTAGTATAAGATAGCCCCTAATATGGAATTGAAAAGTTTAGAATGAATTGAATTCCACTATGCAGGACCCAAAATTTAGCATTCAGCTGTTTCAAGATTTTCGGTCTACTTGAGTTTAATCAGAGCCAAGAGATGAAATTGAAAAGTTTTTAGTGAGTTGAATTCCACTATGAAGGAACCAGAAGTTATCATTAAGCTATTTCAAGATACTAGATAATCCAGAGAGTAAAAAAGCTAGAGAGAGCTTACTGAAAAAGGAGTGTTATACTGTTGGCCAAGGGCATCTCCACCTTTAACCATTTGAACTCCAGGGGTGGCATGAATGAGTGCAGGGTTAACAGATTCCGCTTTCCATGAAGCTGGGTTAACTGAGATAAACCCTATCACAAAATCCGAATGATTCTCAGCAATCTTTGCAGCAGCAGCTGTGTATTCTCCTGTTGCAAGATTACCAGCAGAACTCATTTCTGCAAGGAGCAATAAACCTCGCCCACGTGGCAGACCCTGAAAAGCAAGACGGATAACTTTTAGATTTTGAATCTATTCAGCAAAGAAAAATCCAAATGCAAGTCGCTAAAAATGCCAACCTTAAGCTTTAGGCCGTCCACAATTCCTGGACCGGAGATTATGTGGGCATTGATTATGTCAGCCCACTCCAAGATACGATATATGCCCCTTCAGATGAAAGAGGCAACAAGATGGTGAGAAACTCCCGAAAAAGCTACAACAGGAGAAGAATAAACTGGCTAAAATGTACTGTTCTCTTACCCTTCATACTGCATTGTAACTGTGTTACCAATATCAGCAAATTTACGGTCCTCGAAGATTAAGAAGTTGTGCTTATCAGCAATCTGTATTAAACAGGGTCATTAATCAGGATTGCATTTTAGCATCTTCTAATAGACCACAGATTGTATGACACAATGAAGCCAGTTAAGGAAGGCTTGTCTATGTTTAGGGATAAAAGAGTTACCGAGCGCAATTTTGAACCGAACTCTGGCGTAAAATCAGGGAATATATCTACGTGTGTCTTCAGCATGCAGATTTCTGGTCCAACCTGCACCAAATCATATATAAGTGCATTAGACAAGGCATGAAGATCATGGTTTTAATCATAAAACCAGCAAACATAACTATTATTCCTTCACTCTTTCCACAATATCCTACAAGTATCCTCTGATTAACACAGGATTTTAACATTCCTTGTACAGTAGTAACATCACCTTCTCCTCTATTTGTGTATAAGTTTCTTACACAATATATTTTCAAGGATAAAAACTAAGATCATCTAATCATCAAGAAGGCTAACAGAATCCAGAGCCAAGGAATACTTGCATTACCTTATCAGCAAGATCAAGCAATTCGGCAGCAGTGTTAACATCAGCAGCCAGGCAAAGATTACTCTCCTTTGTCAGCATCACCTCAAACAACCTTCTCCCTGTTTCATTTTTCATCAACTTGACTCTCTCTCCATATCCAATCTTCACTGGCCCGGAGATTGGTTTCTCAACCTTTGGAACTGAAACCTTCTTGTTCTCTTGCAAAAACTTCAAAACCATCTTCTCCGTCTCCTCATCAACCTTTCCCAGCCTTCTCAGCACCCCAACCATATCACTCAGTTTCAACAACGAGTGCAGCCTTATCCCATTCTCCTCCAAATTCTCCCTTCCGCCTTGCTCCCTACCACAAATTTACAGAAACTCCAAATCAATAAACAAACACACAGACAACCTATCACAAAAATCATCCTGCCTAAATTCAAATCTCACTCCAGTCACTTAGCCTCCATTATTCAAATCACAATATGAAAATCATCCTACCTTAATTCAAATCACAATCTAGTCACTTAGCCTCCAGTATTCAAATCACAATCGAAAAGAATAACAATACAATTGAAGTATTAGAAACCTAATCTTTCTAGTAGGATGATCACAATTAGGTAAACTGAATGCATGTATCAATTTTACACATTTGAGAGTCACAAAATCGATAGCGAAATTCCTGAAACAGATGAAGAGAGATAGACCTATCGATTACAACGACGGCGTCGGTGACCTTGAGGCCGGAATCACGGAGAGGAGCGGCGGTCTCGAGAACGGAGGCTCCACTAGTGACGAGATCTTCGACGATGAGGCAAGTCTGGCCGGGGACGAAGACGCCTTCGATTGACTTTCCAGTTCCGTAGGTCTTGACCTCCTTACGGCGCATGAGCATCGGAATGTCGCGGCTGACGGAGACGACGGTGGCGATGGGGAGGGCGGTGTAGGGGACGCCGCAGACGACGTCGAAGGGAGCGGGAGGGGAGGCGGAGGAGACGGCGTCGAAGAGGATGTCGGAGATTTGGGAGAGGAGCTTAGGGTAGGAGACGATGAGGCGGAGGTCTATGTAGACCGGCGAGGAGATGCCGGATTTGAGCTTGAAGTTGCCGAATTTGACGGCGGAGATCTCGTGGAGTTGGAGGATGAGGGACTCCATCGACGGTGAGGGGGAGCCGGACATCGGAGACGGCGCCGGGGGAGAGTTGGGAGTGAGGGGAGCGTTTGACTCTTTTGACTGATTGCGGCGGTGGAAGGAAATGGAGGGCAAGTGCGGTTTTATAGGTGCAAATTTTGGCCCATTATTTTCAGAAATTCCCTCAAAATGATTCTTTTTAGCAAAACTTTCAACTTTAGTTGAACACTTTTTTGGGAATTTGACCCTCAATTTGTGACAAAATGCTTAAAATTATCTCTAAGATCGTAGTTAATAAGATAAGGCCTCTGATAGATAAGTATGTTTGATAAATTTGTTTCGGTTGAAGTGGTGTTAGACTTCTTAAGTGTTGTTTATGAGATTCGAGTTTGAATTGTTTTAATAATATGTACGGAGAAACTGATATTGGGACTTGGGAGAATTACTCTCAAATGGGGTCATGAAGTACTCGGTCCATACATAAAGTGGTAATGGCCATTCAAAAAAGTTACTTAAGACGTCTTTGTTCTTGAGAGAAGCACATCTCATAATGCAGTATGTGGATCTCTAAAAAGTGTATGACTGCGTGAGATGGAGCGTGCTATTAGTGCTGGAGCACGATGACTCTCCACGATTTGGTTGGTGATAATGATCAATTTCTTTGAAAATGAAACCTTTAGTTGATTGACAACAAATAGACAAGGTATGGACTATCAGGACTTCACAAATGTGCTTAAGGTCTCCATTTTTGCGCTAGAAACGAGCCTACGACAACGTATTTCTAGCCTTTGTTCAGTCATTATGTTCATTATTATGTGGTTGAACACAGTAACAAGCTACACATAACAGCGCCATTGTCTATAAAGGATGAAAACTGATTCTGCCCGCGGGATTCAAAACGGTGACCTTGGGATACTACCCAGAAACATAACCGTCAAACCAAATGTTCGAAGGTAGAATCTCTCTTGTTTGTTTACACTCGTTCATTACAAAAAAAGGAAAATTTTAGAATTATTTTTCGGATTCAAATTTCCAATTCTTGTATGGAAATTGAGGAGAAAAAAGAAATTTTCCGCAAATTATCCAATTATTTCATTGGAGAACATATTCTTTTGGTGAAAGAATCAATTCCAAAACTTCTTGGTGTTTATACATCGAGAAAAGAATAGGGAACTTTAGCAATTTTGTTGAAATGTGATACATGTTATAAGTTGGTGCCATAAGAAGTCAAATAAAGTCGCAAATAGCTTTCACCAAAAACCACTACTTATTAAAGATATGCATGTTGGTGCAGAAATACGAGGTCATGTTATGTTCACACAAAAAAGAATGATCTATTTAGGAGAAAAACGTGTGCTACATTTTTTTTGTATGTAAAATTTTCTTAGACCAGCGATAATCACGAACTGTAAACACAAATTAGTTATCGATCTATATAAAATAGGCGAAGCTTTGGGTATCTAACTTCGAACGAAAAAAACAAAGATATGTTTTTTTTTTGGTCAGAAAAAACAAAGATATGTTAATGATACCTAATGATTAATGAGTTCAGGATGAACAATAATTTCTTTTTGAAAAAGGTAAAAATTCGATAACCAGACAAGATTGGTAACCCAAAGGCTGCACTAGGTGGCAACCGAAACCGACTAAGAAAGGACCAGACCTAAACAACCAAACAATCAAGCAAAAAGTACACACACCAAAACAGGAGGACCAAAAAGACGAGTTCATGCTCGAGGTGAGTAGAGCACTAAACGTAGCGCACGACAAACAGTCAACCCACGATGCAGTTTGCAGAAAGGGTTGTTAACGTATCCTCTATCATCAAGATAAAGGATCTTCAAAAGTTGCGAAGCACAAAAGACGGCCTATCCTCAAACAACTCGGTTCGAAAATCTAAAATCAAATCCGACTCTTTGGAGAAACACCTGACAGCCAAAAACAACGCAAATAGTTGAACAATGAATTAGACTATTAGATGTAAGGTCAATTCCATTAAGTATAGGCCAGGCCCAAGAAAACATGGGCCTAAAAAGCCCAAAGTCATGGATCTTCCATAAAGACACCAACAACATCCTCACAATCTGAACAAAATGACATGAGTAGATTAAAATTTTACTTCTCCAAAATCTGAAAACCAAAATCCCAATAAACAATGGCCAATAGTTGACGTGTATAAATTGTTTTTTCCCATTTAAATAAAGAATCTTTGGACATCAAACAAATTTGTCAAAAATTTAGGGACTCAAAACCAAAATTTTCCATTAATAAATGATCTTTTCTTTCTTTGGCTAATCAATATAGATCTAATAGAACTTACATGGCCTATCATCACTTATCTCAAGATGTTAACAAGTGTGACACATTTGGACATCATAAAGTTTCATTAATTAGGATATGCAAATCACCCCCAAAAACCAACAACCAGGAATTTTTTTTCTCCAAATTTTCCCTCTAATCAAATTCCCTTACAAAAAACAAAGGAAAATTTTCTTTTCTTCTGTTTGTTCATTGTTCATTCTTGCCTTTTGATTAATTACCCATCTCATATGCCTCCGTAATCATTGAAAATTCTGCAAACCCATTTGAGATTTGGTGCCAAATCATCAAATTAGTACCTAATTTCTCCGATTTTGATCTTCGATCTAATTATTGTTCCACTTGTCTTGTTTTGTGAATGTTCATAACTTATGTGGCAGAATCTGAAAATGGATTTCCTGAAGTTTTGCCCATTGTGATTGTTTCATGTACATTATATCCTCTTTCTTCTCAATTTCAACATATATAATTTAACATTGTCCTATAAAAAAATCTGAATGCAAGAATTTTGTTCTTAAAATGCAGGTTTAAGGTTTCTGGATATCACAGAAACTTGAATTTTGTAGCATTTTTTTTACATGATTTCCATTTGCAATCAGCCTAGGCCGATTATGTCTTTCCATCAAGACGGAAATGATGAAAATGAACTACATGGTAAATAATAACTCCAAAATTTAGGAATAATTACCCTTTTTTTTACAATAGAAATGAAAAAATATTCATTTAAATGTGTTGAAATCAATGAAAATCTATTTGTTTGCTAATTAAAAAGCTATATATTTGTAATTATGCATCCAGGAACTTGTCTCTACGATCTCTTATGTGCAGATTGTCAACCAATTGACACCAAATCAAGAAGAGACCAATCAGGTCCGTATAATTATAAAACGATTTTTCTATAAACTCTACAATTTATATCTTAAATAATATTAAAATATTATACTTAATTAATAATTATATATTTTAATTTTTTTTTGGTGGAAAATTATATATTTTAATTACGTGTTCTAAGAACACATCATCGAAAAAATTGATTATAATATGTATTTAAAATTGTAAATGATTTATGAAAAAATATTCTCATTTAGTCAGCTGTAAAATTTTCAATTTCTCAAATTTGACAAGTATTTGTGATGTAAGCCCTATATTTTCAGTTTTTACACAATTGAGCACATTAAAATTAAACTCTTCATTATTGTGCCAGATGCCCAGTCAAAATTAGAACTAATGCTGTCTCAAGCTGTCAATAAATATTGTGCAGATTGTGGATCGCTCGATCCCAAATGGGTGTAAGTATATATATCACAGCCCATATAATATAAAGTTCAGATTTTGCATTTTGAATATGATAAAACATAAACTTATCAGATTTTACATTTTTGGTGATTATCAGATCCTTAAGCCCTGGAGTGTTCATCTGCATCAAATGTTCTGGTGTCCATAGAAGTCTAGGAGTACACATCACAAAGGTATATGTTATTACGGATGTAAAAAAATTCAAATAAGAATAAGAGTATGAACACACAAAATTTACGTGGTTTATCAATATTGTGTTTGCTACTCCACGAGCGAAAAAAGAACAGATTTTATTAGGAGGCAAATAATCAGATTTCGAGAGTACAATTATGAGGTGTTTCAAGAACATATATGGAGACTCTAATTCAGATTATAGATCGTATGCTCAAACAGATCCCCATAAATCTAAAAACAGAATACATAACATGCCGTTTGAGTGGGGGGGCGGGCACTCCTAAACTAGGGGCGTGTCGCCCCCTCGTTAGTGAGACCACCATCGGGGACGTTGTCTCCCGAACCCTTGACAGTGGTCTGCACTCAAAGCCTTAGTTGATACCGATTAATGACAAATTCAAATCACATTAACAATTATATATGACTCGGTAAAAAAAAAACTTTCACTTGATCGAATTGATATATTTTGTGCAAAATGTAATACTTTACTACCAATCAAGGTATTATCGGTGAATTTGGATGCATGGACGGAGCAACAAGTAACAGCCCTATCTGAGATGGGAGGAAACACCGAAGTCAATAAGAAGTTTGAAGCTTGTGTCCCTGGAAACATCAAGAAACCTAAACCAGACTCCTCTAACGACGAACGTGCCGATTTTATTAGGTAATAAGTGATAACAATACGGTTTTGAGTTTCCAGTTTTTAGTTTCGAAATATAGTTTATCTTTCTGTAGCTAGTAAAATATGTTATGCTATAGATAGACCTGTCAAATGGGTTGATTTTAACTTCCGATCAACAAGTTTGGGTCGTTAAGATTTACAAGCCGATCTTCATTATAGGTTTGGGTCGGCCCAACAGGTTAAGAGGCATGAAACTTTTCTATTTCAAGTCCAGGTTGCGTTTTGACCCATTGATACTCTGATAGTGATTGGACTTCAAACCTAAGAACTCCAAGCGGGTTTAATTTGGCCGGTCAAGTTGTCGGGTCACGTCAAGTTTTGACAGGTGTAGATAGTAGCTAGTCACCTTAACTTTAGAAAAAAAGCTTTTAAAAATCTGATTTTGGTTTTTGTAAAGAAAAAACGAAAACTAGAAACTCAAAATTGAACCAAACAAATCTTTATAAGTGTTAGATTCCGGGGACCGAAAGAACGTGTGATGCGTCGGGGTATTTTTACCACTTAGCATATAAAGTCGGGATCCATCATTTTTACCCAAAAGCTTAAGCCGTTGAGTTGGGTTTTCTTCTTCTTTATATGCTAGTGGTTTTTGCTATAGATTCTCGATGTGGGACTTTTATCATCCAACACGTCCCCTCAAGTGGTAACTAGCCTGACCTAGTTAGCACTTGAATATATTTTTTAACTGATCTAGCGTCTCAATCTCTTTATAGCTATAGCTTGTCCGTTTTTTTTTTACCATGTTAGATTCCGGGGACCGAAAGAACGAGTGACGTGTCGGGGGATTTTTACCACTTAGCATATAAGTCGGGATCCACTCATCCACCATTTTTACCCAAAAGCAGTCGTTGGGTTGGGTTTCCTCCTTCTTTATATGCCAGTACTAGATTCTCGATGTGGAACTTTTATCATCCAACAATAAGAATTGTCATGGGTTAATTTGAGATTGTTTTCTTGAACTTTTGTCAGGAGAAAGTATGAGTTGAAGCAATTTCTTTACTCTGATGGGGTAAGTAATTTGTCATGTCCTTATCCACGTCTTGTAAGTGTATCACCATCAGTGCATAGAAGATCAAGTAGCCAACCTCTTGAGAAGAGGCAAGTACATAAACAAGGAGGTGGTACTCTTCATATTCCTGGAATAGGAAATGCATTTCGTAACAGTTGGAAGAAGAACAGTAAAGATTATAGAGCCTTAAAGAAGAGTCACACATCGGTAAATTGAATTGTTGATCAATTTCATATGCTCAAGCAAGTTTTACAAATGGGTAGAGTTACTAATGATTGAATTTTGATTTGATTGTTTTATTGTAGCCTGGGATGATTGAGTTTGTGGGTTTG
Organism: Fallopia convolvulus; assembly: GCA_964016875.1. Lineage (NCBI taxonomy): Eukaryota > Viridiplantae > Streptophyta > Magnoliopsida > Caryophyllales > Polygonaceae > Fallopia > Fallopia convolvulus. Next base: position 61,916,006 of record OZ024725.1, read on the forward strand.
ATCAATGTTAAAATCCTTAGAGGAACCAATTTGGCTATTCGAGATGTGTTGAGTAGTGATCCATACGTCATCCTCTCGCTTGGACAACAAGTAAGTGTTTTTAGGGTTTGTTTGGATGTCATGCAATACGAAGAACTTATGGATTATTGCATTTGAAGATTTCGAATAGGGCTGAGCATCGGTTCAAAACCGAAACGAACCGACAAAAACTAAAAACCGAAATTCTATTTTATGTGAACCGAAAACCGAACCGAATTGGTTCGGTTCGGTTTGGTTTCAGTTTCAGATAAATAGAAGGTTATTCTTCGGAAAATTCGAACCGAACCGAAATTTAAAAAATTCCTAAACCAAAAACCGAACCAAATTATATCGGTTTTGGTTCGGTTCGGTTCAGTTCGGTCGGTTTGGCTTAAAATTTCGGTTTGAACCGAACCGGACTTAGCCCTAATTTCGAATGCGGTATTTGATTTATACATTTAAGTTGTAGGGTACAAAATGCATTATATCAATGAAGCATAAAGCATTATGTTTTTGGCTTACCAAATAATTACACTTAGCATTTTGGCTTTAAAATGCATAGAACATGCTAGCTAGCTTACATCATGCATGTAGTAATGCATCCATACAAGCACTTAAATGTTGTTTTCAACTTCATGTATAGATATTACACATGTTAAATGGGTAAGGCGGGTCGGGTTTAGATTGTTAAAAAAATTTCGAACGAGTCAAGTTTGAGTCGTTAAAAAACTTACAGGTCAAATGGGTTGGATTGTTGCAGGTTTGAATTGATCCAACGAATTTCAAAGTGTAAATTTTAATTACACAATACTATTTATTAATAAAGTAAATATTTAACATAAATTACATAATTCTTGCAAAACACCTTGTCGGGTGACCCAATGCAGATAAGTTTGGGTCACTTTTTGACCCATTAATATTCGAGTTGGGATTTAACCCTAGAAACTTTGTACGGATCAAGCTTTAACATTTCTAGGAATCAATCTATGTTGTCCATTGATAACCATTGATAAAAGACTAATGAAAGCTTTTACAGACAGTGAAGACGAGTGTGATTAAAAGCAACCTAAACCCCATTTGGAACGAGAAGCTAATGTTGTCAATTCCTGATCACGTCCCTCCTCTAAAATTGGTAAGCGACATCAAACTTTAGTTTCTCATCAATCGGTTTTCTAAATGTTAGAATATATCCATCCCATATCTGAAAGTTGGAAATAAATTTGACTAATATATAACTCAACGGATTACTCCTCCTATTACCAATTGGTTTTAGGATGGAACTCCGCTGGGCTAATATGCTATCAGAGCAATATGCCAAAAACGGCCTCTCTCTTAACTACTATTTCTAACTTTCAGACGTGGGATGGACATATTCTAACACTAACAATATCGATCAAATCAAATGTTTACTTAGACATGAAACCAAACATTGGTTTTGTAGCTTGTGTATGATAAGGACACATTCTCAACCGACGATTTCATGGGGGAGGCGGAGATCGACATACAACCACTTGTGACGGCGGCCAAGGCATCTGAGAGGTCAACGCTAGACGAGGAGTCAACCGAGTTGGGCATGTGGATGGCAAGTAGAGACAACATGCTAGTCAAGGACAGTACTATAAACTTGATAGATGGAAAGATTAAGCAAGAAATGTCGATCAAACTTCAGAATGTTGAGAGAGGAGTTCTAGATCTTGAGCTTGAATGTGTCCCTCTCACACAATAGCACTTTTTCTAGTTCGGGGTTCGTTGAAAAAGAAAAAGTCAGTGATTTGTTTGTTGTATTTTAATGCATTAAGTTGTATAAAAAATGTGTTAAATGATCAATTTAATACAACTTAATGCATTGAATGAGGTAATCCAAACACACATTACTAAATGATCTTGATAATTTTCTAGGTTTGTTGAGTTTGGTAAATGAGATTGATGAGCAAAATTTTAGGGTTGTAAATAAGAATCCAATGTTTTTGGCCCCTCTTGCTGATTGGATTTACCGATCCCAACAAGGGGTAGAGGATTCTTGAAATTACTACTTGAAAATTTTGGATATCTCGAAAATGTAGTGTGGGATTTCAACTTATTTTGAATTTTGGATATCTCTGCATATGTCCAAGGAACCAATACTTATGCAGAGGCTTCTCAATCTCCAGCATGGAGAGAAGTTATGAATAAAGAATTCATAACCGGTGAAAACTGGTTTACTAACTAATTTTAAGAAAAAAGGGCAAACCGCCGCCTTGAATGCTCGAATCTGAGACCTCTTGTCACCTCTTGGCAAGAGGCTCAACCGTTGAGGCATGAACACTTGATGAAATGAAGTAGCTTTTTTAGATAAAATACAGATAGTTTTTTAATATTTATATCTATATCAATTTAATTAAAATTTAACAAATATAAATACATAATAAAAGATACTATAAACTAAACCCTGTACAAAGCACGTGAACTAAGACTAATGATATGATTAAACTTGCTTCCTCGAGTTGATTTTTGAAATGCTTCTTCTCACTTTACCATTGTGATCGATTTCAAATTTAATTTATAATGGATGATAACGAATATTGAGATCTAGTTCTCTTTGCAAGCTTTGAATAGCAAAAATAAGCAAACCCCCTTCTTTGTTTCATGTAACTTGTCTTATGTTTGAATATGCATGATGACATACAAGACAATGATGAGTGAGCTTCAAAACTAGTGAACTTATATATTGTGTTTGTTTGTATTTGCAGGATTAATAGTCTTCTTGGTAGAAAAGCACAAGAATGAGAAGAATGTTATATAAATATCCAAAAGGCAAAACAAAGAGTTAATTACAAGGTATTAGATACCCAAAATGGTTAGATTTAACTACTATTTTTTTCTTTGGAAGATATCAATTGCACTTTGACACCAATTGTTGTTTGTGTACGACACTATTTCCAAACATACCATACCATGAGTTGGTCTTCCTCCCAAGATGATCAATTGGATTATGGAGTGCACAACAAACAGCTCGTTCACAATCAAATTTGGGGTCAATACCACAAGACTTCTTCAAAGAAAAAAGAGGATTACGTCAAGGTGACTCGTTGGCTCCATATTTGTTGATGGAGTACCTTACCCAACTCTTGAAAAGAATGGCTAGAACCAGCATCTTCAAATACCACTCTTAAGTGATGTAAAATTGGAGTAACAAATATTTGTTGATGATCTATACATGTTATCACATGGAGATCTTGATTCCTTGCAAACTGTGAAAGGGGCTACTGATGACTTCTGTAGATGTTCTGGTCTCTCAATCTATGACAACAAATCAAGAGTTTACACTATAGGGGTCAATACACATTTAAGGGGCCGGCAGATCTTAATGCTTGAAATGGAACAAGGCGAGCTCTCAGTTACTTACCTAGGGGTTCCACTTTGTAGTAGAAGAGCTATTCTAGAGGACTACAAACCACTTGTATCGAAGATCATCTCCAAAGTGAATGCATGGGTTGCAAAAAATCTATCATACGTTGGAAGACCTGAGCTCGTTCGAGGTGTGCTCTATCGAGTAACACAATGCGACTGGATCAAAGTGTTTCTTTTGACGAAAAAAATTGTTACTAACATTGTCGCCCCAATGAGGAACTTCTTATGGATCGGATGCAATGATAGGAAGAGTGCCTCCATCCCTTGAAAAGAAGTGTGCAGACCAAGGGAGGAAGGAGGATTATGACTCAAAGAGGTCCTCTCATGGAACAAAGCATCTTTAGCTGAGTTGATTTTTGACTTGCTACAGGAATTAATTTCCATCCATTTGGAACTTGCTCAAGGTGAGTGTGTTTGGACCGTGACAAAAGAGTCGAATTCTAGTGCAACATGGAAGATGATGCTAATTGTGAGGGGTGATTTAATCTATCTAGTGGACTCCAACAACAACATTCTCATGCTCATGTCTAACACACGCGAGGAAGTACAACCATAAGCTGGTGTATGATGCCTTAAGGGAGCATGTGTTTCCTGTAACACCCCTATTTTGCAACGATGAGCATTATCGCCAATGGCCTCAGATTTTACCATCCAAAGTCACCTAAGGCTTTATAAGATATTTAAACTTAAATTTAATGCGAAAATTCAAAGATAATGCATGATATTAAAGGTGCTCAAAACATGAGACTTTAAGTATTGTTATTACATCTTAAAATGTTTTAAAAGCGACATAATAAGATAGAGTTTAAGCAGCAGAATTAATATGATATTGTTCTTGCAAAGCATAGTGAGACTAGAATATGAGAAAATATCTTCGAGAATGGTTCGACCTTCCTTCCTTCGGTTCTTGAATCTTCATCTTTAAACCTTCGATGAAAGTTTCCTAGAGTATAACATTTGTCGCAAAGGGCGAGAAATACCAGACAAAAATGCGAAAAATAATGGAATTAGTCTAAGGAGACTAAGCAAGTGAGAATGGAGATTCTCAAGGGTAATTTGGTAATTTTAACATTTCATCAAGGATATATATATGGAAGAGATGTACTTGAAAGTTATAATCTTTATGCGGAGCTTAAGGACGGAAATTTAGTTGATCTCGAAGAGAGATAACTTGAATTCGAAAAGAAGGAACTACGAGATTGTAGATCTTCTTAGAGTACAATTAATGTTAGGAACGTTTTAATTACACAACAAGTTTTAGAAAGCCTCTCGCGCCCTTTTCGGACCTCAACCAACCTCGTCATATTTAGAGCTCCAGATCAGGGAGGTGTCCCGAAGGCGCTTAAGTATATACCAAACCCAACTTGACAAGCCTAAATAAACATTCAGGTTGGAAAGACGATCGTCAAAGAACTAAGAGCCGAGTTGGTCTTCTAAGTTGTACTAATCCAACCCGGTACAATTTAATTAATGTGCACTAGCACTTATCTTTATTACGTGTCAAAATGTTTTATATCATTTATGAATTTTAAGGGGGTGGAGGCTATGAAAAAGCCGAGTCCACTTAAAAGAACGGAGTTCCAACACCTAGCTAGGGTGTAACATCCCTCCAACAAATAGGAGCGGACATAGTTCATGATCCTTAAGTCGCGAGAAGAGAGGGCGTAAAGTTGTACCACTCGACATGTTATAGAGAGATTTTCGGGGCCGAACCCGCATCCCTTATTCTATCTTAAATCCATAACAAATCTCGAAAAGAGATTAAAACAAGCAAGGCCACAATAAACAGACCTAAGTGCAATTCTAGCATATGAATAATAATAACGATAGTAGAATGTCGTTATTTCTAGCAATCGATATATCCTATGTTTATTTATTTAAGCAAATAAGTTGTTCCCAACATAGAGAAGATTAACGGAATCGAGATATCGAAAAGGTTTCAAGGAGATTGTCCACTTGCCTTGTATTTCGTTTGAACTTAATGAGGGCTCAGAAATTATGACGACTTAGAGAACTCGAAAGCTTGACCTAGCAATTCGAGATACTATAAAGAAACGAATTTATATTAAAACTCTTATTTCATTTCTTACACAACCTTATCTTATTTCCTTTCTTTAAGAGAAGGTATTTTATTCTAAATTATTTTTTAATAATTTAGGTAGGATAACCAAATAATAATATTATTTTATTATTATTTTTAAGGTGAGGTCTTAAATAATTTTTATAAAAATTATACTTAATTGGATGGGCATGCAAAATGAATTTAATTACATAAATTCTTTTTTAATAACCCACATGCAATATTTATTCAATTTATTTAAATAAATTATTTTATAATGAGATATAAATTAAAATATGAGTCGGGAATTTATACTAACGAGAGGGAAATGCACAAATTTCGAGACAGAACGAGATTGGGCTCGCTTCTCCCTTTTTCCTAGAGTGAACAAATCTGATTTTAAATTAGTGCATGGACCTAATTTAAATGAGCCCAAAAATATAACAAAGAAGCCCAAAAATTTACCTAGCCCACTTCTTTTTCTATCTTTTGTTTTTTTTCTACGCCGGTATTATAGAACCAGAGGAACAAGAGGAAAGATGACTCAGGCTGGGTGGCAAGCCGCTAATAGAGTCCTAACTTGGTGGCGTAAAAACAGTCGAGAGATTAGAAAAATGGCTTGTAAAACTTGGGATTAGGAGATCCTTGTAAAATCTAGGAAAACCTAGCTTTTTATAACTTCTATCTTACCCTGAATGTAATTAACCATTCTTTCAAAAAAAACTTGGCACTCCAAGTATTGAATTGCCATATGTTAATTCTAATCCTATTCCATAAATTAGGGAGAAAGAAAGATGGTGAAAAAGATGGGCCTCCTAGTCAGAGAAGAAACTAAGAATAAAAACTTGGATAGGCTGACTTATAGGTAGTGTCGTCTCGATATTTTTGAAGGCTCAAGTACTTTATAAAACAAAAACATCTTGATATATTACAATGATTAGAGAATTTTTTTTTATCATAACTAAAAATCTTTTATTACTCACTAAAATATAACCATTACATAATCTAATAGACTTAATTAATATGTAGTTATAAAAACATAAAAAAGGTATTCGATGCACAAAATAATATATTTTTGGTTCTTCATCTTTATTGTTAACTATAGTGCTTTCATTTTGGGGGGAAATTGAATTGAAATTAAGACCATAATAATGTTATATCATCAATATTTTAATATTGTAGTCCATCAATTTAGCAAGATAGTCAAGTTTGCCTCAAAAAAAAAAGCAAGATAGTCAAGTAATTGAGAAAATATGTAAAAATAAAACTTTTTTCAAAGGTTAGATGTAACATTTTTCGGAGAAAAACGAACGTTTAAACTTGAAGTTTGCAATAGAAAACTATGTAGACTTATTAAGAGTTTGAGTTTCTGTTTGAATGAATGTAATGCATTTTATTGACATTTATTTACCTTAATACTCTTTTAATATATACTAGGATGCCTAACCCGTCCGTTGGACGGTGCGAATTTTATGTTCTATAAGGAACTCGATATTAAGATATGTATCATATGCATTCGTTACGTGCACCCCACTTCTTGCATAACATTACTTCAAGTTGATGTTGAACACCATCACACAATTTATTAAGAGTGTAAAATGTTGTCTCTTGTCGGGTTTGTTGCAATCAATTTTTGCATGTTCATGTGAAATACAAAATATAAGAAATACATCTTATACGTGCAAGATATTATCATTGTAACACAATGGTAACAAAAGTTGTTAGTATGAGACAAAAATGTATCTTATCTTAATACATTAAAGAAGGAATTTGAAAGGTTGGTTATAAAAAATTAATTCTTGTTAATATAATAAGGTGGCTAGCTATACAAATGGTTAGGTAAGAAATACATTTAATTAGGAATTCAAAGGCTAGGTCTATATCTTCTAAATCAATTTATTATTATTAATACAATTAAAAATGAAATTGAAATTAGCAAAATTGAAGTGAATGCATTAAGCTATGACATTTATTTTACTTTTGAGGATAACTTTTATATTTGTAAGATTATCTATTTTTTTGTGAGCTGCAGCACATCCTAGCTCACCTTAGATCCGTGCATGCTCCTAGTGTCTTCATATCAATGGGAAATAGCAAGACAATCATGGAGAGTATGGAGATAAGTCTCAGGTTGTAAATAACAAGGGCAAGTCGAAGGCAAAGTTAAAACAATAATAAGGCCTAATAATACAATTTCCATATGGAGTATAATTTTATTTCAAGACTAAAAATTTAAAACATTTTGCTCAACCGGTTAACGATACTTGTTAACTGACAAATATTAACTCCACTGAGCACCGCGTCTCTTATTTTGTACTTCCTCGAACCTAGCTTCACCTCAAACAGCTTCGTCATGTCTGACTTCAGTCCTAACTTAATCCTCAACCTTGCGCCCCTACCCAATACTCAATCTTGTCTTAAAACTCAATTTATCCCAATAAATGAGTTTTGTCAGAATCTTTCCAACAAACATCTGGGAGCACATCATTATCAAAGTAGGGCATCCTCACTTCAAATATCATCTCTGATATGCAAACCCTTTTATTCCATCACATGTTTGCATAACCAAACCCTCAACATTTCTGATGCTAGTGCTGAATTTCTCCCATACCTTCTCCATAGATTTCCAAATATCAAACATATGTCTCTTTCTCATTATTCAAAACATCTCAATCATATTTTACATCAGCTAGTCTCTCTCTCTCTCTCTTAAGAGTCTTGATCTATTGAATTACATGTATTTGCTTATCTAAGGTTTGGAGAAGTTGTCCCCTTCTATTTTGTTTGGGTTGAAGATCTTTCGTATATGCTCCTTCAATCTTCTAGGGCGTTACGAATTGGAGAAGATAGCAAGTTTATTCTCCAATCTGGAGGAATTAGATATCAGTCATCCAAGCTTAGAGTCAGATAAATACAAACTCTTTCAGAATTACAAGTCTCCCCCTCCTGATCTCTTTAGCAGGTATTGTATTCCCCCTATATCTTCCGGCTACAAGTCTAAACTCAATCCCGCTATACATTTCAATTATGTGTCTCAACTCAAAAGTTTGAAGAAGATATGTGTGAAAGAAAACAATGACTGCTTAGTTGATGATGGTCTGATCCTTGTGTGTAAAAATTCTCTTAATCTAGAGTATGTGGGGGTTGAGGATTGTTGTGAAGTGACATGATCTGGTATAATTTTTGCACTGGAGAATTGTAAGAAACTTCGAGGAATTAAATTGAGTTTGGATTTGGTGCTTGGAGTTATGATGAACATTAGTCTTGTTTGCAAAAAGTTTGTTTTTGCTCTGAATTTGACAAAGATTAAGCTAATTGGGATGAACGTGGGTGATGATGGTCTCTGTTACATAGCTTTAGCTAGCATCCCTTTGAAATAATTCACTCTCTTGGATGTTTTTTTACATATATATTGATCGCGAGTATTTGACTATTAAGAGGGAGGTTGTCTTAGATGATGACAGAACCAAGAATAAAAACTTGGGTAGGCTGACTTATAGGCAATATCGTCTCGATATTTTTGAAGGCTCAATTCTACTATAAAATTCTCAAGTACTTTATATAACAAAAACATCTTGATATATTGAAATGATTGGAGATTTTTTTTATCATAACTAAAAATCTTTTATTACTCACTAAAATATAACCATTACATAATCTAATGGACTTGATTAATATTTAGTTATAAAAAACATAAAAAAGGTATTCGCTGCACAAAATAATATATTTTTGGTTATTCGTCTTTATCGTTTTGGGGGAAGTTGAACTAAAATTAAGACCATAATAATGTCATATCATCAATATTTTAATACTATAGCCCACCAATTTAGCAAGATAGTCAAGTAATTGAGAAAATATGTAAAAAGGAAACTTTTTCCGGAGGGTAAATGTAACATTTTCCGGAGAAAAAGAACGTTTAAATTTGAAGTTTTTAGTAGAAACTATGTATACTTATTAAAAGTTTGGGTTTGAATGAATTTAATGCATCTTATTGACATTTATTTACCTTAATATTTTTTAATATTAATTATCTAATTTTTTGGGGTGGATTGCAGCACATCCTAGTCCACCATTAGATCCGTGCATGCTCCTAGTGTCCTCCCATCAATGGGAAATAGCAAGGCAATCATGGAGAGTATGGAAACAAGTCTCAAGTTGTAAACAACAAAGGCAAGTCGAACACCTTTGACATGTCTGGTTTTAGCCCTAACCCAATCCTTAACCTTGGCCTCCCCCTTGACCCAATACTCAATCCTGTCCCAAAACTCAATTCATCCCAAGAAATTAATTTTGTCGAAATCTTTCCAACAAACATATGGGAGCACATCATTATCAAAGTAGGGCATCCCCACTTCGAATCTCTATCTCTGGTATGGAAAACTTTTTATTCCATCACTTGTTTGCATAACCAAACTCTCAACATTTCTAATGCTAGTGCTAAATAGCTCCTATACATTCTCCATAGATTTCCAAATGTCAAACATCTGTCTCTTTCTCATTATTCAAAACATCTCAATCCTATTTTACATCAGCTAGCCCGTTTTTCTCCCCCTCTTGAGAGTCTTGATCTATTGAATCACATGTATTTTCCCAGAAGGTTTGGAGAAGCTGCCCACTGCTATTTTATTTGGTTTGAAGATCTTTCGCATGCGCTCTCCTAGTTTTCTAGAGCGTTGTGAATTGGAGAAGATTGCGAGTTTATTCCCCAATCTGGAGGAATTGGATATTAGACATCCAAGCTTAGCATCAGATAAATATAAGCCCTTTCAAATTTACAAGCTTCCCCCTCCCGATCTCCCTAGCAGATACGGCATTCCCCCTCTACCTTTCGGCTACGAGTCTACATTCAATCCCGTTGTACATTTCAGCCACCTGTCTCAACTAAAGAGTCTGAAGAAGATATGTGTGAAACAACACGATGACTGCTTTTCTCTGATGATGATCTGGTTCTTCTGTGCAAGAATTCTCCTGATCTAGAGTGTGTGTGGGTTGAAGATTGTCGTGAAATGACAACAGATGGTATAATTTTTGCACTAGAGAATTCTAAGAAGCTTCAAGTAATCAAATTGAAGTTGAGTTTGACGCTTGGATTTGTTAGGATGAACATTATTGACGTTTGCAAGAAGTTTGTTTGTGCTCTGAATTTGACAGAGATTAAGTTAGCTGAGGTGAAAGTGGATGATGTTGGTCTCTGTTATATAGCTTTGGTCGGCCTCCCTCTGAAACAGTTCACCCTATATGGATGTAAGGGCTACAACAAATTGGGTTTAGAATATTTTTTTGAGAGGTATACTGATGTTGAGTATTTGGCGATTAAAAGGGATGATGTGTTAGATGATGATTTTGTGCTTTCCATCGTAACAACTCTCACCAAGTTAAGGTCTGCAAAGCTGAATGAGTGTGAGAAGTTGTCTGATTCTACTCTCTTGGGGCTGATGAATGGATCTACAACATTAGAATATCTCGAGATGAAAAATAATGAAAATATCGGGAGAGAAACCAGGGATCTTCGATTTGTGCTCAATAGTCCAGTCAAAAGACTCAATTTGTCAAACAACTCAAACCTGTGTGATAGTACGTTGATGAAGATCATGCTTGGGTGTCAGAATCTTGAAGATTTGAGGCTTAATTTTTGCCCTATATTATCAAGGAGGGTAATTGGAATGATAATGTCAATCAACGGGCGTGTTAAGCATGAGCTTGGATGACTGATATCAAATTCCTCATCCAAACGGGCGTGAATTGGAGAAGATAGCAAGTTTATTCCCCAGTCCGGAGGAATTTGATATCAGTCATCCAAACTTAGAGTTAGATAAATACAAACCCTTTTAGAATTACAAGCATCCCCCTCCTGATCTCCCTAGCAGGTACTGTATTCCCCCTATACCTTCCTTCTACACATCTAAATTCAATCCCGCTACACATTTTTGAAATGTGTCTCAACTCAAAAGTTTGAAGAAGATATGTGTGCAAGAAAACATTGACTACTTCTTTGTTGATGATCTAAATCTTGTGTGTAAAAATTCTCCTGATCTAGAGTATGTGGGGGTTGAGGATTGTTGTGCAGTGACAAGATCTGGTATAATTTTTGCATTGGAGAATTGTAAGAAACTTCGAGAAATCAAATTATGTTTGGAATTGGTGCTTGGAGTTATGATGAACATTAGTCTTGTTTGCAAAAAGTTTGCTTTTACTCTGAATTTGACTGAGAGTAAGCTAGTTGGGGTGAACTTGGGTGACGATAATCTCTATTACATAGCTTTGGATGGCCTCCCTTTGAAACAATTCACTCTTTGGTTGTGAGGGCTACAACAAACTGGGTCTTTAATGTTTTTTTGACGGGTATATTGATCTCGAGTATTTGGCTATTAAGAGGGAGATGTCTTAGATGATAATTTTGTCCAAAATTAATCAAGTAAAAAATGTATAAATATAACATTTGGAAAATATGTTATTGTTATTATAATAACAAAATTAAAAAAATTGACCAAAATAACAATAATAAAACAAGGGTTTTTAAATTTTGTTACTCCGGATATTAGTGTAACCGGAGGGTATGTTGAATTGTTTTTTATATTTTGAGTGTATCACTTTGAATTGCTAGCTCTAGAACTTGTGTTATGACTCTTTTTTAAGATTGTTTTACTTGACTATAATGCATGACATTAATATGATTGAGACATGTTTCTTTATTAGCCTATAAATTCCTTATCTTCCTTGATGTGATCCATGTTTTTGAAGCCCCATCTTTTTGAGCTTTAAGCCTATTTTTTATATCTCCGTAAAAATAAGTTTCATATGTATCATGACCCACTAATCTCTTAATACATATAATTCCTTACTTAAGTTCCATATGTATACAATTTAATGAAACATCGCGATAATTTCAATACGATTCATAATTGCATCATGATATTCATGTTCACATATTCAATTCTTCGTTTTGTCTCACATATTCCATGTTTTATGTTCCTCAAAAGACATAATGACACTCATGTTCCTCAAATTTTTTATCATGATTGAATTTATACTCTAATTGTTGTTAGAACAGGAAATTAAAACAATTTCATAATTCAGATTACAACCAGATAAATTAAAACCATTTGCATCGGAAATACATGAGTTAAACCATTTGAATTTATACTCTAATTATAGTTACCACTTGAGGGGCGTGTTGGAGAAAATGCGTCTTTCCCACATCAGAAATACATGTGTTAAACCATTTGCATATAAAGAAGAGTAAAGCTCCACCCATTGATTTAAGTTTTTTAGTAAGAAGATGGATCCCTACTTTATATTCAAAATGACAAATAAAGCTTGACATATTACCTGTTTATTTCGGTCTAGAATCTAACATAATCAAGCACAATGGAAAGAAGAAAATGTATCTTTCCCACATCGGGAATACATGAGTTAAACCATTTGCATATAAAGAAGAGTGAAGCTCCCCTCATACATTGATTTAATTTTTTGAGTTAGAAGATAAATCCCGATCTTATATTCAAAATGGTAAAAAAGCCTAACACATTACCCGTTTATTTCAATTCGGTCTAGAATCTTACATATAATCAAGCACTAATCAAGCACCATGACAAGAAGAAATTGTGTCTTTCCCACATCAGGAATATATGAGTTAAACCATTTGCATATAAAGAACAATGAAGCTCCACCAATTGACTTGAGTTTTTAGATTAAAGGGTATTCTGACACATCACCCGTTTATTTCGGCCCGAAATCTAACATAGTCAAGTACTAGTTAAGGAAGTGTGTGATTTCATACGTACCATGGAAAGAAGAGGTCTAGAGAATTCTCTCGATGAGTTTCCTATCAACCAAACTATCATCCACCGCTAGAACATGAAACTTTCTGCCCACTCCCATTTTTCCACTTCAATTTTGATTAAGGGCGCGTTTGGTTGAGGATAATAAAAGATAATGCAATTGCTAGTATTTTGTGAAATGGGTGTATATATATACTCATATCTAAGTTGATTAATACGTAACATGATCGAGAAAGATCATGTGAGGTAGCTTAGAAATGTGATTTTATGATTAATTGATTGTGAAAAGTTGTAACATCTCTCACTAACTTAAAGTCCGCAAAGCTGAATGATTGTGAAAAGTTATATAAAACTCTTGTAAACCTTAGACGGACTAGACTCATAATTGAAATCCGATTCCCTCGAGAAAATATCTCGGAAATATATGAGTTAAACCATAAGTCAAGGTCTGTTCTTTTTTAGATTTCAGTTCTGCACACTAAACTAGTAGGTTTGTTAGTGGGTTTAGTGGTTATTTTCTCTAGCTTAGGATTATTTAAGGTCTGTTCGGCGTCATTTTATAATCAGCTTTGATTAATCAATTGAAAAGAGTCATTAGAAGAGTTTCCAATCACATAAACTTGAATATTTAAGTACAAATTTTGAATACCAAAATTTACTAAGCTTTATTTAAGAAACAATGTATTTTAGATAGATTCCAAACAACACATCTAATAAATAATGCAAATACAATAGATACTACATAAATTTAAGATGTATTACCTCACAAACAAAGAGAAGGGCAAGGACAACCTTCTTGGTGAAGGCATTTTTCCTTCCTGAGAGTCCAACCAATATAGAAGGTCTGAAAGACTTGATCAAACTCACCAATTTGTGAGAGCACTCCAATTCCTATTAAATAAATAAATAAATAAAACTTATGTTAAATAATACAATAAAAAATGCAATAATAAAATCAATACAAAAAACACTAAACTACTTTTGGATCAAATTGTACCATATTTGCATTTTCCAAAGAAATGCAAATGCTTTGTGTTTCTAATCTTATCAAATTCAGCATCACTTCAACATCCTACAATCCATAAAATAAAAAGAGCATTCAAGCTCTTATACTTCGCGAAAAAATCAGCAAGAGCATAACCGTCAAAGTCTCGAACTATACACAAAGAATACAAGTATTTTAAATAATATATACTTTATTATAATATTTTAAACTATAAAAGAAATTAAATATACCTGAACATAAATATTTTTTCACCGGAGTGCACTAATATATCGGAGGGAATGTTAAGTGTTGAGTGTTATTTCACTAGAACTTACGATCGTGTTGAGTGTTGACTGTTGTTTTACTAGAACTTACAACCGATCTTTTTTATGGTTTGTAAATTATATTATGATTGCAAGAGATTAAACCTAAGTATCTTTACTTTATAATATTATATTATGATTTACTAATTCATTTTTTCCCTCTAGGCTTCTCTTATGTATTTAAGGATGAATGTTGTCTTGATTTTCATATCTTACATTTTCTTGACCCACTGATCTCTTAATACATATAATTCCTTACTTAAGCTCCATATGTATATAATTTTATGACCAAAACATCACGATAATTTCAATATGATTCATAATTGTCGTGATATGATATTCGTGTTCACATATTCAATTTTTTGTTTTGTATCACATATTTCATGATTTATGAAGAAATATTATTCATAGCATCGTCTTATGGTATGAAGCTATGAACATCCCTCTTGAATTGAAGCATGATGACACCCAATCCCATCCATGATGCCACGTGGAGGGTATAATTTATCCGACCAAATTCTCATGTCCCTCAAAAGAGGGATTTTTTTTTGTCTTGGACATTATCTGAGTCGAAACGGAAACCTCATGATACTACCTGAGAATCCTTGCCGCTTGATAGATCTTTGAAGGCCTCAAAAGATAGAAATTCAAAAAAAAATTATGAGTTCTTGAGAAAATAGGGTTTGATTTTGTCAATATCGGACAATCTCATGGGCTTCAATAAGAACTCCTCTGCTCCTTCCTCCATGCACTTGTTTATTCTTGTTGCTATATTCTCCGATGACATTATAACTACTGGTATTCTTTTTAAACTCTCTAATCTCTGCATTACAAATAAGATAAACCACAATCAATTCCCTACATATATCATCACATATAAGTTCGCAAAAATTACAGAAAATATCTCCACCTTTGAAGATAGTTTCGAAGAAAAGTCTTTAACTTTTAAAGTTATAACGTATAACTCGAGTTTGGTTCAAATGAAACAAACTCTTATCTTGAAACGTGAAACGAATGCATTTTTCCTAGTTCGTAGTCCACTTTTCATACGAAAGTGCATTGCAAAATACAAAGAGTGCAATCCGAAAAACTGCACTACAAAAATTACGAAAAGTGCACTACAAAGTACGAAAAGAGTATATCCAAAAAAGTGCAATCCGAAATTGAAAAACTGCACTACGAACTAGGAAAAGTGCATTCGTTTCAAGATAAGAGTTTATTTCAAGATAAGTGTTTGTTTCATTTGAACCAAACACCTGTATAACTCCAACTATGAAATGTTTTGTAATTACTCGATTAAATATTAATGAAGATAATATGTTTTGTTGATCAAATGATACCATTTATCCATAATCAATTTTGACCAATAACAATAAAAATAAATCTTGTATTTAATGGTGTTAATTTAGGTTAGTTAATTAGAGCTATTTTACATAACTTGTAAATTTTTAGACAATTTTTCGCAGACAATTTATTTCATGTTATTTTTCTAGCTATATTTTCTAATAAGAAGAGTACATATGAAAGTTTTATTTGTTGTATCAAAATTAAGTATACCTTGATCTTCTTAAGTAGATCATAACCCGCCATCCCGGACATAGAGTAATCCGTGATTATCATATTCACTTCCATTAATTCAGGCTTCGTAATCTTCTTATCTTCCTTTTCTTGATCATCATTCTCTTGCAAGCCAAGAAATTCCAAGGCCTTGCTTCCCGAATCCACCACAGTAACTACAAATTGTAATTCAAACTAATAATCAATGTAATCATCATAAATTTTATCATGATTGAATTTATACTCTAATTATTATTGTTATAACGGAAAATTAAAACAATTTCATAATTCAGATTACAAATAGTTTAACTAAAAGTACAAAACTTATATAGAACTCTAAATCTCAACTCTTGTAAACCTTAGACGGATTAGACTCATAATTGAAATCCAATTCTTAGTGGAGAAAATGTGTCGGAAATACATGAGTTAAAATCATAAACATATAAAGATTGGTGAAGTCCTACCCATTGACTTAAACATTTGAGATAAAAGGTGAATCCCGACCTTATATATTAAACTTTCCATCCCGAGGGCCGTGTGTATGTAAGCCCAGCACACAAGCCCAGTGGGTTCCATTCTAAAACCAATTGGCAATAGGAGAAGTAACTCAAGGGTATATATGTTAGGCAGTTTCTCTTTATATTTCAGATGTGAGATTCTCAACACGCCCCCGCAAGTGCAACTGGCCTGGCCCAGTTGATACTTGGACAGACGGGTCTAGCATTTCAATCTCTTTATAGCTAGCCCGATGGCAGTGACGGGTGGTGGCATCTCAATCTCTTTAATAGCCAACTCAACCATGGGTGGGGGCATCTCATTCTCTTTTTAGCCGGAAGCACCCAAGCACAGGAAACGGGCCCGGATCGAGAGAAGCCGTTAGGCAGATAGCTCTGATACCATATTAAACTTTCCATGCATGGGCCGATGAATCTGGGGTCGTGCGTATGTAAGCCCAGCACACAAGCTCAGTGGGATTCCATCCTAAAACCAATTGGCAATAGGAGGAGTAACTCAAGGGTATATATGCTAGGCAGTTTCTCTTTATATTTCAGATGTGAGATTTTCAACATTACTCGAATTGATCGTGTCATGTGCTACGTCCATCAATGATGGTTCATTAATGTCCATTGATTTTGACTCCTCTCTTCTTATCGGTTTGGGTGTGGATATTCTTATTTGGATCTTCTTAATCCGAGTTTGAGATTGAACCAGACGTAGAGTCTCGTCGGTCAGCTGGCCTGGAAGGGATTTTTTTAGTCATTCATTTACTTCGGTCTCGAAATCTAATGTGGTATTAAAATTGGTTCAATCCAGGTTCGGTTTTCCTGGTGAACTTTGGGTATATGACTAAAAGTGGTTTAGATCCCATCAAGAAAGAAAAAAATATGAACTAGCTATAAAGATTCTAGATTCGTCAAAAAATTGTCCATGTGCTAATTAGGGCAGACTAGTTACCGTTTGAGGGGCGTGTTGGAGAAAATATGTCTTTCCCACATCAGGAATACATGAGTTAAACCATTTGCATATAAAAAAGAGTAAAGTTCCACTCATTGACTTAAGTTTTTGAGTTAGAAGATGGATCCCTACTTTATATTTAAAATGGTAAAAAAAGCCTGACATATTACCCGTTTATTTCGGTCTGGAATCTAACATAATCAAGCACCATGGAAAGAAGAAAATGTGTTTTTTCCACATCGGGAATACATGAGTTTAACCATTTGCATAAAGAAGAGTGAAACTCCACCAATTGACTTGAGTTTTTGGATTAGAAGGTGGATCCCAACTTTATATGTCAAATAATAAAAATAAAAAATCTCCGACATATCACCCTTTTATTTCGGCCCAAAATCTAACATAGTCAAGTACTAGTTAATAAAGTGTGTGATTTCATACGTACCATGGAAAGAAGAGGTCTTGAGAATCCTCTCGATGAGTTTCCTATCAACTAAACTATCATCCACCGCTAGAACATGAAACTTTCTACCCACTCCCATTTTCCACTTCAATTTTGATTAAGGGCTCGTTTGGTTGAGGATAATAAAAGATAATGCAATTGCTAGTATTTTGTGAAATGGGTATGAAATGGGTGTGTATATATACTCATATCTAAGTTGATTACTAGATAACATGATCGAGAAAGATCATGTGAGGTAACTTAAAAATGTGATTTTATGATTGATTGATCTTCTTCACGAAGGCGTATCTTCTCTTTATTGGGATTTCCCAAACATGTCTCAGTGATCTTGTCTAGCTTCATAATTAGAGTTGAATTTGGCCCTTGAACATTTTTTTAATGTGTTTGTTTTTGTACTTGGTTGGCCTTTTGGTTAGAGTTCAAGGGTCATCTATATAGTCTTTGTATTTTACTTGATTTTTATTATTATTAATAGATGTGTTATTATTATTGATGATTAAATTAAAAGATATGGTCTCTTCGGAGGTATACAATATACTCCCTCCGTTTCAAAATAGTTGTCCATAGACAAAAGTGCACATATATTAAGGGGAAAAAATTCTTCCAAAAATACCCTTATAAAATAGTATTTTCTACTCCAAAAAGTTGCTTTGGGAAGAGTGTATGTTTAGTGTGGTGTAATTATTAAGGGTATAAATGGAAAAAATTATTATATGAACAACTATTGTGAAACAAGAAAAATTGTCTATATGAACATCTATTTTGAAACGGAGGGAGTATTATGGAATTTGTACGTGCACAACCAACTAGTTTGTGGTGGGTACGGATTAGTTAGTGCTTAATCTTTATATTTGTGTTTTAGTTAATCTAATACGGAGTATACTTTATTACATGTACTTATATGTTGTGTAGTACATTATATACTTACGAGTTGAGTTGCTTAGTTTGATGCATATAATATAAATATAAAATATTCATGGATGAGGATTAGCAAAGTTACTTGACATTTTGCTATTATTCTTCAGTGGATTATAAAGTGTAACATCCCACGTAATATTGTTTTATTTTGGATAATGATGGGTTTTTCATGCAAGTTGAATATGATGTATGATTGATTCTAGATATAACTTTGTTTGAGATCTCTTATTTATTTATTTTATAATAGTTTATTTGAAGTTTTGAATCCAATGCTACCCACTTTAAGATGGAAATAAACTGAAATTAAAAACTAAAAAAATAAAATAATGCTTAATAGTCTTTGGACATCTAATTAAATGATCAGGAATCAAGATTTCAGGATAATACCACAATATTTTAGTTTTGACTCTCATAAGCAGTGCCCTTGATAAAAAAAAATTATTAAAATAAATAACATAAAAATAATACAAATATTGAATAAAAATAAAAATAAAAATAATAATTTTTTTAAAAAAATATTAGATTATATATAAACTATCACAATATATACTAAAAACAATATCATTAGCTTTCCGATGAAAAAAAAAACAATATGAATGTCTTCAAGCATCTAGTCAAGCAGTTAGGACTTTATAACAGTACCATAAATCTCTGTTTTGACTCTTATGAGAAGTAACCTCAACCCACAAAAAACAATACGAACTTTAGAAGAAAAAAAAATGCATACTCTTAATTCATCTTCTTTGCATGCTAATCAATATCCAATCTTCTTTGCACCCAAAAAAAATATATCAACACGTACTTAATACCCTAATTGCCTTATATTTTCTTTATTTGTTCAATTGTGATTGTGACTCATGAAGCTCATGAGATCGATATATATACAATATGATGCATGTTGTCTTCAATAATGCTCATTGATACACATATACAAAATGATATGTTTTGATATTTCATGTTTGTTTGTCCCTTGTAGGATATATAGTTCATATGGGAGAAATAAATCAATTTGATAACTATATGATAATGTTTGTATTATTAAAAGTTGATGATATGCATTATTCTTACAACTTGATAAAATAAGATACTTCTTAGTATTATCTTGAGATCAATTACGTACATGTGCTAAGGATAGATCCCTAGCTATTATGATTTGAGATCATCTTCTAATAATATAATCATGTTTTTGAAATTGAAAAACACATCATTCTATCCAATGTAAAGGACCATAACAACATATAATGTGGAAAGAAGTTTAAATGGTTTAAAGTTTTGATAATTATAAATTTGTAAACTCGATTAACAAATGCTAATATATTTATTACAGTCCCCATGAGCCAATATAGTGAGTATCGTACATGTAACAATAAGTTTATTATACATGTTTGATGAGGTTTCAATTCAAAATTATATGACAATGAACGAAGTAACTTAATTATATACTAGATAATTTTAATCTCAACTTTTAAACGTAGGAAAGTATTATCAACTTATATCAGTTGCACTATAAATGCATATGCATAACAATGATATATCATATCGATCAAATATTTTTTTAATTATTTTGGAAATCACATAATTTTGATATCAACTTGTGTACTAGACAGCTAGAAATCTCACATCTACGCTTCAAAGAGTACTCAAAGTTCAAGTTGTTTGGAGATAAATTTTAATTATTTAATGTAACATTGGCGTGTATTTAATGTACTTTTAATCAGATAATATTTTGTCATCGGATATTTAGTCAAGCGGTTGTTAAGCCTTCAGGATAAGTATCATGGGATTTTCATTTCGACTCTTATAAATAGTGCCTATCACACAAAGAAAAAATATTAATTTTTTTAAAATTTAATTTATGTAGTTGTTTACATTATAAATACATTTTTAATTTTTTAATATTAATTTTATATTTAAATTTATTTGATATTGTGTCAATGTTGGAGTGGATAAATCTTAGAAAAAATACTAAATAAAAAAAACATTTTATAAATACACATTCGAAAAATCCTTTCATTAATTAAAGGAACAATAAACGAATGTTCAACCTTCCTATTTTAATTTTAGTAACTACAAATTAACTGCTATACATTTAACATTTTCAGATCCTTCTACCAAAAAAACATTTTCAAATCCATCCATTATAAATGTGGTATGCAAACGAACACCTAGAATCATGATCGAACATCCACCAAATTTCAAACAATCCATAATCTCCGTTGGTCTAATAAAACCCGACGGTTTGCTAACGTATCTCTTCAACCATATCGTATTTTAAATTTATGCGTCGATGATCTTCTCCTTCAAGATCAAATCAATCATACCATGACACCCTCTTTGCATCAAACACAAGCCGAGCTCAAGCCTTGGATGATCAACTTTGCCTGCCCTGCTTTATTCGAGCTGATGTGGCACTTCTTAGTTGGACTCATCAAGTGGTGCCACGTGGACCAATCAAGCAATTACTCGATCCCCTCAAAAGATGGGATATTGTCGGGTTTTAAGCAAGTGGGGCCTGATCTTGTCCACGTCAGACAATCTCACCGGCTTCAATAAAAACTCCTCCGCTCCTTCTTCAAGGCATCTGTTAATCCTCGCCGGGATATTTTCCGCTGACATTATCACCACCGGAATTCCCTTCAAACTCTCCGATTTCTGACAATTTTCAACAACAAATCAACATCAGCACATAATAATTTTCACCAAACAAAAACAAAATTTAAATTTAAATACTCAATTAGGTAAAAATTAAATACCTTGAGTTTGGTGAGGAGATCATATCCAGTCATCCCGGGCATAGAATAATCTGTGATGATCATATTCACCAGCGATTTCGATTCGCAAACCGGAAAATTTTGTTCTTGATTGTCACTCAATCCAAGAAATTCCAAGGCTTTGATCCCAGAATCCACCACAGTAACTGCAATTAACATCCAAACGATTAATTAATTAATTTTTTCTAGTGTAAAATGTTGCTTTATTAAATATCAGATTCCGCTAAGTCAATAAATTCTTGCGGAACTAGAGGTTACAAAGACTTGTTCTTGTCTATTAGCATAACAAAGCAACATTATTTCTTAAACGACGTCCAAGTAAATAAATCAAAGCTTGTACTAAGACGCTTATTTCATTGTTAACACATAATTAAGCACTCTAAACTAATCAAATCATACAAAATCAAAAAGATTGAACCTTTATTTCATTACCTTGAAAAGAAGAGGCCTTGAGAATTCGCTCGATGATCTTCCGATCAGTCAAAGTATCATCCACCACCAACACATGAAACTGATTACCAACTGCCATTTGCAATTAATCACTTTGATTTGATGATGAATTAGAGGATTAATTAAGGGCTTGTTTGGATGAGAGTGTGTTGAATGAGTGTATTTATATGGCAATAGAGCAAGAAGAAAAGATTCAAGATTCAGGAGATTGTGATTTTCAGAATCAATTTCTGGGTAATTGAAAACGTATCTTCATTCTTTTTATATATTGGGATTTCACAAAAGGATTGCTCAGTGATCTTGTCTGGCTCATAATAGTAGGAGAATCTGACCCTTTATTTGTTTATTGTTGTCAAGGGTCAAGCTAGTCTGTCTTTTGGATTTTGTTTTGTGATTTGTTTTTTTGGGTCTTTTGATTTAGGCTAAGAGGTTTCTAATTTTGTTTAAAGAAATATTTCATAGTACTTAGCTGATGTAATTTTTCTGTCTCATTTTGGTGTTCCTAATAGTATTCCAAATGTCTTTTCTTATTATTTTATTAAATATTTATTAAATAAATAATTATATTACTTAATTTCCCACTACAATGTGAGAGGCCACACAGAATAGTAGAATGAGATAGAAGAGTTTGACTATTAGCTGATAAGTCTGGTAAATTGAGACACGGAGACAAAATTAGGTAATCGGGTAGATCGGCATGGAAATACAAAGGACAACAATATTAAGGGCTTAGTATGACACCAATATATGTTAGTGAAAAAACTAACATGATTTGATAGATCGAAACATTGAGACAAAATTCGATAGCTGAGCAGATTCGCATGAAAACACAAAGAACAACAATATTAGGTTAGAAAAAAAGCATCATGGAAGGTTTGAAGACTCGAGAAGGAATAAGTATGATGACCCTAATAAGTAATAAGTTAGTGAAAAAACTTACGTGACATTATATCATTAAAGAACAAGTTAACATGTCATTGGTAGGATAAGAGATTTCGTATAAGTTTCCTTTTTTTTTTCTATCATCGTATAAGTTTCCTTTGCCATTGATGAAAGAAATACATAGTACAATTTATAATGTTAATGATATATTATTAATGGATATGGTCTGTTCCTAAATCCCAAGTATCCGATAATTATTTTAATTAATAATTGATGACTTAATTAGTACGTGCAACGCCAACATGTTAAGGTGGTGGGACGCTAGACAAATTCATATTTCATGTTGGTACTTTGACTCCTAAGTCGATCGATAAGCAACGTTAGAAAAATTAAGCTAGAATTGAATGTGACGTATATATTTTTTTTTATTTAAAGAATCATTATGGATGAGTAAGGTGTTTAATTTGACTTATACTTTTCTTTAAATAAATTATTATAAAATAACATGGATAGTATAAGGCATGTTTGGATCACAAGTGATAATATAGTATTTTGTATTATAATGCATGATTTAATGCAATTTTACACATTATAATGCAAGATAATGCATTATCATGTGCGATCCAAACAAGGTCTTAGATAACACAAGTTCGTTCGACAACGACAAATCCAAGATCATTGGTACCACATCTTCGTTATAAGACATAACCATCAATTATCCACAAGTCCATAACGAAACACACCCAAAGAGAAGTCAATAGCTAAGATTTATCACATCATAGGGGACCAAGACAAACTCAACATTCCAAATTACTAAGGAATTGATAGTTGTCTCCTCCAATCACTTCATCAAAAAAAGGCCCTTTTCAAAAATTGCTAGCCTGGCAGCATTGTTGCACGCACATACATTCTCTTCATGTTCCACATAACTCAACATGGAAGCCATAACTATGAAGTGATTGATTCAATGTTCAATGACATGCATAGCACTTAAACATATGCTTTGTAGTTGGACCATTTTTTTTTTATTATCTAAGTAGTGGCATGCCATAACTTGACCATAATAATATGATCATGGATCCAATCTCTTGTTGGGTCAACCTCAACAGCTTCTCGAAGATCATCCTAGAGCATCCTTTCGAATGAAAAGACGAAGAGCTTATGTACAATTGACTCTACAACAAGAAGCTAAAAAAAAGAACAAAAATTTGTGACTTACCCTTTTGTGTTAAATTCATTTACATGAAGAAAAACAAAACTTTAAGGAAAGTACATTTCTTACATTATTGTTACCTTTGCCTACATACAACAAATCTCATGAAACCTATTGCCTATAATTAGTGAAAAAATGAATGATGTTAATGGATGATGAGCTGCGTTAAACCGCAAGCGCCTTTGATCATCCATGCCCAGCTATGCCAATTGCCAAGAAACAAACCCTGCACAATTCAGGGTCTTCTTTTACCATGGTAACTGTGAATTTCACTGAATGGCTAGCTGGGAATTGAATGGGATTAATTTACCCATCAAAAGAACACGATTTGTCGCTACTTTGATCACGAATCCTCTGCGAATACTTTGAAGATGAAGTCACGGAAGCGCCTTGAGTATTGTTTGGGATCAACCGCAGAGATTGAGGTGGAGTCGTAGTGGAAGGATTTGTACGCGTGTTCTAGCTTCTTGCTGATGTCGTAGTCTTGGAGAATGTCTATTATGCCATAGAAGAGAATGACATCATAGCATTGTCCTGTTGGTTCTCCAATCAGCTGAGCCTCCCCATCTGGCTTTCTCATTGTTCGCTCTGCCTTGGCTGGCATACTAATGCCCAACTGAGTTGATTCCAATCTAAGTGTGACAATAGGGAAAAATAAGCCAAAATCAGCTTATAAGCTAAAATTAGGCTGCATTATAA
Organism: Fallopia convolvulus; assembly: GCA_964016875.1. Taxonomy (NCBI): domain Eukaryota; kingdom Viridiplantae; phylum Streptophyta; class Magnoliopsida; order Caryophyllales; family Polygonaceae; genus Fallopia; species Fallopia convolvulus. The sequence goes on from OZ024725.1 coordinate 61,940,967, forward strand.
TGCAAGATAATGCATTATCCTATGCGATCCAAACAGACCCTAAATGGAACTAGAATGTGTTTGGATCGCACCAAATAATGCACTGAATTGCACTAAATCTTACGTCTAATGCATTATTTGATGTGATCCAAATGCACCCTTAGTGTAAGTCTAAAGCAATGTGGATAGATTCTTACTGAGCAGCGTCCAGGAGAATCGAGTCAGATTTGTCTACTTTTGAAAGGCGAGGGGTTACAACTACTTTCTCATCTGATCCGTTTCCTGAACTAGTAGATTCTTGAAAATGGAGACCGACGAGAAGACTATAGTCCATTATTCTCTCCTGCTCAAGGAAATCACAATCCCTATCGATTTGCCTGCATACATGAGAAAGAAAGATAAAAAGTTTAATAAAATGAGACAGTAGAAAGAACCTGCAAAACAAAAAGTTATGTATCTTATTCTTTATGACTTGACCTGCAAAATTCTTGGAACCAAAACTTCTGCAGTCTAAAGATGTAATTAAGATCAAGATCTTTAAGGGTGGTGGTTGGATCAATTTCTGACTCGGGTTTGTCGGTTGTGCGTCCATGAGATGACCCTTTTAAGTCAAACCGCCTGTGGATTGTGTAGTTTGTGCAAAAAAGGTTTCCCATTATAACAAATCGCACCTGAACAATGAGATCCCATAACATGAGTTTAGCAATGACTAAATTCAGCTCGCGACAATAACATAAAAAAAAATCTACAAATTAAAATATTGGCATTTCATCTCACCTTCTTCTGTGCATTTCCACCTAGCTTTACGCAATGAAGGCCGTAAAATTTTGTAACCAGAGTGTTATCAAATGTTCGAAAATGGCTATAGTAAGCAGGGAGCATCCTCAAAAGCACCTTCAATTTCAAGCCAGATTTTAAGTACAAAAAATTAACAAGAATATACATTTAAGCATGTTTTAGTATCAAAAGGAACTCACTTTCACTTCCGCCTTTTTCACTGTCTTTATCATATACTTGTCGTCGTGGGTTAAGTAAAAAAAACATCCACTTTTACCCGGGGAGGAAAGTTCCCTAAGTGCATCATTCCCACATATTGATAGCATATACTCTGCTGCATCCACTTTGAACAACTTTCTAAGAGTCCTGAATTCAACCATGTAAAGCTTAGAATTAAGTGTGCCAGGAATCAGGCAACACAGAAAATCACAAGACGAACCTGAAAACCAAAGGGCAGTAATCCTTCCATCTGAAATCACAAGACGAGTGAGGAGGCGTATGCTTTGATCCCTCAGGAGGGAATTTGGTCCATACTTTTTCCTTTGGATCAAAAGCTGAAGTCTTTAGATCAAAATTTGTAACTGGACCCGGTCTTCCCACAGAATGTCTGCAAAGAGGTACTCAAACTAATAACTAAACCAGTAGGGACAAAATCCATTATCCTACTAATCATGTAAGCGACGGAAATTTCTTACAAAGTCGTGCCTTTGTGGAATTGAATAGACATCAAATATACATATGATGGATTGCATTTTCCATTAGTACACTGAGTACGTATTTACACTACTTTATTGTAAAGATGCAAATTGAGCATACATGTTGAAAACTGCTAGCTTCCATACAAGTTAATGATTCTTTCCATATATAAATCATTGTAGGAAAGCTAAAACATATAGAAACCAAATCCTGGACCTCCGAAGCTATGTAGGAGTCACATACCATTTACATTTCCAAACATCAGAAGTAAATTTAAATGTAAACAATACATAAGAAAAAATGCACAAAAATCAATGAAAATTGAATTGTAGTACTTCTTAATACCTTATCCCAAGCTGCAAATTGAGCATCAGATCATAGTTTTTGTGTCCTCTAGAAATAGTCACACCTTGTCTCTTGATCTGCTTAGGCAACACTATAGGATGAAGCAATTGTCGTCCAATCACAGAATCATCAAGCTGAAGACTTGCAAATGCATCACTAATATTACCCGGAACGCTAATCCTACCGCCATCATTATCATCAATCCAAGCATTATACCTCCCTCCATTACTCAATCCTCCATCAACAGACCTCCTCCTCGGTCTAGCCTCATTTTTCGGCTGCAGCAAATCCCTTTCATCCCAATTCATAACCTTCTCAGACGGGTACGTCAAGATCTCCTCACCAGGGCAAACAATACAATCATCAAGCTCAACCGAATAAACCGTTTCAGGGCTCCAATCCGGATCCTTAGGCTCAGATGAGCCTTCTGGAACCGGATAATACGTTCCGCTTTGCTCATCCGGATCTTTACTCCAAATACCCACATAGAATCCCCCTTCTGACCATCTATAACTCCCACTTCCTTTAGGCAACCCATCTTCCCAAAACCCACCATACCTATTCCCATTAGCCCAAACCAAAGTCCCATTCCCATTCATTTTCCCACTCTTGAATTGCCCAATGTAATGATTCCCATTCTTCCATTGATACTTACCTTGCCCTTCTTGAAACCCTTGGCGCCATTCACCCTCATAATAATCCCCATTAACATACCTCTTTGTACCTTGTCCGTGCATCATGTTCATCACCCAAGAGCCCTTATAAGTATCCCCATTTGAGCCTGTATAAGTCCCCTTCCCATCCATATACCCATTTTTGAATTCGCCCTCATAGGTTGATCCCGTGGGCCAACTAAATTTCCCTTTGCCTGTTGTTTTCCCCTTGTTCCATTCCCCTACATACATACACCCATCAATCCAGAGGTACTTACCATGGCCATGGGGGAGATTCCCAGCCCAATCGCCTGTGTAGAAATCGCCATTGGACAGAAATTTCTCAGCTTGAATTGGACCTTCCGATGATGTTGATGATGATGACGACGATGATTCCTCGTCGTCGTCGTCGACGTGAGCAACGGACATTGTGCTGAAAATGCTGGTTGCTCTCCTCCGTATCGCTTTGCTGGTCATATTACAATTTTCGCTCTCGTCTTCCTCCTCCTACTACATTTGATGGGTACACTTTTAGGGATTTCAAATTGGAGGATGATAAAGAAACGAGCTTTTTAGATTCCGGGGAAAACCCAGAGAAATTGGATGTGTTTCTCAGGTACCCAGATGGGCGAATTGGAGAAAAATGGATCAGGAGTTCAGAAATTTTGAAATGAAATTTTTGGTGTTCTTTGGGGGGGGAAATTGAAAAAAAAATTGAAATGGAGGCAGGCTTGAGGGGCCTGATGGTGGTGGGTGTCAATGTTTTCCCAGACTCCTCCTTTCTGTTACATTTTGGAAAATCTTTCACATAATAATAATGTTAAATGGGATTTAATTGTTAATTAATTTTGTTGGTTGAAAATAATTATTAATTAATGTATTTCACATTTTTTAATTTTATTTTGAGTTGTGGACTTGGCCAAATTGATTACTGGTTGTCTGGATTCAACCAAACAAACCCTCGTCCTACAAGTCTACAACTACAAGTACTAAATAAAGTAATAAACCATAAATTTGGAGGGAGGGCAAATTTTTGGCTTTCATTGCTTGCAATAATAGTTAGCTAGCTATCATTTTTTTTATATAAAATCATCACTAAGTTAAAAAGATAATCGTAGAAAAAATTGATAAACGATTTTTCGAAAGGCATAGGTTAAGAGCCTTAAAAATAGAAGTATTTTGTTGAGTTTTATTAGATTTGGTTTAAATAATTTTTCCAATAGAATTTATTAATTTTTTTAGGGTTTTAGTTTCTAATAATAGAAAAACCGATCAATAAAACACTATATGTGTTTGTGAAAATACATATCTCCATCATAAATATATTGATGGCCCATGAAAATAAATGGACAGATGGAAATATATGGTGTAATAATAATATTGTATAATTGGTAATTTAATGGATGATTTTATGATTTTTTTTCTAAGTTTATCTAAATTCACACATTTTCACCATAGCAAAATGATACTCAAAATGAAAGCATAAGTATTTGATGTTAAGTATACAAAACCCCTATGTTATGGATGTTTTCTTTTAAAGAAAACATTGTTTGTTTATGGCTTTACTAAAAGTAGTGATAATTAATCAAAAAAAAATAAGCCGGATATTAGGGAATGTTCGTGCTGCATGCTCTTTGGTTTGATGTCCAATTTTAATTCTATTTATTTAAATTTTGGTTAAAATAATAGCACTTAATCGCCCTTTAACTATAAAGTATAAAACAATTAATTAAACCATTTAAAATTATTATTTTTTATTTATTCTAACAATGCAAATGAAACGACATGACTTGGTGGATTGCTTATATATGTACAACTCATAACACCGAGTTAGGTACGTAGGAGGACATTTTTATCTAAACAAATTTGCATAGTTTATAAGATAATAAGTCATGCACAGTATTAATCTTCATGTACATGCATGGAGCCCTCAAGTATTTTTAATGGTTGAAACATATTAGAAACATAGTGTAAACACTCTCACATGAAAATTTTGAGATATATTAAAGTATCTAATAGGGAGTATATACATTTTTTAGTTAGTTCTCCTAATATTAATTGGTTTTGGTTTTTAGATTGGAACTTAACTAAGTTTATGATAATTATCCTAGTATCACCTTAGTTGGCTTTAGCAAATTGTTACATATATAATTGTCTACGTTGGGTTGGCTACATTCTTTGTACAATTGTACCTATTATATAAGTCTTTAGTTTATTATTCCAATTGTTAATTTATTTAGGATATAACATAAATAAACTTATATGCTAAAATTTATATGTACATGTGCACTCTTATAAATACATCTCCAATCTATCTACATATTGACCCACATGTCACATTTTATCATCAACCAAGTCGACATGTCCATTTACTTTACAATTTTTATTTTTTATTTTATTGATAAGGAAAGAAATTAGGACGAACTGCTAACAGGCTAGCAGCTGTCCTCGAGCATCCTGACGGATGAGGTTCCGAAGACTTGGATAAAAAATGAGAGGAACAAATGAGACACGACGAAAAGTATCAACAATGTAGTCCGCCACCGAATTGCATTCCCGGACGATATGGGAGATACTCCAACACCGGAACTGGGCAAGCAAGTAATGAATATCCGCACACAATATCTCGATCTCCCACCTCTTATACCCTACGTTCACTATTTTTTTTGAATAATCATTAATCACGGTAGTTTTTTAATTTAATATTTAAACCAACGAGTAAAATTAAAAGTAGAAGAACATAAAATCACGAATATATACCTTTTTTGTGTGGTTCATCTCCTTGCTAGGGTGATGCCATATCGCGAATAAATAGTATACTAATACATGATTAGCGAAGAACAAAACAAAGTCTTTGCAAAACTCCTTAACATTAAGAGAAAATGCTCATAGATTAAAGCCCCACATTATTAATTACTTCGAATATAATAACATGCAATATAATTAGAGAACAAGTAATGGGAGGCTCGTAATGAATTGCGTCACCTAACCTAAGGAAACAGCAGGGGCCCACTGACCCCCTGAAGCAATGCAACGCATTCGTGGTGGTTCAAGAATAAAAAGTTGAGATTCGTCTTTTAGCAGACAAAATATCCCCCACATTGGGCCCCACCTCTCTCCTTAATATTCGTGCATTCTCCGTCATCATTTTTCACATCAGTGGTAAATTTTGGGTCCGTAAACTAGCCAATAAAGTACACGAATCTGGTAAAACGGCTTGTACCAGCCGGCTCGACCTAGTGGTAAGAATAGACCTGAACAAAGTCGGACTAACCCGCCCAACTCGTACCGCCCGCCCGGAAAAATGGGCGGACTTGGACAAGAATTCTAACCCGAAAGGGTAAATAAGCCCGCCCGCCCGAATTCATAGGCGGGACACGGACAATATTTTTGACCGAATATCCCGGATAACCCGCCCGAATACCCGAATATATTAAATATTTAAAATAAATATTTATATTTATAAATAAAGATATGTCTGCGAAAAATATCTTGAGGCTATTGATTGTAGAATTAGTACAAAAGAGAGTTAATTATTATAGTTCCTTCACCTTGTCACCTAAAAGGCTAGCATAAATACGATCTTAATTTTAAGTAATGTTAGATAGTGTAATTATAATACTAGGATTTTGTATTTTTTAATGGACATGAAAAAATAATATTTATAAATTTATATACGGGTCCCGACGGGCTACCCGTGTCCGGATGTCCGGGCGGGCTTGGACATCCTTGCCGGCCCGAATCACCCGCTTGACCCGAACCCGCTCGGACAAATGGGCATAATTTTTATTCAAAGCCCAGCCCGGATCCGGCCCGAACCCAACTTTGTACAGGTCTAGGTAAGAATAATGATGAGACTTGATTTTTCACCCACGTAAAGAGAGGCGGAGACAAAAATCGAATCTAAGACCTCCCAACTTTCCCATACCTCTTACCACTAGCTACTACGCCACCCTTCTGAGACTGAACCGAGTTGTTTTGATTGAACTTGAGGTCATGAAAAGTTATACAATGGTCTATTTTGAACTTCTCCTACTAATTTCCCTTATGAGACTGAACCGAGTTATTTTGATTGAACTTGAGGTCATAAAAAATGCTACAATGATCTGTTTTGAACTTTTCCTACTAACTTAGTTGTTATATACTTATATTTATGAGCTCAATGTTGTTTGTACCCCCCCTCGGTTATACGTAGTTTAGATCAGTTTTTTCAAGGATCGATTTGATTGATTTTTCGATTTATGAGATGTGTCTGGTACTTCGAATTGTTATAAGTCTATTAAAATTGACTTTGAATTAATGAAATATCATCCTTGATACATAGTGAAATATCAATTTGTTGTTAATGAAATGTGGCGAGTGGATTTATATAAACATAAAAGTTTATTTTTAGAAAATATCTCAAAAAATCTAGAATGACTGTATTGACTCGGTATGAATAGTTTACATTATTAAAAAGGTAAAATAGATAAAATTATTCGAAAGTTTGTAAAAAACTACCTCTTATTACTTTTTTTATTAAATAAAATACCCATTATCTTGGGATGTTTGTAAAAAAAAAACACCCATTATTTTGCTTTTTACAAAAAATCATCCATTATTGTTGTTATGTTTTCATTGAACCATCTCCTCTCCTTTTCCATCTATTTTAACGCAGCGTTAAAACACATAATTGCCTCTAGGTTAAAGTAATCAATTGATAATTTATTATAATTTGTTCAACTGTTGCTCGAGAGAGAGGAAGGGTGCGTTCAAGGATACTTCGAGATCAACAATCTTGTTGTGTGCCTATGAAAAGCTTCACTCAAGTACTCTCAATGCAACAAGTTTCTGAAAGAGCTCGAGAGAAAAAGGACAATTGATAAACATCTTCGAGCCATCCTTTGTTAAAAAGAAAATGCACATATGACAGTCCAAAGAGTGGAGAAAGCCAAAAAAACAAAAAAAATCAAGCAATGACCCAAAAACAATTTAATTGGGCTTTTAAGCCCAATTATGGAAGACACCACAGAAATAAAAACGACCCAATTCTCGTGGAGAGAAGCCCTTCTTCCTCACATTCTACCAAGTCTGACATTTTCGTGGAAACCCCAATCTCGCCATTTCTCGATCGAAAGATGCTCCGTCAAAGCTGCCGCCTCCTCCTCCGATCGGCCACCGCCGCCACCAGCAATGGCGTCTCCGCAGGCGCTATCGGCGCCACGAAGGCACGCCATTTCGCAACAGAAGTTTCGGCGAATCCCGCCGAGGACTCCACCTTCACCGACGCCTGGAAGAAGGTTCTTCCGAACATGGATCCTCCCAAGACGCCGTCGGCTTACATGAAGCCTCGTCCCGCTACGCCGACGTCTATCCCTACCAAGCTCACCGTCAATTTCGCTCTCCCTTACTCTTCCGTTCTCAGTGCTAAGGAGGTTTGTTAATTGTTACGCCCTTTTGTTTTCGCAGACTGATTTGCTGTGCTGTTTGATTTGATTTGTTGTCTGTGGATGTTGATCGATTGATACGGATGACGAATCGGAAGGCTTAATACTTGAATCTATCGTGAGATGTGGCTTTCTATTGTGTTTCTGAAGTTAGGGTAATCGATTTGAAAGATTTGCCCTCTGGATTCCAAATCTCTGGAAAAAAATTCCTTACCTAAAATGCTTTAGCTTTTGATTGGCTGCCTTAGGTCTAGAAATCGTGGGGATTCATTGGCATTGACATAAGAAACTATCAAATTTTGTGTTGTGTGAATCGAAAAAGGGTAAATATTTAGGGTTTGCTTCTCTGTTTCATGCTGAATTTTAGGTTTAGGATTGGATGTACACATGAAAATTGTCTTGACTATAAGGTCTCTCAGAAGGTCCCTCTTATGCCTATGAGCTGAACATATGGGATTAATTGTGTAATTCTTCAATTAACTGTTTGTTTGTAGATCATATCATATCATCTAGCTGGAGAGCATTTTTGTGTATAGAGTAATGATATACACCTATGGCCATCTATTATATCAATTCAAAGTGAAAGTTGGTCATGAATATGATGCATCTTCTTATAAGTTTGAACCACTAGATTGAAGTAAAGGAATGAGAAGCTCTACATATTAGTGTGTATGTTTGATCACATTTGTTAGTTCCTTACTTTGAAGGAAGTGTTGTTTTGTGTTTTCTGTGTGAATTTCGCCGTCTGTTTTCCAGAACATACTCTATCATAGCACCCTGCATTGTTTAAGAATTCTCAAGTAGTGTTTTAGCATATATCTTTACTCCCTTTATGCCTCATTATATTTAAATGAGTCCAAATTATGTTTTTTCTTGTTCAAAATGTATCAACTAGTTCGCTTCTTTGTTTCCATGTTACTGGGAAACTCTAATAGGACTGCATTTCTGTTTACTTTTCATGTCAGAAACTTGATATTTCCCTGTGTCCATGTCATTTCTGTTTCTTTGCAACAAAAGTTTGTCCTATTTCAATGCCCTAACTTTTCTTCCTATTTATTCAACAAGGTTGACAGTATTATAATACCAGCAACAACCGGCCAAATGGGCGTTCTTCCAGGACACGTCCCCACAATTGCTGAACTGAAACCCGGAGTCCTATCCGTTCAGGACGGAAATGAAGTGACCAAATACTTCATCAGCAGTGGATTTGCTTTTGTTCACCCAAACTCCTATACCGACATAGTTGCTATAGAAGCCGTGCCTTTGGACCAAATTGACCCAGCGCAGGTTCAGAAGGGGCTTGCCGAGTTTACACAGAAGCTCAGCTCAGCCAACACTGATGAAGAGAAAGCTGAAGCTCAAATTGGAGTTGATGTTCACAGTGCCCTCAACTTTGCTCTCACCGGTTGATACGAAAACCCGTCTTTTGTATCCCTTTCCTGATGTTTGAATGATTCATCATAAGAGGCCTGTTTAATAACTTCCAAGGCAACAAAGACTCCCCAGTTTTCATGGGTGTGTTTGGATTACCATGCATTAAACTGCATTTTGCATTATTTGATGGTTAATAGAGTTTGAATTACCTCTTTCCTTATGTGCAACTTTTACTGCTAAAAGTTATGTTGTTGGCTCTTATGCCCGTCATTCTTATGACTTTGAATTGATGAATAAGCACAAAATGCCAGTTTTCTAGTGTAAAATTATATTTTTAGTTCCTGTTTCATGAATCCAAAAACTCTGGAGTCCGTTTCCTAGTGTAAAATTATGAGATTGACCATGTAAACGTTGGATTGTCACATGGTTAAGGACCATAAGATGAATATAGGAGATTAGTGACTGACTATCCATGAAAATACTTGTATGTTTGTTGAATTTAAGCATTTGAGTCAATTTACAATCAATTCAAAATGAGATTTAACCCAATCAAGATCAATGACAAATGATTAACAACTGCTAAATAGAATCAGAAGAAGTCAGCAAAGCTTCATCAAGACAAAGAAAAGGGCAGCAGAAATTCAAGATAAACTTTCTTGATTCACTAATTCAATTGATCGTTTACTCTCCACAATCAAGGCTCAAGCCAACCAATGGCATCAATGAAAGCAGATTCGATTTCACAAAACCTAATTCCTTTTCGTATATCATACAGTACTTACAAATCGACACCACTCCAAATCTCAATCAATTTCCAATTCCTGTAAAATTCAAAATCGAAAACAAGATCACTCACTTCCCCGTGCTATCGTAATCGACGATCTCGCCATCAGTCACCGAATTCGATTGCTGAACAACCGACCGGCCGATCGAGTTGATCCAGCTCTCCTTCTCCTTCTCGGAATCGGCGATGAAGTACATAACCTCGGTGCGCGTAGAAAGCTCGAAAGCGCACCGATTCTTTATCACGTCTTCGGCGCTTTTCACCGTGAGGCAATCGGCGACGGAGATGACACCGCGCGGCCGGGAGGAGCGATTGACGGCGGAGGACTTGAACCAGAAGAGCTTCCCTTGCTTAAGAACGAACCACCGGCGCCGCCACGTCTTGATGAACTCGCCCTGCTTTGTAAGCCATCCGGCGCGCTCTGGATCCGTCCAGAACTCTACTCCGCCGTAGTCGGTGTCGGCCCTGGCGGTGGATTGGCCGAGCACTGCTCGCCAGAGGCTGATCGCCATTGATGATTTCGAGAGGAGAGATACAGAGAGAGTTGAAAGGTTGTTTGTCTGTTTTGGCATGTGTGAACATTTTGTTCAAGGTCTATTTTTTTATTTGATTTTGTGATGCCTGGATTCTGACACGTGTCCAAAGTGGTTTGTAGTATTTTTTCTTTATTTTGATTTTGAAATTTTAAACTTATGTATAAAGTTATTTATCATTTATATGTGATCTTATTTTATTTAATTAGCAACTAAGAATTATCTCGAAAAATAAGAAATAAGAAATATTAAATTATTTTTATTTATTTTTATATATTTTAAAAGCTTTTTAAGTAAAAGTGTTTTTATTAATATCAAAATAAAAGGTCCGATATCTCTTTGAAATGAATTAAACCAAAGTTCATACTTCATATGGTCACACCTAAGAGGTATGAAAATCCAATATCGTATTTGATTTTGAAGAAAAATCGTACAAATAGTTCTTGATTATTCTGATCTTCATATACGTAGTTAATCGACTTTTCAATCGATTATAATATAGATAATTTACGTGTTATGCTTGTAGTATTATTGTGTTATTCAATAAGTTGGTTAGATTTGTTCATACAGAAATGTATTACTAATCGTATGTATATGTATATTTGTTCAACTTTTCCTTAACTGTTATTCATCCATATGTGTTTTGCTCTGCATATGTTTGTAAATTGTCATTCTTCGCATTATTCAATTGTGATTTAATCGTTATTCAATAATTCATATCGAGATTTTCATTTGTTTGTGTATTTAAATTCCTATATAATTATTTCTGTGATTGTTATGTAACAAAAACATAGATTGTTATTCAGGAACTCAATTGGTGATATTCAACAAGTAGACTTTGTTATTTATAATATATTGCTTTATTTTACATGTTAATTGTCATACATGGGATGGTTCGACTATTTACTATACAATTGATAAGTTTTGTGCTATTCTTATTGTATTATTGCGTTATTCAACTAGTTGTGTAGACTTATTAACGTGTAATTGTTGTAACTGGATATACAATTGTTCAACGTTAACTTCATAGTTGTTCATCTATATGTGTTTTGATTTTCAAACAGTTGTGTATTATTAATGTGAGCAAAATTCATAACAAATTTCATTGATATTCATTCAAGCATAATAATCTTTTCAATTCTTTGTGTATTATAATTTATATGTAATGGTATAATTATTGTGTAATATTATTATTCAATTTTCATAGTAACCTTTATAATTTTTCAACTATTATTGTTATGATACTCATTTTTGTGTCACAATTCGTTCAAATATTCATGTAATATTATTCATTCAAGCGTGAATTGTTATTCTAATATGTATATCTTGTTATTAATAATGTCTTTAATTGTTAAATAAAACAGTTGGAGGAAGCAAATGGGATGAAAATGTGTTTGAGGATGACATGGATGTTTCAGAGTAAAAAACGATACATATCAAGGGTCATACACTGATGAACGTAATTCCGAATTTGTGTACGGTACAGATTACATAATCGATGACAATGATGTGAATATAAAACATTGGGTTATTCTATACATATTTGTTCAATATTCAATAATCAAATAATAGTTTTTCAATATTGCAAGTGTTCAAAAAGCATTCTTTGTTATTCATAACAATATTCGTGTTATTCTTAATGTATAATTGTTATTCATAAAGTTGTGTAGACTTATTGCTACCGAATTGTAGTAATGTTCGTAAATGTATAATTGTTTAACTTTTCCTTCAAAGTTATCCTTGTAATGTGATGTATTTTTCAAATTTTAATGTAAATATTTTCAATAAAGATACAACTAGTTAATAGATCACACTTTGTGATATTCAAACACACCAAACATGTACAATGTCGAAAAGGACTAGAATATAGTCATAGATCAAAGTGAAAACAAAACAACATTGTTGAAAAAACAAAATTAAAATATTAATCTGCATTACGACCTTGTGATTCAACCCGTTTATTAGCATTTATCATTGCCATTGATTCGGTAGTTCTCTAGCTTCTGGAAGTCCTCAACCATCTCATTGAATCCAGAGTATAATAAGTGACAGAGGCATTTAATCCGAAGTAAAATGACAGACTTCTTCAATCCAACTTTAAAACCGCAATACCACTGTTTGACATCATGAATAATCTGTTCTATACACCTAAATATCAACTATAATGAATTTGAAAACTATAACATACAAAAATGAAACGTACTACATTGGTAGAATAAATGTTTTGAAAAATACACTCTGTTTGGTAGAATAAATGAGCTTTGGAACAATAATAATCATGAACCTCATACACACACATAGAAACTGTCAAATTGACATATAGATTAATCAAGTGAATAATATATTTCCTTATTATGAATAACACATATAAACACATTGAACAAATATATCATACTAATATATTATAACCAATTGAATAACTTCACATGCATATATAAAAAAGATTACTCTGTCAATTGAATATTCATACAAGTAAAAAAAACTTGTATAATTAATGTACTTGTAAGCATGAATAACCATATTAATGAACTTGAAAATCAAATAATTAACCTTTGTCTAGTGAACGCTTATTACTACATGGATTTGCCGAAACATCATCTCACAAGATTGTAAAACAAATTTCTATATCTGTTGCGATTCTTCACAAACTATAATGACCTTTCAATTTCGAACGAGTTTATACACATTCATGCAAACCTGAATCTCAATAAACATAACATCATGAAATATTTTTAATAATACAAACACTCAATTTAAATCACCTTAAGTTATTTTTTAAAAAAAAATATACTTTAAAAGGTGATTTTTAGTAAAAAAACTCAAAAAATTAATCCGTAGGAGTAAACTTTAAACTTTTAAAGCATTTATTTTTTCATTAAAAAAAAGCTAATCCCCTCAGCAATTTTGTGGGCCTAACTCTTTCCTTAAACCAAGGGCCTAACTCTTTCCTTAAACCAACACAACCTATCAAATTTCAGTTTTTTCTGCCACTCTTCTTCTTCTCTCTCTCACTCTCATGCAGAATAAAAACTGTGTAAAAATAAACTCCCAAATTCCTCCGATCTCGCGGTTTCTCGCCAATGGAGATTTTTTATGAGAGGCAAGCTTAGAGTTAAAATCTCTACGGATTTCACACTCAGATCCCTCAAATATTCAACTTTAAGTTCGCTCATTCTCGTTTCGCACTCAGAAACTGATAGTTGTGTTTTTGGTAGAGTTTATCGAGAGGTTCGAGCATTTAGGGTTTCCGTACTTAGGTCTAAGATCTTTCATGCGAAAAGGGTCTTTTATTTTTGAGATTAGTGAAATAAAAGTATGATTTAAACTATCCGAAAAAGGAGCATCATTCAGAATTTTGAGACAAAAATATATATATCGTAGTCTTGTTATTAGTATTTTTTGACTTGTATTCTTTGTACAACATTCTGTACTTTTGAGGCAGGATCACGACATATGACTAGCATCCCACTAGTGAACAAGCCAAGACTCCCAATAGTGGTCCTAATGCATACCTTGGTGTTGGACTCCGATCTATCGCGTCCTTATCTCCATTGGCTTTCGCATCAACGTTATTGACTTGAGAACATCGGGGATTGATATTATCCCTCTCTCCAAGCTGAAGACTTTCACTGAGTATGATGAGCCGTTGGAGCGGCTCATGGCCAGCCTACCTCGGAAAAAGAAGGTAGTTTTGGTAGGCCACAATGTTGGCGGTCTAAGCCTAACGAGGGTCCTTCATCGTTTTGTGGATAAGGTCCACGTGGTGGTTTACATATCCGCCACGATGCTCAAGTATGGGTACTTGAGTTGTGATGATCTCCAAATAGTAAGCCTAATAACTTATTTAATTATCTCTTTTTCCTTTTTTCTAATACTTTTTAATTCAAATATTACTTGTCTTTTTATGCTTACGAACATGGACTACTTGGTTTTACGGAGTCTAGGTGCAACGAGTCTTGTCCTAGACTTCCTGAACCCACATGTTTTTCAGAAGGGTTGATCGAATCATTGGTTTCCCCGCTGAACTATCTTTTGGATGTACTAGTATTAACATATATATAAATTCATAGTTTCATAATACCTGCTTTGATTTAATATATTATTTTTCTATCCCAAAACACAGTTCGACTCGCTTAGGAGATAATGCAATGTCCGAGTCCATATCATTGTTATTGGTTTCCCCGCTGAACTATCTTTTGGATGTACTAGTATTAACATATATGGTGTGTTCCCCGCTGAACTAGCTTGTGGCGGGCACCAGCTGATCATAGCATCCTGCATGGCCGGTGTGAAAACTGTGTCCATCCTAGTCTTAAGGAATATCCTTGGAACTTTCTCAAATGCACTGCACTCGGCGTCCTCCGTGATAATGCAATGTCCGCATCATTGTTATTGCAAACCTCACGGAGGACGCCGAGTGCAGTGCATTTGAGAAAGTTCCAAGGATATTCCATAAGACTAGGATGGACACAGTTTTCACACCGGCCATGCAGGATGTTATGATCAGCTAGTGCCCGCCACAAGAGGTCTTTGAGGTCGACGGTGAACACACCATGTTGTTTGAGAAGCCCAGTTTGATTGCAGCGTTGATAGAAAAGGCAAGTTGTTATGCTATGTAGACGCCACATCATCTTTGTATCTATTTACTATTTTATATGCATTAGTAACTAGCACTACTTTCAAAATTTTGATTTGTAATTTGAAGGCAAGTGACAAATTTCTTGTGCTGACGTGCACAGGGGCTACTTGGTTTTACAGAGTCTAGATGCAACGAGTCATGTCCTAGACTTTCTGAACCCACATGTTTTGCAGAATCGTTGATCGAGCCATTGGTTGCTCCGCTCAACATTATTTTGGAGGCACTGGTAGTAATATATATGCATCTATCATAAATTCATAGCTTCTTAATGCCTAGTTTGGTTTAATATATTATTTATCAATCCTAAAACGTAGGACTACCACATGTTGAGGAAGCTGGCGCAACGCCCAGGTCCATACCGAATCATTGCTACTGCAAACCTCACAAAGGACGCCGAGGGCAGTGGAGCTGAGAAGGTTCCAATGGTATTCATCAAGTCGAGCATGGACACGGTTTTCACATCGGCCATGCAGGATGCTATGATCAGCCGATGGCCGCCGAGCGAGATATTTGAGGTTGATAGTGGACACGAAGTACTATTGGAGAAGCCCGATCTGATTTCAACCTTGATAGAAAATGCCACCGGAGTTGTGGCAATTTATATTTATGGCATGTAGACTGACATTTTCCATATACTCTGCAAAAATTTGAGGTCCTCGAATATTATTATCTCTTGAGAAGTGTAGTGTTAAAACTAATATGTCACTACATCATCTTTGTGCATCTTTATCACTATTGACTATTTACCATTTGCTAGTAGTTTCCCGGCATGGATTATTAGACATAATTTTTGTATATTAAAAAATATATTTTAGACTATCAATTTTTATATGCGATAATATTATTGAAAACATTTTTGTGTATTGAGGCTTTTCAAATTGAATTAATAATATACACAATAGTCTTAATAACTTAAAAGAGTGCACGTATTAACAATGAATCCCAAGTAATTATCCGAAGTCCTTTACCTGCCAATCGGTGTCAAAACTTGTATTCGCTATAACTGCAGATTTTGATGTCCGTTTCTCGAGCGGTTTGAACCTGTGACACCGTATCAACGTCAAGATTATAAAAATCATAATTTAATTAGCAAAGCGGAACCGAAAGGCCCTTATGGTGGCTCTGCAACCAACCCGCTAATTAATTTCGATCGTATATACCTTCACTTGAGCCTATGGCTCGTTCAGCTCGATAGTGGCTCGATCCCCGAGCTCGAGGGTGGTTGAGTATTGCCCGACGGCGGCCCTTGTGGTGGGTGGTGGTCGGAGGAGCTAGCGATTGCCGGCGACGTCGCGCGGCGAGGCAAGAAGATAACCGGCGGTGTAGAATTCTTTCCTCCCGAGTACGTCGTCGTCCTGATTCACTCCTCTGGTTCGGTTTCAGCAGCACGAGCCTAACAAGAAGAAGAAGACGATGAGGTGGAGGAGATAAGGAGGTGGCTGGCTGGAGAAGAAGATAGCAGGCGGTGAAGACGCTCGCCGAGTCCGTCTTTCTCTCGGTTCTGGTTCCTTTCATTCTTTGAAACGAAATAGTAGACTTTGACAAGGCAGAAAGATATGCCGTGGATAAGAATTCTATCTCAAGTTCCTTCCTTATTAAGCAAGAGAAGAGGCGGTTTACAAACAAAACCCGTCTCAGAACGGGACTCTCGTTAAAGCGGTAAAATTATGTACCTCGGGTGGAAAAACTCACTAAACGAAAAACGTCCCGTAAATTATGTAGACCAATAAAACCAATTTTCCATGATTTTATCTTGCTACCTTCAATTCTTAAGGCTTCCGTTTCGTATTTTAAATTTCTTCCGGTACATAATTAAAAAGACGGCTTATCCAATAAATATTCTTTTTGCACTGAAAAATCCTAGAATTCACACCGATCCATAAAATCATTTCTTTATGATTTTAGGATATCACCAAAAATTTTCTAGGATTTAGATTCCAACAAAATATTGGATTAAGCGTTAAAACGAACAAAGAGGTTAAAAAAATATCCGAGAAAAATTCAAAAATATCCTTAAAAACAACAGTTATTACAAAATTAGTCGTAATCAAGGCGGAAGAAATACGTTAGAATGAGTCGGAGACGTGACTTAAAAAAAAACTTGAGAGATAATTCAACTCTGAAAATGAACCCGTAAAAAATATACGATCAGATTAACTCAATCTCTAAAGGGCATCCACATATTATTTATACATATACTCATATATTTTAGTTGAGATAAACTTAAATATGAAATGAATGTTGGTGAGTGATAAAGTGGTGCTAAGACGTTAAGTAGCAATTAGCTAACTAGCTAAGAGATTTGATTCGAGTTCAAATTTTTCCGAATACATAGATGGAGAAATTAGGCGATGAATTCTCCCCACAAGCTCGATTTTGAAACAGACCAACGAACCGACCGTCGAGGTATACAATTTACATAAAACTAATACAATATATATGCATGTCTTTTGATTTGATCAATTTGATGACTTTATGACAATAAAGTCAAGTAACTATACTTCACCTAAGAAAAAACAATATAAGTAACTATACCAAGCAATTACATAGTACTCCGTAGTTGCTAATTCATTAATTCGGCGCAAGCACAATTCTGTGGGCGTATAATCAGTGGCGGAGTCAGAACAAATTGAAAGGAGGGACGGAGTCAGTTACGCTGAAATATGTGGGATTCACGAAGGAATTATATGCACACAAACAAGGAATTTATTATTTTCAATGAATATTTGGAGTTGTTAGGGAGATTGTGTCTTCAATAGAGATTTTAGGCTGAGATTTTTGTCTTCAATGGAGATTTGAAGCTTTTAGAAAGAACTTTTAGATTTTACGTGTTTTAGGTTGGGACGCGCGTGTCTGACTTTTTAAATTTACCCATTTTTCCTTATTCATCTTGTTTTATTTCTAGCCTCACATTTAGTAAATCTAACAGTTCAGATTGAATATCAGTTTTCACCCTAAACTATGTTTCCGCCAAAAACGCCCTCCAACCAACCTAATACAATTTATTAAATAATATTTTTAATTTAATTTATTGAAATTATATCATGTGGCCTAATTTTTTCATTGATCATAACTATAACCTAAAGCGGAGGTTAAAAAAATTATTAAACGATACATGTCACTTTTAGATTGTACCACATCACTTTTTTTAAAATAATCTTTTATTTTTGGATATGATAAATTCTTAATATTTTTAGAAGATAGGATAGAAAATTCCATTATTAAACAATCTTTTATTTTTGGATATGATAGATAGAAAGATCATTAGGATATTTTTTATGCTATAATACAATTCTAGAATATTTATTTTATTTTTAGATAAATCGTTTTTAACTAAGATATCTTAATTGATTATTTTTAATTAGTTATATTTATATATTAAATAAAACAATCAATATATTAATTTTTTTAAATATCTTTACATATATTAATTTTTATTTATTATTTTTAAAACCCGTACAAGGTACGGTGTCATACTGGCTGGTTTAAAATATACTAAGATATTTATATTAGGATTAGGATTCATATAATATATATATGGTAAGTAGGTAAATCACGAGGTTATTCTTTTCTCTTTTTTAATTTGTTCCAGCGACCTAGGAAGAAGCAGAGCAAGGATGGAAGTCATGGAACGATGGACTCAGTCGGATAAAGAAATCGGTATATCTTCTCGATCTGCCTCGTCAAATTCTACAATATATTTCGTCTCCAAAATTGATCGGTTTGGTTCATATTTCTCAATTGAGAAAGATCAAATTTTCACTTGTTTTTTTGCATGGCTGAGAATTTAGCTAGTACTACTTTGTCATTAGTTTTTAGTCTTAATCATCCAGAAATTGTCTGTTTCTATCTCTTTTATAACTGAAAATCCCCTTCAATTTATCTTATTTCAATCACAACCACTTTTTTTTTGGTAGAAGGAGAGGCGGTGCTCTCCGTTCCCTCTAGGGGAGTTTTATTAATATCAATCACAACCACTAAACTGATAGGATGCTAACTTAGTTTGCAAATTATTTGCTAAATAAATTTCTATTACACAATACAAAATTCATCATCGTCGTAGACCTAGTCCTAGTGCAATTCGGTTTGAGCGGAATCTGGGGAGTCAAGATAGATGGACATGTGTATAATTGATGAAAATTTGATTCACTTAATCCTCTTTTTATTCTTATATTATTAATTTTTTTTGTAGAAATATTCTTATATATATTATTAATAATTTGGAGGTTCAGCGTATGTATTGTATAATTAGTCTTTTCCAAATCCTAGCCTTAGATGCCTGCAATGTGTATATATAATTGATGGAAATTCCTAATTAATGAAGGGATTTTAGTAGAGTATGATGCAAGAGTGCTCAATGTTTCAAAAAACGTTAGGCGGACCCTGAATAGAGAGGGACCGCCTAACGCCTAGACGACCTGAACGGTTGTCTAGGCGGTCCTAGACGGGTGTTTAGGCTGTCTGGACGGCTAGGCGTGTTAGGATCTTCCAGCGCATAGGCAGGGACTAGAAGGGATTTTTAAAACAATGAACCACTGATCGAATTCATTAGTAACAAAGTGTAAGTTTTCAGTAATGCATTGGCTAACACTTATTGAATTCCAGGGAATATGAATATGAACCGTGCTGACAGAATAAGCAAACTGCCAGCACACATCACTGAATTGATTCTAACATATTTACCCTTGAGAGATGCTGTGAGGACGAGCATTTTGTCGAAAGAGTGGAGGCATAAATGGACCACTATTCCGTCTCTGGTGTTCAGTCCCGAAGATTGCTGCCCAACTTCTTGCAACGACGACAAGGCACTCATCAGGACCAAACTCGCCGCCATCTTCAACCACGTCCTCTCGCATCATTCCGGCTCAATACAAGTATTCAAGGCCAAAAAGATTCACCTAACTCCTCGCATCGAATCTTGGATTCCCCGCGTCTCCACAAGGTCAATCAACGAGCTTGTGCTCGCTAACGATACCGAGGAACCTTTCGATTATTCTATTGAAAACAAATTCGAGTTGCCTTTTTCGTTGTACGCGTGCGACAGGCTGGCCCATTTAAGCCTGTCTCGCTGCAAAATGCCCGATTTCAAAGGCGGGATCGGGTTCATGGGTTTGAAAACACTTGATCTTCTACGAGTCGCCTTCTCCAACAATAATGCATTAGAGAGTCTGATTTCCGGGTTCCCCATGCTGGAGAATTTGAGTTTGCTCTTCTTGCATGGGGTTAATAGCCATAGCCTGAGGCTTAACGCTCCGAACCTGAAGAATCTCAGAATCTTTCATAGCTTTGAAGATATTATTACACATGATAAGCTTGACCACGAGAAGAAAGGATGGTGTTGTTCACTTGGTAAGCTTCGGAAGGCGTATGTGATGAATGTATGTTGCGATAGAGAGGAGGATCTGGAGTTCATAAAATGGGTGCTGATGAACTCACCTGCTCTGGAAAAGATGTACATTTATGGTTATAGCCACAATGCAGATCCTTATTCTGTGTATCAAGAGATACCGAGATTCAGAAAAGCATCAACTAGGGCACAAATTGTTTTCATCTCGCTCTATTGAATTTTTTTCAAACATAGACACGTTTAAACTTTTATTTTTGAAAATAGGCTTAGTTTAAAAATAATTTTGGATATAGGTTGGCTTTCAGTTTTGGAGTAATATTGTTTGATATATTTTCAACTCTTTGAAGCCTAATTAATACACATACAATATTACAATTTATCCCGTTTCATGATATCGATCGGAGCAGGTTATTCAATTAACCCATTTTTTCCCTCTTCCGCCACTAATTCTTGTACGATCGTTTGTCCTTGCACTCTCTCTTCTATCGATGATGAGTGATTCGGAACAAGAAACGTCCAATCCCACTTCTCAGATCACCCGCCCCGGGCTTGCAAATTTGTCCAATGATCGATCCTAAAGGGTGACAATTACCAAGAATCGACAACGGTCATGCGAAACTCGTTTCGGGCCAAGAGGAAGATGGGGTTCTTAGACGGAAGAGTTCCTAAACCTGATTATGCATCCAATGAAATTGACGGTTGGTGTGGAGTGTCAATTCATTGCTCATAGGTTGGATCGTTCAATCCATTGGTCGACTTTGTGATCTTCTATTACTTATCTGGAGACTGTTCGTGAATTATGGGACAAACTGCGCCAACTATTCTCGGTTTGTAATGGACCAAGAATCATGCACATCCATTCCATATATCCCACATTACTTGGCGCGCAACCATGCAAAGTGAGAGGGACGCCCTCAATCGAAATTCGAAACCGCAGTTGGGAGCTTTCGCATTAAATACAAGTCCAATGGTGAGATTGAATGGTACAAAGCCCGGCTTGTGGTTCTTGGAAATAGACAAGTTGAAGGCGTTGATTTCAACGAAACATTCGCTCCAGTAGCTAAGATGGTTTCAGTTCGTATTTTCCTCTCTATTGTCACTATTAAAGGCTGGGATTTACATCAAATGGACGTTCATAATGCATTCTTATATGGTGATCTTGATGAGGTTTTTTATGAAACCTCCGCTTGAATATTCTCGTGCCTACCCTGGCCAAGTTTGTCGTCTTAAATAGTCTTTTTATGGACTTCGTCAAGACCCCTCGAATTGGTTTCATAAGCTTGCTACTGCTCTACAGGCTTTTGGTTTTCACCAAAGCTATGCTGGTTATTCCTTGTTCTCCTTGACTCGGCATAGTAACAATCTTCATGTTCTTATTTATGTCGATGAGTTATTAATCACGTGCAATAATTCTGATGCTATTATAGTAAGTGCACAATAATAAAGGTCAATTTAGATGCACAATTGTTATATGTATATACATGCATACTTGACGGGTAACTAAGTGTGCGAATGTGCGATGTAACGTGGCCTAAACTCTAGTGGAACTGGTGGGTACGAAATTGTTGGAATATGAGATAGTCTAGTGTGGATGATCGGTGGAATAATATTGTTTGCAACAACATTGGCGTTGTTGACATTTAGCAAAATCGAACAATATTAGTATCAAATATATGTCAATGCAAAGCTTAGAGGACCTTCCAAATATAACATATATATAGAGGTGAGTTCAAGTAAAATCATTCTTAAAAATGTTCATCTATACACTAATGTACAGTTGATATTCATGATTTTGAGTTACATATATTCATGATTTTGTATGGCTGTATTCATATTTTTAGGTTGCATATTCACTCATATTCATTCTTTCTATACTACACTTTATTCATGATTATAAATCGCATATTCATATTTTTATATAATTGTATTTTTAAAGTTTTTTCATATTTCTAAATTTCAAAAAAAAAACAAAGCTTCTTCAAGTTCACATAACAAAACGTAAATCTCATAGTCCCTGAGCATGAACATATAGATATAATACATGAACCTCAATATAAGAATAGCGTCGTCATCACACGACAAATCATGAATCTCATAGCCAAAACATCTTGAATCCAACAAAAACTTCAACATGTTCTCAATACTATAAAAATTTGTTCAACATTTTACTAACCTAGAAATACAAATCGACACTCATCAATTTTTATAACCCTAGATTCAAACAATTTTAAATCGAAATCAGATCCAAATTCAATTAAATAAATCTTAGATTCAAAGAAGCTAGTGCAAACTAATTTTTTAGCGAAGCTCTAATTCGAGTTGTAGAAGCTATAAAAATTCCAGATTTTTATGAACCATAGATTTTTATACTTGATTTCTTTTGTTTTTTTATTTGAACCCTAGAATTGAAACATATGATGGAGAGATACTTTTCAAAGATGATGAGTATCGGTTCAAAACCGAACCGAATCGAAAAAACCCGAACCGAGTCGAAAATCGAAATTCCATTTTATGTGAACTGAAAGCCGAACTGAATTGGTTCGGTTCGGTTTCGGTTTTTGTCGGTTTTACATAAATAGAAGGTTATTCTTTGGAAAATTCGAACCAAATCAAAATTTAACCGAAAACCGAACCGAATTAAAATTTAACCGAAAACCGAACCGAAACCGAAATTTAGAAAATTCCTAAACCGAAAACCGAACCGAATTATATCGGTTTCGGTTCTACTTAAAATTTCGGTTTGAACCGAACCGTGCTCAAACCTAAGTAAATTATAAATCCAAACACACCTTCTATCTTCATTTCAGTTTATCGCACGCGAGAGAGGAGTGAACAACACCCCAAACTCCCAAATGCCCCAAGTGACCCCTTCCGAGTTCGGACGATCCTTTGACTCAGTAATGGCTTCCCAGCCCGACTCGTTCGACGAACTGAACGACAGCGGATTCGACGGCTCCTACTCCGAATTCACCCAGGAAACGGCCGACGATGCGCAGATCTACAACGACCACCAAGAAGACGCGTCCTTTCATCCGGAAGATGATGTTTTCGCTGCGCCGGAGAGCGAGTATCACGCTGACGCGTGCACGCCGGAGGAGAACGGCGGGTCGGTGAATGGCGTGTTCGTCGATTCCGGTAGTCCGATTTTGCCGCCTCCGTCGGAAATGAGAGAGGAGGGACTTGCTCTCAGAGAGTGGAGGAGGTAGATTTCATTCTTCTTACCCCTTCATTTCTTAATTTCTGATTTGAATAATTGGTTGAAACTCTCACGCTTTTTCGATCGATCTTCAATCAAAGACGTTGATTGGACGGAAATTGGTGAATGCTAACAGGGAATTGCGATTGTTTAATGTTGAAAATATGAAACCTTTGGTGTCATTTTAGGGCTAGAATTATGAATTGAATGCTGTCAAAATTGTTCCTCTTTCTTTTTTTGAAATTGGGAGATTGTACTGTGCTGTATTTTTCATTCCTTTCTGAGCTGAACCAGATTTGATCGGCATTTCTTATCCCCTAATCCAATTGGGTTCATTTTTATAATTCTTTGACTGTTTATTCTAGTTGGGAACTGAACAATAATAAGGAACTTAGTAGTAGATTATCTTCTCAATCTCTTACAAATCGGGGCTAATGACGTTTGGTATCCCCTTCTACGTGCAGTATTGTTGAAAAGGCTTCAAATTGATATCTTGTCTGTACAGTTTATGTTACACTTTTGTATGTTGTACATTGTTTCTACATTAAGATTATCAGGGAGCAACAACTGTGTTTAGCCTATTATCATTTTATTCCTGAATGCTGATTGGAAGTCCTTGGGTGTTTAGACAGAATGCTGCTTTATTAGAAGAGAAGGAGAAGATAGAGAAAGAATCTCTGAGCCAAATCCTTCAGGAAGCAAGTGAGTACAAGGTTGCATTCTATGAAAAAAGAAAGGTCACATGTGAGAACAACAAGAATATTAATCGTGAGAAGGAGAAGGTAATTGCTGTTGCTCTCTTTTTGATGAAGTTTGGCTATGAACTTTCTATGATTAATCTAGCAAAGACACTGCCTTATCCCTTTCGTTGCCCCCTTTTATGGCTTAGACTCTTAAGAAATTCTTCTCTAGATTTACATTATTTGCATGTGTGCCTTTGTGATTTCTATCGTTTCACTTGTCAGTCAATTGCAATGTTTCTGTTCAAGTCAAATGATGGCATAAGTTCTCTGTGCACGGCTTTCTTTCCTCCCTGATTGACTTACTTCATGAAGGAAAAGGTTTAGAATTGGAAACTCCTAGCTCCATAGTGTTTTCGCATTGCTATGGTATCGATTGCAAAACCACACCACTGGAATTAGTACCAGACAGTGTGATTAGAGGCATCCCACTAGCTCAACCAAAAGAAATTAAAAAAGAAGTGAAAAATAGAAGAGACATGAAATTAAGCTATGGCCTCATGGGATAAGACAGACTCGGGAGGAAATGAAAAAGATATCAGTGCCTTGTGTTCGGTGATTCAAGCATTTGGAGGGAGTTGAGTCACCAATTAGTTTGTTGTCTTGATTTATATCTTTTGTATGTAGTCTCAAACTAGGCTTTGTCATATTTTCTATTAAAAAAGGCGGAATCTTAGGATATTCTGGAGCTCAAATTGACTGCCAAACTGTCTCTATGTTAGCTTTGTGCACGATTATCTGTCTTGTAAGACGTGTTTTTCAGCTTCATCCATGATATGCTTCCAGCATCACAGGATTTGGATTGACTACAGGTTTAAAGTTTAAATTTGTTTAGTGGTATGCAATCAGCAGAACATTATGCTCAATATCTTTAGACTATGCCTTCATGTAGATGCATGATATACTACCTTATCATACTCACAATTCATTGATGAAGATGCCCTTAAAGGGTATCAGACCCTGAAGTTTATTTTACAGTCTGATTATGTTCAATAATCCATTGCTTATTTTTCTCTTGGCTTTAGCTTTTCCTCGAGAGTCAGGAGAAGTTCCAAAAGGATGCTGATCAGAACTACTGGAAGGCAATCTCAGAGCTGGTTCCAAATGAAGTTCCAACACTGGAAAAGAAGGGAGGAAAGAAAGACAAAGACAAGAAGCCTTCAATCACTGTTGTTCAAGGACCAAAACCCGGGAAGCCAACTGACCTTACTCGTATGAGGCAGATACTGTTGAAACTCAAGCACCAAACGCCTTCCCACCTGAAACTCTCGCCTCCCACAAATTCAGCCAAGGATAATGTTCCCCCACCCGCCACCCCAGAGGCTGTTGCTGCAGCATAGGCTTGTGTTATTGGTGTAGCTAATCATATTATTATGAGTTATGTCATATGAACGTTGAAACTACTCTAGCAAGTCATGTCATTTATCTTGTTTACAGTTTGAGACAATTATGCCTGTTCAGGGATCAGCAGTAACTGTAGGGCCAGTAGTCATATGGCATTTTATTATGATGTGGTTTTATACATTTATGGAGATTATAATGGGACGACCTAAAATGTTTCTGTTAGACCCCTGTTCGGGTGCATAAAGCTTGTTTTATGTAGTATAGTGCTTACTGATAACAATGTGTGTTTGGATCTCCCAAAATATAAAGCACTTTGATGTAATATATTGTGGCTTTATCGTAAATTGAATATTGTTTTTAAAGTTTGATTGTTCGATGATGCACAAGTTCTTTATACTACATGACATTAAGTTGCAGGGCTTGGTTGAATATGATACGTCATAATGAGCATTTTTGGACCTTTTGGTGTATTGTTCTTCAATTAATTTGCATGAAAAGTTTGATAACCAAAAGTCAGTGAATGCATAATTGCATATACACGTGAATGCAATTTATGTATTAGATAAGCTTGCGTGACATGCAAATGTACAATAATGCTAAGAATCAAAGCTAAGATCTCAACAATATGGACGACAATCCAAAAGTATGCTTGTAACACTCTAGGAAGAATTAACATTTCAGGTTCAAGTTCTACATCCCACAGAATGAACCACAACGCTTCCAGAGGATAGAAAGTCAGCCTAACACTACAGATTCGACAAGGATAATACATCAGGGCTTTACATATTATCATCAAAAGCCTCTTGATCTAGAATTAATCTTCACTTACCAAAATAACATAGAAATTTGAAATTTCACTCATAATTAGAAACTTCACCTGCCAAAAGGCCTAAAACCATGAATGCTAGAAGGAGAAACAGCTCCACCACCTCTGTCACTGTACCGATCATCGTCCATTTCATTCACATCCAACATTCCAACAGCATTGATATTGTTGACACTAAGTTCAGAGCTTGCATTACTGCTTGTAGCAAGAGGAGAGTCGGAAACGCTTACTGTCCTACTCCTTGCAGGCCCTGATCTTACACTATACATGGATGATGCTGGAATGTTTGTCATGAGCGGCCTTAGATTCCCCGGAATGGTTCGTCTTATATCCTGTGAAGATAACAACAACCATAGCCGGAAAAAATCAAAACATGCTACTTGAATCACAATTGTTACCACAGCTTTCAGTAATGAAAATGGATTTACAGCTCCGACACAAATTTAAAGACATCTCAAAGTTTTTACATATCCTAAATAATAAATCTATGAATATTATTTCCAAATAAAACGAAAAATTAATAGTAGTTATTTTTCTTTATCTCATTCTGGGCTGTATTCATTTCTATTTTCCACCCAGATCCCACCAATTTGGGATGATCTATTAAAATCTCTTCTCTTCCCATTTCCCCTAAACAAACAAGACATAAAATCCCATTTAAATCCCCTTACAGGTCCTCATATAAACTGAATCAGACTTACCATATGCCTTATTGCCATGTCAAGTGACTTTTTGGAGAGTGTTCGCCCAAATCCTGAGTTATCAGGTGATGAAGCAGACTTTCCAGATAAGCTAGGAGAATGTTTGCTGTCTTGTTTTGGAGGGACCAATTTCCTCATATTGATCACACGTTCCACCATCTTATTTCCCATTACAACAGGACTTTCTTCATCATTTACTCTGGAGGAATGTACGCGGTTCACTGCAGGAACTGAGCCACCGCTCATGTTATTTGGGGCACGGCCTCTAGAAGGAGAGCACGATTGGCGTCTTTGCCTTCCGGGAGTACTTGTGGGCCCCACAGAATTAGACCGTGGAGCGGTTGCCCCAGGGGGCCTGCCTCTAGTAGCGGAAAGTGGACGGTCAGTGAGCGTTGTCCTTAGATTCGGGGGAGCGTCGAGTGAGAAGCCAGGCATCTCGGAGGGTTTCCAAGGCCTTGGGCGAATTGATGGAGCTGTGGTTCCCGCCTTGTTGACCGAGGAAGTTGACTTGTTCAAAGAGGCGGCTGCAGAAGCTGTAGTTGTTCTTGATGGTGTTGATGGTCGGCGAGTTGGTGTTGATGGCCTAGATGAGGCACGTGGGACAGTGGTGGCGGTTGTTGTAGGTCTCGAAGTTGGGGTAGAGGATCTGGCGGTTGACCTTGAAGTTGGAGTTGAGGATCTTGCAGTTGACTTTGAGGTGGTTGGAGTTGCAGATCTTACAGTTGACTTTGAGGTGGTTGGAGTTGAGGATCTTGCAGTTGACTTTGAGGTGGTTGGAGTTGAGGATCTTGCAGTTGACTTTGAGGTGGTTGGAGTTGAGGATCTTGCAGTTGATTTTGAGGTTGGAGTGGACCTAGAGGGTGTGGATGACCTAGGTACAACAGTTGACTTGGTTGATGCAGTTGATCTGGTTGATGAGTTCATAGCAGGCTTAGTAGAAGAGAGTGTGGGGCGAGAAGTAGGAGTAGAAGGTCTAGAGGAAGTTCTAGAAGATGTGGTCAATGTGGGACGGCCTGTTGGTGTTGTAGGTCTAGAACCAGGACGCGATGGTGTTGCGGGTCTGGAAACGGGACCCCCTGATGAGGATGGCCTTCTGTGTCCAGAATAAGAGGAGTTCAATCCAGTGGATGGAGTTTGTTGTTGCCTTGAAACCAAAGTGTTTCTCTTTGTGGTCTCTGGCTGTGAGTTTGCTAACTACATTATGAGAAAAATGATAACACAAAATATGAGTTTACAATCCGGTGAACAGGATGTCATTTTAAAAAATGGGACTTACTAACATCTTTGCCTTGACACAAATTTAAAATAGCATGTCTAGTAAAAGCTCTTATCATCTAAAAAACTTGACAATGTTCAGTTGCCTAAGATAAACCGATTTTTTGAAACTTTTACAGATTACAGTGGCATCTGCAGACTTAAGATTCAACTGTGGAAATCATGCGGCAGTGTGGCACCATTGACTATTATGTTCTGTAGGTGATAAGACTCAGAGAACCAACATGATTCATTTTTGGACAAATAAACAACCTCAGATTTATTTATCAACGATTCATTTTTGAGAATATCAATAGGTTGAATTATTTTGGACAAATACAACAACAACAACAACAACAACAACAATGACCCAGTGTGCTCCGTTTCAGCGGAATCTGGGGGGCCAGGATAGGAACGCCCCTGGCTTAAAGCTGAGGGGGAGTGCCCTGAAAGGCCCAGGTGATTATTTTGGACAAATAAACAAACCCATATTTATTTATATTGAAACGATATGCGACAAAGACCAATATATCTAATCTAAAAAAACAGAAAGAATAAACTAACCAACATGATTAAAGTGTTTCAATTTAAAAATCACACAAAAGTGGTCAACAATTTAAAAGGAAGGTAATTATAAACTATATAACTGAATACTTCTATATAAGGGTAAAGGATTTCAAAGTCAGCTCTAGCACATATACTCAGTGGACTTACTCTTGATTTGAGTGCAGTTGGGTGACAGTTTGGAGCTTCAGTTTCACCCAGATAAGCCTTCCTCGAATCCATGTCCAACGAAGGGAAAAGTGGAGTGCCTGGAGGAGTTAGAAGCCTAAAAATGCAAGAAGTATAAGTTAAAAACCACTTCTGAAATGTAAAGTAACCACTTAGCATGTAAGAATTTTTGCAACAAAAAAAAAACGATGTAAGAATTTTGAGATTTTTTCATCTAGAGCACATACAAATGGCATCTGAGAAATTCTAAATCGAGAATTTGACAGATTTTTTGGATCAGAAATTACAAATTTTCACGAGCTAAAGTATTGATCTTTTCTCCTCCACTTCGATTACGCCGACAAGGTTTCTTAAGAGATTTTTTCTTTAGCAAATCTACGATCCAAATTTGGTATTCAATGAGAAATAGACCAATCTAAAAGAATTAAAGAAAGACATATTAACATGAGCAATCTAATATGCATACAGCTGCCATGTGGACTATGATTGATCAATTAAAGGAGAAATAGACATTTAGGAAAGTAACATAAAGTTCCACCATTTAATAGGAAAAAGATGTTAAATAACCTCATCTTTGCAGTAAAAAACTTGTATTTCAGGTTCATCTTTAAGTATCCTTCTGAAGATGAAAGTTTTTCATTCAGAAAGAATAAATTCACAGAAACAAAGAATGATTGACAGTCACTAATTTACTTTGACTGCTAATCTCAAAAGAATGTTTTCTTCTGGTGAAGGAGATAGGCTATCATTTTATTAACTGAAAAGAACGGCCACAAGTATGTCATTTTAAGTTATGAAATCGAGGAAAGTATATCACCTCGTCCATATTTGGTAAGGATGTCATGGACAAAAGACGACTGAAGTTGCAACATTTCATTCAGCTAACCATTTATCACTCAGTTAAATGACACATTATTTCAAAACTTCATCTCTTATAGGAGGTTAGATCATATTTGATTTCATTTTTTTACTATAGATTACTAAGCAGCACATATGTGTTTGTATATGTGTACGTATAACTAACTTCCCATAATACTACAAACATTTAATTCATATATTACATGCATATCCTTGTATGTCATTTTACCTTTTGAACTTCCTAGCATTTATCTGCTGTTACTATTTGAAATCAAACATCTTTATACATCATGCTATCATCTGATTTCCATACAAGGCCTCTATAAGAAATGATTGGTTGTATTCAGACATTCTAATCCATTATTATTGACAGTGTGGATTCTGTGGAGTATAAGAAAAATTTAAGATTGAATGATGTTCTCTCATGTGTTCTCCAAATGTATACAGTATATGATAAAACATAGCTATCAATTTTTCAAATAAAACTATATCTGATGAATGCACCACCATCTTTGCACCTTAAATGTATCCTTCTAGGACAATAAGTTTTTTCTATTGGATTGAAACCCTTCAATTTTTCTAATTAGGTACTTCACAAATTGTATATGCAGTTATGCACATCTCTGTGACAGGATCAACCGTGCCACATTCCTATAAAGTAAGAACAATGCAGCTAAAAACATAGTCCTGCAAAGAAAATAATGGTATATGCTACTACATTTTTGCACCCTAAACCATAAACTTGAAGCCAGCTTCAGATTTAACATCAGATGCATTGTTACTAGCTCCATACACATTGGATGTATTGTGTTTATGAATCCTCAGTAGCTAATAAGGAGGTACTAACAATCTAACATTATAGCTTATAAACTCTTACAAAACATACAATCACACGGCAATTCTTTATTATGCTTATAAGACGAACATAAGTACCTGGAAACCTATTTTATGATAGTCATATAATCAATTGGATACGTGAAATCTACCCTACTTCATATGCTTGCAAATTAGTGAAACATATCCAGCTTATATATAGTGAATTTACCAGTCATAATCGTTTTTATCATTCTCAGAGTTCAAGAACTCATCTGCACCGGTTTTCCTCGTGGGGGCAGCTGGTGGAATGCTGAACAGCGGTGAGACTCCAGACTGAGACACTGAAATTGATAAATACAATTAGAGAGACAATCTCAACTAGGGAAGAATCCCAGCATAATCAAAAACAAAAACATAAGCAACAAAAATCAACGAACAGCCACTGTATCTAAGTCTAACCACTCAATTGCATATGATAAGAGCTACCACCATCCAAAGAAAAACAAGAGACAAGGCAGCATAATAGGATCAGAAAATAGATAACTTCAATCATAGTAAAACCCTTCAGCTAAACTCATGCGATTGGGGAAGCTTACATAATATAGAACAATGTGAATTCAACCGCTTCTCATTCAAAATCAATTGACACATAAAACAGAAATCGAGCACATGGAGGAAAAAATCGAAATTTGGGAATACTAATTTCAAATTGGAAAAGAGTGGGAAATACCTAATGATTGGTCCAACTCCTCCGAGTTATGGAGAAGTAGATCGTTCTTCTCCTTCTCTCTCTTTCGCATTTCGAGAAACAAAGCTAAGTCGTCCTCTTTCTCCTTCGCCGTAGGCTCCTTCATGCTCCTCAGCTGGGGCACTCTAGGCCGAATTGACGGCATTAGCGATTCCTGCGCTCTGAAGCTCTTATTCATCGCAAACAAACTCTCTAAACCGCAAAAACCTCAACAGCCTATTTCACTTCAATACGGAAAACCTAAATCCTCAGAACCTCTCAATTATCTCTACCAAAAACACACAGCTACCGGTTTCTTCCGAAATCAATCTCAGGCCTTCCCGAATAAAACTGCACGCAAAAATCAGATCTTATCCGAGCTAACACCAAAATGTAGAAATAAATAAGCCGTTGAAGGAGTCAACACTAGTTCAAATCTGTTTGGATGAGCAAGACCAAACTTAATTGGAAGGAAAACGACAGGAAGTGCGGAATCGGTAGAGACTTCAACCGGAAGCTTGCGACTCGTAGAAGATCTCCATTGGTGAGAAAGCGAGAGATCGTAGGAATTTGGGGATTTATTTTTACAGAGTTTTTATGCTTGTGCGAGAGTGGGAGAGAAGAAGAAGAGTGGCAACAAAAGTTAATGCGGTAGCCGGAGAAGGGTAAAATGGGGAAACAACTGAAAATTGTCAGAGATTGTGTGGGCTTAAAGAAAGAGATAGGCCCACACAAACTTGCTGATAGGACTGCCTTTTTGAATAGAAAATTAAATGTTAAGATTCAAATTTAATCATTTCAAATTAGCAATTATATCACAAGTCACAAGTATAATAAATGGATGATTCAAGTTTGCAATCTTTTTGTCCTCAAAAAGAGTTCTAGGTTATGTAATCTTGAAAAGTTTTTGTTACTTCTCATAATGTCTAGGTAGTATGAGTGTGGTTTTTTTTGTTAGATTTCGACCCGAAATAAACGGGTTTTAGGTAGTATGAGTGTGGGTTTTTTTTGTTAGATTCCGACCCGAAATAAACAGGTGATGTACTTAGGACTTGTTGGGATTCTCGCTATAGCCGAACATGAAGAAAAGATCGTTTCTAATGGTACAGATTGAACCACTAGACAATGGAGGCATGTAACATACTTTTACATAAAAATTATTTTAACACTCTAGAAAATTCGTGTATCTCTTTTACATTTTACACATAAAACACTTTTTATAAAAAATACTACTTTTTATATTTTTCAAGATACAAAGATAATTTTTCACTTACAAATTACTTTCAACCAACAAGTACTTCGGCCTTAATGGGCTTCA
This sequence comes from Fallopia convolvulus, assembly GCA_964016875.1. Taxonomy (NCBI): domain Eukaryota; kingdom Viridiplantae; phylum Streptophyta; class Magnoliopsida; order Caryophyllales; family Polygonaceae; genus Fallopia; species Fallopia convolvulus. The sequence goes on from OZ024725.1 coordinate 61,974,032, forward strand.
AGCGGCCCATACAAGAACAGGCCCGAATCTGATGATCGGCCGATTCATCATCATCATGAGTCCATTAATCTGACTTAACCTGAATCGTGATTGGATGATCGGTAGACCTGGTGCTGCATCAGCCATGGCGTCGGTCGGAGAAGGGAAGCAGCAGACCCGATTGGCGGGAGAAGGCCGAAAGCGGAAGAGAAGAGGAGCTGGACGAAAACCTAATAAGGCCTTTTTTAGAAAAGGTTTAGCTACTTTCCCCCTTTTTTGCTGAATTATAATCCTCTGTGATCAATTTGTTGGTTTAATTATGTTCTGATTGGTTCCTTGGCAGATGAAAGCAAGGGCAGCAGGAGGCCACTTCAGGATGATCAGTGAAAAGCTCTACAATTGCCCGTACATCTTCTTTTCTTCATCTTAATTCTTATCCTACTCAAATGATAGAAAAAATCACATCTTTATCTTTATTTCCAGGGTTTGGGGCTTTCAGTAATAATTTTCTTATTGAGAATTTCTTGGCTTGTTTTGCTTTTTAGTTAGGTTTAAAGAAAGGAGTACAATGCAATTATATCCATAATCCATAACATTATAAATGTGAACATTGTTTATGGTTTTGATCATGTTACAATTAAGTGTGTAAAGAGAGAATGGAGTAATGCAATCACACACTTCCTATAAGAAACCATACCTGGTTGTCATAATTCTGCAGCATGCCTACATGTATAAGATGGAAGGGATTGTGAAGCTGTGGAGTAAATTGTTCATGTTGTTAGATAGTTTTACCACCATCACATTGACACATTCTCTAGAGTTCATGCTGAGCAATTACTAAATTCAATTTATTATTCTTTTGTTTCAGTGGGAGTGAAGCTCTTGAGTATTTCAGTGAAGATCCTGCTCTATTTGACATGGTATGTCATATTACAATCCCTGATCAACAAAATAATAGTGCTTGTAAATGCTGTTTACTCTTTGTAATGGAATGTGCTAAGTTTGTCAACCTTGAATTATAACTTATAAGAGGGTTAGAGAGAGTGAGCGAATATACCTCTACTTGTATTGCCTAATTGTTGGTTTTGCTATATAAATCATTTTGGTTGTCCAGGGATGTGCTTTTATACACATCTTAGTGGACTAGTCCATCAAAGAGGCTGCTGGGGCTAACACAGACTTGTCTTAGAAATTGACAATGGTTTACTTCTTGTCGAACACTATGAGTCAGCTGTTTGTATGGGGCTTGGAATCCTGGGTTTATATAGACTAGTGGACAGTCTGTGGTTTTTCAATACCAGTTAAAAAAAAAATTAGTGAGGCCTCCACTTTTGCTTCTTTTTTTTCCCTCCTTGGCGACCTTTGGACCCCTATTGTCTTCGTGCACATTACACCTTTAAACTTGCTGGTTAACTTTATTTACTTTCCTGTGAAGTCTTTTGATAGAAATAGGAATAGAAAACATTTGATATTGTTACATTAGGGTGAAGCTTGAAACTATGCTTCCACTACTGCCATGCAGTGTCCTACAGTCTTAAATGCATCATATTGAAAAATTTAAAGTAATTTCTTCTTGCAATGCTTTCATGCTGCTCACAAGACTGCATGTTATGATTTGTATTTATTAGGTTCCAAGTGGCTAATTGACTGTTTATTTTCAACTGGAAAGGACATATTAAGTTCTACTGTATTACTTTGTTGGTAAATTATACATTTTAGTTTTGTGCATGTCTAATTTGCGAGATCAGTATTTATTCTAACATTTGCATTCATGAATATAGTATCATGTAGGATATCAGGAGCAAATGTCACATTGGCCTGAGAAGCCAGTGGATATAATCATCAAATGGTTGAAGGCTCGAGGTCCTTCTCTTGTTGTGGCTGATTTTGGTTGTGGTGAGACTCACTGATCCCTGAAAGTTCTAAAATTTCTATTAATCTGCTTTTCTGAACGTTACGATTGTTTGATGTTTTGCAAGAAAGATTACATCCACAAACATTGAGCCCCTATATTGTACTAATCGTTCTTTCTTTCCTTTCTTTTCTTATTAACCTTGCAATTCCAAGGAATGCATGCTTGGCAAAGAGCGTAAAGAATAAAGTTTTCTCTCTTGATCTTGTGTCCCATGACACATCAGTAATTGCTTGTGATATGGCAAATGTAATTCTTTCATCTTGCTGAAGTATTCATACAATTAATTGTTTGTTGATCTTTATTCTCCATGCTCCTAAAATGACCATGATTCAAATGTGTGACTACGGCTTCATTCTCTTCCATTTATGCAACATATGTTTGGTTACATGTAAAGTCACATTTCCTATTGCCTTTATCCCTTCCCTCATATCAAACCAACTGTCATATTATTTAGTATGCTTGCATGTTTGCTTTCCACTGCATTCTTGTGTACAATTGAATTGCCATGTTGGTGAAACGTGAAAGACGACATCTATTATGGTGGAGCGTCAGAACTGATTTGTTACATGCTTCAGAAGTTTAAGTCAAAAACCATTATTTCAAGGTGGATTCATGCAAAAGATGAGAACTGACTTAGAAAAGTCCTAGTTTTTTAGTATTTTGTTCTCGAGAAGATGCAGAGGCCAACCTTTGTTTTTATCCCCTTATGGTGACTGTAATATATCTTGAGGTTTTGGCTACTATATTAATGATGGCGTATGGAATTAATGATTGTAGCTTTTTTAACACTATTCTATCAAATTTGAGAAATACGCCTTTAGTTGCAAAGGGAAACTTGTTCTTTGAAAGTTTCTGTTAAGTCAGTGGGATAACAAGTATGGATAATCATGTCTTGGGCTTGTTTGTCTCTGAAATTTTTAGTATTGCACATAGCAAATGATATCATGCTGCTGTCTTCTGCAGTGAGAGTAATGGGTACTAACTACCATAGCTACCTTCAGGAATCAGACAGAATTCTTAAGCCAGGGTCTCTTACATTGCCATTTGAATTACTAATGCTTCCATGTATGCATTTTTTTTCCCAATCATGCACATATTCCATTACAAACATTTTTTTCATTGATTCATTTTTAGCCCTTCAGTGGATGGCTTCTGATAGCAGAAGTGAAGAGCAGATTTGATCCTAACACTGGTGGAGCTGATCCGGATGAATTTATTAAAACTGTTTGCAATATGATAATTTGATATATGAAGAGAAGGTGATAGGCTAAAAAGGGAAAGACAGGATGAAATTGAGCCCTTTAGCTAATATAGGCATACATGGGAATTTCATATTTCTCTTGTACAAGTTTTTTGGGTATGATGATGTATTTGTAATCTCTATTGTTGATGATGACACTCAGTTTGGTGTAAGTTCTTTTTTTTTTTTGACAAAGATCACTTAGTTTCTTATTCAAACCAAAAGGAAAAAGGTTACTTTTCCAACACAACATATTGATAACTTGATATATGAAGAGACATAATTCAGATCATACTAACATCGATTAAGCCCAATCTACCCCTAAGAAAAAGTATAACTCATCGTGAGATAAACACATGCATCAATTTAAAGAAACTCTATAACTTGTATAAGACTAATTTCAATCACAAAGTCTCAAATGTTGATAAGAAAAAAGAAGTAAAACTTGAACAAAAAAATTATCAAAAACCATACATGCCCATGTGAAACTTCTGCTGCGTTTGAGAGACTAATTTCAATCATAGAGTCTCAAATGTTGATAAGAAAAAAGAAGTAAAATTATCAAAAACCATACATGCCCATGTGAAACTTGTGCTGCGTTTGAGACGGTTTGGTGGTGGAAGGTGTTGTTGAGTAGCCACCCAGCCATGTTTCTATAAGCGTCTTGAGTCAGATGAACTCCATCCCAGCTTATTCTCTTGCTCGGCTCCAAACACGCCTTAACTCCGCGTGTTCCACACGGATGCGCCATGTCTCCACAACATGGCTTGAACACTCCATCCTTCTCGAATCCTGCAACCACAAAAACAAAAACCAATTAGGGTTTTCGAAAAATGACCGATTAATGTTAAGACTTTGATCAATCGATTACCAAGAGAGGCGGCGTTGCGTAGGACCCATGTGAAGGCGGAGTAGTAGTCTCCACAGTAGATGGAGACGTCTGGATATTGCTTTTGTAGCTCCTTTATAGCTTGTTGAAGGTGTGCATTGTGGAGCTTAGCGAATTCGTTCAAGGAATTTAGGCATCCTAGGTTGTCGTACATTGTTGTGTCGTTCGATCCAAACCTGCTGAGATAGGCCGGTATACAACCGATGGGGAAGTTCCCGGGCACCACCACTAGTCGCGCCCCATGCCCTATCACTTCCTATATGATCAATCAATAAGAAAGATTTCTTAGATAATCTATCTAAATGAACCTAAATATCATATGTGAATACATAATGGTATAATGGAGCTAACCTTAACAGCATTGGATATGGTTTGAACAACTTCCGGGACCAAGGAGGCAACGTTTTGGATTGAATTGCCGGTCAAGAAGGCGAAGTTGTAGTCGTTGCCTCCAACTTCTCCCATCAAAAACAATGCCCTTGCAAAGTTGTGCTTGCAATCTACATAGTATAATTAGTAAAAAAACATTAAATTAATTAATTAGAGGATTATATGTATAAGAATGTATGTACATATGACCATAATTTTGAATTGATACCGGATGGAGAAGAACAAGTAGATTCGAGATGGTTTAGGAACCACCCGAGTTGGACGCCGAGAGAGCTGTTGGTGGGTGCCGCTGGAAACGGAGAGGCGTCGAGCGCGGTGGCTCCGGCCACCGCAAAGTTGACTCCATGGGTAAAGTCAGCGTCTTTAGCTAAGTAGGGGTTGAGTAACGGCATGTTGAACGCTTTTGCTACACTCGCACCCATACATTAATTAATACATTAATTAAATAATATGACTAAACGGGTTAAACGGCTAGTCCCACTGGCCTATAAGAAATCTAAGACGGGGTTTTTAGAACAGTGTATACGTACCGAAATAGTCGACCATGAGAAGGCCGTTAGAGCAACGGCCAGTAGGCTTTTCCGAGGGCTTCGCCATAAGGAGTGAAAGAGCAAAACGACGAGTTTGACTCCCTCATGAGATTTCCGGTGTCGGAGATGGAGTCGCCGAACTGGTAAATCAAATCAAAGCCTTGCAATTGATCATCATAACTAGGAGGAGCAGATTGTGCAGAAGCAAGTTTGGGGAAGCTGGAGAGACAGAGGAGAAGCAAATTGACGATGAATGCCCTCATTGTACGAGAAGCCATGGTAGAAGATTTGAGAATTGATGAAGGAATTCAGGAGAGAGATCGGTATTTATAGATTGATGAGGGCGTGTGTTTGGGAATTGTAATAGGATTACAATTCCAATTCACAAAACAATATCTTTTAACCGAAAAAACTATATCTATCGTGGCCAAATAGATATTCATTTTTATTTTCCTTAAAAAATATTTAAGAAACTCGTCACTAATGGTATTTTTGGATTTGTGTGACTCGGATATAAGTTGATTTCAAAAGTGTCAATATTTTGTATAGAATTTACAGAATTATCACTTTTATTATTGTTGTTGTATACATTAGTAAATGTTGTACTTTCTTAACCCGAGTTCTTCGATGTTAACTCTATAAAAAAGATGTAAATTTACCAGCAAGAAAACTTGAGATGAATGTTTGAAAATTTTTGTATCTTATTTGTCCGTATCTACCCTAATTTACGAGCAAAAAGAAATTATGTATAAATATTATACAGATTCTCAAATTATAATAGACAATTTTAGAATTTTTATCAATTTTCTTGTTTGGGATTTTTTTTTCTCTAGAGTTTATTTATTATATTTTAAGAATTTACTTTTTAAATCACATTTATTATAATGTGCCTATAACAATCAATAGTATAATAAGTCGAGTACTTCATAATTAGAGCTTCAAATCTAGTAATCAAAATATCAAATCCACGTACTGAAGATTATTAGGGACAAAAATCAAAACCGAACCCTTTACTTGACATGACAAGGTTATGGTAAAACCCCACAAAAAGATTATTAGATTTTTATTATGTCATTTTGATAAAGTAATGTGCCTTTAAAATAGCAAATTTATGTGTATATAGTATATACCGGTTAAGAATGTAGTCATTGTAAAAATACAATATTCATATGTATTTTATACATTTTAAACTCATTATTTTTAAAAAATAAATTATTTTTTAAAGGAAAAAATGGTGATTAGGAAGATTTTAGAAAGCACTAACTCATTTTAGTGCCCAATAAAAGCAATCAAAGTCCAAGTCCATTTTCTTATCACAAATCAAACCTATTGTTTTGAATGAGTCTTGAGTGTACAATTGTACGTTTGGAGAAAAAAAAAATTAGTCCAAGTCCATTTTCTTAGAACAAACCAGCCCAAATCACTATATTTTTGAAGTTTTTTTCTCTAATATATATACCTTGAGATTCTAAAATATTAACATATAAAATATATATACTACTATTAGATACATTTCTAAGATAAAACTTCAATAATTTAATGTTATAATTTCTGTATATAATTTGTTGAACTCACATGTCTTTAAATATAGAATATCAAACTTAACAAAAAAAAAAGAATATCAAACTTAACAAATAACGACCTATGTTATACACTTATACCTATTGTAAAATATAAATAATACTTATTTAAAATGGATTTGAAGATATGAAATGCCTTCCAGTCTTCCACTAAAAACTGTCGGGCTTCTTTAAACTCTTATCTTAACATTATATTATGCAATTTCTTTTGATAATAGACATAAAGTACACCGGATTATTCATTGTTGAGATAATTGTACACTCATTAAAAAATACATGATAACCAGTTAACCACCCACTATTCTATAACCATATCCATTGATCACGGTTGTTCAATTCATGATAAATTTGGCTTTATATAGATTGCTTGTATTACATGTACTGATGTACATGACAACATTCATACAATTATGTTGTAATCTTCTAATTAAATACTACCTTTAAAAAAATATAGAGAAGTTTTCACTAATTAGAATTAGCATTGGTTAAATCTAAGTTTCGATTAAATTTCGGTTCAATTTGAATTTTTCAAAGAATAACTATCCATCCCAAATAGATAAAACTGATCCAAATTGATTTGGATCGATTTTTTTATTAATCTTAAACCAAATATCAGTTTTTGGTTTGATTTTTTTCAATTTGGTTTTAAACCAATACTCAGCCCTACCACGAATACTACTTCTCGAGTTCTCGTCTGTGCTTTACTTGATTAAGTTTAGTATTCGCTTTTTATTATAATCCCCTGTTTTTTATTATTTATAAAATAAATGACTTATAGTAATGTTATGTCCCAAACATAGAAGAAGAAAAATCAGTGAAGGAGAAGGAGAAGATTAAGGAAAAGAGATAGATTGAAGAAAAAGGGTAGAAGGAGGAGAACATAGAGAGATAGGAATAGAATTTGTCATTTCATTTCGGGAGGCTTGTTGTTACAGAGAGTTTCGCCCCTTTTAATATATTTTCACATATTTACAACCAAGCCCAGGCTTTCCTCATATTATACAAAACACCCCATATTTGCCTAATAACACAATCATGCACAATCATTACAAACAATATAAATTATCAACTTTGAACTAATAATAATAGGAACTTTAAAAATCACCGGCAACAATAATAATACCAAGTATTCGCTTTGAACTAATAATAATACGAACTATGATGATATTAACCTAAAATAGTACGACAATTAGTTTTCGGTGAAACTTGTGTTGTGGTACCTGAAATTATGACATGACATCAAATTAATTGACACCTCATTTTTTTTCTCCAATTAATACTTCAATTTACACGTGTCAGTTCTTCCCTCTCAACCATCATCATCTTCACACGTTGTTTTCGTTAGCTCTACTCTCTATCCCTCCTTTTCTCTTTTAAACCCGAATTCTTTGAGAGTTGCAATATCGTGCACCACATCCGGCAACCTCGTCCCCCTCTCCATCCTCGCCACCTCCTAAGTGTACCCTAACTTCATCCGCTACCTCCCCACAACACGCCCTTAATTTCTGGTATGATTCACTCATGGCTACTAAAAAAATGAATACTTGGTAATAGTTCATATTATTATTGGTTTAAAGCGGATACTTAGTATTATTAAAAATCATTTTTCAACTTATTGTTATTTTAGGTTAACATGGTAATAGTTTGTATTACTTGTAGTGATTTTGAAAATTCATATTATTATTGGTTCAAAGTAGATACTTCTTATTATTAGAAATCATTTTTTCTTATTTATAACAATTTATCTGACTATTGATATTATTGACATCTTATTCTATCGGTCCGATACTTTAAAAATAGCTCCACATAAGATGACCTAGTGGCAGAGGAAATGAGATATAGTGTGATATCAATCTCATATTCGATTCTTATTTTCGCCCTTTACTTGAATTTAAAACCAAGTCTCACCATTTCTCTTTTCATTGGATCGAGTTGATCGACACAACATATTAACTCTAAATTTTTTCTGAATATTCTTTGTAAAATAGTTTACGAACTCGAAATTTGACACCAAAGAGGTCCCTCATTGAAAAGAATATTGATAAAGTTTTTTTTGTTGATCATTATATATAATAACACTTAAGACCATCATGTGTTTGCATTCATTTGTGTAGGATCCCCATTTGTTGTCAAGACAAAGAGAAGGTAATATTCATCCTCTTGCCCACATATTCTCTCATCCTCCCCACCCTTATTTTCCTTTTTTTTTTCCCTTTGAATTTCCTTGCGTACAAGTTATCTAACCAAAAATTTGATCTGCTTTCACACACAACTTCAATCTTCTTTTTGAAAAAATCCGTTCTTTCGTGCTCCAATTATCACGTTCTCAATCGCTAAAACTTTGATTAGTTTCTCATTTCCGTAGGACTTTTGGGAGAGGGAAAAAAAGTTGGGAAAATGGGGAGGTTGTTCTTGGTGCATTTGGAGGGGAAGCTCTACAGTTGCAAGCACTGTCGAACGCATCTTGCTCTTTCTGAGGACATCGTTTCAAAGGTACTTGAATCGGGTGTTGTTGCTGATTTTGCGAATTAGGGTTTATTTCTATTTGTATGTTTTTGTCTTGATTTTTGAGAATTATTTGCTGTTCTGTACAATTGACCGGATTGGTTGGTGGTATTAGATGTGATTGGTAGATGTTGTTGGTTGATTGAGTGGATCTTGGAATGATCTTTCATTGTTTATCCAAATTGGTTTTTGATTGCTTTAATTGGGCACTAAAATGAGTTAGTGCGTTCACTGATTGGTTTGGTAGAAGGGTAAAAGAGGATTCTGATTGGATTTGCTTGAATTGCTTTCAATTAGCATACTTGCTAGTTTGTGATGATCTCTAGGGGCTGGGGCTGTCAATTAAGATGAAGCAAAGATAATCTTTGATGAACTGAATTGTTCAGTTTACTTTTGTGAGTTTTCTGATGTGGAAATTTTCAGTTACTGTTTCAATTCTTTGTCAAATATTTTCTGAATGGTAGAATGGAGCTTGTTCTATTCATAGATGACACTGAATGTGGCTTTTGATTGTTGAATCCTTTTGATGTTGGAAAGGACAATGACAGATCAATCTTTTCAATGTTTGAGGATTGTACTAGTGTTCATAATTGAGAAGCAGTTTGATACGCGTAAAGGTTCTTGAAATCTTGATTCTGAGAGTTAAGTTTGTGTTGGTTTAGTTATTTCAGTTGATAAGAGTCTCCTTTGTGGTGCATAGGAGATTTCTCAAGGCAAGTAATTTTGCTGGATTTTAATTGTTGCATGCTAGGTTTGATGATGTATTGTATGCAAAACTAAAGTAGCCTTGAACTTAAGTTTTAATTGTGATAGTTCACCGTATGCCCTTTTGCAGAACTCACCCTTTTGTGAAAAATGCATGAACATACTCTTATTTGGAAACAATAGCTAGCTCACAATGTTCAGCCATTATTGATAAATGAAGCTTGAAACGTTCTTCTTTGAGTGAGTGAACACAAAACTCATCTACTAATCCTTGAGAATACGAACAAATTGCAAATAAAGAAAAAGTTATGCTTAAAATTTTAGTCATTTGTCTTCACTTCCATTTCTTCTTTGTTGTTTAGTTCTTAGGGAGAAGACTATTGACTGTGTTGGATGAAGAGAGTAGAAACGGAGGGATTAAATGAAACAGTATCAAATCTCTCTAGTAAGCCTTTTGATTAAGAACAAGTGATACACAGAAATCTCTCATTGGAAACAACCTTCCCAATGGAGCCCAAGGCAAAGCCCGAATTCTCTTTCAATTCTGCGGATACCTTCCACTTAGGGTTAGCCATCTATTAATACTACTGATTACTGCTGACTTCACATTCTCTCACCCTCTCTCTTCTAACCGTTTTCCTGACACCAGCCCATTACAAGAAAGCATAGAAAAAGATCTTGTTACCCTTCTATTCGTAACAACCCTTAGGCTGTGCTAGGCTTTAACCCTTTCTTCCTTCTAGTGTAAACAATATATCCTCCCACCTTAAAAATTCTACCCCCTTCTAAGCAAACCTTGTCCACAAGGTTTGAGCCGGAAAACTGCTTCTTGAATTTGTTACAAGTCATCCAGGATGCTTCCTCCTTCGGTTTGTGCTCCCACTTGACTAACACCTTGTGGCATGCTTTCTTAGTTCTGGGTTGCTTCTTAACTTCAAGTATCTGTTTGGGTACAAATTCATCATCCTCTATGATCATGTCTGTAGGCAAAGTAGTAGCAACTTGGTGATCTCCCACAACTCTTTAAAAGAGAGACACTAGTACAGTTCTAAAAAATTGTTGCCACTCTTCTTCTTCTCTCCCACCCTCACACCACATAAGAACTCTGTAAAAATAAATCCCCAAATTCATCCGATCTCTCGCTTTCTCACAAATGGAGATCTGCTACGAGTCGCAAGCTTCCGGTTGAAGTCTCTACCGATTTTGCACTCAGATTCCTGCTGTGAGAAAGCAAGATATCGGAGGAATTTGGGGGATTTATTTTTACAGAGTTCTTATGTTGTGTGAGAGTGGGAGAGAAGAAGAAGAGTGACAACAATTTTTGAGAATTTTACTAATGTTCATAATTGAGAAGCAGTTTGATTCACGTAAAGGTTCTTGATTCTGAGAGTTAAGTTTGTGTTGGTTTAGTTCTTTCAGTTGATAAGAGTCTCCTTTGTGGTGCATATGAGATTTCTCTAAATGCAAGTAATATTTCTGGATTGTAATTGTTGCATGCTGGGTTTGATGATATTTCACTGTATGCCCTTTTGCAAGAAATCACCCTTTTGTAAAAAATGCATGAACTTACTTTTATTTGGAAACAATAGCTAGCTCACAATGTTCAGCCATTATTGATTAATAACGCTTGAAACGTCCTTTGAGTGAGCAAACACAAAACTTATCTATCAATCCTTGAGAATACGAACAAATTGCAAATAAAGAAAAAGATATGCATAAGCTTTCAGTTATTCGTCTTCACTTCCATTTGTTGTTTCTTGTTTAGTTCCTAGTGAGGAGACTAGTGACTGACTAAGGTTTTGCATATGTTCGTTTATTCAGTCATTTCACTGCAGACATGGGAAGGCTTATCTCTTCAGTAAGGTGTAAGTTTTTCTTGATTTTGGTCACTTCATTATAATATTGAGATCTCCTTATCGGAAACTGTTTATTATGTAGAAAACAATTCTGAAAAAAAAAGTATTTACATTTAGATAATGAACAATTTATAGATGTGCTTGTGCCACTTCATCTTTGTTACTCTTCTTTTGTGTTTAATTCATCAATGATGTGCTACCTTTGGTATCACATCAACCAAAACTGTTGATTGAATCTTAAGTTACCACTTGTGAAGACTCATGCTAGAGTACTGAATTTTGACTACCATGTCATGGCTGAATTCTGCTTCATGGGTAATTCATCAATGATGTGCTGCCTTTGGCATCACATCAACCAAAACTGTTTATTCTTAAGTTACCACTTGTGAAGACTCAAGCTAGAGTACTGAATTTTGACTACCATGTCATGGCTGAATTCTGCTTCATGGGCTGTAATGATACATGTGAATACTCAATGTTTTGTAGAGTTAACGTCACCATGGGAGAGACAGAAGAGAGGGGGATGATGACTGGATTGCACACTGTTGCTGATATCTTTTGTGTTGGTTGTGGATCAATTGTTGGATGGAAATATGTAAGCATTAATTCTTCCAAAAAGTGATAGATGTATACATTCATAAAAAAAAAAATATGCACCTCTGTAATTATTCATCACACTTGTTTCAGGAAACTGCCCATGAGAAGGCCCAGAAGTACAAGGAAGGCAAATCTGTTCTTGAACGGTTGGCAACTCGTTGAAACCCCATTGTTATAATGAGACACCCTTATAGAGTGTGTTTGGATTTACCCAAGATAGTTCACTATCTTGCATTAAAGCCTATTAAGATCTAATGCAAATTAATGCGTTATCTTGGGTGATTCAAACCCCAGAATCATGCATGAACAATGCTTTTGAGCCATGTTCCTAGGACATGGGTTAGACCGTAATATAATTGGGGTATACCCCCTTTCCCTTGGGCAGGGGTACCCCCATCTTGACCCCCTAGATTCCGCTATAGCAGAGCCTCACTGGGGTAATGATGATCATCTATGCATGATTATATTACGGTCTAATCCATTAAAAACCAGTATAAGACAAGGCATTGAAACTTAATGCATTATCTTGGGTCTAATCCATGAAAAATGCATAATGAATTATAATGCTATGATTCAGGTTTAAGATATCAGGTCCAGATGGAAGTAACTATTGGCCACGCCATCAAGCCCTAATTAGCGGAAGCGATGCAGATGATTCATGATTGGCTTTGCACCCGGGATAATATCTGCAATTGTACATAACCTTAACCCTCAATCCAATCATTGAACATGTGAATCCTTTAAAAATTTGCTTACTTTCTGTATCAACCCAGCTTGCATTGTATTTGCTTGCTGCATTTACAAGACTGGAAAACATTCAATTGTTTCGACGATTTCTGGAATGCTCTGAAAAGGATTGCTGTTGTAAATTAGCTAAATGTTTCAGCAACTCATGAAATATTTCTCAATGTTACTGTGTATATTCTCTGGAATTGCCGGTTTCTTGCACGTATGTACAGGTTTGGATACAGCTGCTAGCTTGAAATATCAGGTGTGATCTTATAGATGACTGAAATAACTAGTTGATTACCTGGCCTTGTCCGGGTTTTTTTTTAATAAAAAACAATATATTAATTTACATTATCATATGTATTCTAATTTAAATAATAAAAATAATAGCACTATTAAATATATAAAAACGAGAATTTTATTATTAAAAATATAATTAGTTATAATATTATTTTAATAATCTTAAAAAATTTGACGCTCTTGACTCATTAGGTTGACTCGAACCTGCAACCCGATTAACCCATAAATTTTAGTGACATGAACTCATATTCAACTCGGACTTGAAATGACCGAATCCGAATTGGTTCAAACTCGAACTTGAAATGACCGAATCCGAATCGGATCAAATTGAACCGATTAATTGATTTAACATCAAGGGATCAATAAATTTCTTTATTAAGGGATCCTACATGTTATTCCTGCGTTAAGCCACCTAAAATTTTACAATTTTTGACAATTTACCACATAGGATTGTATAATAATTTATTATTAAAAATATATAAGTTAAGTACACTGAGTAGGTATCTAACATTTGATTATTTAGGAACCGTGAAATGTAGGGCACTGTTACGTCTTTATTTTTGTTTGGAAAATAAAAATGAAATCGGTTGCTTACTGATTAAAAAATTAAAAAGGAAACACAAGGTCATATGATCGATCATAAGTATAAGTACACTAAGTAGGTATCTACTATCTAACATTTGACATTTGATTATTTAGGAACCTTGTAATGTAGGGCACTGTTACAGTGCTACGTCTATCTCCGTTTAGCTCTGTCTAAGTCCCGTCTAGGCGCTGGAAGGTGCTAGCTCGCCTAACCTTCCAGTTTGTCTAGGAGACTGTCTAAGCCGTATAGGCGCCCATTTAGCCGCTAGACGTTAGGTGGTCCCTCTTCGCCTAGGGCCCATCAAACGTTTTTTAGAACACTGGTGATCACATCTAATCGATCATGATAGAAAATCCAGTATAAATACCCATGCCTGCTGCTTGTACATTAATCACACAAACCACCAACAACACTACTATCACATACTATTGAAATATGACTAGTAGTTGTTCCATTCCGACCCCCGTTGCATTGTTGGTCTTCGCGGCAACATGCCTGACTCTCTTACCGGCATCTCACGAGCAGCAACTCATTCCGCCTTTCCTCGAGCCTTTCGACCCTACATCAATGAGCTCGGCATCTCCCGAGCAGCAACTCCTTCTGCCTTTCCTCGAGGTTTTCTACCCTGCATCAATGAGCTCGGCATGCCTATCAGTTATCCGGTTCCAAGGAGCAGTCGATCCCACGACGGCATGTTGCCAAATCTTGAGGCTATTCCCAACTTCTATGACTACGCCCTTTCTAAGGGACATAATCGCAAGTGTGTGGAGCAATATCCTTCCCCCGAGTTTGAACAACTCAACCTCAAGCCCTATAATCGACTCAACCACACGCGCGATGTTGGCTAGATGCGGCGTCCCCGTGTACGATCCCTTCCCTTGATCAACTAATATATATGTACGTACATATCCTCGATCTCTTCCATTATGTTAGAATGCATTCCCACATCTAAAGTTGGGACATTAACTTAATTGCCTATATATCCTTGGGTTACTCCTCCTATTGCCAATTGGTTTTATGATAGAACTCTGCTGGGATAATATGGTATCAGAGCCATCTACCTAACGGTCTCCCTCAATCCTCTTGTCACTACTAGAAAAGTCGACAAACAAAGTTGTCGTTATAGGTCAAAAATTTCGTCGTTAAATGTTTTAATGACAACAAAAGGCTACCTAACGGTCTCTCTCAATCCTGTTAAAGTAATGACGACAAAAGGCTACCTAACGGTCTCTCTCAATCATGTTAAAGTGTCAACTGGGTCATTTCCCGCTGACTCTAATATGGTATTAGAGCTATTTCGCTTAACGACTTCTCTTGATCCCGGGTCCGCCCCGTCGTGTTGTCCAAGTGTCAACACTTGCGGGAGCGTGTTAGAATGCATTTTAACGGCTTCTCTTGATCCTGGGCGCCCCCCGTTGTGTTGTCAAAGTGTCAGCACTTGCGGGAGCGTGTTAGAATGCATTTTAACGGCTTCTCTTGATCCTGGGCCCCGCCCCGTCGTGTTGTCCAAGTGTCATCACTTGCGAAAGCGTGTTAGAATGCATTTTAGGATCGAACCCCGCTAGGCTAATACATTCAATTCCTTTAGTTTGCATCTTTTAGTCTTGATCTCGATTATTGCATATCATACATATATATATATATAGAGAGAGAGTTTGAATCTTGTGCGGAACAAATGTTCTGTGCGAATATCCAGCAAGTAAGTCTGTATTTTTTTAAATGACGTTATTATGAAGCATTGTATAGCATTCATAATTTGAATTAATGCACTTTTTTCACTTTACGATATATATACATACTTTTAATATGGATCGTAGATGAAGTGCATCTAACGGTCAGTAACTAGTGAGCCTTATATTACACATAATTTTTATGTCGTACATGATTCACACTCGTCTCACATATATACATATATTAACCATGGGGGTATGTTTTTGAGTTCATCGATCAATTTTTATTTCGTTTTTAATTTACTTTTGATTGTTTTGTTACAAGTTTAATTATTATGCACTTAAAGACTTCTTCGTCTTTTTTTTTCCATAGGTACGTAATATGTATTGGGTGAGAGAGAATTGAAGAAGATCCAAATCCATATATGCACCATGCATATATGCATGTACTTCCAAATAATAAGAGAAAGCATAATTGGCCCAAACAGTCGGACACAGATCGACTTGGACAATTTTGCTTCCTATTATTATTCCCTAGCTAGCTTAATTTATCATTAATAAGGATCAACGATATGTAACACTCACCCAATAAGTTGTTGTGCATGGCTTTTGATATGTCAAAACTCAAAAGTCATAAATTACATGTACTTCTATGTTTTAGTTGGATCAAGCATGTATTAATAACAAAACAAGACGACCCAGCTCTAGGCTGTCAATGGGTCGGGTTATGGGTGGGTAGAGCACTTTCACCACCCGATTCGCAAGTTGAAATACCCCACCCGTCACCCGTGAAATGTTCTACCCACTCAAACCACCTGTCACCCGTTGGTTATATGGTGACCCGTTCACCCGTATAACCGTTGTATAAGCGCTGTATTTTGTTTATAAATAAATTGTCATACATAAATTAAAACAAATATACATAATACATATATAAACAAAGACAAATCCCATAAACACTAATTGGTGTATAACCATTGTATTGTATGTTATTGGTGGTTCTGGTTGAAGAGAAGTCTTCAAGAGATCAGAGGTCAAAGACTCAGAGGCGGTGACTAGTGATCGAGTGGTGATAGTATGTTATCAGGTGAAAGATATACTAGGGTTAGAAATTAGAATTACTTAGAAAGTAAAAGGCAATCACGTATAAATAAATGGGTTGGGAAACAAATGAGCTTATCTATCAAAGACCCGAAATGACTTATATGGTGAATTTAAAGGCATACACATATTAGAAATTATGGGCTAAATTACTGGTTATATGGGTGGTTTGGGTAAAACGGGTGATGGATCGGTTGACGGATCGGGTTATTGGGCGATAAAATCTCACCCTTACCCGACCCATAACCCGTATCGCCCATCACCCGAACCGCCCGTCACCCGCTTTGATTGGGTTTTCACCCATTTATTTCGGGTGGGTTAAATGGGTGGGTCGATCACCCGTGGGTAATTGACACCCCTACCCAACTCCTATATGGAGCCAATGCAGACATATAATAATATGCCTTCGCCCATCTAATTTAATAGTTAAACCTCTAAAAATAGTATTCAAAAAATTTCGGTTTAATTTTTATGAACAATGTCTTTCACTAAATAATTAAATAATAATATTCCATTAACAACGAAAATAAATAGTTGTTTGATTCGATGATATGAGATTTGTTTCCCAACGAACAGTGCATGGTCGTTGCTGATCCATGAAATTGTGTAAACCATTTTTTTATGTTTCAATTATTAAACCAAGTAGTTAATATTAAAGAGAATATTAAAAGGCCTTTATGGATAAAGGCCCATTATTTAATAGGTCCAATGACGTAAAGATAGAGAAGCAAACTTTAGCCCATATTTATTTTCTATTTAATTTTGTGTCTGTTAAAAAGGGTGATAGACTCTACTTTTTATGTAAAATTATTTTTATCTTTTCTCTACAATTCTACTCCCCTTTTTGTTTCAACAATTTTTAAATAAATATTTTGTGTTTTTGTGGGAAGAGAAAATCAATCTCACGCGTTTACAATACGAATTGATGACTGAACCACCGGATCCGACTACTAGAAATCTCGCTTGACCCGACTTAAAGAGCCATTCACAAGCCCGACTCGAGGAGACCAACCGATCCGATCGCTCGAAGCCAAGTCCGATCCGAAAACGTGATCGCTTGAATCCCCCACAGTCTAGACCTGCTGTTGCGATCGCCACCCTTGCTCGCTTGAAGCGATTCATGTGTTTTATTAAATTCCGTTGGGCTGACAATCTGGGGGTCGTGTGTGTAACGGGTCAAGCATACAAACCCAATGAGGTTCCAACCCAAAACCATATGGCAATGGGTGGAGTAGCTCATTAGGTTATATACTAGGCTTTGTACTTCCCAATTTTAGATGTGGGACAATTCTCAACATGTTTCGACTCGAGCAGCCCGACGTCGATCGACACACCACCATGCTACCGTCTCGCGCGGATCCCGACATCAGCAATCACGAAGGTATACCATGCGCGATTTCACGGACCGTCGTCAAAGGAAAGAATAATAAATTAAATAATGGTGCTTAGGAGTTTACGGAGATCATTGAACTCACCATTGGGAGTGCCCTAATATTGTAAATATAATTACATGAAAACAACTAATAAATACATCCATTAAGTTTATAGGTGATTTATTATTTTTTTTATTTCAAATATTATTGTAATATAAAATATTAAGATTTTACAAAATTTATTTTATTTCAAATATTTTTTTTTGGCATTTTTTTGCACGATCCAAATTATTTGATAATTTTGAGACCTCAAGTCATATTAAAAATTGAATTGCTAAGAAATAGGTTTGATTTAGTGATAAGTGGGGCTGATACTAACTAATTTTCCCCCTTATAAACAGATTTGTAGTGTATAGGTTAGAAAAAAAACGATAGATTAATTCTATTTACATATAAAGGTAAGCAAAAGACTATGAACATGACCATTTGTGAGATTAGATGCACTCTAACCTAACATTAGCTTATCAAAATAGTCAACTGATTTGGGTAAGCAAAACACCTAACCTAACCTTAGCTTATTCAATTAACCTAGTAATTGAGGGGAGCCTTCACCAAAACCACTTTTAAAAGTTCAATATTTATACTAGCATTATTGAAGTGGTTATAAGAGAAGAAGATTCTCATTACATGTTAGCCTATTATTGTGTTAATTTTTGTGGGTTTGAATTATTATAAGCAACACTCTCCCTATTACGATTACATACAATTTTTATTTAAAAATTTATAAAAAAATATTTGTATAATTTTTAAAAAAGTGTTATGTGATTAAATATGGTAATTTTAGATAAAACAATATTTAGGTGTTTATTTGACCAAAGTAGCCACTTCCCAAAAAGAAAAAAATTTCTCATGCAATGTCCAAAAACTTTGTCAAGTTTCGACCAAAAAAAAACCTTTGTCAAGTAACCGTCATTAATCTCAAATTTCGGGACCCTTTTGCAATTTTCCCAAAATACGAAAATCGCAAAAGAAATCCCCCGCGCCGTGAGAGCAATAAGTTCTCGACTGCGTCAGTTTTGCTTCATTCTTCCCTTTTCCCATATTCTTCTCCTTCTTCCTTCCCTTCGCATCTCTTCCCAATTTGATCAGGTGAGCAAGAGAGGGCGAGATATGGTGGGACCTCGAAGACCTCAATTCGTTCTCTTCGGCTCATCGATTGTCCAGTACAGCTTCGTCCATGGCGGTTGGGGCGCCATGCTTTCAGATATCTACTCGCGCAAGGTTAATTCCTCCCTCTCCTTCGCTTCGTACTCCTTTTCCTGTGTAATTCGCATCGCAATTTCTGAAATTTGGTGTCGAGATCTACTCTTCTGGCGAAACGAACCTGCAATTGGAGTTCTAAATCTCGTGGAATTCGTAATTTGTGCGCTTTGTTCTGCTTTGATTCAACTTCGGAATCCTTCCAATTTCACGATTTAGCTTATTCTAAAGCAATAGGAATTCTAAAGGTTCTTCTTTGATGCTAATTGCTCCGCTTTCTTAGGAAATGTCCTTTTCTGTTGCTTACATATTTACATATGCTTTGAGATCTTCAGATGTTACTTCATTTGATGCATGAGTTGTAATTGAGAGATTCTGAAAATGAATTAGTGTTTGAACAAAAGGAAAACACTCTTTTATCTCTTATTTGAGCTGAGATTGTATTAATGATGTACAAATAATATTACTGCTTTACAGGCAGACATAGTATTGCGTGGATATGCTGGTTGGAACTCTCGCCGCGCCGTTCAAGTACTTGATGAAGTTTTTCCAAAGGTGTAAATGTCTCTATTGTTCTCTTTACATATATATGATGAATCTCTTGCATTGTAAATGTACACTGGATTAAAAGTATTATGCTGAATTAGGTTCTTTCTGAAAATGGCTTGAGAAAGATTCGAGTGTTAGGTTGAGTAGGTACATTAAGCTCCTTTAGTATGTCCTGTCAAATGTGTGCTAGAGGAGGATGGATTATAATACAAGATTGAGGTGTTAGGTGCTCAAGAATTATATGGACTGCGTTTCTGATTTGATGTTTATCTTATTTTGTTCTTAGGATGATAAATTGCAGCCTTCTTTGGTCATAGTTTACTTCGGAGGTAATGACTCGATGAAACCTCATCCATCGGGATACGGACCTCATGTCCCGCTTCAAGAATACATTGAGAACATGAGAAAGATTGCTAATCATCTTAAGGTAATATTCTTCAGGTGAAGTGGTAAAATCCTTAGATTTAGGTTTCTTCTTGTTGAAAATCACGGATATATAAGCACTTAGCAATATGCTACTTATATCACATTAGTTTCTTATGTATGGAGTATGGACACAATCATAATAACAGGATGCCACTTTCTTGTTGAGCTTTTCTCTTTTGAAAATTTCATAGATACTAAAACAATCAAAGAGTTAGCGTAGGAGGAATGACATTTTGAACTAAATCATACAATTAAAAAGGAAAATTAAACAGAGACAAGGATTATAACTAATGCAAGCTTTTCTGAATTCAGAGCCTTTCAGATACAACACGGATAATTTTCCTGAGTAGTCCTCCAATCAATGAGGAGCAAATTCGAGCAAGATTAAGGTTACATAATCACCTCTATTTTTCCTTTTTAATGCTGTATAGCAAATTACTAATCTAGTAATCTTACATATGTATACTTGTTTTAACCAGTGAATTACCCTGCCTACTACGAACAAATGAGCTATGTGGGATATATTCTAAAGCCTGTGTAGACTTATGCAAGGAGATGAATATTGAGGTGATTGATCTTTGGACTGCACTTCAAAAGAGGACAGATTGGCTGGACGTTTGCTTCACGTAAGTTGGTTATGATCATAGCTAAGCATCCAGTATCTCTCAACTCATTCTGGGTTTCAAATTTTCTAAATTTTGGAATTCAGATTTGTAAATAATGGCCTTTTGATTTGTTATGGGCAGTGATGGGGTTCATTTGTCAGCAGAAGGAAGCAAAATGGTGGTGCAAGAGATACTGAAAGTTGTGAAAGAAGCGAAATGGGAGCCGAGCTTGCACTGGAAGTCTATGCAGACCGAATTCTCAGAGGATTCCCCGTACGATAACGTTGCTTCTGATGGGAAAACGACGATTAATCCTTCCGAATGGACCTTCTATAGGGAAACCCAGTGGGATTGAATTGAAGTTCCGAGTCAGATGGTTCATGTTGTTAAAATTATGTTGAGGTGAACATTCATGTTGCCTAATGTGTCATAGCAGACTCTCTTTATGAACCAAATAAAAAAGAGATTGTCATATCTGTTGTGACTGTGACACTCTCGCACATCATCTTTTTCTTCTCTCCTTTTTTGTAATGTTAAAAAGGAACAAAAGGCAGTTTTAAGTAGGGGTGCCCAACGGGTCGTGTCGCCCGCAACCCATACATAACGACTTGGGTTGTGGGTCAGCTTTTTTAAAATTTTTCGGGTTGCGGGTCGGGTTAAACCCGCCGGATTGTTAGGTTGTGGGTCGGGTCGGGTTGACCCGTTAAGCCCCTAGTTTCAAGGGAAAGAAACAAAAGGTCAGAATAATAAAAAAAAAATAACAAAATGCTACGCTAGAAGGAGGGGTTGAACCTCCGACCTTGTGGTTAACAGCCACACGCTCTAACCAACTGAGCTATTCCAGCAAGTTGTTATTTGTATTCAAATGTCTTATTTTTAATGTTAACAATGACCAAGTCGTACACACCACTTTTATAATGGCCGAAACTTTTTCACATGAATAAAGCCTCCCAAATGAGAATGACTATTGGGAAATATAGAGATCTAATATGAGCTCAACCTTGTTTTCTTGTCATACGAATAGGGTTTTGCCGATTAGTTGATCGACTTCAAGACTATCCCTTTTCACTCGGGTGGGTCGGGTTAGTTTCGGGTAAGTTTGAATTCGAGTCAAAATTCGGATATTTTGACAATCGTGTTAGACCATTTCGGATCGGGTATTCAATTAATCGGTCAAAATTGAGTTTTCGAGTCAATTTCGATTAAGACATTATTCGGTTTTCGATCCAATTATATTTTGGATAAGAAGAATTTTAGGTTTACTCATATTTTGAATGAGTCAAATTTCTCGGGTCGAGTCAAATTTTAAGAGTCCTAGTTGAGAAGCAACATATCGGCCAACTCTAGCAAGTCATTTTCAAAATTCTCTAGTGTGTTTCTTCCCTCTAGTATTCATACTATTTCTCACATGGTTAATTAGAATTCTAGTACATTCCTCTATAGAGCAATTGATGAAAGATTTTCTTATTTCTAGCACTCCATACATAGTACATGATAAATAGGTATGGACACGGGCCGGGCTGAGCCGGGCCACAACCAAATCGGGCTAGTGAATCCGGACCCAGAAGGCCAGGACTGAAACGGTATAAAATCAGGCTAAAGCGGGCTGGTCTCGTGTCATTTTTTTATTAATGTAACTAAAAATCGGGCTGGTCGGACCCTTTTTTCTCCAACCCGGGACCGGTGCATGCCCCGGGCGTGTTTAGCCAAATTGGCCCGCGATCTGGCCGGGCCGGGCCGACCCGCACACCCGTCTATCTCTAATGACAACACAAGTGCAGACAATCCATAGTTTGAACACAAAATTGTTCTTCCTAGTCATCTGGCAAGGAGTGTTAATATCAATCATGATATTATTGGGTAAAGATTATGGTCGCCACAAGTACTACTTATGCTCACTTAGAAGAACTGGTTACTAACCGATTCTAGAGAAAAATAGGAAACCGTCGCACATGGGGTTCGAAACAATGACATCGATCGGGGTACTACTCCAAAGGCTCTATATCCGGACCGAATACTTCATGGTCACATTTTAGAAGAGACCCTCCCAATATCAGTTTTTTCATACATACCACCAGTGGAATGTCTAGCACCACTTTACCGATAGATCAATTATGAGCCCTACTCCAATTGTTTTCATTTATCTTTTACTATTTGCATCCGTACGTAGCTATTTAAGTATCTAACAACATTATTTATCAATTGATGACTTCTTTAGTGTTTCTTGTTGCAATTGTGTGAAATTGCAATTTTTTTATTAAAAAAAATCAAAACAAACACACACAAAAAGTACAATTTTTTTTTAAAAAAAAGGAAAAAAAAAGATGAGGATGAAATTGCAAATAAGGAGAAGTCCCTGCAAAAAAATGCAAAGCAATCTCTTAATTAATGAACGTAGTTGTAAACTTGTAATGCTTCATGGAAATGGCAAATATGCTACACAACGTCCTTATCCCTCTTTTTTTTTTATCCAACGTCTTTATCCCTCTTTAATTTCTTCTTCAATTTTTTGGTAGAACATTTTTTCTTCAATTATATTATTCCCTACAATGTGAACATTACGGCTATTTTTTAATAATTAATCTCTATAATTTGAGTATATAAAATGTAAACCCTAAATTTGTTTGAATAGATCTCATTTCCTGTAAAAAAAATATTACGATATTTATAATTGAAACAAAAGTCAATTACATACATGTGATTTGTTTGAATAGCTGTTTTGGGGTGCTATATCATATGCATGTATTGTTCAATTCAATTTACTGCAAAATATTCTATATTTGTAGGAAGGCATGTTCGATTTGTATACTGTTTAGTTCAAGTCATGTAAATTAAAAAGTTGTTGGCACTAATTAAAAAGTTTATGTTTCTGCCAAAAAAAAAGTTTATGTAAGTAAATTATTATAGAGGTTATTGATTATTTTAACTAGTTAAATGAATAAGTGTGATGAACAGCATTTTTATTTTTATAATGCTTTTAATTAAATGTAACTGAAATGAAATCAATTTTTTTTGTCAACTTTATCACAAGATATATGTGTGATGTGTTGCAACTTTAAATAAACTTCAATTAGGGCTCATATGTTTTCTAACCTTTTTATTGTAAGGCTTTCCTCAGTTGAACTTGACTATATATATAGAAGCTACCGAATTAAACTCCTTAAAATCAAATTTCAACCTTAATTATAACAATTAAATTGTGCAATTCAACCAAAAGAAATTAATTGTTAAACTCTGAAACATGCATTTAAGTTGACGTGACTTGGTCTTAGAATTTCCACACATACAAGTATACAAGCCCTATATTTTAAGTCCATGGCCATGTGGTAACATATAGTATATATTGTTACTTAATTACTTGTTAGGGTGTATTTCACTTTTAGGTAGAAAGGGTATTTTGGGTGAAAAGTGATTTTTAGTGTCTCGAAAAATGTAAAAAGTAGAGAAAATTGCACGAATTTCAAGAGTATTAAAAGTGGTTTTTGGATAAAAAAAGTTTTTGTATGTAAAGTGAAATAGCTTTTCCAAAAAAAAATTCAATCTTCGATAGGGACTGGATCACATGCATTTACAATATGTGTACCTAATTAATTGATGAAATGCCATTTTAAGGTAGGTGATGGATGTGTTGTGTTACAGAGCGCATATATGTCTTGATTGTGACTAGAGGTGTCAAACGGGTCGGTCAGGTCGGGTTCGGGTTCGGTTATTTTGGGTTCGGGTTGAGTCGGGTTCGGGTCGTAATGGGCCACCGGTCAAATCGGGTCGGGTCATTGCAGGTTGTCGGGCGGGTCGGGTCGACCTAACAGGTCAAAAAAATCGATTTTTTTACAATTATTCTAATATTTTTTTTAAAAAATAATATATAATAATAAATATATTATTTTTATATATTTTAATAATAAAATATATTTTAATTTTTAAAATATATTATATATTCTTAAAATATAATAAGTTGGGTCAACCCAACAGTTTTTTCGGGTTTGAACCCAACGGGTTTGGGTCTATCGGGTTCGGTTTATTTCGGGTTTCGGGTTCAAATTTTCGAGTCTTGATCCTAAATTTTTCGGACGGTTCGGGTCGGTTTTTCGGGTCGGGTCAGCTTTTGAAAGCTCTAATTATGACCTTTACTCAGATGATTTAATTAGCCTATCTCTTTTAGTAATAGTTATGCATCCATCTTATGTTTACAAGACAATCATCATATATAATAATGAAAACCGGTTTTGTTTATAGAATAGTAGTGGTTTTATCTATTCTAGGGTGCCCATGTGAAAACTAAAACTAGTTTTACCTAGATATGAAAGAAAGAGTAGGTGGTAATTAAGATGAAACAGACTTTAGAATATATATATAAAATGGTCGGCTTAATTATATAATGTCGAGTTAAATTAATAGGCCTTTTTTTTGCTTGCTGCTTAGTACTAATTACTTGTAGATCGATGTAGAAAAAATATGAAAGCTTGGCAAAAGAATTAAAAGAAAAGAATCTTCAATTTATGAGTGAAAATGGTAATCTTCCTTAATTAAAGTGTAGGAGCAATTAATAAGATCGAATCCGGCTTAAAATAAGCCAATGTATGAGCAATAAAATACAATGCCGGACCACCAATATAATATTCCTTATTTCTATCTCCATGCACGACCATAATTTCAATCCCCACTTGTCAAATAGTGTATATATGTGAACCATGATTTGTAAGATTTAGATGAAATCATTTATTCTTTTCCAAATGTTTATTACCTTAACCTTCTTCTAAGACAAACAGTAAAAAAAACATTTTTTTAATTTGAGACATTTTGTAAAACAACTCGAGTATAAAGTTTATGTTGGTTAAAGTTTATATATAGGACATTCAAATTGCATTATCAGGTTAAAGTTTATGCTGCTTATACCGTACCATTTATGTGTACAAACTACCAATATATATATATATATATATATATATATATATATATATATAGTATTAGGATCGGGTAGAAAGGCTGTGCTTATACCGTACCATTTATGTGTACAAACTACCAATATATATATATATATATATATAGTATTAGGATCGGGTAGAAAGGCTGTTATGGTGAAAAGTGAGTGTTAACATGAACCATTAGATGAGGAGATTTTAACGTTTCAGATTTGTTATAATTAGGCACACGAAATTTCCATAGGAGCAGTTCCACTAGATAGAATTTCAACTGAAAAATTTTAGGAAACAAATATCACCATATCTTTATTCTTTTTTATTTTCCAAACTCATCTTTATTTCTCAAACTGATCATCGTATCTCATCTCAAAGTGATTGCCACTCATGAAATCCATCCTTCAGCATCATAAATCTGTCGTCGCTTTTTTGATTTACATGCGCCTGATTCGGATCTAATAAAAATATTATATGTCCTACTATGAACAAGATCCTCCGCATAATACACGCTTTTGGGACATCATCCTTCTGCAATCGATGTACAAGAGCACTTCAAAAGTTTACCGAGTACAGGTATAATTATATATCATTGTGTGCGTTTTTGTTCAATTAATGAACGATCTACTTTAATTAACTATTTTGTATTTTTTGAACCATGGTGGTGGAGATGCTTTGATTTTCCCATGGAACTATTATTCGTAAGAGATTGAGTGGAGGAAGCTTTGATTTTCAAAATCAGCGTCTACTACAGGCCAAATTATTTTTGCAAGAGACTGAGTTGTGGAAGCTTTGACCTCTCTTACTACATTTTTTTTGGATCACTGGGTTTAATATTCATTAATTTTTAAAGAAATATTCATTAGGATATTAAAAGATATTTTTTAATATTACTCTTTGTTATATTCGTTATTTTTTTGAAGTGATATTCATTAGCATATTATAAGATATTTTTAATTGAGTATTGCTAATAGATAATAACAAAAATTCAATATTATGTATATTAATTTTGATATTTGATATTTTGTGAGTGATATTCATTATAATCGGAATTGATATTCATAAAAATTTGATCCATTGATATTGATTAATCTTTCTTGTTATCTTTGTTTGATCACCGAATTTAATATTCGTCATTTTTTAAAGTGATATTCATTGAGATATTAAGAGATATTCACAAAATTAGGTAGTAGTATTCATGTAATTGAAATATGATCTTGCCAAATAAATAATATGTATTATTTTTTTTTGAGAGATTTTACGTATTGTTACGAATATTTATCTATTACTCTATTTTATATTTGAATGTAGCAAATGATCCAAAATATCGACGGAAGATGGAGTCTACAAAAGGGCAATAAATTTTTATTTGTGAGATTTGTACTTGGGTGATCATATTCAACGTATTATCTAGTGATATTCATGTAACTGGGTAGTCATGTTCAATATATTAGTTAGTATAGTCATGTAAAATGGGTGGTCATATTCACCACATTATCTAATGATATTCATGTAACTAGGTAATTATATTCACTGTGTTAGCTGATGATATTCTTATCATTAATTAGTGGTGATATTTATCCATTTTATGTAATTGGGTTGTGATAAGATGATAGTATTCATGTAATTGTATTATGATATTCATCTTTATTCTAATATATATTCAATAAAAATGGATGCATTCATTTCAAAAATTATAATGAGATTATACAACTATTAATTTTAATCCTATTCACTGTAACACAAGCTATCAAAAAAAAACTGTAACACAAGTACATATTCATTGTTTATCACGATGGTATTCACTGTAACAGAAGTATATATTCATTGTTTATCACGTTGATATTCACTCGGTAGACTACAATAATGTATATACACGTTGGTATTCGATCATCTGACGAGATACAAAAATAGTGATGAAAATTTACGCCAATATCAATTAGTTTTAAAAATAGAATCTAATCAATATTAAAAATATCATTTGTTTTTATTTTAAAAATAGGAGAGAGAATTAATATTTACAAAAGATTGCAGATTTTCTACTGATTTGTTAGACTGATAATAATTTCTTTTTCTTTTTAATCAATCACTCCTATTTTTTAGGAAACTACCCATATTCAAATGTACAAATTAATCTCATATTTCTCTCTCTATTTTTGTAATTATGTACCCTCAAATCTGACCACTCATTTTATCCAATCCGACTTCCCAAATTTTCACTCACTTTCTACCACAATTACCTTTCTACCGGAACCTCCCTATATATATATATATATAGTATTAAGTTCTAGTAGAAAGGCCTTTAGAGTAGAAAGTGTGTGTGAATTAGGGATGTTGGATTAAATTAGCTGTACGGTGTAGATTTATTAGAAAAAGGGTGCATCAAAAGAGTGTAGGTGTGTTTTATCTAATTAAATTTTAGAGCGAGATATTTGGGAAAGAAAATATACAATTCTCTCTTTCCATATTCAATTAACTGACTATTATTTCTCCCCTAATAATCGTTTATGAACTTCTCTCTCTCAAATCCCCAGATTGTCGTCTACCATTGATTCCAAAACACCAATCTTCTTCATCCTCCATTGTTGGTTGTCGCATGTTCATTACTCGATTTCGTTGCCAATATCAAATAATCACCAACCATTAGTTTTGTATTCAATTTTCATGGTACAAAAGATGATTATGAGATTGAGCGTTTTTCGCATAAGAAGATTTCATGGATCATTGCTTCTTTGATAGAGTTCTCCATCAATCAATGCCGTTCAATTGCACTAATCTCCAGGTTCAACAATTCATTATATCCCTTACGTTTTGTATATTTGGTTTTTAAGTTTCCCCCAATTTAAGGCTAATAGAGTTTGAAATCTAGTCAGATGCAATTTTAGGGTTTTAATCCGTTTAATTTCATGATTTGAAGTTTGATTTTAGAGTTTTTGGTTAAAAATTTGTTGATTTTAGGGTTTGAATTGAGTTTGGTTGTTCATGATTTTAGGGTGTGAATTGAAAGGAGGGCAAATTTTAAGGAAGAATGTCCAAAATTAATGAAGAAATCGGAATTTATAATCAATCGCATACTAAAGAAATCGTATGCTATATTCTCTAAGATTAATTCTGATATTCGTTATATTGTCCATTGATATTCATCTTAAACTATTTTATACTATGATATTCACATATAAGTTTTTAATTATATCTTGCTATTCAATTATGATATTCATTGAGATTAATTATGATAATATTATTAATGTGCATTGGTATTCATTTTTGAAAAATGGTTTATAATATGCTAATCATTATTAATTTTCTGATTTTACTTGGTATGCAATGATGATATTCATTTAGATTGATGTTGGTATTCATTAAAGTGTGCATTGATATTCATCGTTGTAAATTGGTTTATTATATGTTATTCACTTTGAGTTTCTATGTTATATATTTGTACTTATTTTGTGAATAACTTTCAAGTAGTTATTGATATTCATTATCTTTCACATTAATATTCCTTTTTGTCAAAGTTGATATTCTTTATTTTTCACCTTTTAAACAACTCATGCAAAGAAGATTGTTGAAGACACATTTGTACTTGTAGGAAGATGAAGATCAAGGGCCTACAATATTAAGTGGAGTATAAAGATTTGAAAGATAAAGATCGAGAGATGAAGATAGGGTGGTGATAATCATGAAATTAATTAGTGGTGATATTTATCCATTTTATGTAATTGTGTTGTGACAAACTCAGAGTATTCGTGTAATTGTATGATGATATTCATCTTCATTTCAATATATATTCAATAAAAACGAATGTATTTATTTTAACAATTATAATGAGATTGTACAATTATTAATTTTAATCATAATCACCGTAACACAAGTACATATTCATTGTTTATCACGATGGTATTCACCGTAACACAAGTACATGTTCATTGTTTATCACGATGGTATTCACTCGGCAGACTACAATGATGTATATTCATTGTTCATCACGTTGGTATTCGCTCATGTGAATGGTTACGAGAATAGTGACGAAAAATTACGTCAATATTAATTAGTTTTAAAATCTAATCAATATTAAAAATATCATTTGTTTTGATTTTAAAAATAGGAGAGAGAATTAACATTTCAGATTTTATACGTGATTTGGTGATTTGGTTAACTGATATCAAATTAAAAATATATGTTAATATCCACAATTATCTCATTCCAACTACTTTCCTTTTTTATTTTATTTTAAATAAATCAACTATTCCTATTATTTAGGAAATCACTCTTAATCAAATCTCTTAGTTACAATCCCATAAATCTCTCCCCATGTTAAGAAAAGAAACACCCTCACATCTGACCATTCATCTTATCAATCCAACGCCTCATATGCTACCTCACTTTCTACCATAATTACCTTTCTACCGGAACCTCCCCATATATATATATATATATAATTATGAGCACAAAGTGCTAAGAAAAAATATATATAATCAAAGTGTTTTACATTATGTTTAGAAATCATGAAGTTTTGCTAGATATATAGAAATCTTGAACAAAATTGTCATTGCAAAAAACCAATTTTTTTTTTTTTTGAAAAAAATAGGTTACTCCAAACGTCCTTTTCAATCTAGAACACTAACTAAAGTAGTCCATTAATACTCCGAGAGGGGCTGGCTCTTTGGTGTATTCCTTACATTTTGAAAGTTGAAACTCACAAGTCATTTGAAACCTAGCTCCTTTCAAGAACAAGCCGAAGCCACCCCATCTTCGTCACCCTCGACAGCTCCAACGCCCTCCGCAGCCTCGTCATGGAGATCTCCACCGGCGCCCTAGAGATCACTTCCAAATCCATGAGCAACCCAGTTAGGATCTTGGTAAATTAAGCCTCACCCTCCATCTCTCTACATGTAACTTTGCTTTTTTAGGACTTGGATCAACTCAAGTACTCAATTTTTACTTCCATAAAAACTTGCTAGTACTCGATCTCTAGGGATAATATATACTAGAGGTTTGAAAACCGTTTGTTTGGTAGTTTAATCCATAAAATAAATTTACCCTTATTCTTTCTTGATCGATCTACTAACCCATGTTGACTAAATTTGACCTATTTAATTTATAATAAATAGTTTGGGGGTCCTTTCATCGATGTAATACATGGTGAAATTAATGGGTATATGATATGATATTTGGATAAGTAGTGTTTAATTTTTAGGGATATATATACTTGAGTATGATGGATCATTCTAAGGCGCCCTTGCTACACTTTAGTTTTGAAAAGTTCTTTTTTAAAATAAGCATACTTATTTGCCTTAGAAATTTGTGAAATATATTGAACTTTCATAAATTTCAAGATAAAATAAGCATACTTTTTGCCAAAAATTACTTTTTATGATAAAGTATAGCAAGCCCTTTAAGTGATTTTGAATTTGCAGGGTGTATACTGCATTTTTTTTATTTACCTTGTTTTAATAACTTGTTTTTAGGTTCGACCAAAAAAAAACTTGTTTTTAGGAATATTTGTTTTTTTTTATTTACCTTTTTAATTACCCTCTCTCTCGATTTATAATTATCTTACGATACAATGTTAATATTGTTCTCTGGAATCTCTGGACAAGGCTTCGGCACCGGCGAGCCCGGTTCGGCCGAGCAAGATGAAGTCCGAAGCCTCCAAAGCCCACCGGACCCAAGCTTCTCGGACACCTAGCTCGGGTTAGTGATCGATATGCTTTTGTTATTTTTAATATCATCATTAATTGATTAATTATAAACTTTGCTAATGAAATCCAATTTTTTTTTCTAACTATGTAATTTCAGATTTAGGCTCGAAAGAAAACTATTTCCGGGTATAATTAAGCTGGATTAATTTGTTAGGGTGGGTAACTTTTCAATAATTAATACGGAGTATGAATTGAAGTTTCACATTAGATAAAATAGAGATATGCAGAAAATACCATTTATAGTAATACTTGATAAAGCATGATTTCCAATTTCACACTCTATTTTTTACACTAACAAAATGTAATGCTTTCTCAAATTTTGCAATAATATGGTTTAGGTACTTGATAGAGCTATATATTTGATTTGAGTTGAAAGATAGGGTAAAGATTAAGTCATTTAATTTAGATGCAAGACTTTCTTTGTTTTTATTAGCTAAAGAAATTTGAACTTTGAATTTTTGATATTGGTTTAATCTAATTTAGGGTGCCCATGTGACAACATTTGTATGTGTAGGGGAGAACGACGTCGTCATCTGGCAAGTTCTTTGCCCTTTTCTTCATCATATTCAGCCTCTCAGGTAAGTGTCCCTTCTAACTATCATGGCTATAGATAATTTATTGATAGAACTATGAAAGATAGAAAAAAATTTATATGAAATTGAAATAAGATAGAATTGTGATATGAATATGAGCACAAAGTGTTTTACATTATGTTTAGAAATCATGAAGTTTTGCTAGTTCTTTCCAAACTTGTTGGTCTAGTTCTTTCCAAACTTGGGAGTACTGTAAATGTAATGAGCCTATATTACTCTTACAAAATATAATTTTTTTACCCATTTTATCCGACTTTATCACTTTTTAACTTTTTTACACCCACTAAATTACTAAACTACTTCCCATTTAATCTCATTTTTACCATTATTATCCAACGGAGGGAGTCTTGTTGGTCTAGTTCTTTCCAAACTTGGGAGTATTGTAAATGTAATGAGCCTATCTTCAATGTAGCAATGGCCTAATACCTTATTATATTTTCTAAACACATACATTTAATTTCTATTCTAATTCAATTCTAAATTTTGTTTCTCTTTCAAATTAGCCTTGATCCACACTGATGCCTCCGCATGCAAGCGGATGAGCCACCCACCGGCACACAAGCCGAAGGTGGTTCTCATCCATGGCTTCACAGGCTTTGGATGGGCATGGTACAAGGTGGCTTACCTCCTTGAGCTGTCCGGTTACAATGTAACCGTGATCAACCTCAAGGCCTCAGGGACCGACCTCACACACATCTCTGAGGTCGAGACCTTCGAGGATTACAATGAGCCCCTGGATCACTTCATGGCGAGCTTACCACAGGAGGAGAGGGTCGTGTTGGTGGGCCACAGCGCCGGTGGAGTTAGCGTTACAAAGACGCTTATAGACCACACGGATAAAGTTGTCGCCGTTGTTTATGTGGCGGCGACAATGCTCAGGGAGGGCTACTTGACATGTCACGATCTCCAAATCGTGAGTTTAATTTATTTATTTTCATTCAATTTTAGAATAAGAGTCCATTTGAATCGCCGCACTTAACATTAACATTACTTAATGTTAAGTGCGGCGTTCCAAACGGACAATAAATGGCAAAAAGTGTTAATACATATTCATAACCTTTGTGTGATTAGGGTGTACCGGGATTTAGCGACTCCCCGTGTAACAAGACATGTCCCGAGCTTCCCAAAGCATCTTGCTTTGAGAAGGTATCATTGGGACCTTCGAGTGTGACCCCTATTATCGATCAAACCGAGGTAATTAATAAGCTAATGTAATATTCGATTATAAGCAACACAATTAATTATTTGTCATAATTTGATAAATTATGATTGTAGGACGCCATGTTGAGGCGATTATCAGGTCGTCCAGCACCATACAGAGCTATTGTGACGACGAACTTCACAAAGGCTCTGAAGAAGAGCTCGGGAGTGGACCTGGTCCCGAGAGTCTACGTCAACACACTATATGACCAAGTACTTTCTCCGAAGAAACAAGAACCCATGATCGAGTTGTGGTCGCCTTGTGAAGTCGTGGCGGTTAGGGACGACCATTTCATCCTCTCCACCAACCCTCAATTTTTAGCGACTGTGATCATGAACGCAACATTGTACACTTGATTGTATTTTAGTTATCCTCTTTTATCAGTCTTGTAACTTTAAAGTTTGTTAATGCTTTGAATTGTTGAGCTTTTGTTCATTAAAATTTGATGTGCTTGAAACTGTAGTTCAATTACAAAGTTGTTAATTTTGTGTTCAATGTGTTGTAGTTGAGTTTGTTTTTATGAGAATAATAGCTTTACAATTGTCTTTTGTTCCAAGTTGATTTGTGGCATGCAAACCGAAAAAAGTTTAGATATTGACATATAACATATAAAGGTTCACAATTAACACTTTGATGTTCATGTTTTTGTGAGATGATACACACGTGATATTATTCAATCATATACACCTTTCTTCAGTAAGCAGTATATCAGATAAATCCCACTTTAGAGGAAATAATAAGTATCTCGTAGTAGCATCAAACATCTCCTTTGCCTGCCAAAGACAACAATTGGTGTTCACCATTTATGAAGAGAGAGCTAGAATTATACAATTCAACAATTATTGATGTAACTATAAGAAAGAAGAGTGCAGAAAATGAAAACGAGTTAGATACCAAAAGGGATGCAACCGATCAAAAGAATAGTTTATCACCAAGTCAATATCTTAAAAGGTAATGGTATCAATCTATGGAAATAACAACACTAGCATTACAGACATACAAAGCAAAGTACAAATATTGATCTATATAAACCCTAATTCATAACTAATTTATCAAACACTTGGAGATAAAGCACCATATTTAGAGAAAAATTGATAACAAAGAAAATTTTGGCCATACCTTTTGGAACACAAACAAAATTGATCAAGAAACGGAATCGATTGATATAGAGATGAAAATTGGGTAATTGCAGAGAAAAGTTGCACACTAAATTGATCAATCGTAGCCGGAAGTCGCAAAGGTAGGCGACGGGAAAATATCGTGAACTTAGAAATTGAGAACGATTTTATTTGGAGTTTTTCTATCATATGCCCTTAGGCATAGATTAAGAGTACTTGATTTAGAAACTAAAATCCTATTAGGAAATTAATAAACCATATTAAAAAAATCAAAATAACCTTAAATAATAAAATTTAACAAATAATTTTCCTTTTAAAATTCTTAACCTATGCCCTAAGGGTATAGGTTTAGAAAAACCGTTTTATTTGAAGAGTATGCAGAACTCAATCGATCGAGAATGATAATTTAAGCATACATAGAAAGGGAAAACTAGAGAGATATATGTGTATGCTTAAATTATCATTCTGTGTTCCTACCTTTGGAGTGGCAACACTGGCTCCAGCCTCCAGGCGCAACTTAATTTCCTGTAAAGACATCTGTAAACCGAGAAATGAGGGAGGCATTGGGTTCAAAGAACTTTTATCCTGGAATCGAGCGTGTATGGCCAGGGCTCTCCATGAACTTCATATAGGCGCAAACAACATCCGATGTCGTTGGACGAAAGCAAATCTGATGGGATCCTACTCCATTTGGAATATCCGAGCCAAAAGAAGAAGTAGCAGCACATGGCGTAGCCTCCTCCTTATCCGTGACCTCCTTCTTAGACGAGCTGCAACCTCTCAAATCCCACCTCTTATCTCCACTTCATCCAACAATGGCCGCTTCTCAGCCCGTAACACATACCACCTTCTTCGTGATCGCGCGCTCCAGCTTTGTTCCATGGAGTAAATTCCTTTGGCTTGGGCTCAAAACTCCCAAATGCTCCATGATCTCATGGATCGTCCTTAGAAAACGCCTTCCAACCAAAGATATACTCAAAGCTTGGCTCCCCTTTCCCGACCTGTCCTGCCCCTTGTGCTTGCAGCAAGATGAGTCTAACTCCCACATTTGGAACGACTGCAGCTTCACCAAAGGCATAATCTCAAGAATATGCAGGTGGTTATGCCTCCCTCGCAACATTGCTTCGCTTTCAGACTGGACCACCTGGCTCACCACCCACTTTCGTAAGAAGAATGTTTTTTCTAGCACACCAATTACGTACAATATATAATTAGTTGTATTTAAATAGAGAACACAAGGCCTAAAAGATAGGAATAAGATATTGCAAGGATAGAAATTCTAATATCCTATATATATATATTTTTTTTCTAATATTAACATCTTTACCCATTAATTATAGAAAAACTCATCTACTAAAAATAGCCCGAAACTCTTGCAAGTCACAAAACACCCCAATAGGCCGACGCGGAGGATCGATGGCGCGGCGCACCCTGAGGTGACGCGGTCGTGTCTCGACCCCCAGCCCGCGCCGTGACTCTTGAGCCTCCTGTTGCTGAGATGCGGGCCCATAAGCCCAAGACGCGGCCGTCGGTCGTGTCGACGATCGGCCCACAACCCGTGCTCTTTGCCCGCGATCACGACCCTCCTAGTGTGTTCAAGGTTTGGCCTTTCGTTCCGTCTTCGCTTCTTTTTTCGCCTCTGTCTCCTATTCCGCCTAATCCCGAATCATGTTCCACAAATCACACATCGATCGATTCCGGTTCCGGTTCCACCATTCCTTGGAACCGACCCATGGCTATTGAAGTATCGTGAAGAGGTACTGTACATCATGTTAGCTAGTTAAACTAACTCTAAAAAACGACCAATTAATATTTTTGGCTACGATTTTGCTATCCTTTTTAAAATTACATGTGTAACGTACGTGCAAAAATTAAGGAGAACCAAATGAAACTGGATGAACAAATTGGTTCTCGTTTTTCAACCACAACCACTATCGATAGATGTTCCTAGTCATGTCATTGTCAATAGTATGTCAATAGTATCTACTTCAAAGGAAATTTGTCTAAAACATAGCTAACTTGAACTAAAATTTTGAACTAAAACCGAACCCAGGTCTAGCTCCACTGAACCAACCTCTTGCGATTGTTGGATTAAAGTCTGCTTAAGCTTTTTATCGGATCATTTTACTTGAGTATGTTATGCTTTTTTTTCATTGGTTGGTATATTCAATTGGAATCACATTATTAGAGCCCTTTCAACAAACTTACAATCCTAAACTTCTTTAATAAGATAAAGTTCATAATTAATCATTTCATAAGCCAAGATATTTTAAGCCAAAGTGAGATATGTATTTCACTTTCAAATGTGCATAGAAATTGGTTGGAGTCCCATCTTACTATCAAAACCATCAAGATTAATTAATGGGCAATTTCCTCTTCATATGTATGTGGTGATTTTTTTTCTTGTGTACCATGTGGTAACATAAATTAACCTTGTGAGAGCCTAAATTATGAGCCCTACTCCAATTGTTTTCATTTCTCTTTTACTATTTGCATCTGTACGTAGTTATTTAAGTATCTAACAGCATTATTTATCAATTGCTGACTTCTTTAGTATTTCTTGTTGCAATTGTGTGAAATTGCAATTTAAAAAAAAAAATCAAAACAAACACACAAAAAGTACAATTTTTTTTTTCAAAAAAAATGAGGATGAAATTGCAAATAAGGAGAAGTCCCTGGATAGCAATCTCTTAATTAATGAACGTAGTTGTAAATTGTAATGGTGCATGGAAATGGCAATATGCTGCTACACAACGTCGTTGTCCTTTTTTTTTAATCCAACGTCTTTATCCCTCTTTAATTTCTTCTTGAATTTTTTGGTAGAGCATTTTTTCTTCAATTATATATTCCCTACAATTTGAACATTATGGTTATGTATTAATAATTAATCTCTATAATTTGAGTATATATAATGTAAACCCTAAATTTGTTTGAATAGAACTCATTTCCTCTAAGAAAATATTACGATATATGTATTTACAATTGGAACATATGTCAATTACATACATGTGATTTGTTTAAATAGCTGCTGTTTTGGGGTGCTATAAGTATTGTTCAATTCAATTTACTGCAAGATACATATTCTATATTTGTAGGAAGGCATGTTTAATGAGTATCCTAATTCAAGTCATGTAAATTAAAATGTTGTTGGCACTAATTAAAAAGGTTTATGTAATAAAAGATTGTAGAGGCTATTGATTATTTTAACTAGTTGAATGAATATGTGTGATGTGTTGCATTTTTATTTTTATAATTCTCTTAATTACATGTAATTGAAATGAAATTAATTTTTTTTGTCAACTTTATCATAAGATATATGTGTACGTGATGTGTTGCTTTTATTAGGGCTCATAGGTTTTCTAACCTTTTTATTGTAAGGCTTTCCTCAGTTGAATTTGACTATATAAGCTATCGAATTAAACTCCTTAAATCAAATTTCAGCCTTAATTATAACAATTAAATTGTGCAATTCAACCAAAAGAATTTACTCCATAATTATTAAACTCTGAAACATGCATTTAAGTTGACGTGACTTGGTCTTGGAATTTCCACACATATACAAGTATACAAGCCCTATATTTTATGTCCATGGCCATGTGGTAACATATAGTATTTTTTTTTTTTTGAAACGGTAAAGTTTAGGAGACCCCTACGGGGGGCGTCCTAGGGCATCCTTACGGATGAGAGCTTGCAGCTCTAGATTATCCAGAAGGAGGTTGGTAGGGATGTTGTGGCCCAGCTTAGAAATTTTGTCGGCCACGACATTACAATCCCTACCCACATGTCGAGCTGAAACAATTGTAAATTGTTGCAAGGAGATTATGATGTCTGATATTAGCATTTCGATTTCCCATGGGCATCTACTAATTTGTTTAATAGCATTAATCACAGTGAGATTATCACCTTCAATTTCAATGTTTTCTATACCTAATCTTCGTGCTTCCTTAATTCCTTCTCTTAGAGCATTAGTTTCCGCTTTTAAGATCGAGATAGCTCCTTGTTTCTTTGTGCCTATACCAACAATTTCTGCTTTGTGATCTCGAATTACAAACCCTGAGGTTGCTAGACCTGAATTAAGTTTAGAACCATCAAAATTCAATTTCAGATGATTACTAGACGGTTTTAGCCACTTCTCCTCTTTCCTTTTCTTCCTAGCATGTTCAATTTTTGTTTTCTGTACTACCCTCTCTTCATCTTCTTCCCATCTTTTTGATTTGTCCCATTGAACAATTTGGTTTTTTGTGTATTGTTCTAGATTCAAGATGAAGTCATTTGGGGTTTGTTGGAAGACTAACTTGTTTCTTTGATGCCAAACACACCACCAACAAACAAACAACTCTATAAAATCATTTTTGTCCATGACTTTAATTAAATCATTGAAGATCTCCCCAGTCG
The DNA here is from genome assembly GCA_964016875.1 of Fallopia convolvulus. Lineage (NCBI taxonomy): Eukaryota > Viridiplantae > Streptophyta > Magnoliopsida > Caryophyllales > Polygonaceae > Fallopia > Fallopia convolvulus. The sequence goes on from OZ024725.1 coordinate 62,012,742, forward strand.
ATTTATTTCTTATATCCCAATTTCTGATAATAGCCTCTGTTTTAATATTAATTGCCTTAACTAGTTTTTTTGTGTGCGGACATTCTATGAGCAAATGACCTATATTTTCATGTGTACAATTGCACATTAGGCATCCTGGAGGGGTGTCAACACCTTTCTCTTGTAGTCTTGCTTTTGTCGGAAGACCATTCTGAACAACTTTCCATAAGAAAATTTTGACTTTAGGATAAACATCCAGTTTCCAAATCCAATTATTAGGGTGTGGGGTTTGCTGGTGTACTCCCGTTATTAGTTCTATGGCTGAAGCCGTCGAAAACCACCCATTTTTACTAGGGGCCCAATATAGTCGATCTTGGATCCAGTTATCCGGTATTAAGACTTCATTTATTTGATTGACGATGTGTGTTAGAAGCATGCATTTTAAAACATCATTTCTCCATTTCCGATCATTGGTAATAAATTCTTTAACAAGAGTAGATTCATTCACAGACTCCGGGAATAAGGCAAATTTATCAAGTGACTCCGACAAGAGCCATTTATCTTTCCAAAAACTTATAGTCCGTCCATCACCAACTTGCCAAATAAGACCTTTAAAGAAATCTTCTCTAAGATTCATTAACTTTGTCCATTGCCAAGATGTATTTGTCTGTTTTTTATAGGTAAGGATTGATGTTCCTTTTAGATATTTTTCGTTCATTAGCTTAACCCACATGTTATCTGGTTCTGCTAGTAATTTCCAAAGAAGCTTCATTTGCATTGCTTGATTTACATGTTCAGTTTTCCTGACTCCTAGTCCTCCATGTGTCTTTGGTTTACAAATTTTATCCCACCCAATCAGGGGTTTGTAATGGATGTCCTTATTCCAAAAGAAAGTTCTGTTGATTTGGTCCAATTCTTTATGAACATTGTTTGGAAGCATGAAGCTTTGCATACTTGTTAAGCTTTTCGGTCATTTTGAATAATTTTTTTCAAATTTCGATAGGGACTGGATCGATCACATGCATTTACAATATGCGTACGTATAGTATAGTGTCTAATTAATTGATGGAATGCCATTTTAAGGTAGGTGATGGATGTGTTGTGTGTTACAGAGCACATAGAATTAAAGCTAGTGTTGTAATTGTATTGCCAATAAGTCTTGATTGTACCAATACTCAGTTGGTCTAGTGATAAAGTGGTGTTAGACTCCTTAAGTGTTGTCCAGGAGGTTCGAAGTTCGAATATCACTGGCGGCATGTATGGAGAAACTGATATTGGGAGGGTCTCCCCCAAAATGGGGCCACGAAGTACCCGGTCCGGATGTAGAGCGGTGTCCGACCGATCGAACCGGGCGAGCTAAAAGGCAAAGACCAAAAAAAAATAAGTCTTGATTGTGACCTTTACTCAGATGATTTAAATAGTTATGCATGCATCTATGTTTACAAGATAATCATTATATATAAAAATGAAAACCAATGTTGAAAGTGGTTTTATCTCTTTTAAGGTGCCCATGTGAAATCTAAAACTACTTTTATTTAGATAGGAAAGAAAGTGTATATATGTGTAAACCATGATTATATTTGTAAAATTTAGATGAAATCATTTCTTCTTTTCCAAATGCTTATTACCAAAATCTTCTTCTAAGACAAATAGTAAAACAAAAACAATTTTTTGAGACATTTTGTAAAACAACTCGAGTATATATAAAGGTATATATAAAAACTAAAAGAAAACTAAAAAAAACGAAATTTTGAAACCGCCTATATATATATTTGACCTTCAAGTTTTGAAAGCTGAAAGTGGGGTAGTGAGGAAGTATCTGATAAACTTGTACATATAACATATGTATGGAACATGTAACATATATATGTATGGAATGTAGAAAATTTTGAATTTTGGTAGTGGTGGTAAGCAATAAGTACTATGTTAAAATAGGAAATAGTAGGTGGTAAGCAATACGTACTATGTACTTATAGATAAGAGGGAGAGAATCAAATGTTAAAATGTGCTAGTATATTCTTTTTGTAGAAATTAGGACTTGCTATAATTTGCTTATTGAAAAGTAATATTTTTTTTAAAGTATACTTCTCACATTTGATGTATAGGTTTCAGATTAGTGCTAGCTAGGGATAAGGCAAGTTAATTTGAAAAAATAATGTAAACCATTTCAGCCGGGTTAACTTAATTTATAGGACATTCAAAGTGCATTATCACTTTGGTTAAAGCTTGTTATACCATTTATGTGTACAAAGTGTTTGTACCAAAAAAAAAATTGAGTACAAACTACAAAGTGGTAGAAAATATAATCAACGTGTTTTACATTATATACGTCATTGCAAAAAAAAAAACTTGAAAAAATAGGTTTTTCTAACATCTTTTTTAATTAATTAATACTAAAACTTGCTAAAAATAGCATTCAATTAATATATTTTTAGCTCCAATGTCCTTCTTAATACTACTAAATCTCACCCATTGGGTGATATTACATGATTTAGTCTCATATTAATTTTGTACACAAAAAATAAAATCACATCAACTCTACTAAATCTCAAACTCTTGCTAACGCGCCTCGATCCAACAGTAAGCAATGCTAACTAATTTGAAAAAATAATGTAAACCATTTTAGCCAGGTTAACTTGTTAGCATGTACATAATAATTGTTGATTACAAACCTAATCAATTGAAGACAAAATTTGAAATTGCTGGATAGCTGTTTTTGTTTGGCTAAAACCCTAATTAATATCACATGGTAAGGGGATGCAAATGCATGATGGAGACATGCACACAATTTGAATTTGAATTTTGATATAGTGGTTTTATCTGTTTTAGGGTGCCCAAGTAAAAATCTGAATCTACTTTTACCTTGATAGGAAAGAGTAGGTGGTAAGCGTTATTGATTTCTTGCCCTAATGTTTGGTTGTGTACGTGTTTTGACCTTGAATTTCCTATATGTACGCGTGTTAAAGTATTGTACTAGTAATCATATATACTCCATTCATATTATTGATGCATGGCTGACAGGTCTAGATGAGCTCTAATTAATATATTGTACGAAGTTGATGAAAGAAATTTGGACTTGAAATGTACGTACGTTAGAACCCTAGCTAGCCCAGAGTACTTTTGATGTACATGTACATGTATATATTACCCTAGAGAGCTAGCTAGTTATGTTATGTTTTGGTTAACTTAGATGTCAATGTCACCCTCTCTACAAGTAATAACATTGTTTCGTAACACACAAGTTTAAGTGTGAAACAAAGTCGAATTAAACTGAAAGATTCGAGTGGTCCTGCACATTAATTATTATATACTCGGACCTCTTGGCCTGCTTGGTCTTCTTCACCTCGCTCTCTCCAAATCCACGGAATTACTTTGAGCTTTCTCCTACTACTCTTCGTGGTCGTTTCTCGATCTGTGAAATCCACACGTATCTCCAATTAACGTACCCATCATGGATCCACACACAAAATCATCCACCCTCATCCTCCCTGCTTTCCACTCCCTCGTACTGTGGGAAGCTCAGGCACAGCAGCCCTCCCACACCGTACTGGCCGACGACCCAGCTGGCTCTCTCTACTCCAAAATGAAGGAAAAATGGTACGTGAGCATATCTATGTATATGTTCGATTACCATCTCCTAGCTAGCTTACTTGATTGATTACCAGCTGAACTTGATTAATTTCGTTGTATTCCCCAGGCTGCTGCTTTCAGACGGTGAGGGCGAGGGAGACGACGACTTCTTCACCTCCTATGTCGACTGTGATCAAGGTTTTGATGCCATGATGGGCTTACTCAGAGGGATTAATTATGCATATGGTAATCCCTTTAATATTTAATATTACCCATGCCCCAGTTTCTTAATTTCTTTCAAAATTAAAGTGACTATTAATGTAAACTACACACTATAACGTACGTTAATTTGTCTTAATTGAACAGGTTTTGAGAAGCCTCGTGTCGTCGTCTTTGACATGCTTAGGACAAAGTCTCTGTCTTCTGATCATATCAAGGATCAGGTATATATATATATACCCTGAAAAAGTGAAACGTGCACATGTTCTCCATGACTCCATCTCACACAATTTTTTATTTTTTTTACATTGATGGAATTAATTGGTTCTCTTTGGAGTAGATCTACGACTACCCGGACTGCTACTTCCGGGTCGGACCGCCCGCGAACCGCGCTGGACTACTACTTCCGTGTGGATTCATGTGCGGAGCTCCACTGTTAGGGTAATGAAATCGATCAATCGTTGCCTTTTTTTATATAACTTGGTTTAATAATTTTTCTGGCTTTGGTTAGGTGTGGAATATTCAAAGTAACCTTGCAAACTCTAATTACTACCATATATACATATGTCCCTAAAGTTTTGTGGGTAACTTTAGGGACATATGATAGTATGTCCCTAAAGTTGTAGAAAAAAGATCGAATACTTAATAGTATATAGTATCATAGTATATTGTATGTATATTCTTCTCTTTGTGGGATTTAGTTTCATACCATATATATATTAATATGTTGTTCTTTTTTTCATGTAAAGGGGCATCACATGTTGTATCTTGGAGTGGGCTGACATAATCAATGCCCACATAATCTCCGGTCAAGAAATTGTGAAGGTTTGCAATTTTTGTTTACAGGACTTGCATATATTTGAATTATCTTTACTAAAAACAATCAGAAACGTACTAAAACTTACCCATCTATCTTGCATATATTTGATCAGTCAATTGCCTCGATCACCCAGAAGAAGGTGGACGGCTATGTGTTTGAGGATGTTTCAAATGGGTAAGTGTTCAATCTGTTCTTTCATCATTATCTTAATTGTCCTTGTCTTAATTAATGTGCTGTTTAATAAGTGATAGACATTTGAATTGAGACAGGATGATGCTGACAAAGGAGAGTAATGTATGCTTGGCTGATGCTGATCCGTTGGTTGATGATGCTGATAAGGTAATTAAAAAGACATGAACAAGGTCGATCTAATTTTAGGGATATATATATATATATATATATATATATATATATATATATATATATATATAGCTTGAGTATGTTTGTTTGTTCAGGCTTTGATGAGATCAAAGAGCAGAGAAGGATTCTCTGACTCTGTCCATGCCAACAAGAATCTTGAAGAGCTCTCCTCTTCTTCTAACACTTTTACAATCAAGGTAAAAATATTCAAACATATAATGACAGGCCTTCATCACTTACATCTATACATGTCAATATGTCATGACATCATATATGGATTTTCATGCAGGATAATGATGGGACGATCTCAACTAATCCAACAACAAACGGTGCCAAGGAAATCACCCCTCATCTTGGTTACAAGGTCTTTTTTGCGTTGATCCTCATTTTGGGTTTATCAGGTAAGTGTCCCTTCTAAGTTCTAACTACTATATATAAAACCAAACTCTAATTAGTTTCTATTCTAATTCTGTTAAGTATATAAACTTGTTTTCCGGCCTAAGTTTCCTTCTTAAGTTTATTTCATGTACTAATCTCTTTAGTACGCATAGTACCATGAGTTAGTGGTGGAAATATAGTCATTAGAAGTTAAGTTTGACTAAGTCCTAAGTTAGTGCAAGTAGTGCACACTTCTGTTATGTTTTCTCTGTTTTTCATTCACATAGAAAAATCATCGAACTCATCTAACTGTTTAATGACTTTGTCATTAAGTAGCCATGAGCCACGCTGCCGTTGACCCCGTGTGCAAGCAGGCTCACCACCCTTCGGCTCATAAACCGAAGGTGGTGGTCCTTGTCCACGGGCTCACCGCCGGTGGGTGGTTCTGGTTCAAGGTTCGCTTTCTTCTACTGGAAGCCGGTTACAAAGTAATCGTTCCATGCATTCATCCCACCTCTTAGATATATTATAAAATTTATTATTGTTGTTATGTTATTGTTAGCATATAAAATATCTTCTTTACATAATATTAGGTCATATTCTTTACGTAATATTACTTTGATTCTATGCTTACAAGCTTAGGAAAGTTATTTTTACGAGTGCCCAATTACTCGTTCTTTAACAATACACTGTGCTTTAATATCTCTATGATATTAAAGTTTTCTATCTAATCAAACGGCTAGCACCTCAAAATAATATTTGAGGTATCCGTTTTGACATATCCATTTTGATTTCGAGCTGGCACATCATTCTTAAAAGAAAAAAAAATTATGCTCGAATTAAAATATCTATAAAGTAACATTCCTAGCTAGACTAAACTAAGACTCTTTTTTTTGTAAACTAATCCAAATAATAGCCTTCATTCACACGGCCGAGGCATCGGCATGCAAGAGGAGACGCCACCCTCCGGCTCATAAGCCGCAAATGGTTCTCGTGCACGGATTCTCCAGCGCGGGCTCTATCTGGTTTCAGACCCGGTACATTCTCGAGATAGCCGGGTACAATGTAACAACAATTGATCTCAAGGCCTGCGGACTAGATATGACCGACATCTCCACCGTGCACACTTTTGAAGACTACAATGAACCCTTGGATAGGTTCATGTCTCAGTTACCGGAGGAAGAGAAGGTTGTGGTGGTGGGATTGAGCGCTGGTGGAGTCAGCGTCACAAAGATCCTACACGACCACCCCCGTAAGGTTTTGGTAGCCGTATACTTGTCGGCTACCATGCTCAAGAATGGATACGTGTCCTGTAGGGATCTTGACATGGTAATTAAGCTCATAAACTTTTCTCTCTGTTGTTTTATTATTGGAATTTAGGTTTAGGGAAATAGAAATAATCTCATATTAACTTATAAATAATCTCATCTCAACTAGGGCTTGCCCAATTTCGCCAATTCATCATGCCGCGCTTCGTGCCCTACTGTTCCGAGCCCGACTTGCTTCCAGAAAACCAGCTTAGGATGGGCAGAGATCCCACTAAAAGACCAGACGGCGGTAAAATTATATGCTTTATATATCATAATTGTTCCGAATCATTAAATTAACAAACCCTTAAACATTTCACATTTTAATCAATTTTTGTGTAGCTCTACACCTTAGGGAAGTCTACGGGTCGGCCAGGGCCTCTACGGGCAATCATTGCATCGAACTTCACGGAGGAGGCCCAGAGGAGCTCGAGGATAGACAGGGTCCCGCGGGTCTACATCAAGACCCTCTTGGACGGAGTTCTCACTCCCGCCCAGCAGAGCGCGATGATAGAGGCTTGGCCGCCCTGTGAGGTCGTGGAGATCTACAACGGGCACGACACCCCGTTTTCGATGCCGCAAGTTCTCTTCGGGCTTATCGTGAATGCTACGATGTACTCCCCACGTAATTAGATCAGCATGTGCTTCTCTCTCTTCTCTATGGAAATGTATTAGAACCTGTACTTGTGAGGTCATTAAGGTTGTATGATGTCTCTGATCTTATCATCTGACTGTTTCATTGATTTTATCATACTTGACTATGCTGAGCTTGTAACAGTTTGTATGGAATTAATTTACTTTCATGTGCTTGCTTTAATGTAGTAACTTGTTCTTATGTATGTGTGAGAGTGCTTAAGATTGTACTTGAAATTGGAAACTGAATGTTGTGATAGTAACGATCAATATATGAATAATTAAATTGGGCTCCTATACTTAAGTACGAAATTACAACCCATGAACCAATTAAATTGGGCTTTCAAGTTCAATCCATTTTGCTCGTCTGAATTGACTAAGTTTTAAAAAGCCAAATTCAACACTGGAAGGCAGAAGGGCTTAGGATGAAAATATGTAATCATGGTCTCATGGATCAAATGTATATTGGGCTTAGGATGAAAATAATGACAAATATTATAGCCCAAATTAAAACGACCTATTCCTGTCCGACCTAAAATATTTCAAAGTTAGATTGGACCAAACCAAGAATTGGAATAAACATCCCTTATTTTAACTTTTTGTATTCAACCACCCGTTATATTTATTTTTACAAAAAACCACCCTTTATGTATCTAGTTTTTCAGTTTGCCACCTTTTTGACAGATTCTGTTAAGCATCGGTTATATGTAGTCAAAGACAATTTTGCCTTCCCATTTTTATTGTAATTACAAAGATCGAAAAATATATATTAAATTCTTCTTACACCCAAATCAGATCTGGAAGTGAAACTTAAAAAAATTGACCGCGGTGTACTGCACACATGTAGAAAAGAACATATTGGTTCAAGCTTTCTCACACTTTTTTTCATCAACCTCACGATTCTTGGAGAAAAAAAAGTACATATTTGAGGTTGGTAGGAATTCGAATAGAAGGCATTGTTCCCTTTCAATATGAAACAGACTTATTATTCCCTTTCATCGACCTCGATATACTACCATGTAGTACTTGCATACTTAATATTAAATAAATGAGATGTTAATTAAGTTGGATTAGTCTCAAATTAGTTCGTAATTTGATTTATCTTTGGATCATTATAGTGATATGTACGTTAAAAAAAATGAACTTATTATAGTGATAGAATTTGAACTCATGACCAAATCAGCCTTAAGCCCTTAAGATTAATCTGCCATTCTTCTATTCGAAGGCATATGGCTTAACTATCCCTAAAATATACTTTTTTGTTGATTGAAATATCAAATAATATTGGTGATTTTAGTGTCATTAAGTAATTATCTCTATATGGAAAAAATACTTTTTAGTGTGATTGAGGTTCATACGATCGACACTATGAGATCTTACTTTGCTATGTCACGGGTTTGGGTGTGCGGAGTGTGCGATCGTGTAAGCATAGTTGAGGTCTAGAAGGAAATATTAAGGAGAAGTTGCATTACCTGAAAGGGAACAATAAGTTTGTTCCATATTGGAGGGAACAATGTCTATTACTTTGGAGGGAACAGTGGTTCACTTGAGTGGGAACAATAGTTCTCTGACGCATGCCTAAAATTTCGGCACATATTTATTTGTTGATAATGGTCATGTAATTATTGTTTAACTGCATTGTAACTTCCTTAATGAGTTAATAACTGATGGGTGACGTGGGTTATTGATGATAACCTTTCGTGGCACTTGGTAACCGTCGTTAACTTCTAGTAACTGCTGGTAACTGATGTAACCATTCCCTAAAATAGTTTTTATTTGCCTAAATAAAAGGTTATTGGGAGATTTGTGTCGGGTGGGTTCACGTGGGTTTACATAATCAGAGGAGAGTGTCTCTCTCCATGGTTGAACTTCAAGTAAAGTCCAATATCCATTTTACATGAACTCTAAGGTTCGATCTCATTCATGAGCCTTGATAGAGATTGGTTGGTTTGTCTTATCTCACTTCAAATTTCGTGGATATTAGATATTATGCATGATCGATTGAGAATCATATTTTTACTAGCACGAAACTCACAATTATTGGATATCAAATATTAATTGAGTTGTTGGGTCGATTTAAACCTGCACGAAACTCGAAATTATTTGACTCAATTGAATTATAAGTTTTAGCAATGCAAATCCAAAATGACCGAATTCGAATCCTAATCTGAATCCGACAAAACCAATCCAATTAACAGTTCTAGTGAGAACTCATGAAAATTGTGTAACCAACATCCGTAGAAAGATCGAGAAAACTTTATAGCAACTAGCAAGTGATAATGCAATTTGGTTTTTTTTGGTAGAACATATTATATATCTCATAAACAATCGTTCATATATATAACGGTTAGCCATTGATTGACTTTGTGACCATATCTCATTGTTAGATATATCTTTCCTTAGATTACATAGACATTAGTAAAGTAACAAAGAGACGTGCTTTATAGCACCTGAGCAAGATTTAGGTTGGTGGGACCCGGTGGTCCACGTGAAAGCTGACAAACAACATAATTCTCATGTACTAGGTTTTGGACAGTTCAAGTAACTCAGTTTAACCCTTACAAAAATATTAAATATGAACAAATTTTTTTTAACTGTAACCAGAACATGTAAGTTTTATAAAGGGCTATATCAAACATGATCAAATTAACTAACATTCTCACATACTAAAGTTTATAAAGGTTATATGATCAACCTAACCTTCTCTTATACTAGCTTATGGATAAAAAAATTCACGAGATATAATAATGATTTTGCATTGGATTCCAACCTCCAATTCTCCAAACCTCCTTCTTTCTGACACGTTTCACTTTCCTGTTTTATATTTACGAACCTACGAGAAAGAAATTCAGTCGCCATCTTTCGTCTTCCTCCTCTCAAACATCAAAATCCCCCCATTAAAAACCAGAGAAAGGTCACAGGGCTTCAATTTCATTTCCCCTCATTTACTTCCATAGTTCCATTTAAAGATTGTTAATTTCGTTAAATCAATTTGATGGGTTTCGTTTTTGGCGAGAAATGGAGTGGTGCGAGAAGATGATTTCGTAGAGCAATGGCACGTGAGCACTCAAATTCGTCAAATTATCTGTTTAATGGAATTGAACTCATATGATTTGGCAAAAAGATCAAGTCTTTGAATCTCTTACTGTTTCATGACCTAATTTCATGTTCTGCTTGCAAATGTGATTAATATGGTGTTTTCTGTTCTTGTATGTCGTGTCAACTGATGGCTCTCAGACCCGAGATCCGTCTCGTGGTGCCGCTAGCAAGTGAGATTTGCGGAAGCGAAGCTTGGTGGTGTCGCTAGCAAGTGGCGCGCCTACGCCGGCACCGATGGTGTGGATGCGGGCGTAGGCGCGCCCCTTTCGTGATGTGCAACTTGGGCGTCGCAAGGTGAAGGTGTCGGGGCTCTAGATCTAGGTAAGATCTCGGACGCTAACAAGGATCGATCGAACTCGATGCTAGGTGTCTAGGTTTAATACGAAAAAGTTGTGACTCGACTTTCTATTTTAAATTAATATGGTGTTTTCTGTTCTTGTATGTGTGTCAACTGATGGCTCTCCGATGCGAGATCCGGCTCGTGGTGTCGCTAGCAAGTGGGATTGGCGGAAGCGAAGGTTGATTGTGGCGACGCCAGCACGGATGGTGTAGATGCGGGCGTAGGCGCGCCACTTTCTTCTAGATCTAGGTAAGGATCACGGACTCCATCAAGGATCGATCGAACTCGATACTAGGTTTAATCCCAAAATTTGTGACTCGACTTTATTTCTATTTTAATTAAATTACGAAATGAACCGGGTAATCATATTGCACTATAGAGTACAGAAATAATCATATATATTAGACTTTAGATGGTACGGCATATTTTAGATTGCTTCTAAATGCTATGATATGTGTAGGTGAAAGAATAATTATTAGTGCTTTTTCTTCAAAAGAAAAGAAACATTATATGGTCTATATTATATATGTACTAGGGTTGTACAACCGGTCCGGACCGGCGACCGGTGGACCGTAATTCTGAAAAATTATGGGGTTTAGACCGGTTTGGACCGGATTATTTACTATATATCGTTAGTCTTACAACAACATTAATTAGTTTTTCTCTCTTTAAATTATCAAACAAGTTGATTATAATAAGTTAAGCCAAAGACTACCAAAATATTTCAATCAACATAACACTCGGTTAATTGTATCCTTGTGTAAATAATAACAACAGTTAATTGATCTATCAATTGACCAGATAACTTGATTCATTCATCGAAGAACTAAAATGAGTCTATCATCTTCTTTAAGATTAAAGCAAGTATCCTACAACAATGGCAAACCCAAGTTAAAGAAATAAATAAAGATTAAAAAACATTCTAATGCTATAATTAAATCGGTCTTGGCTTGGAACTATGATGGGATCAACTCCATCTTTTGCTCGCTCATTTAACATATCATAAACTTCAACTTGACAATATTTGGGTAAGAACCCTACAATGAACTTGTGGCAAGTATGCTAGGTCAGAAAAGAAATCAAGACTTTGATCTAGATTGTCATTCATTCTGTCACGCATCGTCAAAACCAAGCATCCGCTTGTGACCAGCTCCTCAGATTGACACGTGAGGAATATAGAAAAGTCCATCTCCGGCTACGTCAACACCAGGAGACTAGTGACGTAGCCAGAGATGTCGCAGTTGTAGTCGTTGAGCGTGCTGGCAAGGCTACACACGCGCTTGGGGAATTGGTCGTTGAAGAAGTCTAACACGGTTACAAAGCTGAAGTACTCGGCCATGCCCAACAGAGTGAGCTGCAATTAGAGGTAGAACACTGACAACGCCTGCCAAATCTTAAGCTTAATTAGGCCTACTTGAAAAAAAACATGCATTAGTAAATCTTAAAATCTACAACAAGCATGGGAGCAACGAAAAAAACAAGGCCGATGCCCATGTGTTGGAGCAAAATGATGCCCCGCTGGAGGCCAATGATCTCGGATAATTGTGGGATGATGAGGCATGTGTAGAGAGGGCTCGACACTGAGTTGGAAATTATGGAGATGATGCCCAAGGTGGCCGCGGGGATCTGGAATTTGTTGACATCTCCGACTACAACACTAGCCTCCTGGTCTTCTTTCTCAAGAGGCACCGATTCATCTATATGACACCCGAGGGGAGCGTCTTCACGAACATAGCACATTCACCCATAGCAGGATTAGCAGCGTTCTAAAAAGCGGAAGCTACAACTTTCGGAACGGGAGCCTGCTACGGCATACTATGATCCGCCTTTGAGTGGGATAGCTTAAGCTTCCTATCACCGACGAAGTCAAGTAATTTTAATTAGATGCTTAGATCTTACACTAATTGACGATCAACAAGGTTTTTGAACAAGGTGGCCCTAGTCAAAGAAGACAATCTGAGCGATATCGGGGAGTGCTTGAACAAGCTAAGTGGAGGTTCACTAGCGCGCAAGATATAAAGGAGGTGAAGTACATTCTACGATTCTTACCTGTGTCGGCGTTTAACATCCTTTGGTACACGGTCATCGATGAGCAATTCGCGTTCATGGTTCCCCAAGGACTCGAACTACTAATCGATCACCATGTAGTATAGGATTCCAAACGCCGACACCGGAAGGACTCGAAGAATGCATTTCACCTCCTCTATATCCTGCACGCTACGAAGCCTTCACTTGTTCAAGCACTCCCCGGTAGCGCTCAGGTCGCCTTCTTCAACTAGGTCCGCCATGTCCTAGAAATTCGCGAATCATCAATTAATGTAACAAATTAACATCTAAATTAAAATAATATACTTGAATTCATCGGTGAGAGGAAGCCTGACGTGGACCCCACTCAAAGGCGGATCGTAGTATGCCCTAGCAGGCTCCCCTTCAGAAACCTTTTGGAACAATACTACACGTGAATGTACTATATCCGTGAAGACGCTTCCCTCAAGCGTCACATAGATGAATCGTCGCCTCCCGAGAAAGAAGACCAGAAGACTGGTGACGTTACCGAAGATGTCGGCAGATTCTAGATCTCTGCGGCCACCTTTGGCGTCATCACCATGATCTCCAACTTCATTCCAGACCGCCTCATCGTCTCATGACTGTCCAATATCATTGGCCACCAGCGGGGCATCATTGTGCTCCAACGCATGAGCATAGGCCTTGTTTTCCCTGTTGTTACCATGCTCGTTGCAGGTATTAAGCATGCATGTCTTTTCCTCAAGTATGCCTAATTAATTTATGATTTGCCAAGCCCACAACGAGACTGTGTCAATGTTCTACCTCACACTGCGACTCACTCTGTTGGGTGTAGCCGAGTACTTCAACTTCCTAGCCGCATTAGACGTCTACACTGACCAGTTCCTCGAGCGCGGCCTCAACGCGCTCAACCTTTGCAAATGCGGATGCGGCATCTCAGGCTACGCCACCAGCCTCTTGGTGAGGTATACAACATATTTTATTTTTCATTCCATATAGTACAAAATTACAAATGTACTACAAAAACAACAACAACAATAATAAACCAGTGAATCTTCCCTTACGTGATATTTGGGGGGTCAAGTTGGGCACCCCTGGCTTAAAGCGACGGGGGAGTGACCAATAGACTTGACAAGACCAAAGAGCACATGAAACCCATAAAGCACATAAAAAACGAGGTAACCAAAAGGCAAAGAAAAGGCAAAGCACTACTGAGGCGAAAGAAACAAAACAAAACAAAAACAAATCATAGAACCAAAACAAAAACGCCGAAGCCTCAAGATGCGCTTCGATTTCACCAAAAAATGCATAATCTGGCGACTCATATTTTTTGTTGTAGGAATCTGATAAAAGATCAAAGCTTAGCTCTTGCAGCCTTGCCATCATATATCAAATACAACCATCACCTTTCCAATTGCTCAGAAGGCAAGATGAGCCTATAGATTGTAGACAAAAACAAGGAAGTAGGATCAGAATGGCTATAAGTGTGGTTACAGAGTTTCGGTGAATCTAAGGTTGAGTCTCATAATAATGACCGATGTGGTGGCGCGGCCAATGGCCTTATCCCAGACACGGGTGAAGGGGTCGTTGAAGCGCACGCTCATGGCCTGCTCCTCCTCCTGGGCAGACTTGGATGTAGGTGTGGTCTCATCATTAACCTACTCAACGCAAATTCGGATTCTAGTTGAGAAGAACAAGTCCAAAAATTCGGATTCTAGTCTCATCACCCAAAGAAAAGTATCCAACAAATTCTATTAATTTGTGTTTTGTATTAATTAATTGTATGGTAATGCATATATTAATTTTATGTATTGGTTGCTCTGATAGTGATTGTAGTCAAATAATCTTCGGTGGCTGACCTTTCTCTACCAACAAGCTTCATTTAATGTCCATGTAATACTTTTTGACTTTATCCGCCTTCTTTATATGTGAATGCTTGGCTTGATTTGGCTGGCTAGTAGCTTTTTTAACTAAATTAAATCGATCATACTGTAAATGTTCTAAAAAAAAATTACAGATTTGTTTTGGTCGAAAAAATAAATTACAAATTTATTGTCAATTTGTCATCGCTAAGTTACCAATTTATGGCCACCCAACAGAGAATGTTACATTATTTCATGCAATGATATGATATATGATATATCTTGATTTATTTTCTTACGTATGTACAAATCTAGCGCCACAACATACAAAGACCGATCATCGCAGATAAAGAAGTGGTTGTAAAACTTGTCATTTTAGTCTCATATTTTTATTTTATAAAACTTGTCTTTAATTAATTGACATCGCATAATCTCATAATAACAAAAAAAATATTGTACCACTTCAAAAGGTGATTATTGACTACGTCTCAGATAAGAGTCAATGTAGATCTAGCTAAATTTCTACATTTGGAGTTTTAGGTTTTTCGAAAATCTGTAATTTATAATTAGGGCGTATATAAGTATGTAGTCCATTTGAATTATATTTGTTACGTTTTTCAAGATGGACAAAGGCTACAAGATATTGGAACATCTCCAATCCTAATATTGTAATTAAATGGGTGGACAAAAACCACCCATTTAATTATAAATTATTACAAACCACCTTTATAACGAAATCCGTTAAAATCGAACCACCCAAACACCTTTTATGTTCAGTTCTGTTAAATGCGCGTCTGTTTTTTGCATATGTTTAACAAAATTGAAATTAAAAAAACAAACAAAGAGCATATCATTAAAAAATGGGTGTGGGTGCGAATCGACAAAGAGCATCTGATAGGAAATTTCGCCCCACGTATTCAATTTGCCCTCTTTAAAATTTTCCTTTTTGCGTTTCCACCATTGATGACTTATCTCCAATTTTGCCCCACGTATTCAATTTTCCCTCTTTAAAGAACTCTAACAGGAAATTTCGCCCCTTTTTGAAGAACTTTACTGAAATTTTTTTAATTTACATGGTGTTCTGAAGAACACTAAAAAAAAATCTACGCTTGTTTTGTTTTAAGGATGTGGTTATGTACATCAGCCTATTAATTTTTTTCTTTTTTTTTAAAATTGAATTTTGTTATAAATATGCAAAAAAGTAATAAGGGTCCACGCGCTTTTGACAGCACTAAACGGAAAATTAAGTTTGGGTGGTTCAATTTTAACTAAACTTGTCATAAAGGTGGTTTGGGATAATTTGTAATTAAACGGGTGTTTTTTTTATAAATATAGATCATTATAAGGGTGGTTTTCGGTAATTGACCCGGAAACTTATTAGAATGAGGTTCTTGATGCAAATCCTCTGCCTTGCATATGCCCATGAACTCCGAAATAGGTATTTACCTTGGAGTTCTGACGCATCATGGCCGAGTTGAGAAGGGTAATTTTCAGCCCTTTTTAGACAGGGTAACTCGGAGACAAAGAGGTCTATGGTTGGGAGGATAACCCTAGCTAATTCAATTCTTACTAGTTTACCCATCTACACGATGCAATCCACGTTGATCCCACATTCTATTTGTGATGATAATGACAAAGAGGTCCGTGGTTTCATTTGGGGCTCTCAGAATGAACAAAGAAAGATCCATCTTGTTTCTTGGGAGAAGTTAATGTTGCCTCGTAAGCATGGGTCCTTGTGGGATTCGAAAATTGCTGCTTTGGCCAAGTTAAGGTGGCGAGCTTTACAAGAACAAGACCGTCTTTGGAGTCGGGTTATTCAGAGTTTTTTCCTACTACATAAAATAGCTTTACAAGAACAAGACCGTCTTAGGAAGTCGGGTTATTTTGTTTTTATGTGAATATCTTGCAACGATGACCCCGACAATCTTATACTATGTGGAAGGGTCTTGTTCATGGGGACGACTTTGTTGTCACAAGGAATTAGAGCCTCGGTAGCTAATGGAAATCGCACCCTTTTTTGGTCTCATAATTGGCTCAAAGACAAGTCCCTTTTGACGTTCGGATGTGCATAGCACTAAATTGCCTGTTTGGTATGGTGTGTTTTGAAGGCAAGGAACAAATTGATTTTGAGTCTTGATCAGCTGAATGCGGTTCTAGTCTTGCCATTTGGCCAAGACAACTTCTTTGACGGCTTCTACTACATGTACAAATGGTTCACCAGCTTTCCCGAGCGAATGGCAGCCATCACCTGAGGACTGGGTCAAGCTAAACTCCGGTGAGTGGCTGGTCAAAGTGCAAAACACTCCTAGACGCTTGAACACGATGACAGACACACTGGCTAATTTTTCTATTGGTTTAAATGTTTCTTTTGCTGAATTTTCAACACCTCCTGCTTGTATCCTGGCTTCTCTTAGCCATCAGAACTTTGTCCCTCTTCAACTAAGCTAATAATAAGCTAAAGGGTGATGCAACCTATCTTCAACTAAGAGAGAACCAAAACAAAGAACTCTTAAGGCAATGCAACCTAGAAATATCAACAGAGGAATGATGAAACAAGCATGGCAAGTTTGTGCAGATAATTCTCTCACAGCTGCACCCACATAACAGTCTCAGGTTGCATTCTCATCATCTCAATAAAAATTTACATGCCCCAAAATGCTCCGAAGCCAATCCAAACCCAGAATTTAACCACAATTAAAATTTTCCTGATTTTATTTTCCTACTCTTGTTGGGTTCTAACGCTTCCTCTTGGCGGATCCAGCTGAGCCTTGGCCAGTTTTCTTACCTGATGAAGGTTCAGAACTTCCCTTGCCTCTTCCTTTCGGTGTCTTTTTCGTACCTGAATTCCCCGCGCCTTTTAACTCCACTTGAACTTGAACACCTGAGCAATGTACACCATCGCGTTAGATAAAAGTGAAGCAAAGAAGAATACAAGTGTCGTATGCAAAGAGAACACGAAAGATGGAATTGCCTTTGGCGTGATTACTCTCAAGATCCACTTTAAGCTTTTTCCCGCCATCACCACTTTCCTCTGCAAATCAAATAATGAATCATAGCATAATTAAAGTTCAAGTTAAATACAAAAAAGATTGTCATTTTAGTCCTCTAGTTTAGTTAACAAATATTGTCATTTTAGAGCTTTATGTAAAGATTTATGTTGAGACATGTAGAGACTTTCTATACAAAAATTCTTTTCAATCATCGCCTGAATTCATAAAAATTAAACTAACCAGTTTCTTCGGTGTCTGATGTGACTTCATCCTCACTTTCTTCCCCTAGACCGGCATTTTCCTCTGCCACTTCCTCCGCAGGTTCAAGAATGGCAGCAATGCGCTTCTTAGGGGCCTTTTTGATACCGGGGAGCGTGATTAAATCAGCCGTCTTAACTACACGTGAACTGCTGCCTTCTTTGTATGCCTTTGTCAATGCAGATTTAACAGCTGGCTGAATGCCATCAAGTGGATTTGGATAGCCCTGACAGAAACCACATTGTGAGAGTCCACTTAAGATTGATAAATATAATTTATGGAGCTCATGTGAGGTATCACACCTTAAATTTTGATAATTCCACGATTGTATCGAAGTCCTCCTGATTAATAGAATATTGATCCATGAACTCCACTACCTTCTTAACTGCTTCATCCTGAAAATTTCAGATACATTATATGTTGGAATAAATTGTGCTGTTGAAAAAGATGATCTTTATAATTATAGATGTTGATATCGGGTTTTTTTTTCTATTGAACATAAATATTTGGCTGCAACAAAATCATACAGAAAATGGTATAACAAAAGGCAATACCAAATAATAGAAGAATAACTACTAGCAGACTGCCACCCGTGCTACAATAGTGCAATTTAAGTTCAAATCCTAACCTTTGGAAGAGAGCGAAGAGGCTCAGCAAGTTGTTTCAGAAGTAGAGTAAGGTAATCAAGCCGTAGGGTTCCCCTGAAAAATAAGGAAGAAATGCTCACTACATAATCCCAAAGAGAAACAATGGTAGTCAAGTGGTCAAGTTATATAATACTCAAGAAACTGTAATGTCCCACACTTGTTAGGTAGCTGAAATTCAACAATTCTCAATGACAGTAATGAGACAATAACTGCCTAATTATGCACCACATAGGTAACTGTCATATTAACGCATACACTTCAATAATAAGCTCAAATACATGACCAGACAGTATCCTAGTCTGATCATAAATCCAGTCATAGTACACACATAATTATGAATGGCAACTTCAACGCTGCAAATCCAAGTTTTTAATTCAGACAGATATAAACATGAAATAAATGCAATGTGGGAAAAAGGAGCAACATTCCTGAATAATATAGGAAAAGGAACAACAAAGCATAGGTTATCATCAGAACATGTAAGCTCAGAAAATATGAACAATAGAACCCCATATGTTAATGAGCACCCCAAACATATGCAGGAAAGGCTGACATTTTACATTGCAGAGGCTATTAGGTGATAAAGAGTAAGGTAGTTGGATGGACAAGGAGTTAGGTAGTTTCTATGTGCTAATAACGTGAAGCATAATGTTGCATGAATCAAATACAAATAAAAAATAAAAAATAAAAAAATTACCTTCCTAAATTAGATTCACGGGAAGCAAGAACATGAACATGAAGGTCTTCCAGCAGCCTATAATTTTTCCCCATTGTTGAGTTCTTTCCCAGCCATCCACCAAATCTATTAAAATTGCGCTCACCCTGAAACCAAATAGCTACATTAGAAGAAACAAACCTCAATGCAGATATAGCAGCCATATGTAAGTCACATCTCATCTGATACGTCATAACCATTATCATCCAATGCCATAAACAATTTAATTAGTGTATATCATTTTCTTACACATATCTTGTGCACACATCTCAAGTATTTTAAGAAAAAACAACAATTTACCTGTTCTAGAGTCTCCCTTGATCCATGCAATAGTGCAGCACTGATGAAAAAGGGAAAAAATAAGCAAGAGAACACCCTTTAAGTGAAAGCAACATTATTCTACAAAATTAAAATCAAAGAACGTACGGTATAATGCTGGATGAAACAGCACTACTTTGAGAAAGCTGCCATTGGCGATATCTTCGAATTTGTACATTAATAATATCTCCATTCGCTATAGATTCAGCAGCACGAGCAATAAGGTTCATTCTTTTCAGACCATTATCATCTTTGCCCACTCCGCTTGGTTTGTAATTCACATAGTTTTCCTGGCACATTATGAGCAAGTAAAGACACAAGACTAAGTGGCAGGTTCAATTGCATTATAAATATAGGCACCAAATTCCACATTGCAGCACTAGCAATATATCCTGCACAGCCACATTGGAATAAATCTTCATAGTATGTCACAACTCATAGGCAACTTCAAGTTAAAGAATGTAAACTCGCTAAATTTTCACAGCAACATACAAATGAAACCCCCTCATCACAACAGACTAGACATGAAATCCTTGGTTTAACAGAGTTGACCCAAACACTGATCACTATTTGATTCAGAAGATAAAATCAATTTAGTCTTGTGTATCTGAAAAGGCAGATTCGGGAAAAGAAAACAACAGAAGGTGCACAAAGAATGCAAATTGACAAAGAAGCATGGAAAGAACCTGAATCAGAAGAGGAACTAGATCAGGGTCACTCATGCTGAGGTCAATGCGTTCATCCATTCTCAACCTCCCACCATTAAACCCAAACAGCCTGCAATTATAAGTAAAAACATATATTAATGTCAGCCAAATTCATATATAACATTGAAAGATCGATAAATCTCTGAATTTATGCATATGTAAAGTAGCCAAACAGTTCACTCAGAAGAACAATAATATAGCAATAATAAAAATAAGATAAATGAACAGCAGCATGAAAAGATGGCTATACTTGTCAACAGCAGTAAATGGTGAAATATCTTCATCTTTTGAACTGCTATTGAGGCGTTTCTTGATATCTTCATATTTGATAGCAGACATAGACAAGCTCATGTACTGCAATTGGTTTATTGCCATGCGGATATCTCCGTTTGATTTCTCTGCGAGCTCTTCCAAAGCAATCTAGAAACAAAATCCATGCTTAAAACATAACTTCACAAGTGTGACTATACAGCATTGTTTGATTAACTTGGCTTGTGGAAAGGAAAATGTAGAGATTATATAAATAAAGAATTAATATGCATTGAAGATATGCTATTCATAAGAGAAAAGAATCCTATGCGAAACTTACATGTAGTTTGAAGTCAAAACATCATTTTCTTTTTTAACCTAAAGTTCAATCAAATTATACATACAATTCACAGAAATCATGTGAAAAGAAACTGATGAAGAATTTTTGCAAGGCAACAAACTTTAACAGTGTATCAGACATATATGCGTGTAACTTGTAGCAAACCTACTAAAAGACATTTACAAGCAAGAATTTATGAAAGTCAATATAGCAAACATTTTTTTAAAAATAGATAATGAGTATTAAAAAAACCCACCATAATAGTCACTAGTCAAATATATTTTTAAAACTATGAAGAAATACAATTTCTACCAAACTGTGGATGAAGTTTTGTAATAGCATAGTAAAAACTAACTAACCCAGATAATATGAAGATTTCATTCCTAGATATAAACAAGGATGAACATTTTAAGGGAAAGAACGGACTTAATGCATTCACATGAGAAAAGATACACAACAAAAAAGGATGGACAGGATGATGAGACAAGAAGATAATAACGTGTATGTGTGTGTAAGACAAAGACTTGCTAAGAAACATTTACCTCATTCACTTGAAGTTTTTCAGATTTTGCAATGTGCATCAACCTCTTTGCCATCTGTCATAAGATAACAATTTATTGCCATCAAAACAAAATACCAAACAACAACTTCTACAAAAGTCATAAAAAAATCTGTGATAGTAGTAGAATGCCTAAATTTCTGTTTGGCATCAAAATATAAGCCTTATCAATCCTTATTTTCACCTTATATGCATCTTCATACCTTCCAAGTATCTTTTCAGCATATACAAGTAGCAAGTACCTTCTTAGTCATCGCAAGATAATGGATCACTACTTTAATAAACTAAACATTACATTTTTCATTATAATAAGTAGTTACTGTCAGATTTATTACTGTCATTCATCAAATGTCATTGCACTAAAATAAAAAGATAATAAGAAATCAAACATAATGCTTCTACAAATTGCCTAAAGCTTGCCAAATATAGCTCTCTGATGCAAACTTGCAATCCAAAAAGTTCTTTACCAAACAGCAGAGTAACCTCTAATTCCCCTACAAACACCAAAAAAGTTGTCCAGAAAACTCTTTCCAAAGAAAGCCTTAGTTGATATCAGAAAACCAAATTCAGACTTTACTTTAACTAGATCTATATTGTTCAGCATGGTGAGGTGAGATAATAATGCATCCAAATACTAAATCATCTCTGCTCAAACCATCTAAATTAATGTGCTAATTCACCTGAGGATTCATCAGCCAAATCATGTCAAAAACCCTATGATGTAACAATTGACCAAACGATCATTGTGCTAACACATCACATTAATATAAGTAGTTCGGTCCTTCATAAAGATGTTAAAGCTTTTTCAGGTGATAAATACTAAACCAGTCAAACTCACAACTTATATGAATTTTATAATTAAATAGATAAAGATTGCTTTAAAGAATAAACCAAACTTTAAATCTCAAATTTCTTTCATTTTCCCAAATGCTGCAAAGCACATGTTATTTGAAAATGATACCATCACACACAAGCAAGTATAGAAGAAAAAGGCAGTGCAGCTTACTATCTTCAGTGAGTTACTGACAGAGTGACAAGCAAATATCACTTTCCTACTCTGCCTCTAAATTCATTATCCAATAAAAAAAACATTTATTGTGCCAGAGAGAACAAGTCTATTTAAAAGCACAAGTTGAAGATATAAACCAAATATCACTTTCTTTATTGCAAGGAAAAGTACCTGCTGTTTTGTGGGCTTCCTGAAATTGAGAGGCAGGCAGTGATTCACCAAACTCTTCAGCTTCTGGCTGTAACGATCATTACAAATGCAAATGATTGGAATTTTAGAGATCTTGATGCTAGCAATCAGATCAGCTACTCCTCCTCTATCTCCTGCAGACATGCCATCAACCTCATCCATAATCAAGACATTCTTCTGATGCTTTGACCTACAAATTCCGGAACAACTTTTGTCAGAAGAAGTTGCTAATACTAGTCGGACTACCAGAAATCTCAGGAAACAAACACCGACCTTTCTGCACCAGCATTGAGAGATTCATTACTAATTAGTTCCTTTATAGAATTTGCTGTGCTTCCACCAATTCCTTTTACAATGTTGGAATTAGCCTTCCCGCGACTATCACTGGCGTTTACCTATAGTCACCATGGAAACAAGCAAAAATAAGTTCAATGCCTTGCCATAAAACACAAACACTAGCAAGCTCATGCCAATGCTTCATCCTGTCAATTACCTCAATAGCCTCAAAACCAAGCATCTTAGATACCAGCTTTGCAGAAGTAGTTTTTCCTATGCCCGGAGTTCCACTTAATAGGACAGCTTTTTTAGCACCGGAATCATTTGACTTTTTCCCTTTCCCTTTGCTATGCATAAATCGTTCATCCCAGTGTGACAGCCAGTCATGAAGTTGTTTGACCTGTAGAAAATCAGAAAGCAATTCTATTCAAAATTACACTAGAGAGCCAAAAAGATGCAATCCAAAAACCAACAGACAACTGTTACCAAAAACTTACAATTGCCTGATTTCCAACCATGTCAGTTGGAGTTTTCGGTTTGTATTTATCTGTCCATGTCAATGAGGCAGGTTGACCTACTTGAACATTTGGCTTAGGACGGGAAGCACTCGATGTTAAAGCTTGTTTTACTGGACTTTTAGTAGATGAGTCAACAGCCTGGTTTTCTGGAAGAACCAACGGTCACAAGTGTGAGAAAAATGA
This sequence comes from Fallopia convolvulus, assembly GCA_964016875.1. Lineage (NCBI taxonomy): Eukaryota > Viridiplantae > Streptophyta > Magnoliopsida > Caryophyllales > Polygonaceae > Fallopia > Fallopia convolvulus. The sequence continues at coordinate 62,036,292 of OZ024725.1, forward strand.
AAAGAAATGAACAGCAGAATATAAGTGCACAAAATCAATTGAAATGAGGGGCTGAACTATTTTTTGTGAAATAGCATGTAAAGGCATACTCTTCTGATCAATCTTCTGAGGACTTCTCTTTGGTATTGATGAGGAAGTTTTATCAGGTGTTTTCTTTGAATCATCCCTGGCTGGGGTTTTGGACTTGTTGGATGCACGTATCTTATCAAACAAGCCATCCTCAGTAAGAAAGGGAGTGCTATATGAAGAGAAAACATTGGCATTCAAATTAAGAAGCAATTCCAAAAATGTGGAAAAAGGAACAAAATATTTTGTAACAAACCCAAGTTCTTTTGCTTTGGCAGATTTCCGTCCCTCCACATCTTCATCACATAGGAGAAAACTCTGCAAAATATATATATATGAAAACGTTAACTACATCAGCAATTCACATCGACATACATATTCAGGTGTTCCATCATGAACCACATAACAGGATACCGTTTTCTTGCTAACGGAGCCTGTGACACGACCACCGTGACGTTTAATAAGATCTTCAGCTTCTTCCCTTTCCAAACTGCATAAGATATAACCACATTAGAACAAAAAATATGCTACTTCTATAAAATAGAAAGTTATGAAGGTAAATAACAAGGCAACATAACAAAATAAATTTTAGGACATGGCTGAGACAAATATCCAACAATTTCATTTGTGTATTCGACTCATAGAAGGTTTAAACACATCAAGTTACCTGTCCAGTGTTCCACTGATGACAAAAGTCAACCCAGCTAAACAATCAGCAGCACCTTCAGGAACTTCCTGGCCAAGAGAAGGAAAATCTATGATATCGGAAAATATTTTTAGTTTTCACATTATCCATCTATGCTCTTATTATATGTGTACCTTCATCCCTTTATTAGGGGGGTCTTTTCTTTCACCAAAGTTCATGAATCCACCCCGACCACCCCCACCTCTCCCTCTTCCACCAGCAGATGCACTAGCAGCACCTCTGCCTCCACGACCCCTCCCAGCGGATTTAGCAGAAGGTTCATCCTTATCATCCTCGCTCTCATGAACATCCTCGGTTTTAAGGGGAACAGCCTTTGCAGAGTTATCCTTCAATCTTTTGTTGGCAGTGGCATTCACAGGTTTTTTGGCTGATCTTTTCTCAACAAAGTCGTCATCGTCGTCATCATCCTCATCTTTAACAACATGAGCCTTCTTAGGTGGTGATGGTTTCACTTCTGCACGCAGATCATCAACACCTCTTTTCGTCTTTTTTGGTGTAGGCAATTGTTCCTTTTCCTTCTCAGGTGTTGCCTTTTTTTGATCTTTATCAAAATATTTGCTGGTCTTCCTTCTGGCAACAACTGCTTCATCCCCCTGCCACATATATGAAAACACAATGCTTCATCCCCCTTCTTTTTTGTACTCGGAATAAATTTTCTCCTATTGAAGAGACTAGTTGGAAAAACTACCAATTCCAAAACACAAAAAAGAATTACTAACTTCTACAACCTTTCTAACACAAAGAACATCACAATTGTGTTCAACTTCTCAATAGAAGGCAAACACTTCGATTGACCACCACATTACATCTAATGTTAAATGATATAGCAAGCAATCATTACTGAAAAATTAGCCCTCCATCAAACACTCAAAGCCAAGGCGAGACAATAGCAAGACATGAATTCACAATTACAAGCAATTGGCTACACAATCAAACCATACTAACCGATTTCTCAGCTTGTGGCTTTCCAGAGTTCGAAGCTGCACCGTTTCCCTTGTCATGTTGCTTCATAAACCACTTCCTGAGATCCGATTGCTTAAAAAAAAACAAAAATCAAACCCCATAGTTTCAGTCTCAATAGCTAACACCACAACTACATTCATGGAAAGGGGAAATGATAGCACGTTAATTATAGTCAATGCCCTAATTTTCTTACCATTGTAGCAATTCAACCTCTGGGAAGCCCTTCCTCTGCACACACACTCACAAAATCGAAGGGAGCAAGAATTTTCAAGAGTCGGAAAAAACCCTCGTCAATCAAAGACTCAAACGAACATGAATGACGACTTAAAGAGAGAAAGATTGTTGCGGAAGGATCGGCGAGTCAAGACAGCGAGTAGTGGAAGGCAGAATTACGCTGCTAAAGATTCGAGACCATAACGAAAGAAGTGGTAACTTTAGGGTTTAAGGCATGCAAAAACCATCAAGAAACGAAACACAGAAAGAGAGAGAGTGAGAGACTGAGATTGAGGGAAAGTGTGCGCGGAAGAAATCGGCAGAGAGAATGAATTCTGGTTTGGTTGTTATTTTAGGCAATTACCGAGGGTACAATCGTAATAGGAATAATATATTATAGTAATAAATAGTGAATATTTTGTAGACGTATGCTAATTTCATGCTCAACCACTTGGGCGTTTTTAGGGGATTATTGTGTGTTTGTTTAGCTTATTTTTCACATTTAAATGCTTAATGTTACTGCACAATTTAGATTTTTTGGTAAGATGCAAATTTTTGTGGGTTTATTTAGCTTATTTTTCTCATTTAAATGCTTAATGTTACACAATTTAGGTTTTTTTTCGGTAAGATGCACAATTTTGGTAACATTATTTCGCACAATTTAGATTTAATTTCTATAATTCTTCGAGTAGTATAATATTTTTAGCTAAAAAGTATACTCTGATTTCATTTTTAATCCTTTCCTTCTTTTGTGGTTTGAATTTCCCTTACGAAAACACCATTTAAAAAATGCCATAATCACATATGAACAAGTCCACTCTCACTCAGCTGAGAGAATTTCAGATCTGTTGTAAATTAAGACACACACACACAAGGCTGTTAAAACACAACAAAAGATGTATTTCCCGGCAACTGTCTTTGCAAACACACCAATGATCTCTTGGTTTTTTTCTACAGAAATTCATCTATTTTAAGTAAATGTGTAAGTACACAATCTCCAATTATAAAGCCAGGCAAATGTTATTCAGCTACTTGTAATTTCACCAGAATTTGTTACAACAACTTTGCTTCTAGGAGCTCCACCTTGACTCCCTTGAGCCTCAATCTTGTACACCACGTCCAACCCAGATACCACCTCCCCAAACACAACATGTCGCCCATCCAGCCTTCAGAGAAACACATATAAGCACGATTCAATAGCGCAAACAGCTATAGACAAATCTTTTGATATTTAATCAAGAATGTGCATTGTTTTTGGGAGATAGAAGTTCCAAGAGAGTGCAATATGTGGTAACTTACCAGCCTGTTTTAACGGTAGTAATGAAGAACTGTGAGCCATTGGTATCAGTACCAGAATTCGCCATTGATAGAAACCCTAATAAAAGCAGAAAACAAGTGTGTTCATCAAATGTGATTCTATCACAGAAAAGTATCTAGAATGTGATGCAATTTTACACATTCCCTAATAGTCTACCTCAACTCATGGTCACTGTTCTAAACCGCCTAGGCGCTAAGCGCCCCCTCTCCACCTAGTGTTTTTTAGAGCATTACTCATGGTACAAAATTGCATCCAACTTTTCTTTAAATCCCTAGTGTTGTTCACCTTTATCACGTCATCTTTCATCTGAATATATTTTCTCTACATAATATCTAGAACTGACCTCAGATCAACTAATATGGAATTTCTACATAAATTGCACTTTCATCTTTAGGCAAACAATCTGCAAGCTTTATTTTGATCTTACAGAACTGAAGCTTCCTTTAAAAAGTGTTTCTATCCTTTTGCTTTAGTTCAGTAGCAACCGAATCATTAGTAAGGTTGAAGGTGTCACTTTAATGACTTTAACTAGTAAACGTGTCTAATGAAGTTGCAATACGAAAATACAAGAAGAAAAGGTGAACAGAGGTTGAAGCCACCTGGGCCAGTGTGCTTAAGTTTAAAGTTCTCGTCCGCGAACTTGTCTCCATAAATTGACTCTCCACCTCTGCCATCTCCAAGTGTGAAATCACCTCCCTGGATCATGAAGCTGGGAATTATCCTGTGAAAACTGCTGCCCTTGTAGTGAAGAGGCTTCCCACTCTTTCCAATACCTTTCTCCCCTGCAACAACGAGTTCTTAACTAGAATCATTAAAAACGAAGCCACATTCTCAGTTTGTTATCACCACTTTAACTCAGAGGACCTTTTATGAACTGATGTAACACTAAGCATTCTTAATAGCTTTGAGGTTACAGCATTACATAATGAAGGCTACATTTTATGTTTTCTACCTTGTGGCTTTATTATGCAACTATAACAAATAGCCTTCAAATTCACTAGTAATACTGTCTCATTGGGTCCCAGAAATGATAAACATCCAACCAAAATACAAGAAACTTTTCATAGTCTCATAGAATGTTAACTCTACTCGGTTCTTAATCCTGATAAAGTTTCTTAAGTAAAGGTACAATGTTCAATGGCACTTCCCATTTGGCATTTTGAACATACCAGTAAACTACTTTAGCCATAGAAAACTTGGAACTCTACTCTACTTGGACCCAACTCCCCAATCACTTGCTACACAGTACCAATTATATTTCCAGGCAGCTCAAAATGTTTAAGACAAGTAGGAAGGAAATTATCATCCCTTGCCACACTCTTTCTGAAAAGATTGACAGTATTAAGACTAACTAGCAAAATATAAGATTCACAAATCATTAAAAAACTTTAGGACTACAAAATGAGAAGAAAAAAAAAAGGCAGTTACTTGGGTACCCGTGCAAAGCGCCCGAAAGTTCTCTGAAACACAAAAACAAAATTATAAGCCAATGTGTTGCAGAAGTCTTCAGACAATATCTTCTGCATAAAAGAGACTCACTGTAACAATTTAGATTCGTACCTGCAGTTTTTGGAACTGTCTTCCCAAATAAGCCCATAACAATTCGCCCTGAAAAATAAACATGGACAATCATGCTCTATGATTCCAAGAATTATACAGCTTGATAAATATGAATATAACGAAACCTTAGGGCCTACTAATTTGTTCTAATAGATTTATTTTCAAACTACTAATAAGCCTAGCATTCTTAGGCACTTGGGAAGTATATAAGTGTCAGCTTATAAATCACATTTTAAATTTATCTTGCAGAGTATTTGTAGTTACCATTCACACATTTCAGTATCCTCCATTACAGTTCAGATTGAAACTCTATTTCTTTTAAGGTCAAACGGTGCTGATAATGTAGTTGATAAGACTTGACAAGGTTATTCATAAGATGATGATAACTGCAATAGTAAACAATCATATTGTCATCAAACTACCCGTTTTCCCTTACTCTTTAACAAGATGCAAATAATAAACGCATCATTAAAGTATAGCCAAGACACAAACCGGCTGGTTTCCCATCAATTTCCACATCGAAAAAAACTTTGTGGGTGACTTCTTTTAAATCATCATCAAATGTCTTCATCTGCATAAAGACAGCATTTTCAGGTAATTGAGCATTGTATGAAGATTTTTTCTTTTTGTATGTTCAGCATTAAAAGTAAAAGAAAACAGATAATCGTCAAATTCATTTTCAATGGTTCACTCATTATATATTTTGAATGCCATAATCAAACATGTTATCACCTTGTTTCCTTGCAAATCCTCAATACTTTGCACAGATGCTACACTAGATTCATTCAAATGCCTCTGCAAAGAGAAACAAAAGCCATATTAAATTGCTAAAAGGCAAGTCAAAGAAAACCAATCAAAAAATGGCACAAAAAGATCCATACTTGATAGTTGAACAGACATTTCAAGCAATAGATCCTTTTTAATCAGCATCAGTATGTGAGCTATGTAAATTCAATTTATTAATTTTTTATATGAAATATGTCAATTAAATTTATACTTCTTATGCATCTAAATTCATACTTCGATGTCTTTGAATATGATAAACCTGAAAATCTATAGGTATTATTATGTTAAATAATGTTTGGTTCATGCTTATGTTTGAACTTTGACGTTTCCGGGTTTCAGTAACATGCAGATTCCAAGTTCGGTCATTCCTCGTGGACTTTATCAGGTTCATAACTAAAAGTTTATCAAGGCTGATCGGATTTTGGCTTGAATTGTGTTGGATCTGATTAGTATTCGAAAAATTAATCTATCTCTACTTCTAATTTTTTGTGGGTTGATTTTGGGCAAATACAGGTCAGTTTACCCATTGGTTTAGGTTTTGCCAGCTCTAGCTGAGTACTTGTCAAACAATTGGAGAAACTCATTTCACTACCTTGTATTCTATGAATCTATGTAGCTGATTTGAATGCTAATCTATTGTCATTAACTATTTAGACCTTCTTACTGATTTCATGACAGATATTCACAAATGTGATTAGCCTTGAATAATTGTTTTTGGTTCTTAGTTTGTACAAATCACCATTTAAAAGAAGTATCTTGCAATCCCTAAAGAGCAAATTCTGCATAGCAATTCAAAATCCTTTCCCCGATCTTCTCAGGAACAAAAGCTCGTAGCAAATCAAAGTGTCAACCATTACAATTTGATCTCGATTTCGAAAAAAGCGGCATACCGACACTAATTGCAATATGTTTTGTTACAATTCTTCTTAAAAATGTAAACAGAACAGATCCAAGCACAACTGATTCCGAACATCATATAGCTAAACCCGATTGCACAATTTACTCAAAACACCTAAAAATCAGATCAATTTCGGAGAACAGAAGAAGATAGCAAGCAAAATCGGCTAGGAATTTGAGAGTGAAAGTACCAGAATGAGGGCGAGTGTTCCGAAGAGAGCTACAATCCATATGACTATGGCGGACACTATCGCCTTCTTCGTCGGCATTTTCTTGCTCCTCTAGTCTCCTTCCGTCCCCCTCTTCTCGCCAGGAAATTTTAAAGATTATATAAATACCGACTTTTGTCAATCAAACTATTATTATATTATAGGATAAATTGCATTTAACCACCCGTTATCTTACTATTATTACATTTAACCACCTCTTATTTTTTTTTCTACATTTAACCACCCGTTATTTGTAATAGTGGTGCATTTAACCACCTATTGGACAGATCCCCTTAAAATTTATCTGTTAACTCAGGTAAATGACATATTTATCCTTGTTTTATATTCTTCTTTAAAAAACCAAAAAAATATGTCGATAGCAGCAGACGACCTTGTGAGAAATTGGGAACCAGAACGACGGACTTCATCCCGGAATTGCTAGCAAATCAAAGAACAACAATCCACCCGGAATTGCTAGCAACAAACGCAAGTCAGCCCAGAAAATCAACCCAAAATTTCTAGGTAATTTGGAGTTAGGGTTTACCAATTTCTTGGTAATTTGGAGTGATAAAATTAGGGGTTAGAAGCTTTAGGTTGGGTTTTTGACGCAATAAACTAATTCGTTGGTTTTATTTACAAGCGACCCAAACTAAGTTTGTCTTCAATCTAAAACAGGTTTGATTTTTAATCTGAAAGGAGGTCTTCGTTTGATTGGAACTTGAAACAACACAGTGGAAACAAGTTAAATTTATTTCAATCGAATACTAGTTTAATTTGTAAACTAATATGCTCGTAATTTATAAATCTACGAACTTTGTAAACTAATGTGATGATGATACTTAATTTGATGTTGATTGATGGTGAATTCGGTTGACTCTTAAGTTGCTTACTGTATTAATTAATTCAACATGTTTTGTTAGATCCAACTTCAAGTGTTGTTGAGTCTTAATTTAACATCAATTGCTTACCGTATAAATATGCTTTTGACTCTTAATTTGTTGTTGATGCTGCCGCTGGCTAGCAATTTCCCAACCAATTTCGTCAATTGATGTATATTTTTGGTTTTTTGAGTTAACAGAGAACGGAATATGTCCAACAGGTGGTTAAATGTACCACTATTATATATAACGGGTGGATAGAAAAAAAATAAGGGGTGGTTAAATGCAACAATAGTAAGATAACGGGTGGTTAAGTGCAATTTCCCCTATATTATAATGTCAAGAGACATTATAAAAAAATATTTTAAAATATTCTAAAATATAAATATAATGTCAAGAGAATTAAATATAAATATTCTAAAATATTTTTAAAAAATAACTATTTAAAGATATGAAATCTTTTTTAAAAAAAATAGATATGATTAAGATAATTTTATATATAAATAATATATTCTAAAATATTTTTGAAAAATAGCTATTCTAAAATATTAAAAATCTATACAAAATATTAGACATGATGAACTCAATTTTATATAATGGAATGCAAATATGCAATAATTGTGAATAAATTATTTTTAAAAAAAATTCTAAAATATTAACACTATAATTTAAATAGTCAATCTTTAAAAAAAATAAACATTATTAAGACAACTTTATATATGAAATAATTGTGAATAAAGTAAGGGTGAGGAGCCCAGTTTGACCGGTTGCTACCTAGGGGAAGAACCCCGAAGTCGCCGATTGAACTATTTACAATTTTCACCCGTCCAAGGGTGCTCTAGACTAGTCAAAGTTGTACTTGGGCTATCTTAAATCTTACCTCATCAAAAAAAAAATTGTGTATAAAGTAACTCTAGATTATGTGATAATCAACAAATGAGAATGTCATACGATTATACTAGTAATTAGGCAAATTACATATCTTGCATAAGATAAACAAGTAGAAGAGAGCTTCTACTATAATTATAGTATATTGATACAAGAAATGTTTATTCAATTAGACCACACAATGCAATACATAAGGGGAGTCTATATAATGCCTGACGTCATGACAATTTTTTACATAACAGACACTAATACACAAGGTCATCACTCATCACACAACCTATACTCCAAGGATCCAATGTTGGTGTGCATCTTCATTTGCAAATGGCCAAGTGCACAGCTTTTGGTTTGGGCTCCAATCCTGGCAAGGGCCCAAACGTCGATTCTGTTATACACAAAAGTCCAAGCCGATAACACTCATCCGAATATGTGCAACTTCAATAAACGTGTTTCTAAAGACTTATAAAATAGTCATTTTATTATTGAGAGAATTTGAGCGAAAACCAGTAATTAAAGTAAAGTTTCAAGTGATATATTAAAGTTGTTGCATGTTTGCTACTGGCGCAAGAAAGTAGATATTGACAACATCGAGTATGAGCTAACGCACGTCTCAAAATTAAACTTTCCGGCACTAAAATGAGCCTTGGAATAGTTCATGGTTGGCCTGACTCGAAACGAGAAGGTGGGTACTCTACCGCAAATTGTCACCGAGACAAGTCACAGACGACTCTCACCAATACTTGGTGAAGCTCATCCCGATGACATTGGGGACCACGAGTACGACCTTCACGTTCTAAAGCAAGCCAACCATGAATTCGAAAAATTCATTGAAATGCTGAAAAGTCTCCAATTTACAGATGTGTTAACACTTGCCCTAATGTTGTCAAGTCGAAGATAATGATATGGTCACGGAGCGAGTAAAGGATGTAATGGACCTAAACCCAATTCCAAGGGCCATTGGCAAAATCATGCACTCGAACCACCATAGGCATGTTGACAAGTGGCTTTGAACCTATTTTCAAGCCTCACTTTGACTTGACAACATCCCTTCCAAGCACTACAATGAATCCTCAAATGGAAATTGTTGCTTAATTGATATAATATTATGTTGGAGTTTTTTTTCCTTTCAAGGAAGATATTATGTTTGTTGATGATCAAAAACATTCACACTCGAAGATCTAAGAAAAAAACAAGGCATTCATGAAAATCTTCATATAATAGGAAACAGAGTCTACAATATATATGAAGTTTGTTTTCATAATTTCAATTAACAAGCTTAAACTAAATAATGTAATATCACAAGTAAAGCCTATCTACACTCCAGATCAATCTCTGCAATCCGAACGCTCTTGATTTGATGTGCACCGATACAAGAGAGTTTTGCTTGCACCGATACAAGAGAGAGAGAGTTCGGCCCGCAGAGATAGATTTGGAGAGTAGATATACTTTACTTGTGATATGACATATTATTTAGTTTAAACTTGATTATTAAAACACTGAAAACTAGCTAACTGTATATTGTAAATCTATGTTTCCTCAATTTTAGTGCAATTAATTGAAAATTTTCCTTGAATGCCTTGCCTCTTCTTATCTATTGTAGTCTGTCATAAACGTTTGATTGATAATATTATAATTTGATTGTGAGCTTTTCATTTGATCGAAACCTAAGATTTGGGGTGCATGCACAAGCATTTGTTGATAGAATTTAGAATGAGGTTTCAAGCAACACTCAATTACATGCCAAATAATAAGTCTCCCACCCCAAAGCGTAGGGTATGCTAGCACATGGATTCGCTAGAGGGGCCTGGAACTACGTTCGAGCCACTCCACTCACTCAGTTCAAACTTTGACTTGACAACATCCCCTTCAAAGCACTACAATGAATCCTCGAAACAGGTCATGCCGAACCTGCTTAGGAACAAGAAGGTAATTCTCATTGGCCACCATGTCGCCGAATTTAGCAACATTGTGGCCCATGAGTTTGACCTTCTTAGGATCAAGGCTTGTCAACCATGAATTGTTCCGAAGAGTTCATTGTAGGGTTCTTACCCAAATACTGTCAAGTCAAAGTTTATGGTAATTGAGCAAGCACAAAAAGGAGTAGATCCAAGCATAGTTCCATGCCCCACTCGCAAATCCATGAACTAGATACACCCTAGAATTCTTATTGAGTAAGTGTGAGACTTGTCATTTGACATGCTAATTCCTCAGAAGGTATTTTTGTGTTGATGAAAGCATTAAGGAAAAGGGGGGACTTATAAGATTAGGGTCTAAGCATTAATATTTGTATTATTAGTGTTCCTTTGTCGAAAGACTAATAACAAAAAAACCTTGCATTTGAAATAAAGACTAATATATTGCATATTTAGCACATGAATTTAATTAATTGACTTGGTCTTATAATTACTATTATCAGTTGTGAGTTAGTCCTAAATAGGATCATAAACAACCCATATCAGTTATGAGTTAGTTGTAGCTAATTATTTAGTTTGATCATCAAAACAAAAAGGCTCATGAATAATTGTCATTTATGTTTGTTTTAAGATGAATGCCAACAGTTCAAATAATTCATCATTAGGATAAAAACTGGAAAATTTGACTGAGTATAATTCAAATGTCAAGATACCTAATTAAACTGACCCAAAAGATGACAGAACTCCCCCAGAAACACAAACAGCAGAAATTTTCCTAGATTTTACTTAAGAGCATATAGTATAATCTATGAAAATGTACAAACCCAAAATCAAGACAAGTGAAAGCTAAAGCCTTTAGAATGCAAATGACACTACTCATAAGCAAATCACCAAATCTCCAATTGCAAAACAGTAAAAAAAAAAAAGACCGGCATCTTAATCATCAATTTGGTAATCATGCAGCTCAAAATTAAGTACTTGACACTCAGGAAAACAAAGCAGATATAAAAGGAGCACTATAGTGCACTACCAATTAATATAAACTTACTGAAAACTCTAAGAGAAATCAGCTGAATAAATGAAAACACAACATGGTTGAGCTCTTTCAAAACACTCTCTCTGTGTATTTCAGTTTGGAGGATAGAAGAATGAACTTGTGACGGCGCTGATTAGAGAATAGGAGGCTTTATACCAGCTGAGGAAGGGTTTTGCAACATCACACACGGAGCTCTGTATTGGATCCGGGTCGTCGTAATAAGCAAATCGGGTCTTGTCTTGAAAAACGCCTCATGGGCTGGTGCTTGTGGGCAGGAGCATCTTGTTATTTGGGCTAAACAAATAGAGCTTCCTCAATGACCCAGCAACATATATGTAGATGTTTCGACCAAAAAAAACATATATGTAGATCAGTAGATGTAAGATTTATCTATATGCCGCTTTCCAAACACGAGTAGGGCTGTCAAAGCGGGTGACGGGCGGATCGGATGACGGATTAAACGGGTTATGGGTCGAGTAAAGGTGAGATTTTATCACCCAATAACCCAATCCATCAACCGACCCATCACCCGTTTCACCCAAACCACCTATATAACCCATTTCAGCCCATAATTTCTAATATGTATGGGCCTTTGAAGTCATCCATATAACTCATTTCGAGCTTTTGATAAATAAGCTCATTTATAACTCATCGTTTAACTCCATTTTGATATTTATTGCTTATGGGATTTGTTTTGTTTATGTATGGATTATGAAAATTTATTTTAGTTTAGATATGAGAATTTATTTATACACGTAAAATATAGCGGTTATACAACAGTTATACGGGTGAACGGGTTACCCATATAATCAACGGGTAGAACATTTAACAGGTGATAGGTGGGTCGGGAGGGGCGTTTTAACTTGCAGGTCGGGTGGTGGAAGTGTTCTACCCACCCATAACCCAACCCATTGACAGCCCTACACACGAGCTGTTGTGAGTCTTGGGTAAAATATAAAAGGGTCAAATGAAAACTTTTTCGTGAGCAGCACATTGGCTAATAGGTGTGTGTTGATAGCCCATGCAATACTTAAAACAACTCCTAAAGCAACTTTGACTCGCATGAAAACAAGTTTTTTTTTTCATTCTTCTATTGCTCAAATTAATTTACGCAAGCCAATTTACTTAGCTCGTGATAATTGTTGGTTGAATCACGGGCCCGAAATTTACCAATAAACAAATATGCATGGATCTCTCATCAAAAAGAAAATCTTATATTATGTTGCGTCCTTAACAATTCCATTAAGGACCCGTTTATTGGATGTCCTTTCTCATGAAGTTAAAGGCTCTAATACCCTTCCAATTTGGTACAGCAATCGGATAGTTCGTTGCCCGTATTCCTTTACAAAGCGGATAATTCCCTATATATGACATCTTACACTTCGTTTTTTAAACGAAATCTTAGTACACTTCGTTCAAACGAGCGGGTTGTGCTTTGTAAACCCACCTCTTAACCAATTCCATTAAAAACCCGTTAATTTCTATATACAATATCGAGTAAGAATGAGAAATCGGGTTGGAATAGCTGCTATTCATATCCACCTCAAATATAAGGTATGAGTCCATGGGTATTTTAAGAAAATAAGAATGAGTTATATCAAAACCTTATTTTATATCAAATACCAAAAAAGGGATAGATTATAACTAACTCGAGTTTTTCTACCCTAGACAAAGAACCAAATGGGTCTTAAATGCTTTATATCATTACAAATTATAATGAAATATTTATATTTATAATATATATATATATATGATTTCATATGTCCACTATTTCTATAAAAATAATTAATTAAAATTTTGGGGATTGGGAGATGACGCAATGCATGAAATCATTCGCAGCACGTGATGAATTATTGACGACGGCAAAGGTCCCCCACTATCCCCCATCACTTAGTGCACGTTTTGAGCTGTTTGAAGCCACTTATTACTTAGGGTTTGCTTTGAATTTTGCAATTTTTCGGCTATAAATATGAGGGCAAGATCTTCTGACTGATTTTTAATCCATCATCTCATCTCATTTCTATCCCTGCAAAATCGGAGACAAATGATAATTATTTAATATTTAAACAATCATTTAAGTAGTGTATAGTATACAACTACTAACGGATGTTTATCTTATTTGATTTGTCTGTTTTATGCGAATATTAAATGTGTTGATCTCTTTAACCCCTCACTTTTCTCATTATCCTATTTGTTATAGTCGTCCTTTTTTTTCGTCAATTGTACTTATTTTACGAGTTTTTTTTGCTTCTGTTTGTTCATGTTGATTTTTCGACAATCGTTTACTCGATCTCTCAATTTACCTGACCTGTCTGGTATACCAAATTCTTACATTTAAAAAAAAGTAGTCTATCATGTATAATTTTATAAACATTGACCAAAACAGTGGCCGGCTAAGAATATTGACCAAACAAGCTATATCTAGAAAGTAGAAACCAATTAGGAGTTAGGACGAATAAAATGTAAACTATTTTAAGACAATTACTTACTTAATTAACACGCCATTTATTATATTTCTTAGAAGAAGATACATAGTACAAACTACAAACTTAAAACTTACTAATTAATTTGCTAAACATAGTAATTAAGGAACCATAAAAATAAAATCATCTAGGAGACTTGAGGGATTCCACTTGAGCTTTTCCTTGAGGTCCTCTGGTCCTTATGTAGAGCCTATACTCGTTGAACGTCATGGGCGCGTACATGGCTGGGCGTTCTCGGGTCACAAGTTCCTTAGCCGGTTCGACCAAAATGTCACCCCTCGGGTTATAGAAGAAGGCTAACGAGAGTCGCTCCTGATTAGGGTTCACGATCACCCTATGCTCGACGCTCTTGTATATGGCATTGCTCACCACCTAGTATATATGATTCCAAATTAATGTATTTGTATAAGATTGTATTGTATTTGTATTTGTATTTGTACTTGTACTATAACTTTCGTGTTATAGTTACATATCAAGAACATACAAAACAAAAATGTGTTTCTATATATAGTAGTGGATGTGTACTTGTAAGAGAATAGTACATACACGTGAATACGTGATTGACCAAAAGAGGACGTGAAAGAAAAAAGTGAAAAAGACTTCATTCAATCACATGTTAAATGTGTTATTTACCCACAATAATAAGAATTGCAAACTAGAAGAATCCAAATTTGTTTTTTTTCAACTCATTCTAAACATATTATTATTATTATTATTATTTATAAGGAAAAATTACTCAAAATAATACTAACTTTTTCCTATTGACTCAAAATAATACGAACTTTTAAATTGATAAAAAATAATACCAACTTTCATTGTATAAACCAAAAACAGTACAAAGACATTTTCGGTGGAGATTTCGACAAAACATATGATGTGTCTATCAAAATTTGTTGACTATAACATTAAAAAATATCGATGCCTAAGATTTTGATGTGATTATTACTCACAATCATCATATAAATTACCATTTCGCATATAATAGTATCGATTTATATTATATAAATTATCATTTCACCTTGTGGCATCAAGAAAACTTGGTATTATTAATTACCAACCAACATATTTCAATGGCCACATCACATATTTTACCAAAATTTTCACAAAAAACACTGTTATACTATTTTTAGTTAATACAATAAAAATTAGTATTATTTTTAGTTAATATGATAAAAGTTGATATTATTTTTAGTCAATTTAAAAGTTCGTATTATTTTGGATAAATAGGTAAAAGTTGGTATTATTTTGATTAATTTTGCCTATTTATAATGGTATTTTAATACCTTAGAAAGTGTGGGAAATACTTTTTTAAACACTTTTCAAGAAATGAAAATGAGTTTTGGTTAAAAAAGGGTAAAAGTCATAAAAATGATCGACCCGGATCCAGTTGGTTCAATTAGAATAACCCGAAATGGACAAACCCTAGTCCTACACAAAAAGTTGTACCTGGACTTGGTCACCAATGTTGATAATGAAGGCATTTGGGACCGGTTTAACGGTTACCCATTTGTCGTCCTTGCGGACTTGTAGACCTGCCACGTCGAGATCTGGGAGCAAAACGGTTATCCCACCTGGGTCGGAGTGGGAGGAGAGACCTAGGGTTAGATCGGGCTGAGGGCATTTCGGGTAGAAATTGACCCGTAAACACGACCCGATGGTGTCTCCTCCAAAGGCGTTTTGTAGGGCATTTTGCTGGAGCCCTAGATTTGTGGACAACATCTTCAACAGCCTTTCACTTAGCTTCGTAAGCTCCTCCAAATACTCATTCACCACTTCCCTAAAGAATAGTGTTAGGAATGTAATAAGAGAGAATTATAGGTTTACTTTTGTAATTAGTGCTAAATAATGCGCCTTATAAGACAAAACACATCAAATCTCATCCTTAATCCCTTCCTTACGCTAATCTCTTCTTCCTTTAATTTACACATTCTATCAATAATTAAGTTAGGTCATAAAAAATGATATCTTAAATAAGAAAAAAAATACGAGTAATCTTGATTCTCATATTGTCTAGAGATATAATATATCAATGAAATCACCGATTAATATTATATATCAACTATCAAGGTATAATATATCTCTAAATACTTGTTATTTATTCTCCATCTAAAGTTAATTTATAAATCACGTATAGTACTTTTTGTACGTAAATTGCTAGATGCATAGTTGTACTTTCCTTTATAGTGGAAACACATAGATATCTTGTTTTGCAACTTTTTAATTGGTTTGTCCGATTTTCGAGTCTCTCGATCTTTCGATCTATCAGGTATGTCTGTTATTATATATATAAATTCTTTTTTATACAAATATATATATACTAACTTGTTTTGGGTAGGTTATGCATAGAGATTTTAATGTATAGAGATCATCCATACTATATGATATAACTAGAAGTGTACCTAAGAAAAGGTGGTTGCATGGGCCATTTGTGGTGATCCCTAAGAGGAGAAGGAAGATGGTGCAAGAAGTAATAGTCACACCAATCAAGAATGGCGCCTTTCTCCGCACCCAATCTACTTCCATATCCTTCATAAGTGTCCGGAGAGTTGGCATAATTTTGTTTCACATCCATGGGAAGGTGAAAAAACTCCCTCCAATTTTCCCGGGCCCGGTCCATGAGATCGGGCCCTACCCCGTGATTGACCACTTGGAAGAACCCCCACTCCGTGCACGCCATGTGGATCTTTTCCAGCGTGTCGAAGTTGGGGGCGCTTAGGTCAATCACGGGTATATTGACCTCATCCTTTTGGGAAGCTGATGAGAATGAGGAAATGGGTCGGTCGGATTGTGGTTTGATGTAGCGGGTTGGGATGGTTCGAAGGCCTGAATCGGATAGGGATTGGACTCGGACGATTGGCTCGGGCCAACCCATTAAGCTTGCCATCGATCTCTTTTGAATTGAAGGTGAAAAGTTTGTTTAGGTAGTCTTGTTGGTATTGAAGGTTGTTGTGTGCTTGAATGTTGCCTTGTAGGGTTCTATTTATAAAGGGGATTTTTGAACTTGAATAAATAAAAATAAATAGTAAATTAAAAGAAACTCTAGAAGGAGAGGAGATTTTTCTTGGTGAACTTATTGCAAACTAACACGTGGGCAAAATGAGGATAGAAGTTGTAATGTGCAAGTTATATGGATGCATTTTTTATTTTATTTTGTCAAAGTAATTAATGGGGTATAATTAATTAACCCATATGGTCAATTGGCAATTTGGCATCCGTTTATTAAAAAAATGGAATTTAATTTTTAATGTGTGTTTATGGGTGATGATGTCCAAAACAGAAAAAGCAAAAAGTGGGTCTAGGAGGGCCCCCATAGGCAAGTTGGGTACCCACATCCACGTGGTTATCTAAAAAATAAAAATTCCCAACGCGCGCGAGGTCTATCAAACATCCCGGGACGAGGTCTCAACCTCGTCACCGACTCTGCTAAGTACGCCCGCCCGTCCGCTCGAACCAATCACCGGCGACCTCACTCCTGAACCAATCACCGACGACCTCACTCCCAAACCAATCACAGGTGACCTCACTCATGGACCAATAAAAAACCTCTATTTCAAGTATCCCACATCGGACATTAGCCTAAACTCAGCCCCCCAATTCTCTATAAATAGAGAAGGACCTCGTAGGAAGAGGGGGTCGAAAAACAACTTGAACTCAAGAACTCTCTTGTTTGTTAAAGATCGACGTGATAGGAATACCGTCAACAGACCTCGTTACAGATAAGAGAAATCCACAAAAAGACTCCAAGTCATACAAAGACCTCGCCTACACTAAAGACTTCGCTACAAAATCTCACAAAGCTCTCTACACCACGTATCCAAATCTACCTCGCCTTAGCGACGACCTCGCAACATTTAGGTTTGATCTCGGAACCTCGTAGGAGGTCTAGGTGTAATTCTTAAAGTTGTTCATCAATCTCGTAGGTGTGTAACCTTGTTATTTGGGAGAAAAGTCATAAATAAAGGAGTAAGTATTTGCACCCAAATATAATAATCTTATTTCTTGTCTCGTAGCGAACCTCGTTATTTCGGATTTCATCAATGGGCAAACAATAAGATTATAAGAATATTAATCTTAGTAAATTTGAATATTATTTGTAATTTTAATTTTTTTAAAAAGAATTTATTAATTCAAATTCATAGAATAGTTTAAAAATAATTTTCAAATTAGTGTTATTATTGTGCACACATTAACCAAACTCTTAAAAAAATACATGTTGTTTTCTCTTTGCACGTGGGCAAAATGAGGATAGAAGTTGTAATGTGCAAGCTATATATATGGATGCATTTTTTTTGTCAAAGTAATTAATGGGAAATAATTAATTAACCCGTATGGTCAATTGGCAATTTGGCATCCGTTTGTTAAAAAAATACATATTGTTTTTTCTTAAAATAATGTTAAAACTAGTTGATGGGCTTTATTTCTCCGAGGGTCGCGTCATGATATATTGTATAAGATTTACAAATCTCAATAAGACATGTTCATAAGCTAGTAGTATTAATTAACCGGTAATTTCTACTTAGAAAACCAGTTATTTTGATTTTATGAAATTTTAATAAAAGTTAGTTTCAAGTTTATTAGAATTCCGATCCGATTCTACGATCCAAAATATACAAAATAATTCACGATCCTAATTAGGGTCTTAAATGATGTAGAATACAATCTCAACTCGATCCCAATTTTACATACGATTTTAACGATCCTATAAACGATTATAATGATCCTACAAACGATTCTTAGGATCTTATAAAATGACAGCTATGACTATATATTATTAACAATTTCAAGATTAACGTCTCAATTCCATTAAAACAGTTGACTAGCTAGTTCATCCTACAATATTTTTCATAATCAAATTAATAATGTTATCATTTTTTTACTGCATATATAACGAAATATACAATCTATTAGGTAATTATTGTATACTTTTGGTTATAATGTAGAATCTTACGATTCAACGTTCCAATCTTATGATCCAAAAGCCCCTCATCGATTCGACCTAGGATCTGATCATGATAAGTAATAACCTTGGTTAGTGTTCCCTCTTTCAAAATTCCAATGTTAGTTTGTTATATCATGAATTGCATATTTCTCCTTAATTCAAATCATTATCCACTTTCAACCAAAAAAAAAAAATCATTATCCACTTTTTTTGTTAACTATAATTTGCTATGCATGTAATTCTACCTTTAACAATTACCGTTTCTAATTAAGAAGTCTCACAACTTAAAGTTTCGACAACACACAAACTTTTACCAGCTTAATACTTTGTAGCTTATAACATGTCGAGTCACTTCAATATGTTATATAGGGCACACAAAGTATATGCATGTCGAGTCACTTCAATATATAATATAATTAACTTGTAGCCTAATGTAGAAGTGTAAATAAGTACGTGTCTTGGGCAAAAAAAAAAAATTCATTCAATTAGTATCAATGGCCAAGAACTAGACACGTGATTTTCCTTGTATAAGAAATCATAGTTTTTTAGAAGGAGACAATTTCAAATCATTCGGAATTTACAAAAGACATATTTTACCTATGTATATTTTTGAGATAATAGTTTGGCACGATTTTTTAAGGGTTACAATTGTAAATATCATGGTTAAAGTTTTTAATTAATTATTTTCTTGTCATCCACGACTGCTAATATAAATTGAGACATATTTTATGTTTCTGACCTTAAATAATACGGAGTAATTTTTTTTGTCAAAGCTGATACGAGTGATTGATGGAAAAAATATAAGCATATACCATAAACCAAAAAAGTACTCCTTATAATGTAATATACAAAAAAGTTAATAATTTACAAAATAATGCTTATCTTTTTTATGCTCCATATTGGGTGGTCTTTTGTAAAAGACAGAGAGAAATGTTGAAAAGTCTTAAACTTGATTTTTATCTCTGTCTCTTTATTTGAATGAAAAGGAGTCTCACAATTTACTTGGTTTATAGATTTTTTTTTTGCTAATTTACAAATATAAAATTTACCACCAAAAGTCGATTTTTCGTAAAAAAAAAAATACAAATACAAATTATAGATTTTGTAGTAATAGCCCAACACGTACTTTTGTTATAAGAAATGTTATCAATAAATTAACTAAGTCTTTTGCAAACAACATATTTTTATGGGTTGTTTTTGTTAAACGGAATAATTTTACGGGTGGTTTGCTGAAATTTTAATTTTTATACGTGGTTTTCTGCAAAAGAAATAATTTTGCGGGTGGCTTGCTAAAATTTATTTTGGCTGATTTACAAATATAAAATTTACCACCAAAAGTCGATTTTTCGTAAAAAAAAAAATTACAAATTGTAATTATAGATTTTGTAGTAATAGCCCAACACGTACTTTTGTTATAAGAAATGTTATCAATAAATTAATTAAGTCTTTTGCAAACAACATATTTTTATGGGTGGTTTTTTGTAAACGGAATAATTTTACGGGTGGTTTGTTAAAATTTTAATTTCTATAGGTGGTTTTCTGCAAACGAAATAATTTTACGGGTGGTTTTGTAAAATTCACCCTAAAAATTACTAACTACGGAGTATTAAATAAAAAATCATAAATCCTTACTTTTTCCAATTTACAATACAACAAATTTACATGTTTGTATTTTATACTCTGCCTAGTTTATTTGTAGACAAGATGGGCCAAGCCAAGAAGCCTAGGGGAACTTGATAAACTCGATCGGGTGAAAACAGTGAATTGATTGAGACAATGCAAGCATGCATCCATGTTTGTATTGTGCCCCCTATATCGTGACAATACAACGAGCATATGTTCTTGTAAAAAGTGGATAACTAGATCAGAACAAGCCCAACATTTGGATATAGTAACAATTCATGAGGTCCCCAAAGTTAGTTTCATTTATCTTTCGACTTCTTCACGTGTTAAATAAATAGTTACTTTCTACAAGGCCGAAATTGATTGGGCAATCAATTTCAAATCGCCATTATTGATCCAATTTTGACATCTCTTTGTACAAGTACATGTCTGTGGGTCAGATTTCGCAGATAATTAGATAAACATGTGAAAAAGATCTCCACTATCAAGATGTGTTCGTCTAACAAAACAAATTAATTAAACAAAAAGCGTACATTTTAATTAATTGGTTTGAGTTTTGTCAATTTTTTTATGTTACATCAATGATGGATGACCAACCCATGCCAATATGCCATCCTCAATTAAATGCATACCTAACTAGAAAATAAAAATTTGAGAAACCTTCAATCAATCAATATGATCGAAGATTAATTAAACACAAAGATAGCCCCCACCTTATCCTCCATTTTTTTAAGAAAAGATATCAGGATAGCCACTAACAAATTAGTGGTCGTCCTAGGGCGTCCTGTCGGATGAGGGTGTGTAAATCCGAGTCAACTGTAAGCGGGATAGAGGATACCTGTCGAAAAGATACAACGATGAAGTCCGTCATAGAATTAAAGTCACGAAGACATGAGAAATACTCCAATCTTAAAATAGGTCAAACAAACATTGGATATCCGACCGCAACAACACTTACCTTATCTTCCTTGGCAACATGGATAAACACTTAGCTAGGATTGTTTCACTTGCAGGTGAAAAGTAATTTTTGTGTAAAAAGAAAATTAAGGTCGTAATCTTTATTAACTTTTTTCACCTAGTTGTAATATCACGATAATTTTTAAGGGTTCGTTGATTGTCATTAATGAAAACGTAAACAGAATGTAAATAAATCTAGTAAATTTGTATGTCATCATATATTAGATGAAAATTTTATGACTCTAAAATTTGTGTGCATGAAAGAGAGTAGAAGGAAGTGACTCCACCATTTTAAAACCCACAGTTATATTGGAAGAATGATTGAAGAGGGAAACAAGTTATTTTTTCTATAGACAACTCAATTAGACAATATAAGATATTTTTATGTGTCAATATATCATGATAACAAAATAGACTAGATTTATTTTCATTCTATTTAGGTTTTCATAAATTACTATTACACAGACCTTAAATGGGTAATTTCATGGTAACTTGAATTGCACGGTGTGCATGGGGAACCTCAAGTGATATAAGGATATGTTTGAATGTTCAAGAATATAATATACTCATTGGATCGGGCTAGGAAAAAAATATCGGAGCAGCCTAGAGCGTGCATGTTCTAGATCGGGCTAGAAGGTTGTTCCACCTTCTCCTTGGTATTTTCTAGACCTTGCTAGGGTTTTTCTTGCCTAAAGTGTACGCGTTCCATACTTTGTTCAAAGGAGTGGCTTACTGTAGAAAGCAAATAGTTTCACACATCTAAAATCTGAAAGATAATTGTCTAATATATATGTTTTTGGATTACTCTTATAGCCAATTGGTTTTAAGATGAAACTTTATTAACTTATGTGCTAGACCCATAATGCGTTTATGCGCACAGATGACATATATGTAGACTCCCACGTTATATTGACCTATCGGACTTTAACACTTACCTTAAAACAATAAGATTTGTTTTTTTGGTTGAAACCTAAAAACAAAAAGATTGGCTTACCTATATTTCCATCATGGCATTTCACCTTGTGTGTCTAGAATCTAGATAGTTGGTAGGATGAATTGTTTCACTTTGATATGGCCTAAAGCCCATAATATCATGAAGAAGGTTCATCAGCACATGAAACTAATATTATAGGCCCATTGCATTAACCGGCCTTTGAAATCATAGTCGGCGACGACAAAAAAAAAATTTCAATCTCATAAAGTTCGTGCGCATCAATTTCTAGTCGGCCTTATCAACCTTTACAAGTAAAACCCAAATTAAACTCAATTTCAACAAACATTGCTCCTTGTGTACGATATAGCCATTCCTAGCTCATTAGCACCAAGCCCACTATTATTGTGACTAGGATCGAGTATGGGTCAGTTTAAATCCGAAATTTTAATCCGAACCAAGAGTTTCCCAAATTTTATTTTATTCTATTCAATTTCGATTAAATTTTAGTTTGATTTAATTCCCAAAAATAATAACCTTATATTCGACAAAACCAAACCAAACTAAATTGATTTGATTTTGACTTTTGTTCACCTTAAACCAATTTTAATTTTTTGATCCGTTTGATAGGCAGCCCTAACTATGAGTATGATGGGGCACGTTAGATTGCTCTAAGTAGGATTTCTTGTAACGCATAGGTTTCTCCACTTTCACTAATTACTTGTAATACTCCATCGATGAGCTCGTGCGTACAAAGCCGATCATATTTTACATAGTAACATAGAGCAAAAGCAAAACAACGCAATCAACTAAGGTAACTTGCTAAGTTCATACACATATAATATTACACCAACTAACGTACATCATGGGCAATTAAAACGCAAAGCTAAGCCCGTCAAGGTTGAAAAAACCCGACGGCTTACTCCTCTGAAAAAGAAGAGCTCTTATTTCAAGTACATTTTTTACGTATATTACCCTAAATCAAACTACATATCGAGTTTTTTAGCCAGATGACCTAAACTTGGACTCGTCGATATCGATTCCTTCCTCTTCAGCTCGTTCGCCACCAGATTTCTCGGTTGTCGAAAGCCCGCCTTTCCTCCCCATCTCCTGATACCCCTCTGTTCCTAGTTGATCCTTCCTCGTCTGCCCTCCTTTGCTCCTCCCTTCATTTTTCATGTATAAGATAAATCGTTCAACATCAACAATGATATATAAAAACTATACAAATAACAACAATATCATCAACTTAGTGTTAACTGTTAACCCGCCTGAGACGGAATCTAGGGGGCCATAATATACCCACCCTTGCAATAATATAAAATCGAGAGGATATATGAAGAAAAAAACCCAAGTATTATTATTTCCCGAAAGACCCAAGAAAAACTAAAATTTACATATTTAACTTGAATAGACGCGAATACCTTCAGCGAGACGCTGTTGGGCGTCGAGGCTTTTACCACCAGTGCCGCCAGGGACGACGGTCTCGCCCTCCTTGGCCTTGGCTTCCATATCCCTCGTCTTCTCTCTCGTCTGCTTCGCCGACGACATTTTCCGATCGATATGAATATTGGGTTTGGGTTGTTTTTGAGTTTATCCTCTTTTTTTTGGTCTTTGTTGGTTTGTAAGTTTGATGTGTGATGAGATTTGGGGTTGTTTTTGTATTTATAGGGGGGTTTGGAGGGTTTAGAGTTTGGTGAGTGATCGTGTGAGGGATGTTTACGGGATGACACGTGGCGAGATGGGTTGACGAGTCAATATAACGTCGAGCATGAGGGTGACACGTGAGATTGTTATGCGTTTGGAAGATGACATGCGTCTCTCTTGTCAGTTTGCTGTCTCGATTCTGGAGAGTCGGTGATCGATCGAGCTTGCTAAGCTGATCGATGAATATCTTGCAAGTGTAAAAGTGTTTACTCTGTGTTAATTACAAAGCTCAATCGAAATAGTGATTATAGTAATACTTTCTAAGTTTATCGATCAATTTTTATAGAAAGTTATCAAATAGTGTCCGATAAAATTTATAGAATTTGTTTAAAATATTATTTATTATTAGTATAAACTTGTATCTTTTATTCACTTTTTCAATTGCTAAGTAACTTCTTTCAAGGGTTAACCATCACCCTCCTTGAAAGTTGAAATATAGTGCACATTTACCTTTGAACATTACTTTCAAAGTTGGTGCAAAATGTCAATACTCAAGTTGATTTAATGATGGTAGATTATTCAAAGAGATTGGAGTATGCACATTTACCCTTGAACTTTCCTTTCAAAGTTAGTACAATATGTCAATGCACAAGTTGATTTAATGGTGTTAGATTATTGAAGTGATGGGTTCGAATTTCCATGTCGACATTATATGAAGAGATTTATATTGCAAGAATTTCTCAAAAAAAAATAGGGTCACCTGATTCAAATGTAGGCTAGAGCAAAATTAGACTATCGAGTATCGAGTGAGCCAAAAGGCTAGGGCACAATTTAGACTTGTCAAACCGGGTGAGCCAAAGGCAAGGCTAAGTACTAACATATTTTTTTTGGGATTGGATAGTGGTATGAATGTATGATCCATATAATCTTCAATGTATTTTTCGTTAACACTCAATTTGTAACATTAACATTGTAGAGGGTGCAAGAATACGTGGTTCTTTTAAATTCTTTGGTGTTGATGTAAACCCAAAGTTTGAGAAAGGGAAAAACGTTTTGATCGCAGCAATGGATGAACAAGTCCCGGTTACTACAACTGCTATAAATTAACAAAGCAAAGCTGGGAATTTACAAATTCGAAGCTTGCATTCATCTAGTTTGTAATTTTGACAATGAACTTCCAACCTAATGTTTAAGCAACTCAAACTCTACCAAAAACAAACTCAACAGAATCATTCACCTCCTAAAGCATTCAAAATTGTAGATATCTGTAATCCCGAGTTGCACTAAATCAGAATCAGGCAGGAATAACCAATTTTAGAAAACGATGCAATCTTTTTTTGATGCACAGAATGAACTAAAGATCATCGAATCCAAGCACCACAAAAAGCTAATCAGATAATCCTATCAGATGCAAAGTGATTTCCAAATCACGCACAAGATATAGCGAAGAGATAGGAAAAGACAAACAGAAGCGCAATTGGAGAAAGGTTTTAATTCGCATTGTATCTTAAAATTGAGATCCATACAGCCAAAATTTCACCACTAATCCTACCACATGACGAACGAAACGGAAAGGGAAAGAACATGAAAATCGAAATCGAAAAAAGACACGAACGATAGAACGGAAGTACGAAACTCAATGATGACGAAGCTGCATCTCTACTTGGATCTCTGTCTCATCTTTCGGCGCTTCCTCTTCAATCTCCTCATACGCTTCTTCTTCCACTGCAATTTTCAAGCGACAAATGAGAACCGAAACGAAGAAAAGCTGAAAGCAAACACATTGAAATATTCGAAGATTCAGAAAATGAAGAATGTGTAATCAATTAGAGCTTCACCTTGGCTCTCATGGCGACCGAGTGAAGGTCGTTCTCTTCAAAACCCTAGAAATCGCTGATGGAACCTGCGCCGTCGGAGTAGGACTGTTTACACTGAATGATATCTAGGGCTTTCTGGTTATATATAGCGACGTCACGAGTCGGTAAGGCTTGATGATTGGGCCGAAGGGCGTTTTTTTTATTGAGGCCCAATAAGCCCATTTCAGTTTTGACCGACAAACCACTTTTTTTATTTGTATTGTCTTGCTCTACTATGAAATGTTATAAAGTAACGTACGTATAGTTTTACTCAAAAACAATAATAAAGAAAAAAAGTATAGCCTATAGTTGAGAAATGGTTCATTCCTTTTCACTATCACCATCGAAGGCTGTATTTGGATCGCACCAAGTAATGTATAATCACGATCTAAACACACCCCAAATCGCATTATTCAAGTTTGTCTAAAGACCTATTTTACAACCAATACTCAGTTGGTCTAGTGGTAAAGTGGTGTTAGACTCCTTAAGTGTTATGCAGGAGGTTTGAAGTTCGAATCTCACTGGCAGCATGTATGGAAAAATTGATATTGGGAGGGTCTCCCCCAAAATGGGACCACGAAGTACCCGGTCCGGATGTAGAGCGGTGTCCGACCGATCGAACCGGGCGAGCCAAAAGGCAAGACCAAAAAAAAAAGACCTATTTTACAACAAAAATGACATTAAGAATTGCATTATAAATCATCACACTCCAAATCACATTATTCGAGTTTGTCTAAGTGTTTAGACTACTGTAAAAATGACATTATTGTGCATTATAAATCTTCTAAAACTATGCTGCATGTAAATCAATGGCTTAAAATCAAACCCGATGTTAAGATCAGGGGATACTAATAGTGATTTCTTTTGACTGGTTTTAACTTGGAATGAATTTTGTTTTCTTCTATAAGAGTATATAAGACACACTTTTGACTTCTATCCAAAGTCTGTTGAGTATACCAAAAACGAAAGAAAATAATAGTTTTTGTCCTTCTTTGGGTCAAGAATGAGCCTTCTTAATACAACAACCAAATGACCAATTACATGGTTTCTCTTATGAATGAACACAATCTGTCTTCCTTTTCCTATACGTATACATCAGAACAAAAAAGGGCATTAAACAGCTTAAGTTTTCATCTAACACAACATCACTCTATAAACACAATTGACTTTGAAAAGCTAATTAAGGGTAGAAGAGCTTTGCAAATAGAAGCTCATTCCAAGTATCTTGGAGCCCCGGTAGGCACCAATGGATGCAATCCGCGTAGCTAACCGGGTTGGCCAGCTGCTCCGGTGTCAAAGGACTCCACTGCCTCTTGTGGATCGACGTGTGTGCGTCTTTTCGGTAGTTGGACAACTGAGTGATGTTTAGAAATGAAATGGGAACTTTTGACTTGCTAAACTCTTGTCCGATCACTTGCATTATAGTTTTACTTGCACTTGATGCCCAATATGCTGGATCTTCAATCATGGTGGTTTCATTGTAACAATTGTCTTTTGGATTGCCTCCCCAATCTGTACTCCTGATTATCACAACGCATTTGTGAGACTTTATCTATGTTACATGGATACGGAAACAAAAAACGCACATACGTTTCCATAATTGTACATGGACATAATTGTACATAGTCTTATATGCATATAATAATGGGTTTTTCTCTAATTTATTAGACTCATTAATTATGATCACATTTTCTTATATAATTACAATTTCATTAAGAAAATAAAAAAATAGAGTATGGCATAGTGGTTAAGACTTCTTTATAAAGTTATAGATCAAAATAATATTTGAAATAAAAGAAATAATAAAAACAATTATCTATATACTTATTGGGTATTCATTTATTGTTTTATGTAATCAACATATTTCAATTATACCTACATAGTTACAATCAGTTTTTAAAAGTAACTAAGTAATTAAATATATTTTTGAAGTAAATGGATTGAGAGATATAAATGGGAGCAAATTAGAGATATATGTATATTAGTTAAAATGATAAATATTTTTTATCCTGATTGTAATAAACTATTTAATTTTTTTATGTATCACAAATAATTTATATTTATGTTTTATGTCATTTTCTTTTTAAGGAGATATTTGATCATTTTCCAAGTTATTACAAAATGTGAACCAATAAATATAGTTTAATATGATTTGACTAATAGGACAAGATAGAATTTATCACTAATTTAATCATATTCAATGTAATTTAATCTAATTCAATACAGTTTAATCTAACTCAATATAATTTATGTTATTTGTTGCAGCAACTCCCGAAGAAATAAGTGAATTCAAAGAAAATTGGACAACTAACTAAGCATAAACCTCTTAAATAATTGAAAATATAATTTTTTTAATATATATAAATAAGATAGTAGCAATAAATTTCATAAAATTTATTTATTTAGGATGAAAAATTTCTTATATAAAACACATTTTTAAGTTGTTACTATAATAAAAAATATAAAATTAAACAACTAATAATCCAAACTAAAAACAACAACATGAAATAATATACAAATTATAGACCATAATACATTAAACGATAGAAATTTTTTGACATGTGCGTAGCATAGGCATAATTACTAGTTGTAGTTGATTTTTGATTGTATAATATGGATAGAGATATATTGAATGTGGGTAATATTGTAAGAAAAATGTAGATATAAAAAAAAAGAAGGGGAAGAAGGATAAACATTTAGGGACGATGAAAATGAAAAAAAGACAAATATTTAGGGACGGGGGAGTAGTAGTTAGACTCGTAGAGTGTTACACGTCCTTTTCAATCTTTCGTCGTCTTCTTCCCTGTGCAATTAAAACCCTCCCTCACATACTCAAAATTTGAATGGAGATGTCAATTTGATTTAGGTGGGAATTGATGCAATTTGCAAGGTTGGAGGGGTTCCGCCTTCGATCGTCTTCAATTAGCTAGGGTTGAATTAAACCTCACTCGATCTCTCTCCATCCCCTTTCAAATCCCATCGCCACTGATTTCTCTCTATCCAAGTTTGCAAATAGTCTCTCTCGCTCTCTATCACCACTCATCTTCGATCTTCTTCTTCTTTTTCCCATGTATATGATGATACACTCGCTCTCTCCTTCTTCTTCTTCTTCAATCTTCTTCTTCTTTTCTCCGACGGATCCATCAAGAAGCCCGAGAAGGCCCCGGGCTTGGTTGACTCCTTCTACAACGAGTGGGGCGGCTGGGCTCACTTCTCCCCCGCCATTCCCCGGCAAGTCCCACCGCCACGCCAACGCCTCCATCAGGAGATGGTCGCCGATTTCCACTAGATGCCCTTCGCCGACAACTCTTTCGACTCCATCGAGGTCACGGCCTGACATGTGGCGCACCCTTTGGGTGAAACTACTACTTCCATACGTGTCATCAACAGCGAGCACATGCTGATGACCGACCTCTTCAGGCGCATGTGTACGTCTTCTTTAATCTCTATTCGTCCATCTTGATTAATTAATTAATTAATTAATTAATTATGTAGCTAGTACGTACCTTGTTAATTAACACATTATATATTACAATATAGGTTGGTTTACGGGTGGAACCATCATTGGTCTGTCAAAGAACTTGGATGGTCCTGATCACTTGCTTGATCTTGCTGATAAGGTAATCTAAGTCTCGTCTTATTGCTTAATTTGCTCCTTCAATTCTGTCAAGTACTAATTCATGTCGTCGCTCATCTATTAGACATTATTTATTGCATTGTTGTTTAGATGGTACTCCGTATACTTGCGTTTTTTTTAATAAAGAAAAGAATTTTGAACAAAAGTGTAATTGCAAAAAAGGGAAAAAAAACTTGAAAAATGAGGTTTCACTCCAAACTGTACACCATTTATTTGAAAAATGGGGAGGATAAAGTAGTCCTCCCTCCGTCCCTAAATGGCTAAATGCCCATTTATTATACTTATTAATCATAATTAAAAATATTTTTATATAATTATAATTTCATTAAGAAAATCAATAAATAGAGTATAACATTAGTGGTTAAGACTCCTTTATAAAGTCATAGATCATGGGTTCAAATCTTGGGATTGTAATTTTGTAGAATCATAATTTTTATATTAGTTAAAATGATAAATACTTTTTTATTCTATTGTAATAAACTATTTAATTTTTTTTATGTATCACTAATATTTTATATTTATGTAATGTGTCATTTTCTTTTTAAGGAGATATTTGATCATTTTTCAGGTTATTACTAAATGTGAACCAATTAATATGGTTTAATAGGATTTGACTAATAGGACAAGATAAAATTTATCACTAATTTAAACATATTCAATGTAATTTAATCTAATTTAATGGAATTTAATCTAATTCAATGTAATTTATGTTATTTGTTGCAGAAACTCCGGAAGGTTAAAAGTTTTCTTTAATTTTTAGTAGCTAAATTTTATCTTGCCTATAAATACAATTATAGTGAAGCATGATTAGAAGAAATATGAAGAGATTCACATACAATAAAAGAAGAGTGTTGTTGAGCAAGGAGAAGATGAGAAAAAATAGAAAATATATAAATTATTGAGGTATTCGACCAAAAAAAAAATTATTGAGGTACATACGTTTCCATAATTGTACATGGACATAAAATTTGGTGATTTTTTTTTTATCAAGATTAGTTTTATGCAATTAGTATGAAGTGGGACTTGATTGGATACCTTGTATGAGTGGGTGACATACTAGTGAAGAAGACCCTGGTCTTGTTAAGATCCATATTCTTTTGCACCCATTTTAGCATGGTCTTCATAGCCATCCTATAGACATCCTCTGATTTCAAATCCTCTGTCTCTTGTTCTTTGTCACTAAAAG
The DNA here is from genome assembly GCA_964016875.1 of Fallopia convolvulus. NCBI lineage: Eukaryota > Viridiplantae > Streptophyta > Magnoliopsida > Caryophyllales > Polygonaceae > Fallopia > Fallopia convolvulus. The sequence goes on from OZ024725.1 coordinate 62,066,981, forward strand.
AGCCTTTTCTGATTGAGGGATCAAACAATTACAAGTAAACTCAGACACAAGTGAAATTAAACATACGTAGAAAGTAGATTGTTCTAGAAGACTTGAAACAAGAATGTATTGTAAGAGGTCCTAGTCGAGCGAACATGAGTTAAAACTTAAAATGTAGAATTTACTTGTGAGTCTTTGATATACTACAAAAGTCACTTTCTCTGAATTCTTTCTTGTTTCTATTTTTCTATCTTTTTGTTCAACGAATTCGTCCTAATTTACAACACATGAAATTTTTAACAGTCTTAAGAGTACTTACAAGACCTTCATATTTAGGGTAGTCGTCCACCATAGATAGGTGTTGAACACCAGAACATCAGCACCTTTCCAAAACTTCCCATGCTTGTTCATAGACTTGCGCACCATTTTCTCTTTTATCCTATGCTTAATCGCATTGTCGGAGTTGGACTCGAGAAGAAACGGAGCCCAATAGAACTCGATTGTAGCATTGTAATCCTACAAAACAACATTACATTTTGGTAAAATTTGTGGAGAATATGAAAGTATAGGTAGTTTCATGTAATTAGTCAGAATATAAGGGAACATTTTGTAATTAGGTCAAATTGTATTATAGCCCCTAGTCGTCATTCTGACTCTATGAAATGTTCCCTCATATTCTGACTAATTACATGAAACCACCTATACTTCAGGATACACCATTAAAGAACATACACAATTACACACATTATAGTAAAAGTGTATGAAAATACATATTATGTATGTACCTTTGCTGTGAAGACAGTCAAGGAGTCATATGAAGCATTCATGGATTTGGCACCATCAGGAATGACGGATTGGAGAAGACAAACCATGGATGCATACTGACCTCTGTTCAGAGAATCGCCCACGAACAACATTCTCTTGTTGCGTAACGCCTCTAGCATCATTGTTGCGTTGAATCTGCATCCGCATCAATTAGTACTTTAAGCTTAGACGTGAATTTACCTTATATACTATAGTAACAATTTGCAAATTTCTTTGACATTAGCACATTCTAATGTTCTTTTAATTGAATAGTATTATTGCATTGGCGGTCCACACAATGCAAGGCCAAAACGTGGTAGTTGCACCATACTAGTTAGCTTTATGTTTAAAAATAATATATTTATATTTGAATATGCAAATCTTGAGTATTTGGAGTTGGTCGGATGAAAGTGGTTTCTTTAAAGAAAAAAACACTTGAGTTGTTACAAGTTCACCTAATTTGGAGCTAAACTGTAGCCTTCACAATTTGGTATAGATTTGAGTAAATGTAACCACTGATATTTGACAATTTGAAATTGCAACAGTTCACGAAGTTGATCGAGATTGCAATGTTCAAGTTTGAAATTGAAAACGATGCTTTGTTCTAGAATGCTTAACAACAGGAAAAGATGGATCTAGAATTCAGATAAGGAGATCGAAGGGATGAAAATTACGCGGGAAGAGAGCAGCCATTAGGTTGCCACCGCCATTGCTGATAGCTCCGGTCAGGGCGGCCGTGCTCCTGGCAAGTCAACTGTGGATGGATGTACGAACACTCCGATTCCTTGTAAAGCGGCCGAGTCGACTCGTCCCTCATCCATCTCCCGCTGTAAATGTCGCATCCTTCCGGCGTACTCCCCACCGCAAACGGCAACAGCTTCTTCGTCTTCGGCTTCGGCTTCTTCTCTCTCTTCTCATCTCTCCATTTCTCTGCGCCATCTCCTGAACTCAATTTCAATTTCAAATCTCAGATTCAGCTGAACGAACAGACACATTAACAATTCAAAAGATGTTTACTCAAGACAGATCGAAATGCGAGAGAGCAGCTGATTAACGGATCGAATCCGATCTGATTCCAGTAAATCCACACGATATCGATCTAATTCAAAAAATCAAGCCTCAAATTGAATGATTTAGATGCAAGCGATTGCACAACAGAGGCGACACAAGCGAGTAATTTACCGGCGGATGCGGGAGGGGGATCCGGAGAGCGGCGAAGCTCGCCGGCCGCATGATCGGTGGATTCAGCGGCTCTGACGGTGGATTTGGCTGGAGTAGATCGGATGCGTTCACCGGAGATGGCGGCCGGAGAAACGACGGAGACGAAGTAGTAATCGGAGAAGGTAGTGTAGGAGAAGTTCTGGCTGTATAAGACTACGAAGAAGACGAAAATCGCGAGGAAGACGAAGAGGTAACTGGATTTTCGTGGGAGTAAAGGCGAGGAAGAAATCGGCAGCTTCATCTGGTTAGGTTTGTTGGAGAAGATGAGAAGTGTGGATTTTTCGTTTGGAGGGAATTACTTAACAAACAAAGTACGGAGTACCATCTTATAGTATAGTCATAAAAGGGGCCCACAATCAATTAACCGGCTTTTTTGTTTATAAAAAAGAAATGCATTAGCGATATATTAATAATTAGGAGTGGTTAAAGTATGCTGGAATATTAAAGGTGTCAAAATTTTGTTATGTACGGAGTATATATTATGGTAATGAAATATGCTTAATTAATTTATAGGTTAACAACATGCTTGCATGTATGTTTAGATTAACGGAACTTTGACTTGATAAAATAAAAACAAATACTTCGTATAGTTTTGACCCATAAAAGATAAATTGGCTTTATTATGTACGTAACATAGACACGGGAAAAGTAGAAATACACATACATAAATAAACGTATAATTTTAAATTTTTTAACATGAGTTAGAGCATAAAAATCAATATTATAATTTTGTGTAACATAGATGTCATTATACCCTACTTGGCTACTTCCATTTTTAAAATAAATTATGAAGTAAGAGGTCAGTTTATTAGTCAAGCTCCATATAACTAAGAGGTCGAGTAAGACGGTAGCCGGAAACCAGCAAAATAAGTTAAATAAATAAAAAACTACACTAAAAGTAAATACAACATAGAAAAAAAGAACTAAAATGAATTGGGTAGTGAAGAGAATGAAGACTAAAGAGAACAATGTCTATAATATTTGGGTCAAAATTAAAAAACAAATCAGATAATTGATGAAATGGACAATTAACATTGTCTATATCGGAAGAAGAATACTCACATAAAATTTTATGGTTGATGCTTGAACTTTTTCTTAAGGAGATCCGAGTTTAATTTATTATGATAATGTATGACGAAATTATACGAGAAGAGTGTCCCTTAAAACGAGATCTTAAAATACCTAAATGTAGAGTGATATTGTTTAATCGAATTGAAAGAGGATGAGATGATAAAAAAAAAAAGTGTACTGTAAAGAAAAGTTAGGTTCGAGACCTCAACAAATTAAATTGTTCTTTTCTTAATTAGTTAGTATTAGCAAATGTATTAGGCGGTCATTATGATCGTGATAGAGGTCAAGTCGATAAAAGTCAACGCCACGTTCCATATCCAATATATATTTTTTTTGTGTTTGTGGTAGCCTATGCCCCCAAAAAATTACTAATAGTAAAATGCCTTTGTTTTTTTATGTTGTATCGCCTATATTTTTATGCGTTAGTTATTTGGATTTTTCATTAAATTTTCATTCGTATTTGTAGAATTGGATGAGGCATTGAGGCTGATATATTGAACACATACAATACTCGATCTCAAATTTCACATTGAATTTTCTTAAGCAAGCAAACATATACGGAGTATAACATAACATTAGATAAATATCATCATTTTTTGATTGATGTCGTTTTACATGTGTACACAGACAATGGTATTTTTATTAATTATTATTTTTATTAAGAAATTAATTATTATTGTTATTAGCTAAGTCGATCTGATATAAAATTTGGTGCAAACATTAGCAGAATTTGAGTAAAGCAAGGAGTATATTGTGAAGTTGTGGTTGACAATGTAATATCATTGGGCTTCCTTTAATTTCGGACTTTAAATTTGTTCCAAATTATGGTACAAAGAACCAACCCTTGGGCTTTTCATTTTTTCTAAAGAATGAATACATTCTAACTTCCTTTCCTTGTATATAATTTTCATTACTTGACACATTTATGTACCTTCATCTAAGACAACTTTCATCCACCAAAAAATAGACAACTTTCAATGTATTTAAGACAAGTAATTACTTCATCTGATTAAGGGTAAAAGAGTTTTGCAAATAAAAAGATCATTCAAGTATCTTAGAGGCCAGGTAACACCAATATATTCAATCTGCATAGTAAATCGGATTACCCAGTTCTTCTGGTGTCAAATTCTCCAATTGATTCTTGTAAATCGACGTATAACACATCTTTATTATGTTAAACTCTAGTGGACATATATAATGTGGAGATTCACACGTCTATTTTTATATGTGCATTTATTTTAACAGGTTAAATGAGTCAGACTGTTATAAAATTAATTGATAATATTACTAACCCAATGACTTAATATATTAAGTAAGTTTTTAATTATGATTTAATAAACTTTATCTTCATACGTCATCTCAAATGTAACTGTTTGACATCACAATATGTCATTTGTACTTGACATTATACCCTAAGGCCGACTAGCCTATAAACCAAGAACTTAAGTGGTCAATTGTTATGAATTGAAATTGTTTGAGTTGTGATTTATTTTAAGTGGTCAATTGAGAAGACACTCCAAAAATTTTAAGTGGTCAATTTGCATTTTGGCGTGGATTTGAGCATTTTGAGCTATATATGAATACACTCCGAAAATTTCTTAAGGTCTCTAGCTAAGACACTCCAAAAATTTCATTTTTACGGCTCTCTAACCCAATATGTTTGACAAAACATTGATCTTTGCTTGAAATGAACAACACCGCAACATTATATTTGTTTAAAATCTCTCCACTCTTTTGACAAAATGTTTGTCCTCAACATCTCTCAAGGTTAAATATAATATATATTGGGTGGATTTCAAAGTGTAACTACCTTGAAGTTGAATATAAGAGAGTAAAGTGGTCAATTGAGAAGTACAAATTTTGTTCTAAAGTAGGCTGTTTTAAAATTTTAATTCTTAAAATAGGCTCATTTTAAAATTAATTATGAAACATAGGCTGGCTTAGGAGATGTGGAGCAAAGTCATAGTCTAGCGCAACGACTTTGCATGAAAAGTTTTTATTTTCATTTTTTTAGAACTTTGATCAAATTCTTTTCCGATGAGCAAATTTTTTGTTTTTTTAAAAGGAAACCTCAACAGTAAACCTACATAAAATTTTTTATATGATACTCAAGAGAATGGGTTTAAAAATGGGTTTAAAAAGAAGAAGAAACTGGGTTTACACTTTACTTAGAATCAGTTTAAATTGATTTTTAAAAAAAAATGAATGGGTTAATTTTTAGTTGAAATTTAAAAAATTAAAGAACATGGGTTTATCTTCCATATTTAAAAAATAAAAAATAAATATCAAAGCTGTTGTTTTTTATCTTAAGGGTTTTTTTAATTTACCGAGAATAGTTTAAACTGATTTTAGAAGAAAAAAGAAGGAGTTTATTTTTTTTTGAAATTAAAAAAAGAATAGAAAATGGATTTTATTTATCTTCGTTTTTTAGAAGAAAATGGCTTAACTTCAGAATTTTTAAAATAAAAATAAAAAATAAAAATAAGAGTAGTTGTTCTTGAGGTTTTTTATAAATAAAAAAGAAAGGGTTTAATATTATGTCCCCCATCCCCGCCCCGTTCCCGTTTAATCCCCGCGGGGAATGGGGCGGGGATTTTCCGTCGGTTATCGGGTTGTTAACGGAGCCCCGTTTATTATAAAAAATATTTTAAATTTTAAAAAAACTACAAATATTAAATTTAATAAAATAAATTTTAAACTTTATTATATAATTTGTAGATATATATATATAAGGTTTTAAATCAAAAACTATAATTATATTTAAAATATATTTTTATTTCATGTGTTTTAAATTTTAAAAAAAAACATATTGGATTTATATAGCGGAGATTCGGGGCGGATAGTACATTCCCCTTCCCCGCCCCGTTTAAAATCGGGGATAAGAAAATGATCCCCGTCCCCGCCCCGTTCCCCATTATGTCGGGGAATCCCCATCCCATTAGGGGTGGGTCCCCGCAGAACCCCATCCCCACGGTTTTTTTTTGCATTCCTACCGGTGGGTGGGTTGCCTTGGTGCACGACATTGCCTTAATTATTGTGTAATGCAATGCTGTTTTTTTGCACAAACAATACAAATTAATTCTCGAATCCTAGATTTATATAGAAAAGCCTAAAGTTAAAAATTCATGCGATTTGGAGGAAGTTAATACTCGATTTTTTTTTTACTTTTTTTTTATATAATCATGTTAAATAATAAACCGCTCAAATGGACAACATGGAGTACCCAGTTTTATCCAGTTCCGATGCAACACGTCGTGCCCGACGAGACTTCCCAACCCCTTGTGCTTCGAGTATACATTGGTCCATGAGCCGTTGGTTGTTCCTTTGAATAATCAGCTACTCTACCACTCGTTGAGTAGGTTAGCCCAATGCCCAGGAACGTAGCGGGCAATCGCGACATCGAATCTCAACGCAGACGCTGGGCGTAGCCTGGCCAAAAGGTTCCCAAGGTGTACATGAAGACACTCGAGGACACGGTCTACACGACGGCCATGCAAGACGTCGTGATCAACCATTGACCCTCGTGCGATTTTATTAAGGTCGAGAGTGGCCACGATGTCTTGTTCGACGAGCCCGATCTGGTCGCGGCCTTGATAGTTAACGCGACGAGCCCTTGTGCTTCGAGTATACATTGGTCCATGAGCCGTTGGTTGTTCCTTTGAATAATCAGTTACTCTACCACTCGTTGAGTAGGTTAGCCCAATGCCCAGGAACGTAGCGGACAATCGCGACATCGAATTTCAATGCAGACGCTGGGCGTAGCCTGGCCAAAAGGTTCCCAAGGTGTACATGAAGACACTCGAGGACACGGTCTACACGACGGCCATGCAAGACGCCGTGATCAACCATTGACCCTCGTGCGATGTTATTAAGGTCGAGAGTGGCCACGATGTCTTGTTCGACGAGCCCGATCTGGTCGCGGCCTTGATAGTTAACGCGACATCTTATGCGTGTGTTTCTATTTATTGGTAGAATCTCTTAAGATTCTATCAAAAAAAAAGAATATCTTAAGTTGTAGTTTCGTACTTTTTGTATGTGTAAAATTCATTTTAAGGTACCTAGGTAAGACACTCCGGAAATTTCTTAAGGCACCTAGCTAAAATACTCCGGAAATTTATTTTTAGGGCTCTCTAACCCTATGTGTTTTGACAAAACATTAGTTTTTGCTTGAAATACACAACACCACAACTTTATATTTGCTTAAAATGCATCCACTCTTTTGACAAAATATTTGTCCTCGGCATCTCTCAAGGTTAAACATAATAAATATAGGGTGGATTTCAAAGTCTAGCTACCTTGAAGTTGGATTTAAGAGAGCAAAGTGGCCAGTTGAGAAGTATATTAATAAATTTGATGTGATTCGAAACATGCCTAAGAAAAAATGAGTTTGTAGTCTTCTGTGAGGCCGAATCAATTTTTAGGTTACCTACAAACTCGACAATAGTTCACATGTTGCCCCAAGTTGGTCCGGTCGCATTCGGCTCTACCCGAGCCACACATGTAGTACGACGGTTAGTTGCTACACATCAATGGATGTCTCCCTCTTTTGAGGTAAGTCACTTGCGAACTTACTTAGCTTATGATCCGTTATGTGTTGAATGAGTGGATTGAATGTGTGACCTTTACTTAGGAGTGATTATGTATTATATGCTCATGTATGTATTTGAAATTATGAAAAATTACTTTTAAACTTTTTTCTATGCGTGCATTGGGTTCCACCAGCAAGGTAATGGATTACGGGTACGTTGGCGATGAAGAGGCTCTCTCGGGCATGGTCATGCGGGTGGAAAGAACCCCCTTCTAAAAATAAAATAAATTGTTTAGCCGGGAAAAACGGAGAATGAGGAAAATGGGCACGTGTATAGCTACGCGCGTTGACCGTGCGCCATGGAAGAAAGGCTGAAGGGTGCCATAACTTTGAGTAGTATGTTTGGTTGTTATGAGAATCGTTGGATCTTGTTGGAATGGTCTAGTATTCTTTAGTGTTGACTTAACAAAATGTTTATTTGTGGTTATATATGTTGTTGATGAATATTCTTATGAAAGTTGTTATTATCCTTGTCGTTTTCATTGTTAATGTTATACTTATTAATTATATTGTGGTGTTATTATTATATTTCAATTTTGTTTACAGTTGTGATATTGTCTGTATGAGTTTGAATGTCTGTGTGTACGTGTGTGTGATTATTTAAATGTTAAATTGATTTGAACTAAGAATTATCGTTTTGTGTGTGAATGTTGCTTGTTAGAGTTCTGTGTGGTTTTTTTTAAAACGTTCAATATGCATCTCACGCTTTCTAGCTTGAATTGGAATTATAGTTGACCCTTCGGAGAATATTTTTACAATTTCAGATACCTTTTGGAGATCATGTCGAACCCTCTACAAACTGGTGGGGTGGATGTTGGCGCACATGTCATTTGGTCCGAGTCATTGGGATTTGATTGATTATGTTGTTACTAGTATTTTTTGTTGAATTATTTTGTTGGTAATTTGAATAGAACTGTTGTAGGGACGGTTTGAAATTGCAGATTGGTCCGGGTCATTCAGTTTTAAAATAAAAGTTGGATATTTTATTTGTTTTCTCGTCGTGCCCACATTGCAAGATCCGAATGAGTTCATTGTCAAACTAATCTGAGTAGTACCCGAAGTGGCCTACCACCGAGTAGCTCCTCAACGAAAGTCGAGGTGTTACAATGGCCAAGAGCGACCTTTTATAACTATAAAACATAGTTCAAAAGTAACACTCCACAAACTCAAACGAGAAGAGATGAAAAGTCCCCTTTACTTATGAGATGAGCCGGAATATCACTCTCCGACTAGGAAAACAAAAATGGGCCGCTAGCCCATTGATATGTTTGGGCTTCGACCCAGTTGGAATATCACGCTCCGACTAGGAAACCTAGAAAAGACACTCAAAAGATAAACCACACGTATTATCTTACATGATTGAACTTATCAAGTGATATGTGTGACACGTGTCCATCAATTTAGTTTTTAATACTCCCAACATTTTGAAATATTGCCATTTTAGCCTCTCTTTTAAAGTAGGCCTATATAAATTGATTTAAATTTTATTTTAAAATTTAAATTTATATTAGATGGATTAAACGGGTTGACCCGTGAACACGGGTTACGTGTCGGTCACGGGTTAAGTTTATTTTGTTTACGGGCCATCGGGTTGACCCGCTGAACAAATGAACTTAAGGTTAATATATGATTGGAACTTGAAAATTTCAACAACATTTTATAACACCCGAAAAAAAATCGACCCGATCCGAAAACCGACGGGTTTAGATGGAACACATCGGATGAAAATACCGGGTTTGATGGGCGGTTTACAAAGACGGATCGGGTGGAGGAAGTAGTCCACCCGCACCGACTCGAGCCATTGTCATGCTTAGGTCTAACACTATCCTCTTGAATCTTGATCATTCACATAAATAAATCTTTAAACAAAGGCTACAAATATCTATTCATATGATACAAGTAGCACCACCGACCAACTGAAATTGTTCACTACATCTCTTCATAATTCTGGACTTTCTCTACAAATTAATCAAACCATAAACTTGCACCGGCTTCCTCTTTCACGTTACATCTCGATCCTTCTTCAAAGCAATTGACCTTAAGTAACTCTTTTCAACCCATTTTAATTCATTTAGATCTTTAAATTTAGCCTACTTAGTTTTTGAAAACAATAATTACTCTTAACTATACACAAAGTAAACTTACAAATAGTGTTGCTCAACATTAATGAAACAACAAACAATTAAAATTCCTTCAACATAGAACAAATTAAGGATAGGTTTGGCAAAAAGGGCATATTACATTGACGGATTTTAAAATTTTGAAGTCAAGTATTTCAATTGTTTTGAATAGAGAAAAAAGAAAAGCAAAGGAAAATTTTAGTTAGTACTTTCGAGTTTTTGTACATTCCTCGTGTTTATTGATATGTGTCAAAAGTCATTAATTAAGTTGTCAATAAATGGTTTATAAGATTATACATATATAGCAACATGCATTAATCTCGCATACATTCATAGAAAACGTCCCTTTCATTGGCATTTGATCATTTGTGTAGTTGATGAGTTGGTGAATGGTCACTTTCTTTGACATTTGATCACTTCGACATCTACTGATATAAATTGTTACATATATATATATATGTCGAAAAAACATAAGGAGAATTTGAGATGAATTATTACCTTATGTATTATTATACGTGCACTTCTATATATAGGTAGTCTTAAATGCAATCCATGTGAGCACTTCTCCCTCTTCTTTACAATATAGTAAATAAATTTATATAGTTTTTATATGAAAATGGAGTTAGATATATTGATAAAACAAAATGAAGGTCATAAAATGAAGGTCACTCACTATAAACAAATAAACTTGTACAAATGTATGTATCCGATATAGAATACTCCAACAAATAAATCTAGGAAGCTAGAGATGTATCATATGTGCTATACTTGCGTGTTTTATTAGCTAAATAATACTCTCTTTGTATAAGTCTATTTGTCTTTTTAGACTTAAATAGTTGTCTAATTCTACTTGTCTTTTTAAGTATTTTACCTAATATTTTCCAACTTTACCCTCAAATAACCCATCCAATTAATTGCATATACACATCTCAAGAAATAAAGTAGGTAGATTATAGGGATAATGTGGTAATCTTAAGTCTTGTCTTAATATATGTGTAAAATGTTAAAAGGACATGTAGATTTATACGGAGGGAGGGAGTATAGATTTAGGGAAAGGAAAACAAATTAAATTTTGCTATCGTGGTTTTATCTATTTTAAGGTGTCCATGTGAAATATGAATCTAGTTTTACTTAGATATAGGAAAATGTATGTATGAGAAAAAATAAGATTTAGATGAAATCATTCTTAGCTTTTCCAAATGCTTATTACCTAAACCTTCTTCTAAGACAAACAGTAAAAAAATCTCCCGTCGTATGCGGGTAGATGTCAATTGATTTAGTCTGTTCACAATGGTATCACCAACTTCTAGATGAGAATCTTCATTATTCCAAAAAAGGTGATTACAAATATCAACAAGTTCCTTAGGAACTTTTTATGCATGGAGTGGCACTTGGGATGGTAATCGGGAGCTTGTTGCCTGGAATGAAACTAGGCCTAAGGAAGAAGGTGGTCTTAATTTCAAAGAACTTTTAGCTTGGAACAAAGCTCAGATATTGCAAATTAAATTGACCTTAACCCTAACCCTATGTGACAACTTATACCTTTTCTTTTTTCTCACATTTTGTTTAATTTTGCTTCTGATGAGTTCATTAACAAATAAATCTAGGAAGCTAGAGATGTATATGTACTAGTACACTTGCATGTTTAATTAGCTAAAGAATATAAAGTAATTAGGAGAAGAAATAAAATTTTGAATTTAGTGGTTTTATCTACTTTAGGCCTTTACTTAGATAGGAAAGAGTAGGTGATAAGATTACATGTGAGCACAATAAAATGAACTAGGTCTAGGATTAGGAATTAGGATAATAGTTTTGGGCTTGAAATGTTAAAACCCTAGAAGTTATATATCTTATGTTGTGGTTATAAATTATAATATATGTCACCCTCCTATATATGCATGTAATTAGTGATGGGGTGACGAATATTTAGTGCTAACTAAGGTTAAGGCAATTAATTAAGCAATGCTAATTAATTTGAAAAACAGAATCGAAACCCATCTACACATGTACGTCGATTACAAACAAAGTCCAATTAAACAAAAGAACAAAGAGTTAATTAAAGTGTGTGGTCCAGCAAATACGTACGTTTTAAAGAACAACCTTATCTCTTTCCCCACTCCATCTCCTTCCTCCCCCATTCTTTCTTCTTCACGTAGCTCTCACCTACCCCCATTTTCACATCAGCCTACACAGCTTTGAGCTCACCTCCGACCCCCTTTCGTTGCTCCTCACCGGCGTCGTGAAGGAGGCCTCGCCGGGGGCCGTCACCCTTGCCTCGGTGGTGCTCGCGCAGCCCTCTAGCCAACCACATTTGGATTTCCTTTGGGCTGGCCACACCATCTTTTGGCCTCTCTCAAGCCTTCAACCCCTTGGTTAAGTTGTTGGCAAGTCATTTAACCCACCACCTCTTCCAATTTTGAGTTGCTTTGACATTGAACTTGTAAGTGAGATTTTCCCCCAATTCTAAACCCTAACTTGAATTTTCTTGTCTCTAAGTCAAATTGAGGGTAATTTGGAGGCTAGGGGTTAAATTGAAGACTAATGGGTTGTTAATTTGTTGAATTTGAAGCTTATTGTTAGAGGTTGGAGTTTTGAGGGCATTTTTGCACAATTCCGAAAATTCTGGGCAGTTTCTGTAATTTCTGGAAAGTTAGGGGTATCATCACAAGGTAAGGAATCCTTCTACGAGTATGAGAAATTTTACGGATCTTGATTTGGATGTGTATGTGATGAGTTATGATTATTTGTGTGATTTTGGTGAAAACTTGGTGTTTTAGGGCTATATTGGTGGACAATTGGAAGGTTGGGTTGAAAATATATTTTGATAAAGGTTATGCTTGATAAATCTTCCTAGGCCAAGTAATGGATGAGTAAGCATTATGCTTTATGCATAATTTTGTGACTTGAGTGATTGATAGCTTATATCATATTTTCCTAGTAAATACATGTATGCATAAGTGGTATGAATGAGTAGAATCGGCAAGACCGCTATTGATTGTTATGAATTCCAATGGGATGATGTGGTTCGGCAATGCCGTTCGAGCTTTTTATGGACCCCAATGGGGACCTTGATGTCGACAATGTCGATGATGAAACTTCAGGATTACATGGGGGAATACCTTGAAGATAATTGGGCAATGCCCTGTGAGTTAATCCCAATGGGAGTGTAGGTTCGGCAATGTCGTTCGTGTTATTACAGACCCCAATGGGGACTATGTGTCGACAATGTCGATGATGTGAATCATGGATCCCAATGGGATGCCTTGGAATTTTGGGCAATGCCCTGCAAGCAACCCCAATGGGGTACGATGAGATATAACTTCCTCTTTAATAGTATTTTCTTTTAGCCATGTGTTCAATGTGTATATATATATATCTATTCATAAATATTATTTTCATTATTTAGTTTCTTTTCAGAGACTAACCCCCATTGGTTGGGGACTGACTATGTTTTTGTGCATGGTCAGGTTCAGGTGATGTTCGAGAGCTTGGAGGAGGTCGAGCGCCATGACGATGCTAGGATGGGATTTGGGGTTTTGCTTATGAAGTTGTTCTTTTCTATGATTTATGTTTATCTACTTCTTAACTAGGAACCGAGTTAGACAATACATGTTGAATCCGTTCTTTGTTTCAACCACCATGGTTCAGCATCCTAGTATGCACTATACTTTGTGACTCATGATGTTCATACCAACTTTTACTCTTCGAGACTTGTTGACTCCTAGAGATATTGCAAGTTTTATGACTTTATCCTTGAGTTTGGTTTTACTATCTCCTTAGCCTTGAAGGGGTTTCATAAAAACCCTTGGCGCTGTAACAACCCGATTTTTGGGTTGTTACAGGATGATCGTGCGTATCTAATCCCATTACACAAGTCCAATGAGATTTCATCCTAAAATAAATTGACAATATAAGGAATAACCTAATGTGTTATATAGTAGGTATGTTTAGTTTCAACTTTCAGATGTGAGAAATATATTCATCACTCGATAAACTTAAGGAAAACTAAAATTCAACTATGTGACAATAATAACTAAATTTAATTAAAATGGTGATATATGAGCTATACCCATCACAAAGATATTGTATAAAAGCCAAAAAAATCTCAAAATACGTTTCATAACAAGACACACATTAAAAACCCTAATTTTATTTTTCTATGCAAATTTCTATCTTATAACAACCAGTTTAATTATCATTTTCTCGTTGTAACGGGAGGTGGATTCGAAATCGTGACCTCTATTTTATCACTAACCCGACGGGCTGATGATGAGGCTTGAAGGTGGCTTAAAATCTAGTTGAAAAAGTATATCACTATATTGTACAACCTTGAGTGCATAGTCGGTTAAAAACTTTGAAATAGAAATGACCTGTTGAATTATATCACTTAGGATGTTTTTAGAATTTCTAATTTTTAAAACTATTATTCTTAACTTGTGCATTAAAACCGAATCTAAAATACACAAATTAACATATTCGCTTTCCACCCAAAAAAAAAAATTAACATATTCGCTCGATAAACAAAATATATACGAATTTTTACTTATATAAAACTGTGCTTTCTGTATCAAGAGCACAAATAAATGTAGCAAATCTTGTTCATATTTCAAATAAGCTAATTGGGGCTGCCCAAGTAAGTGCTTGAAAGCGATACACTGTTATCAAACCACGTAAATTTTTGTGTCGATTTTGTTTATTGTTCTCGTTCAATCTTTTATTACAATTCAAATAATAAAATATTTTTTCTCTTTAACAAAATAGTATAATGTTTTTTAAAGGTTGCGGGTCCGACGGGTTTAATCAGACCCGACTCGCAACCCCCAAAAAAAAGTGACCCACCGCCTGAACCATTATATGCGTGCCGGGTGCCCGACTCGCAACCCGAACATTTAAAAAAAGTGACTTGTAGTCCGGCCTGTAATATGTGGATCGAGTGTCCGAACCGCAAATTGCTAGTCGGATTCGTGTGGGTTGTGGGCGACCCGGACCCGTGAACCTCCCTAATTGATTTGATTTATCTTTAGATCTTTTTGATCGATTTGATTTATCACGGACGTACTAGCTAGCTAGCTCCATGTGTATGCATCAAGTATATTAGTGTTAATGTTATGTGCTTGTATATATGTCCCTAGCATTGATAATAACAACTCAATGACTTGCAAAAGAGTATGTATATTGTATAGTGTGTGGTTGGCAATTGAATTGGCATCTTTGCATGATGACATGCAAAAGAGACTAATGAGTACCTATAGTTAGGTAAGTTTTTTCATCAATTTGAAATAAATATTGAGCCAGTGATTCTTCTTTTACTAAGACCATCTTGTTGATTCATCGCCAAGACATAAATTCTTCAAGCCCTAATTGTATAGGGAACCATGTATAAAAAATTTGGAGTTAAAAATGATGGATAGAGATGCTTTTAACAACACTTATAAGTTAATAAAGTGGGTAAAGTGATCAAGATTAAAGACACTTATAAGTTATAAGTTATAAATCATTTTGGAATCTAGAGCGCAATTTTAGACTTAATTAGCGATAACATATGAGTAGGTAGAAAATTGGGAAGATAAGAAGGCAAAATAAAAGTCATTTTCATTTTGAATTACAGTAAATAAAATTAGGCCGACCATTTTTGTGCAAAGTCATTTTCATACTGAATTCAATCACAAATCATTATCAAAGGTATAGTAGTGGACCACAAAGAAAGATGAATCATTTGTTTTTTGAGCATCCAACGATATATAATGACAGTTTCATTTTGAATTTTCGCATAGTGTCGTTTTTATAATATTTAATTGCCATTTTGAGCTCTCATTTTTCACTTTAATCAGAAGCCACTAATTAGTAATTACCTTTTTTTTTTCATTTTTTCGGCCTCGCATTTTTGCTTTAATCAAAGCCACTATGTGCTTATAACATTTAAGTCATGTGACTTAAAATTTTCCCTTGAAAATAAATTTTAGTGTTCCTCTATTTTTAGAATTTGCTCTATCATATATCCTTTAATAATTGCTTCTCTATCTATAAATCCTTACATACTCGGTATGTAATTAAGAACGTGATTAGAACAGAATTTGTTTAAAAAGGACAAATCAAATCACCTAATTAAGACCTAAGAGAATCGAAGAGCAAGCCTAGAATTTACCCAACCCCTTTTTTCCAATTTAATTGACACATTAAATAGACGGTCCAAAATAAATTGCCATAAATGGAAGAACAAAAGAACACTACCATAATTCCACTAAAAAACTATACAGCCCAAACGTCTAATATTTTGGTTCGACCAAAAAAAGACGACTAATATTTTGGTCCTCGAGCTCTTCTTTTCGGGTTAATAATAAGTTACTTAGACCATTATAATTGAGGATGAGGAATTCAAATTCATAACCTACCATCAACTATTAGTTAAGCTAGTGATCGAACCTTGATTAGTTTTCGATAGAGGCCTGTTTGGATCTCATAAAATAATACATTATTTTGTAGTATAATGCAAGATTTAATGCAATTATTTAGATTAGTTAAGCTAGCTAGTGATCGAACCTTGATTGATTTTCGATCTAAACTATTTTTGGGAAAACTTTATTTTAGTATCTTACCAACCAAGATTAATACTAACCATGTTCATGTAGTCAAGGACTGCATACCCAGACTCGCCAAAGTTTGGGTATGGCTAGACTATATTTTGTACTTAATCTATACTTCTATGAATGAATCGCCTCTTCATTGAAAAAAAAAAAAACCATGTTCGTATATCATAATGAAGGTGTTGAAAACTTGGGAGGTGGTTTTTGTGGTCGAATCGCGTGAATAAATGGGGTTGATCTCAATCGAGCGAGATTCTGACCCGCATGCTCCTGGGCCGAGATCATGGCAACCCTGACCGTTCAACAACTGTCTCAATCGCTCCTAGTGATGACATTTCGGTCTAGCCTTGGTGCGGGACAGTGGTTCGCGCGCACTTTAATGCTTTGGATGATTATTGAATCTCAAAAACTGAATAAAAAGGTCCAAATTCATAATCATATAAAACATTCCTCAAAAGTAAAAACAAAAGTCGAAATATTTCAAATCACCTAGCTAATTCATCTTTTTAGCATATCATCGAGCACTTTAAATACAATACTGAGGTATTATATGTCAGAAATCCCAAATTTTATGAGGGGAATGCTTTCTTAGAAAAACGAGGATAATGAATCTATGATGATTTTGGTCAATTAAGATAAATCTAGAATTGATAATTATGCAAAAATTAATCACGTTCTAAGGACGTGATGGCCAGAAAAC
This sequence comes from Fallopia convolvulus, assembly GCA_964016875.1. NCBI lineage: Eukaryota > Viridiplantae > Streptophyta > Magnoliopsida > Caryophyllales > Polygonaceae > Fallopia > Fallopia convolvulus. The sequence continues at coordinate 62,084,048 of OZ024725.1, forward strand.
AAAAGGACATTATAGTAGGTGTTTATATTTAATTGTCTAAGCCATAATGCCATATTACCATCTCCATGCAGAACAACCCCATTATGAATAGAGATTGCTTTTCAAGAAACTTCTCTTGCCTTATTGTGCAATTCCATCCCCTTCTTTTCTTTGTTTTTAACTTGAGGAGTTTAGGATGTAGATTAGGGTTGAGGATCGGTAAGACTAAGACCGATTGAACGGAATCGATAAAAATCGAAAACTAAAATTTGGTTTAAGATGAACCAAAAATCAAATCAAATTGGTTTAGTTTGATTTGAAAAAGATAGAAAGTTTTTTTTTTTAAATCGAATTGAGCCAAAATTTAACCAAAATCGAACTGAAACCAAAATTTGGATAATTCCTCAATTAAAGGTCCATCACCAAAAAAATTAGGGTTTGGTTGGATTGTCACATTAATTACATTAAACTTGAATTTAATGCATTTTAATCCCGCTTTATTGATTAATTGTAATGGTCCAAATTAACAAGAGTTTAATTGAGTGTAACACATTGTATGTAAATAAAAGTATGGATGGTCCAAATTTGAAAAGTAAAAAATGCCAAAAGTAGTAAAAATTATCTAGTACGAGTGGTTGACAATGGCAGTGCAACATTAATCTCATTCAAAATTAAATTAACAAAATAAGAAAAATGGAACATGCAGCAAGAAAATAACCACATTCAAAATTGCTTACCTTATACTTGTCAATTGGGTCGGGTCGGGCGAGTTCGGGTTAGGTTTCGTTATGGGTCACGGATCAATCAGGTCAGGTTGTAGCGGGTTTTCGGTCGGGTCGGGTTGACCAGCGAGTCTAAAATATCTTTTTTTATGCTTATTAAAATTAATTTTTAATTAAATAATAATACTTAATTATAATATATTATTTTTATTTATTTAATAATAAAATATATTATAATTTTCAAAATAAATTTTTAAAATTATAAAAATATACTAAATCGGTCAACCCAACGGGTTTCGGGTTTCAGCCCACGGGTTTCGGGTTCTATCGGGTTCGGTTGATTTCGGGTTTCGAGCTCAAGTTTTTGGGTCTTGACCCTAAAATTATCATACAGTTCGGATCGGGTTGACGGGTTCGATCAGCTTTTGACAGCTCCACTCACCTACGATAATTTAATAATGTACCACCTTTCATTAAAAATATATAGTAAAAACAAAGCATTTAAAAGAGAGGTGAAAGTTTTGATACAATTATTTTTTTGGTGATGGAACTTTTCATGCAATTGAGTAAATGGTTCTATTCAATTGAGTGATACATCAATTCAAGTAAGCTCGTGTTGGCAAGAAAATAAAGTTAAAGGACATTATAGTGGGTCTTGTGTTGTCCACTTCTCCTGCCTTATTGTGCAATTTCATCCCCTTCGTTTAATTTCTTTGTTTTTAACTTTAGGAGTTTAGGGTGTAGATTAGGGTTGAGCATAGGTAAGATTAAGACCGATTGAACCGAACCTATAAAAATCGATGATTAAAATTTGGTTTAAGGTGAAACGAAAATCAAATCAAATTGGTTTAGTTTGGTTTTATCAGTTTGAAAGGGGTATAAGGTTATTCTTTGAAAAGTTCGAATCGACCCAAAATTTAACCAAAACCGAACTAAAACCAAAATTTGAATAATTCCTAAACTAAAATCCGAACCGAATGATATCGGGTATGTTTCGATTCGATTTGGTCAGTTTTGCTTAAAATTTTGGTTTAAATTGACACTTGCTCAACTCTAAAGTAGATTATTAAGCACCTAGTTGTTGAGATAAGATAAAACTCGTTAATTGATTGGAATAATATATATATTAGTACACTTCCTGAATAAGTATGGCGTATGCTAGCTACCTACCGTACTAGTATTAGTTATGGTAATTAGTAATTACCATGCATGGCCTTAATATAAAGGTATTGGTTGTATGATAATTTCTAAGAAGAAATTACGTCGAGTTAAGAGCAATTTTTTCAGTTCGATAAAAAAAAGAGAGCAATTTTTCAGGGTTTGAAACTATACGAGGTTAAAACTTTATTTAAGAAGTTTAATTGAAGATTAGCTGTGCTGCTAAATCAAATTTAAGTGAGAAAAATACATATAGGAGTACATAGTGAAAATTGAAAAATGACTAACCATTCAAATTTTAAAAATAAGCATTTTAAATCTCAAATGGAATCTAGGTACTTGTAATCAATAAATGACAAATGACACATGAAAAACTTTACATGCAAGTAGATTACTTTGCCTTTTGATGTTGTTGACAATTTACATACATTACTTAGGTAAATGATTATGACATGCATGTTGATAATTATGTGCCTCCTCCTTTATTTTCATAAATGATTCACATGGGTCACTGACTGACTAGTCATGATATTACCCTTGTTCACCTTTTCTTTCTCTCCCTTGATGCCTTCATTCATTCACACTTTCCCTCATCAACATCAAACAATTAATTCTCCTTTCCTTGCGATCATATCACTAGTTTTCATAATCAAATACCTCCACCACAACCACCATGGCCTCCTCCTCCACCATCACCAGCGCCATGGTGGCACTACAAGAAAATCCATTTATTACTTAAGTAAATGATTATGACATTGCATCTTTTGCAACGACATTCGTCGTTGCAATAGAGGGGTTTTCTTGTAGTGTGGCCGGCCACCTCCTTGATCATAATAAAGTCCTCCATAGCTATTAGCCTTCACGCAACGCCTTTATGCCCTCCACAACTCCAAACCCACCGGCCACCAAATCCACCGCCTTAGCCTCTTCACGGACCTCCTCCAAAGCCGCCGCTCCACCATATCCACCGCCACCTCGATCCAGGAGCCCCACAACCACCTAATTAGCCACGTAGCCCCCCTCCATTTCTACAACAACATCAACATCCACACCATCTATTCCTCAAACTATTCTCCTTTCCTACACATCATATCACTAGTTTTCATAATCAATTAAATACCTCCACCACCACCATGGCCGGCCTCCTCCACCACCACCAGCGCCATGGTGGCCGGCCACCTCCTTCATAAACTCCTCCATAGCCGTTAGTCTTCACGCACCGCCTTTATGCCCTCCACCAACTCCGCCGCCTCTTCCAACCCCACCGCCCGGACCTCCTCCAAAGCCACCGCCTTAGCCTCTTCCCGGACCTCCTCCATAGCCGCCGCTCGAGCCTCCACCGCCACCTCGATCCACCGCTCACCGCTCACCTCTCTCTCCCTCTCTCTCTCTCTCTCTCTCTCTACTCGCCGTCATGGTCACCATTAAAGCCTCCAGGGCCGAGTCATGGGCCATGATGACCATGACGGCGAGTCGCCGGTTAATTAGCCGGAGAGCCCTTCATCTTAGGTGAGTAAATGTTATCATCTTTTGTTCTCAACGTACTCCTCCTCCTATATAAGTATGTTTCATTTAGGGAAATAATTGAAAATATTGTAATAACACACGATTACGTTACGAAATTTTATTTGTCTCGGGAAAATTGTAATATTATCTAACAGGGCTTTTCGCTTGCAAATATTAATAACTAGGTTAATGGGTCTTAATTACCGTGTGGTTAATTTGTGCAAATGGACAAATGGTTTGATACTTAAAAACAGTGCTACGCAACAATATCAATTTTGGAAATACCTCATTAAATTAATTACAGTACGAAATAGTATGTCATGTTTGGATAACAACAAATGTAACATGTACGGTTGAAAAGTATAGGAAATCGTATAAATATATATTCTCGTCAAATTATTTATTTATTTTCCAATTATCATCAACAAATAGTCTTGAAACATAGTACTCCGTAATTATTGTCTACATGGAGTCATGGACCGGCCTTTCTAATAATTTTTTTATTATTACGAGATGTCGAGATCTTCATCTTCTAACGTGGTGGGCCAGGTTCCGGCGTGTAGAACATGGTTCCTTCTCCGGTTTCGGGTACGTATATTAATTCAATTTTTCTATCTCTGTTCTATAGGATAAGAATTCAATTTTTTAAAATATATTATAAATTTTGTGATTAGAATGTTAAATATTATTATTTAAAAGGGCTTAGTATTCTATTTGAGATAGTACTCCGTATTAGTTTTTAAACTAGGATTTTATTTTATGTCCTAAAGATATACAGTAAAATAGAAAAATTACAATTAATTTTAGTCTCTCTTTTCTAGTACTCTTTTTAGTGATGTTATGTACATACTAAAAGTTTATGAATGTTGGTTTGAATAATTAAATAGCCTAGAAAAACATTTGACTATGTACACTACTAGGTAACTATTATGTTATATTAGGAAAATATATATCTTATTAGATCTTGTGACCATTTTTTTCCTTCTAAATTTAGATATTGTTAGACAAATCCATATCTACTTAATACATTATAAAACAAAATTTATGTTTGTAGATTGGATTACGATTTGACCAGTTTAAATAGGTTGGACATGAAAAATTGACTCATTTAATCCATAAAATTCTATTTTATCCTTTCACTAATTACAATAATAATGAAATTTCATTTTTATTTTTTAAATGTTATGGGTCGATACATAACCCGATGGATCAACCTGTAAACTAAAAAAATCTAACCCATTACACGATCTATAACTCGTAAAGTAAAAAAAATTGACACAAATTCGTAAAATTGCGGGCGGGTCGGGTTACATGTCAACCCACCCATTGGACAACCCTACTCAGAGGTCATTTGCGCAAGTACTTGTGGCAAGTATGTTACATATGAAAAGCAAACAAGACTCCGATCTGGATTATCATTCATTCTTCCAAGCATTGTCAAAACCATGCATCCACCTGTGACCAGCTCTTCAGAGTGAGACTTGAGGAATGTGGCAAAGCCCATACGAAATTGTTGATAAACCCCCCAAGAGGTTAGTGACGTAGCCCGAGATATCGCAGTTGCAAAGGTTGAACGCGCTAGCGAGTCTGTGCACACGCTGAGAGAACTGGTCGGTGTGGAAGTCTAACATGGCTACAAAGTTGAAGTACTCGGCCATGCCCAATAGAGTGAGCTGTGATGCGAGGTAGAACACCGACACAATCTCATTGTGGGCCAGTGTTCACTCTCGTATCCACCTCTCCACAACGCTTGCAACGAGCATATTAGCAACAGAGAAGACAAGGTTGAGGCCCATGTGTTGTGATCGATGATCTTGGACAACCATGGTACGATGAGGTGGGTGTAGAGAGGGTTCGACATTACGACGGAGATGATGCCCAAGGTGGCTGCGGGGTTTTTGAATCTGCCAACATCTCCTACTACCTCACCATCCTTGTGGTCTTCTTTCTCGGGAGGTGATTCAATTATGCGACGCCCGAGGGGAGCGTCTTCGAAAGCAGAAGCTACCACTTCCGGAAGGGAGCCTGACATACTATGATTCACATTCGAGTATGGATGTCACCAAGCTTCCTCTCACCGACTAATTTAATTGAAGTAATTTTAATTTAGATGTTTGGATTTTAATTTGTTGCGCTAATTGATGATCGACCAAGTTCTTGAACATGGCCCTGGTGGAAGAATGTGACATGAGCACTATCAGAAAGTGCTTGAATAAGTGGAGTCTCAGCAACGTGCACGACATAGAGAAAGTGCATTCTCAGAGTCCAACCAGTGTCGGCGTCTAGCATCCTCTACTACACGGTGATCGGCCGGCTGTTCACGCTCATGGTGCCCCAAAGACTCGAACTGTTGGTCAATCACTGTGTAGCAGAGGATGCCAGACACCGACACCGATAGGACTCGAAGAATGCACTTCACCTTCTCTATGTCTTTCATGCACTTCACCGATAGGACTCTAAGCCTCCACTTGTTCACTCACTCCTCGATAGCACTCAGGTCAACTTCTTTCACTAGGGCCGCCTTGTTCAAGGTCATGGTTGATCATCAATTAGTGTAACAAATTGGCATCTAAATTAAAATTACTTACTTGAATTTGTCGGCGAGAGGAAGCCTGGTGACGTGGATCCCACTCAAAGGTGGATTATAGTATGCCTTAACAACACATGCTAAAATCAATATCATCATCAGACATAGAAGAAGTACCATACTACACTTAAGAGATTCTACCAATAAATAGAAACATGTCGCGTTGACTATCAAGGCCGCGATCAGATCGGGCTCGTCGAACAAGACATCATGGCCACTCTCGACCTCACACGGGGGCCAAAGCCTGATCTTGGCATCTTGCATGGCCGTCGTGTAGATCGTGTCCTCGAGTGTCTTCACGTACACCCCGAGGACCCTTTCGGCCAAGCTAAGCTTAGCGTCTGCGGTGAGGTTCAATGTCACGATCGCCCGATATGGTCATGGGCGTTGGGCTGACCTCCTCAACGAGTTCTAGAGTAGCTGCTTGTTCAAAGGAGCAACCAACACCTCATCGACCAAAGTATACTCGAAGCACAAGGGGTCAGGCAGTCTCGTCGGACACGACGAGTTTCATTGAGACTGGACAAAACCGGGCACTCCCTGTAATCCACGTCAATGATTTATTAAGTAGCATATGTATATAAAAAAATAAAAGAAGTGAAAAATAAGCTCTTCAAACTTACGATCTGAAGATCCTCGCAGCTGACATATCCGTATTTGAGCATGGTAGCGGAGATGTAAACCGTCACATGGACTTTGTTCCCGTGTAGGTGTAGGGTCTTGGTGAGGCTTATACCGGCCACATTGTGGACTACGAGGACCACTTTCTCATATGGACTCACTGTGGCCATGAACCTTTCCAACGGTTCATGGTATACGTAGAATATATCGACCTTGACTTTAGCAAAGTTATAACCCGATGAGGTACCCCATCGACTCTTTTTTTTTGGTCGAATTATCCCATCAACTCTAGCATATACAAAACACTAATCCATTGCCAGGCTCCTCCGGCAAACCCGTGCACAAGCACCACGGTGGGCTTGTAGTTTGTCGGCGGGTGGGTTGCCTTGGTGCACGACGCTACCTCAAATATTGCGTAATACAATGCTGCTTTTTTGTACAAACAATACAAATTAATTCTCGAATCTTATATTTATTTAGGGAAGCCTAAAATTGAAATTTCATGCAAGTTGGAGCCCTTTGGAAGTTAATACGTAATGGAAGAGTGTGGCTAATTAACTCTTTGAAAATCATGCAAATAGAAGTAATGAAAGAAAACATTATGTATTTATGTGCATGGAAGGGGAGGGGGAACAAAGAGGAATGATCTTACATAAGAGAGTGATTGCGAGAAAGATCGAAGTGAGAAAGTTTGACATGTTTGCAGAGGAATTCTGGGTTGTATAACCTGCATTAATAGAAAGGTTATACAACCCAGAATTCCTCTACAAACATGTCAAACTTTCTCGCTACGATCTTTCTCTCGGTCACTCTCTTATGTAAGATCATTCCTCTTTGTTCCCCCTCCCCTTCCAGGCACATAAATACATAATGTTTTCTTTAATGTCTTCTATTTGCATGATTTTCAAAGAATTAATTACCCACACTCTTCCATTACGTGCAATATTAACTTCCAAAGGCCTCCAAATCGCATGAAATTTCAACTTTAGGCTTCCCTAAATAAATCTAGGATTCGAGGATTAATTTGTATTGCTTGTACAAAAAAGCAGCATTGCATTACACAATAATTGAGGCAACATCGTGCACCAAGGCAACCCGCTCGCCGGCCAACTACAAGCCCATCGTGGTGCTTGTGCACGGGTTTGCCGGAGGGGCCTGACAATGGATTAATGTTCTGTATAGGCTAGAGTCGATGGGGTACCATGTCAAAGCCATCGACCTAACCTCATCGGATTATAACTTTGCTAAAATCAAGGTCGATACATTCGACGTATACCATGAACCTTTAGTTCATGGCCACCGTGAGTCCATATGAGAAAGTGGTCCTTGTGGGCTACAATGTGGCCGGTATAAGCCTGACCAAGACCCTACACCGCCACAGGGACAAAGTCCGTGTGGCGGTTTACATCTCCGCTACCATGCTTAAATAAAGATATGTCAGCTGTGAGGCTCTTCAAATCGTAAGTTTTAAGAGCTTACTTTTTTTCTTCTTTTACTTTTTTATATATACATATGTTACTTAATAAACTGCTGACGTGAAGAACAAGGAGTGCTCGATTTCGTCCAGCCTCGATGCAATTCGTCGTGTCCGACGAGACTGCCTAATCCCTTGTGCTTCGAGTATACGTTGGACAACGAGCCTTTAGTCGTTCCTTTGAACAATCAGCTACTCTATCACTCGTTGAGGGGGATACTCCAACGCTCATGACCGTATCGGGCGATCACAACATCGAACCTCACCACCGACGTTGAGCGTAGCCTGGGTAAAAGGGTCCCAGGGTGTGCGTGAAGACACTCGAGGACACGGTCTACACGCCGGCCATGCAAGACATCATGATCAGCCGTTGGCCCCGTGCGAGGTCGAGAGTGGCCATGATGTCTTGTTCGACGAGCATGATCTGGTCGCGACCTTGATAGTCAATGCGACAGAATGCGCGTGTTTCTATTTATTGTTAGAATCTCTTAAGCTTAGTTTCGTACTTCTTCTGTGTGTAATGAAGATATTGATCTTATCATGTGTTGTTACGGATTTGTGTATGCCGGTTGTCGTTTCAGACTATGAACCGAAAAATATATTAATATATCATTTTGCTTGTTTTTTCTATCTTTTACCATTTTTCTATCTTTTGCCCTAAGCTCTTCAAGCTCATTCCTCTCTTCCGAGATGGATCGAGCCCTTGATGTAATGGTGGACAAGGCATTGGAAGCAAGAGTGATATAGTAAAACAACTAGCTACAACAATATTATTATTATTTTTTAAAACGGTAAATTTTCATTAGAAGTGAGAAATATACAAAAGCTCGCATTAAAAGGATTTATTTACTAATGGTAATCTAATTTTGAAAAAAATTACAGCAAAAGGTTAATCTTTTAAATTTCTCTATGAAAATTAATATTTAATGATATTGACCAGTTTGGTTCAAATGAAACAAATTCTTATTCTGAAAAATGAAAAGTGCACTACTGACTAGGAAAAGTATAATCCAAAAAATGTACTACAAAAAATACGAAAAGTGCACTACAAAGTATGAACAGCACAAATGCGAAAAAGTGCACTACGATTCAGAAAAGTGCATTCATTTCATTTTTAAGAATAAGAGTTTGTTTCATTTGAACCAAATTTTGTCAATAACAAAGTTGGTGCATGTCTTTTGTCCTGAGTTTTGGTCGTCCTTATAGAATCGATAAAATTGTATATGAGGTACAATTGATTAATAAAAAGAATATTGGTGGGGGCTAACTGCTTAGAATAAGCAATGTTGAGAATATTGATATGTCATCAGCAAAAATAACATTTTCATATTTTATGATTTATCACTACATTATATTTATTATTTTCACTTCATAATACAAGAAAAAACACAAAAATGAATTTCAAGTGGCGATCAACTCTAGCTTTCCACACAAAAAAAACTTAATTTTAAGCTCACCGTAGGATCATAATACTAACACAAACTAAACTACAAGCACTGATTTTAAACTATCAAGGCATCAAATAAGTAGCAACAGTTATTTGTATACCTATTTATAGGACTGATCACTTGATTAATTTTGCTACCATGACTTGTTCAATTGCTCATATTGATTGAGAACCAACACTGATCAAATTTCTCCTCTATAGCCTCCAGATCCAAAGTAATCCCTTCTTGAGCTCGCAATCTGTACTGCCTTTTCATGCTCATACTTGGGACAGTTTTGCACTCTATGGCCAAGCCCACCACAATAAGCACACCCCTTCACTCCACTCGCCTCAGCCAACGCCTCGGCTTCTTCCATAGGATCATTCAGCTCGGCCAACACAGGCGGAATCCTCTGCTTCGCTTCCTGTAACAGATGCTTCAGGTCCAGCAATGTCGTCTCACTCTGGTTCCTATTTATAAACGTCGTTGCAATTCCCGTCTTCCCACACCTCCCTGTCCTTCCAATCCGATGAACATAGTTCTCAATCTCCGCGGGCATGTCATAATTAATCACATGCTGAATATCAGGAAAATCTAAGCCCTTTGAAGCCACGTCCGTTGCAACCAACACGTCTTTTTTCCCGGCTTTAAAGGATGCAATCGCGTACTCCCTCTCTTCTTGGTCTTTACCTCCGTGTACAGCAACCGCTTCAACGCCCTTGAGTAGAAGATACTCGTGGATGTCGTCCACGTCAGCTTTGTTCTCGCAGAATATTAGCACAGGTGGCGGCGTCTTCTGCAGGCATTCAAGGAGGTAGACCATTTTCGCCTCTTGCTTTACGTATTCCACTTCTTGGATGACGTCTAAATTTGCTGCCCCGGCTCTTCCTACGTTTACAACAACTGGCTTGACTAGAGCGCTTCTGGCAAAGGTCTGGATCTTTGTAGGCATGGTGGCAGAGAAAAGGACGGTTTGTCTTTGGGCTTTGAAATGATCAAAGACTTCTCGGATGTCATCTTCGAATCCCAAATCTATCAGCCTATCTGCCTCATCCAAGCATAAATACCTGCAATAATCACAATCCTGTCAGGAATTTGGGTCATATAAAGAAACCCTCATAAAGTCAACCAAGAACCTGGTCTAAGTTTTCGTTAGAAAGATTGAATCTTTACATTTGATGTAGAAAAAGTGTTTTGAGAACTGAAGTTTGTTTCAAGATAATAAAAAAAAGAGGACTTATACGGCCTTGAAAAATGTCAGAGACTAAAGCAAGCACTGTAGCTACAAGGCTAGGTCACTAGAATGACTAATTTGTTATCTAACTGGAACAGAAGGCATCAAGAGATTCAAGACCAAAACAAAAGTGTTTTGACACCTAATTTCTTCTCAGACATTTTGAAAGCATGTGACAGATTCAAGGTTCGTGTCTAACCAATTTGAATCACATAAATGTAATTTCTTCTCAAACATTATAGAAAGTATCTGACGTATTCTTAAGTTCAAGTTCCCATCTATAGCCACCAATTAGGATCACACGAATACACCAGAATAAGATTTACAAAGTCATAACAAAGAAAGAAATAAATATCAGGTAAGGTACTGAAGGACATATAGAAGCACAATACCTCCAGTGCTCAAGTAACGCTCAGAAGTGGTAGTGGAATGGATTATAATCATATTTTATGCCAGAAATTTTCCTAAATGTAGGTGATAATGCTCACAGTTTGTCTAAGCAATCATGACTGATTTAGGGAGATTTTCAAATGAGATTTGCTAAGTATGGACTCAAGAGTGGATTCCATATCTGAATAAACTAACTCTACATAAGATAATATTCACACAAAGAGAAAAAACAGTGTAAAATGTAAATCTATAAAGAAAAACAAAGAGAGGAACTTTACCTGCAGCAGTCCAGATTCATTTTCTTCTTTGCAAGTAAATCCTTCAACCTTCCTGGAGTAGCAACCACTATATGCACACCCCTTTTGACAGCATCCACTTGAGATTTCATATCAACCCCACCTATGCACAGCAAAGGCCTCAATTCTGGGTACCCAGCATCCCTCAACGGTGACAAAAATTGCTCCACTACCTCATAAGTCTGCCTAGCGAGCTCTCTAGATGGACAAACTACCAATCCGAAGGGCCCTTCTCCTGGAGCAATTGGCATCATCACCTCCTCTTGCAAAGCCTCCATAATCAGAGGCAGTACAAACACCAGGGTTTTCCCTGAACCCGTAAATGCAATACCGATCATATCTCTGCCGGCTAAAATCACAGGAAGCCCCTGCACTTGGATTGGTGTCGGTTGCACTATCTTCTTAGCTTTGAGCATCTTCAATATTGGCTCGGGAAACCTCATATCTTTGAAGTTCTTGATTGGTGGTGGAACATCGTCGCCGTCCACAATGATATGCCACTGCTTTCTGACGGCTTCACACTGCTTCGTTGACATCCTTCTAATCGGCAAAGGCGGCTTCCACCCTGTTAGAAGAGGCTCTGTGTAGATTATGCCTTTGGCCAACTCGCGAACAGACATGAGGCTTTTCTTGTCTGATAGATGTTCTATCATCTCCTTCTCCTGTTGCACTATTTGCTCAGTGGGAGTGACCTCGGGAACATCCCGCTTGAGCTGTGTAGCCTTGACAAGCAAACTAGGTTTCGCTTCAGCGAGCTTTGATTTTTCAGAATCTTCTTCTAATCCTGAAGCTTTTCCCTTTCGCTGAAGAATCTTCTGTGCCTCCATTGCCCTGCGCTTGTGCACGGGGATATATTCAACATAATCCTCCTCCTCCATTTCTTCAGCCCCTGTAGCATACACAAAATTTCGTTTCAATATCAAACTAACATACAACTATATTGACCAACTTAAAATCAACGAACAGCAAAAGCACAATAGCTAAAATTCAATTCAGCTAATCAAGCATAAACAAGTTGAATTCAACTAATCGAGTAAAAATATATTCAAACATCAAAACTGAGCAAAATTAAACCTTCAAGTCATCAACTACAAAAAAACCCAAGTATTCAAATTACAAATTGATCAGCCCATCATTCCATCAAAGATTCAAAATTGAACAAAAGTTACAACTAAGCAGTCGAACCAAGTATTCCCAATTAAACCTAACTATCAATTAGACTGAGACACCAACCACTCGAAAGTGACGACGAGACTAAAGAATCGCAGGGGTTATTTTTTAGGGTTTGTTTTGTATCGCGTCTGAGAATTAAGAGGAATAATTGAAGAGAGAAATTGAGAAATCCTACCAATTTAAACGTGAGTGAGTGGGGGACGGCGGAGCGTGAGCTTCGGTCGAGCGACGAGTGAGGAGTAGGCGGGGAACTCGTCGTCTTGTCTTCGAAGGAGGAGAAGAAGTCAATGAGAGATATTTGTCAAAGATACTTTTTTTTAGCAACAAAGATAATTTACACTTTTTTTTAGCAACAAAGATAGATTCGGTTCATCTTAAACCGAATCAATTTATTTTATATTAATTTTTTTTTATCTATTTAAATCTATCTTTAACATTAAATTAATTCTTATTTAATATATTTTAATTTTTTAAATATATATCTTCACAATTAAAAAAATAACATATCTTTTAAAAAAATTCCTTATAAATTTTTTTAAGAAATAAAGATAAATATTTGAAATATCTGAAAAAAAATAAGTATAAATATCTTTTATCGTTTAGGATGATATCCTTTGATAATTTTTTTTATAAATAGATGTTGACTTCCTTTCATAATAAAAAATTAATGATAAAATTTTAAACTATTTAAAAAAATAAAAATATGTATACAACATAATATTCAATATTTAATATTATAGATATATTGAGAATCTCTAAGTTTACATACATGAAAAGTAATTAAAAAAATATAAATAATATAATATTTTATCTTATGTTATCTAGCCACTAAAATAATTTTGACTCCACCATAATTAAATTAAATATACTTTAACTATTTTCGATCAAGGGGTCAAGATGTACGTATCCTTATCTTAAGTAGAAGTTGAGAGGGTATATCTGGATTAATACCTTACTCCCAAGCTGATCTATAGAATTGTGGAAATTTGAACCATAATGTGTAGTTCTACCATCTTTAAGGTTACCATAAAGGTTGAGTTTTTTTAGCAGTGTAGGGTATGTTGCACCGGCTAGGAGGCGAGCAAACTCCCAACATCAATGTTGGTTGTGGGCTAGGGAGAGGCATATATTGTTTGGTGTGTTGAATGTAGCATAGTTTGACACCTTGTGATAGAAAATTCCTTCACAGATTAACAAGATTATTTTTGATCCAAACAGACTCATTCGAGCTGTCACGCAAGCACACCGAAACAAACTTCGAAGTGATGATGCGATTTTATGGAGATTTAACAAACAAAGGAGTATGAAATAAAAAGGGCTAATTTTATTGACTTGGGTAAGCAATCTTGTACATGAGATACACTCAAGTAGTCAAAAGAGTGGCCCAACAACTCAAGATAGATGCACCTAAGTCGAAGTAACTAGTTTATGATATGCACACCTAGACTGCATGAGTACACTAAGAGTATACTCAATATATATATATATTAGATCAAATTTTTTGGTCATCACAATATAATATCATTTTCTCTCTCTTAATTTATTTATTTATTTATTTATTTTGATAAGGTAAGAATTCGGAATACCAAACATGCTTGGTAATCCGAGAGGCCGTAATAAAACGGCAGCCGAAAACGGCTAATAGAGTCAAAGACAAGCATGAATAGCTATGAAAGGTACAAAACTCCGGAAAAAAAAAGAACTAAGACAAGTTTGGGATTGGGGTGAGTAAAGCACTATAAAAATAGCGCCGCAGGCAACCGGTCGACCCCTCATGGGCGTGCGAAACGGACTAATGACGTTCCCTCCACCGAGATGAAGGATCTTCAAAAGCCTCAAAGCACCAAGCGACCTGGCCTAATACAACTCGGTCCAATGTCAAACTCAGCTCTAACTCCTCGGAATAAAAGTACATTAAATAAGCCTCGAGCTAACTTGCAATAAAGAAGTCGAACTTGCATCACAAGTAAAACAAAAAGTTTTACTTGCAATGCAAGTGGACACAAAACTTGCGGAGCAAGTAAAAAAACTTGCCTCGCAAGAAAGGCAAAATACTTATCGAACAAGTAATTAAAACTTGCCACGTAAGAAAGAAGCCGAGCCGAAACTTGACACGCAAGCATCCCACAACTTGTCTAGGAGGACAAAGAACTTAAAATCAAAAAGACTCTACTAATTTTTAAACAAATTATTAAACTAAAGTTTATTTTTCTTTTCTTTATTTCAATTAATTAAATAGTTCTAATTATTTTCTTATCCTGCACACTAATTTTCAACACAATCAAAGACGGATTCGGCGAAGCCGGAGAGTTGCGATTCAAAGCATGGTTCAAGCCTGCATAGGCTGTAAAGGCAAAAACATCCATATAGAGTTGGATTAGAGAGGGCTTATCAACGGTGAGTGATGGACCCGACGTGGATTCAGAGGACTAGAGCCACCCTCAAAGTAGTCCTTGTTTGTTCTTGAAATTTGTTATTCAAAAACAAGTTTTTTTAAAACAAAAACAAAAAATCAGCAGAACGAGATGCTTTCTCAGCAAGATCTATGGCCTCCTCGGCCTTGAGAATCGATTCAAGTTTTCTCAATAAAAGCTTTCTCAGCATATGGGGTCGATTTATAGAGGCGAAACTCTTCAATTACAGAAACTCAGGCTAGAGGAAAAAATTAAGAGCGTGAAAAACTCTTAATAAGAAGTTAGGAGTTTGATTTTGAAGATGATTGGAAGAAAAAGTCTTTAATCCACTAAAATATCAAGGGCCACCAGGGATTGTCGAGGTCGAAACAACCCGCCGGAGGCGGTCGCCAGAGGACCTCACCAAAGAGCATCTTCAAACTTGCTTTGGGTGTATGGCGGAACTGTATGCAAATTCCAATTCCAGGCATGGAATTGGCATTAGGAGATTCTAGGATTTGATTCTATGATTTAATTAGGGGCAAGAACAATAGATCTGATTTGGGATATTAGGGATTTTTGGTATTTGGAATTTGGGGATATTTGGGTTTTATTAGTAGGCGCGTCTGGCGCGTTCTTTTCGGGGATCACATTTCGTTATCACGCCTTGCACTCTCCTAATCCTACTATGTTAATAAACCTCAGAGACCGTCTTCTCTCTTTATTTGTTTAAAGTGAAATTATTTAAATGATAAATTTCTTTCTGTTATCACATGTCACTATGTCACATGTATGTCCAAAATAATTTTTGGTAATCACTATGACCAGGTCACCAATCTTTTTTCAGTTTATTATATTTTATTATCTCTTTCTTTTCATGGCCAATTATTGGTTAGTGCTCTAAAAATCTCTGCTAGAATTCTTAGCCAAATAGGATTCTCTTTTCTTAATAATTGGCTACCTAAAACTAAGTACAAAATCAAATTATAAATCCACAAAAACGTCCCCACAAGACTCTTGAGTTCAACCAAATTTAAGACTAACTAAAGAAAGGTAGTGTGAAGAGGTGGCAGAAAATGAAATTGTGAAACTTTTGAATGGTGTCTTGATGACAATACGGGAGATGAGGAATTATTTTGAATAATGCCACACGAAGATGAGAAAGTTGCTTTAAATGACATGCTCGAGTAAATGATCGATAACTTGCCATGGCACATATTGACAATGATTGAGGTTAAAGATAGATTTAAATAGTTAAAAAAAAAATTAAAAAAAAAATTAAAATATTTAGAATAAAAAATAATGTTGTAAATATGAGGATGGTCCAAAATTAGGGTTGTGTAAATTTAGGTCCGGACCGGACCGAGGGTTAACCGGTCCGGTCCTCGGTCCATGAATTTTAGAACTTCCAGTTTCGGTTTGGTCCCGGTCCGGTCTGGACCGACTTTTTTTAAATATATATAAACTTATAAATTTATATATAAAAATAATATTTCTTATGTTATAAAATTTATTTTTTATTATTTAAGTTTCACTTTTATGTATATACTTCGTAACATTATATTTTTCATAAAATACGTAATTTTTTTTACTAAAAACATAATTTTTTCTTTGAAAAATAAATTTAAAAAAAATATTCAAGTCCAAACCGGTCCAAAACTGGGCCGGACCGGACCGGGATCGAGACCGGACCGAGAAATTTAGGTTCAGTCCTCGGTCCAAAGATTTGGAGGATTTCGGTCCCGGTTCGGTCCGATTCGGTCCGATTTGAACCTATGCCCAACCCTAGCCAAAATCATTATCGTAACTCGAAATGATACAATATTAATATATAGTTATAGATAGTGAAGTTAGTCTACGATAATCACAATCCAACACATGCATACATAGCACAAAAGACAAAATAAAGAAGTTGGGCCCAAAAGCCATATCGGCCCAACATGTGTGTGATATATAGTGGTATGGTAAGTCCAGTAGTATTCTAAACCTACTTCACTTTCACAAACATTGCTAGCTTAGCTAGCCTCCTTTTGGCCCACTTCCAAAGGATTGTCCCACATCAAGAACCAACAAGATGCTCACCAAGCAAAGCGCTATAAGATGCTCACCAAGCAAAGCGCTATAAATAGGAAAGAGGTGAGACCAGGATAAGTTAGATAAGTCATAAAATAACTAAAACAAATACTTGAAATCAAACTTTCAGTCTATAAAATTAGATAAGTCATAAAATAACTAAAACAAATACTTCAATAAATAAATACATGCTATATGCTCATCCTTGCTAGGAATAATTATATATTTTTTGTTTCGTCAGAAGAGTCCTCCAAATATTCCGACCTTGGATTAGTGATTCATTTCCAATTTCATTAGATTCTTGTAATCTTCTTTAAGCCTCCATGCACCATCCCCAAAGAATGAAGACAAAGGAAGCATAGGTTCCCAGGATATTGGCGGGGCTACTGAATGTGTTGTGGGTCTAAACTTGATGATGAACCTCACTCCATTCTCTAAACACCCTATAAACCCTCAAAAGCCCGTTTATGCGAATTAAATACCGTCCATGGTTTTGGTACATGCTAGCAGAAACCATTGTGTAAGATTTGTTGTTATGGATACAACCTATATTGCCAAACCACACATCCCACACTCAAAGGTGTGCACATGGGTGAATATCAAACATGGACTGATAAAATGTGCTCAAGCTCTAAGATCATATATATGAATGCCCCATCCTGAAACACGTAATAAAAAGATCGAACTCAAAAATAGGGCATTTGCAATCAATCTTGACACCTACTACTCCGGATTTCTCAGTGGTAATACATTGGTAGAAGCTTAAGAGACAAGAAGATTCACATTGAGTGTATGAGATGTGAAGACTCGTCTAGGCTATTATACTATTATGTACTAGGCGATTTTAGTCTTGGAGAAGTTCTCAACAACCTTCCATCTTTATTCTCCTTGAATTCCAACAACCACTAAGTCAAAATCAGAAACAGCTTTATCTAATACCCGACTTCCTTATCTCTTCAATAAAATAAATTGAAACACTTGAATCAACAATTAATTGATCTTGCTCACTTCTTTGAGTATTCTCGATCTTTCGTTTTTTCATGGTATTCTAATTCTATTTTATTTTGATGATTTATCAACTTCGTTTACAAGTATGATGGAGGCATTCGCTAAAACCGATCGACGAGGAGTGATGACAATTATCGGGCTTCAGTTAGGGGTAACTTATCATAGCCCACCACATTTGGGGTAAATCAGACGTAACCAGATTTGACGCTGGGCAACAAATTTTAATACAAAAATGGGGGTAATTGATTGGTTGTGGTAAATTTCAGGAGTTTAGGTTGCGATTGGTTGTGTTATTCCGCTACCTAGTGAACGGTTTTTACACATTTTGATTAACACAAACCATTCGTACACTAATATAAAATTTCCAATCACGACTCTTAATTAAGAGAACGGTGAACTCTTAAGAGAAGATCGCCAATCACGACTATTGGTTGAATTATCGTGGCAACCTAATTTCAACTTAAAATGCAAGGACAAAAATCGCAAAGTGTACGTTGATCATATCATCCACACATTGTTGCAAGCATCCGATAAAATGCTATTGAAATAGGTCATTCTGGGTCATATTTTGTAGCACTATATCCATAAAAGATAACCAACTATGGTATATTTAAGTGAAACTTAATGTAATATGGATTAAGTAATCGTTATGTACCTAGGACAATAAGCCAAGTCGAGTTTTGAATTACTCAAGCTTCAATTAAAAATAGGTGAACTCAAATTCAAACACAAGTCTTGATCTAAAATTTTTGTTTGAACTTGGTTCATTTAAATACTTATCGAACTGGAGCTTAATTCTCAAACATCTCGTTTAGTTTCCTTGCGAGACAAGCTCGTGAATTACTCATTGTCTAATAAGCTATACAAGCAAATGAGACTAAAAATCAAAATATGTAGTTTGAGAGAGACCACCAAAATTATGTAGTTTTATTTAAACTATATTATATAATATATGATGGAAGCAATTAATTTATGAACATATAATCAAGCTTGTTTATACTCAAACTCGGTTTATTTATAGATCCTTAAAACTGTGGATGCTCAAATTTGCTAATTTACAAATTGAGTTAAACAAAAACAAGACTTAACCGAAATAAACACCCACCTAGTTGCTCAAAACAGCTTTGTCAATTTATACTCCTATCTATTCCTCCTATAAAAACAAGTAATTCTACTTTCAACAAAATCTAAGGACTACACATATTAAAAAATTTTATTTTAAACACATGCACTTAGTCAACATATATAACCCATAATGATGACTTCCAAGCTATGCAAAAGAATCAGAATCATGGCCAATTTTTTCTTCCGAGCTTGAAAAAAAAAGGAAGCCCAGCCTTCTTTTGAACTTTGACAAGTGATCCATTATTCCGCCACAAATATTTTTATGCAATTGTTGCCAATGATCACCTAAAAACTTATTTAAAAAACTCTAAAAACGATAAATAAATCAATTAATCACATCTTTCTAATAATGTTCTTACGGGATAAGAAAATCCGATAGGATCAATCAAGTGAAATTGAATTCCAGATTTTAACTATCATTAGGTCTTGTCTAACCGTCCAATGTAAGTACATATTATTATATTTAATTTTTTTTCGTCTCATTCGAAATTCTAAGGACATAAGATAAATATCATGTCTTAGAAAAAAATTGATATTTTTATTTATTTAAGGATTTAAATTTTTTTTTACGACGGGGTATGTATTTTCTTTTAGAATTTTAGTTTCTAAAATCGGAAATTTTATTTTATACCCTTAGGGTACAAATTAGAAAGACCGATCATATTAATCAATTCTCGTCCAACTTTGAATTTAATTAAGCCCTTAACTTATAAAAAGAGGCTGTGAAATGCATGCATTAAAAGCATATTGTTCGTATATAGCTTTCTCGAGTAAAAGCAATTAGTTTTCTTGCACAACTCTCCTCATAATCTACATATATCCAAATCAGCAGCTAGCCCTAATTATTATAATCAATTATAGCTTAATTTGCTCAAAATGGGTTATAAACTTCTAATCTTTGGTTTCCTGCTACCATTCAAAAACCCCACACACCTCTCTTTTTGACTTTTTAGACCCTCCAAAGAAGCATCTTAATTAGTTGGCACACTTCCACTCTTATACACAAACACCCAAAACTCTTTATATACACAATCCAAACTCTTCATTTTCTCACATGGATCAAAACCCTAAAACATCTTAACTAACTAATCCCACAACTACCTAGCCAAAACCCCACAAGAGTCTTCCATGAATTCTTCTTCTTTTTCCTACTCATCTCCATGCAATAGTGACAAAATAGACATTTGGGCATGGCTCCAAAACCTTCCACCTCTTCACCAATGGAAACACAACTCCATCTCCATTTGCATTTGTTCCTCATCATCTTCTTCCTTCACACCTTCTCCATCCCTTAGCCTCTCCATATGCAAATCTCCCTCTTCTCCTTCCACCTCACTCTTTCTATCTATCCTTGCAAACTTTCATCTCCCAATCTCCCTTTGGACCTCCAAGCTCATAAGAGTAGGTCCCACTTCATCCACTCCTTTGTCCCTACAATCCCTCCAAGCCCTCTTGCTCAACATCATCCAAGACATCCTTAACTATGGCCCCACCAAAAACAACCACCTTCTCATGACCAATCTCCCAACTTCCATCTCCTCATCCCAAACCTCCTTGAGAGACTCCTTTAACCTCTCCCTTCTCTCCCTCGTGTTCCTCGTGTGCATCTATGAGGCCCCACTGCCTCGTCACCCTCAAAGACCGCCTCACGACCTTGCAATCACAAAACACATCCCGACAGCTGATGAGGGCGTTGGGGTCCAACCTCGAGGAGAGGTGGATGCGCTCTGTCAACCTGGCCATCACTAACTGGAAGGCCGAGCTAATGAGCAATAGTAAAGCGGTTACAGGTAATAGCCAGACGATGCCGCCTCTAGGGATAAGGTGCCCTTGCCCGCTCTTCTCGTATGCCATGTCGAATTTCGGGATGTGGAAGTTGCAAGTTTATTGCCCGGTGATAGCCATGGAGTTGGAGGATGCGAGTGGCTCGCCGGATGAGCAGTTGATGCTGTCGTTGAACTATCATCAATTGGAAGGAGTGGTTCAACTTAACTATGAGGTGGTTGTGAGGGACAAGTGGGTTGATGTTATGGTCAACATTGATAACATAAGGTATGAATCAATTTGTCATACATCGATATTTAATCATGTATGTTGGTTTCTTTTAGTTTCAATTTGTTAAAATGAAAAATGAACGTGGGTTTATCCAAGGAAATGATAGGAATAAAGCGACGTGAAAAAGAGGAATCTAGAAAAGTGTTTGTGCATGAATTGTGTGTATTTTTTTCTTCATAAGAATCTCTTCTTTTCTTTCTCAAAGAGAATCCATCTTTTTGTTCAAGTTGAACCCTATTAGTAGGAGGTATCTAATTCTCTAGCTATGCATTGAACAAATCCTATCTTTCTCAAACGAAACACATTGGATTAGAAAATTCTAAGCAAAGATTACTACCCGGTTAAGAGTATACGTATACTTCTTTGTTGGTAAAGAGATTATACGTATAAATACATAAATGATAACCTTCCACACGTTTAGTATTCACCGAAATCTCATCCATCCACATAACATATCTTTTTAATGGTCATCTCTTCTATCACTTTGTGTAACTTCTGATTCTTGTATTTTGCATGTGATATTGGCAATGGCAGGCTTAACATAGTACCTCTAGTGAGCGACGCCCTCCTAAACGAGCGCGGCGCAGGCGCATCCGAGAAGCACTTCCCGCCACGCATCTCCATACAACTCACCCCGTCTCCGCCCTCATCCGACATCCTCAGCGTCTCCGTCAGCAAATCCTCTGACAACCCGACCCACGAGATCGAGTTCGAGAAGGGCTTTGAGGCCTCGTTCGAGCCCCCGACGTCTCTCATCCCAACCCTCAAGCTCTCGGAGACGACGGCAACGACCCTTCGACCGTGGAAATTCGAGGAGTCGGCACAAGGTGATAGCGGTAGCTTGAGTTGGTTCCTACACGACGTCGGAGACGGGAGAGAGGTCTCCTCATCGAGGCCGTCGAAGGTGGCGATGTCGCTGAAACCGAGGGCGTGGTTTCGGAACCGGTCAAGAAACGCGAATCGACCGTTTACGAGGCAAGGGGGAGTTGTGTTTGCTAAGGACGAGTATGGGGATAATAGGGTGTGTTGGAAGGTGGATAAGAGTGCATTAGGGAGGAGGATGGAGTGGGAGGTGGTGGTTTGTGTTGGAGCTACTTATTGGCCTAATAGGCATAGGAATTTCTATAATGAGACTAGGAGGGCTCAGTTTAAGGACACTTTTTACCTCAATTTGTCTAATTAGATAGTATATATGTTCATATATGTCAATTCTTCATTTGGGATTTGTATGTTTTTATCAATGCTCTAAAAATCCTGTCTAGGTCCCACCTAGGTGCTAGAAAGTCCCAGTCAGCCTAGACGTTGGAAAGTCTTAGGCCAGTCCGCCTAGCCGTTCAATCCGTCTAAGACTTCCTAGGCGACCCCTTTGGCCGTCTAGACGCTAGCCCTGGCCGTATAGGGTCTGCCTAACATTTTTTAGAACATTGGTTTTTATATTGTAAAATTTGAAAGTATGTCAAAATATTTGCAAACATATGATGGATAATCTCTAACTTTATAGCCTGCATCAACAAAATCACTCCAAAACCAGCAACATCAAAATTCAAGAAGTGTTGACTATGTAGATTGAACTTCTAAACTACAATTGTGTAGCTAACATGCTTACTAAACACCTTGCATAAAACTAGGGTTTATGGTTGATCCAAAATTCCAAATTACCAAGTATTCAATCACAGCATACAATTCCATCTTCTAAACCTCATGTTTCACATATACAAATGCAACAAATATTTGCTGGTCCAACAACTTTCAAGGAAGCAATTGCAAAAATAATTTCCACATCAAAAACAAGAATTCCAAATAGAAGATGCTATTTGCTCTCACCATTCACACATTCAAGAAAAAATATATATCACATTGTACAGAAATTCAGTTTCCAAATCACAGGCCTTTAAATTAATCTTATCAACACAATTTACTAGCTTGATTCTTTCTTTATCACCAATGGGTTTGGAGCATTCATGTAATTATTTTCCATACCTGTTACTGATGAACTCCTGTCTGTGTTAAAGACAGGACTTGAAACACCACTTCCATTTACTGGAGTTGCACTGGACTCCATAACCATGGGAGAGCTCGGACCAGAGCGATTCTCAATCGCTCCACCAAGAGCCGGCTGAGAATTTGCCAGCTCAACGATTTCCTCACCATCCTTTACACAAAACTTATCATCCACAATGTCATAAGAGTTTGCAGTCCTAACCTCTTGAGCAAGCGAGCACCAACAGCAACATAGCCAGAGTGTACAATCAGAGAAAGCCGGCTTACCAAAACAGAAAGTGTACTCGGGCAGTTTATACCGCTTTCTCATCCTTATCCTCCAATACCCGCCATATAGCAAACCGAACACACAAAGAAGAACCCCGGAAATGCCTAAACCCTGTCTCACCCCCTCGTTATTGATGTTCAGCGCTGCAAGGTTGAAAATCCAATACGGGGCGGAACAGAAGAGAAGAAAAGTGGCAATGTGTACATACATGTTTCCAAACCCGAGTCTCTCCATATTCCAACCAAAGACACAGAATGTGCAGAATAAAGAAAGGTAGGCTGAGGAAATATCCTCCCAGAAATCAAGAATCCCGCCTTTCCATCTTGAACTAGTTTCATCAGCTTTTGATACGAAGGAGTACTTTTTTTTAAACGTCTTGCCTTCAACAAGGGACATAGGAGTGTTTGGAGATTCCTCGTCGCCTTGGAAATCATACTCTTTACCCAAGGGGCTAACAATCATGTAAACACCAGCAATCGCAGGAGCTGCTATTGCAACGGAAATACAAATGGCAACTCCGATTGCAGGCCTCTCTGACCGTTTATATCCGACGTTTAAACCACACAACGCGTACTGAGCAAAGCAATTGATGTGAAGCAAAATCACAACGATCATCATGTGGGCCCATTCGTGGGGCTTGTACGTCCCGTTCTTGCAGTACATCTTTCTTAACTTAGAAATATCTTCAGGCTTCCATCTAAGAAGCAAGACAAGATCATAGAATCTCTTCGGGTGTTGGTACAAGCACATAAGAGTAAACAATGCATTTAGGATTTGATTGTTGACTTCAAACCAAGCATTCCTCTGAGACTTATGAGGGAGCGCTTTGTTCAGCATACCAGTCATGACGAGGAACAAAATCGCCCCCGAAATAGCAACACAGAGGATCCACAGAAAGAGGGCAAGATTCATAGGGTCCTTGAACCACTCTATGCATATATGCTGGAGGGATTCCCAGTCGATTTTGCGCGAGAAAATGCTCTTCAAACGCTCCCTCATACGGTGATGACTTGATGAAGAAGATACAGAACGGGAGATTTGGTCTTTCTCATCTGCTAGCTGCCAGAATGTTCTAGCTGGGGAACTAATTGCACGGAATGTTGAACTTCTACTAAAAGGGGCTTTTTTTGTTGGGTCATTTGTTGTGTTCTCCATTGTTGGTGTTGAAAGAGGGCTTTGATTCATTGATTTTGTACCATCTCCTCCTACTCTTACTCCTGGCAATTCCTCTCTAATCCCTCCATTTTCACTTAGCACCATTTTGAACCCTAATTTTTCAACAGTATTTCAGTCAATCGTCCTGGAATCTAATTGGATTGTGATAGCATGTCCAAATGCTCTTATTGCGCAAATTCAACAGAAAAATCGAAGCAATTCGAACAAAACCTAACAAATTTCATTGAAAAGAACACACAATCAGCAACCAATACTCGGATTTGACTCAGAGAAACCGTCAGAATCGAGTTTAACAGATGCAAGCTTGAATCTTTATTGAGGGTACAAACCGAAACAGTAAAGGCAGATTCTTAATTGCTCAATTAAGGAATCAAATACACAATTTGCGCAAACAACAAAAACGGGAAATTCATTAAAATCGAAAGGCTTGTGAATCGTTACCAATTAGAAGGGAACGCTGGAGTAGAGGACGAATCGAGTTGGGACGAAAGAAAGGAGCAACAAGTCTTTAATGGCGGGTGGGCAGCTGACTAACTCTGCGTTTGAACCAGCGAGGCAAAGAAGACCAAAAAAGTATACGGAAGAGGGAATGAATAATGAGAGATGAAGCTTCTATTTGCCACTTGTCAGAGACGGGGGATCAGGTTATCGTTTTCACAGGAGTTAAAAAGGAGATCCAAGAGGAAGGACAAAGTTGTGGAAGTGGAATCATTTTGTATAGAATACTATTTTTATTTATTTTTTTATTATATTGACCAATTCAATTAGATATTTTTGATTTAAAAATCCAAGATAAATGAAGACTTAAAATTGCTAAGATGGAATGCTAAGGAAATTGTCTTATGAAAGAGATTTTTTTTCAAAAAATACCAATAAAAAAGTCATGATTATTTTAGGCTTTAATTTTATGGATTATTTTAAATTATACAGAGGTAAAAATAAATAAATTATAATTTAGATAACAAGTCATGAT
Source organism: Fallopia convolvulus (assembly GCA_964016875.1). Taxonomy (NCBI): domain Eukaryota; kingdom Viridiplantae; phylum Streptophyta; class Magnoliopsida; order Caryophyllales; family Polygonaceae; genus Fallopia; species Fallopia convolvulus. Next base: position 62,109,687 of record OZ024725.1, read on the forward strand.
TCTACTTAAATTGTCCGGCGGATGGGTTGACTCATAATCTGACACGAACCACCCACAATTTTAGGGTTACGAGTTAAGTAACTTGTCATATATAAGGAAAATAAAGAAATGGTCAAGATCCCAACCGAATTTTATTAAATCAAATTTCGAAGGATCTAAAAGAGACGATGAAAAAGCAACACCATAATATATAATTCGGGATCATCATGGAGAAATCCTTTGCATAAATGTAAAATCCAACGTTCATTGAAATGTAATTCAAGTTGAAGAAAGAGGTATTTATAAAGCATTCCGTGAAACAAGAAATAGAAAATTTAAGAAAATTGAGTTGGAAGGGTATAGTCTACTTGTGATAAATGTCTTAAAAGGTAATAGATCATACCTATGGTCTGTCGAGATGTTGATTACTGATACCCTTATTCTTTTACATTCTTTGAAGCAGTGTGAATTCAATATGTTTCTCATGATTTTAATTCAGTTTGATTTGATTGTTAGGCTATGACATTCATGTAGTGTCAATTAAATACAAGACCATTCTAGACTTCGCGTTCTTGTCTACAAAATCGCATCATATTTTTCGACCTAATGTTTACCTATTGAAAAAACACTAAAGGTAAGTACATAAACAATTCATACAAATAATGTTAGGCCCAATATTTAATCTAGGCCCATCAGAGGAAACAAAAGGCCTAAGGTCAATGTCTCAAGACTCAAGCACCTGCTGGTCCACTTGAATTCGAGCCCATTTAAATAGCAGAGAATGGACCATTTGAATCTGAGCCTACTTACTAAAAATATTTCGAAGAAACTTGCTTTAGCTAATTTCCCAAAAAGCTCACAAAAATTTTCAATTAGGGAATAAAAATTATTTACATGAAATTATCCACATAAAAAACTGTTACATGAAAATTAGTTAGATTAAAAGTGGTTAGGATTTCATTTAGGTTTAAATAAAAATCAGTTAAATGAAAATATGTTACATAAAAATATATTACATGAAAATCGGTTATGATTTCTATTACGGCTACATAAAAACGGTTTACATGAAAATCAGTTAAATAAAGATATATTACATGAAAATTGGTTACATTAAAATTTGTTAGGATTTCAATTATGCTTACATAAAAAAATGCTTACATGAAAATAAGTTACATAAAAATATATAACATTAAAATTGGTTAGGATTTCAATTAGGCTTAAATAAAATTTAGTTGCATGAAAATAAGTTACATAAAGATATGTTACATGAAAATCAGTTAGGATTTCAATTAGGACTACATAAAAATTAATTACATGAAGATAAACTGCATAAAATTATAATACATGGTTAGATAAAAATAGGTTACATAAACATAAGTTATATAAAATCGTAATTTTTATTACACAAAATTAGTAATTCACCAAAATTAGTGTAAACTAAGGTCTAATAGACTAATTGATGTAAAAAAAATTACCTTACCAAATTATATGTTGTTGAATATATCTAACAAAAGTATTGACACAAATTTTATGTAATAAATTTAACCTATAAAAATTAAATTTTTGTAACAAAATATATGTCGCAAAAATATACACGAATTACTATAAAGAAAATTACCCTATACAAAATTTATGTAATAAAATTAACCTACAGAAATTTATTTAATACAATTAACCTACATAAAATATGTGTAACTTAATTTGTGTAGGTTGTAAGAATAATTCTATCTAATTTTGTATAAAAAATTATTATTATTGACCAAATTATAATAGGAGGGTATATTGTTGGAATAAATTAGTAAAACTAGGTCATTTTTACCTCTCTCAAATAAAATCCGACCTCACTTTACACGATCCACATTTAAAAAAAAAATCTAAAAATCACCCTAACCATCTTTAAAAATTGACAATAGTTTTTGATTGGAAAATTTGCGTATGTGTGATTAATGTTTAAGGGCTCTCTTTGTGTCTCTAAATTTGAGATTCCACAACTCTTTTTCAAGACTTCGTCTTATAAATCTTTCTCAATTGACGTCTTATTCGCTTTTTATCATGGTACTTCACACAATTTACCTCTCATGTAGTTCTTCAATTTTGGATCAAACATTGTTAACACTTTTTATTTGTTACCTTTGTGTGTATATTTTTCGTGCCGCTTGAGGGGCATGTGAAAAGTATGTATCCCACATCGGGATTTTAAAATAAAACAAACCTAGTATATATACTCGTGGTTTATGCCAATTAGTTTTCGGATGGAACCCCATGGACTTATATTCTATTGTCTAAATGTACATCTTCGCACAAGAAAAACACCCCCTCCGTCATTATTCAAAATTGCCCCACGAACTTTAGCAACAGCATACAAAATTAAATGTTTTGCTATATAAACTATTTATCGATCTTTCATAAATTATAAAACAACTTCATTTATCTATATTTAAATCTAATTTTTATAACACAAATCATAGACAAACCATCATACCCGTCCTTGTATTATATACAGGGCCGGCTATTTGGGGCGGCGAGGAGGGGCGGTCGCCATGGGCCCCCAAAATATAGAGAGCCCCCAACAAGAAAATAACTACTAGTAAAAATAGGCCTATTAATGTTAAAAAAGCCCATTATTAATAAAAAAAAAGCTATAATTTATTATCTAATATAAAAAATAAATAAAAGTTGTATAGAAAAGCCCATTATTGATAAAAAAAGAAGGTATAATTTATTTTCTAATATAAAAAATAAATAAAAGTTGTATAGAAAAGCCCATTAATTTGATGAGCTAAAAAAAGGTCTATTTATTTGTTAATTCAAGGGGTCCTTAAATTTTATTTCGCCCTAGGACCCCGAAAATAATTGAGACGGGCCTAATTATATATATGTGGACGTGCTCGGCTGGTGAGATATATTATAGACTTATAGAGCATTATTGGATCAAATTCCCATCTCCAAGAGTACACATTGATCCATCTCCAATGGCCACCAACTTCAAATCCATTCCTTTAATCGGTAAAACAAACCTAGCATTGTAATTTTCAAGTATATATGCACATATCTTTATTTATTTATTTTCACCTTGATGCATTTTGCATGATGCAGATATCGGTCCATTGTTGGCCAAGTCCGATGATCCAAGGATGACTCAAGACCTTGGTGTGGCCGACGTCGTAAGACAACTGGACCAGGCTTGTCGCGAGGCCGGGTTCTTTTATGTGGTACGATGCAACCATCATGTGCTACTTTGGTTTGTAGATGTTTGCTTGTGAAATTCGTTCATCTCAGGGCCTATTTGGATTGCCACGGAAATGATATTATTCTACGTATTATAATGTAAGATTTAATGCAGGTTAATACCATTCCGGTGGTGATCCAAACATTGCCCTTAACTTTCTTGCGATTTTGATGGGAAATTTGTATATATTATGCTTGTTTGTTCAGAAAGGCCATGGCATTCCGGATTCCATGATGAAAGAAGTAAGAAAAATTTCGCGACAGTTCTTTGACTTACCCCATGAAGAAAAGCTTAAGATCAAGCTCTCTAGTGCTATGGGATACAGGTTAATTAATTAATTCCATAACCTCTTTCAACCACCATCATATATGAACATTGATCACTATTCTAAAAATTTCCACTAGCTCCGTCTAGGCGCTGAAAGGTGCTAACTCTCCTAGTCTTTCAGTCTGTCTAATAGATCGTCTTGTCCGTTTAAACGCTCGTGTAGGTCGTCTAGGCACTGGACGGTCCTTCTTTGCCTAGAGTTCACCTAACATTCTATTTTTTTTTGGTTGAAACCACCTAACATTCTATAGAACACTGTATATGACATTCTTGTTTTTTTTAATCTCCAAATTAAAAATGTCCCATGCATCAATATTGCTGAATTGCAGGGGTTACCAAGAGGTTGGGCAAAATATAACCAAAGGACAAGCTGACCAGGTTGAAGCTATTGATGTACGTTGTCTTTCACAAGGGTCTGATTGTAAATTACTATATTTAATATTTTAATTACTTTCGACAACAATGTTAGAATATAATTTCCGCATGGAAAAATTAGGATAAGAACGTCTAATAAATAAAGTTAATGGCCAAGTTATACTCATTTTATTGTCAATTAATTTTAGAATATAATTTTATCGAATTTGGATTTATGTACTGGACTTATATGTGTACGTTTTCTCCGATTTATGTACCAAGGTGTTTGTGTTGACCTTTACAAAAAATGAAGTAGATGATTTCTCGGTCCAAGGTGATTAGGTTGCATAATCTCTTTGTAACTATTATATAATTTCAGTATTACAGAGAAATGAAACCAGGAAGGTATGGAGATATTGGCAAAATAATGGAAGGATTGAACTTATGGTATGTACTATACTCTATTATCTAGATTGCAAAATTTTTGAGCTCACTAATATTCTTTATATTCAGAAATACTGGTCATTTTTTTGAATTTATAAAATATTTAATTTTATCCAAATATTCTTCTATATTCTATAATAAAATTTGATTTTTGAATTTTTAAGGATAGAATCGCAAAAAAACTTGACAAAATATTAGACTTACAAATATTATTGAATAAAAATACATGCTAGAATAACAAATATTTCTAAACAATTAGAGTATTTATATAACTTCAAAGTTATGTAATGGATATTTTCAGTGTAGGGCAGTAATTGCTTGTTGCAATCTTTATCATGCAGGCCCTCTAATCCTCCTAATTTCAAGTCAATGATGGAAGAATACATCGATTTGTGCACAGGTATATATGTGATCCTCTGCCAAGATCTTATGTATTATAATTTATTACACCTTATGATCAAAATGATATTATTGTTTAATAAATTCTGACACTTACGTACAGATCTGGCTAGAAAAATAATGCAAGGGATTGCTTTAGGTGTGGGTGTATCACCACACCAATTTGAAGGCAACATTGCTGGGGAACCATTCTGGCAAATGCGTGTTCTTGGTTACCTTGGATTGAACAATGCAAATGGCAGTGAAAAATCAGAAAATGACATTGGCTGGTAACTCAATCTTTACCACGACATGGCTTCAATTAAATTAATTGACTATTTTTCTTCTGATCTTGTGTTTTTGCACTTGTGTAACCAACCTTATGTACGTAGTGGAGTTCACACAGATTATGGTAAGGTTTATTCAATAATGAAAGCTCCATTTCTTGAATTGGTGTAGTTGCTAATTAGAAATTCACCTTGACAGGGCTATTGGCAATGTTAAATCAAGATGAAGATATTACAGCTCTTCAGGTAACACTGTTTGCTCTTCAAAGAACCTCTTTTTTTACTTACGAGTATCCACTTTTGGTGGTAAATTTGAGCTCATAATCCAAATGATAAGGACAACGAACCATGTAAACCAGCTTAACCCAATAGAAAAAAGGATGGTGAGATTTTCGATCACCCAAGTGAAGGGGCGTAGATAGAACTCGAACTCGGAACCTTAAAGAATTTTTAACCATGCACTTAATATAACATAGTATATAGTTTTAATGTGCATTGAATATGAAAAACTCGTTTACTATACCCTCTTTAAGCCTATTGTTATCTATGCACGCTTATGGGCCAATATCTGATTTAGGTTTTCAAGTGCAAATGTAACTTAACACATTATTAGTAAACCACGTTAAATCTGTTTTTTTTAACTATTTTCTGGTTCTTTCTCACATCCATAATAACACACACACACACACACATATATATATATATATATATATATATATATATATATATATATATATATATAGTATAATATGATACGATGGATATAGGTGAAAAACCTGTCGGGCGAGTGGATTTGGGCACCTCCAATACCAGGCACATTTGTGTGCAACATTGGTGACATGCTAAAGGTGATTTTTGTATTACACCCTAAGCTAAAACTAAACTACTACTATATACATTACCAACATTAGCATATCATGATTGCATTAATGCTTAAAGATTATTGTGGGCAAAATGCAGATCCTAACCAATGGACTATACGAGTCCACGGTTCATCGCGTGATCAACAACAACCCGAAATACCGGGTTTGTGTTGGCTACTTCTACGAGGTACGTATGTAGCTTCATTCATGAATTTGCCGCGCGAGCATTCATCGATCAATAAGCTCATGTATTCGATCAATTCAATGGCAGCCCAATTTCGATGCTGTGATTGAGCCACTGCAAGTGTGTATTGAGAAGGCCGGGCATGATGGAGTGAAGAAACTGGGAACAGCCGTCTATGCAGAGCATTTGGTTAGCAAAGCGAAAAGCAATTTTCGATACTGATGAAACTCGAAATGTCTAAACTTGACATCAAATAAGCATTTGGTTTGTAAGGCGTTACTATTGCACCTTTTGTTTCTTGACATGAATAATCAAATCTCTAATGCAATTCATTACTTTCTATATGATCAACTACCAAGCACCAGTTTTGTGTGATTTGAACAAATTGGTAATTGACCATTACCAATTTGATATACAATGGGAAAGTTGAGAATCACACTAATAATACCAATGATGACAGCACCAGCCAGCACACGTTCTATCTCAGTTTACGCAAACAGAAACCCAAATATTATAAACAAATTAACACATCAAGATATATGGAAATATTATGACTTCATATAGCAAGCTGTTCAGGAATCATGATCCAGGAAAGCGACTAAAAAAGGGACAAATGACCTTGATGAAGAAATTATGTGAGATCATCTTCCTCCAACTCACTCTCTTTCAATTTCTCCTTTACTCTAAGAAGAAGGGTTGTCTTCCAAGCATCCTGTGAAGCCGATTGATATTAAGGAAAAGCACATACACAATCCATACAAACCCCACATCTATAGCAATACATATTATTCAAAAGTAATGGTTATTTTAACTGATGGTGAAATATTTAAGGAGGTTTGGTTTCTCATCAAAAAACTTGAAAAACAAATCAGAACTAATGCAGTTGGAAAGACATGCACAGAGGGCCATTACTGTTGCCTTCATTCGTTGAAATCATCAATGGCAGTTGTAAAACCCAATAATATGCAGAAACAGCCCTTCCAGATATATATAGCCAAGTGCATATTGACACATTACTTTACAAACTGGAGCAAAATAACAAAAGTTTAAATTAAGGAAAAACTATGTGCCAATATCATATTGCATTTGCACTAATGAGTTACTACTTTACTTTTATGTCATCCACTATTTTAAGATTGCAAATTCTATGATCTCAAACACAACATTTAAAGCATCACAAAATCTTGCCAAACTACTAAAGATCTTTGAGAGCTGTCTAAAATAAATGACAAGTCAAATGTTAACATCAGGAAACAGCCACGTCAAAATTTGAATAAAACAGGGAACATACCAGAGGCGTCATGCTATCAAATTCTTGAACACTTTTATTGAAATTTGCAATATCTCCGTCATCAATTGCGCCAGCCAGATTCTGCAAGTAGAAGAGTTCTATCATCAGTTTTACCACAAACAATTCTTAAGCAAATGTGTAATGTATAGATAGACTGATAGAGGAATAGTAGATAAGTTGAAACGTATTACAAATTATCTACAATATTCAGACAAAAAGAGACGAGGCAATTCTTCAGAGAAGGGACATACCATCAGAAATTGGCATTCACGAGACCCAGAAAATGATGGAACCATACTCTACAAGAGAAAGTAAAACATTTTATAAGATTACATATAAAGACTAGGTAAAAATCAAACTCTTAGCAACAAAAGACCGCACCTGGTAGTTGTCCAATGCATTACTTATTGAAACAGCATCACCTTTACAGAGATGGCAAATTCCAGCATTGAGAAGGTGACCTTTGGCTCCATACTTGAGCAAATTATTATTCAGAGATTGTTGTGCTATATTCTCATAGATCTCGATTGCCTTTGGATAACTGAAGATTTTGTAGCAAATCAATAAGTATAATCACAAAAAGAATTGCATCTCAACTACAAAAACTTGAGATCTAAAAGATGACATGAGAAAGAATGCCAGAAATTTTGCACAAATAATTGCCCCTTCATTTGTCCGCCCTATTGAGAAAAATGTATATAATTCTGTAAAAATAGATGAGTTCTGTTTAATCATATAGCCGTATAGGGACGCCTACTCTCCTCCATCACTTGTTGCAACATCCATGACAAAGTAAGTACTTTTCAAGGTTGACAAAGTAAGTACTTTTGAAGGTTGGACAAAACAAGTAGTTAGCATGGCCTGAAAATCGCAAAATATCATTGAAATCGATGTTTCAATTATACTTTTGAGTTTTTCTTTTCTCCCATTGCTCAGTTTTGACTCTAGAAAAATACAAGTGAAAAAATCCGAAATCATACCATTTGTTGCTTTACCACTTAACAAATACATATATCACTATTTATATTACCACATGCCCTTGCCTTTTTCTATTTATAGTGTAACAATACTGGTAAGCACAAATAAGGCTACCTAATATGTTTTAGAACTTCACTGACCTAGAACATATGCTCTTATGCTAATTAGTTATAATACATAGATGATCTAATCCATAGAGACATTAACATACTTCAGCTAATAACTTACTTTTCCAACTGGGCAGCAAATTCTGCAATTTTTAGCTTGCACTGATTAGCAGAAGTGTTCACATCTTCACTTTGGAAAAGATCGGCAGCTTTTTCATAAAATTCCATAGCTTTCTCCATATTCTCATCAGACTCGTACATCTCAGCAATTTCCTACATATGAAGAAAACAGTGAAATATCAACCAAGTATAATCCATTGCTGTTTCTAATTGGAAAGAAAGATGATAACGTAAATGGACAAGAATAATGCTTTCAAAATAAAGCCAACAGTAAGCAAAAACTAAATATTTAAAAGTAGCAACAAGTTTACAATTTTAATAATAAATAAATGTTTCAAATCCTTCAATTACATGCCACTAGTATTCATAGGTATTAATGATTGAATAAGGCCCTGTGCAGAAGTCAGGTCACTCTTCCATTAATCATCAGCATATGCACTTTTAACTCATTTGACAGCCATATTATTACCAAGCTGAAGAGTAAAATTTCTGTTACCACTTCTCATTGCAGACAATGTCTCCCCAAGTCTGTCTTTCATTATAAGTTTTCCGGTTAAGATAATCAAATCTACACTAGTTTTTTCCGTACCTATTCTCAAATGTCAACTACTTCCATCCAGTATTCTTTTCAAATACAAACCTAAATCATGCCATCTTATATTCTACAAGTGGCGCCTTATTTTGATATAGATTTGAAAATCAACAAGAATAAATAAATTCACCCATCAGAATGAGCCACTGTAGCCAAATAGCTGATGAAGTACCTACCTTGTAATACCTAGCCCCCATATTAAGCCTTCCAAGATCCAGGAATAGATCGATTGATTTTGTCAGGCAAGATACAGCCTCTGTGAAAGCATCCAACCCAAAAAATAATTAATAAATGCTTCATACGCACTAAATTCATATAGGAATGAAACTAGACCCAATCCAGCTAAATACATCATCCATTCAATGGCCATTTACATATACATGTAAAACAAAATACTGGGAAGAACAGTAATTTGGGTAATAGAACCAATTAGAACACCCATTGCTTTGATGCATCGTTTAGTTAAGTGAGCAATAATGGAACAATACATATTTGCATCTAGCTACCATATATAAGGCCAGAGGGCATAACAATTGTTGGAAAGAAATTGGAAGAATCAAAAGTAAAAGATGACAAATTCACATCAATCAATTAAGATTCAGGATGTTTAACTGCATGGAAGTAGTAGATTTAATTTCCTCAGCAGGAAATCTGTGTGCCCCTCTTCTTTTAAATTTAACCTGTCCCATTCAATCCATAAGATTTGCAATACAGGCATCTGTACTATGATTCAATTTGCAAGGCTTTCACCAAATAACTAGGAAAGCATCATGAGTTGTGATTTAAGCACTCAAGTCATTTTCATGAGGGAAAAAAAAACAAAAGACTACCTTCACCTTTCTGAACATAGCATACAGGGATGCTCACAAGGTGAAGCCTATTCTAGCAAAGTTTAGTCCAACAAGGGAAATCAACTACACATGATCGGTTCCATTATATGTTTGGATGGAATATGATATTGAATTAGAGTTAAGAATTCATGAACATCAAGCTAGGCTTGGATCTTGCAAATATTTTTCAAATTCCACTTTTGCTATCACATAGACGAAACAACAAGATCTTTTCCAGTCAAACTCACAAAGAAGTTTTTTAAGATACTACTTGTCTACCTCACAAGTCAAGATTGCTAAACATTTCATACCAGTAGTTGATGTCTTCTTATAGGCATGAGCTGCCTCAGCATAAGCATTGGCAGCTTCATGTTTGCTATCAAGCTGTTCAGAAACACCATATTAGTTCGTCTAAAATTAATACCAAAAGGACATGTATGGCTCTTGCAAGACCATTTACCTTCAAATGACAGTTAGCTAGTTTGGAATAAGCTTCTCCGGCTCTATCCCCTGAAAACACATTCATCAATTTTAGCATATCTTAGCTTGAGTTACTGCAGACTTCTGTAAAAAATTCAGGAAAAAAGATACAAATCAAAGAATATTTTTAGAACATTTATACAATTATTCTTCAGTATTGAAAAACATTGGTTTTCATTGAGCAAAAAAATACTAGCACACATGAGTTATAGAGCAAAAAAAAAACATAAGGGATGAAATCAAGGAGTTCCCAGAGGAAAATGACAATCCAGTAGCCATCATGATTCATGAGTTATAGAGGTAAGTATGACTGGCAATCTGTTTATGACAGCTTCAGAGAAAGAGGTCCAATAGTTGAATGGAACAAAAGCATCTAGGGTAGAATTAACACCTTAAAGATATCTCTCACTATGTGGATGCTACTGAAACATGGAGTGTGCACTAAAGACAAAAGCTTAAAGACATGGGACTGTTGCAAGTTGACAGTTGTGATCTTTGTCATGGAAACGAGCAAGAATCCAGTGATCACCTTTGGTTCAGCTGCTGTTTTACCAAAGGAGTACTCACAAATGTGCTGAAATGGGCTAAGCTAGGCAGGAGGCCATGTAAGCTGGAGGATTGGATGGAAGACATTGGAAATTTGGCCAGAAAAAGGAGTTTTGCTTATAAATTCTGGATAGCTTGTATTAGTACTCTACTACACTTGGAGTGATAGGAATAGAAGAGTATTCCCATTAGAGAGCATCTCAATTGATGAGTGCACAAGGATTGTCATTAACCACGCTAGAATTAGTGTGAGAGCTAGATGGAGAAAAGATAACAGAGAGACTAGGAAATGGTATGAGGCCGGTAAATCTAGGGATGCCTAGAACAATATTGTAACTTTACTTCATATGAATGAATCACCCTTTACATTCAGAAAAAAAAATACTAGCATACAGATCAAGAACTGAATGCTCAGCATTTCGTTAGTAATTCTCTCCAAACTCAAGAAAAATTCAAAACTGGATTTTGCAGATAATATCTTCGTAATCAAATGCTGAGCACTGTAATTACTTCAATGAAAAGATTAAAAGCTGATTTTCTTTTTATATAAACTGCAACTAAACACCCGAGACAGGACCTCCGCATTGAAAAACAAAACTCAATCTCAAGAGTAAACTTCACAAATCACCACATTTTTGTACTGAATCTTTACACAAAAAAAAAGTAGTGTAAACTAGATCAATATGGATAGCAAGCAATCACACTCACCATTGATCATAAATTCAATCCAGATCGATCATCGATCGAATCAGAAATTGGCGGCTTACGATAACCAACAAACAAAACTGAATCCGGAAAGAAGAGAGAGCGATTACATTCTTTGGCGAGCTTAAAGCAATTGGCGGCTTTCTCGTACAATTCGGCGGCATCTTCGCGCTTGTTCCCGAAGATACCCCATCCAGTGAGCTTCTTCTCGGCCTTTCTCTCAAACTCTTCACCTTTCGCGAAATGATCGCCCATGGCTGAATGTCTGGCCAGATTTTGTGTTTCTTTCCTCTCTTCGGGTTTCTTCCAGATTACGACTCGATTGACTAGAAGATTGATTTGTTTTTCTCCCCACCTATAAAAAGTATATAAAAAAAAACCAAAAAAAAATTAATAAAAAAATATATCTAAATTATTGTTTTAAGTCGGAAAATGTTGATATCTCTACAATTATTAATTTTAAAAAACATAAATATTATTCTTCCTTGATTATTCTTCTTTTTCAGATTTTCCCATAAATTTATTTTTGTGACTGTGTTTAAATTAGTTAAATTCCCATTTTAAAGATTTCCTTTTCAAAAGCTCATTTTTAGTGACAAACTCATACCAAAGTTTTTAACGCTTATCTATAACATTTTTTTAGTTTGTAGAACACTCAAATATCAAACTATGCAGAAAGAGAATAAAATTAAAATTAAATTACACAAAATTGTTCATAAGATAGCTTGGTTTTTACTTTTTACAAAAATCACGAATTAATCAAATAGTTTTCAGAACATATGGGTCCGTATTATCTCAGAAAAATATTTAAAGAATGTGAATCTATTAGATTACACACCCGCTCGTAATGTTTCATGGCAGTGGAATAAGTTGATGAACTTAAAAGCGGAATTTCAAAAAGGACTAATTTGGCAAATAGAAGATGGAGAGACGGTGAGATTTTGGAAAGATCAATGGGTCACTAATCAAGTATTGGTAGATATTTGCTCTATGCCAATAAATGTAAATATTAATGCCAAAGTATCACAATTTATCGACAATGATGGACGATGGAAGGAACAAGAGTTATATCGAAACTTACCACCGGAATGGGTAGAACGAATCAAGTCCACATTAATACCGAAAAGTCAAATAAAAGATAGATTATACTGGTTCCCAAGCAAGAATGGTTGGTTTTCTACACACTCGGCGACTGCTTTTGTAGCAAATGAGCAACAAAAAAGAGATATCGAATTTGATTGGATATGGAAGCTAGACATAAGCCAGAAATGTAAATTGTTTATGTGGAAGATATGTGTAGGAGGACTACCGACTAAAGATTTATTAATACAACGTCACACGACAGTAACTCCAGAATGCCCATTATGCTCCAGGTCAAATGAAACTAGTCAGCACATTCTAATGGAATGCCCTTTTACTATACAAGCTTTGAATAAAATTGATAATGTTTTTGTACAAACTATGACCACTGCCTTTGGAACTGACCAAAGCATATCAGAAATCTTGAAAAATTTAAAGAACCAAATGAACTCTCATAAGTTTAATGAATTAATTATAGCATGGCGGAGTATATGGTACTATAGAAATCGAACAGTGTTTAACCAGCCTTTGGATGGATCAGCTAGAACTAAGAAGAATTTATAAAATTACAAATAATGACTTGGAATAAAGTACAAGAAAGTGATAATGACCAAACTAATATGGCATTTAAGAGGATTGGTAAAAAGAAAGCTAAGAAGTGGCATAGACCGGAGTATGGATTTGTAAAACTAAACTTTGACGGATCTAAACAAAGAAATGGAATGGCAACTGCAGGATATATTATTCGGGACCATGATGGGAGAAATATTTCGATTAACGCCTTTGCAAGCGAACACTGGAGTGTAATTCAAGCAGAAGCAGTAGGCATGTATGAGGCAGTTTGTGAAGCCAAGAAAAGGAATTTGCGTAAGATCCAGATAGAAGGAGACAGTCTAATTGTTATACAAGCTTTACAAGGAAGTAGATCATGTCCATGGCAAATTGAAATGCTAATCTCATATACACTTGCGTTACTAAAGTCGTTTGAGGTCGTTAAATTCTCACATATACCTCGTGACTGTAATATGGTTGCTGATTTGATTGCGGGACTACGACATTCTTGTAGTGCAAATCAAATTCAGACACACTCAGGACTTCATGTCCTCATCCGAAAGGATGCGATAGGCTGATGTTGCTCGGCCTAATTTTTTCCAACTCTAAAAAAAAAATAATTTTCAGAAATATATGGTGTGTGTGGGTAACATTTTTACCAAACACCAAAACTAGAACAAAATTATATTTTGCAAAGTTTCAACACAAAAAATTGGATAATCTCCACAATTCCACAAACTTGTTCGGTGAATTTGCACCAATTTTGTTTATGTGCTATTATCTCACAAAAAAATGGCGAAACAGAAAAATAATGAGTAAATTACCTCATTGGTCTCTAAACTTTCAAACTTATTCCTTATTAGTCCCTAAATTAAAAATCATTCTAAATTGGTCCTTAAACAATCAAATTTTTTATCCCACCCATCCTTCCGTTAATTATACCTTAAAACTCCGTTAATATGCTGATATGGCAGATGAGTTGGCAATTGTTTTTTTAAGAGAATAAAATAAATTAGGGTTAACACAAAAGTGATAGATTACGTTGCAAGCCTAAACATTTAACCTACAAGATTAAGTAGGCTGCCACCAAAATCCCCATTACTCTTGATATTATGAGGATGAAGAAACTTCCAATTGTCAGGAAACGGAGCGAGCGAGATGCCCTGTGGAATCAAACACAAAACGGTGAGTGTACAGTAATTATTGTATTGTAATTTTGCTTTACGAACTTCAAAACCATAATTGTTTGAAGTAAAGATTTTTAGTTACTGTATGTATGAAAGTGATCAATAATGGGTGATGATGCATACCATGGCACTCATGTTTGTATATATGTTCGTGAACTGAAATAAATAAGACTAATTGTGAGTAGTTTTTTAATTCTACCATTCGGTGGTGGAACTGAACAACTTAAGAAACGAAAATCAATTTCGTTTAATTTCTTATAATATGAGCAGTTTTTTAATGGAATTTCATATATATTTTTAACTGACATTTGTTAATTATTAATGTTTTGCATCTGGAAGGAGAAGTTGAGCTTGTTGAACAAATACAATTTGATGGAGAGTTTGGTCAAGATGAATTGCAAGTGCAGATAGATGGAGATATTGGGCATAGTATTAGCTCAGATGGTGATGAGTTAAGTAGTGATGGAGATTATACTGAAAAAGGATGCATGTCAAACGACTCTTGTGATGTTAATTTGGTAGATGAAGAGAATGAAATCCAAGGGGATGATGCTGAACTTAATATCACAATGCCCATTCCTTCAACAAAACTCGACATCGCTAGTGATAGGAAAAGGATGAACTTTATTGGTACAAGGGAAAGGTCACAACCAGAAGTAATGGGATATTCATTTGATGTCGATTCTGAGTATGAAGATTCTGATGATTTTGAAAGTTTGGATGAAGATAGCGATGAGGAAAAGGAAAGGTTTCCAAAGTTCAATATAAAAACTGATATGGTTGACCCAAAATTCCTAGTAGGAATGATTTTTCCATCATTTAAAGTGTTGAAGGAAGCTGTACAAAGGTATTCTATAAAAAATAGAAGAGCAATCAGCTTTAAGAAGAATGATCTAAGTAGGTTGAGGGTGATTTGCAAGAATGGGTGTCCATGGACGTTGTATGCAACTCCAATACAAGGTGGTAATAAAGTTCAGATTAGAACATTCAAAGATCAACACACTTGTTGTAAAGTATTCAAAAACAAGTATGCGACTTATGTTTGGGTTGCTTACGAATATTTGGAGACAATCAGAGAAAATCCCAGTATTCCCTTGTCAGCACTACAAATGCAAGTTAAAAAAGAAACCAGTTTTACAGTTCCTACTACAAAGTTGTGGAGGGCAAAGAAACTCGCCTTTAAGCTTTTAAGGGGCAATGAGGAACAACATTTTTTGAAGCTTGCTGATTATGGAGGAGAACTTAAAAACACAAATCCTGGTAGCACCCTCATCTTATCATTAGATAATTTGGTGTTTAAAAAAGTATTTATTTGTATATCCGGGTGTAAGAATGGGTTTAAGGCTGGATGTAGACCAATTATAAACATTAATGGGTGTTTTAAAAGGGAGATATGGTGGTCAGTTGTTAGCGGCTGTAGGAATTGATCCAAATGATTGTATATGGCCTATTGCATATGCCGTGGTTGATGTTGAGTGTCGAGAGACATGGACATGGTTTCTTCAGCTACTTGGTGAAGAGTTAGGCATTGAGAATAGCCACAATTGGACTTTTATGTTAGATAGGCAGAAGGTAAAATATATATTTGTATGTTTATCATTGAGAATAGCCTCATTATATATTGATATGTTTAATAGTTTCTGATACAATTTTTAGATTGTTACTAATTTTTGTATATAAGTCTACTATGGTGATCTTTTACTACACGCACTTAATCCCACGTGATGACATTTGCAAATAAATTTAATAATTTAAAGGATTATTATTGAGTGGTATGATTGATGCATTTTTTTTATTTTTAACATTGATTATTTCAGGGATTAATTCAAGCTGTTGGAACACTATATCCCAATGCTGAGCATAGATTTTGTGTTAGGCATTTAATTGCAAATTTCAAAAAGACTCACCCGGGAGAAAGTTTGAAGAATGCAGTATGGGGGGCAGCAACTAGCACATACATGGGGGAGTACAAGCAAAAAATGGAGACAATAAAAGATATGAGTGTAGATGCATGGGCTTGGATGGAGAGAATACCTGCTGCATATTGGTCAAGGTCCCATTTTCGGCTTGATAGCAAGTGTGACATCTTACTAAACAACATATCAGAATGCTTCAACAAGTTTATATTAGATGCACGTGATAAACCGATCCTTACTATGTTGGAGATTATTAGGTGCAAGATAATGGTGCGGATTGCCAAAAAGAGGGAAAAAATGAGCAATTGGTCTGGTGATCTTTGCCCAAAAATTAAAAAAAAACTAGAAAAGATCAAGGATGATTCGAAGCATTGCTGGCCAATGTCTTCAGGTGGCACCCAATTCCAAGTGAGTTGTCCAGCAGGCCAGTTTGTTGTTGATGTCGCCACGCGCACATGCTCTTGTAGGAAATGGCAATTGACAGGAATACCTTGTACACATGCGTGTGCAACATTAGCCTACAATGACATCTGCATTGAAGATTATGTGGATCCTTGCTATTCAATTTCTGTTTGCAATGCAGTCTATGGCAACATTATTAACCCAATTCGGAGCATGGATCAGTGGGAGGATGTACACCATAATCCCATTCAACCACCAAACTCTATACCACCTAAGCGAGGTCGACCGAAGAAGAAAAGAAGAAGGGAGCATGGTGAAAAGACACCGAGTGAAAAAATGAAAAGAATCGGATCGGTGATGCATTGTAGCCAATGTGGTCATAACAAAAGGGGGTGTAAGAACTCCTCACCAGTGTCACAGGTACAATAAGTTTTCCAAAATGTTCAATAAACTATATGAAATTACATGATTAAGATTGCATTTTTTTTGTTTTATAGACTAGTACAATAGGAAGTTCAAGAGGGGGAAGTTCAAGAGGGAGAGCACGTGCCTTTGGTGGAAGAGGAAGAACACTTGCTTCTGCTGGTCGTGGAGGAATGGGCATATATTATGGAGATGAAGGGGAGATGGTTTTCAGATCAGCTGCAAATTGTCCTGGAGTTGTTATTAGAGATATTCAATCTCAACCATAGAGAAGATTTATGGCAACCAAAATGAGATGGGTTATGTAGAGAAGATTTTTGGCTTTACTTTCCAAAACACTAATTTTAGGCAACTAGTAATAATTTTTCTATTCACTTCCAGAAATATGTTTCATTGGACCTCTACATATTGTTCTCTTATGCTTTAGTGCATGGATACTATTAAAACAAGATTTATATTTCACTTTTTAGTGGTTTTTTTAATCTACTGTTTGTCATTTGTCTAATGTGCTGTCTAGTGTTGACCAATACTTATAAAGTACTTGTTGTGTGAAATGTCACAAATAAGCTAGAAATTAGTCATTATAGAGTCGAATTTCAGTAAGAAATCAACACGTAAATTAGCCATCAACTTCAGCCAATAACCAATACATGAATTAACCTTGAATCAACACATAAATTAGCCAAAAAGTCAGCCAGATTTCAGCTGAAAACCAGCCATATATTGCAGCCAATAAACAACACAGAATTAGCCATAAATCAACACATAAATGAGTCGAAAACTAGCAAGATTTCAGCTGAAAACCAGCCAGATATTTCAGCCAATAACCAACACATCGATTAACCATAATTCAGCACATAAATAAGCCAAAAATCCACCAGATTTCAGCTGAAAACCAGCCAGATATTTGAGCCAATAGCCAACACATGAATTAACCATAAATCAGCATATAAATAAGCCAAAAATCAGTCAAATTCAGTCAGAAATCAGTCTGATTTAACTCAACAACATACTAAATTTAACCAGAACATGACATTAGCATACCAAGTTTAACTCAACACCATATACAATTTAACATTTTTGAACTTCTTGTTGTACTGTGCACTAATGTTTTAAGGAGAAGGAAAATAAGAATGAGAAGAAGCTTACAAATTTAGGTGGACAAAGAGTGAATTTGGTGAGCTGCAGGGCATCCACAACCGAGTTCCCAATATTCATAATTGGCGTCCTCCTCTGCTCTGCTCACAAGCACATTTACATATGAATTACATCGAATTAACACTTATATAAAATTGACCAACATGCCTAATAATCAAACAGTCCAAAATGCATCGAATCCTAACCCTAAGTTCACTGAAATCAATTGGGGAAAAAAAGAAAAGTGTTCCAAATATGATCTCCCAAATTAAAGACTCGAATCTCAGTCTGACCTTGGGCATGCATCGATCAGTGGGATCCACAAGCCTTCGAGGCTCGATCTGGTAGTGTACCGGCACATCTCATCGCCCGATGACCAATTCCAATCTTTCACTCTTCTCAGACGTCGAGTTGCGATCGCCGGTGACAAGTGTGAAATGAAAAGAAGAGAATGCAGGTGGAGGTAGAAAATTGGTGGGAACAGAGAAGAAGAGAACGCAGGTGGAGCCATGGAGGTAGGAAATTGGACGCATACATGTACACACAATTGCCAACTCATCTGCCATATCAACATATTGATGGGCTCTTACGGTATAATTAACGGAAGGATGGGTGGGGTAAAAATTCTGATAGTTAAAGAACTAATTTAAAATAATTTTTAATTTAGGGACTAATAAGGAATAAGTTTGAAAGTTTAGGGATCAATGGCGTAATTTACTCGAAAAATAATATATATTCCTGATTTGCCATTTCTAGAGCTCTAGCGTAAGATATGTAGTTGCCAAGTCAATAAGTATTGATGATTGACGATCAAGCATCGGCTTCACAACACGCCAAGACAATAAATCCAGGAAGAAGCCAAAGAAATTGATATTTGAAGTGATACGTTCCTGAAATTCGGCATCTCTACTCTGTTAGCAGCTTCAGATTTCATGTTGTAGAAGAAGAAGGTCCAAGAAGATTTCAACGCCGTCCACTCTCTTGTAAGATATTCAGTGAGAAGGTATTACTATTTTCGGTTTCAATTTGTTTGAATTTCAGTTGACCTAAGCTCCCAATTTTGGTTTCTATATGACCGATTGCGAGAAAGATGTTCCGATTTTTGTTAGATTTGCATAATCCATGGAGCTTTTTGGAATTTAAGTTCGCCGTCGAGTTTAAATGAGAATCAGCGAATTAGTTATTGCAAAGTGATGTCTTTTTGGTCAAAAATAATTGCAAATCCACCATAGATGTTGTATAGTGTCTGTGCAAATCCTGGTCAATGAGTTCAGCTCTCAAGCAACACAATCTGGATTTTTGTAGTGCATCTGCTTGATGAACGCTTTTCAGATTCATCTCTGACATTTGGGTAAACACAATCTGGAAATCCATTTTCTTTGAAATTGTTCTAGATGTGGATATGTGATGTGTCGATTTGCAATTGTGGAAGAGGGTCGGTTTGAAGTGTGTGCTGGAAACTTTCTGTGGGGCTGGTGTTTAAAGCCAACAATTGGATAAGATTGGCAGGAGTTGTTACTTGTGTTCTGTGTTCTCTTTCTTTTTATGCATATCCATTGGAATAGGCAAATCACAAATAAGTGAAAATATCAGTTTCTTCTTTCTTGTAGGGTTGTTCAGCTTCTAAAATTTGTTTGGTATGTGTCCCCCCTGGTTTTGTATGAAACTCACTGGTCCATTTGTAGGTTTTGTAACTTCTTTGGTTCTTTACTAGAGATTTGAGAGAGTTTTTACTGCTACAATATGATGGCCATTTGAACCTCTTTGACAGCCTACTTTCTTATATAAATAGATTGTGGTAAGACAAAGATGAACATAATTGTGCAGACAAGCTTCTAAATCTATGTGACATATGTGTGGTCAAAGGAGTTAAGTTGTCTAACTGCGTAACTACCAGTTTGAATGTTTGGTGCAAGAAAATTAGGTTCTGTTGAATACTTGCTGCCAAATTGTTGTCATCTTGTGCATTAAATTCTTGCCCATAACTCTAGTTAAAATATACATTGGGCGGCTATATCTTGTCATCTTGTATATCAATTTTAATAGTCTTATTGCTTGCCTGATTTGCTTCTCATCCATCAATTATTCTACACTTTGATTTCAAAATTTTTTAGGTGAGCCCAGAGTATATCAGATATTAGATCTCCAGCCAGCAAAGAAATAAAATTACACAAGCCTTCCCAAGGAATTCAAGGATGAAGGAACAGACGGGCTGTGAAGGGGAGGTGATTGTTCCTCTTCTACCAGATATTGAATCAGTGGCTGATCCAAAACCAAAAGGCGCATCCCTTTCAAGTGCTGTGTTTAACATATCCACCAGCATGATTGGTGCTGGGATCATGTCAATACCTGCAACTTTCAAGGTCTTAGGGGTCATCCCAGCACTTATAGTCATTTTGGTTGTCGCCTTCTTGGGAGATGTCACAGGGGAGTTTCTCTTAAGGTATACACATACAGGCAAGTCAACTACATATGCTGGCTTGATGGCGGAGTCATTTGGTCGATTTGGCTCGCTAGCTTTGCAGATCTGTGTCATGATTACCAGCTTTGGTTGCCTGATAATTTATATGATCATTATTGGTAAGTCCGCACTGTCTTTCTTTTTTCTTATTATATTATCTTGGCTTGAAAAATTTAGGGTTGGGATGGTTTGTACAACTTGTGCCTACTACTGAGAGCAAGTTATGAGGTTCGTTCAAGAGATAAATAATATGCTGTTTAATTGATTGACTGATGAACCTTTTCTTTCTTTTTTACTGAATTTGTAAATTGCAAGTGCCTTGAGATTACTTGGCTGATTTAAGGATTTTATTAGATAATAGTTTGAAGAGTTAGAATCATGGGGACGGTCATGGTGCTTCCATATGGGAAGTGTCTCTCAGCTTTGAGTTCGCTATATTACAGAAGATGTTCAGTCTTACATCTTACAAAGTCATTTTACTCCATAGGAAATGAATCAATGGATATTATAATATTGTGCACTAATTAAAAAAAAAAATTTGATGAACTTGTGCACTAATAATTGAGGCATAGAAAATTGCAAAGATTTGATTTTATTTCCATGTTTGGCTTTTAATATTTTCTTTTTAAAAGGTTGGTATTTGGTAATGGCTCTATTGCATTTTTTTGGCATCCTGCAGTGCTACATCTGTCTTTGTTCCCTTGTATTTATCCATATTTGGCTTTTATGAGTTTTCTTTTGTTTTGAAGTGATTTTGCTGTTTAGACTTTGTATCCAAACAAACATTTCTCTTTAAAACAAAGTTTGTTTTAACAGCATCGATTAGAGATCAATGTCAGTGACTCGGTGCTAGAATCTTTTGCCTTGTAATTCCTTCTAAAGAGGCACCATATTGAATCTCCAACTATGAATAAATCAGATTATCTGGATTCCGGACTAGGAAATATAGATTGATTAATAACGAACTTTACTTGCCAATATTTTTAAGGTGATGTACTTGCTGGAAATCAGTCTGGAGATACAATACATACAGGCATTCTACAAGAATGGTTTGGCTATCATTGGTGGACTGCCCGGACCTTCACTCTATTCATGACAACAATTCTTGTTCTCCTCCCACTAGTACTGTATCGTCGTGTGTGTAAGTATATGCATCTTTCTTTTTATACTTAACCTTTGTAACACTTTGGGTCCGTTTGGATTGCGCCTTAAAGCACATTATCTTGCATTATAAATCTATAGTGCAGAATTTAATGCAATTTTGCATTACCAAGGCACAATCCAAACGGATCCATTAGCATAATAATACAAACTTCTATTGATTTCATTCTTACAACTTTGTATTGTAACACTTGGTGCCTACAGATTCACTGAGATACACATCAGCATTAGCTGTTTTTCTTGCTTTTGTATTCGTTGCCATTTGCTCGGTCATGGCAATCTTTGCCTTATACCAAGGCAAATCACAGAGCTTGAGATTGCTGCCTGACTTTTCTACAAAGGGAAGCATCTCCAGCCTCTTCACTACCATCCCAATTTTTATGACAGCATTTGGTTATCAAATCAATGGTGAGAAACCCAAACTTCATTACTAATTCCCATCACTTAAATTAGGAAAATAACTTCACCATCCCAATATTTTTCTACTTTCTTTTGTGCAGTTCATCCAATCAGAGCAGAGCTTCATGAGCCATCTGATATGAGATTAGCAATTAGGATATCATTAATAATCTGTGCTATCTTCTACTTTGCAATTGGATTCTTTGGCTACTTACTATTTGGAGACTCAATTATGGCTGACATGCTACTCAACTTTGACGAGGAAACTAACACTACAATAGGTGTCATCATAAATCTCACTGTTAGGCTAAGCTATGCATTGCACTTGATGCTGGTTTTCCCTCTCATTAACTTCGCTCTAAGAGCAAACATAGGCGAATTCTTCTTCCCGGAAAAGTCCCATTCAGACTTGGACACGCCCAAATTTGCAGGCCTCACGTGTACTCTGCTAGCCCTCACGTACATGATTGCAATCGCCATTCCAGATATTTGGTACTGCTTTCAAGTGCTTGGATCCACCACTGTTGTATGCATCACCTTCATTTTCCCTGGTTCAATCATTCTCAGGTAAACTTGTTACATAGCTTATATCAAGTAGGGATATCAAACATCATATTGATGCCAGAATATACCATATCTTAATTTTGGATACCAAACGGGCCCTAAGGTTGTGTTTGGCAAAACATCACTTGATGGCACTAAGTAGGATATTGATGATGATTATGTGCTTTTGAGCAGAGACATTCATGGGATATCTACAACATGCGACAAAGTTTCAGCGGTTCTTCTGATACTCGTGGCTATCGGAACAGGCATAATTGGCACTCTCAATCTGTACAGCTAGAAGTTTTAGGCAAACCCACATGTTTTGCTTAGATATGCAACAAAGCTTGAAAACCTCTTTCAAGCAATGAGTTGATGCTGATGTCGACCAATGGCAAAATAGTTTAATTGTTCAAAACTTGATAAAACCCAGTGTTTTTTGGGGTATGTAAATGGGTGGCAATGTGGAATACGTGTAAACAACAGATGTATTCAATCTTTGAAGGGATTGAAATGATGTAAACAAACTTTTTTAAACAGTCAAAATGAAGGGTTCCTTAAGGGACTGAATTTTATCATTTTGGTGTTTGTTACAGCTCAATTGTCTGCTCTCAGATAGAGCTATTAACTTCAAAAATTGAAGTTATTTCTCATAGTTAATAGTTAAGTAGGGATTATTTTCGACAACTCTTTCTTATCTACAACATTTTGCCTTTCCCTTCCTAACTTTTAAATTAAATTTTCAACACAAGTTAGGTTTAGAGCAAGATCGATATATATATATATATATATGTCAATTAGCTGAACAAGGTTCGACAATATTAAAGATCTATATCATTCTCTTGTGCTATTTTGGGATTTAAATTATTTGAAGTAACATTATTAGTTGGTCCACTTTTTTTTTCTTATTAGATTGAGGACCACAACTTGTTATGTAGTCTTACCAAAAAACTTTTGTTGTTATCATATTTTTAGTGTAAAATCAAATAATTAACCCAAACTTTGGGTTGGGGGAATAGCTTAAGAAGCCTTATTTAAAAAAATTTAAGTGTATTTTGATTGTTTAATGCTTTCCTTCATGGAGTTTAGTTTCCAAATTCGATATTCTTGTCCTATGCTCTTAGGAAATAGGTTAGAAAAACAAATATACGAATTCACATTTTGATACATTTTTATGGCAAAATTATCGAGGGCTACCAATAACCAATTGGTCTAGTGGGATGAGGTGCTAGGCTCCTTAAGCGTTTGTTCAGGAGGTTCAAAGTTTGAATCTTCCTGGGGGCGTGTATGGAAAAAATTGAATTGGGAGGGTCGCCCCCAGCAATGAGCCTATACAGTACCCGATCCGAATGTAGATTGGCCCGGCTAATCGAACCGGGCGAAAGACTAAAAAAAAATTATCAAGGGCTTGTTAGCTAGGTTTGAACCAAATCTCTAAAAATCCTATCATGATTCTCAAGTAGCTACGTGGGGTCTAACATTGCAATTATCGATTGACCCACTCTCTAAATAATTGTACAAGTATACTATATTATCGTGGGATGTGATATTTAATACAACCAATAATGATAATATATAATATGAATTAAAATCTCAACAATGAATCTCACCATATGTATGTTTTTTCCCATTGTTGCTCACTTCGGAAATTCTATATAAAGGGGCCAATTTGTGCATTCTCATAGCATCCCACACTTAACTTTTCTCTCTACAAAACATCAATTATCTATCAAGAATATCTTTGATTGTAGAAAATGGGGCTCAAGGGAAAGCTTACAGGTGAAGTTGAAGTGAGTTCCCATGGACACCATGTCCATGAACTCTTTGCAAAGAGGCCTCACCATATCTCTCAAATCTCCCCTACTCACATCCAAGGTTGCGAAATTCACGAGGGTGAATTCGGCAAGCCTGGTTCTATCATGAACTGGAAATATACCGTCGGTAGGTACACATATAGCTAGTCTTCTTTTGTCGAGGCTCTGAATTTGTGAATAAACCAACAAAGCGCACGAACCAGATAAACTGGTTCATGCTAACCATACACTCATATAGTTGTTTCAATCTCTCTCTCTCTCTATGTATATATATATATATATAATTGACGCAATATGAACCGTATAAAACAAGCAAGTATATTTCTTTGACAATAGAGTATCGCAAGCACGAAACCACCATAGAGAACGATAAACTGTAAATTCACCAAATTTAAAGAGAAAAAGTCTGAATTATGACTAAAACGATAGTTACTCAGTGCTACAAGCGATTGTTTATGGAGAAAATCTAAAATCTAAAAGATAGAAAAACTAGAATCGCAAGATAAAGCCCGAAAAATACGAACACACTTTTTTAAGTCCTGAAACGAACAAGAGTGCTCGAAAAAGTCTTTAGATCATGACGAGTTTGACTATGAGCCGATTCCCTATCCAGAAAGGTATGGTAGAGCTCAATCGAACATCATACTACCGAGATCACTTTTGTCGAATACGCGATTTTCGACGATCAAGATCTTCTTCTATGGACACTGAAAACCTGTCTACATCAATAGTTCTCATCATATTTTCTTACAATATGTTCACAACTTGATTGTGTTTGATCATATTTTACATATAGATGGAAAGGAATGTGTCGCAAAGGCGGTGATCGAGAACCTGGACGAGTCGGAAAAGATTGTGGTTTTTAAGGTGGTCGAAGGACATCTCATGGAAGAGTATAGTACCTTTGTCGCGCATCTTCATGCGACAGAGAAAGAGGTCAAGTGGGTGTTTGAGTACGAAAGACTTAACGAGGACATGCCTCATCCAACCAAGTTGTTGGACTTCATACTCAATGTCAACCAACATATTGATGAGCATCATCTCAAAGCCTAATTGATCGGATCGGATCAAATCGGATCGGATCAGATAAATACCATATATATTACGAATAATCACCAATAAATTGATCTCCATATGTGTGGTGAATTTTTAGTGCGTCTTCTTATACGTGCAAATTAAATTAAAGTTGATGTATGCATGTTTCTCTTTGTTGCTTGTATCGTGCATATGAAAATGCTTTATATGTTTTTAATTATATATGTCGATTGTGGCTTTGTAAGGATATTTGATTATAAAAAAATGAAGTGCCGATCGAACAAGTCATAAGACATGAAATACTTAATGTCTCTTATTAACCTTCTTTTAGTCAATAACAGTAAGTATTTCATCTACTAATTAGCTAAAAAAGTACTCGACCAAAAAAATTAGCTAAAAAGGGAACGAAATTTGAACTTAAAAAATTAAGGGTTAGTATAGTCAAAAAGCAATCTTGGAGAGTGATTATTTTCTTCTCTTATGAAACCGCCTTTTAAATTTACCTTTAATGTTTTTTAGTTAAAACACCTTATGTAATGCATTTCACAAATTTATGTGAATTTTCAAAAAAAAAAGGACATGCTAAATAAACTGAAAAGGGTAAAATATAATTAAAAAAATATCTAAAGGTACTAAAATTTGATAATAGTTGGAGATTACCTAGCTCCATTACTATGCCCAAAAAAAATTGATGAAATTTGTTGAGGATTTCCCGAAATTTAAATGAAATTTGTTAATTTATTTTTTCTTTAAGGATTTTTAAGGGGGGAAAACTCACCTTTTTCTCCCAAAAAAAAATCTTGACTTTTTTTTTGGTGAAGAAAAAAATTGCCTCCAATACTATACAAAAACACTATATAATTAATACGTAGTCTCATGATCATATATATAACCTTTTACAAGTGTATAATGTGTTTAGTTTAAATATAAGAACATTTTTTAAATATAATATAAAAATAAAAATCAATATACTTATAAACTCAACTCAATTACAATAAATTCCTCCGATTTTTAAGATCCATCAAAGACGTCCTTGTGATTTGGACACACAAATGAGGGTTCTTGAGAGCAAAGGCATCAAACCTAGTGGAGAAAACTATGTCCTCCATGTTCTTGACAATGAAGCCCAAGGCAGTGTCCTTTAGGGTTTGGTTGGAGCACACATCCGCAATCTCCAAAACGTCGAGCACATTCGAGCAACTTAAGGAGCCTAGCATCTGTCGCTCGCAAAACTTACTAAGGAACGAAATCTCGTATTTGTCAGCTGCGATGGAGAGCGAGTAGATGTGTTTCTCCACCTTCTCCGTGGGGAGGGTGCCACTGTAGAGGAACTCGAGCAAGGACTCGAGCTCGTTGTGGTTGAGCTCCGGGAGGGAGATTGTGTCGTTGGGAGCGGCTTTGCATCCATCAGAGTCTAACATGTTCTTGAAGATCTCGGATTTTGATGCCTTCAAAGGAAAAACGGATGTTGATCATCAGTTCTATATCTATGTCGTATGAACACGAACACGAACACAAAACAGGGAAACGGAAACGACATAGACACAGAAAATGTTTCATACTAATGAATTCGGGTCCATAGTCATGTGTTACAATGCATGAGATCTCGAATTCAGAAGCTATTCCTAATAATACAGAAAACAAACGTATCATTTTGATAACTTTACATCAAGAAACGAAATTCCGTTCTCGAGTTTCAGACACGAAACAAAAACGAAAAATATTATCCTTTTAGAATTTCCAAATAACATAATTGTATATCATCGATCATATTTGTTAGCGCAATTTTTTCATTAATCAACCCTAAAATAGAAAGAGGCTACGATAAAACATGAAAGTTGTCGTGAATTGATGTTGGTCATAGATGTCATCACCTACTGTCCGGATGAGCTATATGGTTTGACTTTTAGCTTCTCGTTTTAATTTTTTTTATAGGAAAAGTGATTCAATGTATATATTAACAAACTGGCTAGAAAAAATAACATGAAAGTCATTCCAATGTAATTACAAAGTATTTATATGTAGTGTAATTAAGAAATTAATTAATATGTGAATATATATACCAGCAAAGCTCTATGAGCAGGAATAGGGGATCCATTGTCGCCTGGAAGAACTTGAATATCAGTGTGAATCTCATCTCTAAAAGCTGCTTCAAATTCAGCAAGGAATCCCAATTTCTCATTCATTTCTTCCTCCATGTCTTTCATTTCTTTCACCCATTTCACAACATTTGCAAATCCCTGTGCCAAATAATATCATTTCATAAAATTATGTGACAAAAAAAAATCTATACTATAAACTATGCAAATACATTATTAGAGTTGGTTGCAATTATATTTCAACACGTACTAACACTCCTTTTCTTCATTATAATGATCATCTAATGTGCTAATATCATTTATAAGCCACTATTTATTTCAATTATGTTCTCTAAAAGCCTTTATTGTTACGTTTGTTTAAAAATATTGCATAAAATATTTATGCATCACCGGACCGGACCGGACTGGACCGGCCCGCAAAAATTGGCCTAAATGGCCCAGCCCGGCCAGCCGGGCCCGGGTTGGGGGATTGAATCCCGGCCCGGTTAATTTACATGGAAAAAAAAACAGGAGCGGGCCTAAGACTTCTAGCCCGACCTGCCTCAGAGCTCGGCTAGCTCCAGCCCAGTATAATACCGGGCCGGTCTTGGATCCGGTTTTTCTGGCCCGACCCAGTTCCATGCCTACTGACTAC
The DNA here is from genome assembly GCA_964016875.1 of Fallopia convolvulus. NCBI lineage: Eukaryota > Viridiplantae > Streptophyta > Magnoliopsida > Caryophyllales > Polygonaceae > Fallopia > Fallopia convolvulus. The sequence goes on from OZ024725.1 coordinate 62,138,224, forward strand.
TTGTATTTTTTCGTCCGAGATCGGAGACACTGGGTGTCCTCCGATCCAATCTACATGGATCGGAGAATAAATTCTTTTTCGCTATTTATGACTATTGTTTGCTCAAAGAAATTTTGCACAAGTGGAGATTCGAACACATAGTCTCTCAAATAAATTGCCCTTCTTTTATTTTGGTAGAAATAAATTGTCCTTTTTTTCGTGTAAACAGAATAACGCCTTACACCATTGCACCAACCCGTAAGATTATCCCTTACTTATAGGGCTGTTTATTTCTAGACCGAATTGGAAAAATCGGACCGAACCCGTGATAAACCATCTTGGTCCCTAGCTAGTCCGGAACATTACTAAATTCCGGTGAGTCCGATCCGGAACAGTCTCCGGTTTGTACTTCTAAAAAAATCCCGGTCCGGTCTTTGACCCCTTGTAAAGCCCTATGAGAGACTCTCAATCTATGAGTAGAAGGATTAAGTAAGAGTATAATAGTTAAAATTGGATTAGTAGAAAACTTATTAAAATCTTTGATCAAAACTTGACTCGATTTGAAAAATTGATCCAATTCGTTTGAAGTTATTTGGGCTGAAACTTAAAACCCAACTAAGAAATCAATTCAATGGGTCCATGACCAATCGGAACCAGTTTGACCCTGAAAAAAACTAGGTCGGGTCACCAATCCGTTGGGGCGTTTGGTTGAATGGTTGAATAATTGACTCGGCTAACCCGACAAGTATTATTTTAATTAAAAATTAAAAAATTATTATTAAAATTATACAAAAATTATTTTTGATTATTAAATAATATTTTAGTCTAATATAATATAATATTAATTATTTTAAGGAACATAAAACAAAGGTTACCAAAATCAAAGATCATGATCGTTGGATTAACTCGAACCCGTATCAAACCCATAACAAACCAACCCGATCAAATCCGAAAATTTCACAACCCGACAACGAGTAACTGAGACCTATTTTGATCTAAATCCGACCCACCGTCCACCGGACCCATTTGACAGGTTATTCTCACCCTATACGTTGATGGCTTCTTTCTTTATTAAAAAGTGTTGGACGTAAACGTACAAAAAAGTTATAAATCACATTCGGTTTCTGGCGCCATTAATTTCATATTATATACAAGTTTCTTACATAGAAGGCAAAGTGATCGAACGGTGTTTACTTATATAATCAACAAACTATTCCGATCATATTGTTCGATCATACAAATCAATCACAAACATGCTCATCAATTAACCATCAAGGAATTTGGCTAAGTTAAAATCAATAATTCATGACATTACCTTGGCCGCGGAATTAATCGAAATGGCATTGCTTGACGACTTCTCAACAGAAGAAACACCTTTGTTATCTCCATCAAACTTGTTTATCATTGAGATCAAGCTCCTCGCTCCTTCGTAGCAGGCCGCGCAAATCGTGTTCCTCGGCGGTCTCAAAATGTATGGCATGGTTGTACATACCGAACAATCCATTTTCGACAAACTGAAGACGTTACTTCAGAGATCTCGAGTTTGAGCCCTGAAAATAGAAAACATAAACTCGCGAAGAAGATATTGAGCTTTTTAATGTAAGTTATAACTATTGGATTGAGGTTTTTGAAGCTTTTGATGATGATGAAAATGGAAGGTATGAGGAAGGAGAGATGTTCATTTCAATTTCATGGAAAGTCAATTTCATGACAAGCATGCCATCACTTTAAAGGAAGCCATGGAGTTGGGCCCATGTAATTTTAATTGCTTTGTGATTAAATCAAATATCCAATGAAAAGGCTTTCTGAGCTACGGATGGACCATCATAACTAATTTTAATTAATTGTATATGTTTGTGATATAATATGCAATTAATGAGTTTGACAACTAATGCAAAGAAACAAAGGTATATAATGATTGATGGGCTTTTTTGGGCATGTAACGTTTTGGTTAGAAGGTGCTAAAATGACAAAATTGGACCTTGAAGAAACAGCATGAAAAGAATATAATCAATGGAAGTTGATCATTATAAAAAATTGGGCACTGTTCATAGGAGTCGAAACGACCGAAACCAGAAACGGACACATAATTTAATATGAGAGTGAGTTAATCTAAACTTTTTTGGATAAATTAAATTACCTTAATTTAATTAATTTAACACTAAATTTACCTTTTATTTTGTTTTTTATTATTAAATTTACCCTAATTTTTATTATTTATAATTTTCTTAAAGCGGGTTGAAGCGCACCCCATCTCGTCCTTCGGTCTGCCCGTGACCGAAACCTCATGCTACTACTATATGCCCGAAAGCTTATGTTGTGAAGAATTTCATTCAAACATTATTGGATCATTACAAAAATATATGTTGTGAAGAATTTCATTCAAACATTATTTGACTTATCATCATCATAAAAAAATAAAGGAGAATCAAAATAATGCTATAGTTACTAATTGAATGCTCAAACTTCCATAAGTGGGTAAAGGGTAAAATTGTCAGTGGAATAAAAACAAGAAATGTGTGAGTAGCACATACTTAATAATTATGAGAGTTTATCTATTGAATTATATAAAGATAAAGGTTGATTATTTAATTAGGATGTATAATTATTGGATAATAGAGTATTAGAGTGGATGTGGACATGAATGAACAAGTTGGAAAGAGAAAACGACTTTCCGCCCTTCTCCAACAGCAACCATTTTTGTGAGGTACTCACGTCTTTTTCAAATCATATTCTATTAAATTGCATTTTTTTTCATGAAAAAATATGCAAAAAATACCTCATTTCCATTAATATTCTAATGTCAGCAACTTATAGCTTGGGTCCTAGTTGTTGGTATCAAAATTCAATATTATATGATCTATTTTTTATAGGGGAAAAATGTACTTCATTAGGTTGGGTTCTAACTTCTAACTTCTAAGGATGCAAACGTAACATAAGAAATTAACTTTCATCACAAAATAGCATAGGATTTATGACTTATTCTAAAACGAATGCATTTTTTATAATTAGTAGTGCACTTTTCCTATTTTAGAGTGCACTTTTTCGCATTTGCATTTTTTATACTTTGTAGTGCACTTTTCGTATTTTTTGTAGTGCACTTTTTCATACTGCATTTTTTGTATTTTTTAATGCACTTTTATATAAAAAGTGCACTACTAATTATAAAAAGTGCATTCGTTTTCACGTTTTAAAATAAGAGTTTGTTTCATTTGAACCAAACTCACATAGAGCATGTAAATAGATTAAAAAAATTACATCAAAGATGAAACCGAATATCAAGTTTAAATCTTTTAATTTAATTATCTAATGGGCATGTTAAGAATAAGATCCATCAAACCCGATTTAGTAAATCCATATCCGCTAAATTTGATTGTTGTGCATATACTATCACTTTCTATATCAAGCCTTGTAAGAGACACGCCTTTTGGGAAACTCATCGTATAAATTTTATAGACAAGCAACTATATGTGCAACAAAATTGACTTTTCGGACTTCAGACATCTAGTCAAGTGATTAAGTCTCTAAAGATAGTTTTTAAAAATCTCTGGTTCGACTCTCGTGGATAGTGCCCTTAAAAAAAAAAACATTGACTTTCCTTCGGAGATGAGATAAATGAAAAACACGCCTTTTGGACTAGGTGCGGTTTGTTAGTACGTGATTGGCGCGGTCGATAGGGCGTGTTTGTGGTTATTGAAGATCATTCATCTCGGTAGAGGCAACGTATGTCAGTAGTCCACTTTATCATACCTGTTTTCTCCGTCATGACCCGAATGTTAAAGGTCTTGCTCTTTAGTCCCTCACTTCCTTACTACCCTTTTGTTCTAATTCTTGCTTTTCTCTAGTTGTATTTTCTTTACATGTCTTTGGTTTGCTTTTGTCGATTCTAGTCGTTTTTCGACTGTTGTTTACTCGGTCTCTTAGTTTTACCATACCTATCTTCTTGTAAACTGAATTCTTACCTACTAAAACAAATTAACATAAGAAAATTATACCTCAAAAGAAGTGTGGGCCAAATTTGTTCATTAGCCTCCAAATTTACAATCATCGTTGATTTGGGCCCAATCAATATGCGTGGCCCAAGCTTTCTGGACCAATCTAGGCCTGGGCTTATCACATGACATGTGGGATGCCCCGCCCATCTCCTGTAAACTTCTATGTAATGCTTTAATTCAGCTAATTGTCTTGATCTAAAAATAGGAATCCGTATTATTAAAGTATTTTCTGCTATTCTTTCTAGTATAGGAGTCAATTATACATTTTAGAGATGAAAATTATCTATGGATGTCTGATTTATCCGCATACCCGATTCAAATATGTGGATAAAAACCCGATCTAAGACGGGTGACGGATGGACTAAATAATTGATGGGTCAAGTGCGGGCGAAGGGTCACCCAATCCATCACCCACACAACCATCTGACCCGTTTCATCCACTTATTAATTGTATGAGCACTTGAGTTGATTATTTATTTTATTTTTTATGTATTGAATTTGTTTAGAATACTTTATAAATTTAAATATTTATTATATTTCATTATGTTGGATTTTAGATTATAGTTTATCTGTATATATACTTGTTTTTGTATTTTTCATGTATTATACAAGTAATTTTTTTATGGTATAATATAATTTTTATACATGTTTTGATAGGCTAGACCAAAAACTACGTAAAATAGAATACTCGATTATTTTGTCCGACCAATCCGAAAATCCGACGAATGATGAATGGACGGTTGATGGGTGATGACTTTCACGGGTAATGGACGGATTGAATGGAGCATTTTCCTCATATATTGGGTGATGATATTGAATTATTCATCTATAAATAGCCCAATTCATTTTCATTCCTAATGAATAAAATGTGCCTATCAGCCCAACCCATATTTTATAATATTTCTAATTTTACACTGCCAAAATTGAAGGAAATTTGTCATACAAAATTCAACCAAAATTTCAAAAAATGACATATATGTAAGCAATTTTAGTCATAATAAACCTATGTGAGTAAGAGATTCCGATTTTAATTTGCCATGCAAGTAGAGGTAGCCCAAGGCCCATGCTAGTGCCAAATTCTCCAATTGCATTTATTCGTCGACTCGGACCAAGTCAACAAATCCCAATTTTTTCCACGGCAGTACACCTACCTAGCTAGAAATATTATACCAAATTGTGTACGTGTTATTTTTGGTTTTTATTTATCTATATGAGACACTTATACCGTTACGGATGAATCCAGGATTGTTTAAAAGTGGAGGTGAATTTTAAACAAATTGATAGTTTATTAGCCTCCACTAGCTGCCAATATCGTCAAGTGCTTGTGTACTTTTGACTCTCAATTTTTATTGGTGAATTGGGTACGAATAGCTGAATGAAAAATCTTAAAATTTAGCCTAAAGTGATTTTTTTGTAAAAAAATTAGGGTCAAAACGATATCGTGTTATTTTCGCACTCAATCTTCACCTAGTTTGTCTTCATCCTCTGCAATGAATCGCTCACAAATTTATACACGATCTTCTATCTCTTCCTTTTCTAATCCTCCTCGCCTTCCTCCGCTGGCCTCCACCCGCGCCATGTCGCGGGCTACTCTATTAGGGTGAAATTCCAAAACTTTCTTCGTTCCCGAATCTCTTCATGTAAACTCTTCATTCCTCCGACCGGAAGCGGGAGCGACCACCCCCACCTAGATCCGCCCCTAATACCTAATATATTATGGATTAGGATAGTACGTAGAATCTAAACTCATGACTTAATGATCATAGAAGTCATTACTTACTATTAGATTAGTGGTTTTAACATTAGTTTCAATTTCATAACGATATTCCCTTATCACTTTTAATTCTCTTTTTAAATATTAAATTTATTTCATAAAAATATATATATATATATTTATGTTTTTATTTACCATGGGTTAACTTTTACATTTAATGTAACTAGCAACATCCACCGGCACAATGGATATATCGATACCAAATTAATTGTGAAACCCTACAAATATAAGTTTTGAAAATATCAAGTCTATTCATATATGACAAAGTGTTCCCCAATAATTAATCGATCGATGAACAAACATCATATGTAGTCGCACATCCTAGTTAGCGACTAGTGAATTGCCTTCCTAAATTTTGCTTGCATATGAAGCAATAATGTACAAGTGTACTACACAATCCAACTTAAAGCACCAGATAATTTGATCTTACTGTTGTTGTTATATGGCTTTTCAATTAGTGCATGTTTGAATGGCACTTGATAATACAAATTGTATTGAAATTTATATTATAATACAAGATAATATATCATCAAATGCAATTCAAACAGGCCCTTATTCGATCGATGAACAAATACTATAGGCAATTAGACTTATGTATCGGTCATAGGGCCCGTTTGGTATTGATATCATGATATCAGATATCTGTATCGGGCCATATCTTGTGTTTAGTATGGAAGTATATGGATATCGGGTCATATCCTTGATATCAAAACAATGCCTTTTCCATGATATTTGATATACCCAAAAAAAAGTATGAGATATGAATGATATCCCATATCCGATACCGATATCGATACCTGATACCTGAATGAGCCCTTATATATACATGATTCTCAGTATATGGATCTACTAATTAACTCCAATATGTGTTACACTATATATGACCGATTTGATATATTTAAATGAGATTTATATATGTCTATGAAGTCTGCAAAATCAAGCCAAACATATAATAGAAGGCAGATTAAGTCAAAAAGTATTGCATGAAAATTAAATTTAGTTTGTTGATAGAAACAAGATCTGCCACCGAAGATTGGATAGCAATTAAGCACCAAATTTTGTACTAGTCTTCACCAAATCCCCAAAGACTTTAGATAAAGCCTCGATACGAAAATTGGTAAGTACCTTTCTCTTCTTTTATTTTTTGCAGAAGAAAAAGCTCATACTATAGTTTGACAAAATCCATCTCTAAAGGAATCTCAGTTAGTACACACAACTTTATCTATCAATCACCAGCTGCACCACCCAACTTCTTTAATTCTTTGTCCTTAAAAATATAAGAAACCTTGTGTTAATCAATTGCTATTCATTAGATTAATCTGCAAGGAAAATACAATTTATAAGAAATATTTTGGGGCAAAAGTGTATATATTTTAGCCTCTCAGACCCACCCTAAACGAGTTAACACTAAATTGGTGTTGTTGTTTCCTTTGATGAATTATTCGAGAAGTCTTCATCAAGGATTTTCTAATCTACTTTTTATAGTTTATTTTTTAGTCCATCCACCCATATTCATTGGCTAAAAAAAATTAAAAAAGGCAATTATTTTGAAAATTCTAACATAAAAAAAATCAACTTTGTCCAATTAGAGCATCCTTGATCGCTTCTTTGAGGTATATATATATATATGTTTACTTAACTACGATAATTACTCTAAAAATAAATTGCCTTTATAGAAGTTACAAATGTCCTCGTCTATTTATTGTTTTTTCTAGAATATTGCGTGCCTACGAGAATCGAAATGAAAATTTCAAAATAATATTCAAGATTCTAACCGCTTGACTAAATACATATCCGAAGATAATGTTATCGCCTATTAGATAAGCTAGTGAGGCTTTATTGTTTAGTTATTAGGGATATACACTCTTTCTACACCATGTAACTATGGTAAACGTAGACTAATGATATTTTTTTTGATAAAATCAGGATAAGGTCCGTAATTCAACAATATATATAGTGTTTTCTTACTATTCTTCGTAATTAATGAAGTTGTCAACTAACTAAAAAACATCCAATCGCAATAAGACAATCACGTATGCTACCAAAAAAAAAAGACAATCAATCACGTAATTATACCATATTCACTTTAATTGGCTTACTTTTTTGCTACCAAAGAAATTATCACCTCATGCATGGTAATGAAAAAACACAGAATGATTGATTATAGTAGTAATAATTGGTAATGGAACATATATGGGCCCACCCCCAAACAACACCGGCCCCACTGACCTTGAGCTAAGCATTTTTTGCCCATTTAGTTCCGCTATAAATTAGCCACACTTTCTCTTGTCCAACACAAGCCATTTACAAAGAAACAAATTGACTTGCTTCACCAAAAAAAAATGGCTAGTTCAAATTACTCTTTGTTTGTTGCATTTGCTTTTGTATTCCTTTGTGTTGGAAGCTCAAATGCTCAACTCTCCACCAACTTCTACTCTAAGTCATGCCCTCAACTCTTCGACGTCGTCAACTCGGTCATTCGATCCGCCATTAACAAGGAAGCTCGCATGGGTGCTTCCATCCTTCGCCTCTTCTTCCATGACTGCTTCGTCAATGTAATTATTTTCCTATCTAATTTTCTCTAATTAAATTATTGCGTGCACCTCCCTCTCTTACAATTACGTACACAAAATATTGAAATATTGACAAATATGTTTGTCGGGCACCAAAAACTCCAACTAGATTTCTACCTTCCATTAACTCGGCAATGTTTATCAAATGTATTTCTTAAGAACCCGAAAACACACTTATATGTAATAAATTTGATTGCTTATTATAGGGATGTGATGGATCAATCTTGTTAGACGGTAGAACGAACGAGAAGTTTGCGGCTCCAAACTTCCAAACAGCAAGAGGTTTCGATGTCATCGATAACATCAAATGTGCCGTCGAGGAAGCTTGTCCGGGCGTCGTCTCATGTGCCGACGTTCTAGCCATTTCCGCCCGAGACTCCGTCGTTATCGTAAGTCGAATAACAAATTAACTCAATTGAAAAATATATATAGAGCCTTTGGATTGTATCTTGTGAATTATGTCATAATATATCAATAAAAAAATTCATTCTAACTCGTGATACCTCATTTCTTATTAAAAAAATTAGATTTGCGACTAACTATGATAAAAGAGTGGATTTTCAAAATAGTGAAATTATTCTCTTTCACTCTTCGCTAAACATACACGAATGAGGTGTTCGTAAGCCGGATGAAAATTTTCTCATGTCACCAAATTAGACTAGATTCATAACCTTTTCGTTGACATTTCCATTAATTGTAAATAAACATGTCCATAATATATATTGTGAAAGTTAATAATTTGGTATTTGTGAATTGTAATACATATATAGCTCGGGGGACCAAACTGGGACGTGAAGGTTGGAAGAAGAGACTCAAGAACAGCGAGCCAAGCCGGAGCGAACTCGAGCATTCCACAGCCGAGCTTCGGCTTGAGCCGGCTTATCTCCAGCTTCAATGCACAAGGGCTTTCTACTAGGGACATGGTTGCCCTCTCTGGTATATATATCGATTTTTCTTACCTATATAGAGCTTTAAAATGGAACGTTTGAGTTAAAAGTTATTTGTTTAAAGTTTTTTTTCCTGATAGTTTTTTTATTTTCTTTTTAATTATATTCAAAATTTTAAGAATATCATGTCCATCGTATGGTCTATATACACACATATAGCAATCTAAAAAGTTTGTGGTTATATATATACACAATGGACAGTTTAAATGTGCAATCTAAAATCATGTATTTAAGTACTCTAAGTATTTGTGACGTGATCAAAAGTTACCAAAGCCCATTGAATTATGGACAATAATTGAGATATTATTACCCAATCTAGAAATGGTATAGCTAGTTTTGGTTTGAAGGTGGTTGAAAATTCTTGGAACCAAATAAAAGTAGGTAAAACTTTAGTTTATCATTAATTGGGGTTACTGTTGTTGACTGATATACATGGTGATATAAGTCAACATGCATTTACCTACTTCTAATCATATTAATCAAATCAAAATTAATTTTACTTCTATATCGGTCATTTTCATAAAGTATGAAAACTTAATTAGCTCAAGCATTATACTTACTCATCTTACTTGAATAAACTAATCATGTCAAAGTTCACTATAGTTTAACTGATAAGTGATGGCACATTCGAATAAAACATAACATAAAAAACTAATTAATAGTTTCTAATCACAACTAATTAGGCAGTTGATCAGTATGCCTAAACATGAGTTTAATGGACATGTAGGTGGACACACAATTGGATTAGCAAGCTGTAGAAACTTTAGAGGACACATATACAATGATACCAACATAGACTCATCATTAGCACAAACCCGAAAATCCAACTGCCCTAGCAACTCGGGCAATGGGGACTCGAACTTGGCACCTCTAGATCTCCAAACCCCAACCCGATTCGACAACAACTACTTCAAGAACTTGGTCAACAAGAAAGGACTCCTCCACTCTGACCAGGAGCTCTTTAACGGCGGCTCAACTGACTCCTTGGTGAACTCTTACGTGTCCAATCCCTCGACTTTTGCCTCTGACTTTGTCTCGGCTATGATCAAGATGGGAGATATCAAGCCACTCACTGGATCCAACGGCGAGATCAGGAAGAATTGTAGGAAGCCCAATTAATCAAACGGTCGGTCTCTTGTGTTTTTTTCGGGTTATGAAGATATTATAGTACTATGTATGGTTGTTATTTGAGATTTGATGTTAAAGAGCCTTAATTGTGCTTTTGCTAAGTTCTTATAATTGTCTTTTGAGTTTTTGAAATGTGTGGTTTGTGTAATGAAAGGATCATGATATTTGGACGACAAAAAAATCGTCCACCAAAAGCCTATTTTTCGTCGTCCAAACGCAAACTTGGAAAAAAATATTTTCGCGGAGTTGTCGTCATAGACAAGTCGCCCTTGATTTTGGATGAAAAATGATCAAGACCACTATTTGTTGAATTGAAGAGTCAGATAATTAAGCATATATCACGATCTATCTTATAAATGAATTTAGCAATTTTTGTGGGTTAACTACACATGAACAATAAGTCGAACTAGGATTGGTGCTCAAATTAACTTTCTTAGTTGTCCATGATGGTCGAATCGGAGACCTCTGAGTACTACTATCCTTGGAGACTTAACCGTTTGACTAAATGTCCGAAGGCTTCAGATTTGAGTCTTTAAGACTTGGTCGTTGTTATTCTTCCTTTGATCCACGTCAGCCAATGGAGTCAACGTTGGACTTTTATAAGGATTTTGGGTCCAACAATTGTTAGGTCTACTTTTGCATGAACTTCAAATAAGCACTTGCACTTGCACTATTTGTGGCCTGTTTTGGAAGAGACTTTCCCATTTATCTATTTCGAGTGGCCCATTTTTTTTTGGTGATGTCGAGTGGCCCATTTTATGTAACAAAAGATGATGAATTATTTTATAAGTGTGAATAACTAACAATCTACCACTAATACACAATCATTTTGGGAAGTCGAACAGAAGTATAACTGTATAACACAAACAATATTGCATTAGATTAATCCTTGATACACAACCAAGACAATATAATGTGAGTCGTCATTTCAATATTATCAATACGTGTAAACTAAATTAATAGAATAACAATGACATTACTTACAAATAGGCATACATATATAGCTAATTGTGATTTGGATAATTAAAGTTAAGTATGAGGGCGTATAATTGGAAAGATATACTATATATTGTCTTGCCAAACACATGGGTAATATGACTTTTTGGTCACTGTAAATTCACAAAATGGTATGCTTAATTGAATATATAGTCAAGGTTCACGCACACAACCGAATAGCCTTTCTTATTTGAATTTCCGAGTCCTTAATTCTAAAATGAAGTAAAGATCCAATCCAACTATCTATCATAGGAGGAGGAAATCGAAGGAATTAACTAATTAATTTGCAAGCTTCGTACCAAAAAAAACTTAATTTGCAAGCTTTCTATAAAATCATCAATTAAACTGGAAAACATACACACACACAACACATACAATACATTTGGAACATCAATTACATAAGAGTTTTTCATTGTACTCTAATTCTACAATATAATCTAAACATAAAGGGTGGCGTTCTCGATCACCGCCGCGACCACCTGCGGGTTTGATGCAAGGATGAAGTGGTCGTCGTAGAAACGGACCACCTCACACGGACGCCACAGTCTGATCATGGCATCCTGCTGATGCGGTGTCAAGACCGTGTCGTACAAGGTGTGGAGGTAAACCCGAGGGATCGTGTCCACCCTCGGGTTCTTCTTGACAGCCTCGGAGAAGTTGGTGGTGACGATGGCGCGAAACGGGCCAGGCCGACCCAAAATCATCCTCAGCTCAGCGTCCTACGTTCATAATATATCAAAAAATATCAGATTCGGCACACAAGGAATTGTGTGCTTATAATTAAATTGTACATAAATCACATACCTCCGTCCGATACGGGAGTGGGATATCTCCCGACACGCCTGACTTCCTAAAGCAAGACGCTTTAGGAAGCTCGGGACACGACTTGCTGCAAGGGTTGTTGTCAAATCCCGGTACGCCCTGATTAGAAAAAAATGTATATTTATTAATTCTTTTTGTCATTTAGGATCTATTTGAGTTGCTATATTTGACGCAGTACGATGCGTTAAATGCAGCAACTCAAGTAGACCCTTGCTCCAAAAATGAATTGAAAAAAAGGAGAGAAAACCTACGATTTCGAGATCTTGGCAGCTCTCGTAGCCACCCTTTAGCATGGTGGCAGCAACGTAAACTGCAGCGAGGATCTTGTCAGTGTGGTCGATCAGCGTCTTGGTGACGCTGACTCCGCCTGCGCTGTGCCCAACAACGACCACACGCTCATGCCGAGGTAGACTCGACGTGAACTCATCTAGTGGTGAGTTGTAGTCGTCAAACGTCTCAACCTCAGATATGTGTCGCAGGTCGGTCCCCGAGGCCATGAGGTTGATCTTGGTTACATTGTAACCAGACATCCTCAGCAGGTGGGAGACCTTGTACCAAGACCAAGCACCGCCGGTGAAGCCATGGACGAGCACCACATGCGGCTTATGAGCCGAAGGGTAGCTCATCCGCTTGCACACGGATGCATCGGTGGAGCTGGTGAAGGCTAATTTGAAAAAGAGTGGGAAATTAGAATTAGGATGTAAATTAAATATGTTGGGGGAAATAACTAGGTATTGGATCAATGCTTGCTAGAGTGAATCTAGGATAGTTAAAGAGATGATTTTAGTTCGAATGTAAAAATATTTTTTATTTTTCTAAGGACAATTAAGTATATAAATATCAAAACGGATACCTCAATATTATTTTGAGGTACTAGCTGTTTGACTATATATAAAAAAACTTTAATATAACGTTGTTGAACAAGCCAAAAAATAAATTAAGGAAACGATAATATAATTTTTTTTTAAAATTCAATTTCATCAAGTAATTATCAAGACATTGATTTTTTTTTCCTTTTTTCGAAATTTGATTTAAGATAATGTTTTTAAATAAATAGATAAAAATATATAATTAAAATATTTTTTATTTTTAATTAAAATACAAATTAATTAGAAGTTACTTATTCCGTAATAATGTAATATGTTAATAGGAAGCTGTGAGCGGGTAAAACAAACATAATTACCATAGTTATTTTCGCTATAAAGGTATTTATTAAAATTACTGCGCAGTTATTTTCATTATTTTCCATATAAAATTATATGATGGTTATGCAACTTAATGGAAGATTCTATCTTTTATTAAAGATAGAATTAAAATTGGAGAGAGGGTGGAATATTCCTGACTTGGGCTTTAAGGCAGTTGACCAGCCCTGGGAGGATAATATTTTCGGCCATATGGATAGAATTTTCGGCCCCCTTCTCTCCTTCTTCCATTATAAATACACGCCCAGGCGTGTAGGGAGAGACACATGTGCATAGCATATTCAGAAATCCTAGGCAGGCTAATATTCGCTTAGCTCGACTGTTTAGGGTTTCATCACTCTCTTGTTGTACCTCGACGCTCAAACGACAATTGCTCTTCTGACTTAGGCATCGAAGGTGGATTAGGGGGTCCCCGCCCCCTGTGTCCATTGTTTTGCAGGTTTCTAGGTCAAGAGATTGAAGACGGAGCGGAAGAGGAGGAGTTCTTAATTGGTGTATTAAAGACGAATTGAAAGCGAGATTTTGTACACCAACAATTGGCGCCGTCTGTGGGAACGAGGATTAAATCCATGAGTAATCGTTCCTAGTAAAAACAAATCAAATTTACGAACCCTGGGGCGATCGCACGAAACGAAGTCGCCGCCTCAGCGAACAACCCGCGATCGCGGTATAGGAACACAGCGATCGCGGCACCCTGGCCGCGACCGCGGCCTACAAATGCCGCGATCGCGGCCCACCGGAGTGCGCCTCCGGAAATTCGCGCCTCCGGTTTTTCGACCGGTGTGCCCCTCCGGAAATATGTGACTCTGAAAATTCGTATTTTTTGGATTTTTCTAGCCTAAGGGCGTCCCAAAAATCAACAAAAAGAGATCACCTTTGGGATTTGTTTGAACCCTAAGTAAAAGCATGATCGGATCACCACAACCAGTGTCGATCGCAGTGCGTGCTGCGAAATCGACGACACTGGGGGCAGGGGGCAACCTTGTCGGATCCTTGTCGAATTCAATCCTGCCTAAGGTTGGTAGTCGACTACCAATTGACGGATTAGGCTCCGGGTGCGTGCCCGGTAGCCCAAAGTTGAAAACTTAATTGTGAATCAAACATCCAACCACAATCAAAGCGACGGAAAGCAATTTAGGAAAAAGAGTATTCGATCTACGCAATTGTGGTGTTGGAATCGATCCCTGAAGATTATGATGTCGTTTTTTGGAAACCCTAAGGCACCGTCGCAAAGCGTATCGTGCGAGGCACGCCCAACAAGTAAAGCCGCGACCGCGGCACTGTAGACCGCGATCGCGGATCAGCGATCGAAGTCCGGATTTTCGAAAATCGCTCGGAAAATCGAACCGTAGTGGAAATTGATCAATCTGATTCCGATATTCGCTCGGAAGGTCAGACCTTTGTGCCCGGAAACGACTTGAACTGTGACCCGGCCCCTCTTGCTGGTACGGTTGTTCATCGCACAAACCATTTGGGGTCCGAGTCGAGCGACGGAATCGTCAGTCATGGCACTTCAAGGCCTGAATCAATTGAAATTGATCAAGCTTGGGAAACGGCAATGCGTGTTGCCAAAAACGAGAATAATCAAATGGTTCAAGAGTAAGGCGGGTCGATCCGAGAGATCGCGATCGCCGAACCGAACCGTGACCGCGACCTGTCAAACCGCGCCCGCGGTTCAGAAACCGCGACCGCGGGCTGCGTATTTCGGAGCATTCTCTCTATTCGCAAGCCAAACCCGACAGGATTTCGACAAACGTAAACCTAATGCGGGGTAATCGTGACCTCTCCGCATAGGACCCGTACAATTTGCTTGAAATCGAATTGGATCTTACTTGCCATAGGTTGAGCGTCCTCTTAAAACGTAAAGCCGATCGTAAAAGCAAGCAAAGCGATCCTATCTAGCAATCAGAAGCCTTAATCGCTAAGGGATGAAGATAGATCAACGCTATTCAAGAGATTTGGAGAGTCTGAGCGGACTTTATCAATCGTAGTAGAGCACAACCAAAGAGTTCTCCTTGCTTTCCAAGATCAACCAATCAATGGATTCCAAATCAAACCACAAGAGAAGTTCTCAAGAAGATGTCAAAAAGCGATCAATCCATGCAATCGTGAGGCTGGAATCGATCTCTGATAAACAAGAAACAACCTTTCTTAGCCCCGAGGAAACAACGAACTCGCCAACCCTAAATCACTAGCGAGCTCTAGCGCCAGCGTGATTGCGACACCATCGACCGTGACAGCCGCCTCAGGAACCGCGACCGCGGTCCGCTCCTCCGCGACCGCGGCCCATGCAATAGCAATCGCCGTGTGGTTTTTTCGAAACCCGAAAACCCTAAAAGCACCGGGGGCAAAATCCGATCTTCGCTCGGAAAAGAATCAAGACTCGCAGGGTGATCAAGCGAAACTCCGATATCCGCTCGGATGATCAAACCCTAGAAAAGTTCCAAGGAGAACAACTTGCTTAAAGATGATCAAATCTATGACCCGACCTCACCATCAGAGCATGCTTGCTCCTCGTGCAAGCCAAGCAAGGTTCGGATCAAGCGACGGAATCAATGTTCATAGTGCTACACAATTTGATGAAATCAATCATCATAGGGAATCAGCGATGCGCGTCGTTGAACCCAAGAGCAATCAAGATAGTGGGGCATCGGCCACCATCAAGAATAAAGACGAGACTGTGCTTAATACGCACTCTAGCTTCCGCTTTAAGAGAGAACCAGCGGATTCAAGACAAGCATAATCGGATCAAGCCTTGTTGTTATCAAGCCTTGAAGAAATCGCTAGACTAAAGCGTTCGTTGTAAAGATCCAAGGAAAGAGCCTCATCGATGAATTGGCGATCGAATGGACCAATCGACGGCTCGTTAGTATTATCGAATTCGCCGATAACCGTCGTGGTTCCGAGCCGATAAAGTGCTGATAAAAGGATCAAGGAAGTATACGAGCCAAGTACAAGGGAAAATTACCGCAATCACAGAACCTTGCGACTCGACGAAGACCGCGGTCGCGGCCAGCGAGGCCGCAGTCGCGGCCAGGTATTCCGTGATCGCGGTGCCCAGAAGCCGCAGTCGCGGCCTGCCTCCAAAAGTGTTCGTACCTTATTTTACGAGCACCGCGCACTCAGCTCCCTAGATGGCGACTGCGGTTCGCCTCTGTGAACTTCAACTTGAAGATCAATCCTTGAAATCGTACAACGCGTGTTGGAATCAAGGACTCGAAAATAAATGTTGAGGCATTGTAAAACCGAAAAGTCAACGATGGTCGAATATGATAGAAGAGTCCGAGTTATTCAAGATTGGACAATGATCAAACGATCAAAAACAAGTACGTTGAAGTATTGGCAACGTTAGCCACCCGTGCAAAAATCACTTAAGACCTCGATGCGTGTCGAGGCAGCGGGATATCACCGGGGCACGGGAAGTTCTCTTAAGGGCTCATAGGTTTTGGCAATCGCCGGAGAAGACACTAAATTGTCGTTCTTTTTCCGGGCCAAACTTGAGAAGCGTACCCCCAAGCAGGGTTAAGCCTACAATTGAAATAAGATCGATAAACGCCTACATAAGATGTACGCCGAGGATTGCATTTCTACTCTCCGATCTCGTTAGCAAAGATATTAGTGGCCCTTTGTGTTAAAAGTGCCTCGAGAAAACCAATAAAATAATCGTCGCGCTCTTTCCGACCACCTCGTCATTACCAAGGATTATCGGGACATTGTCACTACACGAAATGCATCCTACCAATGGGCGGCCGTAGCGTAATGCGTGGAGGCCTATACGTCAAAAGGTCATGGAAAAACACACGCATATGGCGTAATTCGGCCCGAATTGGAAGGGATAATATTAAGTGACTACAACGCAGAGTCGGAGAGCATATGAGTGAGGAAAGTCTCGACGGGGGAGATGTCCCCCGGACTTGTAAGTCTCGCTCGTTTGAAGAGGTTGTTCCCTTAAAAAGGAAAACCGTAGACGCTAGATCGTCGATGACTACCGTGAAGTAAAATCGACCGCGGCCGCGGCCCCCGAACCGCGAGCGCGGGTTCGCTTGTAGTCGCTTCTTGCGTGGATGTTGAGCTTAGGCTGGGATCGCTAGAATGAACGACTTTATTTTATTTCTGTTTTCTTAAAATTAGAAGGCTTGGCCAAGCACTTTTTTCAACATAAACGTTCTATTCTCCCCAGTCTGATTTTGTTCGTTCTAGAGATTCCATCTTAAACCTCGGCAGAAGATACGACTCGAAAAGATAGCACTCGCCCCATGATAATCGTTCATGGATGTACAAATATACGAATATACGAAAGCGCTAGGGGACCAATCGACCAATCTGCATGGCCAATTCGATTAGAAACCCTCTGTACCCTACGTCGCCTAACACGGTGAGTCGTGTAAGGGCGGTGTAGGTGGGGCATTTGTGAGCGGGTAAAACAAACATAATTACCATAGTTATTTTCGCTATAAAGGTATTTATTAAAATTACTGCGCAGTTATTTTCATTATTTTCCATATAAAATTATATGGCGGTTATGCAACTTAATGGAAGATTCTATCTTTTATTAAGGATAGAATTAAAATTGGAGAGAGGGTGGAATATTCCTGACTTGGGCTTTAAGGCAATTGGCCAGCCCTGGGAGGATAAGATTTTCGGCCATATGGATAGAATTTTCGGCCCCCTTCTCTCCTTCTTCCAGTATAAATACACGCCCCAGGCGTGTAGGGAGAGACACATGTGCATAGCATATTCAGAAATCCTAGACAGGCTAATATTCGCTTAGCTCAACTGTTTAGGGTTTCATCGCTCTCTTGTTGTACCTCGACGCTTAAACGACAATTGCTCTTCTGACTTAGGCATCGGAGGTGGATTAGGAGGTCCCCGCCCCCTGTGTCCATTGTTTTGCAGGTTTCTAGGTCAAGAAATTGAAGACGGAACAGAAGAGGAGGAGTTCTTAATTGGTGTATTAAAGACGAATTGAAAGCGAGATTTTATAAACCAACCGAAGCAAGTGCATAAATGATATATTAATTAGAACACTGAACACTTACAGAAGAGCATGAAGACTATAAATATACAAATATATATATCTAGTAAAGGAAGCAAACAAATAAAAATACTAAGGATAAAAGTTTATTAATGGTTGTGACTTGAGTACTTACCTGCAGAAATACTGAGCACGAGAAATGATACCGTAAGAATAAGCTTCGACATCGACATCCTAGACTGCAAATTAAATTAAAGAAACAAATTAAATAAAAATTAATTGATTATTTTAATTGAAAACTCCCTAGTCTATCTTATTTTCCAAAAAATAATCATTTGTCTATGAAAATCATAATCTTTGACATCCGATCCCTATGTTCAGTTGAGCTTATAAGACCATTCACAATGGTCATCTCATTTTTGAGATTTTAACCCCCAATTTAATTTTCTCATTCTTCCACCTCATTTTAAAACCCCATTTTTACTTTCTCTCCACAACCCACAACTTCATTTCTTTCCTTAAATCAACTACTTTTTATATTTTCTATTTGTATTTATCCAACTTAACTATTTATAATAAAAGTCATATTTTATATGATCTACATACTAATTATATTATTTTATAAAATACATAAATTTAATTACCCAAAGAAAAAGACAAAAATTATTTTTAAAACATTATTTTACTTGTATTTTTTTGTTTATATTAATTTTCTGTTTATCAAAATATGTTCATCATGGAAATCTATGAGTAGATAAAAATAAAATAAAAATATTTATTTAACTCAATCCCTATTTTTTCATGTTTGTAAATACACTAAACTTATTTGAAATCTACCTAAAATGGGCATTTTATCCTCCGTTGATCTATGCTGATCGGAGGGCCCAAAAAATCAAAAGCTGGCTTCTATGGGTTTTAAAGAAGACGGAAATAGGAGTCCATGTGCACAGGCTTCTATGCATTTTCACTGTTTTTAAAATCTTTATTATTTGTTTATGTTAAAATCCCACCATTGTGAATGGTCTAAGATTGTAATTATTGTTTTTAGCTTCGTTAGCCCAACAATTAATAAGGGCAATATCGCGCGCACATAGATTAATCCTATACTAGTAATTGATATAATAACAATATTTAAAATGATATATAGAATTATAGATCTGGTGCAAAATTCACCATGCCCCATGCGATTTCTTACGAAATAAAATATATAGCTCTATCAAGTATCTAAACCATATTATTGCAAAATTTGAGAATGCATTACATTTTGTTACTATAAATGGTATTAATTAATTTTCTGCATATCTCTGTATTGTCTTATGTGAAACTTTATTTCATATTAATTATTGTAACATAAAATGTGAAATTGGAAATTAAGTATCTGACCTTAGCGGCAGCGGCGGTGGCGACACGCCTTCTTGGCTTCGGCGGCTCGATCTCCTCCTCGCCCACGAACTTGTCGGTGGTGTCGGGCTTGACCACCTCGAGCTTGGGCGCGAGGCAGGTGGGCTCGACCGAGGCGTCGTCGAAGGAGTTGGCGGGGAAATTGCCGGGCGCGACCTCGCAGAGCGAGTGGAGGCCGGCCCTCTTGTGGGCGCGCCAGTGGGTCGACGCAATGGTGCGCATGGGGCCGACGTCAAGGATCTCCTCGTGGAGGCGCGTGGCGGGGGAGAAGTGAAAGGATCCGCCGGGGCCCAAGATGCGGACGAACCAGGATGAGCCGGGCGTGATTTGGCCGCCCACGAACAGGGACCCGGCGACGGCTCCGCCGGCGAGGTAGATGGTGAGCCCGGTGGACCCAGGCGGGGCGGTGAGGAAGAGGATCTCGAAGCGGCCTTGGAGGGCCGTGACATCGCCGGAGGAGGAGGGCTGGACCAAGTGGAGGATGGACTCGGCGGCGGCGGCGGAGATCTCCATGACGAGTGTCTTAGCCATACACGTTACCAAAGAGCCAGCAATTCTCGAGCGGAGTATTAATGGACTAGTTTAGTTTTTAGGGTTCGAGATTCTTTTCAAGTTTGGAGAAACCTACTCTAGCTCTTACCACAATATATACCACCTACTCTTTCCTATCTAAGTAAAACTACATTCAGATTTCACAATGGGCACCCTAAATTAGATTAAACCACTACCAAAATTCAAATTTCCTTTTCTTCTCCTACCCTTATATTGTTTAGCTAATAAAATACGCAACTATAGCACATATTATACTTTGATATGTCTTAGAATCAATCGTTGACCGGCATCCACCAGGGGTTCGGGGGCGGAGCCCCCGACAACACTAGGGGTCCGAGGATGGAGCCCTTCGGCAGGGAGTTCGAGGGGCAGCGCCCAACTGCCCCTCAGCGATGGTGGGGGGCAGCGTCCACCCGCCCAAACGGATACAATATTAATTATGTTTGGGTCTCTCGTGATCTGTTTGGGCCTACAGCTCATAATCTGTAATAGGGTTTCCTGATTCACTATATAAACTCTCGAAAGACCTAATATTTTATACCCTGTAATCAGCCTCCGTAATAACATACACTTTCTCTGCCCGTGAACGTATGTAATACACTGTTACCGAACCACGTAAATCTCTATGTCGATACTGTTTATTGCTCTCGTTCGATCTCTCGTTACACCATATACATCTCTAGCTTCCTATATTTATCCGATCGATACATACATATGTACAAGTTTAGTTGTTTATAGTTAACATTCATTCTATGAGTAAACGAACGCTAACATACGTGTAGCTTATATATTAATTGTGTAGCTTATATATTGTTAAATTCAATTGAGGATAGAATTACAATAAAAGGTTAGAAAAAATATGAGCCCTAAATAATGCGCAGATGGGAAATTTAATTTAAATAAGTAGCTAAATTTTGTTTTGTCAATATATCTAACTCCATTTTCATATAAAAAAAACTATATAAATTTATATACTACTCGTATATAGTAAAGAAGAGGGGAGAGTTGCTCACATGGAGTGCATTTAAGACTACCTAGATAAGAAATTCCACCAAATTCATAATTCATCTTAAATTCTCCTTATGCTTTTTCGACATATATATGTAACAATTTATCACCCATGCATCCTCAAGTACGTACATAGAAATCTAAGTGATAAAATATCAAAGAAAGTGACCATTCACCAACTCAAGTACACAAATGATCAAATGCCAATTAATGAAAGTGACGTTTTCTATTAACGTATGTGAGATTAATGCATGTTGCTATGTATGTATAATTTTATCAAAAAGGAAGCCTTGCTCTTAATTGTGTACAACTCTGCTTAGTTTTAAATGTACGTCTTCACAAATTAATGATCTCATTTTATTCAAAACTACTAAATATTTTATCGTAGAAAAAAGCTTAATGGTTACGTCACTATAGTATAACCACAACATAAGATACAAATGATACATGTAGGGTGACATATAACCACAACATAAGATATGCTTATAACTCTAGGGTTTTAACATTTCATGTCCAAAACTACTATCCTAATTCAAGCTTAAATTTTTTATCACCTACTCTTTCCTATCTAAGTAAAAGTGGATACACATCATGTCACATGGGCACCCTAAAAAGGCCTAAAATAGATAAAAACCACTCAATTCAAATCCTCTTTCTTCTCCTAACTTTATATTCTTTAGCTAATAAAACATGCAAGTGCATGCAGTACATATACAACTCTAGCTTCCTAGATTTATTTGTTAATGAACTCATCAGAAGCAAAAATAAATAAAATGTGAGAAAAAAAAAGAAAAGGTATAAGTTGTCACATAGGGTTAGGGTTAGGGTTAGGGTTTAGTTAGAGCTTAGGGCTTTGAGTGGTGGGTTTGGGGAGTTATGGTGGTGGGGTTAGGGTTTATTGTCCTCAACATGGATTATTGTTGTAGGGGACATGTGAGGTTGCCACGTATAATACTAAGAGATTATGAACTATGTTAATTGATATTGTTAATCAAAGATATATTATTGTACTTACCTAACGAGAAATTCGTGATACTTAGAGTAAAACAATATACAAACTAACATATATATATATATATATTTATTGGGATAATATTTGAGCCCAATTTTACCCACCATGTGATTTCTGGAAACATAATTAGTGCATTGAAAATAGTAAATATTAATCTGCACCTAATGCTTTCATTTTAGCTCATGCCAACATCAAAATTCAATGCATTCATAAAAACACACTCAAGCTTATTGCGTTTCAAACAGATCGAAAGAGAAAGTGGTCCTAAGAGTCCATTTTGATCCTAAGAGAAAGTGGTCTTATATTTTATTTTTGGGTCTGATCGTCATTATCATTAATTTTTTAAACAAAACGCGCACCTAATTAAAACAAATACATATACTATGCAGGTCAACCCGCCACCCAACCCACAAAACCCGTAACCTGTGAGTCGGATCGTGGATCAATAAAAAAATTTGCTGGCCAATAAGTCAACCTACAACCCACGCACAAATCGTAATACGAGTCGAGTTGCACTTAGGACCCCGCTGGGCTAATATGGTATCAGAACTATTTGACTAACGGTCTCTGTTGTCTTGTCAAGTGTCAACTGGGCCAATTTCCCCAGTTACACTTGCGGGGCGTATTATAATATGTCTATCCCATATCTGAAAATTGTTAATTGATTTTAGGATGGAAGACTTTGAACTAATAATTATGAAAACGTAATTTTCCTACCATGAAGCTGGAATTGGTAAAAAGAGGACGAAACCATAATATAGAATGTGCTTGGGCCTTGATACAAAGCTTAGTTTGGATTTTGGGCCAGATGCTCCCAAATTATAGGCCCATTCCTACAACTAGTATAATATATACTAGAAATCGTTATTTTGTGAAGTATTTGGTTGGTTCCTACAACATCATCCATGTTTTAACTTTAGTTTTTACATCAATTTTGACTTTTGAAAGCCAAACCTTGTTTTTAATGTGAAAATTGACGTCTAACCACATGAGCAAACTAAAATTGACAATAATAATGTAAAATAAAAAAAAATACTAGGGTTTCTCACGAAATATGAAGGGTGGAGTGAGAAATAACATTTCACCTATTTTAGAATTGGATTAACAGAATTTAAATTTTTGGATAAGGATGTTCATTTTATCTAAAAATGTTATCAAAGATGTTCGGAAATTCTCGAGGAACTATTTGTGGAGTGGGGCTTGCGAAAACAAGAGGAAGCTTGTGTGCCTGTCATGATGTCTCGAACAGAGAGAATGAGGAGGACTCGGTTTCAAAGAGCTCTTGGCATGTAACAAAGCTCAAGCCGCGAAGTTAATTTCTGCATGCATTGATTTCGGAATCAACAACATTTGGGCTCAATGGTGCACCGATACAGTTACCCAGAAGAAATGATATTTGGGATACCATTGGTGAGGTGAATGGAGCTCTGGGCACACACCACAACATTCAAATGTCGTGGTGTGTGCTCAGAGCTCCATTCACTTCACCAAGATCAGGATTCGTACAAAGGTGAAGGATCCTAAAAATCTTCATTCATGGCTTAGCCAATTTGCTATGTTTTCCCCAGACTCTCTGTTGTTTTGACTTCTCTTGCTTGCCCAAATCCCTTGTATATTTTTGTACGTTAGACTTGTTAAGTAGGATTGTTCACCGGTTCAGGTAATTCGGTTTATACCCGAGAATCGAACCAAACCGAGTAAAATCGAATCGATGAAAGGTAATTTGGTTCAGTCATCGGTTCAAGATTTTGGATATATAATTCGGTTTGGATCGGTTCTCTGTTCGGTTCGGATAAACCAATCTATTTTTTATATATAAATTTTTTTTCCTTACTACGATCCTTGTTCATGTAAAGATGTAACTCTAAATCCCATTTTCAAATTTTCACAAATTCACACCCTGAGCCATATAACTTAAGAATGATTGTTGTGAATTCTTGATAACGGGACTGCCTCTGATGATTCGAGTACTCGATCTACTTAGGACTCGTAAGTTGTTTGTAGGGAATTTCTAATGTGTGCCCATGGGCACACAATAGATATACTAATTTTGGCAAATCTGATTATTGTTTGTTAATTGTAATTTTTTTAAAAGGGTTCATTAATTCCAATTTAGGGAATAGTTTTGAAATGATTTCCAAAATTAACAAAGTTATTATGTGTCCATGGGCACACATTAGCCAAACCGTTTTTTCCTCCTCAATATAGTTAAGATTCTTCTTTATTTTATTAAGCCATGCCAAGCAGATATATGACGGATTAAGTCAAAAAGCACTGGATGAAAATTAAATTAAGTTTGTTGGCTAAGAAAGGTCAGCCACCGAAGATTATTGGACAGCAATTAAGCACCAAAATTTCCACTTGTCTTCACCAAATCCCCAACGACTTTAAAAATAAAGCCTCGATACAAAAATATGTTTGACAAAATCCCTCTATGAAAATATCAATCTCAAACAGTACACACTTCGATCTTTATCTAATGAGAACCAGTCACCACCAACCTTCTTTAATTCATTGTCATTCAAAAACCATAAATGTTTTCTTGATTAATTGTTAATTCATTTAATTAATTTGTAAAGAAAATACATTTTTCAATGTTTTTTTTTGGTCTTTCAATTGCTATTTCGAGAAGTCTTCTTCAAGTAAATGTGAAATCTAAGTATTTTTTTTTACTATTTTTATCAGGCCACGCGTCATTTAATTATCGTTTTTCTTAACATATGCTCCGAAATTATTTAATTTTAATTATATTATTATTTCATAGCTAATAAAAAAAATTATAGCACATTGTTAAGAATTTGCTAAAATCAGAATTTTATCGTATGTCCAAAACTTTTAATTATACTAAAGAATATAAGTGTTTATTACAATGTAATAATAGACTTAGATTCGATTTCGGTTCCACCTCACCACCGTGGAACCGCCGATTCAACTAATATTAAAACAAATAAAAATACATTGGAACGGAAAATCTTAATCGCGGTTTGCCAACAGAACTTTCTGTTGGCAATAAAACGAAAACTGCGACTATGGTCAAATGTGTCACAACCGTGGTTTTCGTTCTGTTGTCAGACTCAAACTCATTGTTTTTAATAAAATATTGTCGGTTCCAGAACCGGCCATTAGAACCGGCCTTGAAAGTTGAAATGGGTCAAAACTGGAACAAATAAACCGGCCTTTGGTCAAATATAGTTTCGGTTCCTGAGTCCAGTGAAACCGAAACCACCCGTTCTAAAACCAGACCCAGATCTATAGTCAATTAATCATATATAGAACGTAGAAAATTATTAATAAAATCAGCTAAGGTACGTGAATTCAACAATTTATAGTAGAATTTACTATTCTTCGTAATAAAGTTAATTGTCAACTAACTAAAATCCATCCGTTTATTAAAGGCGGGTCAAATAAAACCGCGTAATTATTCCACAATCACTTTAATGTGCTTACTTTTTGCTACGAAAAAGTAATCAAATCATAACTTAATCCATGCAATGCATGGAGATGAAAAACAAACACGGTATAAGAATTAATTGATGATTCAACATAAATGGGCCCACGAACCTTGAGTTAAGCATTTTTAGCCCATTGAGTTTCGCTATAAATTAACCAACACTTCCCTCATGCCTAACACAAGCCAATTGCAAACAAACAAGCTAGTTTGGTAACATACTAACATATTTTTCTAGCTTTGCTTCACCTAAAAGAAAGAAGCAAGAAGAAGAAAATAATGGCTTGTTCAAATTACTCTTTGTTTGTTGCATTTGCTTTTGTATTTCTTTGTGTTGGAAGCTCAAATGCTCAACTCTCGACCAACTTCTACTCTAAGTCATGCCCTCAACTCTTTAACACCGTCAACTCGGTCATTCGATCCGCCATTAACAAGGAAGCTCGCATGGGCGCTTCTATCCTTCGCCTCTTCTTCCATGACTGCTTCGTCAATGTAAGTCGTTTTCTATATTCTTTTTAATACGTATATAAAGGTATGTAAGTATTTATATTAAGATATCAGATATGAATATGACTCGTACATATTCTGATATCAATATCAAACTGATACTTATTGCTTTGATATGTAAAATGATCACTTATTATATTCATAAGTCATAATCGATATCTTAATCTTCCTCATACTCATATATTGATATTCGTAAGTCGTAATTATACCCAATACTCATATGATAAAAATTGATCAATTGATGCAGGGATGTGATGGATCAATCTTGTTGGACGGTAGAATAAACGAGAAATTTGCAGCTCCAAACTTCCAATCGGCAAGAGGTTTCGAGGTCATCGACAATGTCAAATCCGCCGTCGAGAAAGTTTGTCCGGGCGTCGTCTCATGTGCCGACGTTCTAGCCGTTTCTGCCCGAGACTCCGTCGTTACCGTAAGTCTATCAATCAACAAACTAACTCAATAACAACATATATATAAAATGTACGTTATAAAGTTAATAATTTTTTAAATTGTGTAATATACATATATGTAGCTTGGCGGACCAAACTGGAACGTTAAGGTTGGAAGGAGAGACTCGAGAACGGCGAGCCAAGCCGGAGCCAACTCGAGCATTCCGCAGCCGAGGTTCGGCTTGAGCCAGCTTATCTCCAGCTTCAGTGCACAAGGGCTTTCTACTAGGGACATGGTTGCCCTATCTGGTATATATATATATATATTATGTCCTAAGCTGTTTTAAAAAATAAATAAACCTTATAAAAAAATTAAATAATTCTATTAGTTAATAAATTCTTAATTTCTATTTCAAGGTTCTTAACGTATACCCGACCTAGAATAAAAAAAAAAGTCCTATGTACATACTCTAATATTTAATTAACAATATGTAAGCAAACTAAAAAATTTGTGATTATAGAGTAGACCATCCATTTTAATGTGTATTATAAAACTATGTATATATGTGAGTAGTCTTAAGTAGTTGTTGTGACGTGATCAAAAGTTACTCGTTTTAAATTAAGCCCATTGAATCATCAATCATAGATAATATAATTGAGATAACCCAATCTAGAAATATTGGTATAGCTTTGGTTTGAAGATGGTTGAAAAATCTTTGAGTACTAATTATAGTAAAACTTTAATTAATTATTAATTGATTACTTCTGATGACCATGTATGGTTAAACAAGTCAACATACCTCCACCAACTTCTAACCATATTAATCAAATCAAAATAAATGTCTATTCACACATGTCAATTTCATAAGTTGTTAAATTCCGGCGGGCTAATATGACGTGGGGGTACACACGTCGGATCATGCGCATAAGCGCGACATGCCCATCACATAAGCCCATGGGGTTCCATCCTAAAACCAATTGGCAATAGGAGGAGTAACCCAAGGGTATATATGGTGGGCAAGTCTTTTCATAAATCCCGATGTGGGATAGCTTTTATATCTCAACACGCCCCCTCAAGTGCAACTGCCTGGCCCCGCAATATGCCAGTTGCACTTGACGTTTATGCCTTAAGGCCGGCTAGCCCAATAAGACCAGGAAGTCGGGACCCAGACCGAACAGGATCTGATACCATGTTAAATTCCGGCGGGCCAATATGACGTGGGGGTACACACGTCGGATCATGCGCATAAGCGCGACATGCCCATCACATAAGTCCATGGGGTTCCATCCTAAAACCAATTGGCAATAGGAGGAGTAACTCAAGGGTATATATGATGGACAAGTCTTTTCATAAATCCCGATGTGGGATAGCTTTTATATCTCAAGATAACCAATAACAAAATAACATCATCGATCGTGTTTAACGGTCTAAAAAGGGACACGCTTAGATTTTCTATAGGCATAAGTTATATACATGTGCTCCTATACATTTTAGATAGTTCAATTGTATTGGACATATACCTATACTTATTTAAACCAATCAATTTCAATCCTTATGCCTAAATGCCTAATCAATCTCTAATTAAGTAGTTGAGGATGCCTAATCAATCTCTAATGGACATGTAGGTGGACACACCATTGGACTAGCAAGGTGCACAAGCTTCAGACCACACATATACAATGACACAAACATAGACTCATCATTTGCCCAAACCCGAAAATCCAACTGCCCTAGCGCCTCAGGCAATGGGGACTCGAACCTGGCACCTCTGGACCTCCAGACCCCAACCCGATTCGACAACAACTACTACAAGAACTTGGTCAACAAGAAAGGACTCCTCCACTCTGACCAAGAGCTCTTCAATGGCGGCTCGACTGACTCTTTGGTCAAGTCTTATGTGTCAAGCCCCTCCACTTTTGCATCGGACTTTGTCTCGGCCATGATCAAGATGGGAGACATCAAGCCGCTCACTGGATCCAACGGCGAGATCAGGAAGAACTGTAGGAAGGCCAATTAATCGAACGGTCTCTAGCTTGTGTTTTTCGGGTTATGAGGATATTTTAGTACGTGCGTATGCTTGTTAATTGGTATGCGTATGAAGTATGGTGTTTTAAAAGGAATAAGCTAGATTGATTTCATGTTTAAGAGCCTTAATTGTGCTTTTGCTAAGTTCTTATATATTGTTGTTTGAGAGGTTTTGTAATGTGTGGTTTTTGTAATGAAAGTTAAGGATCGTGATATACATACATTAAGATCAACAACAATCAAGATCCAAAGTAAGATCCTAGACTTCTAATGTAGGAACCGACAGTGGGAAGCAATTGACACAAGTCAAAGCCCTTCTATCAAGATTCTCCTGTCCTTCTAGTACTTCCTTTCCCAGAGGTCCAGTGACTTAGAAGACTCAAAGATTCAAGCAAAAAACACAACAGCGGAAGCAAGATCTAAAGTAGAAAACAAAACCTGGCTCTGATACCACTTTGATACGATTCTTCCCTAAGTAACTCGCAAGATCGAACTTAAACAAAGCAAGAATAGTGAAAGAACAGTAAGAACACCAGATCTGTTTACGCGTTTCGAGCAAAGCTCTACATCCGCGGAGCCTCAGTGAGGAGACTTGTCTCAAATCCACTATCAATGATCAAGTTCAAGAGAGGTTACAATCTCACACACAGCAAGATAAAGAAAGACTCAGAAACTAAGATACAACGAAGATCTAAGAAGAAGAAAGATCTAGGGTTTCGGCCCCCTGGAAGGCTACTCAAGCTTCAAGTTGAAGCTTCAGAAGAACGCCACTGCAGATCTCAACAAGCTTGGATCGAAGCCTTCAACTTCGATCTCGATCTCCACCGCCTGGCTCACCGGAGAACAACTCCCTCCGGCTTCTCTCTCTCTCTCTTTCTCTTTCCTTCTCTCTCTTTCTCTTAGAACTCTCTCGAAGCGCCGCTGAGTTTAGGGTTGAGAATGAGCTCGCAAGCGAGCTAAGCGAGCATTTATATAGAAGCTCACACTCGGAACGCAGCGTTTCACTAACGCGGAGATGAGCTCGTTCTTCACTTTGGGCCACCGACCTCGATTTGGGCCTGTCTTTAATATTCGAAAAATAGCCCAAGTCCAATGGAATAAGCCCAAGCTCACAACTGAATCGAGCTACCACCAAACCGGTATGAACCGGGATGGATTGAACGATCCGATTCGGCTCTAAGCAATCCATGAACCCATGAACTAAACCCGGTTCCTGAATCTAGATTTTCTCTACCATTTAACTATGTGTGTATGCCTTACCAAATCTCTATGTCGCTTATACTTACATATGTGACTTACATATATATTATTCCTAACAGATCGTGATATACATACATGCATACAAGGCGTGATAATCATTAGTTACTTAATTATATGGACCGAAAAAACTAGTACTTGCGTACATATATGTTGTTGTTGTTTATTGAAATTATTAAATCGCCCGATTTAAAATATTCTCACATACGGTTCTCACCTAAAATAAATGTTCTAAAAACGATTGGCGAACCTTGGTCGGAAAGGGACCGCCTAGCACCTAGATAGCATGAACGATTGCCTAGGCGGTCCTAGACAGATGCGTAGGCGGTTTGGATGGCTAGACGGACTAGATCCTTCTAACGCCTAGGCAGAGTCTAGACAGAGCCTAGAAGGAATTTTTAAAACAGTGACTAAAACAATAATCCATACCTAAGCAACTCGATTGATGGAGTACATCTAGACCTGAATTAACCACAAAAAAAAGAACTATTTTGGGCTATGGATGGATATAACATAAGTAGCAATTTTCTTAGTTTGGGCCCAGTTGTTTATCGCTCGGCCCATTTACGGTATTGATTAGCTATATGGGGTAAGCTCTAGTGTACTCGAATGCAATCATTGGGATTTGGATGAGCTACCTAGTATCTCTAGTATCTACTAGAATTGCCCGCTAAAGAGGAACGAAAGAAGAAATAAGATAGTTAGATATGTGATGATAGTTGAAGATGATGGAGGAAAATTGACACTTCTAGAGTCTTTTTTTCTTCATTGATGATCATAAAGAAAAAAATGTGCACCAAAGACCAGTTGAAGATGATGGGGCTAATTTAAGAAAACAATAGTGAGATGTGTGATGATAGTCGCCAAGAGAATTGAGAACATTTATGGTTGAACTGTAATTACACTAAATTTGTTTGGGGCGTTTATTATGGGCTCAAGCTTGTCTGGGATAAAGGTTTCCGGAAGGTTTGTTTGGAGACGGACTCTATGCTCGTGGTGGACCTTGTCGGCAAAGAGTTGGCCCCTTGTCACCCTCTTTTTGCCTTGGTCTCTCAAGTTCAAGGCCTTCTCAAGCGGGATTGGATAACCCGCTTCTCCCATGTCTTTAGGGAAGCGAATTGTCTCGCCGACTCCCTCGCTAGTTTTGCCTTTTATTTTCCTCTAGGTTTGTCTTTGTTGGATGATATCCCTGTGGGTTTTGCTTCTTTTGTTTTGGACGATGTCCAAGGTAGAGCCTTGCCTCGCCTCACTCGCGTGTAGTTTGATTGTTGTGTTTTAATTTCCTGACCGGCTTTTGCCGATCGCTTTCACCAAAAAAAAAAAGTAATTACACTAAATTTATCCTTAACAACGTGCTTAATTGGGCAAAACCGGACAACAAATACGTACTACAACATTAGAGATTGGGTGTCAGTTGTAAATACGTTGACAAGAAAGAAGAGCTTTATGGTCAATCTATGGATTGCTTGTAACTGTGTAGTTATATATTATGTGTGGATAGTTAGGAATAGGAGAATATTCCAGCAAGAAATTCACTCCGTAAAAAAAATTGTTCTAGAGTGGTTATAAATAACATTAGAAATTGAATTAAGGCTAAATGGAAAAAACAATCTGGAGATCGAAGTGAGAAATTGGTTTTATTAAAGTCGGCTTGGGGAATCCAAGTGACATCTAGGTTTATCTAGGTTTTATAATACACATATAGATTTTTAGTTGCTAATTCATCTAATCAATTCCGATTCAGGGTTTGATCCGATCAGGTCTAGCTCGACGGTTCAAACTTCAAAGTGAACCATAATCTCTATTTATTTTTACCTAGCACCTAAGAATTACCATTGTTGGAGCTAATGGTAACTTCTTAGAATTACCCTTGCAAAATGCACCCATCCATCCACAATTCCACATCCACCACTCCAACTTAATAATATCAACAACCAACATTGCACGACACTCTACCATTAATTTTCTTAGAAACTCTGTCCCTTTTTTTTTATTATTATTATTATTTCCACGATCATCTCTATACTAGCTAGACCATTTTATCTCTAACAAAATGTGCGACGTGTGAAATGCATTAATATTTTACTTTATATAACTAATCATACGAATTAATATTTTCACTTGTGTGGCATATATACCATGCAAATTAAAGCTAGGGAGATTATCATTTTTGGTGGTAGGTACTAAAGTCTTTTTCATGTTTTCAGTCATGGGGTTGGCCCAAAATTGACAGAACTTTCAAATTCAATAGTTTCCAAAGCTGTTAGATATCACTAATATATACCTCAAAACATTTAATATATAAAAAGTTTGCATGACCCATATTAATTCCTGTGGTGTGGGCATATATGTTTTCTTTGTTTTATGTAACAGATTAATTACTGATCTAACCATCACTAAATTTAGTGTATATGCATAATATGCGAATTAAATTCTACAAAAAAAAAAGACACGAATTAAACGATTTATTATATAATGTGTCCATCAATAAATCTTTCTAATTAATTTTTTAGCGTATGCCGGCCCTAAGTATTAGAGGTGGGCAAAATCCGGTTATGGCCGGATTTTTGGACCGGATTGAGGCAATTTCAGTCCTCGGCTCGTAAATTTTTAAAAATTGGTCCCGGTCTGATGTGGACCAAAACCAGTCCCAGGTCCATACAGAACCGACTTCTTTAAAAATATAATTATAAATTTTATGTTATAAAATTTATTTTTTGCTCTTTAAGTTTTAATTTGATGTTATATACTTAATAATATTATATATTTTCATAAATACTATATAATTTCTTAAATTTTTTCTTTAAAAATTTTTTTAAGAAAATTAATAACTCGGTCCAAAAGTGGACTGGACTCAGATCGGACCAGATTGGAAAATTCCGATCCAATTCTCGGTCCATGGATTTTGGGAAATTGGTCCCGGTCCAGTCCCGATTCAGTCTTATCTTGGACCGATGTACACTCCTACTTAGTGTTAGTGTACATTAGAGAAAAAAAACCCATGTGTTACACAAAAAAAAGAAGAAATTGGACTAAAGGTTTTCAATATTTTTGATTGTGCTTAAAGTTTTCTACTATATGTTTGAGAGAAATATGACATGGATATTTTACACAATAGACAGCTATGCATAAATTGACATTAAATAACCAAGAAGTAAATTAATAGGGAGCAAAAAATAAATACTCCATACTAATTAATTGAAAAACATAAACCTAACTATAATATTGACGTATGCAAGGTGGACATATAGATGCAAATTAATTAACTCGCCCATCTATATTATTTCTAATTGCATTACATTAATCGATAAACACTTGCAATTAAGACGAACACACCTAAAATTCAAACCAAAAGCTCCCATTCCGATCCACGATTAATTTACAACAACAAAAAAAAAAAAACCAAAAACGATTAATTAAACGTAGATTAATTAATCAAACCACATAATCAACGGCGCCGTGGCTCGATCCACGGCAAGCCACGGCGGAGAACAAGGCGTTCTTCACACTCGAAACCGGGTACCCGCTACACTCACCGTTAACTAACGCCGTCAGCCCAAAACACATCAAGACCGACCTCATCCGCGCCAGCTTCTTCGACTCCGTCATTGACGGCGACGGCGAGTAGTACGACTCGCACGAGGAGCCCGTCGACGACGACGAGTAGGACCCACCGGGGGACACGTGGCCGCCGCCGGAGGAGCTCCGGCGGATGAGGCGGGGCAGGGTCGCCCTCTTCTTGATCTTCTTGGGCTTCGTCGGAGAAGCGCCGTCGGCGGCGAAGTAGGACGGCGGCGGAGTCAGGGGAGGGAGGGCGGCACCGCCGGAGAGGGGGTGTTTGGGGGTGCCCGGCTGAGACTCCCACTTGAAGGGCACGGCGGCGCCGGTGGCGCCGTAGTATAGGATTCGGAAGGAGGGCTCGGCGGCGGAGGCGGGTTGTAGGGCGGCGCTGGCGTCGGACGGCGGGTTCTTGGTGGTGGTGGTGTCCATGGGAGTGGCCGGAGATTAATGATTGATGGATCTCAAGATCTTAGAGAAGTTTGTTGGGCAAGTGGAGTGTGTGGTGTTTACTGTGGCTATAAATATATATGAATGCACTGAAAGTTTGGAAAATTTGGGTGGGTGCCCTTGAATTTGAAGATACTTTTATTATTGGTCTAAGATTACGTTTTTTGTGATTGGGGTGTGTATGTTTAAGAGTATTCAATTAGTGTCCATTTTCGGTTCGAAAAATTGATGAAATTCAAAGCCACCCACCATAGTACCGATACTCAGTTGGTCTAGTGGGAAAGTGGTGTTAGACTCCTTAATTAAGTGTTGTTTAAGAGATTCGAACTCGAATCTCTCTGGCGACATGTATGGAGAAACTGATATTGGGAGGGTCTCCACGAAAATGGGGTCACGAAGTACCCCAATTTGGTCTAGTGGAAAGTGGTGCTAGACTCCTTAAGTGTTGGTCAGGAGATTCGAGTCTGAATCTCTCTGGCGACATGTATAGAAAAACTGATATTGGGAGAGTCTCTCCCAAAATGGGGCCACAAAGTAACTAGTCTGGATGTAGAGCGGTATACAACGTATCGAACCGGGCGAGCTAAAGAAAAGACAAAAAAAAAGCCACCCACCATAGTATTTAACACCTTAAACAATCAAATTTATACATGAATCTTGATTTGAACCCGAAAGAACTACCCGTAAGATCCATAAGATCGGTTAAATAGGAGTCAATTGATAAGAACTTTTGAACATTATTGATTTTTAATATTTAAATTAATTTTGGGTTAATGGGTCGACCCATTACTAGGTTCCTAAAACTCCTAACACGTAAACCGGGTCATGTGACAAATTTATTTTTTCACGAGTCATCGGATCAGCCCGTAAACCGTAAAAAGCGAGTTACGGGTCAGGTCAAGTTGACTCGTTGAACGGCCATACTCCTACCACGAGGCCGCCATCTAGTTGCTTGTATGATATCTCTTGAGTCGAGTTACACTTGAGCTGCACTTAGATGAATGCGTCTAAGCCACATTCGAGTAGCACAAAGATCCCTTCTAACCAAGGTTACATAGCAAACAAATCCAAAACTTTACGGACACTATCCAAAAAAAACTTTATGTTAGGACTCTATTCGTTATATTTTAAAATTCAAGGGCATAAACTGGAACTTTCTAAAAGAAATGTTAATGCTAAAACTGAAGCCCATATGTAAGGGTAGTCCTCACATGCGATAGGGTCAGAGGATTATATATTTTATAGAATTGGATTAAATGTAACATTATGACGCACTATCCAGGATACAACGCATCACTAGCTACTAATCTACTATGTATTGTGACATTCGATTAACGAATTGTACTGACCGAATAGTTTAGATTTTCTGATAAATTATACACTACAAATATTCTCTTATTAAACACATTTCCCTTTTAATTTTCTCTTATTTTTCTATACATTTAACGGTTTTTCTAACCCATATCCTAAGATTCTTCAAATAAAAAAACATTTAATTAAAATTAATTATTTTTTAAAAAAAATAATTAATTTTTTTAGTGTTTAAATTCCTTTATAAAATGCTTAATCTATGTCTTATGGGTATAAGTTAGAAAAATCGTATTTTTAATTGTAATTATACCGTTACTTTGCAAAAAAAAAATCACTAAATCAGATAATTTTGTACAATTTTCTCTTTGTTTTTATGAAGAAAAAAATCTGATTTCCTGTAATTTTTATCACTTTATGGGGAAAATTAGGTGAAATAACGTTTAATATTAATTTGAAATTTGTTGATTGTTTTGAAAGAAAAAAAAAATGAAGTGGTTTTTTTAAGGTCATGTGAAAAATGAAGTACTTGTGATATATGGGTCCAGAGCAAGTTTGGTCTATAATTAATTACTTGATCATTATATTGGAACGTCTAGAGTAGTACTTTAATTGCAGAAGAGGTATATTGAACCTTACATATATAGGGGACCGTTTTAAATTTTTAATCAATTATGCATGTAAGATTGCAAACACTTGAAATACATTAGGCAATAAAATTATTGCAATTTTTCTGTT
Source organism: Fallopia convolvulus (assembly GCA_964016875.1). Taxonomy (NCBI): domain Eukaryota; kingdom Viridiplantae; phylum Streptophyta; class Magnoliopsida; order Caryophyllales; family Polygonaceae; genus Fallopia; species Fallopia convolvulus. Next base: position 62,174,269 of record OZ024725.1, read on the forward strand.
AAGGTACGGTAATAGGTTAAACATCTTGTTATTAAAATTCTTAATTTTAGTATCAAGTACCTCTTGGTCTAGTGGTAATTGGCATTAGGTTGCTTAAGCATTTGTCCAGAGGTCTCGAGTTCGAGACTCTCTGGCGGTGTGTATGCAGCAGAGAGGCTTGGGAGGAACAACACCCCTAACGGGGTCCAACCCAACTCCGGACGTAGGCACAAAGTGTCGAACCGAGCGAGGCCCAGCCAATCAAAAAACAAGAAATAATTTTAGTGACAAAATTCGGTTCAATACATTAAGTTTTTATTGATGATGGTCAACTGTCATTCAGAATTTGGTAATAGATTAATTTCGGTTACCAAATTGAGAGATCTAACACATGATTGTAGGGTCAACTTTGTTTGCTGTTTTTTCTCAAACTTTATGTGAAACAAAGATTGGGATTAGACAGGTAAATGATCTATGAATATCCATCCCATTCGAAATTCGACTTATCTGAATATCCGGTCTGAATAAATGGATAAAAATTTGATAAGTAAAGTGGTGGACAAGATTAGGATTACGGATTAGACAGGTGTTGGTGTACAAAATCTCGTCTTCAATTCGTCTTTAATACACCAATTAAGAACTCCATCTCTCCCGCTCCTCTTTGATCTCTTGACCTAGAAAACCTGCAAAACAATGGACACAGGAGGCGGGGACCCCCTAATCCACCTCCGATGCCTAAATCAGAAGAGCAATTGTCGTTTGAGCGTCGAGGTACAACAAGAGAGCGGTGAAACCCTAAACAGTCGAGCTAAGCGAATATTAGCCTGCCTAGGATTTCTGAATATGCTATGCACATGTGTGTGTCTCTCCCTACATGCCTAGGGCATGTATTTATAATGGAAGAGAGAGATACAGGGGGGCCGAAAATCATATCATTAGGGCCGAAAATCTTATCCTCTTGGGCTGGCCAACTGCCTTAAAGCCCAAGAGGATAAGATTTTCGGCCCTAATGATATGATTTTCGGGCCCCCTGTATCTCTCTCTTCCATTATAAATACATGCCCTAGGCATGTAGGGAGAGACACACACATGTGCATAGCATATTCAGAAATCCTAGGCAGGCTAATATTCGCTTAGCTCGACTGTTTAGGGTTTCACCGCTCTCTTGTTGTACCTCAACGCTCAAACGACAATTGGTCTTCTGACTTAGGTATCGGAGGTAGATTAGGGGGTCCCCGCCCCCTGTGTCCATTGTTTTGCAGGTTTTCTAGGTCAAGAGATCGAAGAGGAGCGGAAGAGGTGGAGTTCTTAATTGGTGTATTAAAGACGAATTGAAGACGAGATTTTGTACACCAACAACAGGGAAATGATCCACAAACACCAATTCCATTCGAAAATTCCACTTATTTGAATACTCGGTCTGAATAATTGGATGAAAATTCGATAAGCAAGGTGGTGGACAAGATTGAGATTAGGCAGGGAAATGATCCACGAATATCCATCCCATTCGAAACTTCAACTTATCTGGTTTGAATAAATGGATGAAAAAGGATAGGATCGGCTTTTGGATGAATGCCCTTACATAAATAGAAAACGATGAAGCTAGGTCATACTAATTACTCACTCGAATGAACAATAGCCACTTGAGAGCAACGAGAGCTAGAGAGTGATCCAGGAGCAATCAAGAAACAATCCAAAGAAGAAGAAGAACTAGAGGACATCGGAGTTGAGAGTTTGATCTCAACGACGACGAGGAAGACGTTTCCGGTGCTAAAGGGAACTACATTCAGAAATCGTGAGGTTTGATCTCTTTATTTGTTTGAGCTAGTAAGCTTAGGAACCAGGTACTTAAATCCATTCGTATTGCTACAATTTGGTGATTGGTCGCTAATAATAGAGAATTTTGGATATGTACTGTGTAACTAAGGAACTAGTCAATCAATAAAGTTTTCATTCAATACCCTCTAGGTGAGGGAGATATACCTATTTGACTTGTTATTCAAAGTGGAGTTTTTCTATAAAGAAACTATGTCTTTTGCTTAGCTTTGCATTCTTGTTTGTATTCACTTGTTATTCCATTGTGTAAGAAAACTATCATTTGAACAGTTTTTGTCTGTGTTGAACTAACGATTTATCTATATATCCTACCCATATTATTTTGGTTTATTGTTTCAGGGCATTGAAGGAGAAAGTGATTTAGGTTTTCATGGACATGATCATAATTATTGTGGTTTCATTGGGATAACAACTCCTTTTTCTTGTAACCTAACTTTGTTTAGTAGTCTTTCAAAATTTAATACGGATTTGTGTAAACCTATCATCTTTTTTTGGGTCAAGGGTATTGCCCATAAGAGTTAAAATGAAAATTTCTTGATATTATTGTAAAATTCTAACCGTTTAACTAGATGTCCGAAGGTTAAACCTATCATCTCTTTGTTTGACAATAGGGTTAATGATAGAGCTTGTTAAGAAATAAGAACCAATCATTTTGACTATCTCTTATACTCTTATGTAAAGTAAAATTATATTGTATTAGTATGTCAAATATGTGCTTAGGGTGTCATATAGTATCATTTAATTTGTATTTAGATTGGCAAAGTATACATATATAAAACAATATGAAGCATAGGTTGTTCTTACAAATTTGTAACATGATTAATGTAGTTGGCGATTTAGGCTATACGTACATCAGAATTTGGGGCATAGTTATAGGCCGAACTTGTAGATCGATTATCGTTGTAAAATCTCAAAGATTGCACATAAATTTATTTCATATGGTCCTAGCTAAGGGCATTCGTATATAAGTTGATGATTGTAATTAATGGGGCAAGCTACGTAGCTGGTTTTGGTCTTTATTTTTGTTCGTTTGAGATTCGATTGTACACCACAAATTGATCAAAAAATTTATATCTTCATCTTCCACGTACCCCACAAAGTATATCTAAAATAAGTTTGATTTATGTTCTTTAGCCAAGAAAAGAAAAACATTCTAGCTGACGAAAGATTATTAATCGGTTATAGGCTTGGGTAAACGATTGGGTAGATATAATTTGGAGCCCGAAAAGAAAATATTATTTACATAACTGTCACATTTTTTATATAATATAACCACTAATATTAATCGAAATATAAGCGATAATACTACCAAATAAATTGTAAACTGTTTTTTTCGATAAGGAAAGAACTTAAGGGAGTCGTTTAGCGATCACCAAATCGTAGCAATACTAATGGATCTTAAGTACCTGGTTTCTAAGCTCACTAGCTCAAACAAACAAAGAGATCAAATCTCACGATTTCCGAATGTAATTCCCTTTAGAATCGGAAACATACGTATATCCTATTATATGAAATGAAGATTTGGAATAGTCATCAAGTTCAGGATGATTGGTACGTAAGTAGTTGGTTGTTGCAATGAAATAGATCGCTTGGTTGGTTTCTCTGAAAATGTAGGTAAGATGAAAGGCCTCAAACCTGCTAAGAAAAATAAGAATATCGACAACAATCATCGATCTCTCATGGATAGCTCTAAATGCTATTTAAAATGACATTACTAAGGCAAATGTTGTCGTCAAATAACATGTAAACTATGAGAACTGTTATATTTATTAGCACCAAATATATGTTATTGTGAAGATAGATTTTCTCACATCGGGAATTTGAAGAAAAGATCGCTTAGTATATATAAGTATTTGGGTAACTTCTCTTATTGTCAATTGGTTTTAAGATGCAGCCCAACTATACTTATGTGTTAGGCCTAACACACATATATATATATACTGTTGGATCGTGATGCGTCAGTAACAAGTCAAGGAACTAGTAATGTTCTCTGGACATCGGAAATAAACAATAAGAACACAAAATTTAGAAAGGAAAACTTTCTATCCGACCAACAAATCGTATAAAGAAAAAACCTCTACCTCTGAGACTCATTCTCAGAGGATTTTCAATAGAATACCTTTATTAAGTTTCAACGATTACAAAACAAATCAAGTTCCCTGGTAACTAAGGCACCAACCAAAGTTCAACCAACTAGACTTCTACAACCCTAAGCGTAAACCTAAATCAAAGAAAACTACTGACTTACTTGTGGATTCTTCACCGGAAGAAGCCACACACTCGTACACTTGAAAAGCTCTCTCTCCAAGTTCGTCGTCTTCAACCACACTTTTACCCTAGCTAAACCTAGCTATTTATAAGATAAGTTAAGTCTGATCTCACACGTAATTCTTGCCTAATTACGTTGATATTCCACTTAACAAATCCCACACAATAAGGAAAAGTATTATTTGTGAATTCGGATGTAGAAGATTGCTCACAGAAGATCTAGTAACTTGCCATTAATAGAAAGCAGCGTTTTGTTTGAGATGCGCTTCCTAATTATGTCACTTGTTTCCTCCATCATTTCTCACAATGTTCCGTCACTCGTGACTATGTACATGTTTACCTGAAACACTTACATGTAAAAACAAGTTATACCAACTAAATTTATTATCATCAAAATTAAGAGAAACTATAAAACAACCATTATTCTAACATATATCATAGACGGACGTGTAACCCCTCATATTATATTCACCCACGACACTTTCACAGTTATTGAAACTACACAATTATTTAGGGGATTGAAACTAAAGGGCGATGAAATATATTTTGATCACTCGTTAATCACACTTTACTACATATTAACCATTCACACTTTTTGTGACAAAAGAAATGAAGCACTCATATCTATTTTTAGCTCATAAAACACCTTTTATATAAAAATAGACAGTTGTCCCAAATAATTAATCATCAATATCTTTGTACAATAAGCATTAAATAGCTAATCAACGGATTTTGGTAATGCTGGTTAGCTTTGGGTTGCATATTAATCACGTTATGTAGTACACGAATTAGTTGAATTGTGATCAAGATGCAACCACCCCAACTATCCCTCTGATCTCAATAACTCACCAAGTACGTAGGTCCATCCTCCTAACTCAATACTAACATGTTACTTATAATAAAATATATTTTACAAATGCCCATGAATCATAAATATGCTCGTTCATATTAAAACAAATTAATATATCTATTTAATTAACTACTTTGTACATATATAATCCATGTAAATTTTAGGTTAAATAACACAAATTTATCGTCAAACCATTGCAATTGACTTTCAATTTATATCTGTTTTTATTTTTTAATCAGAGATGAAACTCGCACGAACATTGCACTGAATAGAGCGATATCAACTACCAACGGCAAGTAAACACGTAAGCTCAAAAATAATAATAAAAAATGCGAACTTATGCCCTTAGGGTATAGGTTAAGAGTCGAGACCCTAATTGTAGAAAGAAATCATTGATTTTGTATTTAAAATTCTCTTAATTATTTTTAAAAGGGTTCATTATTTCCAAAATAAGGTTTTAGTTTTTAAATTAGGATTCTTATCCTATGCCCTTAGAAAAACCGATAAAAATGTTACATATTTTTAAAACGAATTTTCTAATGTGTGTCCATGGACACACAATAAGAATTCTAATCTTGAAAAATTTGTATATTGTTTATTAATTTTTAATTTTTTTTAAAAAAAATTTATTAATCTTAACTTAGGAAATAGTTTTGAAATAATTTTTAAAACTAATATTGTTATTAATATTGTGTGCCCATTAGTCAAACCCGGATAATTGAAGACCGTGTCCGGTCTTTCACAACTTTTGCAGATTTTGTCCGCGAATTACAGTTTCTATTAAATCTAACCAGGTTGTATCCCCTAACTCTTGTTAAAGTTTATCAAATATTCTATTCTATTCTATTTCATCAATTGATAACTTATATTTAGATCATATTTAGGGTGTATTTTAGATCATATTTAGTTATATTTTTAGCTTGCATTACGAGATTCCAAATTGTTTTTATAGTTGTTTTGGTAATTTTGGTGGTTCCGTATCTTTTTTTTTTGTCGAAATGTACAACTTTATATTATCTACAACTTTATTTTATGAACAAGAACTATATTAGCAACTTTATATTATTTTTCATAATTTTTCAAATCGAACCAAATAAAATACAAAAGTCTAATCCTACAAAATAAATTTGAACCAAACACTTTTTTCCCAATAAAATAAAATTCTAAAAATTATATTTCCGTGATTTAATATTTCATGAACTGTATATCCATATTTAACCAAATAAGCACTTCAAAGTATATATAATTATTTAAGCAATTTTCCACCCAAAATATTACGTGTCCCATATTATCTTGAACGTTTGATTCGTAGTAACGTACGGCTTTCCATAACTTGCAACATATTGGACGTGTCGGGTTGCGTCTTCCATGGAAGCTTCGACCTTCTCTTTTCCCATGTGCCTTCTTCTTCTTCATCTCTTCGATCGATCTGTTTTTAATTTTTAAATTTCGTGGATTACATATTTAATTTATTTTGCAAGTTTAGGGCTTTCTAAATTAATTGTTTTGTTGGAAGATTTCGATGACTTGTCCTCTATTCGGAGCATAGAAACTTCCTCTTTTGGGCTCGATTAGTGTTACCCAAAAAAAAACAAATTAAAATTTAATCAACATCATTAGATATATTATTAATCTAAAGGGATCTAAAGTAGTAATTTTGGGGATCGAGAAAGGTGCGCAGGGTTAAATTTAGCTTGATCTTTGTGCATATGAAGCAACAAAGAAAGTGTGAATTATTTTAACGATCCAAAATTTACATGATCCATATTTATTAAAAACGTTTTTTTTTATCTTATGTCATAAGGGTATAGGATAAGACCCCGAATTTAGAAAGCAAAACCCTATTTTAGAAATCATAAATTCTTTAAAAAAAACTCTAAAAATAAAATCATTGATTTCTTAATATAATTTGGTTCTAGTTAGAAAAGTCGTATTATAAATATGCTCAGAGAAAAGATTGTAGCATTAGAAAGTGGCATTTTTTAAAAGTTTCGCTATAACCACTTGTGATTCATCATATATAATATGCTACTTGTCATGTGACTTGAATGTTTACATTGTTATGAAAATTATACATGTATCTGATATAGCTTTTATAAAATAATCTATGCTCATACACAAAATCGACTTGGCATAATTTTTCTCATAAAAGCCTGGATATTACGTTATTTCCCTCTTGTGTAAATTCTACTCGTATTTGAGGCTTTTAAAGATCGCTCATTTAAGTGGGGGCAGTAACGGAGTAGTCTATTTACACTTTCCAGTTGAAGATGACCCATTTACTTGCTTTTCATTGGCACCTCTTCTTCTTATGCTAATTGTTAAGCTCATCCCCTCCGGAGAGATCTTTTTGCACTTCTTGATCAGGCGACTTAGCGTCTTCCTTATTCGTTTGGAGTTATTCGTATTTGTTTTCTTAATGCCGGTTTGTCTACTTTCAAATTTATCGATCTACTAAACATATTTAGTACATTGAATTATTTCCTTAATAACATATAAAGGAAGATAAGAAGTTTCTTATAACAAACTGATACGGGAGAAATATCAAGTACCAGGCCATCTCGGATCCGTCGTCGTCCACGACGATATGAGAATTAATTTTTATATATTTATATTTTTTATTTTTGCATTTTTGGAATAGTAATTTATAATTTCAATCTTATATTTAATTTATGTAATTTTTATAAACTAGAGCATTGCTCTCTTTCCGGGTTTTCTTTACGGTTCTTTCCCGGGACGCTTTTTTTGAACCGTTAGGGCTTAGGTATAAATACTCTTGGTGTAATCCTCATAATTTATCCAAGAATTAGATTTGCCCTAAATTTCTCTTAGTTTGTCAGTCTTCTCCCGTGGCCACCAACCACGCTATTCCGAGTCGGAATCCACACCGGATTAGGCTCAAACCCCTTGACCAACAAGGGTTCGATACGCTGATCCACACCGGGTCCGTATCATCTGGTGCTTTCATCCCGAACATCATGTCGAAATCTGTGGTCGACGATACGTCCGCCACCGCCGGAGATTATTCCGATCTTCGCACTTTGATCCTGCAGTTGACCGATACCGTCGACACGATGCGTTGTGATTTCGATCTGCACAAATCCACAACCGCCAGTTTGCGGGAACGGGTCGACCGGCTGTCGAACCCTAGCCCTTCTGCCGCAGCGATCGCGTCGGCATCCAGCGCTAGGGTGGGCTCTTCGCTGGGTCCGTTCTCGCCCAACCCTAGCCTGCCGCCGCACATATCCCCGGGCTGGACTCCACCCTTCACGGCCCCGAGCGAGAGTGCGCAGGCCGTCGCTGGATGGACGCCCCAACATCTCGCGCCAACTACTGCCGCCGCGTCTTTCGCGGATTGGACGTCCGTGGCTCCGCTCGGACTTCGCTTCGCTTACGGCGGGGCGGGCCACGGTTCGAATCCGGGTACCTATGGCGCGGGAACTTCGCACGTGCCGCCCTACTCTACCGCCCTTACAGCCGAACCCGACCCTTTTCGGCAGGCTCCACCGCTCGCTCTTCGCGATGGGGCGCGCATTCCACCAGCCCCCGATCTCGGTCCTAAAATTCGGGTGGATCCGCCTCGCTTTAACGGGTCGGATCCGAATGGATGGGTTTTCAAAGTCCAGGCGTATTTTGACTATTTCAGAATTGCCGACCACGATCGTTTACGACTTGTTGGTATGTTGATTGATCACCCAGCTTCAGATTGGTTTCGTTATCAACGCCGGAACAATTGCGGCGATACTTGGGCTGCCTTTCTGCTGTCAGTTCAACAACGTTTTGATCCCTCATATTATGAAGACTACACAGAGCTCCTTGCCAATCTGAAACAGAAATCATCGGTTATCGAATATCAGACTGACTTCGAAGCTTTGCTGAATAAAGTGATCGGCGTTCCCGAACCGACATTGATTTCTCTCTTCAAAGCCGGCCTGAAACAGCCTATTCGTCGCGAGTTGAATTTACGGAATCCGCCGACGCTAGCCCAAGCTTTCGCTTTAGCCCGGGAACTCGCGGCATCGTATGCAGAAACCACATCACAATGGACCGCAAATCGGCGTCCTTGGACTGCCAACCCGCCGATTCCGAAAGCCAACACCGCCGCTCCTTCGGGTTCGACAGAATCCACGAAACCAACGGCCAATTCTAACGGTAATCTCTCATCTCTTCCCATTCGTCGTCTTTCTCGAGCTGAACGTGATGATCGTACTAAAAAGGGCTTATGTTGGAATTGTGATGAGAGGTACACTCGGGGACATCGCTGCACTCCCCGTTTTCTGGCAGTCTTAAGCTGTGAAGATAGCGATGACGAGGATGAGGTTAACAATACCGACGAGCTGGCCGTTCAAGGCGATATTTCTAGCCTTAATTCCATGGAGGGACTCCCTAATCCGCGCTCATTGCGCCTTTCGGGATCAATTCACGACACTCCGATTCAGGTTCTGATTGATGGAGGTAGTACCCATAACTTTATTCACCCTGATTTGGCTGAGAAATTACAGTTACCTCTATTACAAACGTCTCCGTTCCGTGTTTTTGTTGGCAATGGCGCTTACTTATTATGTTCCTATCAGTGTCCGGCAACTAGTATTATTTTGCAGGGTTATACTTTCTCTATTGACCTGTTTGTGCTCGCGGTTCACGGACCACAAGTGGTTCTTGGTGTACAATGGTTACAGACTTTGGGCACTGTGTCCCATGACTATGCTAAATTGACAATGCAGTTTGTCTTTAATGATACGACCGTGTTTCTGAAGGGTGACAGACAGTTGCCGAAACCGATTTCTATGTCCGCACTTCATTCTCTCTATGCGTCGGAAGGAATTTTGGACTGTTTTGAGATTATCAGTATTACGTCTGACGAATCGCCTACGGCACCAGATTGGCCATCAGACCTGGCGCCGGCCCTTCACGGGGTCCTTGATCGCCACCGTGCGGTGTTCCAATTACCAACGGGCCTTCCGCCGCGGCGCCCGTGGGATCACCATATTCATCTGCAGCCTGATTCTAAGCCAGTGAATGTCCGTCCATATCGATATCCATATTTTCAGAAATCTGAGATCGAAAGGCAGGTTAAATCTATGTTAGAGCAGGGTATCATTCAGCACAGTACCAGTCCGTTTTCGTCCTCGGCTCTCCTCGTCAAGAAAAAAGATGGCAGTTTTCGTTTTTGCATCGACTATCGCGCCCTGAACGGCATCACTGTCGCAGATAAGTTTCCTATTCCCACTGCTGATGAATTATTTGATGAATTGGGGAACGCCACTATTTTTACTAAGCTTGATCTGCGCTCAGGTTATCATCAGATTCGGATGCACTCTTCCGATATATATAAGACGGCTTTCCGAACACATGACGGTCACTTTGAGTTCTTAGTTATGCCATTTGGCCTGACTAATGCCCCGTCGACATTTCAAGCGGCTATGAATAACATATTTGCGCCACATCTACGTAAATTCGTCATCGTCTTTTTCGACGATATTCTGATATACAGTCCTTCCGTCACGGCTCATGCTTCGGATCTGGATACCGTTTTGCAGACTCTTCAGGATAACCACTTCTATGTTAAAGGCTCGAAGTGTTCGTTTGGTACATCTCAGGTCGAATATCTCGGCCATATTGTCACTGCTGGCCAATTGATTGCCGACCCGGCTAAGCTCTCCGCTATGGCCGATTGGCCTTCGCCCAAATCCGTCAAAAAGCTGCGTGGTTTCTTGGGTCTGACAGGGTATTATCGGAAGTTTATTCGCCATTATGCGTTGCTGGCAGCTCCGTTAACTGATTTGTTACAAAAAGATAAATTCGAGTGGTCCACCGTCGCCGAGGATGCGTTTCAGAAATTGAAGGCGGCAATGATGCAGCCGCCTATTCTACAGCTTCCGGATTTTTCCAAATCATTTGTTGTTGAGACCGACGCATCTGATGAAGGGGTCGGCGCAGTTCTGTTGCAAGACGAGCGACCTCTCTCCTTTTTCAGTAAAAAGTTGGGCATTCGTCGACGCGGGTCTTCCGCATATCACAGGGAGCTTTTTGCTATCGTATCCGCCGTTCAGAAATGGCGCCAATATTTGTTAGGCCGTGAATTCGTAATCCGTAGTGATCAGAAAAGCTTAAAGGAACTTTTGACGCAAGTAATTCAGACACCCGATCAACAGTTCTTTATGCGAAAGTTGATGGGTTATAAATTTCGCATTGAGTACAAATCTGGCGCTAGTAACCGCGTCGCGGATACGCTATCTCGTTGTATGATGGAGGATGACGCATCTCTGCGGCAATTTCTTTCTTTTAGCGCACCCTTACCTGACATTCTCCAGCGGATTCGAGCCGAGAATTCGACATTGGCGGACTTGAAGCTCTTACACGAATCAGCGGCAACCGGCACTTTAACCGCTCCTTTCCGAGTGTTTGATGGTGTCCTGTATTACGGACATCGCTTGGTGATTGGATCCGCTTCATCGCTTAAGGCGGATATATTATCTGAATTCCATTCGTCGCCCAGCGCTGGCCATCCGGGTATTGATCGAACTTTCCGACGAGTTGCTGAAGTTTTTTATTGGAAAGGCATGCGTGGGGATGTTAAGCGCTTCGTTGACTCTTGTTTAATATGTCAATCAACGAAGTATAGCACTGCCAAACCTGCCGGGCTCATTCAACCCTTGCCAGTCCCTCAACAAGTTTGGGATGATGTCTCTATGGATTTCATTACGGGATTGCCGCCGTCACGCGGGCATCAGACAATTCTCGTCGTGGTTGACAGGTTATCTAAATATGCACACTTTGGAGCACTTGGGCCGTCTTTTGATGCACCTCGGGTCGCCTCTTTGTTTGTCGAATTGGTGGTTAAACTTCATGGTATTCCGGCCACTATTGTGTCTGACAGAGATCCCGTTTTTCGGAGTACATTTTGGTCCGAATTACATCGCTTGAGCGGGACCAAATTGCATCATAGTACGGCGTATCACCCACAGTCGGACGGTCAGACTGAAGTAAAAAACCGTAGCTTGGAGCAGTATCTGCGCGCATTTACCCAGGGACGTCCACGTCGCTGGTCAGAATTTCTACCGTGGGCTGAACTCGCCTTAAATTCTATGTACCATGAGGGCCTCGGGATGTCCCCGTTCAAGGCCTTGTATGGGAGAGAGGCCCCACCGATTGCGCGGGTTACGATTCCAGTCGGACCACCGACCCCGGCGTCTGAGGCAATACGCGATCGGGAACAAATTCTAGACTTGATTCATGTTAATCTGACTAAGATGCAGCAGCGCATGGTTAGTCAGGCAAACAAGCATCGCAAGGACGTTGAATTTAATGTAGGCGATCGGGTACTCTTGAAATTACAACCTTATCGTCAGCATTCGGTCAGTCGTCCTCTCTCGGCTAAACTCGCTCGTCGTTTTTATGGACCATTTACGATTATTGAGCGCATTGGGCCTGTCGCATATCGATTAGAGTTGCCGGCGACAGCGCGTATTCATAATGTGTTCCATGTGTCCTTGCTTCGGCCTTTCATTCCGGACGGATCTCCAATTCAGCCGGCCGCCCTGCCAGCGGAATTTCTGTATGATCGACCGATTTCAAGACCCGTGCGTGCCACGGCGGAACGCGAAGTTATTGTGGATGGGGTCCCACGTGAGGAGTGGCTTGTCGAATGGTCAGATGGCGCGCCCGCCGAGGCTACCTGGGAACCGCGTGAACTCATTTTCCGTTCTTTTCCGGATTTACGGCTTGAGGACAAGCCGATGCTCAACGGGGGAGAGAATGATACGGGAGAAATATCAAGTACCAGGCCATCTCGGATCCGTCGTCGTCCACGACGATATGAGAATTAATTTTTATATATTTATATTTTTTATTTTTGCATTTTTGGAATAGTAATTTATAATTTCAATCTTATATTTAATTTATGTAATTTTTATAAACTAGAGCATTGCTCTCTTTCCGGGTTTTCTTTACGGTTCTTTCCCGGGACGCTTTTTTTGAACCGTTAGGGCTTAGGTATAAATACTCTTGGTGTAATCCTCATAATTTATCCAAGAATTAGATTTGCCCTAAATTTCTCTTAGTTTGTCAGTTTTCTCCCGTGGCCACCAACCACGCTATTCCGAGTCGGAATCCACACCGGATTAGGCTCAAACCCCTTGACCAACAAGGGTTCGATACGCTGATCCACACCGGGTCCGTATCACAAACCTAACTTGCACATTGAGCACATGATAGAAAAAACTTATAAAAATAGAATCACATAGGTAATTAAAATTCAAAGGACACTTCACAGTTCACACTAGTGACTGTCTTTTAATTTTACTTACGCTTTAAGATATATGGGCCACACTCAAATCCAGATGCGAATAAATGCATGGGCCTGGACGATTAGAGAGGCCCATTTTCATTCTTCACCCATACATTACATGTAAAATATTGATCTTATGCCTAACCAGTTTTTAAGCTTATAATGATGATGATTGATGAGCATATTTTATGCACAAAGACTAAAAGTGCATTAGATGCTCTATTTATGTTCCACATTTCCATTACCACGATTTCGGTCCCGGTTCCGCTCAGGAACTGGTGGCGGATCCATCGATTCTCCAAACTCGTGTCCAACCGATTTTAATCGAAATCGATTGAAATTGCGGTCGGTGTTTACCAACAAAACTTTCTGTTGACCAGATAACAAAAACCGCATTTGTGGTCCAAAGTGTCATCACCGTCGTTAATAGGCCTTCAGAAAGTCTATTTTTTATTTTTTAATATATTGTTGGTTGCTAGGTCCGTTGGAACTGGAACTGCCGATTCGGTTCCAACCACAGTTGCGATCCCAGTTTCCCTACCCCAGGAAACACGGAGCACATATCGCGTTGGTTTCAATCGGAACTAGTTCAAACCACAGTCACGATCCAAAGTGTTGCGATCACAATTTTCATTATATGGCCAACAAAAAAGTCTTTCTTTTTTTCCGAAACCGGCATTTGGCTGGTTAATGTTCCACGAGAACTGGTGATTTCGGAACCGGACTCAAATCTATCCCAAGTCACAGTAAAACAAACAATGAAATTTTGTAATACAATGGACTTTGACTTGCCAAAAATAAAAAGGACAAAAAAAAAAATGCTAGCCCTATCTCGTTGCAAATCTCCGCCTTATCTCCAATCCATCTACCTCATCAATTCATCATCATATTTCCCCCCAAATTCTAAATCGGAGCACTTAAACAAATTTTCAGCTCATCGCCGGCGAAAGAAAATGTCTTGCTCTCTCTCTTCTTCTCTCTCCCCCAATTCTCTACCTTCCCGATCAAGATTTCTCCATGATTCATCTCCCAAACCTTGTTCCGTTCGCTGCTCTATTGGAGGTTATTTTTTTCTGTCTAATTTCAGTCTTAGGGCACCGCAATTTGCGGCCATTGCAGACAATTTGCATCGGCGATGCTCAATTTTGAGTGTAATTGATGAGGATTTACATTGTTTTAGGTGCAATTGTGGAGCCGAAGATCGCGAGCACAGCTGAGCCGTTGTTGTTGAATGCGGTTAGAGGTTTGGATGTTGAGAGGCCCCCGGTTTGGCTCATGAGGCAGGCTGGGCGGTATATGAAGGCAGGTTTAATTGTTCTTCATTCTCCTCCTGTGTAATTAATTGCCTGCAAAAAAGTTGAATTTTGTTGGTTTTTGATCTGGTTCTGGCATTTGTTATTTTGTAGCTGTTTTTGGTTTGCTTGTATGCTAGTCTAAATCATGTTAGAGCATTAAGGCGGTTTAAATTTTGGATAGGTCGTTGACTTTCAACATTCTCTGCTTAAGCATTGGCATATCACAGCTTTGATTGGGCATTAGCCTTCTATCACATGTATTGAGTTTGCAGATGATCTGTTGGTTTGTAATTATGTTTATGTATGTATCTGTTGGCTTTGCATCTGTGTTGGGTGATTCGAGAATGTTATGGAATATAGATATATAGAATATAGCTAGTAGCTAGTATGATTCCTTACAGAGAGGCACATTTGACTTGCTAATATGTTCATCAGCATCAGGAAGGTGGAGTAGGAGAATCAAATTGAGGCCAAGTCTTAAAGAAGTTATGTGTTGATCTTGAAAAGCCTAGTTAATAGGCATTTCAATTTGATTAGAATGGAAAGTATAATGTCAGACTTTGTTGTGCCCTTTTTTGTACTGTAAACATTGTTCCTCTACTTATACTGATTCATTTAGCTAACAACTGCTACTCATGGTCCTAATTATGAAGTCGGTGGCTTTATAATGAATCATTTGGAGCTTGATTAAGAAAAATTGCAAAAGTTGGCATTGAGACAAGATTGTCATGGCGAAGAAAATGATGATGGTTTTAATTGGCTGATCTTTATTATCGTTTGTCCTGTGCACTTCCTTATAGGGTATGCATAAGAAAATTTCTTATGTTTCGTTTTTCAATCAGAGTTTTTGCTTGGCATTTGCACATCTCTCTGGTGCTCAAACCAATATGTCAAATATCCTTGGATCTAATGTTTGATGTTTTTCCATACAGAGTTATCAACTCATTTGTGAGAAGTATCCGTCTTTTCGTGATAGATCAGAAAATGCTGATCTTGTTGTGGAAATTTCTCTGCAACCATGGAAAGTGTTCAAGCCTGATGGGGTAAGTTCATTGTTCGTCTAATTTTGTGGCATTTGAACAGTTCAGCTTTTGCTTCTGCTAATAGGGCCCATATTAAATAGAAGACTTTAAAGCTGGACATAGCTATAATTTGATAAAGAGCTCCTAGGTAAAATACATATCTACATGCAAAAAAAACTGGATTACGTTATTGCAGAAATTGTTCTCTTGCCCTGCTATTGCATTATGGTATTTCTTGTTCCTTTCTTAAATTGGTGTCCTTTTCATGTCAGGTTATCTTGTTCTCAGACATATTGACCCCACTTTCTGGAATGAACATACCTTTTGATATTGTGAAAGGAAAGGGCCCTGTCATATTCAACCCTTTGAGAACTCATGCTGATGTTGACCAAGTTAGAGAGTTTGTTCCAGAAGAATCAGTTCCATATGTGGGCGAGGCATTGACTACTTTGCGGAAAGAGGTCTGAATTTTTCTGGTGCTATCTTCTTGTTTCCCTTTCAAAAATTTCTGCTCTATTAACCTACACTGGTTCTTTTTCCCGTTGCCACAAAATAGATCCAATTACTAGTTAAACTGAGGAGTATTTCTACAATTTTGATGCACCTTTCTATTTACTTGTTTTACACTACTCTAATCGGCTTAATGATATATGATTATGGCTATCTAGAAAATTTCCTAATTTTCCAGTGGATGTGAAAAGCCTGAACATTTGTTTGTATTACTATTACCAGGTGAATTTCTAGTGTAGCAGATCATATTATGTGCAAAATAGTTTCTATAATTGCCCTATTTCTATCAATCATGACAAGTGATAACTCTAAAAGGAGTCAAGAATTTTGTTGAATTGATTGATTACATCTCTTCCAGATCATTATATGTAATGCTAGAGAGAAATGAGCATACCAGGATGAAGTGGACTTTGGAATATGATAATAGTCTTAAAAGTGGACGATCTCTGTTAACTCTAATCAAGTAGTTTTTATTTTAAAAGCATTACTTCAATAACTTGCTTTCATATTTCACACAATTTTTTATATTATGTTTATTTCCTCATGTTGAGAATCTGGTTTTACAAAATTTACCTCAAAAATAGTCTTATTTGACTTTTATTGTGTATATTACTCGCATTGTATTTCCTCAAAAAAAAACTCGCATAATATTGTGTATATTACCTCAAAAATAGTCTCTGGTTTTACAAAATTTACCTTAAAAGTAGTCGTATTTCTACGCATTCTGAATGTAATGTCTTTGTATCATTTTTTTTGGATTTATAGCTCTGTCAGGCATGGTAGCATTACAGAAGGTTTTTCCTGTCATTTCATTGAACGAAGTGATGTAGCTAGCTTAAACTATATAGACTTGCTTTGTTGTTACATAATATGTGTTTTCATAAGAGTAGCCTCTTCACCTTCAGAAAACTAAGTGAAAAACCTCACATTTTCTCAGGTGAAGAATGAAGCTGCAGTTCTCGGGTTTGTTGGTGCTCCTTTTACCTTGGCATCATATGTGGTTGAAGGTGGTTCATCGAAAAACTTCACAAAAATAAAGAAACTAGCTTTCTCGGAACCTAAGGTAACTTCTCACTCTTCCTATTTGCCTGATTTTAACTTGAAATTTAACTGTTTGTGCATATGCTAAATTGGGAGACTACCTGTGTAGTCACTTTGAAGACAATTTTAGAAGGAAAAAAAAATCCAATGACAATCGCCCAAGATAACACAAATTCCAATAATGCCTTTTGTAAAATATATGGAACCCAAATGAGTATGTACAAGGAATTTGGTTTTGATGTTTTATATACTTTAGTTATGTATTTTGTTCTTACAATAACACATGGATTTAAATAAGGGGAAAAAAAGAGATTCAACTGAATATTACTTGGGATCTAAACAAACCAATCTGGTAAGACCTTAGATCTAAACAAACCACCTTAACCCAAGGTTGCCACAAAGAAGCAATTTTCATAGACTTCATCTCGCACTTGATTATTTCCATTTGTTTTTCCAAATTGTCTATAAATACCAGTAGAGATTGGAGTCTATTAAAAAGAAGTATACTTGAGCTTCTAATCTTAACTTCCTTCTTATAGATATTACATGCTTTACTTCAAAAATTCGCTACATCAATGGCAAAGTACATAAAATACCAAGCAGACAGTGGCGCACAAGCGGTTCAAATCTTTGATTCCTGGGCAACAGAGCTCAGCCCAGTTGACTTTGAAGAATTCAGCCTGCCCTATTTAAGACAAATTGTAAACTCAGTGAAACAAACACACCCTAATCTCCCCATCATTCTATATGCAAGTGGATCTGGTGGCTTGCTTGAGAGGCTGCCATTGACAGGGGTTGACGTGGTCAGCTTGGATTGGACTGTTGATATGGCTGAGGGCAGGAGACGATTGGGTGCTGATGTGGCGGTTCAGGGGAACGTGGACCCCGGTGTACTCTTCGGGTCGAAAGAGTTCATAACTAACAGGATAATGGATACTGTGAAGAAGGCTGGCAAAGGGAAACATATATTGAATCTTGGACATGGGATTAAAGTTGGTACACCAGAGGAGAATGTTGCTCATTTCTTTGAGGTTGCATTAGGAATTAGATATTAGTGAATTCTTTTTTTTTTTTATAAGTTAAGCATCTTTTTTGGGATTGTATTAATTAATGCTAAGTGTATCATCAGTAGATGTCTTATGAGTAATTAACCCTGATTTGTTTGAGCTTATCTTGATGTTGAGGTTGAGAAATGATAAAATTCATCCTTTTTTGGAAATTTTTAAAACAATTTATAAGTGTATATGTATGTTTACTTCATAGTGCTGATTTAAAGTTTATTTGGCCTTGATGATCATTTTGTATTTACCACTCTTTTGATGCAATCCTAAACATGTATGTACTCCTTATATGTAACTATTTACTTGTCTCTAATCCATCATATAATATTAAATTGGTATGTATTAATCCTCCAAGTTCTTCAACTCATTGTATGCAATATAACTAGGCTTACATCAAATCCAAAGTCATGTCATAAATCATGTAACTCCATTTTTGTGCTATTGTATAAGAAAGTGGTTCTTTGCAATGATCTTGGATTGATGATGGTACACATACACGTGTGTGTACCAAAACAAACCATTTTTCTACTCCAAGATGGGGGAAATGTCCAATAATTGCGGAAAATGCCCTACAAATTATGGGAAAATTACAAAACTGAAGCTCTCATTTCCAGGAGACCAAGAAAAAGCCCACAAATCTATAAACTTCTGGAACCACTTCTTTAGATCCTGAAGAGGTCATAGAAACAGAAACAAAAAAAGAGGGATAGAAATTTTGATGGCAAGTCTTAGTTCATCTCCTGTGTTCTTGCCTTCAATTGAGAAGAATTGCGCATTCCTGAAGACCAGATCGGTGTTTCCCAATCTGGGTATTCCCAAATCAACGAAGAACATTCAGAAAGTTAGGATTAGATGTGGAATTTCAGAAACTGGGGTTGAGAAGAAGCCCAAGAACAGGATGGAGGAGTACAATACTGCCATGAAAAGAATGATGAGGAGTCCTTATGAATATCACCATGATCTGGGTTTGTCTCAATTCTTTCTCCTGTTTAAATTTCCTTACTTTGTTTCAAATTTCATGTTTTACTGTACTGTATTTTTTCTATTCTTATGTTTAATGAACTTTTTTGGAGGAATCTTTGTGTGATTTAGGATGAAAGTTGAAATTTGCTAAATAGTGAAGAATCTGATTTCTATTTGGCAATCTGATTGGATATGATTTCTTTTATAAATGAACTTTCCAATATTATATACTGTTATGCTTTGGTTGCTTTTGTGTACTCAACAATTGATAATGAGGGCAAGCTTCACATGTAAATCTCTTTTGGGTATGCTTTATAATTTGAGGTGAAAGTATGCTTTTTGCTTCATTATGTGATTTACATTCTCAAGCTTATGAAAGGATGTCCTTAAAGTGAAGTGATGTAAAAGCAAGAAGAAGGAAAGTAGAAATGCAATGATAAAGTGAAAAGGTGTGTCTGAATAAAACAGAAGGAAAAAAGATGTAATTGTGTTGCACTGTTGCTGTCTTGCTGAAAGTGAAAGAGTTTCATCCTTTTGTTCTCTTAAATCTTTCTTATTTGCAATTTGTGTAAATGTATAGGTGATAGAGTAGAGAAACTTGTACAAGAACAAATTCACTATGTTGAAATGAGTTTTTAGTGATTCCTAGGAAGAACAGTTTTAGAATCCTCATCATTGACCCTGTGAGGCTCCGCTACAGCGGAATCTGGGGGGTCAAGATGGGGGTACCCCTGCCCAAGGGAAAGGGGTACACCCGATAGACCCAAGAAAAAGTGAAATTCAGCTATTTGACAATAATAACCGAATTTAGTTAGAATGCACCAAAATTGATATAGGGACTGAATCCAACTCAAAGGCAGTGTATAAAAGCCAATGAGCATGAGGATGTGCCCCTAGTTTTAGAATCATGTGATTGAAATTTAGATGTACTTGTTTTGCCAAATGATTGATGTGGCTTTTGTTTGTTTAGGTATGAATTACGCTCTCATACATGATAATCTGATTGTTGGTTCCCAGCCTCAAAAACCAGAAGACATAGATCATCTCAAACAAGTAGAGAATGTTGCTTACATTCTAAACTTGCAACAGGACAGTGACATTGAGTATTGGGGAATCGATTTTGAGTCCATACTCAAACGATGCAAGGAAGTTCGCATTCGACACATGAGAAGACCCGTAAGCCACCTCTATCCCTTTTCTTACTCATCCTTACATTATAAGGAAACTCAGTGAAGCTTATAAAGAGAAAGGAAAGAGAATTGTAAGATTTCTTATGTTATTACAACTCAAAAAAAAAGAACTTTATTGGATAACCCTTGATCTGTTTAAAACAGCGGTCTTTCTAACACATGTCCTGAAAATTATGTTTTCAGAAACTAACAAAATCCTAAATAAATCAGCATAATCTTTCTAAATCAAGGTCTTTGTGTTGGCATGAATTGGGCTCGGACCTTACATAAACCCGGGATTAGATTAGGAAAACTGTTGCAACAATTAAACTCGGGTTTTACCCGGTATACACTTTAGTGATGGAGACTCTGGTGTATTCAAGGAAGGGTAAACAAAATATTAAGTTTCTCTGTTACATATGTTGTTTAGGCAAAAGACTTTGATGGAAACTCATTGAGAAGTCAGCTGCCAAAAGCCGTGTCGTCACTAGAATGGGCCATTTCCGAGGGTAAAGGAAGAGTTTACGTGCATTGTACCGCTGGACTCGGAAGAGCTCCTGCTGTTGCCATTGCGTACATGTTCTGGTTCTGTGACATGAATGTAAGTTGCACATTCCAAAAGAATGTGTTTCAGTTTTGGAATATGTTACTTGTGTTTTTTTTTGTCACTAAAACTTGCCATGTTGCACATTTTGTTATCATCATCAGCTCAAGAAAGCATACGAGGAGCTCACGTCGAAGAGGCCCTGTGGGCCCAACAAAAATGCAATACGTGGGGCCACGTATGATCTAGCCAAGAACGACCCGGGAAAGGAGCCGTTTGAGAATCTCCCTGAGAACGCATTTGAGGGAATTGCAGATTGGGAAAGGAAGTTGATTCAGGAGCGAGTTCGCGCTCTTCGTGGGACTTGAATTGGTGAGTAAAGCTCTCTTCTTTTTTTCCTTTACATGGTGATGCAACACAGGAGTTTGAGTTCTGATGTATATGTCATTTGTGCAGGAGCATTTATACACTTTGATGGCTATAGCCTATAGTAGATTGTGAGTCAAGAATATGAATCTTGAATAAATCACAGATCATGGCTAAATCTAAGCTGAAGATCCACGCAATGAACAAGCAGATCAACACTTTATTGTGAATGTATGGAGAAAGGAGGCAATGTGTGTAGGTAGAAACTAGAAAGAAAGTT
This sequence comes from Fallopia convolvulus, assembly GCA_964016875.1. Lineage (NCBI taxonomy): Eukaryota > Viridiplantae > Streptophyta > Magnoliopsida > Caryophyllales > Polygonaceae > Fallopia > Fallopia convolvulus. The sequence goes on from OZ024725.1 coordinate 62,195,743, forward strand.
GTCTTTCTTCATGTGGTTTATTGAGTCACTCGTAAAATTTCAAGCGGTTCTTATAATGCATTTTGGAAATTCAGAAATGAAACTTCGGATTTAATTCTTGAATTTTTAAATGAACTGTCCTAGGTTTAAATGCTGTTCAATTTTGTGAGGGAATTCTGTGAGTAAAAATAAAAAAATAGCCTCACCTGGGGTTAGTTGCATAAAATACCTTAATTATTTATGATTGATTACAAGTGATATCAATGCTAAATACATAATCATCAATGTTAAAAACGAACGGTATCTCGTGAACTTGAACGATAAAAGTATCACCAATGTGACCTAAAACTAGTGATTGAAATCCACACTAATTTGTTTTTGTTAGAAAACGGAGTAAAACTCTTGCGGTAAAATTATTAAGCAAAACGCAACTTAGTCTCCTATCGGGAACGGTACCAAAGCTAATAAATGTGCAAAGCATTCATGTTCATAAAAATTATTCAACTCTAAGGTGCTGAAATATTTGAAGAATGATTAGCTAAAGCATCTGCTACTCAAGATTTTTTTATCACCAATGTCACCTAAACTAGTGATTGCACCCCACACACTAGTTTAGTTGATGCTATTTCAGATGGGCCATGTTTTGCAACTATCCCCAAAAGTGGGGCTAATTTCTGCAATTTTCCCATTTTGTGAAAGGAATTGAGCCAAATAAAAACAATGATATATAAACGCAAGAAGTAATTAGACCATAAGCCCATTGGAATGGGGAAAAAACAGATCAATGAACACATTGGTTTAGTAAAAAAAAGACAAGACCAGAGAGTAGCATCAGCCATTGTATTTGGGCATCGATTGTTTGTACAAAACTAGAGAGGGAAGAAGCTTATATAATATAGTTCAGAACTTAGATACAAGGATGGTTCCACAGCGCGAATCAACTCATATCCGCGAGCCTTTATTACCTTGTAAATGCTGAGGCAAGCAATGCTGAGAGCACTTAGGAGCGCTCAGTTGGGCATTCCTTTTCATACACTTCACTGGCGTACTTCCAGTTTATGACTTTCCAGATGTTCTTTAGATAGTCAGGCCTCACATTTTTGTACTGCAATATTAGAGAAGGACCCCAAAAGAAAAGGTTATGGAGTATGAAGGACCAAAAGGAAAGCATATAAAAACATATGCAATAGGCATTCAACATATAGATAAGTTCATACTAAATCCAGCCATCACTAGCTAAAATGTAGGGCTTTTGCTATTTTTGTTTTTTTGGGTCACTAAAATCTTTTGAGCTCTGGTAAATTCAAATGAATCACAAAAAAAAAACTGTGTATAACCAATGCAACATATTCCCTTTTCTCAAAACAATGCTAGAAACATGTTTATAGCATTCTGGCAAGATACCCTTAACTTGAGTCTCTGGAAACATGATTTATGGTACCTATGTCTGGTCCATCATGTATACTCTGATAACATTAAGGTGGCATGCTGATTTGTGATCTTTCAACACTAGAGTTACAAAGAAAACCTTTTAACATAGAATAGGCCAGGTGATATGTTTGAAAATAACCAAACAATAAGTTTCGATTAAGCCATTTTAAGGTATTCTGAACCTATGTGTCAGAATTGACTAAGGAATCCAGATCAGGAATGAGAGTGACTAGGATACCTTTTAACATAGAATAGGCCAGGTGACATGTTTGAAAATAACCAAACAATAAGTTTTGATTAAGCCATTTTAAGGTATTCTGCACCTATGTGTCAGAATTGACTAAGGAATACAGATCAGGAATGAGAATGACTAGGATATATCAGAACTCCACAACAAAATTCAAGAGCAAAAGAACAGGTGAGCTAGGATTAGAAGTTACCTGCAGGTAGTATGCATGCTCCCAAACATCTATACCAAGCAAGGGAACCAAATTTGCTCCTTTCGTTACTAATGGATCCTATAAATATGATACATAGACCTGTTAAGTAACAAGACTACAAAAGAGCAAGAATATGGAGTAAATTTAGAATTACTAACCTGATTTGCAGTGGTTTCAATCACAAGCCTCTTGAATCCCTTATCCAGGCCAAGCCACTAATCCACAAAGACATACGAAGATGAAGAACACAAGAAAAATGTAAAGCAAATGCTGCATATTTCTAAGCCAACAAAACAATCCTACATAAATTGAAACAAATGTGGTATAAGAAAAGAAACAGGCATCATGACAGAACTTACCACCCAGCCTGATCCCTGCAAGGCAGCACCTTCAGCACTCATCTTCTGGATCAGAGCTTCCAAGGAACCAAAGTTGGCATCAATAGCCCAGCCTAACGAACCATGGGGAAGCTCACCACCTCCATGCTGCAAACAAATTAGTCTTATTAGGTTCTTGTTGATATAGCCAGAATTTCAGGACCAGTAGGAAAAACAGCTACCAAGAGAAAAAGACTTACGCTGACTGGAGTAAGATTCTTCCAGAAAATTGAGTGGTTTATGTGACCTGATTGAGACATAAATTCATGGGATGAAAATATGGCAGTGAGAATTCAATTAATTAATTTGTTGAAAAATACTAAATGAAGCAAGACCAGCCAGATGAAACAGACCATAGAAGGAAAGAAATATTCAATGGAATGCCACATGCAGGTGCTTAGGAAGAGGATTTTCCTCCTAGATAATTCCTCTCCTGATGACTCTAAAACAAGTGAATCAAACTGCTAGTAATTCAAATTCTCATTTAAACATGGAGAATTGTTTGTGAAACCGTTCAGATTTTAGCCAGGAATTAGCTAATAAACATGCTAGATCGATTGAAGAACAAACCAACTAAGCTTCAACAGTGGAAGGACTATTAAAAATGGACCTCGAGTGCCAAATCTTACAGAAAAAGTAAAATTACCAAATCACGCCAATCAAGCAACAATCGATTGCAGATTTCAAATGACGAAACATCATAAAACCTCCCAAATTGAAGAAAATTTTCGGTCAATTCACAATCAGTCAATAATTCAAATTCAATCGCGATAGCAACAAACACCAAAATCACAGCCTATCATTTCATCATACGCATATACACAGACAATCAAAGGACATACAAAGAGAAAGGAGAGACTAATTAATACCTCCGCCGTTGAACTTAATCGCGCTCTGCAATTTGGCAACGGAAGGAGCATCGCCTTTAGCCATGGCGTCCTCGAGCTGCTCCAAGGCCTTATTGTAATTGGTAATATAGGTCTGATGATGCTTCTGGTGGTGTATCTGCATGATTTCGCCACTGATCGCCGGCTCGAGAGCGCCATAGTCGTAGGAGAGGTCAGGCAAGGTGAATGTCTGGAGAGATCGGGACTGGAGAAAGCCTAATCCTAGACGAGCGTTAGCTAGGGTTTTCCCGGATGCCATAGCTCGGAGCGCCATTGTTCTGGACTTTCGGTGGAGATTGGAGAACGTTCTTGTGGAGTGTGGTGGATGATACAGCTAAGGCGAGTGAAGTCGTGGCGGGTTTTATAGTAAGGGTTCGGTGGCGTTGCCACGACACGCGTTCGATTTTCATTTTCATTTTCATTTTCATTTGTATTTTATATTTCATGTAATTTTGATCTTCGACCGTTTTTGACTTTTTAAGTTCAGTGTGCGCTGCAGTTTTGGTGAGATTAAAAAAAAAAAGGCAAATTTTAGAGCTTTTCCTATAAGATTAAGGGTAAACTATAGTTCTTAAAAATTAATAAATATATATATATATATTTTAAGATAAAAAATAGAAATTAATTTTGTAAAAAAAAATGATTAATTTTTAAAATTAGTAACGATGAACTCACCATTGGTGGTAAACTCCGGGTACTTGAACTAGTCGACAAAGCGTACGAACTAAGTAAATCGGCTTGCACAGATCTGCTCAACCTAGTGGTAGAATGGTAAGACTTGATTTTTCATCTAAGTGTAGGGACAGAGACAAGAATCAAACTTATGACCTTTCAACATTTCCAATGTCTCTTACCACTAGACCACCCATATAAAAAATATGTATGTGTGTGGTATGATCTATATTGCTAATTTTTGGTTTAGATTTACAATTATGACTCAATTTTTATACAAAATCATATTGCAATAATGGATTGTGTGAGCAATATACTTTAACATGACATTGGCAGTGGAGCACATGGTATATTGAAACCATAGTTTTCACTTTCATAGTTTCATTGAAGACCCACATCGTTTATCATCACCATCTCAATGATCAATCAAGGCCAACCACGTCCAATCAACATGCTTATAAATTGCCATACTTATACAGAAAATCGGACAGACTAAATGTCACAAAGAAAGCTTTGATGTCTCTGGAATTTTCACATTTCCAGTGGATGATGTACTTGGAAAACTTGTCAATGCTTTTCCCAAACCCAGCGTTGAAACAACACACAAAATTTCATTATAAAGTTTCTAAAGAAAGTAAACAGGCAAGGATCAAATAATAAGGGCAAACACATCAATACCAACGAATTTGACTAACAACATATTACATATGCAATCATGTTTTTATATCTGTACTAAAACCAAATAAAACAAAGGGCAGCTGCTCCCTCAACACAAGAAACCTCTCCACAACAAAATGGTTTTCAAACATCACCAACCTGTACCTTACCTTGAAAAGTTGAGAGGCTATGAACTTCCAAACAGAATCTTTACCGGAAACCTCATCTTCTTCGAAGAGGAAGGCTGCCGATTCTCTAGGGTGAACGAGTATAAGACGATTAACCCATTTTACATATTAACTTTGAAATTCAGTATAGGTCCCTTGGAAGCATCATCATGTAGACAACTTAGTACCGCTTTCCATTTTCATGAGAGCATCCGATTCGTCACCCTTGCCCTAGTAGATACGAAAACAAAGAGAAGTCTCAAAAGATGATGTAGAAATATAGGGTTTAAAATTTTAAATTATACTACCTCCATTCAGCAAAGATTGTAATTTTTGTATTTAAATCTTGTGGGGAAATGTTTGACATTTATTGGTGACTTATGTTTGATTTTGGAAAGTACACATATTGACTCTTTTGATGCAAATTATCTTTAGGAAAAGTTTGTAGTGTTTTAGAATTCCCTAATGGTTGTATCAAAGTATTAAAATGACAATTTTTAATGGACAGTGGGAGTGAAAAAATGGTACCTGAGTCATCTGTGTCAATGCTTCAGATGATTTTCTCTGACCCTCAATAGTGCAACGATAAGAATAAAGAACCATTCCAACAATTGCAATCAAAATCCCCAAAATGTTCCTCCAACTGAACGGGTCATGGAGCAAGATGTACCCAAAAGCCAACACTAGGCATGTTTTCAGATGCCCTAGTACTTGGTAGGTGACAGGTGACGTCTTTCCAATGACGAGGAAAGTACTGAAATTAACAGAGACGGAAATCAAGCAGGAGAAGATGATGAAAACCTGCAACAGGGAAGATAAGTGATTACTCTCATACATAAAAATTGATATCAAATAATTAGGTCATTTTAAAAAAATATCTTACGAGAACTTCTGTGGTGTAATTGAAAGCAAAAACGTTGTCGTTTGTTAGCAGCTTGTCCAGAAAAGGTCCAGTGAAGAGCAAGGTAGCTGCTTGATATGGACAAGATTGATAAAGGAGCTGAGTTGAAGATACTTTGAATTTCTTCTGGATTGTATTAGTCATCTGGAAGGCCAGTGGTCAAGGATTTGCAAATGACAAAAGTAATTGATACATTAGCACACAAAAAAAAGAAGCAAAGATCTATCAGCAACCTTCTGAAATAAAAGGCTAAAATGTCATATTGGTCAAAGTAAGCTGTATGATAACTGCAGGAACTTTCAAAATGGCTCCAGCACTACTAGTACCTCAGGAAAATTAAACTAGCAGCTAATAAGTTAATCACATACCATGAAGTTACAAAAGCATCCTAACAAATCATGGTCTTACCATTAAAGAATTTTTGCTGTAAGAATATGGTTTTTTTTAGCCTTTACAAGAATGCAAGGTAATAAAGAGAGGTGCTATGTTTCACATCAGAATTTTAGTCAAAATATCATCAGCATACATAAAGCACTGATTCCACTTAATCTCATATCACAGACTCACAGAGGTCCAGATTGTAATATTCAAAAGCTCTTCACAGTGATGGAAATGGCAGATTTCATAAAGTTAACTTAAAACAGCAAGGATGAGAAACTACATGTCCTGAGTTAAAAGGAAATATGTTCTAGTAGTGGGAGAGAGAAACCATGAACTGCATTTTGAAACAAGAAATGTTCATTTTCAGGAAGTCTGGTTACTGGTTAGTCCATTTTCAAGGTTAGGAAGAACTTTGATTCACCATAAGATGGAACATTTCCTTCCATTTTCAAAAAATTAGTGAAATAGGTACCCACATATTAAAACTTCTCAGACACATGCAGTTACCATACATGTGCAAACATAATGAGATATAATGTTAATAAAGAAGATAATAGATAAGGATACGATTTGTGCAACGCATGTTGTCAGGATGGCAAGAAGCGATAAGAAGGATCCCAGTGCATTCAGCTGCAGATCTGTGATTGTAGCAATCCCAACTCCCAAAAGAAGTACAGCAAGAGAAATCTGAATGCTCCGACTGGAAAGATAAAAATGACAGATATTTCATTAGAGTACAAACACAACAACAGCCAAGCTATAAAATAGGAAAATAAAACATCCAGTATCTGTGGAAAACTGAACAAGAAGAAAAGTGTGAAGAAACAATGCATGCATTCAACGTCTCTAGGAGATGAAATGAAATTTATACAACTTTGTACACTAAAAGTTGCTAATCTGCTGAATACATGCAGAGTCTGCTGAAAGGGAAAAGGGGATGGGCCTGGTACTTTACTACTTTTTAAGACCTTCTAACTCATCTAGAAATTGTACACACCTTAGTAAAGTTCGGAAACACCAATTCAAGTATACGAGTCATCTTTTGATTTTGGGGCAAGACAAGTATATATAACCCACATCAGTCAGCAAACTGAGCACAAGAATGACTATAAGATTTAAGTTTCCACCCTTAAAACTGAATTTACTCACTATTTATTTATTTTCTGCTTATTATTTATTTATTGCTCTTATTTTTTTGTTGGTATATATGTAAAACATATTCTTCTTCTTAAAAAGGATTATATTTAATTTGACATGGTTGGTAATTATATAGTTGAAGATATAAATCTTGTAGGCTACCCAGAATTCAGTTGAGACAAGGTGAAATTATACAGCAGATACAAGAAACTGAATATATTACCTATGTGGCTATGTTTCTTATCAGAATCAGTATATTCAATTATGAATTATCCATTCCACAATATGAATTTCTTTGACGAATTATAGGTAATTGACTACATATTTCCATTATTTCATGATTTGATATATATGTTCTTTCAAGATAGCACATACAATAATCTGCTTCTGAAATTCACTTTTGAAAAATAATGGCTGCTCAAAAGAAAGCTGAATATCTGAAACCCAGGGCTTACCTGAACTTTTTTGTAAGGAAGACTGTCTCGAGAAATACAGTGCAAGGTATTATTGCCAGTTTTGTCATCTGCAAAAAAAAAAAACAGACGATGAAATAACTTAAATCAGCTAACTATGCAAAGAAAATCTTAAATACAATGTGTAATCTCAAACAGAGGTAAACAAGTCCCTAAATCCACTTTGCTCCATAGTTTTAATACATCAAAATCTGATTCTCCAAATACTAAACCTCCAAATCCTAGTGCCTTTAGACAGCATTAATTATATCTTTGTGTTTTATACACTCAAATATTTCACTCAGCTATAGTCACACACAAACTTCACCGCAAACAAATGCAAAAACCAATGACATGAAAGATCCCAAAACTAAGTTTCACTGAGCCCAAGTTTTATTATCCCAAGAGATGACAGAAGAGATGTGATATATTGCAGTGAGCATCTATGTTACCTGAAAAGTGGACATTCTAATTGGACATCATTTCCCATTTGCTGTTTCCGTTTCGTGTCGGAAACTTGGAAATGGACACTTGGAAACTCGTTTCATAGTGTCAAATTATGGAAACAATAGTTTGCTCATGTCCGTGTTATTTTCATAGCGCATTTCCGTGTAACAGATGAGCATTATAGTGCTTGTGCTACTTCTAGGAAACACGTATGAAGAATTCAAATGGCAATCAACTGATGAATATCCGATGCATTTGCTACTAAATTCTCTCTCCTTTTAGAATTCATCTAAATGTAGGAAAGAATTCATCGAAGTGTAGGAAAATGCAAGCACGTGTTTTTGCTACTTCTAGCAGATTGTAAATGCACATTTAAATCCCAAAATATTGTTTCTATATTCCTTAAGAAAATAAACTTAGAATCTTTATTGGTATTGAAATGACACGCAAATTATAATGTCATTTTCAAACATAACTAATTATTTTATATAACTCCGTTTGGCATGCCAAAGCGCCAAGTAATTTTTACAAATAAGGATTTTTTTTAACACAAATCCTTTCATCCCCTTTCTCATCCTGTACCAAAGAACAGCATTCCATTGTTAAAAAACCCAGTTACAAAGACCCACATTTCAATGCTAAAATATCATTTCCACAAAAAATGACATTATAACCCAAAACCACATAATAATTTACTTCACCAGACATAATCTTAATAGATTTTTCGCAAGTTATTTGCAGTAGTCAGTACTTGGTAGTGATAATTACCAAATAGAACAAAATACCAATAAAGAATTATAGTGATCTACACGAGTTATCTACCAAAAAACTGAACTTTAAAATAAAATAGACAATTCAAAACAACTTCTACCTGATAGAAACCAACAGAGTTAAAACCCAGGCTGAGATTCAACAGTCCAATGGAGATTCCATTTAGAACACCGAATCCCATCACAGCTCTTCGGTCAAAATCTTTGTGTTCAAAGAATTTCAGCTTTAGAGCCACGTGAAGAGAACAAAATGTGACTAGAAGATGCCAACTTGTCAAAGTTGTAGCTGCAGCAATCGAAATACCTTACAAGTTTAGACTCCCTTCCAGGATTTAATTAATATGAACAGAACATCACTAAATAATCATTCTTTGATTTTAAAAAATCAACCATTTTTTTGTTGAAGTATCATAGTAACAGAGAGACAGATGAAAACACTGAGCATTTGCCGCTCTCATGCAAGCTCCTCCTCATAATATCACCCGGACAAATGTAAGACTACAAGCTTTGGCTTACTGATATAAACTTAAAACTTCATACTAAAACTGCAACTGCAACGGTAAAGACAATATTTTTTCTTTTTGCTATTGCAGTGAATATTGAAGGTGAAAGGTAAATGGAATTTCTGCACAAATATTAGTTTTTTTTCATTTTTTTTGTTTAAGAATTAACTTACATGTATTTTTTTATTATATCAATGCATAGAAATAAACCATAAGACATTTTTGTCGCAGCATTAGTTCACATTAAATGCAATTAGATGCCAAGTGAAATAAAGTGACGGGAAAAAGGGCATAACTAATGACAACAAATTTTAATATATGCTTCTAATTTTGTTGACTCTGCGATATTCATACTAAAGTCTCGAATAAGCGGCAATGATATTGCTACCTTATATACCCCCACACTATTATTCACTTATTCACATCAGTTTAGGTGTAAAAAGCATGTTATTAGACAAATATTTGAAGGATATGTGGACTAGCTTCATACATTCAAATAGTAGAACACGTGAACTTCATAGTGCCATAAGTTCCAAATTTTTATTCATGGATAATTCTAGTTCAGTACCAGATTTCACTCCTAATGCAAGTTTACCTATGACTACTCCCTTCCAACTTTAGATATAGTCTCTTAAAAAAAATACCTTTCCGAATTGACTGGCTATACAGAAAAACCATTTTCAATTAAGAAACACAATAACATGATAGATTCTTTATATGTATATTATCATGAGACTTCCAGTGCTATATTCCAAAAGAGTATAGCTATATCTGACAAACCCTTTTTTGCAGAAGTGTACAAAATAGCCCATTAACCATACGACCAAAATCTTAGAATTCTATATGTAATTGATGCAATAATCAAGGTTTCAATTATGGCTTGTAGATACTCTTAGCTAAATCTGATTCTATTTCCCAATAATACCACATTTAATACATTTCACCCTTATTCAACAGGGCAGGCAGGAAATTATGAAAATGACCTAGTATTAATAATAGCTCCCATCTATAATTATTTCTTTCAATTTGAAAACATAATATGTAGAGGCAGGGACCATTTCAACTAGTAGCAGTAGTTTACTCAAGCAAATGGATCATTATCGTCAACAATCACAAAAGCAATGAAGGAGCTACGAAAAATCTCACCAAAATGAAAGCCTAGTGAGCTCATAAGCGCCTTGTTGCAAATCACAATGGAAACGGAGGAAAGCACCGACAAGCTCAGCGCACCAACGGTCCCCAACTGAAATCCTTTGCCTTCAGTCATCTTCGATTCTCTGCCTCCCACGCCTTTAATCGGCGATCGACGTTCAAACTCTGAAGCCAATCGAACTACGAACCCCAAAACCAGCATCATTTCAACCTTGAGTATACAAAAATAACAAACAAATCACAAGAAATAACCGGAAATTCATACCTCGGGAGAATACAAGCAAATCTGGAGAAATGTGCGCAGAGAAAGTCGGCTAGATCTGAGTAATGGCGACTTTGCTGCTGAAATAAGGGAGATCGGGAGAAAGTGTAATTTGTAAGGGAAGCAAGCAGGTGGAGAAAGGAATAGGGAAGATTTGGTGAAATTGGTAGTAGAATGGAGTTTTTTAATGAGTGTGGGAGATTTGAACTTGTGTCGCCATGGATGAGTAGCGAGAACGCCGCATTTACAGCGGGAGAGAGGAATTGAACAGAGGAGGAGAGAATGGAGAGAGACCTACCAACGACCGCGTTGAGATTCTTTTTTCCGCTTTTTCTATTTTCTATTTTCAATTTTCTTTTACTTTTACTTTTTTTTATTTATTTTAAAGGAAATGCTTTGCTGAGCTGGCGTGACGAGATCCGAGAGGCCTCGTGCAAGATCCGACTCGGATTGGTCAACGCGGTGTTGACCTGCTTAGTTAGTAGGCCAACTTGGATAATTAATTAAATAATTATTAAGAAATTAAAGTTGATGTCCCTAAAATTAAGGGTATCTTGGGTAGTGTCTCAAGATTTATTTTTTATGGTTGGAATTTTTTTGGTTTTTGGTTCATAATTTTGGTCACGAAAGAGTTTTCGTGTTGCTCGAACTTCGACTCTTAAGATATTTAGGAAGTGCTTAGTGTCGAGAGACGGCAAATAATGACTTTGAAGTGAACTGCTTTTAAAGATTGTTGTTGTTTCGAAATTTTAATCAGAATGGTTTGGATTTAGATTGGGTGGTGTTTTGTAAGTCGAATCGAATAAATTGGGGATGAAAGAAAATACAACGGTGAATTTAAATTTTATAAAATTCAACTTAAAGAAGACACCAACCAAAATACCTTTTAACCTAAGATCACCAATCAAAAAGTTTGACCCATATTAACCTAGTCATTTGACTATTAGTTTTTCTGACATATGTTGAACCTTAAAATGAAAATAATTTGTTAAATTTTATTATTTGGGATTAATTTTATTATTTTTATTGGGTTTATCAATCTCAAAGGCTCATATGATAGAAAAACCGTTAATTAATTTATTGCATGCCATCTAGCTGATTTGCTTAAGCAAGAAAATGAAAATAAAAAGACTCGAAAAAATTGAGATGATATGATATTGCGTGAAATCGAAAATTAAAATATAACGAAATCCAAACTAACTCAACCTAACGACAACTTAAAGAACCAACACTCATTTAATTGGTCTCAAATCTCAACTAATCCGAATTATCTAATATTAAACCTTTTTTCTAACGAATGTTTGATAGTACCCTAAACCTAAATAACTCCAGACGATCCAACTTACACTATCTAGTTTAATTAGGTGGGTTGGTGGGGGTATAATTGCATGTATATATTCAGATCGAGTATGACACTCCACCGACACTCTTCGAATAAACGTGGAAATGATTGGTCCTATGTTTTATAATCAATCAAAGTATATAACTAGCATTTTGTTGTTCATATTGCAAGAAACATGCAGACATAAGTAAATGATTACTATAATAAGACGACGATAGCAATATTAAGCGCGGAATCTCGGAGGTTAAGATGAAATACTCCTAATTCTATGTAGAGAAAAATGCCTTAAAAATCTGAGGAAACCACAAAACAAGGAAAATAACGAAACAACAGACAACAAAACACAAAAGACAAAACGACGAAAACTACAGTGTCCCAGTGAAACTTGATATCTTGCACTATGTCATGACATCTAGTTATGTTGGAGAAAACGTGTCTTCCCACATTAAAAGTACATATGATAAACGACTAGCTTATAAAGGATCGATAGTGAATCCCTACCCATTTGCTAAAGTTTTTGGATTAGACGGTGAATCCCACCTTATCCCCCCCCACCCCACCGACACTTCACTCATTCGGCCCCGGAATCTAACAGTCCACTATGCACTATGCAAGCTCTACTGAAATCTCCGGCCAATTGGTTGATGTCCCGTCTTATATTGCCCTTTCAACATTTCTTTGATTGTCCCTTATATCTGCGCAAATTCCCAAACACCAAACTCTCACACATGCATGCGAACCGACTCTCTAGACCAGGCTCCGCCTTTGCACATGCCCAAACTATCGGAGTCTTGATAATAGTTAAAGTAGGAGATTAGTAGTACGTAGTTTGTATGAAATTAAACATTAGATCATAAACTGGACCTTGCAAGATTGGTCTTATATCATCAATTTGATATTCGTGATCACTCCTTCAAGAATAGATGCTTGGTCGACGTAAGCCAATTCATAAGTTTATATCATCAAACGTGAGTTCGTCGTCATAACTTTTATGAACACAAGATTTAAAACCGCAAAAATATTTTGGTTTTTATAAATTGGATATTTTACAATTTATTTCGATAGCAAACAAACTATATATAAACAATTGTAAACCAACTAACTTTTTTAAACGTCACTCGTCAGTGATCGATCTCCAACGAACTTGCAAATGGTAGCAATAAGTTGCAACTAGCCAACCACTCTTCCATCTTTATATGCTTTATTTTGCAATTTCTTATGTTTCAATTTGTTCTAGCTATAGATGTCGGCATGCATTTTGTATCATATAATTCTAGAATATATATAAGTATATGGAACAAGCAATTTAACTAAGTAGTTACTAGTTAGATGCCTTCAGATATCTAGTTAAAAGAGAAGGATCTTATGAAGTATTTATAAGGTCTCTGTTTTCACTCTTATATATGGACAATGTTTATGTACTTTTTTATTGTATACATATACTCATAATACATGCATGCATCAAATTTTTACTCCAAATACTAGCATTGAAGCTCTATTCTTTTATTCTTTTTTTTTTAACTCTTTTTTGGAATGAAGTTTAATTTATTTAACATTGCTCAAGATATAACATAGGCACTATAATGTAACTAAAAACTATGAATGCTCAAAATAGTACGAGTTATATACTTTAATTTTTATATATATATATATGTATATATATTATATATATATATATTGCTCCAATTTCTTGTAGCTATTTATTCGTCTATAATTATCCCGACCCCGATTGATACTTCTTGAATCCAACTTGTTAATTAGAAGCTAGCTACCTAAAAACGTGTTCTAGTTAGATTGATGGAAGAATGATTGAATTAAAAACGACAATAACAAGAAGAAGACAATGATTTGGGACCAAAAGTCCATTGGAATTAAGCTTAGCCAAACTTAACTAAAATATTTTGTTATGATTTTATTAACGAGGGAACAAGTGTTTGAATAGAATTAAAACTAGGTTAAGTACTAGGGCATGGGCAAGAGTTCTCCAAGCATAATACTTTTTTAAAGTCGAAATGTAGACTTCATGATATTATTATAAAGTCCTAGCCACTTTGACTAATGCATGAAGTCCTAAGTGTAATGCTTAAACTAACCTAATTGGCCCAACAACTAATCTTATGCCGATTTAAACTAGCAATTAAAATAAAACAAGTCTGGTAATACTAATATGGCTGGGAAAACAATTAACATCTTTTAAAGTTGCTTAGATTGGTACATGTATAATACAAATATGACTAATAACAACATGTTAGTATTTTATCTTATCCAGTCACTTAGTCACTTACTTACTGCATGTAATTAGGTCTTTAAATTAGATAAACTAAAACATAACTAGCTTTAAAGCCTTAGGGTATTTGGTTCAATTTTGGCCTTTGGGTAGTACCGTACTCCAAGGTCACCGTTTCAAATCTCTGAGCGGCGGTTTGTCCTTTCTCTTTAGAATTGGTTAGTAATCACTTGTCATTCCTAGTAGATGTTTTAGGTGAGTCCAAGTAGTACTTGTGGCGGAAAAAAAATAGAAGGAGAAAGAAGCATGCAAGGTCTTGATCTTAACTTTGAAATACATTAATTAAAAGGAGAAAGAAGCATACACGCAACATCTCTTATATATATAAGAAACCCAAATACGAAAATAGAAGTATGCAAGGTCTTGATCTTACCTAGCTTCTAATCACCTCTTTGATTTTGAGAATTGCATGGCTAGTTGTTCGGTTTCATACTCTCTCTTTAAAGAATAAACATATTATCCCAAACCTAATTTCTAATTTCAATCAATCCATACATGACTTTCAACCAAAAACACCCCAAAGTATTGGGGGTCGATTGTCATTTGTCATCATAATATAGCCAAGGCCAGCTAATTCAATTCATTTGCTAAAATTTTCTTTTTCTTCTATATACATACAATAATGTCGACCCCACAAAGTCACAAACTTATAGCCACCCTTCCTCTTATCCATACTTTTCTAAAATCCCACACGCAAAATTTCAAAGGTCCAAGTTGCTTCCTTACTCACAAGATATTTTCTTACACACATCACATAAAAAAACAATCCTCGATCTCAAAAATCAATATCCAAAACTTTGTAATGGCAACTCTCCAAATGAATCATCATCTTCACAAGCTCAACCACTTTTCAAACGAGTCCTTGAGATTCAAGAAAGCCCCATTAATCAAACTCCAGCCAACTAACTGCCAAAAGCAAGATCCTAAGAAGCCGAAGCCGTCGAGGGCGGTTGGGTTTCTTGGTGGTGTGTTGAAGGTGGGGAGAGATTTGAAGGAGAGTTTGAGTCCTAAGAAGAAGGGAGATTGGAGCGACGTCGTTTTGATGAGCTTGTCATTTGCTGTGTATGTTTATATGTCTCAGAAGATAGTTTGTGCTTACTGTGCTTGGATGTCTATGATTAATTGAGTATATATCTGGTGGATTATGCTTAATTAGGTGGTTTTTGGATAGTGGGTTTTGTATATTTGGGTGAATTATGGAATAATAATTGGGTTTTGTTTATAAGTGTTTGGTTGTTATAACTTATAATTAAGTAATCCCTTGAATGTTAGGAAATATTGCTTGATTAATTATTGATGTAATATGGGGTTTAAATTTGTGTGGGTTCTAGGGTTGTGGGTTTATGCCATAATGTGATAAATGTTTGGTTTGATAGTGTGGTTGATTAGATTATTGTAGGAACTAGGAATTATAAAAGAATTTACAAATGATGATCATAGCATTTATATCATGTTTTAAAGTTATTAGAAATTAGTTAATGTGAAGCCTTACTGTCTTAGTTGATAAGCGTTCATGGTCACAGGTTCGATCCTTATATCTCGTTGCAATGATTTAAGTACTTGAGTGTCTTCTTATTATTAATCGAGTGGAGTTTTATCCTAAAACTAATTGACAATAGGAAGAGTAATTCAATAAATATATATACTAGGTAAATTATATCCTAATTTTTAGATGTGAAAATGTATTCTAACACGTCCCCGTAAGTTTAACTAGGGGAGCTAGCCCAGTTGACACTTGGACAACATGACAGAGCTGGCCTCCAAGTTGACACTTGGACAACATGACAGGGTTGGCCTAGGATCGAGAGGCCGTTTATTAGGCGAATATCTCTGATACCATATTAGTCTAGTGGAGTTCCATCCTAAAACCAATTGGCAATAGGAGGAGTAACAGTGGTCTAATTAACTCTCAACTTCCGATGTGGAAAGAAGATTCTCAACACGCCCCCGCAAGTGCAACTGGCCTGGCCCAGTTGATACTTGGACAAAGTGACAGGTCTAGCATCTCAATCTCTTTATAGCTAGCTCGGTGACAGTGACGGTTGTTGGCATATCAGTCTCTTTTTAGCCAACTCAACCTAAATACCGAGCGGGTAGCATCAACCACTAAACCCAAGCCCAAATAAGCCAGAAAATTGGCACAGTACCAAACCGCGAGCTCTGATATCATATTAAAGTCTGTGGGTTATAACAAGGGGTCGTGCGCATACGTAAGCACAATACACAAACCCAAGAGGTTCCATCCTAAAACCAATTGGCAATAGGAGGAGGAGTCCAAGGGTATATATGTTGCTAATTTTAACTCTCAACTTCCAATGTGGGAATGAGATTCTCATCACGCCCCCGCAAGTGCAAAAGGCCTGACCCAGTTGACACTTGGACAAACGGGTCGGGTCTAGCATCTGAATCTCTTTATAGCTAGCCTAAGAAACGGGTGGTGACATCTCAATCTCTTTATAGCCAAACGCAGCCCAAATAACGGATGGGTAGCATCAACCGCTAAACCCAAGCCCAAACAAGCCACATCTGAAATATAAAGAGAAACCAACCGAGTATTTATACCCTTGGGTCACTCCTACTGTTATTTGGTTTTAAGATGGAACCCCATAGGGCTTGTGTGTTGGGCTTACGTATGCGCACGACCCTCTATTATGACCCACATACTTTCACCTGGTATCAAAGTAGGTTTGGGCTTGTGTTCAGCGGTTTACGCTACCCGCCCGTTATTAGGGTTGTGTTGGCTAAAATGAGACTGAGATGCCACCACCCATCATTGTCACTGTCATCGGGCTAGTTATAAAGAGATTGAGATGATATACCCCGTTTGTTCAAGTGTCAACTAGGTCAGGCCAGTTGCACTTGTAGGGGTGTGTTGAGAATCTTCTTCTTACATCGAAAGTTGAGAGTTAAATTAGACTACATATATACTCTTGGGTTACTCCTCCTATTACCAATTGATTTTGGGATGAAATTCCGCTAGACTAATAAATGGACCAAGTGGTCTAAACATCTCAATGCCATTTTTTATAAGGCTAAATATTAAGCTAGTCTCAAATAAGGTTTGAAAATTAGGTATAAAGATCCTAGTTTATCAACGAGAAGTTGTCTCCTTCAATTTCTAAGTTTTGAATACTGATTTGGTTGCTTGTAATACTTATTTCCGCAAGTAAGTGCCTTAGTTATGAAACATGTTTTTCCTACATTGTTCAGATAATCTCAAATAACGTACCCGATAGTTACATCATTCTTGTTTTTTTTACTGATCCATCGAAATTTAGTGGCATTGACCAACAAGACCTAGAGTCTCCAAGTGAATGGGCCAATTGGGCCACAATGTAAGGCTATTGGGCCACGATGTAAGGCCAATCATATAGCCCAAAGTTGATTGGTTTATTTTTTTTTGAAAAAGGTAAGAATTTGGGTTCCTCCTTACGGAGGGCGCTCTAGAGCATCGAAATGGGAACTAGAAGTTCTTGGTGATTCAAAATTGCATCCAAAGAACAGTTGTGACCCAGTTTAGCGATTTTATCAACCACAACATCACAATTTCGATTAACATGGTTGATTCGCACCGAGTCAAACCACGCAAGCGAGAGCGAGATATCAAATATAATCACATCTGAATCTCATGGGCATTGTCCTTGTTTACGTATAGCTTTTATGATTGTAAGGTCATCCCTTCAATTTCAAGATTTCTAATTCTTTTATTTATTGCATAATGTATTCCTTCCCTAAGTGCAAGAGCTTCTATTTTTTTACCGACACTCCGCCATATTTTGTTGTTGAAATGCCAACAATTTTAGCATTTGAATCTCGAATTACAATGCCAGACGAGGGATCTCCATTTTGTAGTTTAGATCCATAACAACCTAAAAACACAAAAGTACAAGAGTAGACACCGAAATGCAAAAACTACAAAAACTAAGCAAAATGCATGCAACTACCTAAGATTTAAACATAAATATGTCCTAAAACTAACACCTAAATGTATGCTATCAAATTATCCGATGTTGCACTTTCGCAAGCTCCTCTTCAATAGTTTTTATTTGTTCAAAGGTATTTCCAAACGTGTGCTTGTTCCATCATTTTGCATGGGCTTTGAAGGTTTGTGTTTTTTTCAAAGGTATTTCCAAACGTGTGCTTGTTCCATCATTTTGCATGGGCTTTGAAGGTTTGTGTTTTTTTCACTAGCTGGAACATATTGGATCCTATAATCGGTACTATCCAGGCTTGTTTCGCTACGTTCTTATAGTCTTTCCTGTGCATCCACATTTTTTCAAGTTTAAATGGTTGGGATTTAGTGATTATTCCATTGTTTAGTGTGATTGCAATTTTGCAGTGATACGAAGAGGAGAAAGCGTAGTTTTTGGTGGCAATTTCCGAAAACCGTTGTAATATTTGATTGCATACTAGAACCCTATCTAGTTTTTCATAAACGTTGTCTATTTCCGTTTTATTTTTCCGCCACGTAAATTTGTTCCCAAGAGTCGGGATATCTATGAGATCACACTCATTCTTAAACTTTCTTAATCTTTCAAACCGTCTATGGTCTGTGTGAGCTCCTCCCTTTTTTTCACTAGTATCTTGTATTTCGTTCAGATCAACCATGATAATAGTAGGCAGGTTTAATACTTGTATTGTTTGTGTTAGTTGTATGTTTCTTTTTCATTCTCATGAGGAGGGCATATGCTAGGTATATTGAAATGGTATATTTTGTGACAAGTTTAGTGTATTTCAGCACAACGACTCTTCCTTCTCGTTTAAGAATTTCTATTCGTTCATTACTTAGTTGGTATTCTTTCCATAGAACGCATATACCACCCACACGACTATTAGCGGGGGACCAAACTATAATTTCTTTTTTTATATTACTTAGTTTAGTGTATTTCTTTGTTTAAGAATTTCTATTCGTTCATTAAGTGGACACCCAATGAGGAAATGGAAAGAACAAAAAGGGACAGAGGGGGTATATGATACAAAATGTATTATATATAATTATGATCTTTCTAATCTATGGCCTAAAAACATGGATTAAGAATCTTGTATTGGAAAGAATTTGCTAAAATGTATAATATATTATTATTTAATATATTTTTAAAAAAAGTTCATAAACTTTAATTTCTTTTAGGATTTTAGTTTGTAAAATAGGTATTCTAATTATATGCTTTTAGGGCATAAGTTAGAAAAACCACATCCGAATCAGACAATCCATCGTTATGCGGATAAGATCCACATGGCAGATTATATTTCTACCACGATGCTCGGAGTTGTGGCAATTTATATTTGTGGCAATTTATATTTTTGCCACGATCCTTAAGTATGAGTACCTAAGCTATGATGATTTCTAAATCATAAGCCATATATAATATTAGGCTTATAACTCAGTTTTAGGGTCACTTCAAAATCTGACATGTATTTTCTTGTAAAAATACTGACCCAAGCCTATCAATAATATAATGTTTTATTATCATCCACATATGATATTAAAGCTTTCTATCAAGTCAAGCTTTCTAATTCTATATCCTTATAATATTAGGCTTTCTAATTTTATGTCCTTAGGGCATAAGTTAGAAAACCCCATATAATAGTAGGCTTGTAACTTAGTTTTAGAGTCACTCAAAGTCTAGCCTTCTCTTGTAAAAGTACTCACTCAAGCCTATCGATAATACAATGCTTTATTATCATCTATATATGATATTAAAGCTTTCTATCGAGTCAAGCGGCTAGAACCTTTGGTTTATATCACAAGTTATCCATTTTGAGTTTCGTATCTAGTACCTTTAGAAAATATTTAAAAAATTATATCCTCGAATTAATATCAACTATCTACATCAGACTTGGTCCACATATCGGATGCATCGACATGCCGGAAGGCAGCTCACCTACCGCTTGAGAAGCCAAAGGTGGTTTTAGTCCACGGCTTCGCGAGTGGTGGGTATAGCTAGTATAAAGTACGCTTTATACTCAAAATGTCCGGTTACAACATAACGACGTTGGATCTCAAAGCTTCGGGGATCGACAAACCCGATGTTTCAGAGGTTAACACATTTGAAGAATACAATGAGCCACTAGACACGTTCATGTCTCGGCTTCCAAAGGACGACAAGGTGGTGCTTGTCGGAGGAAGTGCTGGCGGGGTCAATGTCAGCAAAGTCCTCCACCACCACCCGAAGAAGGTCTGGGTGGCCGTTTACCTGGCGGCCACCATTCTCAAGTCGTGCTACACGACGTGTGAAGCTCTTGAAGCGGTTATCGATCTTCACTCACTTCTCCTAATTTTTTTTAATTCTTAACTTATAATTCAACCACACACATACAAATTTTTGTGACTAGGGCGCACCGAATTTTCGTAAGTCGGATTGCCACGCCTCATGCCCGAAACTTCCGAAGCCAACATGCTTCCAGCAATCCGTAATGGGAGGGAAAGAGGCTTCACTGCTAGAGCGGGCAAAAATAAGTAATACGAATATAAATCATAAAATCAAAAGTCAAACTGTACTAACTCTTTAAATATAGTTTTTTAATTAATGGACTGCCTGTATGCAATGTAGGAATCCGCCCTCGGGGCGTCATTGGCTCGCCCGGGTCCTCTTCGAGCCATCCTCAGTGCAAACTTTAGTGGTGCGGTCAAGAAGGGATCTAGAGGAGCCATATGATAGTAAAGCTTTATATTGAGTCAACTAGCTGACTCAATAGTACCTTTAGAAAATATTTTCTAAAGGTACTATTGAGACCAAGCCCGGTCTGATTTCAACCTTGATAGCAAATGTCACCGGAGTTGTGGCAATTTATATTTGTGGCAGTTTATATTTTTGTCACGATCCTCAAGTATGAGTACTTAAGCTGTGATGATTTCCAAATCATAAGCCGTACATAGTATTAGGCTCCTAACTCAGTTTTGGGGTCACTTCAAAATCTGACATGCATTCTCTTGTAAAATACTGACCCAAGCCTATCAATAATATAATACTTTATTATCATCCACACATGATATTAAAGCTTTCTATCAAGTCAAACTTTCTAATTATATGTCCTTATAATATTAGGCTTTCTAATTTTATGTCCGTAGGGCATAAGTTAGAAATACCCTATATAATAGTAGGCTTGTAACTTAGTTTTAGGGTCATTCAAAATCTAGCCTTCTCTTGTAAAAGTACTCACACAAGCCCATCAATAATACAATGCTTTGTTATCATCTACATATAATATTAAAGCTTTCTATCGAGTCAAGCAGCTAGAACCTCCGGTTTATATCACAAGTTATCCATTTTGAGTTTCATAGCTATTACCTTTAGAAAATATTTTTAAAAAATTATATCCTCGAATTAATATCAACTATCTACATCAGACTTGGTCCACATATGTAATATCCGCTAAATTCTAAATAAAATAAAAATGGATATTTATCCCAATAAATTTTTTTCCTCTAAAATAGAGAATTTAACAAACTTTATAATTTCATATTATATTATGAGAGGTTATAGAAATTTATTACAATGACAATTAAGAATTTCAGTAAATATATTAAGCAAGTCGGGTACTTAATTAAATAATCTTTTTCTCTTACTATAAGAGAGTTTAAATATTTTATTTTCAATAAAATTAAGAACATATAATAAAGGATTATTAAAGTGGTAGAGATCTCAAATAAAAATAGATTAAAATAAATTTCGGATTTATTAAATAATGGGCTATTACAAGGCTAGTAAAAATACAAAAAAAAATAAAATAAAAAGAGGCAAGAGCCGGGACTCGAACCCGAGACCTCTTGCATCTCGCTCATAACCCACACTCCTCCAAACCACTATGCTAATATAACTTCACTACCAATATTACAACTATTTTAATAATAAGATCACTTTCTTCTTCTTCTTCTCCAAGAGTCAAAATTGAGTCCGATTGATGTGACGCTAAACCAATGCATGCTTCCATGGCTTCCCCATTCTCCATTGTAGCTTGCAAGACCATCCTAAATTGCATCATCTAACATCATCATCAAACTAGCACAACTTTGCCCAATCCTCATCAATTCCCTTCATCTCCATTGGTGAATTCCCATTGCCATGGATCACTTGGAGCCCCATCTTTGCCTATATAAAGGGCTGAATTTCTCCATTTGAAGACACACAAATCCTCTCTTCTTCCTTCCTAGCATCTTGCTACTCTTTACTCTCAATTTTCAGCCCAAATTTGTTCAAGTTACAAGCTGTTTTTTTCACCCAAACACTATTAAAACACCTTGGAGCCACCACCAATTCCCCTCCTCTTCACCCTTCGGTCCACCGCCGGCCACCGCACGTCCGCCGGAGCTTCTGCCGCTCACCGGGCGCCCGCTGGAGCAACCGCCGCCCGCCGTCGAGCCTCCGTCGTCCTCCTTGGTGTCGTCGCCCCGATCCGCCCCTCCCTTGGCCTCCTCGGTGTACTCTACGTACAAATTTGTAGAGAAAGGTCTAAAATTCTATCCAAGTGTATTAAATTATTTTAGTCCTTTTTATATAAATTAAATAGCCTCACAATGATAATTATAGATTTACAAAGTTAATCAAATTAAAATAATGGCCTTGGGATCTTGTTAGTTGAACAAGATAAAATCAAATAAGTAAATGATATTATACTAGATAAGAGCTTTTATGTTGCATATCAATTTAATAATAGTATAAATCTCAAGACATGGATATATTAAATAAAAATGTATATAGAAAGTATTTTCTATAAATTCTATTGTTTTAAAGTATGTAGCTTGTTGATTATTAAAGAATACCTTACAAGAAGAATATAAAAGAAATGAAAAAGGATATTACAATATGAGATATCTCTAAGTATAGAGATAACATAATAATTTAGACATGAGTTTTATTAAGTAAAAATAGTACATAAGTTAAAAATATTTTTATATAAATTACTATTGTTATAAATATGGAGCATGCTAGTTGGTTAAAAGATATTTTGCATAACAAGATAGAGGAGATAATATTATGATCTAAGTTATAGTTAAATAAATTATATGCTCTTGGTTATAAAATAATATTCTAAAGACATGATTCTATTATTATAAACTAAAGATTTATGGGGCAAATTATTTCAAGATAATAAGATTATGTTACCATTATATCATAATTATGGAAATCATAGTATATAAATTATGACTATTTATGGGAAGTACTAGAAAA
This sequence comes from Fallopia convolvulus, assembly GCA_964016875.1. Lineage (NCBI taxonomy): Eukaryota > Viridiplantae > Streptophyta > Magnoliopsida > Caryophyllales > Polygonaceae > Fallopia > Fallopia convolvulus. The sequence goes on from OZ024725.1 coordinate 62,219,157, forward strand.
GGACAACTTCTAATATTTTAATCTCTATTAAATATTGCATGTCTTTTAATTAAGTATTTAATAAGTAAATATTATAATAAGGTCATGTTATAATAAGGATATGGTTTGATAAAAGTTAATATTATAATAATGCTATGAATATGAGATATTAAATAATAAGGTCGTTTTAGACTTTTTACAATCCTAAGAAGACTTTACTAATAACTACATTCCTTATAATGTTGAAAACTATATCATAAAATTTTATAAAAGAGTTTCCTTGCTCACTTATATATTAATAAAATAACAAGTAAATTATAAAGGAATATTTCGTTAAATTAAATCATGATATTACTTGTTTTCAAGAATGATAAGGAATCGTATTAAAAATAAGTATTTTATAAGTATAAAAAGGATATTACAATATTTTAAAATAATAATAAGGAATATTATTATTTTATTCTCATCCAACTAAATTATTAATATAATAATTTAGAAAATTAATCTCTTAAGAAGAATAAAAGAGATTGGTCTTAACTTTAGAAGAATTCGGAAATTCTTAATAAAGTTATCGGATTATCTCGTGTCTTTAGGTCGAGTTTCCGTTCCAAGTCGTGAACAACGTTTTCCGCTATCTCGCTAATCCGCTATCGTAAAGGCAAAGGCAAGTGGAATTTCTCTTTGTAACCTTAATAAACTCGTTTCATGAAATTCCTCGATGGTGGGAACAACTTGTTTGCTAATAATAAAACGAACCTAGGAATATCGATTGCTAGAATTAATGACCCCATTGTTATCGTTATTCCGTTATTTAAATATTCGATAGGACTATTATGCTAGTCTTGTTTGTGACCTTGATTGTTTACGATCTCTTTTCGAGATCAGTTTGGATGGAATAGTAAGGGGTGCGGGCCTAACCCGACACCTCTATATAACCCACTAAAGTCGTATTGCCACCATGCATAAATTACGACTTGTCGATCATGATCCATGTTCGCTCCTACCTCGGAGGGACGTAAGCACTATACCTAAGTGCCGGAACTTTTGTTCCTGTCAGTGGTTCGGGCCGGTACATAAGCCCCCCACGCTCTTAAAATATGTCAACCTAAGTGTGAATTTTTCATCACTATACAAGATAAGTGCTCAATGCACAATTAAAAGACATCAAAACCGGACCGATCTCAAATGATTGATCCGGCTCTCGGTTCGCAAGGGCGCGAGAGGTTTTCAAAACTTGTATGAATTAATAATGTTCCCAACATATTTCCTACTCTAAAAGAAGTCTACAATCAAGTAGTTCTTCTCTCGATGATCGAGCTATCTCTGCTTGAGATACGCTCTCCTTCGTACCATTAACCTCACATAAATAAACCTTATCCTAAAACACAACCCGTTAATATCTTCCTCGATATTACTCAAATTACCGAATTACCCTTGGGAAGTTCCGTTCCTGCTTGCTTAGTCTCCTTAGACTAATTCCCCACTTCTGCATTTTTGCCTGGTATTTCTCGCCCTTCGCGACAAATGCCAGACTGTAGGAATGTACACCAAAGTCTCGAAGATGAAGTCTAGAAGGTTCAAGAAGCATTAGGCGATGATTGAAGGTCAAGGCAAGACGACGTTGAAGGAAGGAAGGAATTCTCATAAGAGCAAGGCATTCCGAAGATAATGCACCAGCTCTTCCTTTTTAGAACCAAGCAAATCATCATCATATGAGTTGTCTTGGAAGAACATACTTGTAAATTTTAAATTACGTCTTTTAAACCCTTTCCAAATGGTTTTACTTTCCGCTGCTACATTTGTAAAACGACTCTCAATGTAATGAACGAAAGTTCTTATCAATAAATAAAATTCCGCTTTTAGTCAATTTCATATTCAATTAAAGAACAAAGTCTGTTTCGAGAGCATCCTTCTTATTGTATAAATTATGTTAATTTGCACTTTATGAGTTCAATATCATTCTAAAAGCCTTGGGTGACTTTGGACGGTAAAGTCTGAGGCCACTGGCGGTAATACCCAATGTTGTAAATAGGGGTGTTACAACATATCGGATGCATCGACATGCCGGAAGGCAACTCACCTACCGCTTGTGAAGCCAAAGGTGGTTTTAGTCCACGGCTTTGCGAACGGCGGGTATAGCTAGTATAAAGTACGCTTTATACTCGAAATGTCCGGTTACAACATAACGACGCTGGATCTCAAAGCTTCGGGGATTGACAGAACCGATATTTCAGAGGTTAACACATTTGAAGAATACAATGAGCCGCTGGACACGTTCATGTCTCGGCTCCCAAAGTACGACAAGGTGGTGCTTGTCGAAGGAAGTGCTGGCGGGGTCAGTGTCAGTAAAGTCCTCCACCACCACCCGGAGAAGGTCCGGGTGGCCGTTTACCTGGCGGCCACCATGCTCAAGTCGGGCTACACGACGTGTGAAGCTCTTGAAGCGGTGATCGATCTTCACTCACTTCTCCTATTTTTTTAATTCTTAACTTATAATTCAATCACACACATACAAATTTTTTGTGACTAGGGCGCACCGAATTTATTTAATTATCTCTTTTTTCTTTTCTTTTTTCTAATACTTTTCTATAAAAATATTGTATAATATTTGTTTGTTTACGCTTACGTGGATAGGGACTAACTAGTTTTACGGAGTCTAGGTGCAACGAGACATGTCCCAGACTTCCTAAACCCACATGTTTTGCAGAAGCGTTGATCGAGCCATTGGTTCCCCCGTTGAACTATCTTTTGGAGGTACTAGTATTAACATACATGTATCTATCTTAATTCATAATTACATAATACTTGATTTGATTTAACATATTATTTTTCGATCCCAAAAACACAATACCACTCGTTGAAAGAGATAATGCAACGCCTAGGATATTCATGGAAGACGTCGAGGGCACTAGAGCTGACAATGTTCCAAGGATATTCATCAAGATGAGCATAGACAAGGTTTTCAAACCGGCCATGCAGGATCCTAAGATCAGTCGGTGTCCACCACGTGAGGTGTTTGCAGTCGACAATGGACACGGCGTGACGTTGGAGAAGCCCGGTTTGATTTCAACCTTGATAGCAAATGTCACCGGAGTTGTGGCAATTTATATTTTTGCCACAATCCTCAAGTATGAGTACTTAAGCTGTGATGATTTTCAAATCATAAGCCGTACACAATATTAGGCTCGTAACTCAGTTTTAGGGTCACTTTAAAATCTGACATGCATTCTCTTGTAAAAATATTGACCCAAGCCTATCAATAATATAATGCTTTATTATCATCCACACATGATATTAATGCTTTCTATCAAGTCAAGCTTTTTAATTATATGTCCTTATAATATTAGGCTTTCAAATTTTATGTCCGTAGGGCATAAGTTAGAAAAACCCTATATAATAGTAGGTTTGTAACTCAGTTTTAGAAACTCAAAGTCTAGCCTTCTCTTGTAAAAGTAATCACTCAAGCCTATCAATAATACAATGCTTTATTATCATCTACATATGATATTAAAGCTTTCTATCGAGTCAAGCAGCAAGAACCACCGGTTTATATCACAAGTTATCCATTTTGAGTTTCATAGCTAGTACCTTTAGAAAATATTTTAAAAAAATATATCCTCGAATTAATATCAACTATCTACACCAGAATTGGTCAACATATCGAATGCATCGACATGCCGAAAGGCAGCTCACCTACCGCTTGAGAAGCCAAAGGTGGTTTTAGTCCACGGCTTCGTGAGCGGCGGGAATAGCTGGTATAAAGTACGCTTTATACTCGAAATTTCTGGTAATTTATTTGATTAGGAACTTGCCTAAGTTTGAGACTGAAAGGTGAAAACTTTGATAAATAGTTAGACGGGAGATTGAGACTAAAAAATACTTTTTCCTGTTGGAACCCTAGGATTTGAGCCTGAGTTTTCTTTATTATGAAAGTATTTTGAATTCTCTTGTGGAATAACAATTGTCATAGAAACCTTAAGGTTGGGTTGAGTTAGCAAGTTGCGAAAGCTGATGTTTATTCAATTTAATTTTAAATTCGAAGTGCTTAAAGGTCTAAATTTTAATTTGCAAGTCACGAAAGAATTTAGCGATACATTAGACAATTGCCTTCAAACAAAGTCATAATTAAGATTGGGTAATCATCTTTTATAGTCTACCGAAGTATTATTATGGTGATCCTTAATCTTAGAAGTCTTTCTCTCATTAATTTCTCATATTCACTTGTCATAAGTTAGTTTCATAGCTAAAATCACAACTCAATCTTTTCTTATTTTACGATTTAATCTACTGATTTGACTAATACTACTTAGTCCCAGAGTTCGACACCTTAGTATTACAACCGATCTCGTACACTTGCGGGGTAGGATTTGGCCTATCACTTGGCTTGGCTAACGTTCGCTTGGCCGAATGGGATTGACTTACCACTCAAGTTAGGTAAAGTGGAACCCAATCGTGTTTGCTCTAAGATAAAAGAGGATCTTGCTCGTCAAACCTCCAAGGTTGCGGAGGTTTGTAATCCTGTCGAAGACACCCCATCGTTATTCGGATAAGGTTCACATGGCAATTTATATTTCTGCCACGAAGCTCAGAATTGTGGCAATTTATATTTGTGGCAATTTATATTTCTGACACGATCCTCAAATATGAGTACTTAAGTGTTGAGGATTCCCAAATCGGAAGCCTAAAAACCTATTTAATTATCTCGTTTTCCTTTTTTTCTAATATTTTTCTATTAAAATATAATACTTGTCTTTTTACGTTTACATAGAAAGGGACTACCTGGTTTTATGGAGTCTAATTGCAATGAGTCATGTCCTAGTTGCAATGAGTTATAATAAAATGTTGTTCTTCATGCATTGTTCACCCTTAAATGGATAGTATTAGATTGGTGATTTCACATAATATATCCAATAATCACGTCATTGTTATTTCTCATTGATCAATCAAATTTCAGTGTCATTGATTGACCAACAAGACCTAGACTCTCCAAGAGAAGGGGAGCCAATTGGCCCACAATGCAAAACCAATAGTTTGTCAATCCTTATCCTCACCATAAAAAAGGACTATTGGGCCACAATCGTAAGGCCCATAATAAAGTTTGCAATTGACCAAAAAAAATAGTGAAGTTCGCAAAAAAAAAAAAGACAGAGAAGAAGGCTAGTTTGGAAGAATCAAAAGGAAAGGAGAAATACAGAAGCATGAAGGGTAAAATATCCTCATCACTTCTTCAAGAGCCCAAAACATATAGTTAGTTCCAATAATGATGATAAATGTGGTTTTGTGGGTTTTAAGGTTGTGGGTTTACGCCATAATGTGATAAATGTTTGGTTTGATATTTTGGTTGATTAGTTTATTGTAGGAATTGTTATAGAATTTGCAAATGATGATCATAGCATATCATGTTTTAAAGTTATTTGAAATTAGTTACTATTGAGTGATTTAAGCATCTCAATGCCGTTCTTTTATAAGGGTTAAAACAGGTTAGCTTCAAAAATAATCTGAAAGTCAGCCTAAAGTATGTTATCATATGAGAATTCGAAGTTATGTGTTAGTCAAAATTGTCTCTAGATGAGAGGAAGTGATTGAATGTTGTAATTTTGTCAACCATTTGATTAACTTCTCTGAAAACTTGGGTGATTTGTACGACCATAAATTTTTCATAAGTAAATTAGAATATTAATAAATAATAACAATGACTTCGGTTTCATAAGGCCGGCTTCGAACATCAAAGACTAAGTTTATCGATGAGAGGTTATCTTTTTCAATTTCTATATTCTGAATATCGGTTTGTTTTGCTTGTAATACTGATTGGCGCATGACAAGAATAACTTGATCCCCTACGTATTTTTTTCCGCTCGCTCGGTTTGATCGATCAAATCCGTTTTACGTCTCAATCGGATACTAGAAATGTTCTTCGTTGAAATGATGATCCTAATCGAGTCTTTCTATACACACCGTTACGAAGACTCGAATTTAAATCCCTGGACTCATCCCACTAGATCAATCGGTGATTAGTTGAACTCATCATTGTACAATATCCATGAAAACATACAATTCAAACATCTTGGTTGACAAAAACTACAAGCAACAATGATTTTTAATTCGTTATGAGTTGCCAATTCAACTAATTCAATTAAATCGGACCAAACGCATGAAATATAAATGTTCACATAACGAAGTAGTGGGAGAAAGTTAGTTCAAATTTAAATAAGAAATATAGATAATCATTCCATTATAATGAGCAATTGGTTTATATATCTAGCTTTTCTCCCTCTTTAGTTTGTAATGAGCCAATGGAACATAGAGATCAATAAAAGCATACGAATAATGTTATGTTTCAAATTTGTGTCCCATAACATAGAGTCGTAATACTTTATGTTATATTGTTAAACCTGTCAATCAAACACAACCTTAAAAAGGGAAGATTGATGCAATGGGCAAAGGGCCCTAAAAACCAGTGGAGACAAAATGGCATGCAGAATATATAAGCATGGTCCATATTTTTAGTGTTTGATGAAATTTGACACTTTCTCTTCATTTCACAAGTTAGCCCTTTAAAACCCTTTTACAGAGCCTTTTTGACCAAAAATAGATTGCACATCAGCTTTGGTTGGCCAATTGATAATGCCAGGTTGCTTATAAGTTAAAATTGTTCTTATAAGCAATATTTAAAAAACGTACGCGTTAAGCTGATCTAGGAGTCGCCTAACACTTATATGATCAGAATAGTTGTCTAGGCGGTTGTAGGTAAGTTGAATAGTTAGTAGGATTGAGACCTTTCAGCGCCAAGACGGAACCTAGGACTTTTAATTAGAATAGTGCATACAAGTAATAAGGATTTTGCGCATTGTATTCCAAAAGAAATTTAAACAAAGTTTGAAAAAACCCAACAGTTAATCTTCTCTAGAGTTGTAGTATCATGAGATTAAATAATACGGAGTACTATGAAATTTCCGTTTCGATTTTCACTGACAAAACTTTTGAAACCCACAAAATTTGTAGCATCATTCAAGAAGAATAAATAATTCTTAGCATAAGCCTAATAATTAATTAAAAAATGCTAGTGAAATGGATCCTTCCCCCCTAGGTTATAGGCTCATCAATTCACTAACCTAAACAATGCTTTTTAAAGGCAAATTAGTATTAATAATAGGATGAAAATGGAAGCCATTGAGAAGCTCAAGGTTTGTAGAATCATGGAGAAGACTAGACTGCTTTGAGAAAATAAAATTTGCAAAAACAGAGGAAGAAATAGAAGAAGAATTGCTGGGAATCCAAGACAGTCTTTTACCCAAGACAGTCATATACTTCATGTATTTTTTAATTATTCAAAATCTGAACACAAAGTATATGACTACATTATAGAAATTGGGTTTTTTAAGAAATTGTTATTTAGAAATATTGGTTAAGATTTTATTGATTTATAAAAAAAAATTACTTTATAAGGCTTATTATTTCTCTTGAGTGTAATTTTTAAAATCAAAATCATTCTTGTTAAGACCCATATTTGCAAATATGCATATAGTGTATACAATTATTAGCTATTAACACAAGACTTGTTATTGTGCTGGAAATTGAAACTTCTTTCTCAAATGACATATCATATTCTATGCCTCTATAGCCTATACTAGCCAGAGCCAAGATTGTCCGAAAGGGGACGGATCTCAATCATACAAAGGGCAGCGGAATAAACATAATTGATCCGTGTTTGAGTCTGGGCGTGAGCAAGTGGGAATTGCCCTGCGGTTGAGGTGCTTGCACCTCTTTCTAGCCGTGGGGGCCACCCCATCTCCACTCACTCGGGCCTCACTCGCTCGGCACCGTTGTGCCCCGCGATTTACCATCCTCCACGATGACCCAGGGCAGGGTGCGGTGGGGGCGCCTGGGGTGAGCGTAGTCACCTTTTGCCAATGATTTATATTTAACAATAATTAATCATAGACTATAAATCATTTACGATAAAATTAATGAAAATTATACTTTGTAAGTAACAAAATGTCCAATTCTAACTTTATAGCTGTTTATTTGGACAAATGCTATTAACTCTACTTGTAAATTGTAATCATAAATTAAAAAACTAAGCAAAAAGCAACTTCTTAAGACAACATTATATATTGGGTGCTTATTATTATATCTCAATATTTTAACTTGCACATTATGATGCATGATTCAAAACCCTAGCTAGCTTAAAAACAATTCCCAAATCCCACTTGACAGCTTCAATGAAGTTGGACTTTTTTCAGGCTTTCACTTTCCCCCAAATTCTATAATCCTTCCCAACTATTCTTTCTAGACAAAAAACTCCAAAAAACACATTATTTTTAGTGTCTTCAAAGATGGGTATTTTCTAGTGCTTTTCAAAAGGAATCTCCACCACTTCACACTGTCTGTCAGCTCACTTTTGACTTTGCTAAATACTTCTTTGTATCATCCATTACACAACACAACAATGACCAATTATAAGATAGAGTGGAGTGGCCCCTAAACTATCCTTCAAAGATATGAGATTCTTGAACAACAACACTACAAAGAACTAACCTTTAAACTTCTGCAGGCAGAATTTGCTCAGACAATGCAATAGGAACAAAATCATATGCAGCTTAGATCAAGAACATGGCTTTTTTGTTTGATGAGATCAGTTAACATGGATGAACACAAATATCCGAAAAGGGTTTTCGCCCGGCGAAGAGGAATCCGGCTAAACCTACCGGAAATCTACATCAAAAACCAACAAAAAAATCACTACAATCTAAACAGCAAGAACAACTGATACATAAACAATCGAACCGTCCAGATCGATCAAGAAGCTTAATATTAATTCCCGAAAATGTTAATCAACGGACCGGATTCTTCTTCCCCGAATAAATCTCCATCTCTAAAAATTCTCTATTCTTCTTGCCCTTCTGAAGGACATCTGATCAACTCCAGAATGTTGACAACTTCTCCCATATCCGGTCGGTTTGAAGGCACCTGAGAAGTGCATATCAACCCCAATTTCATAACCGGAATCGCCTCTTCAGCTGGAAACTTACCCAACAACCTTCCATCAACACACTCCTCGACTCGGCCTTCTTCAAGAGCCCCACGAACCATATCACAAAGAACCACTACATCATCCTCCATATACTCAACCGGCCTTTTACCCGTCACAACCTCTAAAATCAACACTCCGAATCCATAGACATCACATTTTTCGGTTATCTTTACAGTCTTGCAAGCAAACTCGGGTGCCATGTAGCCAAGCGCACTCTGAATCTTACTACTGAGAACGTACCGATCAAGCATTGGCAAAAGGCGAGCTAAACCGAAATCTCCTACTTTCGGCTCCCCTGAACTTCCTATGAGAATGTTGCTTGACTTCAAATTGTAGTGGACCACATTCGACTGGTGCAAGTGAGCTAAACCTTTCGCCATTCCAAGAATCACACTAAACCGCTCGTTCCATGACAGAACACTCTCACCCTCGTGTAAATGCTTGTAAAGGCTACCGCTTGGAACAAACTCGTATATGAGAAGCTGCAAAGACGGAGTCCAATAATACCCTTCGAGCTCAACAAGATTCGGGTGCCGGATCTTCCCCAATTTCTTGACCTCCCTTTCGAAATCATCTTGGGACTTGACAAGGCTTGAAACGGTTAGCTTCTTAATTGCAACCGCCTTCCCGTCTCCAAGGACAGTTCTGTAAACTGCACCAAATCCGCCCCGTCCAAGCTCACAATCCTTGTTTAACAAAGCATGGGCCCCGGTGCTGAAATCAGGCTCACCCGAGAACATAACGAGCTTTCCCGAGTTGGCATCAGTAGTCGGAGACCCGTTGCTGAAGTCATCTCCATTTGAAAATGCAAGTGTGTGCGCAGCACGAGAAGCGGTGGCACGAACGTGGAGATTGAGGACAGTAATGGCGATCACACCAATGACTATGAATGCAGCTGCACCAATGGCAATTAGAGCAGAGATGCTGAGGATGATTTTTTTGTGGGGGATGGTTGGAGGGATTTGGCCAGAACCTGAATCGGAAGTTGAGTTCGGGTTTAGAACAATGGGTTTGGGGAGAACGGCAGGGCAAGATTTTTTCACAGCTGAGCCACAGAGGGCAGGATTATTGGAGACGCTTGTGGAGGAGATTGTGTTAAAGAAGCCACCAGGTGGGAGTTCGCCTTGGAGATCATTGTGGGAAATGTTGAAGGAATTTAGATGAGGGAGATTGGCGAGTTGTTTTGGTAGAGAACCCGAGAGGCGGTTGAAGGATAGGTCAACAGTCTGGAGGTTGGTGAGCTTGGATAGTGATACAGGTATGGCGCCGCTCAGTACATTGTGTGATAAGATCCTATGAATGAAAACAAGCGCCATCAACTTAATGCAACAACAATTTTTCCTCTAAGCATGAAATGGTAAGACAAAACATAAATTACACAAGTTAGATTCAGTTTGGTTGACAAAGGTAATAATGACAAGTTGACAAGCAAGAATTGCAATAACAATACTTTTGATATGCAAATAGTATCCCCTAAAATTGCAATAACATATATTCAGCACATAGAGTTAAGAGAACTTACAAGGCAGAAAGTGAAGAACAGTGCTCAATAGAAGCCGGTATATAGCCCTCTATGGAGTTCTTCTCTAGAATAAGTTGCTTGAGAGAAGCAGCATCCCCAATTTCTTTAGGAATGCTCCCATTCACCCGATTTTGGCTTAAATCAAGAACAGTTAGGGCTTTCAACTCCCCAATGCCAACTGGAACAGACCCAGTCAGAGAGTTTACAGACAAGTTCAAGATCTGCAGGTTGCTAAATCCACCTATGGAAGAAGGAATTACCCCAGATAACCCATTGTTGGATAAATCCAACACACGAATTGCTTGCTGGGAGACCGATTCAGATGCGGATAAAGCTCCATCCAAGCTACCATTTAAACTATTCCCTGCTAACAGAATTTCCTCTATAGCCACTTTAAATACCCATCCTGGCAAATTGCCCACTAATGAATTCTGTCTTAAGTCCAAAGTCTGAAGACTTGTACAGCTTATCATTGACTCCGGCAAAATTCCACTCAAAGAATTTGCAGATAAATTGAACAGTTTCAATGATTTGAGTTCACCAACTGAAGTAGGCACACCCCCAGAAAAGTTGTTAGCAGAGAGATCAAGAGTTTCAAGGGCTTTCATATCACCAATCCAGCTTGGAATTTCGCCTGTAAGCATATTCTTGCCCAAATTCAGATAACTACAAAAACTCATGTTCAGCATTGAGTTGGGAAGATTCCCAGAAAACAAATTCTCACTAAGATCAACTGACTTCAACAAAGAGCAGTCTCCAATGGCTTCCGGGATCTGGCCAGTAAATTGATTGCTGCTTAAATCAATTACTCTCAAATTGAACAGTCCTTCGATCCCAGTTGGCATTTCGCCTTCCAAAGAGTTTCCAGACAGATCAAGTGACTTGAGCCCATGAATAGACCAAATCCCAGAGGGCAATGCAGCTGAAAACTGGTTCAGAGACAAGTTAGCAGCAACAAGAGATGAACAGGCGCTCAAGCTTCCTGGAATTGGCCCAGAAAACCCGTTCTTTGCAAGAGAAATCGATCTCAGAGGTCCACATTGTTGAAAGAAATCATCTGCCAATGACCCAGAGAGGGAATTCCCACTCAAATCAAGAATTCTGAGATTTGGGAGCCTAACAAGCGCAGGGCTAATGGTACCAGTGAGATTGTTACTAGCTAAAGACAATTTTCTAAGAAACTGCAATTGGAGAAGCCCTCTGCCTATTCGACCCGAAAGTTGGAAGCCCTCAAGGTCAAGCTCCGAAACCCGGTTGGATCTCGCGCTACATTTGACACCACGCCAGTTACAAGCACTATCATCATCCTCATTCCATGAGGAAAGTTTCCCAGTTGGATCTTGCAAATCCGCCTTGAACACAATCAAACCCAGTACATCATCATTCAAAGAAGGGCTTAAGCATCTCACCAGTATAGGAGCAACAGCAAGGAAAATAACAAAATTAAGCAGATTTCTATCCATTCTTGAAAGAAGCTAGCTTTGGGTACTCTGGTTTCCAGCAAATAGCGATAATTCAACAAAATTTGTGAGAAAAGAGACAGCGAAGCTGCATTTTCCCTTCACAAAGCGAGTAAAACAAACCCAGCTAGAGTAAAACTCAAAACCCCAACTAGACAGAGAGAATGAGAGTGAAAATGGGTTGTATTTGAGCTAGGAAACACAAATTCACAGCCAAAAAATCCGCCTTGCACAGTATAAGCTTCTTCCCACCCACAATTTTTTTTGTCCAACGGCTACAAGTGTAGAACCCAGAAAAGCCAAAAACAGCAAATGAGCAAACTCAACAGGGGGTAAAAGAACAGAAGCTGTATTCCAAACAACCAAAGAACAAGACTAATCAGAGAAATCTCAGGAGCAAGGGAAACCCTACCCTTCAGAGAGAAGCCTGAATAAAGTGTAGTCAGAAACCCTAAAGATACGTCCTTTAACCACCAAATTTCTCTGAATCAAGTCCACGGAGAAGCTCTTCGGACCTCAGGGGCTCAGAGGCCGGTTGTTTCGCATGAAATGTGGGGTCGCCGGCGAGTTCACGGCGTTCCGGCGGGGTATTGGAAGGGAAAGTTTGGGAGAAAAAGAGGAGAGAGAAGAGGGAGTTTTCTTTTTGTGTGTGAGAGAGAGAGTGACAGATGAAGAAATTAATTTGGGGAGGTTTTAATAACGTCAATTTTGGGTCGCTGGGGCCTTATTAATTGCACAGCGACGTGATGAAAATCCAACGGCTGTGATGATCCGACGTGGGTGACACGTGGCTTTAATTTCTTTTGCTTTACTTGTCTCGTTTATCCTACGTGGCGTGTACACTGTAGTGTAGATAAGTTTTCTGTTGTTCTCATTATAATGCATGCTTTAATTAATTCGGAAACACATTATATAACAACAGTTTTTCTATAATGTGTCTTAATAATTAAATTAATAGAAAAACCGTTATCGGGTAATTTGGAAGTTAAAACCCTAAAATTAAATTAATAAATCATAAAAAATTAATTATATCATAATCAAAAAAATTACAAATCTTATTTATTATTGGTTATTAATAAATAAAAATTGTTTGTTATCGGGTATAATACACACTAGATCAATGCAATGTAAAATATTAATTATATTATAAATTGACTTACCAAACATCACTTAAATATTGTAAGATGCAAATAAAATGATCTTACAAAATTATATCGAATTTAGAAAAATGCTTATTTCGAACTACATATAGGCACGTAATTGTAGATTAATCACGGGTGATAGATATACTTTATGAGATATTTATCCTTAAAATAAAATGAATTCTTGCATGCACAAGACGACATCCAAAACCAACTAAGAAGATATAAAAACTAAAACAAGTGTTAAAAGAGCGACCAAGAAATACAAATAACTAAAGAGAAAGACCGACAACTAATTTAAGTTGGGGTGAGTAATGTACTAAAAACATCACGTAACTTATGATCAATCTAAATTAAAATATCCGAAAATAACAGTCGGCGTTCCTCCACCGAAATGAATCGAATAATAAGAGACCTAATTAATTTAATTAGGTATGATTTCGATTAGTATTCTTTCATGTTCTAATTACTCGAAGTCCCTTTCCACACCATGTGGATTAATTGGCATCATGATAACTCAATGAACAGAAATAATTGCCAACCAAAAAAGAAATGATGCATTTTTTTATTTTTATTTTACAATAAAGTGTAAGCTTATGAGTCTATGGCAAAATAAACAACACATCAGCTTTTCTTTATCACGTTGTTTCCCACTTTCTAAAAAGAGTACGTAGTGGAGTCACACTGATAATAATTCATGCATTTTAGGTTACAAAAGCCAACTAAACAAACTTATTTTTTATGATAATTAGTAAAATAAATAACTAGTGCAACATTATCATTATCATTGCTATTACAACATTACAACAATTTTTGTATATTTATTAACTAGTAATTATCATAATACGGTTTTGTATTAACATGCAGCATCCATTTTTTATAGTATTTTTTTTAAATCAACACACACTATCATCTAAGACTCTAAGTAATTACTTTATATTGCATCATTAACTAACTTTTTAATATATTCACAAAGCACACCCTTACAAGTTACATTAGGTTTACACATTTTACTCATAAGTCCTAACACTAGGAGCCCGTTTGGATTACCTCCTATTTTGCATTATAATATAAAATTTTACATTATAATGCATATAATGTAAAATTTTACCTTATAATACAAAATAATGCATTATATGAGGTAATCCAAACATGCCCTAATACTATATCATCTTATTAGTTACTTTTATCATGACTTATTAACAGCCTTGTTGTCAATGCATATCAAACACTACCAATGAAAACATTCTACTTTTTGAAATATAAAATGTCATTTTTTTTTCTAACAAGCATATATTAAACTTGTTTTTGTACACTTACTTATCAATCATTCAATATAGCTTAAATCAATTGACCAAAAAAAAATCTAGCTTAAAGCAGTACGTGTTTAGGGTGGAGATATAATCAAAGTTTATAGTGTAGGCATTTTTATGACAACATATTAGCTTTGTAGATGATGACATTGTATTAGCATTGCATGATATAGAGATTTGAATACTAGCTAGTACAAGATTTGTCATTGTCAATCTATATTGTCTCCCTATTATGATGTATGAACATAGCTTTTGAAATCCAGTCCTTGACAAATTTACATGTCATGGGGAATATCTAAAAATTAGACACTACACAATGTTCATGTCAATATCATGCAAATTTTCCTTGAAGCAACTTGTTCAGACTTGGTTAGTAAATAAAATATATCTAAAATATAATTTAAAATTTTCATTTCCCATTGTAATGCCTTAAAGAATTTCTGCTAAATCGGAAAAAAAATATCCGATGACCAAAATATTAGATGTGTTGTTAGCTAGTCATGTATCCGGTTCCAGAACCATGGAATTAACCGTCTAACCCCCGGTTTCTAGGTTCATTCCCGGTTTCGGTTCCGACCCTTTACCAAAAACAATAGTTGTTGGAAATCCAAAATAGCGATCGCGGTTTAGCCGGTTGGCTGATTGTGACAGATGAGAATCATATCGACGGTTTTCAACGGTTCGAAAAATCGGTGGAACATACTTTCGGTTCTCCGGTTCTAGGTTACGTGGAGTCGGAACCGGGTCTGCGACTGACCGACCCCCAATTTCGATCCCGTTCTTGAAGAACCGTTTTTTTCATATTCCGATTCCAATGGAACCAAACCCATGACTATGTTTAGGCTCCTATAGTTTTTTTTTGTTGGGTGGAATTACTATAGCTTTTGAAATGAAATGATAGAAGTACCTTTTGATAAATAATTTTATTTATTTATGAAATGATAGGTTGCTATATTTATTTATTTTTTGTTGGGTGGAATTACTATAGTTTCATATAGTACTGTATGATACTCCTATATTAAAGGTGATTTATGGCAGTGTTCTTTTGCTTTTACATGAGGGTGGTAAAAA
Source organism: Fallopia convolvulus (assembly GCA_964016875.1). NCBI lineage: Eukaryota > Viridiplantae > Streptophyta > Magnoliopsida > Caryophyllales > Polygonaceae > Fallopia > Fallopia convolvulus. Next base: position 62,234,678 of record OZ024725.1, read on the forward strand.
GGTGTCTACGGTCCCATCTTGAATGCCCTTTCTCAACCTCTGCCACTGGTGGTTGTTCTTCAATTTATGGCAATTTATTATGGACAGTCGATTTAATGTGTTCACTTAAATTGGACAAAAGGGGTTGGGTAAGTTTTACGTTTGCTCTTAGATTCTCTTTAGGTGATTTGATTTGTCAATTTTTTTTAGTTTGCTCTAATCACGTTTTGAATCACATGCATGTTAAAAGTAGCATGTAAAACACAGTTATAGTGTAAGATAAATAGTAATGACGGTGAACGTTGGATTCAGGAAACAAAGAACTATGATTAAAAGCAACGAAATTCTAAATATTTTGTAATTTAATTACACAAAATTTATTCTCAAGGTGGATACCAAGCACCAAAAAGGTACATCCAAGCATTTTAAAAAATACATATATTAATTGTCTAGACGATAAAAAATATAAAGTTTATATAATTCATCATTATACCACTTCATTTTTTTTAACAATCTTTACTTTTAATCTTAGTTGTCTATTTTCTTAATCCAATTGTCATCCTAACTATCCACTATTCATATTATCTAAGTTGCTCATATGATCCACTCTTTATAATCATTGTAAATAACTGGTTGATTAATATAATGTTCATAAACTTCTATTAAATACTAGTTTGCATTTTCCCTAGCTATTGTCATCCTAAATCTCATCATTCTTCTGTCCATAGGGTTGAGATGATCGACACAAGCTAATTTATCTGATTCGTGCGTTTTACCGACTAATTCACGAACTTGGAGTTTACAATCAAAGACGAGTCTCTCATTAAAAAAAAATCAAATTTCATTAGTATAGTCTACATTACCTTGAGCAGGCCGGATCAAGCACATGATTATACTAATTAAACATGGATAGTTGGAATGAAACTCCAAAAAGAAAGGGAGAAAGGCGCCAAGCAACAAAATGCCACTAGCCAACGACAAAACTAAAAGCCTTCGGCGCCCTACTTAGGTCAGTAGACTTTCTGATTCATTTATTCACGAGCTCCTAAACTTGCCCTTCAAACTATTTGTCATAGTAGCTTATAAAACAATACATGAAAATGTCATCTAAGCTAGATAGAATAACATGGATTTATTAGCCCTAATAAGTATAACTATCCAAACTAAAATAGACTTTGGAAACCCCATAGCTAATAAGTTGGTTTGGGGTGAAGTTATTTGTAGTCAATTTTAGAATTTGGGTCAGGTGAATCTAGCTGTAAATCGAACTTTGACTAATGCTAGGTTTTGAGTGACTTATGTAAGACTAATTTTCGCTTAGCTTGGTTTTGACTTTTGACTAATTCAAGCTTATTGTGCTCTTTATTTCTTCATTAATGACTTATTCAATCGTAGTAATGTAAATCTATCTGGTTAATTTAAATGAAATTTTCTCTCGACGAATAGGTATATGATCAGACAGGGAAAAAAAGGACGTCTTTTTCGTGTATAAATGGTATAACTAACAAATCTTTCAACAACATGGATCATTCGATCTCATTTAATTAGCCAAAAAGGATGATAATGTTATGAAAGGGTGAAAATTTCATTGTCAAAACATTTTTATAGGGAAGGTTTATCTAGGGATAGACTTGGATATCTCATAGATGAGAATTTGCAGGGTCGGGTCAAGTTATTTGAAGTTGGTTTAGAATCTGGGTCGAGTCGGGTTAAGTCTTGTTGTAAATCGAATTTTGATAAATATTAGATTTTGAGTGACTTGTGTAAGACTAATTTAACTTAGTTTTGAGTAATTCAAGCTTATTGCGCTCTTTATTTCTTCATTGATGACTTGTTTAACTACTAATGCAAATCTATAAGGTACACAATAGGGGGGGAAATATGCCTCTTTCGTGTAAAACTAACAAATCCTTCAATATGGCGATACTTATAATGAAAGGGAGGAAATTTCATTGTCATAATGTATTTATATATAATGAAGGGTTTGTCTAGATATAGGCAATGACAATTGAAAAATACCCTAGAATAATACTACAAAGGAAATAAATATGCCAATATGGGTGGGAATATTGAATTTTGCCTTAATTGTGGGCCTGTCAAGAATGTGTCCACAAGGTGAAACAATTTATAGTAACCTAACAATGACAACTCTTTCACACTTTTTAATTCAATTCGTTTGGGCAATTATGAGATGCCAATTTATATAGTCCGTAAAAAGAATATAATCCTGCAACTATGTCAATTTTTTTACATTTCACTCCACGATTTTAACCATCTTTCCCTTTCAACTTTTGTTTTTCCTTCAAAAAAACACTTTTTTTCCAAACAAAAAAAAAATTCCCCTTTTTTAAAAAAACAACAACAACAATATTGATCAAGTAGAGTTCGGGGGGTCAAAATGGGAGGCACTTCTAGCCTGACACATCAGGGGAGAGTGCATCCGAAAGACTCGAGGGGACGGCGACCCAACAAATGTGACGAAAATCTTAGAGGGCCTGCATAACCGACCCGGAAAAAAAGACAAAAAGTTAACTGTTTATCACTTTGATTTTCTCCCTCCAAATGTTCCTGCACCGTGCCACTTTGATTTTCTCCTTTAGAGGGCCATTTTTTTATAAGATAATTTACAAAATAAATATTAGGCTATCCTTTAATAAGGGGATAATTTAGATAATCCATGCAAGTAATTTAAACTAAAACTATTTAGGGTGGACTTTTTTTTGTGAAGGGTGATGTCCGTGAAAGTCGAATAAAAATTCTCTAAATATTATCTTAGAGGCATAACTTATTAACTACATGCTTGAAAGCTTGGGGCGAACTTCTTATCAAATACTCTTGTGTTCCAACTGTGAGATATCAACCCTCGAATGATGCATAATTGTTATTTTGGCTAATCGTTCCAAAAGTCCCCAGGGTGGATATTACATGTTGCAAGATAACTAATTATAACAATAAATTTTTTAACAATGTCGAAATTACTCAATAAGGCACGAATGTCATGAGCGAATGTGATATTTCTCTTGGGATTTTTCGTGATTGTTTTGAACTATTGATAACAATTAAAGCTATCCGCTACCTCAATTATTAACATTCAAAGTGAATGTAGGTTTTGCGGGATGCTTGCTTTGAGCTTCAAGAATATTACTCTTACATATCATTGATTGATTTTGTGTAAGAGCAAAAGTTTGTTATTCCGATCAATGTTCTAACAAACACTAGACGATTTTTAGGTGGAAAGGGATCGTTTAGCATCTAAACAGTCTTAGATGAAACCTAAGCGCCTAAGCAAAACTTTTAAAAGAGTTGATTTCGATTATGAAAAATTATACGGAAATTCTACGTGGTAACCCTAGAGTTTGACATTATTTACAAGGTGTACAAATGTTTTACATAATGCGTGTGGTAACCCCGAGATTAATACAAAATTTACAATATATCCTAAAAGTTAAATCTAACCTTTTACCATTAACTTAATTGTATAAAAAAGGAAAATCAAAATCTTAAAAAATAAAAACAAGATACTGTAAAATACGATTGTTTTGAGTTCTTCTTCTGCCATTGCCACAAGCCAGGTCCCAAACGTATCGCACTAGACACCGGCGAATTGATTGGCGGTGAGCAAAATCGATTCCGGCAACCAAGGTCCCTTCTCTCCGACAACATCTGTCCCTGGTCTTTTCTTCCTCCGAATCCCGCCTTTGGGTGTTGCTCGAAATATTTGATAGACTGACTAATAAACCAATGATCGCAACATTCATGATTACATGATTACATGATTATTACAATAGAAAGGGTGAAGAAGCATTCATATTGTATCGTATATAAATGTTACGAGAGATTTGTGCATTAGTGCTTTACTAATTGTGAAACTCCAGTATAAAGAACAGAGAGAGCTCTGAACTACTCGTACAAATAAGGAGTACGATTGTACCTACACTAATCTAAACAACATTGATTACTTCTTATCAAGTTTAAAAGATAATGTAAATATTAAAACAGTACAATAGATTTGTACAAGGCAAGCACGATCGAGAAAAAACAGTTGTATAAGATACAAGAACAGCAAAGCATAATTAATAAAAGGCGATCGAGAAAAACTGGTTCAACATATATATACCAATTTTTAAACCGTTAACTCAATTCTTAATCCAATTCCCAATTAATTTATAATCCAATTCCTTGGTCTCCGGCTACTCTATTGTGGTTATGCAGAAGAACTCTTTTTTTGGGTAGAATTATGCAGAAGATCAAACTCTTGTATAACCGAAATACTCGGTTTTTTTTTAGAAAATCAGAACTTACATTATCTTATTTTTATTTTTTAAGATTTTAACTTTCCTTTTCTTATAAAATTAATTAACGTTAAAAGGTTAAATCTAACTTTTTGGATATATCGTAAATTTTGTATTAATCTCAAGGTTACCACACGCATTATGTAAAATATTTGTACACCTTATAAATAAAGTCAAACCCTAAGGTTACCACGTAGAATTTCCGAAAATTATATGATGTGTGCATTTCGGCCATTTCCCATGAAGGCATGAATTAGCTATTTGTGGAACCAAGACAATAAGGCCCAAAATAAAAAGCCCATATTAAATTGACAACTTGGGCCTTTTTTTTGATGAAATGGGCCTATTTTGGTTGTGAAGAAACTTCGAGCCCACAATTTGCGTAAACAAAACCCTACCAAAGAACAACACCAGGGAATTTTGACAAGGAAGAACACTGAAGTCTTGAAGTCTGAAAGTTCTAGGCGAAGAAGAGATGGCACACGACAGAAAGCAAGCGATTCTCAATTCTCTTTGCAAACACCTCTCTTTGGATTCCGTAAGAAGATTCGGTTTCATGTTTTTCAGCTTAATTTCTCTTTTCATGTACCTTCTCTCGCGGAAGATCAACTCTTGAATTAAGTTTGTTATTGAACAAATGTGGTCTGGAAATCTGACTTGTGATATGGTCTTAATTTTGATTGCGCACTGGTGGTTTATCTGATGAGCTGAGAATTTTATTTTTGAAGTAGTTTTGATGATATTTTGCATTGGAATGCAGACAAATTTCTCTGGTGGAATTGAGAATTGTGATGTTAAGAGCTTGTGCTCGAGTATTTTGAAGGCGTCGCAAAGCGGTTCATCTCTCTTGAGCAACGAAGAGGTAGTTCTGGTGAATTTGTTCAAGTAACTAGTGCTCCTTCTAGTGTTATTGATTAATTCCATAGAATGTATAAAAAACAAAACTAGGTGGCAGATATCAAATGATACATTTCTAGTGTGATAGATTAATTCCATAGAATGTATACCATGAATCCTATGTTGATTATCTTATTCTAATTCATTGGTGGATTTCTCAACTTCTCTTGATTTCAGAAAATGCAGGACATTTTTCATTATTTTTGAATAAAATCATTGAGTTGGTTTTTTTTTTGTTTCATTGATTTTAAAGCAATTTTGCTTGTAGGTGCTGAAATGGATAGCGTTTGCTGATGCTTTTCCAGTGGAGGCCAAAGCATGCCTTGAGGCTCTTAATGGTTTGAATGATGAGTTGGCTACAAGATCTGTTCTGTTGGGAGGATTAAAGATTTCTGAAGCTGACATAATTGTATTTGCGGCAGTGCATCCTATAGTGGTATACTTACTCCATCTACCTTGCAAGACTATGTCCATATTCTAGGCTTTTCCACCTTTTCTTCGACTGAAGCGGTCATCTGAGTATCTTTTTGTAAATTATTATACCCTTCTGATTCTTTGATTTTTAGATTTTCTTATGATACAATTCCTTATCTTACATGTATCTGATTGATTCCCCTGAAATTTTGCACTGATTTATCAAACATCAATTGATTTGCTTATTTGACTATTTCCCAAGTATAATTTTGCTGATTTTTGTTGCTCCGATGTTTCATTAACATTTGGTTCAGGTTATTTACTGCCAGACAATCCTTGTAAAACCTCGGTTGCAAAAGCTGCCACACGTCTTGAGATGGATGGATTACGTACAAGTGTGTAGAGATATAATCTGTATCCTCGTATCATATTTCCAATATTTTTATTCTTGCTTTGTAGAGTGCTGAGTGAACTCAATTTTTCACATGCAGAGTAAAGAGGATCTTGCGGGATTATTTGAAAGGATTGCTTTTAAAAAGGCTTCATTTGAACCTCCTGTAAGCATTCATCCTTTGTATTAGCATTTTTGAGAAACTGTTTTTAACATATGATGCTCTTATATTTCACATTTACTAATTACGAAATAGTTGCACTGTTCAAGATTGTTCTGTATGATGCCTACTGCTAAATTCAAGCATTTAATATTGCCTCATAACTTATGGGCTGTTGGTACAAAATTTTCTGTCATTGGCTTGGAATTAGTCATTTGAAATAGGTCTATTATCTTCTGTACCATTTGACCCTATTTAACAGTGGGAAGGAATCAATATATGGGGCCATTGTCTTGGGTCAACCTAGTTGGTTTTACATTTATTTGTGGTTGCCTACGTAGTTCTGCATCTTTGTAAATATATACTCTCCAGCAACGCTGAATGATTTTATTATATGCCATGAGAATTGACCGTTTAGCTTCACATTGCAAATGAGAATCGTTATTTAGCTTCACATTGAAAATGATAATCGTTACATGTTTCCTAATGTTGCATGTCAAGTAATCCATCTGATCTGGTTTCTCTGAATTGGTTAGCAGGTGCCATTAAACAAAGCAAAGGTGGAAGGAAATGCAAATGCTAAGGATACCACTAAAGCCCCAAAAATCAATGGTAGTGTAAAAGATGGTGACAAGAGTGTAAAGAATGATGGTGAAAAGAGTTTAAAGAATGATGGTGACAAGAGTTCAAAGAAAAACAGTGAGCAGGTAAGTGTTGAATTGTCCTTTTTCTTGGGGCATCCTTCTCTGTAATTATTTGTAGAATGGGATACTAGGTTTTTCATGTTGTGATTTGGATTTTTTATTAAATCTATTTTTTCCCTAAACAATTGATTAGAATTAGAAAGTGTAATATGGGTTTATTCTATTCAAGTAGTGGTTCCTTGAGTATAAAATGGAATTTTCTGTTTCATCTATTCTAGGACCTAGGTCCTAGACGTGTCAAATATTTGTGGAAGAGAAAACAAATTAGGGTGCAACCTACATATTTTTAATTTTTCTGAAATGCAATTAGACGGGATGAAGATTCTTTCATTATGAGTTTCTTTGCTGCATGCATGCAATTTTAATTCTCTCTGAACGAGGAAATATCCAGGCCTCGTACATATTGCTGTGCCAACTGCCAATTTATTTATGCATTCTTGCAAGTGCAAATTCTATCTGACCAAAGATGGATCAGTGATTTATATCCTGATTGATTCATACTATGATCCACAGTTGAATACCCCAATACTCATTGGTATCAATAATGATCTTAATCCTAATTTACAACTTTATCTCTCTGATCAAAGATATCCCTATCCAGGCTTTCCTGGTTTCATCTAATTCTTGGAGTTTCTTAAGAAGCATAATCAGAGCTAATAAGTTGAGCATGTATTGTTTCCCATTATATTACGATTTCCTGATATGTTCTTCTGTTTATCAAGAAAAAAACCAAGGGTGATAAAGCACCAGCCGAGGAGAAAAAGAAGTTGCCTGAAAAAGCAACTGCTGAAAAAGATTCCGAGGTTCCTGTAAGCTTGCTGAATATACAAGTTGGTCTAATTCGCAAAGCATGGAAGCATCCTTCAGCTGATAGGTAAGCTTTTTGCCCTTCCCTGAAGCGCAAAAAAAAAAAAAACTGTTAGAAAAATGAAATAATTGGAGCTTAAAATATTCTCTTTGTTGCAGCATTGCAACCTTGGCTATACTTATTTTTTTTTATTCTTTTATCATTAATGTAGTTTATTGGTTGAGGAAATTGATGTTGGAGAAGCCAAAGCAAGACAGGTGGTCAGTGGTCTGGCTAAATATTGCAGCCCAGAAGAGTTAACAGTATGTTTTCATGTTTTTCACCCTTGGGTTGAGTATACTGTGTAACAGACATATCATTAATTTTCTGAGTGCCTATGTGCAGAATCGAAGTGTTGTATTAATTACAAATGTGAAGCCTGGAAAGCTAAGAGATGTGGTGTCCGAGGGACTGGTAAATTTCTTTCATGCATATTGTTATGTAATGTTATTGTTCCATGCAACTCATATATGGCCTAGCATTTCCATCATGATTTTCATTTTTAAGGAAAATCTGTTCTTGAAACAAATATCGTATAGACCATTTAACTGCTGCGAAGTACAAGTGTACTTGCTGGTAATCGTTGAAATTTCAAGTATTCTGAGTTGAAAACTGTAATAATTTTTTTAGTGTGTAAAACTGGATCAATCATTTCAGCAATGGACCTAAGTTACTAGTGTCTTAAGGGAAGGGGTCAGGGAATCCCTTTTGTGATAAGGACAATTGTCTGAGAATTGATGACTGTGAATTTACTGATGTAAATGAGAGTATGTGAGGGTCTTGTTCCTACCATGGAAATACTAGAATTTTTAACACGTTAAATCTGTCAGACAGGTTAAATAGAAAAACTTGATGTGTCTTCTGCTATTAATTAATACTGACATTCTGAACTTTGTTGACATGTTTCCCCCCTTTTTTTCAGGTTCTGTGTGCCTCGAGTGAGGATCATAGTGCTGTAGAGCCCCTCCTTCCTCCAGAAGGAGCCAAACCTGGAGAGCGTATTGCCATTTCTGGGTACGCATGTTATATTAGTAATCTGTTCTTTCCAGATTCAAGCACAATGATGATGATTTGCCACTGTAAATCGAGTGTGCACATTTTAGAATTTGTCTTTGAAGATATTTTTTATGTTCTCCTGGGTGCATGTGTTACATTTTTGTTTTTATACTCAGCATTGTTAACATTACTGATGTTGCAATATAGGCATGATGGAAAGCCAGAAGACGTTCTGAACCCAAAGAAGAAGCAGTTGGATAAGATAACACCCGTGAGTTCTCTCTCAATATTAAGGCTCAATCTATGCTTCACTTTATTTGTATGTATTTTTAACTAGGGGCGTGCATACAGTGCTATCCGACTGGATGAACCATTGATTTGCCCCTTTTCGCTATGAAGTCTCTATCCTTTTACATAAAAAATTGTTCAATTATGGTCTGGTTCAGTTTTGGACTGTAAAAACTGCGATTCTGAGTAAAATACACTGCCTATATAACGGTCTAGTATGATCTGGACCGGACTATAGCCCGTACCCCCATAAGCCCCCGAAATAGCGGACTGTGGACTGGCCAGTGGGTCTGGTCCGGGTTTATGGTTGGATCCAATTTTGCACAACCCTATTTTTACCAATAGCTGATTCAAATGAATTTGCTTAAATTTTCTTCAAGTATGTAATGTAGAGTCCTCTGAACACATATTTGACAACGCTTTTCTTCTGTTGATGCTTGCAGCATCTGTATACAGATGACAAGGGTGTGGCGACGTATAAAGGTATACCGTTCATGACATCAGCTGGCCCTTGCACGTCTTCCATTGCCAAAGGTAGCATCAAATGAGGACACCATACAAGTTTTATGATTTTCAAGGAAATGTGCAAGTTCTACTCTTCATTTTGCGGAAATTGTTGTTTTTTTGGTGTTAAAATGTCATCTGCGTTTGCTGTTAATGTATACATGAGTCCATGAACAGAAACCCAATTTAAACAGTTAACGTGTTGAAGAGTGATCAAAGTTGGGTTTGTCCATTCCTTTCTCTGTTCTATTGTGGCCAAAAGAGCAAAAAAAAGTACCATGCTTATTGCAACATGTAGGCCTGTGGAAGTGTCGATTGGGCAAGTCTTCAGAATTATTTGTGAGTTGGGTGAATTTGCATTACTTGTTTGATGAATGATGAGGACCCAACTTGACATATAAAGTTTAACAGACATGAGGAGGACCCAAATCTCTCTTTTTTTTACTCGAACCCAATCCACTTAATTTTAACCGGGCTAAAAGCCCCATGCCCAATATAATTACACAAGGCGTGGAGATAACGAGAATTATCCTTTTCCAAATCTATATTATTATTGTAATTTTTTTTTTACCAAATCTAAACATATAGCCTATTTAATCTTTTAAAGAATCAAATCACAACGATTTTTTTTTATCCAACTGCACATTTTTTTAAGAACATACATACAATACATAAGTACACTTTTCTTGACCCCAAAAAAGCATAAAATAATTTATCTAATCAAATCATTCTTTTTTTTATATGTAAAATAATCCTATAATCCTCTAAAGAATCAAACCACCTTACATGCATAAATAATATCCAACCGTACACAATTAAAAACATATGAAAATTCCAAATGGAACCTTGAGGTCTTACAAATTTCACACAATGCCCAACATTTTTTAAAATTTTGCATAGTAGTCTGGATGTTTTACAAATTCTATATGGTAGAATTGAGATTTTATAAAATCCCTTTGATACTTCCAAGTTAATATAAAAAGAAAATATATACATTCTTTAAAAAATCATCTTAAGTAGGCAAACAATTTCTTTCAAAACAACACCAATTTATAAACTTTAATATTTTAAGGAAGAAAATATCTATTATTAGGGATGGAAATGGATTTATGGCTTTATACTATCACCCGACCCACGAGATAAAGGCTCCACCCACCTCATTCATCACCCATGAAATTCATCATCGATTCACCTGTCATCCATCGGGTTTTCGAGTAGGTCAGCTAAAATAAATGGGCAGTCTATTTCATGTGTTTTTTGGTCCAACGGTAAAGAATTTGTAAAAAGTTATATCAATACTGTGGAGACAATCTTTTTTTTTGATGAGGTAAGATTTCGGTTTACCGGACAAGCCCGGTAATACCGAGAGTCCGCGTAGGAGGCAACCGGAAAACCGACAACAAGAGGCAAAAACAAACAAAGAGCAAATTTGTAAAAAGTTATATCAATAATGTGGAGACAAATAGTTTGCCACATTTAAAAAAATAAAACATAATTAGCCTAGCATATAAGTTTTTGGGTTACTCCGCCTATTGTCAATTGATTTTAGGATGAAATCTCAATAGACTTATGTGTTAGGCCCATACGCACATGTGCACATATATGAGCTCCCCCTGTGTCAGTTTTAACCCACGAACTTTGATACATACCATAAAATGTAATTGTGAAATACATAGCCACTACAAAAACAGATAAATCATCATCTAATATAAAACATGTCCGGTGTTGATAAGGGTGATGGGTGGGATACTGAGATGGCCTTTCACCTCATCCGATCCACCTATCATTTAATTCATCCGTCAGCCATTCACCACTTGGCTTAGATCAAGTTTTCATTCGTATACTCGAATCTGATATTCGAATGAATTAAACATCAATAGATGATTTTGATCCCTATTTTTTTATTAAATTTGATTAAACTCTTGAATATAGGTATTCTTATTTTAAAAGATATTAATAATTAATAAAATTTGTAAAATCTCAAAAATACCCTATGAAATTAATTTACAAAATCTCTTGTGACCAAAAAACATTACACGGAGAATAATTTTGTTGAGCCAAAAAAAGCATTATATAATTCACCCAATCTCCCACAAACATAAAATATTTCCAAAAAAACACCCCATATTTATTTCTCTTCATCCCCTCTGCCCTTTCTCTCTTCCCCCACTCTGTCGAGCAGTCTCAAGACATTCCTTCGTCAACCATCAAAAACCAATTAAATAATCCAAAATCAAAATTAAAAAAATCAAATCAAATCCCAAGAGTCAGACATTTATTGCCAGCAGAGGAAGATCGGCACAGATAGAAAAAGATTGAAAAGATTTCTTTTGCAGGTTAAAGAAAAACAGAGCTAAAAGATCGAGGAAAATTCAATCCAAAATTTCCAGTTGTTCTCCTCTCTGCAACCGAATCAAATTTGCCAAGAAGGGTGAGTTTCGAGAACGATCACGATTCGATTCGATTTCTTCGCCCTCCCCCTTTTTATAGCCCTAGCTCTTCCTCTCCCTTTCTCCGTCGTCTCCATTGTTCTTCCCCAATTCAAAATCTCTGAAATTCGATTTCATTGTTAGAGATGGCTTCGTGTTCGATTCCGCACGTCCTCGCAATTGACGATAGCCACGTTGATCGTGTGCTCGTCGCGAATTTGCTCCGGAGATCGTCTTGCAGAGGTAAGTACGATTTTCCCGCGATTTTACTGGCCTTTTTTCCGCCATTGTTTTGAAGCTTTCCAAGAAACGTTCTTTTTGAACCGTAGTTTACGCACGGATTAAACGACGTCGTTTTTGAGTTTATTTCTTTTTATTTTCTTACTTCGTATATTATGTAATTTGTTTAACTTGATTTAAAGTAACAAACTTTCAAATTTATTTTGTTGGTACTTAATTCTGGTTGAATTATGTTGAAATATTTTTATTTTTCGGGCGGCATTTTTTTTTTTTTTTTTTGGTTTAGTGTAAATATTTATCTTGTAAAGTACTTAGTTTTTTGAAGTAAATATTCGGTTTGGGTTTGAGATTGGGTGACATGTCTAGTAGTAAACTATAGTAATGTAATATTACACTATATTATGTATATTTTAAGGTTTTTGGTCCATTATAATATTGATCCAAAGAATGTTTGGAAACTGATTTGAACAAAAAACAATTGAAAGTATGATGGATCATGAATTCTTCTAGGGGAATATTTGGGGAATAAACCCTAGAGGGTTCTCCTTGATCTATTTAAATTTTGCTTAGTCTCCTACATGTCTAAACTATGCTTTATATCATAAATAATGATAATATTTGTTTTTGTTTAATCATATGTTCCACGAATCCTTACAACTTATACTTTTATTTTTTTTAAAAATATTTTCATGTGAAAATGTAAATAATTTTGTCCAAAGTTTGCTTAAACTAAATGATTAGTACTGATAAATTGTGATTAAATTGAATGTAGTGACAATTAAGGAGAATGCATTGGAGGCTTTAGAGTACTTAGGACTTGGAGATAATGGCCAAGAGGATTCCTCAGCAAGCCAAGTGAACTTGATCCTCTCTGATTATTGCATGCCTGGAATGACTGGATATGAGTTCCTCAAGAAGATCAAGGTACTTAAGAAACCCTAATCACATGTTTAGTTTTAATGTATGGGTAGTTGATAATGCTTGATAATTTGTCCTACGATGACTGGATATGAGTTCCTCAAGAAGATCAAGGTACTTAAGAAACCCTAATCACATGTTTAGTTTTAATGTATGGGTAGTTGATAATGCTTGATAATTTGTCCTAAATCGTAGGAGTCGTCTCGGATGAGAGGGATTCCGGTGGTGATCATGTCATCCGAGAGTATTCCAACCATTATCGACCAGTAAGCTTGATTTAATCGATCTTTTTTCGTACTCATGATCTTTGTTGATTTGAGTTTATTTGTTGATTTGGGTGCTTAAATTGATTGATTAGGTGTTTGGAAGAGGGAGCTCAAATGTTCATCAAGAAGCCACTTAAGCTATCGGATGTGCAAATGTTAAGGTGTCAAGTGATGAATCTCTAGAATTGCAAGTGCAATTTTAGTAGAATGCATGAAGGATTTGTAGTAGGGCAAGTAGGATGACTAAGTGATTATATATGTAACCCTTTTGAAGTTTAATTAATTTTGGTCTTCATGCAAGTTAAGCCGGGGAAAATTCTCAATGCAAATGAAATATTTTGGGTCTTGAATCTTAATTGATCTTATTGCTTGCATACTTTTTATGTTGTGTTTATGTTTTTGAATGCATCTTTACTTAGGAAAGTTGAAACCGTATTGGATAAATAGTTCCACACAATACATGAGTTTGATGTTTAGGATTATTAAGGTTACGTTTAATGTAATTCTAACATGTATATATTAAAATTAAGATAGAACAAATTTAAGTATAGTTGTGTTTCTTGTTAGTAGGCACATCTCTAAAACTGTCCCTAATTCAATTTTAGTCAAAATTTGTACAAATTAGTGACATTCAACACACAATTTCATCAACATATATCGGCACTTGATTTCATCGAATTTGTCAGTTTTTTTAATATAATTCAACAAGAAAATAATTTTTCCCCAAGAGTTTATTCATAAACCCTAAAAACAAGAATTCTTTTAAAAAGAGAGAAATAAAGTATCAAATGAAAACCAATTTCTCATGATAATGGACTCAGCCAATGAAACTAAGAAAGGTTTGAACAACCAAGAATTAGTACATAGGTGATGGAAGAACTATTATATTGTGAAATTACCAATGATCGAATTGGATTAACCATTGATGAGCTGAAAAACTTAGAAAATGAAGATAAAACTTGGCAAACTTAGAAAATGAAGAATTAGTAGACAGCTGAAAAATTTACCAAAGATAGCAAGGAACTCATAGAAAAAAAAAATTTACAAATGCCCTTACCAAATAACCACATTATGGATATGTTAAACAGGTTCCAATTAGAGTTAATGATGATTAGATGATATAGGCTCGAAAGGGAAAGCTTTTTCTTGTGCCCAAATGGTCTGAGTTATCCTCATGTATTGGGAAGGATTTGTGCATTTAGCCAAGTGGTAATTAATCAAAATAACTTCGTTCCAAAACCATTAGTACGGTAGGCTTCTTGTATAGGGCTATAATTGAACCGAGCATCGAGTAGCTTAAGCTCGGCTCTGTTAAAAACAGGCGAGCTTGACAGTGAGCATTGTTCGAGCTTGGTTCATTAAATGCTCACCTAGCTCAAGCTTAGCTCGCGAACCTCTCATTTAGTTTCTTCGTGAGAAAAATCTGCGAACAACTCGTTTATTTGATCAATTATTCAAGTAAATGAAACTAAAACTTAAACATGTAGTTTGAAAGAGACTACCAAAACTATGTAAGTTATCATAAACTATATATTGTATATAATATATATATATATATAATAGAACTTATTCATGAACGTATAATCTAGTTTTTTATGAGCATATAATTAATCGAGCTTGCTCATGAGGATCTTGTGCGCTCAAGCTCAGTTTGCTTATCTTTTGAGCCTTAACATTGTGCCCAAGCTCAGCTCGTTTATAAATTGAGCGGAATACGAACAAGATTTAACCGAGTCGAATACCAAACTTCTCCAATCATTACGCCCCTGGCTTCTTGAGTTTGTTTGTCACCAAATGCTAGCAAGTTAAATGGTTTTCTAGACTATTTTTAGTAGACTAAAGTCTCCATTTGGAACACCTCATTTAATGTTTCAAATGTGACGATTCAAACATAACCTAAGCTTGATAGGTTTTGGTCACCCTTTTCCTTTTCATTAACTAAGGTTCGAGTTTCTAAAACAAAAAGTTGATCCAAGTTTCATGAATAACATAATAGCCATATTTATTTACATATGGATTTTAGTAGATATTGGTCACATCTGTAAGATAAGGATGCTATAGGATGCTATAGGTCAGATATGTCCAGATAATGTAGCCAATTCTTTTCTTATAAGTTAAACATGTTCCAATTAGAGTTATGATGATTAGATGATATAGGCTTGAAAGGAAAAGCTTTTTCTTGTGCCCAAATGGTCTAATTTATCCTCGTGTATTGGGAAGGATTTGTGCATTTAGCCAAGTGGTAATTAATCAAATAACTTTGTTCAAAACCCATTAGTACTTGGTAGGCTTCTTGTAGGCTATAATCGAATCGAGCCGAGCTTTGACTTACTTAAGCTCGGCTTGATTAAAAATAGGCGAGCTTGAACGTGAGTATTGTTCGAGCTTGGTTTATTAAATGCTCACTGAGCTTGAGTTTAGCTCGCGAACCTCTCATTTAGTTTATTTGCGAGAAAAATCTGCGAACAACTCTCAATTATTCAAGTAAATGCAACTAAAACTTAAACATGTAGTTTAATTTTAGAGAGACTATCAAAACTATGTAATTTATCATAAACTATATTGTATATAATATATATAATAGAACTTATTCATGAACATATAATCTAGTTTTTTATGAGCATATAATCGAGCTTGCTCATGAGGATCTTGTGCTCAAGCTCAGTTCGTTTATCTTTCGAGCCTTAACATTGTGCTCAAGCTCGGCTCGTTTATAAATCGAGCGGAATACGAACAAGATTTAACTGAGTCGAATACCAAACTTCTCACGATAGACTCTAATCATTTACGACCCTAGCTTCTTGAGTTTGTTTGTCATCAATTGCTAGCAAGTTAAATGGTTTTCTAGACTATTTTTAGTAGACTAAGTCTCCATTTGAAACACCTCATTTAATGTTTCAAATGTGACGATTCAAACATAACCTAAGCTTGATAGTTTTTGGTCACCCTTTTCCTTTTCATTAACTAAGGTCCGAGTTTCTAAAACAAAAAGTTGATCCAAGTTTCATGAATAATATAATAGCCATATTTATTTACATATGGATTTTAGTAGATATTGGGCACATCCTTGATTTTTAAAGTACAATATCTTTGAGACGGATATAGCCTCTATATTAATATTGGTGCATTTTAACTAAATTTAGTTATTATTGTCATATAACTGAATTTCAATTTTCCTTGAATTTTTCAGATAATGATGATGTTAGAATATGTCCGTCCCACATCTGAAAGTTGGGAGTAAATTGAACTAATATATAACTCAGCGGATTACTCCTCCTATTGCCAATTGGTTTTAGGATAGAATCCCGCTGGGCTAATAGATGATAATGCTTGAGCCTTATACATACATTCTTTCGATCGGTTCAAATCCTCTGTCCCAACTTTGTGTCCCAAAATTTTGTCCCATAAAATTGATTGGACCACGTGGCAACTGATGCCAAATCATCACTATTTTTTTAATTACAGAAATTTGTTCTAAAAGCCTAATAATTCACATTTTAATATGAATTTTAAAAACTCAACTGGCTGCTCGTTCTTTCTTCTTGGTTCGATATCTTCATCGGCGTCTTTCTTCCTTGGTTTAAAAACCTAACTGCGCTCCATCGCTCCTTCCCTCGTCGTCCAGGCAAGCCAAATCATTCTTTTTTTTTTAATTTCAAGAAATTACCCTAAAATACTTTAATTTAATAATTCTTTAACTTATTTGCTGGACGACGAGGGAAGGAGCGATGGAGCGCAGTTAGGTTTTTAAACCAAGGAAGAAAGACGCCGATGAAGAAATTGAACCAAGAAGAAAGAACGAGCAGCCAGTTGAGTTTTTAAAATTCATATTAAAATGTGAAGTATTAGGCTTTTAGAACAAATTTCTGTAATTAAAAAAATAGTGATGATTTGGCATCAGTTGCCACGTGGTCCAATCAATTTTATGGGACAAAGTTTTGGGACACAAAGTAGGGACAAAGGATTTGAACCGGTGTACATCTACACCCCTAGACTCTTTCAAGGCGGGTTAATAGTGGGTTGGTGTTGTTGTTGTATGGATTTTGGTAGATCATAGATGTGGGTTTGGGTCTAGGGGTGGCAAATTTTGATCCGATCCGAAATAACCGACCGAACAACCCGATTCGAGAACCGATCGATATCCGGAAAAAATTACAAAATGAAATATGAAACCGACCCGATCTGACCGATTCTAACCCGAACCCGAAAGCTACCCGTTTAAAAAATCAACCCGAAACCGATTATATCCGAAAAGACCAACCCGATACATATCCGAATCCGAGCTACCCGAACCCGATTGTACCCGAACCGGTTGTATCCGAAAACCGAAACAATCCGAACCCGCTTACGCCCGAAACAACCCGAACCTGATTATACCCGAGACCTGGAATAATTCAAATTGAATTATACATTTATACATGACGCAAACAAAGTAATACTAGTATGAAATAAACAAGATTATTTTGTGGGAAAAGTTTAAATGATTTGTCCCTATAATAAATTAATAATGGTCAAACCATTAATTCATTACAATCAAATATAAAATTAGCAGTAAGTCAATAAGACAATAACCCAATTATGCTGTCATACTCAAATATCACACAACTAGTTGTCCCCGTCGTGCCCTGCACGACTATGACTCGATATTTTTTAGATATACTATAAAAAAAATATTTATAAATAAAAATATAATGTAAAATTTAATGTAAGTAATTTATTGACCGTAATATGTATAAAAATTATTTTTTTAAATCAAATCAAATAGAATGAATATAGATTATTAAGTTTAAAATTGAGAATAAACATAGATTATTAACATAAAATAATGTACATTGCTCATGTTCCTTGACAATATTTGATAAATAGGTTTAATTTAGGAGAAGGAGATAAAATATGAAGAAAATAAAGCAAAAAAGATATATTTTGAAAATATAGAAGAGATGAGATTGAGCATATATATTAATTGATTTATTATACAAGTGGCAAATTTCATCTTTAAAAAATCAAAATCAAATTCAAATTCAAATTCAAATAGTATATTATAAATACAACAATTCTGAATATTATCATGGTCCATTCATTAAAATCATATAACTTTTATCACTTATAATACAGATATTTTGAACTCTTAATATCGATTTAACCGAACACCGATTTAACCGAAATCCGAAATCAATCGAAAATTGCAAAAACTGACTCAACCTGAAATCGACTAAACCGAAATCCGGATTTGCTTGACCGATTTTGACCCGATAACCCCGATGTAATCGACAATTTACACACCCGACCCGACCCGATCCGACCCAAAATACCCGATACTGATCGAAACCCGAATGATCCGAAATCCGAATAACCCGACCGAAATCCGACCGATTTACCACCCCTAGTTGGGTCTAGAGCAATGGGCAATTGGGCATGATATAAGATGACGCTATTTATTCATATTCAAACTATATTCACTCGAGGGTAAAAAAAGGGAAAGTCAAAACAAAGATCTCCTAGGAAATGCACAAAATCGTATTACTACCACAAGAGGCCATCAATCATCCCCATTTAAAGATTGAAAAATTAAAAAGGAGAGATTTGACTGGATTGAGTGAGTGATAGAGATAAACCCTAAAGATAAAATACGCACACATGACATAAGAAAGAAAGTCAAAGCCTCCAATTTTTACCAAACACAAGTAATATAAGAAGAATGACATTTTTGGTGTGTCTGTCTTTTTGCAGAAATGGAAGTAAATCTTCTTCCTCTGCAGAAAGGAATCCGACGTAGGCAACCTAGCTGCCAGATTCCCTCCCATTTGCCTGTCTCTATAACTTCATACTTATCTAGTTATCTTCTTCTTCCTATACTTTTATAATCTATTTTATTTCAATTTAGTCAATACAACAAATTTTTGGAAAATGTATACAAGTTCCGACTTTTGTACTTTAATTCGGGTGTGTTTTAACCCATGAGCTTTTTCCCGATATCCCAACAAGATAGCGGAAACGCTGTCCCCTTGGAGGCAGGAGGGTGTAAAATTTAAAGATTTTGAGCTCCCGCTAGCAGAAAGAAACTCCAAAAACACTAGTCTCAAACATTGTCTTGCATTTTAAATATCTTATATTTTATTTATTTATTTTTCAAACTTATGTCCCAAGTCATAGGTTAAGAATCAAATTAGAAAAAAATTATGTTGTATTTTATTTGCTTAGGAATTTTTAGATTAGCTATAGGATTTTTATTTTGGGTAAAACTTTTTGCATATGAATTTCTCAAATCTTTAGCCTATGTTCTAAAAATGTAAGATCAGAAAACCGTTTTATTTATATCACAATTTAGTTAATTATTTACAAATGATTCATATTTGTGCATGCATATTATTCATATTATCATATACTAGTTGTTTGCCCCATGGACTTAAGATGTGATCACTCTACATTGTTAACACTTTGATATATGTAGTTTATAGAAGATGAAACAGTGTGAATCAAAAATAGAAGTTTATGTATTTCAGTGATTTTGCTTTCAATTTTATATTTTGCCAATATCTCAAAAGAATCAATGTTACAAATTATCCTTCATTTTGTTTAGGTCGTTTTTGTTTGATATTAAACATAAGGTGAAAATATGGGGCATGATATGTGTCATTTTTGTTATCTAATGTTTAACAAAACATTTTCCTACAATAACTTATAACCCAATCAATAAAACAAAGTTATACAAATCAAGAACCACCAATATCTTTAAAACACTACAACTCTACAAGCTACATTTGATCTTCATTACAATCATTTGTGTCTAACGTTCTACTACATTCATTGAGCCTTCTCTCGGCAGCAATGGCAGCCGCCACAGAAGGCGGCAAATGATTCAAACTCCCACTTCCTTCTTCCTTCAATTCCGAGGCGCCGCCTTTCATACTAGAAGCTACATTTGAGAATAGAGATTCAATGTCCTTGAGGGTCAAATTTGGTTGATCATGATTCTTCTTGTTGCAACTTACAAACGCGTTCGCGTTCGCGTTCCTACTTTTGTTCAACTTATAGATGCTTTCTTCAACACTTCCCTTCACCTGCAAAAAAATTCGCGGATTTGGTGAAATCTGCACCATTAGGATTATAATAACTCTATACATGAAGTAACTCTACCAGATTCTAACCGAATTTCTTCACTAACCATATCATTGTTTGTCAGTTCCCCTTTTTACACAACCAATGATTTTACTTTTGTGACACCTAATTTCAAATTTTATAGAAAACCACCCTTAATTCCTATTTCACTTTCATATCATTTTTTTTGCAAGTTTAAAAAATAATGGGTGATAAAAAAAAATTGAAATTAGGAAGATCTTCACCCTTATTATTATAATAACTCTGTACATAAAGTAACTCTACCGGATTCAAACCGAATTCCTTCACTATGCATATCATCGTTGGTCAGTTCCCCTTTATACACAACCAATGATTTTACTTTTGTGACCCATAACTCCTATTTCACACATTTTTTTTGCAAGTTTAAAAAGGAGTGATTAAATAAGAATTTTGAAATTAAAGAATCGTACCATGAATCGATGAATAAGCGTCTTTTTGTTCTGTCCAATGCGGTGAACCCGGCTTATTGCCTGTGCTTCTGTGCCCGGATTAAGAAGAGGCTCAACAAGGATAACATGTTGAGCTTCAAGAAGATTAAGGCCATTTGCTCCATGCTGAACTAAGATGAGTAACACTTGAACAGAATTCGCGCTCTTCTGCCCTTTAAATATGCTAATAGCAGACTGAGATTTCCTAAGATTTCAAAAACAAGACAGGAAAATGTTGATCAAATGCAATTTTTTTTTTAAAGAAGGCAAAAGATTTGCCAAGGAGACTTTATTTCTTACCTGCCTCCTTTCATCCTAACATAGCTAATCTGGTTAGCAGCAAACGCGTGCTCTAATACATCAAGGACGTCGTTCCAACTTGAGAAAACAAGAACTTTAGCTTCGGGTTCTTTTAACTTTATCCACAAGATTCTCCTGGCGACCGCTTCAATCTTCCACAAAATGTTTGGGCAAGTTAAAATTTCCTCAAAAAATTGTTCATAAGGGTTTGTTTGGATGTCATGCAGTATAACGAGCTTATGCGTTATCAGGCGCTACTATTGAAAATGTAGATGCTTTATTTTCTACATTTGACATTATAATGCATAATCCATGTTTTGTACCACGTGTACTATCCATCCAAATAGGGCCTAAGTTGTTCAAGCCAATAATGAAAAATACATAATAAATATCAATTGGCAGAATTCAACAAACTACTTTTTATTTCAGGATTAAAAAAAATCTACCATGTTTTTTTTTCTGGTAGGAGAATACCTTTGAGATGGATTTAGTCCCTAAATCAATTTTAGTGCATTCTAACTAAATTCAGTTATTATTGTCACATAGTTGAATTTCAGTTTTTCTTGGGTCTATCGGGCATACCCCCTTTCCCTTGGGCAGGGGTACTCCCATCTTGACCCCCCAAATTCCACTGTAGAGCCTCACTGGGTCAACGATGATGGATGGTAGGAGAATACCTTAGTTCCATACGAGCCTCGAACTCTAATAGAAGAGTCAAAGCTATTGCAGCTCACATCTGTGGAGGTGTGTCTACCTTCATCAGCAAAAGCAATGTTATCAAAATCCGAATGTTGGCGACAAGTTGGACACATAACCCACTTGTTTTGATGTTTCCGAAGAGTTGCTTGTCTCTGTGCAGTCATAGCAAACAAACCTGAAGAGAAATGTTTCTTCTAATAATAAGCAAATGAAACTGATATCAAGTGCGAAATTTCCTTGATTAAATTGATTTTTAAATTACTGTATATGAAAGCTCACATTTGCAACAAGTAGCATGCCCACACTCTAAAACCATTCTTTGGTTTAGAAGTTTCTCTTGGCATACAGGGCAAACTTCGTCGTTGAATTTGGCATCATTTTCACTTGGTGTACTAGGCAGGACCTGCGGATCATCTTCTTCGTCTTGCTCTGCTTCCGTTTTCTGTTTCGACTTTACTAATCCCTAAGGAAACGGAAAAAAAAAATACATCAACTGAAAGAATTATGGTTATGATTTTAGGTGGATTCGTTGAATAGAATGAGAGAAAAATAAGCGACAAAATTGAATTTTGGTGCAAAGCGCCCTGTGAAGGGTCTCTCTTTACTAATTCCGCTTAGCTCCTGCTCACTTAACAAAGGCTCTCGTATGGCCGTATAGTGCTTTCTGATTTTAAGTCATTTAGAAAAATTATCTATATGATTCTGTAAGGAAATGTAAATAGGAGGGCTTATATTGCAAATATTGGAAATTAGGGGTGAATGTGTAAACAAGATTCTAACAGCCCTCCTAATTTCCAATATTTGCAATATCAGGCCTCCTATTTACATTTCCTACCAGATTCTGAGACAATAGCATAGCCAAAGAAAAACAGAAGTCTGGAAACATAAATAAGCGACAAATTGGCATATAATTCTTTTCAATCAAGAAAATAGGCAATTTGGGACTCAAGGACAAAAAGTGGTGAAAACTTTTTGTGCTGAATTTTTTTAACATAATGTCATAGTAGTACCTGTAAATAGCGGAGCTTCCCTCTTATCCGTGTTAGTGAGGCTAACGCTACAAATTTCTCACTGGAATTCTCCACACTTGCAATATCAAGCTCTTCTAGGCTGATAGCATCAATAGAATTATCATCAGCCTTGTGCCTCAGACGTAGGCGTGAGGTTGCCATCTTGATTTCATCATGAGCACGAAAAATTTGTGCTTGAGCAGTTGCCAATGATCTTGCAAGTGGATACTCCTTTCTCATGCTCTTTACCATCAAATGGAATACATTACTTATGGAAAATGAGATTGCTAGGAAAAAACTTAATTTAAAAATTGATAGGGTCAAGTTTTGAACAAATTTCATGTGGATACAGACAGAATTCTTTTGCTAAGATTCTCTTACGATAAATATTTAAAAGATAATCTACTTTCTAAAAGGCCAACCAATAGCAAATACCTAGGAAACTGAAGAGGCTCCACCCTCGATCCATTTCAGGGGAGGCCAATCAGCCCAGTAAGAAAATGAAAAGGTCAAGAGTATATATGGCAGACAAAACAAATTGAGCAAGCACATATAGTATAACAGAAATAATCCAAAAAAAAGGGGCACATTAAGACAATCTAATTAATTAATAGTCAATTAACAGGTCTCACCTCAAGAAGAAGAAGGTGTTTAGTAGCTGCTGAAGTACCCTCTCTTCCTAACTGAGATTTGAAATAGCTTCTTAGAACTCCCAAGATTATCTCCAGCTCAGATGGCATTCTTGAGACCTAAATTTACATTTATTCACATAAGGTAACATAAATTTAAGCAAACAAGACATCTAATTACAATATTAAATGTAGTACAAAACACAATTACTATGCATCTGTGTTACCATTGAGCTCAAAGTCAAAAGCAAAGGAAGACAATAGTAAGGTGCAAAACCATCATATAGAATTACCCTTATTTAATTTCAAACATCTTGGTAAAAGGCAAGAAGGATGATTCAAACTAACCTCCAGTTTCTTTCCAAACTCTTTTTTCTGTCTATGCAGATTGATTGCTTCCTCGGTAGAAACAACACTTCTCCCATTAGCATCTCTTTTCAACAGAAAGAGCCTAGCCTCATAATCCTAAATCACACAAAATGAAGATACAAAAAAAAGTGTTAGAACTTAATTATGCCAAAGGTGCAGAATTTTCAATACTATATTGGATCAGAAACCTCAAATAGATCGTCCATTTCACAGTGAACACATAAAGAACCATCCATATTGTCATAGCACTTTGGACAGTGTCGAATGCGCTCCACATCTTCATCTCCAGGGTGATTCATTGTCTGATCTACTTCAAGTAACCGATCAAGCAGATTTTTCCGTGACTTTTCTAGCGAATCCAAACCCGTTTGAAGATGATATTTGAGAGTGCTAATGCTCCGAAGGCTGTCAAAAACAAATAGCAATGAATCAACGATTGATCAGAACGAGGCAGTGATTAATGTAATAAGAACCCTAGAATCTTCATTATACTTTTAAAGGCTTTTTCTGAGAAGAACATTTAGAGTTTCTTACTGAAAAATGATACGTACGCAGAGCTACATGCAATCGATTTCATCTTTATAGACTTACAATATTAATCTAATCAAGTCAGACACTACAATTTAATTGGTATTATTCATTGATATGGTGAGTTGGTGACGACTATTTTAATTTCAACTTTAGATCCCTTTATGATCCTATTTTTTTAAGAAAAAAAGGGAATAACTAGACATACAAAGAGACAGCATACTTTTAAAATAAAAAGAAAGT
This sequence comes from Fallopia convolvulus, assembly GCA_964016875.1. Classification (NCBI taxonomy): domain Eukaryota; kingdom Viridiplantae; phylum Streptophyta; class Magnoliopsida; order Caryophyllales; family Polygonaceae; genus Fallopia; species Fallopia convolvulus. Next base: position 62,259,349 of record OZ024725.1, read on the forward strand.
GAGTTCGTAATGATGGCAGGTGTAAAAGGGAGGGAAAGCCCTCTGAGTGTATTTCATCTCAGGCAAACAATTTTTGTGTAAAGGAAAAAAAGCTAGAGAACATACTGTAATGCCCAAGAAAGCAATCCAAGGAATGATAAAAAGTTTAATACACTCACTGAGATGCACTTCTTGAAGACTTTGAAACATCTCTACTTCTTAAAACAGCATTCTCGATCTTACTTGTCAACTCATTTACAGTTTCTTTGTCCTGTTCAATTTTATGCAGAGCTTCTAACCACCAGGTTTCGTGGTGTTTTTTGTTCTTGTATGCATCGCAAACCTGCAAACACAAAGATAATAATGAGAGGAGGACAACTATAAAAAAAAGGCGTAATTAGATCTATATAGTGAAAAATTCCGAAACCATATTTTATATTCACAACATTTCCTGAGATAATATTGGGGATATCATTTAAAATAAAATGCAGCACATTTTGAGAAAAGCAAAGAAAGTATTACCCATTTAACATGGCAAGTATTATATGAAATTTTATCACACCACAACAGATCACGATAGTAACATACCTGTTTATGCGACTTTTGGAAATCCTGTTGAGCCTGTGATAACCTTGAGTAAAATGCAAATAAATACTTCTCCTTTATATTTTCACATTCTTTTAGAAGGTTCTCATTACTAAAGGTTCTGCCTTGTACATCAGGCTCCATATCACATTCTTGATCACCACAAAAGCCATTAGCTTTCTTATCAGATATACCTTCCTCAATTGTTTCTCTTTCTCTCGAAATATGTTTATTGCCTAGTGAGCTTAAATTGTGCGCTGATGATGTAAGAATCTCCGCAAGATTATAATGTATGTGGAGATTCAATAGAGGATCCAAGCGGAACTCTCCAGAATGTTCTTCTGCTAAAGCTAATGCTTCTTTGTACAATTGCACAGCATCAGATAGTTCAGAGCGAATGATAGCTATTCCTGCCAGTCCATTCAATGAAGATACCACTTTCCTGAGTGCATCTTCACCCTCTACTTTTGTCTTGCTTACAAGAACCTAGAAGAGAAATCCTCAAAGAAACTAAAATTACTCACTAGACTTTTAACTAATTATTTGAATTATAAATAAAATGCTTTATACTATGCTCACCGATAATATTTCATCCATGGACATTGGAGACTGTTGAATCGAGCAGAGTCCAGAACTCCCCACCTGAGGATGGCAGCAAGCTTGACGGAGCTTCAAGAGTGAATTCAACAACTTTGCTGCCTCACGATGAGTTATGACAATATCAGAAGCATCACCTAAAAAAAAAGAATTTAAGGTCAAGGCATTGAACTTGGAATTTTCTTATCTGTCTCATTCTGTAAGCATGGGAAATAACCTTCATTTGATTCATTTCGTTTGTGAATATCAATCTTTAAACTTTTAAGCACTTCATGAGCGATAGTGACACATGACTCATGTTGTCTCTGGTAAAAGACCTCTTCAACAGCTGAGAAAGATAGCCAAGATAGACATTCTTCCTGAGGAGGAAGCTTGAGCTCATCAGCAACACTTTCCTTCGAGGAGCGCCACATTAATTGTCTGAATAAACAATGTGTGAACTCCATGGCCCTTGGATCACCCCTCTGCAATGCAAGGTTGCAAGATTAGATTTATAACAAACTTTTCACTCTCCAGGTGCCTACCTAAGATACAATGGCAAAGTAGGCTTAAAACTGCACTAGATTAGAGTAGTGATGAAAAGCACAAGTAGTGAGACCTTCACATCATGGAATTTACATAGAAAATCTATTGCCATTTTTTGAATATGAAAGATCAAAGGTAAATCCTGTGTAACATAGGGTTATAGAAAGGAAGGCATTGTGAAGGCCTCTACTATGATATTGCGTCTCCATGCTTGAAAAGGAAAAATACAGTAAATAAAAACTTTTGACCTTATTTCAATCTAGGGTTCATTTGTTTAAACTTATCAGTTAGCAAGACATTCTTATAATATATGCAAGGATCATAATGCCTAATACAAGATAGTAACGCCAATAAGGTTTAAGGTGGTAGAATGCCATTATATCTTCATCTTTTACCAGGAAAGTTTTCAGTACAGGACCTGGCGCACAGTTTATACAGCTGAGTGAGCAAAAATTTCATCTTGCCAATAAAAAGGTTATTTAAAACTACATTTTTATTTCTTTTAATAAGAAGCCATTCAAAATAATTGAGCAGTACTAAAATTATCTTGCATGTAATAAATGATTACACACAAAACATATAGCAAAGATTCATAAGACCAACCAATTCACAGATTATCCCCCCAACCCTGACAAAGCACGCACCTCATAGGGCTCTCTTATGATATCAGTCCACCACCTCAATTCATCAAAAGGGCTGGCTTTTAGAAATCTGAGAAGACCATATAAATCGTCAAGTTTGCTTTGAATAGGAGTCCCTGTTATGCACCAACGGTGCTTTGCATGTAAACGAAGAGCCATCTCTGTTGCAGCAGCAGCACTACTCTCCACCATTTGAGCCTCATCCAGGCAGACCCTCCACCAGAATATTCTGGTTAGAGGTGTTGGAATAACAGGATATCTATGGCATGTTAATGTTATTTACATCAGGATAAATCACTTTGGAAATACTACAAGAAATTCAATGCTTATCTAATGTTCAAATAAGATGAGAATGGAAGTTGCAAATTAGCCCATTGCCCATTGCATCTTTGGAATACTATTGGTTATGACAATATTTTTGCAATATATTAGAGATGTATTCATCTTTTCAAACAGTTAGATGATGCATGTCTTAAAAAAAGGAAAAATTAATATCAAACCCGGTCAATACAATGGTCAAACATCAAGAATAGAACAAGAGGCATCGACACAAGGGGAAAATAATAGGATCTTATAGAAACCTCTTTTCATATCTCATCAGGCGACGATCTCCTTCATGTCTTTCAGAGTCATGAGAAAGATCCACTTTCAGTATATCATATGTTGTCAATACAATATCAGCGCCAACTAATTCACCCACACCTAAAGCATGTGATTCTGAAAGAGATGCTTCTCGCATGCCTTCGTAGATTACAGTTGTCAAGGAGCCTGGTTCTGTATGACTGCATATATTAAGAGAATTCAAAGAATCAAATGAAGATGAAACAAAGTGTTCCATTTTCCAAATTGTTTAAAATGCAGGTATATATTACATGCTTCTTGAAAACATAAATTCAATCAACTGATATGTTTTATATCCATAAAATCATGTTTTGATTGTCCAGAAATGCTCCATATACGCCCGTTTGAGAATAGAAAACCTTGAATTCATCTTGCCATTATAAGGGATCGTCAAGGAACATAAATACTCAGTAGTCTCTCTAAAATCCATGAAGTGGCTACTTCCTTTGTTCCTTAGAGATGATAAACGACATCTAAGAGTAAAAGAGATCCAAGAGAAAATAAATGTACCGGATTATTTCAGCATGCCACTGGGACAGTATTGGAGTGGGACAAACAATAAGGGTTGCACCAGAAACAACTGGAGCTTTAGTCACATGAATCAATTCCAAGCACAATCTGCAGATAAATTCACCACTCTTTACCGCAATGTCTGCAGCATTTCTCTTCCTTTTATTATTCTTTTTTGTTGGTTCTGAGAGCGCTTCTTTAGACTTCTCCTGCCTTCCAGAATCCGAGTAGCCAACACAATCTCCATGTTGCCAGGCATCACAGATATCACACTGCACCCACAGCCCTTTATATTTGACGCTTTCACTCACTGCACCACACACGCATTCAACACGATCCATCTTCACTCTTTTGAGGCCAATTTTTTCATGATTATTAGCTGACACATTTTCAGAAAAACAGCTAGCTTCAGATGCTGACCTCTGATGAGAAAACACACACCCAAGCAGCTCCACTGTTTTCCCCAAACCCATCTCATCTGAAACATATAAGTACAGAGAAAGAAAGAATTAAAACTATGAAAGTTTTTACATCAACATAAAAGAAACAAAAAAGACATAGAAACACAAGAAACAAAGAGACGAAAAGACTGAGCCTCACACAATAACTACATACATATAATAGTAAGCAGGCTTACCAGCAAGAATACCACCAAAGACATGAGATGCGGGGCTCTCGGGATGGATTGAAAGACTGCCACTGTAAGAGACAGAAACATAAGCAGAAAATTATGAAAGCAACTTTTGAGTTTTAGCAAATAGCTTTTGTCAGAAAATATCTCCATGCAGGCCTTAGGCATCAATGATACAAAGTTCTCTAAAGTACCAACGTAATAGTTCATTACTAATATGTAGGTGTATATAAACCAAAACTATGAGAGGTCAGGAAAAATATATATGATGAGAACGGTAAGTTGCATAACCGACTGCAAGCTAATACTTTATGTAAAACAGTTTGACATACTATGATAGCATTAGAATCAATATGATGGGGACAAAAGGTGGAGAATATCTGATAAAAAAAAGTCCCTCGATTGCAACCATGAAATTTGCTTCACCAATGAAATGCTCCCAATACATGAATCTGACATAGATTTGCTAATCCACAATTCTAAATATAATTTTAACCATCATCTCAGCCTCCAATGAGAAGTGATAAGTTTCAGCATTGCAATTTTACAACATAAAGAGAAAAAGAAAATTCCACTGTTCCATAGATAAACAAACTACACCATTCCACCCGATTCCTATGTTTAGTTTAAAGCTGTTAAAGTTTCAACCAGATTCCTATAGGCTTGGCTCATGCCAACAGAAAACGATTCCTATAAGCTTGGCTCATGCCAACAGAAAACGAGAAAAATTCATTCCTATTTCTTAGAACTACGCATGAGGTATGCAGTTCTAGCCTGATATTTTGAAAACCAGATTTGTCAACCCAATATGTGAATTTGAACCAAACTTCACCTACTACCCAGTACCCAGATTTAAACCAAACTTCTCATGTTTTCAGTTCTTGAAGATGGACTAATTATGCCTTACAAGGCAATTCTCAAGAAGCCAACTAGCATCATGACAATCCCTAGCTAGTTTTGCTGAAGAAAACTTTTAAAATACAAGCCACAGAAGTTTAAAAAAAAAAGAATATCTCTAAACTATCCATGTGTATAGATCTTGCTAGCTCCAAAAAAGCAATAAACATTTATAGTAATAGGCCAAAGTGTTGAAACAATGCAAAACTCACCTAAATGGATTGTAAAAAACGTAGGAACTTGTATCCAAGAGCTCAACAGGAAGACATAAAGGTGAATTTTGATGACTCTCAAGCACACCAGAAGCTTTTCTCTCCCTTTCTGCCATCCAGTGAATTGCTCGACGCTGATAAGCTCTGAGCTCAGGAATCAAATTAGGTAACTCATCTTCCAACAATGGATAATTTCTACATATGGAAAAAAGTATACAAAATTAAGAAAGAGATCCACTATATTCATTTAGATGAAGCAGAAACAAAGATATACTCAGTACTCACTTTGGTGGTTTAATAACTTCATAAAATCTAGCAACTTCAAATCTTGCATCCTTCTTATCAGCACCATCTACTTCTGGATTAAATTCCATATCACTTGACAAGCTAACTCCATACTTAGCTTCTGAAGTAGTGACCTCAGGCCGTAGCCAATCCATCACGTTCATCATACTCTTTTTCCAAAGCTGCTTGCTACTCTCTAAAATTGATTCACAAGCATCAAAGGTGTTTTCAAGTATCTCAATTCTTAATCTAAGAGAATAAGTATCATTCATCAACTTAACCCCTAAAACCGGTCTCAGTGTCAAAAACCGCATACTGGCTAAGTGGACGAGTCCAGAAACACCGTCATCAGGTCCATCAAAACACCCACTAACAATTACATCATAAGTCTCCTCCCCATCCAATCCCCTCTTTTGCCCTAATTCCAAATAAATTTGCTCCGTAGAAAAGATTGGCCATTTTCCAAAAGCCAGTCGATTTGCATGCTCATTGACATCAGACAGCCGAAACCTCATGCTAAAACTTGAATCCTGATAAAATTCCTCAGTCAGCTCATACCCAATGAACTCTTGCATGACATTCAAATTAATAAGAGCAATTTCAGACAAATCCCTATGCTCACTAGCATTCCAGCCAACCCTATCAACAGAGACAAAGTAGAGTTTGTCTTCAACCTCTGCACTTGCTTTCAAATCGTTACTACTTGACTCATCTGGGTTGTCAAGCTTATCATTCTTTTCAGATATCCCAATTGACCTATGAGGTTTCTTCTTCTTCCTAGCCATTGTAAGCTCCCGCCAAAAAAAAACCCTAATCACTAAACATTCTCACTGACAAAGTTCACTCAGAATTCACCAAAATGCAATGTATAAAAAAAAAACCGTGTCTTCGACAACCCGTGAAATTAGCAAAAGAACGCCAAGAAACAGGACCCAACAGCCTGAAAGAACAGAACATTACAAACAAGAAGTAAATTTTGAGCGAAACAAAGACTCCAATATCACAAGGGGAGAAGAATTTTCCTGAAATCCGCTGTGAATCAAGCGGGAGGCTGAGCAATCAATGTAGAGGAATGGTGGATATGTGGAATGGGATTTTCCGGTTTGGGAATTTGGGTCTGTTGAGCGCATAGTTAGAAAATCCGCGAAGAGTGAGGATGCTAAAAGAAATTCTAGGTTTTTTCAGGGGTGATTTTGGAAAATAAAAATTGTTTTTGCTGAAAATCCACGTGGCGCTCTGTACCTCACGACTTTATGCATCGGCGTATAAATAACACAACAAAAATTTGATGAAGATTTTCAATTTGGTACAAGAGCTTGCTTGACAGATAAAGCCAGAGCGCGGCGGTCTCCATAATCGGCACCGGCGCCGGCGAGGAAGAAGAGAAAATGACGATTATCGCCTTCAAAGCATGCTCTCCTTACACTCGCTTACCTCCTCAGGTACATATAACATACTCTCTCTCTCTTTGTTCGCTTTCGCATCCCTAATTGTTCTCCTCTTGATTCAAATTAGGTTTAGCTATTGATCTTCTGGGACCAATCAAAGTGAAATTGATTACGAATTCAAGTTAATTTAATACATAGATAGTCAATTTCACTTCGGTTTGTGGTTTCTGTGCTTTCCCTAATATGTCATCTTCTGTGCAAATTCATGAAACGTAATCGGAATTCGTTAACCATGTTTGTGGATGCATATTGCCATTATTAGGATACTGAAATGCTTTCTGAAGTGAATTTCGTTGGATGCATGCGTACAGTTGAATGCCACTAACATTTCAAGCTGGTCAAAGAAGCTCAATAATCGATCGAATAAGTTGATTGTTCTTGCTCAGTATTCCCAAACACAAGACTTGTTTACATCACGCCTCCAAGGTATTCTGCTTTCTGGATATATACAAAACCTGCCTCCAATGTATGAGATGTCCAAAATAATCTATCATTTGTATTGACATGATTTCTTTCAGATAGTATACAAAACCTGCCTAAACTGGTTGAAGATATTGTTCAGACATCAATAAACACTGGTCCACGGGGAGCCTTGAGATTTTCTCAGGGAATTCAAGCTTTAATTGGGGTTGGCAGTGAGTGGCTTGCAGATGCATCCAAGGTATTATAACATTGCTTTTTAATGTTCTTTAAGGATAGTTGGTCATAATTTGTGAATGATTCTAATGTCAAACAAGCTTATTGTCTTTATAAAAGTTATCTCCTTGCTATAATGCAGACTGCAAATATGTCTAGCATACCAACTGACATGCAAGTTGGAGCACTCTCCCCTCGTTACCTGAGGAGATTGTTTGAACGAATGGGTGCAACCTATATCAAATTGGGCCAGGTAATCATTTCCCTCAACAAGTATTTCTGATAATCAAAGCTTGATGATCCTTCTCAACTTATGATCTAATAATTGATATAAGCTCAAGCTCTGTTCTTCAGTAACAACGCTTCATATATCTGCTTTTGGTAGTTCATAGCATCGGGTCCTACACTTTTCCCAGCAGAATATGTTGAGGAATTTCAGAAATGCTTTGATAGAGCCCCTTCTGTTCCTTTTGAAGATATCAAAAAAATCCTGCGTGAAGATCTGGGAAGACCCATAGAGAGTGTCTACGAGTATGTTGATCCAGTGCCAATTGCATCAGCCTCAATAGCACAGGTTTGTGTTGTTTCATGTTCTGTGTTATTTGTTCTTCATTTAGTGTATTCAAGAAATTTCTAATTATATCTACAGGTTCATGGTGCAAGGCTAAAGAGCTCTAAGGAGGATGTAGTGATAAAAGTCTTGAAGCCAGGGATAGAAGATATTCTAGTGGCTGATCTGAACTTCGTTTATGTTGTTGCTCGTATTTTGGAGTTCTTGAACCCTGAACTCAGGCGTACTTCGCTGGTAAATAAGGCTCTTTCAGAATTGCCACTTTGATTCTACACAATAAATTTAAAGATCTTATCCATGCCTCATTTCAGGTTGGAATTGTGAAAGACATTAGAGAGTCGATGCTAGAAGAAGTTGACTTCACTAAGGAGGCTACAAATATTGAGTCTTTTAGGAATTACTTGGAGACCATGGGGCTCACAAGACAGGCTACAGCTCCAATGGTGTATCGCCATTGCAGCAGCCGGAGAGTTCTGACTATGGAAAGGCTTTACGGGGTTCCTCTGACTGACCTAGACTCTATAAATTCACTTGTTGCCAGTCCAGAGACCAGTCTTATAACAGCCCTGAATGTCTGGTGAGATTAAGAACTTTGTTTTGAAAAATTTCTCAACAAAAGCTGTTGTAGTCGGTGCTCCATTTTAAACTTGACTTCCAAATGTTTAATTTTCATTGATGGGAAATTCAATTCAGGTTTGGCAGTTTGCTTGCTTGTGAGAGCTTCCATGCAGATGTTCATGCCGGTAATCTTTGGCTGCTACGTGACGGACGTATTGGGTTTCTGGATTTTGGTAAGGGTTCAATTCGTTCATTATTTTAGTAAGATTGGTTTTATGATCTAATTTACAAATGTAGATTATGTTTGTGTATGAGGAAAACAGAAACGAAGAATCAACACATGTTTGAGAGAATTCTGTTATTCCATTCAAGTCTGAAAGAAGTGAGATTACAAAGGCTTATATACACACACTTCACTAATAAACTTAGCTCTCAGAATTACAATCCACTTGCACAACTTAATATATCTCTAATAATGATCTTTTTTTGGATCTGATCTGATTCGAGATTGCATCTTTTTGTAGGAATTGTTGGACGCATATCACCAAAAACGTGGGCTGCTATGGAAGTATTCCTGTCATCACTTTCCGTGCAAGAATATGAACCAATGGCAACTGCTTTGATAGAGATGGGTGCTACAAGCCAGGACATTGATGCCAAGGCTTTTGCAAATGACTTACGAAAAATATTTTCATCGATACAGGCAAGCTACTCTGAAATGATGCTTCTGATTTATTTGGAAGTTAATTGCATCTCTTATTTCCCAAATCCGTTCTTCTTCATAGTTTGAATCTTTCCTTGACATTATTGGTTTCTTCTTTGACAGGATTTGGATACAGAAATTGTTTTTGCAACAGCAAGAGGACCTAGTACTAATTCGGCTGCTGTTTCCGCTAGTTTACTGGTTGATGAGAGGCAAATGAATGCCCTCTTTCTCGATTTGGTGAGTCGCTCTATACTATATATCTTTGGAACAGTTCTTTGCATTCTTGCAAGTTTTGAATCGTGTAGACGATTCTGCCCCTGCTAACAAAATCTGTCACCAAATAAGATTTGGAAACACCTTTTAGTTGAAAGTTTTGAAGATTAAGGTGACTGCTAGGATACACTATTTGAAACAATTATTTTGATTACAGTAAGAAAATAAAAACCACTAAAACCATAAACTGAAAGTTGAACCAAACGAGCCCTTAACCGTTCAAAAACGAAAACTGAAAGCCGAATCCATTGTGCAGGTGCGAGTTAGCGAGTCATATGGACTAAGGTTTCCTAGAGAATTCGCTCTTTTGCTGAAGCAACTGTTGTATTTTGACCGATACACTCGTTTGCTAGCTCCCAACATGAACATGCTTCAAGACCAGCGAGTCACGATCGTCTCCGATAGAAGAGCTCGAGGAAGAGGTGGGTACCGATATAATTGATCAGGAAGATGCATATAATTATCTTGTTATTAGGCTCTTGTATATGCCACAAAAACAAAGTACATATGTGAGATAGCTACATATATATTGTTCAGATTGGACAATCATCACTCACCACACACCCAAAAACTCTATGTTTCTGTTTCATTTGGAAAACCGGAAACTTAGAAAACTCGTTTCGTAGTGTAAAATTATTGTAACCGTATACTTCCTTCCATATCTTAGTAAGTCTCATAAAATATGATGCTTATAGCCTTATAGGTTTCTCAGTGATACTAGACCTGGTTCCTCCGAAACCTGGAGCCATAACCGGAGCCTGGCTGGTTCCACGGTTTCGGTCCCGGTTTCAGAACCGGCCATAATAAAAAAAAAAACTTGTCAAAAACCGCGATCGTTGTTTCACCTGCTGGATAGATACAAAATGCAAAACTGCGATTGTGGGCCAAGGTGCCACGATCGCGGGTCTACCAGTTTTGTGCAAAGTTCCACGGTTCCGGGGGTGGTGGAACCAGGACTGTAACCACCCCGAACCAAACTGGCGTTTCCGGTTCTGTACGGTCTCGGCCAATACTGGAATCAGACCCGTCTAAGTGATACAAAACGCCTTTATGGGTTTGGGTTCGGTTTTATGATATTGTTAATTTTTTTGTGAAAGATCCCTATTCTTGTTTGCTGGTTTATATATTCTGTTGGCCAACCCTTGTGCCTTTTTACATTCGTATGTATTTTTGTAACCAGATTTGAGCATTCTAAATAATCATTTTCAAATGCCAAAGAGACGCGTATTTCAAATCTATTGGCTTTCGAATTTCCTAATGTTACTATCAAGTCCCTTTCGAACCCTTGTGACAGAAATGAGTTTAGGCCTCTACAATTTCTAACACGAAACACCTTTTAAGATCATGTGAGAGATGTTGTACATGAACTCTTTGATCAATGAATTGTGTGTCAGGTGCAAATGAAGAAAAAGTAAGTGAATTGGGGATATAAAAGATCACGTGCCATGCTGTACATTAACTCTTTTTGGTACTATGTCTTAGTGCATGCAATGCATTGATTGAAGATCTTTATTATACAATTAACCATACAAATTTACAAGGGATTCGAAGAATATGTAAAGGGTACTTGTTCAATTAATTCAAGATAAAGTTCACACCATAAGAAAAAAAAAAACTCTACTACATAGGTACATACATTGTACATAAGTACAATACATGCTTTTCTGATTTTTGACTAGATAAAGAGGCCTTAGTATTGGGTTATAAAAAGGACGATAGATCAAGAATTCAAGATCCATTCCAATTGAACAACTAAAATCAGATCAACCATGGAAGGAGGAAATTGCGAAATTTCAAAGACGCCATCGATTCCCCATTTTGTGATGATACATGGGCTATGTGGAGGAGCTTGGTCCTGGTTCAAGATCAAGTGTTTGATGGAGAACTGTTCCGACTACAAGGCCACGTGTCTTGATCTTAGAGGGTGTGGGGCTGACCCGACGGATGGCAACACGATTCGATCGTTCGACGAGTACAATGAGCCTTTGGATGAGTTCATGGCTGCTTTGCCTGAAGATGAGAAGGTACTTGATTGATTAATTAGTTAACTCTTGATTGCATAAATGATTTATAAAATTAAGTTTAGATTTAATTGTGTGTTTGTTTTTGGTGTATTTGTATTTCAATAGGTTGTATTGGTAGGGTATAGTGCTGGAGGGATAAGTGTGACAAAGGCTCTTCACAAGTTTCCAAATAAGATTAAGTTGGTGATTTATATTGCAGCTACAATGCTTAAGTTTGGTTTCCAAACTCCCGAGGATGTCAAAATTGTAAGTTCTTGTTTATGATTTTTAAGAGGACTTTTCATTTCATTCAAAAATGAAAAAAAAAAGGAATAATTTTTCAATGTAAACGTTACATATTTTATGATTTGGTGCATAATCAATCACTATCCTAAACAAACTTCAAAAAATAAAAGATTAAAAATGAAGTCAACTAAAAAAAATGGCCAAAGTGCACCGAAACATTTTGTTTCACCACACCACATTTAGTACTGTCAAACTTAACCCCACCCGACAACCGATTCAACACGACCCAGAATTTTAGAATTTTAGGGGTGAAACCTGACCCAAAAATAGTGGGTCAAAGAAAAACCCTAACCCGTTAGGTTGATCCAACTTGACAGAAAACCCACAACGATCCGAACCGATTGACCCGCAACCTGTAATGGACCAAACTGGACTCTACCCAAATCCGACCCAACCCGACCTGATTGACCGCTCTAACCACATTTAGCTTTATCAATGTTAAAACTTAAGTAACATGTCAAATATATTAAATTTTCTTTTAAACCTTATACTTAGCAAATTTGATATCAATCAATTAAAATTAATTAATACAGGGAGTACCGGATTTTTCAGAGCATGGTTTCACAAGTGAATCCCCAACAACTGCCCATTTCAAGATTGAACAAGCTCCCAAATTGCTCAACCAACTATCTTCTTTGGAGGTATAAATAATATAATAATTTTGTTTATAATATGTACAATAATTCAATATTAATTCTTCATTAGTTTGGTTAATACAATCAATGTTGGTATATTTGTAGGACATGACACTAACCAATTTACTAGCAAGGCCAAGCCCTTTCAAAGCCCTACTGACCTCGTTTGAGCTGACCGAGTCGGAGTCCGAGTCATCGGAGACGATTCCGAGGGTGTTTATAAAGACGACACTCGACACCGTGCTGACGCCGAAGCAACAAGCGGCGATGATAAGGCGGTGGCCGCCGACGGAGGTGTACGAGATTGACACCGACCATTGTCCTCTCCTCTCTAGCCCTCTTCTTCTCTCAGGGCTTCTCATCAAGGCGGTTTCTTCATTTACATGATTAATCTCAAATCAAAAAAATTAATTGTCCTCTAATTTGCAATTAATTAAGCAATGCAACTTACCCAAATGTTGAGCTTATGTGTAGTTCAATTTTCTTTGTACTTAATTCACAAATATAGATTAATGTATTTGTGTTAATGCATGCTGATAGATACAATGAGTAAGGTATAATTGTCCCTTGGTAACGTGTCATTTTGAAATTGATTTATCGTTGTTTAGAGTAATCAAAGTTCATTTTGTTTTTAAATTTTTAAACGTTTCTTTTGGATTTTTTTAGTTGGTAATTATCATATTCAGAAATGGAATAGAATAAATTTGTCATGCGTTGATCGATCGACACATTGTCATGTACAATTATACAAATGAGCAATTAAAGATGATGTTATCATGTTACACACTTGCATCTTTATCTTATCCAAAGAGCAAAATAAAATCTTGAATTATTTTCTCTATCGTTTAGTGAAAGTGAACAAATTAAATTCATACAAAAGTGGGTCTTCTTTTCATTGTCATGATTCTTTGTCGAGGAATCATTCTATAGCTAGAAATATTAATTGCACACTTATAAAAATTGGTTTACCCTAAAATAGAAGTACCTTTTTCATTTATCAACCATAATTTAGAACACAAATCGGATATTTTAATAGTAGGTCCATTATCATTGAAATGTTTTTTTAACTCAATGTATTTAGAACACACTTGGTAATGTATTTACATATATAAACTTAAAATAAAAAAAATATTCTTATTTTTTTTATAAGATAGACTTGAAATTTTCTATATAATTATAAGTAAATCCACAATGAGTTTTTTTAACAATTTTATTTTCTCTCTTATTTCTCAACTTTTTTTAAAATAATTTTCAAGCCATGGTTATTTTTTAACATCAATTTATACAACAAATAATTGTAGAAAAAGAAAACACTAATTAAACGTGAGGGAGCATATTTTACCAAAAAGAAAAAAAAAGAGAAAACAGCTAGAAAACATAGAATATCCTTTTCTTACTAAGGACGACCTCAAAAATCTTAATCATCTATAATAAGCCCTAAGTACAACGAGAGGCCACCAAATTCACCATGGTAATTAATTTTTCACCTCTCAAATTACCCTCTATAAAAAAATCCCAATTGTCCATTTTCCTCTTCGTCGGAGTTCGATCAATTAACCAATCAATCAATCAATTTTGTTCTTTCGACCAAAACCCTCGCATTTCCGCATTCAGCCGTACATCAATTTCACCTAATTAATCAAAAGGAGGTTAATTAATTAATAATCCCTAATTGATTTTGATTAATTAACATTTAATATGGCTGCACGTGAGAGTGAGCGTGCGGGAATGCGGTGGGCGTCGAACCATCATTTCGTGCTAATCCACGGCATCACGGGCGGCGCGTGGTGTTGGTCCAAGGTCAAGTGCCAGCTGGAGGCCTTCGGCTGCCACGTCACCTGCATTGACCTCAAATCCTGTGGGGCCGACCCCACCGACCCCGCCACCATTCACACCTTCGATCACTACAACCAACCTCTCCACGATTTCATGGCTTCTCTTCCACACAATCATAAGGTTAGGTTAACTAAACCGAATTAGTTCAATTTTTGTCGGTTTTAGATTGATAGAAGGTTATTTTTTAAAAATTTCGAATCGAATCGGAAATTTAACTGAAATCGAACCGAAATCGAATTTTGGAGAATTCAAAAACCGAACAGAAAAATATCGATTTCAGTTCGACTTAAAATTTCGATTTAAAACGACCCATAATTCTTAGATTTTTACACTAGGAAAGAGTTTTCGAGGTACGATTCTCAAGTTTCTGAAAGAAACGAAAACGTAATTTATCGTGTTATTAGAGTTTTCGGGTAACGAGATATGTACTAATTAAGATCATGATTGTTTGTTTGATGTATGGATTAAATTTAATGAATCATTAGGTTGTATTGGTTGGACATAGTGCTGGCGGAATAAGTGTGACAAGAGCTCTTCATTCCTTCCCACAAAAAGTTCACATGGCTATTTATATTTGTGCTACAATGCTTAAATTGGGCTTTCAATCTAAGGAAGATTACAAAATTGTAAGTTCAAATTTAAATTTTGGGTTCATTTTTGTTTCCTTCATAGTATATTTTTTGGACCTCATGGTGCATTTTTTGAAAAGTATATCTAATTTTTATGTTGTTTTGTTTTTGTTTATCTGAAGGGAATCCCTGAATTTAAGGAAGATGTGTACAATAATGAAGAAGGATCCAAAGAATCTATCTCTAATCAATTTAAGAAGATATTCGTGCCTGAATTTATTCCTCCAATTGGTTCTTTAGAGGTATGAATTGAATGACATATGAAAATGAAAATTGCAAATTAAACTTTAGTAAATGAGTAGGAGCTAATTTCCACTAAATGAATATATCATTTGTACTTAGGATTTCGCATTGATAACGAAGTTATCGAGGCCAGCCCCATTACAGGCGATAGTTTCGTCTAAAGTCACAAAAGACGAGACAAGAGAGTCGAATAACGTCCCAAGAGTGTACATCAAGACACTCCGAGATAGAGTTATAAAGCCGGATCAACAACAAGCCATGATAGAAAGATGGAAACCATACCAAATGTATTCGGTTGAGGCAGACCACGATATCCTCTTTGCACACCCTATCATGTTATCTGATGTGCTTATTAGGACGATTTCTTCTTATGCATATGATCATAAGAAGTAGAGATTTAGAGCTTGTTCTATTTTGTCATCAAAATGTATTCTTAATCCAAAATTACTTTTATTTGTATTGAAATTGGTAAAAACTTGTTATTTTACATGTGTTTCAATACAAATAAAAGTACTTTCCATTGGTGCCTGCAAACTAGAACAAACCCAATTATGCGCTTGTAAAAGGTCCTTGTGACATGATATGTTCTATTTCAAAGAACCTCTATTTTTTAATTGATGAATCTTTGACCTTTAAAACCAACAAAGTGAATTCCATGTATATGCATTTTTTTATTGGATTTTTATAGTTATCAAAATAAATATTTAAGACTTTAACATGTCATGGTACTTGGTAGTCATCTCAATTCGCTCGATATTAGAGTTGTCAAAACTCGACCCAATTCAAACTCTCCGAAATATTTAAACACCCCTAAATCAACGGGTCATAGCAAAACTCGAACCCGACTAACCGAAATCGATTGGGTTCAAACTTAAAACCCGTCAAGTTAACCCAAATTTTTTGTTTTAGATTATTATTTTCAAATAGTTCATTTTCTGAAAGATAACAAACAATGTTATCGTGAATCCTGTAAATGGGCTCTATCTAAATTTGGCCAGTAGTGTTAATATCGATTGGCTTTGCTAAAATGGGGCATACAGAGAAGTTAATATTACCACAGAGCTCTTAATTACAATCAGGTAGGTGACAAATTAAATCACCCCAAAAATCATTTTAATCGGAAAGATAATAGAAAGTATTAGTCTAGTGGGTTCCATCCTAAAACCAATTGACGATGAGAGGATTAACCTAAGGGGTATATATACTAGACAAGTTTATGTCCCAACTTTAGATGTGGTAATATATTTTAACACGTCCTCGCAAGTACAATAGGAAGAACTAACCCAGTTGACAGACAACATGACAGGGCCGGCCCAAGATCGAGAGAAGTCGTTAGACGAATGACTCTGATACCATATTAGCCTAGTGGGGTTCCATCTTAAAACCAATTGACGATAGAAGGAGTAACTCAAAGAGTATATATACTAGACAAGTTTATATCCCAACTTTAGACGTGGGTCAGTCCAGATTAAATTAATTGCACGGTAAAATTGAGAGGATTCAGCACATATATTAGTTTATGATAGAAAGTAGTCTCTCTCTAACAAATTCTCCATATCTTCTTTCATTCTCTCTTTCCTCTTCTTCTTCAAGAGTCTACACCATGTTATTTTTTGCATTTGGCCAAGAGATCGCCGAAATGCATGTCATGTTGAGGCGCAGAGCTGCTGAGAGGCAGGAGGCGCGCAAAGCTGAGAAGATCAAGAAGCAGAATTCTCTCGAAGAGAAAGAAGAAGCACCACTAACCGGGTGCTTCTTCTGCAAGTCGAAGAAGAAGATGAAGAATAAGAATCCTTCGAATCTGAATAAGAAGATCGAAGGTACGAAATTAGTTGTAGTACTTAATTATATCGCGTATATTGCTAAGTATGCTTGGATTTGCTTAAGTTTATATATGTATGTATTCCATAAGCTTCAAAGTTTCATTATAAGAAAATGAATGTATGGCACTTGATTTGCTTTTGGTATTTTCTATTGGGGTTATTAATTAGTTGGCCAGCACATGAAATTATCAGTTCTTAATTATCCATTTAATGATGTTTTGAAAAGATAAGTATTTTCAATAAACACCTATTATACAAACATCATGAGAATTTTGTACCTATTTTAATTTAATACTTTACCTTTCCTTAACAAATATAGTTAAATTTGCGGACTCAATCCTCACTAACTCTGATTTCCTTGTTATTAATTAGGTAACGCAGAAGGTTGATCAAGTGTGTTGATGGGCAAATATGGCTTGGGATTGCATTGCTAATCATCCCTCTCTTTAGTTAATAAATTATGCTGAATTTACTTCTAATCTTAAGTTGATGGATCGTTGTTAGTCAAGACAGTCGGGAACTGTTCCAGTGACAGTTCCCTTACGCAGCGGAATAATATAGAACAAGACTAAACAGGAATTTAAGACAGGGACACAGTTCCTTATAGAGGAACCTCTTTAGCCAACTAGCTAAAGAGTAAACCTCTACCTCCCTTGGAGGATTTTGAACATGCACTATATTCTTATTGATTTATCTCAGGTTCCACAATACAAAGTCGAACTTCTCTATTGTTTGCAATCCCACTCACAAACAATACTAACGACTAAGACATAGTAGTTCCTAGATCTAAACTCAAATGAATATAGAGAGTGAACCTTACACGTTCCTGTGCAGTTCCCTTTAGCACAGGAACCACCTTCTTCAAGCTGATGAAGATCTTCACGCAACCTTCATCACTTGATACTTCCTTCCTTGAATTTCTGGATTGATTTCTTCACTGAATTAGCTCGGGCTCTTGATCTCTTTCTTTCCTTTTGAAGATCTGGTTTCCTTGTGTGCAAGAGCTCAAATAGACCTAGCGGCGTCGCATGCTATATATAGGGTTTCCATTTTTAGTTCTGACGCCTTTGCCTTTCTTGTCTTGGGGAGTACGATACTATTCAAAAAGACTAGCGTATCCTTCTTCATCTCTATTCATTCGGAGTTTTGGCTTGCCGCCCAAGACAATAGTGAAATGTCTTTCTTGTCCTTTAAATTACTTGCCACGTACACAGGTGGCTTGACAGGGAACGTTTCCCTTTGCTTTTTCTGTAAGCTTGCTATCTTTCCTGAGATCACTTTGTTCAGGGAATTAGTTCCATTTGTTTGTCATTACCAAAACTTCGATTGCTCGAATGGAGAAACCATTGTTCCAGTGTTAGTTCCCTAACACTGTTCCAACAATTTCCCCCTTTTTGATGATGACAAACTTTCATAAAAATGCAAGTGTTAAACATTCAAGGATACAGGAAAGATATGAGAGAATTAAACATCAATGACACATGCAATTCTTTGTAGATACTTAGTTCCCCCTGAAATGGACAAGCAGTTAAATTTTCAAGATTTAAGCTTATAGTTCCCCCTCAGCTTATGGTATTCTGTATTCTCTTAGACACAACGCATCTCTGCATTTTTCCACTTTTCCCCCTTTTGACATCATCGAAAGATAATCAAGTATAAGCAAGAACACGCAAGTAGAGCACAATCATAACTAGAGAATAAAAGCAAGATGCATATCATTAAAACATTTGTTCAAACAGGTACAAGACAAGATTCTT
The DNA here is from genome assembly GCA_964016875.1 of Fallopia convolvulus. Classification (NCBI taxonomy): domain Eukaryota; kingdom Viridiplantae; phylum Streptophyta; class Magnoliopsida; order Caryophyllales; family Polygonaceae; genus Fallopia; species Fallopia convolvulus. The sequence continues at coordinate 62,278,256 of OZ024725.1, forward strand.
AAAAGCATCGAAGGAGGGAGAAGACAGTTGTGGATTTTTCTTGTAGAGGGCTTGTTCATGGGTTGGAGGAGGAAGAGGAGGAGGGAAGCTTCTTCTGTATGTCTTGAAGAACAGCAAGGATGTGATCATTGGTTCCCTTCGTCTGTTGGATGTCTAGAAGGACATCAAGTATTCGCTCAGTGACCCCACATAGACGATTGAGAGCTTGAAGGACAGTTTTTGAATCTCCTTGTTCAATGAACACAGCAGAAGGAGCTTCTTCTTGTGGTTCCTTGGAGTGCTTCATTCTCAGAATGTTGGACATATCCATCTCTTGTCCAAGCTCTTCTTCTTCTTGAGGATGATACACATCGTTCCTCTTCATTAGTTCCTTCACCACCGCAGCATAGGGAAGGGCGTGAGACTCCTTGGCAACACACTTGCACATGTGCAAGATCATTATTTTGGGCAGGTTGATTCGCTCTTTGCAAAGGAACAGATCCAAGAGGATAGCGTCAGTTGAGTTGAGAGTTGTTCTCTTTTCCAGTTTTGGAGTCACTACCCGAGTGATATACTGGTGTGCCATCTTGCCTAGTTGACTCAGACTGTGAGTCACTATCTCTTTCCCTTGAGCGGGAACATGCCCTAGAAGCCTTTGTAGAATTGCCTCTCTTCCATCAGAATCTTGCCATGGGCGTTGTGGAAGCATGTCAAAGCCCTCTCCAGGAACTTGGAGAATTTTCTTGATCTGAGAAGCGGTGAAGGTGAAGTCATCGTCCTCTGTCTTCCATCTTATGACAGGGTCAAGCTCAGTTCCCTTTTGTAGGGCGAATTTGGAGTAGAAGTACCTGATTTGAGCTTGATCCACCTTTGCAGGTTCAGAACAGAGCTTTTCCCATCCTTGAAACTGGATGAGTTCCTGAAGCTCGTTGAACTCATGTTCTTGTAGGAAGGCAGCTGTGACAATCAGAGGAATGACCAACTTCCTCTCTTCGTTCTTCTTCTTTTCTTTCTTTTCCTTCTTTTCTTTCTTTTCTTCCACCTTTTGCTTCTTGGAGCCTCGTGTGGAAGGTCGCCCAGTTGGCGGTTCCTTGTACCCGATTTGAAGGGCAGGCTCGGTGTATTCCTCCATCTCATCGCCAGAGCCCTCAACAGTGACGATCTCCGTTGATGGATTAAGAGCTCGAAGTTGCTCAGAGAGTAGAGGCTGGAGTTCCTCGTCTTCTTCTTCTTCTTCTACTTCACTCAGTTTTCTGAGCTTTCGCTTCTTTGATCGTGGAGCAGTTGGATTTGGTGGAAGAGAAGATGGAGAGGAAGAGCGGTTTGGAAGAGAAGAGGAAGATCGGGTTGTTTTGATTGGTGTAGTTCCCTGTGAAGTAGGGAACTCTTCTCTCTCAAATTGGGAGATGGATTGATCTAGAGTTGAGAGATCTAGTTCCTTGTGAGATGGAACTGGGATTATAGGCACATTTGGGAGAGATGAGGAAGCTTGGGTACTTTGGATTTTAGGAGTAGGATTTTGAGAAGTTGAGGCTAAGGGATCTGGTCTGCGTTTGGGAGAGAGGTTGTCAAGGATTTGAGTATGGTGTTTTGGAGAGGAATGAGAGGAGGCTTGTAGAAGAAGGGTAGGATTGGAATCATGGATTGTGGTGGGAACGCCCTCAATATTGACGGTGAGGGTGGAGGAGCCATCCGGTCTCGTAGTGAGTACCGGAATTTCAGATCTTGGTGTTCATGGTGGGAGTTTTGGGGTGTAAGGCTAGGTTGTCCATCTCTTTTTCTCAGAAGAGAATAGAGACGATCCTTGACATCGAAGATGTATTCGGGTTCATGGTGGTCAAGGTCGAGGTCTGTGAGAAGCATTTTCTTGAGGTATTCGGGGTCATGGTTGAGAAGATGCTCAATGAGGTTTTTTTTTATGATGGACGGAGAACTTGATGATGGATTGATTTGGGTTGGCCATTGGAGTGAAGGTTGAGAGTTTAGAGTGAGAATGAAAATGGAGGTATAGAGTTTGGAAGAGAAGACGAAGGAAGACGATGAAAAGAAAAGAAAAGAATGGGAATGGATTAAGTAGTAAAAGGAAAAGAAGTTGAAAGGGTGAGAGAGGTTACCAGTCTTTCCTTGAAACTCGCATTTAGTTACTCCAATGAGAACGAAAAAGATTTGGTATTCTCCATTCAAAGATTCTTTCCTACTCAACAGTCACGACGTGGCAATGGATAAGCATGTGTAGAGAGATGAACGGTTCTGATTCACATTTCCCTTTCTACAGCCTGTCGCTTCATAGACCAGTTTTCAATGTTCTTTCTCTTTCCAATAATACATCTGAGAGACGCATTTGAATTTCAAACATCCTTGTAGTTCCTTTGTAATTTGAAGCGGTTCCTTTCCTTTCTAACTCCTCTTTCCATGAACAAGTAAGACAAGGCCATGTTTGGATATGTAAAGGATTTTTGTGAAAAGATTGAGAGAAATATCCAAACTAAATATGGGTAGGTTAACAAGTGATGTTGTCATCCAGGTAATTGATTCCCGTAAAAGGGGTTATTTATTTAGGTTCATAGGAAACGATTACCTGGATGGGCTTTGAGGGACAAGTCTTATGATCAACCATCCTTTCGGCTTTTAGTGAGGGATAGATAAGATCAGGTTGATCATTTTGGGCCAAAAATAAACAAAGTGCTCTTAAGGAATCAGTTCCCATACCTAGTTATAAACGTGTTTCATGCAAGTTTGCAATTATTGAAAATGAAAGTTGCTAGACCATGCAGTTCCCTAGCTATACTGATATTTAACTAGTCAATCATGGAGGGAAAAGATGGACCGGGACTTGTTTAATGTAAGAGAATCATCCCTAAGAGCATACGAAGATGCTCAAAGGGTTGTCTGTCCAAAGCTTTGGTGAAAATGTCAGCAACTTGTTCATCTGTCCTGCAGTGAACCATCTCAATGGAACCTTTCTCTACGTCATCACGTAGGAAATGGTGCCTAACCTCTATGTGCTTTGTCCTAGAGTGATGCACTGGGTTTTTTGAGATATTTATCGCACTAGTACTATCACATTTAATAGGAACAGTTCCAAGAGGCATACCATAGTCTTTGAGTTGATACTTGAGCCATAGGACTTGAGAACAGCAAGCGGCTGCGGCAATGTATTCAGCTTCAGCAGTGGAAAGTGCCACAGAGGATTGCTTCTTGGATCCCCATGATACTAGACAGTCTCCTAGGAATTGTGCCATGCCTGATGTGCTTTTTCGATCAACCAGATGTCCTGCAAAATCAGCATCTGTGAAGGAAACAAGTTCAAAGGAACTGTTCCTAGGGTACCACAAGCAAATATTATCTCTCCCTTTGAGATAGCGAAAGATCCTTTTGACTTCCTTCAGATGTGATTCCTTAGGATTTGCTTGGAACCGTGCACAGAGACAGACAGCGAACATGATGTCCGGTCTACTAGCAGTAAGATAGAGAAGGGAACCAATCATTCCTCGAAAGAGTTTTTGATTGACACTGGTTCCATTCTCATCGGCATCGAGGCGTGTGCTAGGTGAGATTGGAGTGTTGATTGGCTTTGCATTGTCCATCCCATATTTGGATAGCATTTCCCTGATGTATTTTTGTTGATGAATCTTGGTTCCATCTTTTGTTTGAGAGATTTGAAGACCTAGAAAGAAATTGAGTTCCCCTACCATACTCATCTCGAACTCACTACTCATTTGTTTCTCAAATTTTTCTGTAAGCACAGGGTTAGTGGAACCAAAAACTATATCATCAACATAGACTTGCACAATTAAAATGTCACCTGATTCTTTCTTCAAGAATAGTGTCTTGTCAATGGATCCTCTTTGATAGCCTTTGGATAATAGAAATGAAGCAAATCTATCATACCAGGCTCGAGGTGCTTGTTTGAGACCATAGAGAGCTCTTTCAAGAAAGTAGACATGATCAGGTTTGTTGTCATCTTCAAATCCAGGAGGTTGCTTCACATAAACTTCTTCTTGTAGATAGCCATTGAGAAAGGCTGTTTTGACATCCATTTGGAACAACTTGAATCCTTTGTATGTAGCAAAGGCAATGAGTAGTCGTATTGCTTCAATTCTTGCAACTGGTGCAAACGTTTCCTCATAGTCGATTCCCTCTTCTTGATTATAACCTTGAGCCACTAGTCTGGCTTTGTTTCGGGAAACGTTTCCTGACTCATCCAGTTTGTTGCGAAAGACCCATCTAGTTCCAATGACATTTTTGTCTGATGGTCTTGGAACTAGCTTCCCACCTTGTGTCTTTCAAACTGATGGAGCTCATCCTGCATTGCTTGAATCCAATCTGGATCTTTGAGAGCTTCCTGTATGTTTTTGGGTTCAACAAGAGAAACAAAGGCATTAAATGCACAAAAGTTATGAAGAGATGAGCGAGTTTGTACTCCCTGTTCCAGAGGTGTGAGGATGTTGTCAAGAGGATGATCTTTTCTCTGATGGTAGTTCCTTGGTTGAGGTTGATTTGATCCTGGAATTTCCTCCTGAGCACTGGAACTATCGTCTGATATGTCTGGTGGAACCACATTAGTTTGATTGTTCTCAGAAGTTGATGCTTCAACTGTTACTGGTGGAGGGTCCTCTTCTTCAGGAAAGTGAGTTGAAGGATCATCAAAATGTTCCATGGTGTCATTCCCTTCATGATCATCTTCAATGTTTGGCTCTTGTAGGTGAGATTCACTTCCATTGATGTACTCAGAGTCATCTCTTCGAGGCCTTGGATTACCATCCTCCTCTATCAGTTCCCTTGCTGGTTCTCCTGGGATAGTGAATGGTTTTATGACCGTACGGGAGAATGGATTTTTGGAGGAGTATCCAGTGAAAATTCCTTCATCGCTTCTTGGATCAAACTTTACAAGAGCATCCTTCCCATTGTTATGGATATAACACCTGCAACCAAAAACTCTGAGATGGAAAATGTTTGGCTTTCGACCTTTGATTAGTTCATAGGAAGTCTTAAGCAATAAAGGTCGAATCATAGCCCTGTTAAGGATATAAACCGAAGTTGAAATAGCTTCTGCCCAGAAATTGGATGGAACTCCACTCTCTAGCATCATGGCTCGTGCCATATTTTCCAGAGTGCGATTCTTCCTTTCAACAACTCCATTTTGTTGTGGAGTTCTTGGTGCAGAAAAGTTGTGAGAGACTCCATTCTCATTGCAAAAGTTGACAAAAGCTGAATTGTCAAATTCTGTTCCATGGTCTGAACGTATGGACTTCAGCTTAGTTCCCAGACTGACTTCTGTCTTCTTGTTGAATACTTCAAACTCTTTAAACACTGTTCCTTTGGAAGACAAGAAAATAATCCAAGTGAAACGTGAATAATCATCTATTATGACAAACATATACCTGCTTCCTCCATAGCTACATGTGTCCATTGGTCCACATAGATCCATGTGTAGCATTTTCAGGGGTTTGGAGGTGCTAAAATTCTTCTTTGGCTTGAAGGAACTTCGAGTTTGTTTCCCTCTGGCACATGCATCACACAGTTTTGCTAATTCTGGATTTATCCTTGGTAAGCCTACCACAAGATCTTGCATGGACAACTTCTGGATGAGATTTAGACCTGCATGACCAAGACGTCTATGCCAGAGATCGGTGTCATTTTTGGAGACTGTGAGACATAGCTTTCTTTGAGGTTGAAAATCTTGATCAACAATGTAAACATTGTTGAATCGTTTCCCTCTAAGAATAACTTTGTTAGTCTCTTTGTTCACAACAAGACATTCATTTGAATCAAATGTAACTATGTTGTTCCCTTGATCACAGAGTTGTGCTACACACAGTAGATTGTATCCAAGATTTGCCACAAAATTTACATTGTTGACTTTGATTGATTTGTTGAGCTTTACTTCCCCTGAGCCTTGTATTGCCCCTTTGTTTTTGTTGCCGAAGGAAACATTTCCCCCTTCAACTTGGGTGTTAAGCGAGGTTAGGTGGTTCCTGTTTCCTGTCATGTGGTTGGAGCAAGCATTGTCTATAAACCACATACAGTTCCCCCCCGCTTTCACCTGCAAAAGAGTCAATGTTTGGTTACCCAGGCAAGGTGACCCTTGCCTGGTTCCTTACAAGGATAGTAATCAACATAATCTGCAATGTTATCATCAATTGAACGTTAATTCTTGTAGGATTTTGAGTGAGATATCCTGTTGTTGCTTTCGTTTGAGAACCTTTTTGACTGACTAACTTTATGACATTGTTCCTTGTAATGACCATGACCTCCACATGTCCAGCAAGTTTTGTAGTATTCTCCTAGATAATACTTAGGATGTGGTTTCTGAATCCTATTTCTTTCAACTATTTCCTTATTTGGTCCTCTGGAACCATTTCCCTTAGCTATCTTGACATATATTTTGTGAGAGTTGTTCCCAGTATAGTAGTCCTTTTTTCCTATAGTTGTTCCACTCTCTAGAACCCTGATCTTCTCTTCTAGGTGAGAGTTCTTAATTTTTTCAGTTTGCAACTCTAGAGCTCTACTCTCACTTAGTTCCCTTAGAGTGAGAGTTTTTTGATCATTTCCAGAGTCTATTTCAGAGTATCCTATACCATGTCTAGAAGGAACAAATGTGACCTTAGAAGTCTCTACTACTTTCTTTCCCTCTGTGATCTCTAGTTTCTTACTAAGAGTCTCCTTTTCTGAAGTGACAATGGCAAGAGTAGAGATAAGCTTATTTTTAGTGGTCATAGTAGAGTCAAGTTCCTTTTTCAATTTATCACATTCAGAGCATTCAACAGATTCAGAGTTTTTTAAGTCAAGTTCCCTTTCAGAGACATTATTTTCAAGTTTAAGACAGTGTTCTTCGATTTCACTCATATCCTTTTGTAATTTCATATTGTCTTTAACAAGTTTAGAAAGTATACGAATGAGATCAGATTTAGAGTATTTATCAAAGCAACTAGTTAGAGATAGAATACTCACATCCTCTTGAGGTTCCTTTGGGTCTCCCTTGATTGCCATAGCACACATGTTTGGTGTAGCCCAAGACTCTGGATCATCATCGTCTGAGTCGTCCCATGTTGCTATGTAAGCTTTGTTCCCAGATTTGTTCTCGTCATTTCCCAGAGGACAAGCCTTGGCATAGTGACCCTTCTTGAAGCACTTGAAACACGTGATGTCCTTTGTATCTTTGTCTCCTGACTTGTTGTAGTCTCGTGAGTAACTATTCCCTCCATAGTTCTTTCGGAACTTTCCCTTCTTGTAGAGGTTACGTAGTGCCTTTGTGATGAGCACTATGTCATCCTCTTCTTCATCTTCGGATTCTTCACACTGTTCCTGAACAGATTTGAGTACCTTCTCCAGTTTGAGTGCAATTCCCTTTTCAGGTTTGTCTTGTGCTTTATCGGAGTTCCTCCTACTCTCATAGGATTTCAGTTTTCCAAAGATCTCATGAAGCATGAGGTTCCTGTTGGATGTATTTTCTCTGAAGGTTGTTCGATCATGAGTCCATTCACCAGTGAGACCATCTATCACCTTTTTGACTTTGATTCGTTCAGTGACTTCTCTATCTGAGATTCCCAAGTTCTCAAGCTTAGTCACTAGTTCCTGGAAGCGGAATTGATATGATGAAACCGTCTCTCCAGGTTCCATTTTGAAGTTGTAGAACTCCTGTCGAACATCCATTTGATGATCTTCCTTAAGATCTGCGCTTCCCATGTGCATTTGTTCAATTGCAGCCCACATCTCCTTGGCGGTTTTTAGATTTTCCACCTTGGATGAATCGATCTCACTCATGGAGTAGTTGAGGTACATCTTTGCCTTGTAGTTAGCTTCCATGCATTTCCACTCATTCGGTCCCCATTTTGTGAGATCATTCTCAATCTCCGGATTGATGGTGAAGTTTCCTCTCTCGATCACAGCCCATGCCTGATAATCATGGCTTCGCATCCAATCCTTCATCAACCCTTGCCATCGCTCAAAGCGGCCTTCTATCAATCTTGGTGGTTTGTCGCTTCCATGTCCAACGACACTGAATTCTGAAGACATTCCTGTAGACATCCTGCGAGTTTTCACAGAAAATCTAGAGCCAAGCTCTGATACCAATTGATGGATCGTTGTTAGTCAAGACAGTCGGGAACTGTTCCAGTGACAGTTCCCTTACGCAGCGGAATAATATAGAACAAGACTAAACAGGAATTTAAGACAGGGACACAGTTCCTTATAGAGGAACCTCTTTAGCCAACTAGCTAAAGAGTAAACCTCTACCTCCCTTGGAGGATTTTGAACATGCACTATATTCTTATTGATTTATCTCAGGTTCCACAATACAAAGTCGAACTTCTCTATTGTTTGCAATCCCACTCACAAACAATACTAACGACTAAGACATAGTAGTTCCTAGATCTAAACTCAAATGAATATAGAGAGTGAACCTTACACGTTCCTGTGCAGTTCCCTTTAGCACAGGAACCACCTTCTTCAAGCTGATGAAGATCTTCACGCAGCCTTCATCACTTGATACTTCCTTCCTTGAATTTCTGGATTGATTTCTTCACTGAATTAGCTCGGGCTCTTGATCTCTTTCTTTCCTTTTGAAGATCTGGTTTCCTTGTGTGCAAGAGCTCAAATAGACCTAGCGGCGTCGCATGCTATATATAGGGTTTCCATTTTTAGTTCTGACGCCTTTGCCTTTCTTGTCTTGGGGAGTACGATACTATTCAAAAAGACTAGCGTATCCTTCTTCATATCTATTCATTCGGAGTTTTGGCTTGCCGCCCAAGACAATAGTGAAATGTCTTTCTTGTCCTTTAAATTACTTGCCACGTACACAGGTGGCTTGACAGGGAACGTTTCCCTTTGCTTTTCCTGTAAGCTTGCTATCTTTCCTGAGATCACTTTGTTCAGGGAATTAGTTCCATTTATTTGTCATTATCAAAACTTCGATTGCTCGAATGGAGAAACCATTATTTTAGTGTTAGTTCCCTAACACTGTTCCAACACTTAAGTTTAATTTCTTGTTGGTTATCTTACTAGCGACCTTGTAGCTCTTTATGAGAATGATGATGATGTTTATTATGTTTACTACTCCTATTTTCTGATAATAAAAGATTAAAGTAATGGTAGCAAATTTTCTTTGGCAATGTTTATCATTAGTAATGTATGACTCGTGAGTCGTGACACATGATGATATGGACAGGTAATTTTTGCCTTTTTTTTTTTCTAAAAAAGTTTGAGTGGTAAGAAAATTTGGCTATTCTAAGTATATATTGTATCTCATACCAATTGCATGTAACAAGTTGTGTGGTTAGAAAATTAGCGTGTAGCTGTAACTATAGCAGTTAAAATTAACGGTCCAATAAATATAAAATGCTAGCTAATGTGTGTTGAACTAAGGTAGATCTTTGTTTAACTTATACATAAAATGAAGAGATAAGACATTAGCATTTTATTATAGAAGCAATTATTTTCTTTTTTATGTTGAGAGTGGATGTGAGAAAGAATTTTTAAACAATAGTTTAAATCTTAATTTTTTTTTCTAAAATAGGTGCCAAAAATCAAGATATTGAATGCTAGAAATTAATCGACCGCTGATTATACCAAATACTCTAATACGTAGTATTTAAAATGAGATTTTAATAGCTAAACATTATGGTTTTTGTGGTGTATCCGGTTCCAGTTCCACCGAACCTTAGAATCGGAACCGGGAACCCCTCGGTTCCTCGGTTCGATTTCGGGGCGGTTTCGGTTCTGAACCTTCAAAAAATAAAAATAAACATTGAAAATGCAAAACAGCAATCGCAGAACGGAGATTTTTTTTCCGAGTTGGTTTTGAAACCGGACACACTTCTAGTGTTGGCCTTGACTAAGGATGTTCACGGGTGCGCGGGTCACCCACACTGACACGACCCGGTCGATCCGCAATCCAACCCACGAAACCTGTAAAATGTGAGTCGGGTCGCGGATCGGGGATCGGGGATCGGGTCGACCCGTTGAACACCCCTCCTTGACAAACAAGCACGTTAACCGGCCGATGATTAAGTTCAGCAGACCATTACGAATTGAAACCGGTGACAAACCCATCCATTAATTCTCTGCGCATGCGCTCATTTCCTTTCCAATTTCGACACTACCCAGAACAAGAAGTTCATCTAAATATGGAATGGAATGGTTTAAATATTTCAACTTTAATTTGAAACTTATTACACTATACCCCCTTATTTCACATTATTTTATCTATGCATTATATGAGCAATCATACTAGTATACGCTTTTTGTGTTCTTCTGCAATCCCACCATTGTACACCCTCTTCGCTCTCAATCCATCACCATAAATCTTAACCCTAAAACCCTTGCCTCTGTCCGTACCCATTTGTGACTGATTTCCAGGTAAATCTCGATCTGTTAGAATAGGGCATTTATTTGGTTTGATCTTATTCACTAACACTTCTGTTGATTAGATCAGTCGACCCTTTTTAACTATCGTGTGAAAAGTTCATGACTTTTAGGTTTTGTTCGAACTTTTGTAAGCGCGAGACTAATTAATGGCATTAAAACAAAATCAGTGTTAATTAGCACTCAATAAACCGTTAAATAATCCCCTTGATGATTAATGACATTAGAGTATTAGACTAAATAAGAATTTGTCCATTTTGAAGAAGGGTATTTCTTTTTCAATTTTTTTGTTTCCCCCTTTTTGTTCTGAATGTTGTTGTCCCAAAACATGAGCCTCAAATTAGCTCAACAATGCCTCAAATTAATGAAGCGTTTTGTGTCAATGGCCAATCGCTTGATGGGTGATTAGGGTTCTAATTTGGTGATCTCTTCATTTGGGTTTCGATCTTTTTCTATGGGAGGAATATACGCAGAAAAAGGTTATAACTTTTGTTATAACAAATAATGAAGTTAGCCATGGATAGGATTACTAGCTTGTATAACAGATTACTATGCTATTGCCTTGATCACACTAACTATGTGTACTTTTGGTGTGTTGTAGAGATGGGGGGTGAGGGAAGCCCTGTGGATTTGGCTAAAAGGGTCGTGGAATTGGAGGCGCGATGTGAGAAGTTGGAGCATGAGAAAGCCAAGTTAAGGGAGGAAGTGATAGATGTGAGATGCAAGGAGAATGAGACGAAGGACAAGTGTATGAGAGCGAAGCGAAAGTACGGAGAAATGAAGAGTAAGTTTGTTTTGGAGGAGAACAAGTGGAAGGATGAGAATGGGAAGATTAGGGAGATCGCCAGGCAGGTAGAGGTGCAAAAGAGGAAGCTTGAGATTGATCTCAAGGTGGCGACTTTGAGCCAAGGGATGAGGAGTGATGAAGCGACGATAATTCTTGGGGCAAATGAGGCCGAAGTTGAGCTTTTCAAGAGCGAGATGATTGAGCTTGGGAATAGGATTGGGGTACTAGAGAGCGCAAACAAAGCTCTTGTGGACGAAGTTTTGCAGTTGGACAGGGAGAAGAGGGCGTGTGAGGAGGATAGTAAGAAGGAGGTTGAGGCGCATTTTAAGAGGATTGAGGCATTGGAGAGGGAGAAAAGGGAGATAGAGGCCAAATTCTCTCAAGAAAACGCGGAGAAGAATGCAATGATCCAAAGGCTTTTGAACGAGAGGAGGGCCTTTGAGGAGGAGAGTAAGAAGATGATTGTGGACTTGAGTAGTGAGATTGAGTCCTTGAAGGAGGAGACGTCAGAGATGGAAGCCAAGCTTTCGCAAGAAAATGTGGAGAAGATTGAAGCGTTCGAGAGGTTTTTGAATGAGAAGAAGGCCTTGGAGAAGGAGAGTAAGAAGAAGATTGAGGTGTTGTTTGAAAAGATTGAAGCTTTGCTAGATGAGAAGAAGTGATCATGTTCTTTGTACTAATTTGATTCTCCTAATTGCAAAAAAGTAGGCTTGCTTTTAGTATGTAATTAAGGATTGCTTTTAGTATGTAAGGCCAAGCCTGAATTTCATCTGATGATCAAGAAGGCCGTGTTAACTTGTACAATTATATGACCTCTAGCTACTTGAAAACATTAACTTCATATGAAGATGGCATTTGCATCATGAACCTTGTAGCGCCAGCAAGCCCGATCATTTAAGATTGTCTTTGTAATTTATGAGTGAAACAATATAACTTATTGCTTAACATTAATCTATAAATTATAGTTGTACACGAGATTGGAACGCTCGTGTTATTCATGTCTTCAGGGAAGCGAACGTCGTCGCCGACTCCCTTGCTAGCTTTGCGCTTTCATTTCCTTTCGGTTTTCATTTGCTTGTCGAACCGCCTGCGAGCGTTCTCGATTTACTTTTGGACGATGTTGGGGGTAGGACTTTCGCCCGACGTATTGCTTGTTAGCCCGGCTCTTTAGTTTTCTTAGGGCTCGTCCCTCTTTTCGACCAAAAGAAATTATAGTTGTAAGTTTATTTTGGTGGAAGTTGTGATTCATAGAATATTTTTTTTTAAATGACTAGTCTAGTAGTCTTAGTACAAAATCACCAATTACCAACTATACATGCATAATGAGTAATGACGACATTACTAGATCGGTGTAAGGAAAAATAAAATATAAAAATGATAAGTTAGTATTTTAAAACTTGTCAGTCGTTTCACGTATGAAAGTGGTATGTTTTCTTGCAACGTTGCTTAATTTTATTAAACCTATCTGGCACTTGTATAAGGTCCTCGTTAGAGGTGTGTCCCCGGAACCGAACCGGAAAAGAGAGGCAGTTCCGGAATCGGAACCGGTGGAACCGGGGGTCGGCCGGTCTTAGTCCCGATTCCACGCACGTTCCTTGGAACCGGAACCAAACCAAAACCACCGGTTCCGCGATCGCGGGATCGCGATTTTGCATTTTCAACGTTTTTTTTTTTTTTTAAGGTTCGAAACCGAAACGAGGAACCAGAGGGTTCTCGGTTCCATGGTTTGGTGAAACATGAACACATTAACCGCCGGTTTCGAAACCGGACACATGAAATATTCAATTTCAAATAACCTTCGCATATTTTTCCCCGATCAACAGAACATTTGCGTTTGAATTGATTAATGCCCCACTATAGTGTTTGCCACTCTCAAATTAATTTGTATGTTTCGATACTTAAAGCACTCAAATTTATACTCAAACTATTTCGATTTGAATTTATAAATAATTTTCCATTTTAAGTATTTCAAGGGTTTCAAAATCAATTTTAGAGCCTTTGATAGTTTGACACTTCCATATGTTGTCTCCTATCGTCGAGTCATCTTTCGATGCTTCTTTGACGTACATCTCATGAGTCTAGCTAGCAACACTCAAGCCACACCCAAACAAGGTAATTTGAGCATCACAAAAACCTCTACCAAACAATGATATAGAGCCAATAAATCCAAAATCCTACACTAATCGGAAAAAAAAATAATTTTATTTTTGATCAATCGAAATATTTTTAAACTCAAAACACCGAACGAAATTTCCCTTTTTTTTATAATTATGCCCTCACAAATCAAGCGTGCTTACATAAATAAAAAACTCTTAAAACCTCCCGACTAATTGGTCCAATTTTTAGTTTTGAAGCATTTTTATTTTATTTTGGTGAAAATAATTAATTTAAAATACGATATGTTATAGTAGAGCGTCGTGACCCGAGGCGTGACTTGGTACAAATAGTCTTCATTGACGACCTAGTTTTCTTTAGCCGAGATCGACTAGGTGGTCTTAAACGTTGTCATTGCTTTCTCTATAGACGACACCAATTGCGATATTAGGAATTCATACAACAATAAATTGATGACGACTATATTGATTTTTCTGAGTTGATTCAATCTTGTGTCCCAATCCCTTGATCTCGTGTTTGAATCCTTAATAATACTCAAGTGACGTCCAAGCCTAGGCCGAGCATCGGTTAAAAACTGAACTGAATCGACAAAAAGCGAACCGAATCGAAAATCGAAATTTCATTTAAGGTGAACCGAACCAAATTGGTTCGATTCAGTTTCGGTTTCGATTTTTTTCGGTTTTAGATTAATAGAAGGTTATCCTTTGGAAAATTCAAACCGAACCGAAATTTAACCGAAACCGATTCCTAAATGGAAAACCGAACCTAATAAGATCGGTTTCGGTTCAATTCGATCGGTTCAACTTAAATTTCCAAACCTCCCACCAAAAAAGATCGAATTTACGGTCAAACGCACTACTTATATACTCTCAAACACTTAATTTATGGGTGTATTTGTATAGTTATTTAACTGGTTAATAGTTTTAAAAAATAAATAACAATGTTTAGTAAGTTAAAATTAACTAAATATTTTTGCTTCCTCTATAATGTACATAGATCGTTTTGGTATATTGCATTCATTATCCATGAAAGAGATCACATGACATTAAATGGCACCGATTAAATGCACTTTCAGATCTTTCATACAATTAAAGGATTCAATGAAACTTGAACGTCCCAATTAATTATATATAAATGCACTACACTTGATAACTTGCCAAATTTAAAAATAACTACAACATAAGTTACAATATTGAAACTTATGTTGTAGTTAGTTTTTAGGTTATAAAAAAAGGCGACAAATCAGGAATTCAAGATTCATTCTAGTTGAACTTGATCATCCATGGAAGAAGAAAAGTGTGAAATTTCGAAAATGCCATCGAAGCCACATTTTGTGATGATACATGGGCTTTGTGGAGGAGCCTGGTCTTGGTTCAAGATCAAGTGCTTGTTAGAGAATTGCTCCGGGTACAAGGCCACGTGTCTTAATCTCAAAGGGTGTGGGACCGACCCGACAGATGGCTACACGATTCGATCTTTCGACGAGTACAACGAGCCATTGGATGAGTTTATGGATGCTTTGCCTAAGGATGAAAAGGTAATTAATTAACTAGCTAACTATTGATTGCATAAAGAATTTATAAACTAAGATAAACTATACTTACATTTGAATATATGACAAGTTTGTGTGTGTTTCAATAGGTTGTATTGGTAGGGTATAGTGCCGGAGGGATAAGTGTGACGAGGGCTCTTCACAAGTTTCCCAGTAAGATTCAAATGGTGATTTATATTGCTGCTACAATGCTTAAATTTGGTTTCCAAACTCCTGATGATCTCAAAATTGTAAGTATTTATCATTGTAAATGTTGCACATTTTGTGATTTTGATGCATAATTAATCACTATAGTACTAAGCACATTAAACTTCAAAAATGAAAGATAAAAAAAAATGAAATGAACAAAAAATGGCCACATTGGACCAAATTAAAGTTGTCAAATACTAAATTTATTAATAGAACTTTAGTAGGAATAAAGTTTGAGGTATAATTAATTAATTAATTAATTGCTAACAATAATACAGGGAATACCAGATGTTTTAGAGCATGGTCTCGTAAGTGAACACTTAACCGAAATATCTAGCTCAACTCAATTGAAGAAAATATTTGTGCCTGAGTTTATTTCTCCGATTGGTTCTTCAGAGGTATGAAATGAGTTACAAATTAGATTCCTTGACATTATCATTAAAAGTGCAATTTAAACTATAGTACGTGAAAGAGTTACATAGTTATGTCTTTCTTATGCATGACTTTCTATATTTAGTAGCTAGGAAGGCTTATTGTCTTTGGATATTGCTTGAATGCATTACCAATACCATTTTAGTTATATTGATAATTGGGACTTATCAAGTTCAATCATATTATTATCCTCTAAAATATAGAATTGTGAATGTGATTTAGGGTCTGTTTGGTTATATATAACGAAGATGATACCGAAAAGGAATCGAATCCATTTCATGTGTGATGTTACATTATAAAAAATATTTTGACCCGTGATTTTAATATTTTTGTGTCAAAAAGAGAGTGAAATGTAATAATTTCACCAATTTGTAATACATTGGGGAAATCGATCAATAGAGAGTCGCAAGCCTATTGTACATTATTGAAAATTTTGCTAATATGTCACGATGTCAAAATAAACTAGATTTATTTTCTTTCTATTAATATTTCCGTAGTTCTTAATAACAAAAGACGCTCTTAGTTAGGAACTGACCCCCGATACATGATCCTATGTACGTATAGGATTTTGCATTGATGAAGATGTTGTCGAGACCGGCTCCATTTGGAGCAATTGCTGCGACTAAATTTACAGAAGACGAGACAAGAGATTCAAATAGCGTCCCAAGAGTGTACATCAAGACGCTCCGAGACAGGGTTTTAAAACCAAATCAACAAGAAGCTATGATAATGAAATGGGTACCGTACCAAGTGTACTCGGTTGAGTCAGATCACGATATCCTATTTGCCCACCCTTTTGTGCTAACCAGTTTGCTTATTGCAGCGGTTTCCTCCGTGGCATTTGAAAAGAATTAGAGATTGATGTGGGCATGTATGCTAGTTGATTGTAAAAGGCCCTAGCCTCTACCAACAAAGTCAATTATGTATATTCACGAGCTAGTTATGTATGGACTAATGAACACATACACTTACAAGTCAATGTCAAAAAGAATGCTTAAACAAACACTCACCTAATTAACTCGTTTGGTTTAATTTTAAAGCATTTGTCATTATGTAATTACGAAAATATGATATATCTATACAATCATCTAATTAAAACTCGTGAGTCGTGACCATTGAACCACAAAATCAAAGTTACTAGTGTCATTTTAAAAGTATAGGTGGGGTTAATCCGATTATTGTCCAAATTCAATGGAGACCACATGACCCACGAATCACGAATCATCTGAAAGTGTAAGAAACCTAAAAAAGGAGAAATTGCCCCTTTTGTGATAAGCACAAAAAATTGTCAATTTCTTTCAATGAGGCTTGGATGGAGGAAACAGCTTGGTTTAGGTATATTGCTTTTCTTTAAATGATTTGTATATATGTTTGGTGGAATTCATAAGCCTAAATTCAATGATTTTTTTTTGGGTCAAAATTTGTAAATTCAAGAGTTATCGCATAAGTTTGGCTTCTTGTAATCTTGTTAGTATAAGTGAGAGTAAACCCGGTTAAGTGAACCGGTCTGATATTTTTTTTTTTTGGAAGGGCTAACTGGTAAATATATTAGTAAAGAGACAAGGATGTACAGAGCAAATGTTTATCAAAAGAGCCTATACATCACAAAAAGGTAGGAGCCGACCAAGCAAGGAAGCAAAATGATCACATGGTGTCTATGTGAAGAGCTGAAAACCAAGCTTTAGAGCTTCTAATGGCCTTGTTTCCTCTGGCAGCAAGGCAAAGCTTAGTAGTGGCAATGACCTGTTGGGCGCAGTCCTGTGCAGTGGTGTTGTGGTTGTCAAAAATCAGCTTGTTCCTCGCCTGCCAAGTGTGGTAGATGAAGCTTGTAAAAGCCGCACAGGTGGCATGGTAGATGAAAGAGGACTTCCGGCTACAATTACCAAGGGTGTCCATCCAGCCGTGAAGATCAGCAGCAGGGGAGTTGACACCAAGCCAGCGGAGAACAAAGCCCAGGACGCTTTGTCCAAAAGGGCAGATGCTCCAAATGTGGGAGTCCGTCTCTGGTTCCTGGTTACAGAGTCTACAGGAATCATCATGAATACAGCCCCAATTTTTCAGTTTGAGCAAGGTTGGAAGTTTGTTGGGCGTGGCCATCCAGGAGGTGAAGCTGCATCGGGGTAGGTTAGTGTTGCACCAAATAGCCGCGAACCTAGAGACCTTTGGGGAACGATCTCTAAGAATGTCATAGGCATTGGCAGTGGAGAAGGTGCCTTTCCCACTGCTCATAATAAGAAGCAGTTGTGGGCTGTTGTTAATGCGCAGCAGGGAATCTTTTAGGTGAATGAGATCATTCCAAAAAGGACTCTGACAGGGTTGGGTCCTCTCACGCCAAATTTCACGGCCGCGAAGGACATAGTTGTTAATCCAGGTGCTCCAGATGTTTGCATGATTAGTGGCCAGCTCGTAAATGGATCTTGAGAGCGAGGCCCTGTTCCAAGAGAGAAGTTCTTTGATACCAAGCCCCCCTTCATCCTTGGGTTTACACACTTTGCTCCAAGCAATTGGGTGTTTGTGCCCGGTTTCCTTGCCCGACCAAAGGAAGTTACGAAGAATGCTTTGAATTCTATCCACAACTCCTTGTGGAAAAAAGAAAATATGGGCCCAGTAAGATTGAATACCAAGGAGCACGGAGCGGATGAGTTCAAGGCGACCTGCATAAGAGAGATTCTTGGACGACCATGCCTGGACCCGAGAGGTGATTTTGTTGATGATGGGGGAGTACTCATCGATTTTGAGTTTTTTTGATCCCAAAGGAACCCCCAGGTATTTCATTGGAAGAGAACCAGCAGTGAGGCCAAGCGTTGATTGGGCGGAAATTTGGGTATCTTGTGGAACCCCCCCAAAATAAATTGTGGATTTTGTAGTTGATTTTGAGGCCAGAAAAATCACCAAAGTCCTTAAGAGTATTGGTGAGGGTTTGGATGGATTGAATATCCCCTCGGCAAAGGAGGAGGATGTCATCGGCAAAGCAAAGGTGAGCAAGGTCAATTTTGTGGCATTTGGGGTGAAAGTTGAAGCCCGGATTGAGGGTGCGGAGTTTGATCAGGCGGGATAAGTATTCCATGGAGAGGATGAAGAGATAGGGTGACATGGGGCATCCTTGGCGGATACCACGGCGGCCAGGAAAGAAACCCTTGTTGCAACCCTCAAAATTGATTGAGTACATAACAGAAGAAATGCAAGCTTTAATAGGTTGAATGAGATGTGGGGGGAAATTAAAAGCAGCGAGAACCTGGAGGATAAAATCATGGCTTATGCTATCAAAGGCCTTGCTAATGTCAATCTTTATGGCACACCTTGGAGAGATGTTGGCTTGGTTGTAGCCCCTTAGTAGCTCTTGAGCGAGCTGGATATTGTGCCTAATAGAGCGACTCGGAATGAAGGCGCTTTGTTGATGGCCGACCAGGGACCCCACCACCTCTTTGAGCCGGCTAGCTATAAGCTTCGAGATGATCTTGTAAAGCATGGAACAGCAGGAGATCGGTCTGAAGTCATTGATCCTTAGTGGGTTGTTGGATTTTGGGACAAGAGAGAGGGAAGTATGGTTGATCTCTTTGAGGAGTTTCCCATTGGTGAAGAAATTAGATATCATGTCGCAGATGTCACTTCCAATAACACTCCAGGCCTTTTTGAAAAAGTGAGCGTTGAATCCATCGGGTCCGGGTGCTTTATTGTCACCGAAGGAGAACACCACTCTTCTTATTTCGGTTGGTGAGATGGGCTTGAGGAGGCTAATATGATGCTCAGGATTGAGGACAGGCCCAAGGATGATTGGGGTGGGGTCGAGGGGGGAGGTGATCTCTCGAGTGCCCAAAGTGGAAGAGAAGTGATCAATGATGAAGTTTTGGATTGTCGCATCCCCTTCCAGGATTTTACTTGTAAGAGCTAGCTACTATATAAAGCTAACTCATGTAATAATCAGATTGTTGAATGTGTGAATCTTCAATCATTTTCTTCCTTTCACATTCTAAGATGGTATCAGATAGAAAAATTCTCGAATCTCAATTGACCTATTTTCTGCGTTTCGATTCGATCAATTTCCTTTTCTGATCAATCGATTTCTTCTTGTTTTTGTTTGATTCGATTTGTCTGTCGATTTGTTGTTGTCTGGTGTTGCTTGTTTGATTTCTTGATCAAAATCTTCAATTTGAGTTGATTTCTCGATCGGATTAGCCATGGACGACTCTCCGTTCTACATTCATCCTTGGGATAGCCCTAGAATGGTGCTCGCGATTAAAGTCTTTGATAGTTTAAGACGACTAATTAGTTTAAGACGACTAATTAATTAATCCCTTTTCAACTAAAAAAGGATGCAATATAATCCTAACTTTGAATCATGGACAGATATGATGAAGAAAAAATTTAAAGCCTTTGCGTAACACTAATTAGGTACTAGATAAAATAACATTCACCATTTTGTTAGGTATACCCGTACTTGTAAAACAAACAAACTTCACCATCATCATATCTGTCCATTTTTAAGCTATAAGAAAATGACACTTTTTGGGTATGGTATGGATTGGTTCAAAATCAATGCGAAAACGTGCTAGACAATAAACACCCGATCGGAAAACTAAACAAACCCAAAGGAAAGATCGGAATATGGCTTGAACACGGGTAATAACATCCTTAGGAAAGAGCAAGGCATGGCACCAAAAGGTGTTGATGCCTTGGAGGACCGATCGGATTAGTTCAACACGACCAGCATAAGAGAGATTTGTGGCAGTCCAAGACTGCACTTTGGAGGTCATCTTGTTGACAAGGTCAGTGTACTCGCTGCATCAGAGCTTACGAGAGCCTAGGGGAACCCCTAAATATCTGATCGGAAGGGAACCAACAGTAAACCCCGAGAGAGTGAGCATTTGGTTTTTGATATCATCATCAACTCCCCCGAAAAAGATAGAGGTTTTATCCGGGTTGGCTCTAAGACCCGAAAGGTTACCAAAATCATTAAGAACTTTGAGGATCGAGGAGAGTGAGGCCACGTGTCCTTTGCAAAAAATGATCAAATCATCCACAAAAGCGAGATGGTTGATACGGGTGGTACTGCAATTGGGATGCCAGCTGAAAAGGGGGTCATAGGCAAGGCCTTGGAGCATGCGACTCAGATATTCCATTATCAACACAAAGATGTAGGGGGAAAGAGGGTCGCCTTGACGGAGACCACGTTTGGCCGGAAAGAATCCCTTATATTCACCATTTATTGAAATAGAGTAAGTTGCACTTGTGATGCAAGTAAGAATCCAGGAGATGGTGGGGGAAGGGAAGCCAAAAAAGCACAGCACATGCTCCACAAAGTGCCACTCAACAGTGTCAAAAGCCTTTCTAAAATCAATTTTAATGGCACAACTCGGAGCAATATTCTGCCGTCCATAATGTTTAAAGAGCTCTTGACAAAGCAAAATGTTATGGCGGAGGGAACGGTTCGGAACAAACGCACCTTGGCAATCCGAGACAATGTCTGGCAGAATACCCCGAATCCGATCTGAGATGAGCTTAGTGATGACCTTGTAAATGGTGGTACAACAGGAAATGGGCTGGAAGTCGGAAATGCGGTTAGGGTTAGGAATTTTGGGAATGAGGTGGATGGCGGTATGGTTGATCTGTCGGAGTAGGCGGCCATTTCGGAAAAAGTCATGGATAGCTTGTAGAAAGTCGTTGCCCACAATGGCCCAAGTCTTTCGGAAGAAGAAGGAATTATATCCATCAGGATCGGGGTTTTTGTTTGGGTCAATATCGAAAAGGGAGTTTTTTATTTCGAGGTTGGAGAAGGGAGTCATGAGTTGTGAAGCACGTGCCAGGTCAAGAGTAGGTCCAAGGGCGAGGTAGTGCTCGGGGTAACAAGAAACTGGAGGCTGGGTTCCTAAGAGGTTAACAAAAAATTGGACTATGTGGTCAGCAAGGAGAGAGGGAGAGGTGATGGTACTGCCATCCGAGCTTAGGAGAGAGATAATGAGATTTTTGGAACGGCGTTTCTTTATGGATTTATGGAAGACAGAAGAGCAATGGTCGCCGCCCCTTAGCCAAGAAAGTTTAGCTTGCTGTTTGAGCATGGACGAGAGAGATTTAGAGTCCGAGAAGATAGAGCTGGTGAGTGAGGACTCTCTGGCTTGGATGGATGCATCAAACGGTTGGGATTGGGCGGAGATTTGGAGAGAGTGGAGGGCATCCTTGTTCGCTCTGATGCGCTCAGTGATAGCTTCAATGTTTCCATTGCTGAACCGTTTGAGTCTGGGTTTGAGAAGCTTTAGTTTTGAGACCAGCTTGTACATGGCAAACCCCGAGATCGGGGTGCACCAGATTTCATGGACCAAGGGGAGGAAGAGATCGTGTGTAACCCAAGAGTTGCTGAAACGGAACGAAATATTTTTGTTGCGAGTCAAGTTGTTCAGGGAAACAATGATGGGGCTGTGGTCAGAGAGGCCGGGAGGAGCAAAAAAGGTGTTTGCGGTGGGAAAGGTGGAAAGCCAAGCGACATTGATGATGGCTCGGTCAAGTTTACACCAGATTCTATTTCCATTGCTTTGCTTGTTATTCCAGGTGAACATAGCACCATTGAAACGCATATCAAAGAGCCCAGTTTGTCCAAGACAGAGGGAAAGCTCATTGCTAGGCGGAGAGTTGATGGGACGCTCAGCTATCTTCTCTTGGTGATTAAGGATGACATTAAAATCACCAGTAAGAATCCACGGTTCAGCAATAGTGGAGTTAAGGGTTTGGATGTTGTCCCAAAGGGCTTTTCTAAGGCGAGGGCAGTTGGAGGCATAAATGAAGGAGGCAAGGATCTCAGTATTCGTGCTGAGATCACGGACACGGCAATGAACAATTTGATCAGAGGAGGAGAGAATAGTGAGAGTAATTTGTGTGGGATCCCAAAGAATGAGTATACGGACATTGTTTCCAATGTTGGAATTAGGAACGAATTGCCAACCGCTTAAGATGCCAACAGCAATTCGGGGGAGGTTTTCGGGGGAGATGTGCGTTTCAAGAAGGGTAAGGAGATTGAGGGAGTGCGATCGAGTAAGATCAATCGCTGCGGAGCGTTTGCTGGAGTGATTTAGTCCCCGCGAGTTCCAGCATCCTAAACGGATGTTACACATTAAGACGGGTTGGGCGCGGGGAGATGCTCCTTGAGCGTCCAAGAAAGGGTGCAAGAGAAGTTTGTTGGATGGGAGGGTTGGAGGAGGAGCGTAGACGTTTTGTTACAGAGATGGGAGTAGGGGGAAGAGGGGGAGCTAGAAGAATTGGAGTGGAGGGAGGGGGAGTAATGGCAGTAGAGGTGCCAGGGCATGGGGCAGTATGCTGAACGGGTTCAAGAGTTTCGGCGGTCGGAGAAGGGTTGACTGGAGCTTGGAGTGTCACAACAGGTGTAGGAAGAAGAGGGGGAAGTTTTGAGGGGGCGAGATTTGAAGTTGAGCGATTAGAAGGTTGTCTCATGGAATTACGGGGTTGTGTTTGGGGTCGGGGGCAGTTCTTTGCTGAATGGCCATAGATTTTGCAAGAAGGACAATGATTAGGGAGCCATTCATAGGAGAGGGCTTGGTGAATGATCTCGTCCTTGGATCGAAGAACAATTTCACGACGGAGTTCACAATTGGCTGAGACCTCCACAAGAATCCTCGCAAAGGAGACCCGATCCTCATAAGCGGTGGGTTTGTCCATTTGTATAGGGGTGCCAATTGATGAGTCAATTTTGCTGAGCATGTGATCAGACCAAAAGCGGATGTCCAGGTTTGGCAAGGTGACCCAAATAGGAATGGTTTCAAGGCAAGTTAGGTCCAGCTCCATACCTGTTGTCCAGTGTTTTAGAACAAGAGGTTTCATGCCCGGGAGAAACCAAGGCCCGCGCTCCAGTATAGCCAGCAGATCTTGTTCTTTGGAGAAGCGGAAAATAAAGAGCCCTCGATCGTTCAGAATGATTTTAGGGAAGACGATGTCGGACCAGTTTGCAGAAACATATCTCTCCATGGCATGATAGGTGACTCTCTCACCCAAAGGGGCTCCAACAAGGGTGAAATTCCACTTTTCAATTTGTTCAGCAACATCGTCTTCATCAAATGGGATTTCTCCATTGTGGATCCCTTCAACAAAATGTAGAGCAAGATTGGATCTGTGTCGAGAGGAGCCACTCGCAGCTTCCAGATAAGAGCGGGCCTAGGGTTTGGAAGTGGGGTCTTGTTTTGGAGTCTCAGAGGATATCCGATCTGGACGATTGTGAACAAAGAGAGGGTTAGGAGTGGAGGCAGGAGGGGGAGGGAGAGGGAGGTTGGAGATAGAGGCCTGGTTTGGGTCGGAGAGCACAAGGGGGGCGGAGTTAGGGTTTGGAAGGGGCAACGAGGCCGGAAGAGAGAAGGTGGGGTTTCCTGAGAAAGAGAGCTTGGAGGGAGTAATGGAATGAGTAGATCCAGGGGGAGGGACGTAATTAGTGATGGTTGGTGGGGGAGAAGTAATGGAAAGGTCCAATCTTTGACCTGTAGCATTTAATGGAGATGAGGAATTGGGGTTTAAGAACCTGGAATTGTTTGTGCGAATGAGTTCATCAGGAATGGGGTCAAAAGGACTTAAAAGTTCTTTGGCAGATGGGGATGTGCTAATTGTTGAAGGAGAGGACGCATTTAAGGCCGAAAGCTTTTTGGAACGGCGTTTCCGACTCATTTCCGGTGAACCAGTCAGTGAACAGGAAGGGGGAAGAGAACGCGCGTGAGGCGCGTTCTCCTTGGTCAATTTTGGCTAGTTCTTTTCTTTTTGGGTGAGGGGTGAAATTGTTTCACCTTTGCTTGCTTGCCCAATAACAATACTACGTACCCAGCTTGATGTAGACACGCGACACCCTATATATCAACGAGATCTTCTAGGCCGCTTCGGTGAAGTTGGTCGTAAGGATAACACGTAGTGGGCCAAGTTGAGCCACCGACTTCCCCAAAGTGTAGTCGTAATAAACCATTAGTTAAAAACACATGATATGTTAAAGGGGTTGTTCGGCAAGTTGGTAATATTTTAATAAGTAGTAGATGTTTTTTAAATTATAAATTACAATAAAAATAATTTATTTTTTTCTCAAAATCATACATTAAAAGTTATTTTATTCATAAAATATTTATATAATTATGTTTTAAAGGCTTAATTTTAAAAGTATAGAACAGGGCCCAAAAAATATTAAGACGGCCCTGACACCTCGTGTCCTAGACTTTCGAAGCCCACTTGATTCGAGATGGCCGCCTTGGGATGGGGGGAGATTGCAATCTTACGACTAGTTGTTCCCCCTATTATATGATCTACAAGTACATATTTTAGAAGGTAACTCATTAACGTAATCCAAATATCTAATATTACGGAAGGAATCAGATCATCCAAATACAACTCCATTTGATCTACAAGTAAGGAAAGAGATTAGGGTGACTACTAACAAGTTAGTAGTCGCCCTAGAGCATCCTGTCGGATGAGGATAAGCAAACCCGAGTCAGTTGTAAGCGGGATAGAGGAGACACGTCTGAAGGATCCATCAATAAAGTCCGCCACAGAATTACATTCACGAAAACATAAGAGATACTCCAATCTTGGAACCGAGCAAACAAGCAGATCGATGTTGAGCTCAAATTTTCTTGTATTTAAAAAAGGATAACTTTTAATTTAGAATTTTTTCACAAATAAGGTGATGAGGGTGTTAAGATTATAAATATTTCTTATTAACTAAAAATACATACAAGTATCCTAATTTAGAGATTATATTCGAGTTGATATCTCTCTGGTTAATTTATCTGTCAACCACTGAGAAATACAAGGAGTACCCCTCAAAGGCAATGGTTTTCGTTTTAATTTTCGTTCTTCTTGTCGTTCTTTTTTCTAAATTCGTATCATCATTAATTTTGTAGTAGTGGCGTTTGCTTGCAATTCCATTGGCTATTTGTCGTAATCAAATTCACGGTTTGACTTGCTTAATTGCTCTCCAAATGAAGGTTATATAAAGCCTACTCATTTACAATACCTTAATTTCTTTTCTTTGCAACATGACGAAGTTATTATCAACCAAAACTATGTCGACATTCGTTACCATAACGTTTCTCGTGATTACTCTCTTACGTACGTAAGAGCACTCCATTTATAAAATAGAATCATTTTAGCCTTGTGATTTTGTTAAGAAATGTTTCTCATTCTGATGTTTTAAGTAATAATTTATGATGATTTATTATTGACTTATGGGATTTGTTATTGAAATTTATATATCCTGGTCCTTTCTATACAAACTCTTTTTATTCATTAGTAGGTAATATTAAAAAGTATACGGTGTAATTTGAGAGAAAAGGATCATTTTAGCATAATTATTAAATTTCTTAGGAGATATATGTTTCAAAGGTTAAAACGGCATTCGGATATTTAGTCAAGCGGCTAAGACTTTATGATAGTACCATAAGGTCTCCGTCTCGACTCTCATAGATTGTGCTCTCAACCAGAAAAAGGGTTAAAATGTTAACTATATTTTAACGTTAGTCGTATAACGTTTTATTCCCCTATACGTAATAGAATTATAGAAAAATGTCTTCTCATTCCATGATTTTCAAAAAACTATATAGCCACATGCTTCCTTTATAATGAGATTAATAAATCATGTTATAATGAGATTAATGTGTCGAGTACTTAGTCAAGCGGTGAAGCTTTAAATAATAATGCCTTCAAAAAAAATCTCCAAATATCTTTCAATATGCATCATTTTTCAACTTTATGTTTTTCTAATTTGCATGAGTTCTTTGTACAAATGAAGCAGCGTTGTATTACACAACCGAAGCAGCATCGTGCAATAAGACAACCTACCCGCCGGCTAACAAGCCTAGGGTGGTGTTGGTGCACGGGTTCACCGGTGGGCAATGGAATTGGTTCAGGATTAGGTTCATCCTCGAGTCGCTTGGTTATAGTGTAAAGACCCTTGACCTTACAGCTTCGGGTCAAGACCTTACTGACGTCTCCAAGGTTGAGACATTCGAGCATTACAATGAGCCGTTGGAACGATTCATGGCTAGCTTGCCCAAAAACGAGAAGGTGGTGATGGTGGGCCACAGTGCCGGTGGGATTAGCCTCACCAAAATCCTCCATCATCACGCCGAAAAAGTCCACGTGGCAGTTTACATCTCTGCTACAATGCTCAAGCACGGATACTTAACTTGTGAGGATCTCCAAAATGTAAGTCCATTACCTTGTAACTTTTTTTTTTCTCTTAGGATTTATTTGGATTGTTGGAAATTTTGCACTATAACAATGTATTATGACTAGCGATCCAAATAAACTCTTCAAGGTTGATTATTATGTTTTTGATCGGTTTATGTTTATATGGATAGGGAGTTCCTGGTTTTAGCGGGTCCAAATGCAACGCCTCGTGTCCAAAACTTCCCGAACCTACGTGTTTCGAGAAAACAATGATGGGACCCTCAGTTGTCCCACTAATAACTCTAACCGAGGTATTTATAAACCCTCTTAGAATATATATATTCTACATACATTAACGGGACTCATTAAGCCTAGTCTATAAAGCTTATGAGATACTCTTCTTATTAACAGTTGATTTAAAGATGAAATCTTACTGGACTTAAAATTGAGCTTATTTACGCATATATAATCATGTGTACATGAACCCTAATTCTTATGTCACCATTTGACATGTCTGTTACCAGACATGTCAAAGTTTAATGTATTCATTTAATGTCGCATATGTGTAGGGTCACTCATTAAGGAAACTGATGCAACGCCCAGGCCCATATCGAGTCATTGTGACCACCAACTTCACTCAAGACGCCAAGAATAGCTTAGCTGACAAGGTGCCAAGAGTGTACATCAAGACGAGTTTGGACAGGGCTTTGACACCCAAGATGCAAGACGCAATGATAAAACTTTGGCCGCCATGCGAAGTCATAGAAATCAACAACGACCACGATGTGCCCTATGAGAAACCAGAATTGATCTCTGCCTTGATTATGAATGCTACTTCCTATGCGTACGTAAATTGATACTAACTAAATTGATACTAACTGAAAATGTATGTTGTACGTGAATCTGCTCATATGTAGAGCTCTCACGAAGTGTTGTGTTCATATATTGCTAATTACTTGTGTTAAGTTGTGTTTGTATATATATCATAAAAATGCATGCGTTTAAGAGGAAGATTGAACATTTATTCGAGTCTAAACTAGTTTCTCAGCCAATCAAAATTTCACCAAAATTCCAAATCCAACCCATCACATTATATATTGATCGAATTTAAATTACGGTTTTTCTGGACATAGGTTAATAATACTAGATTTAGAAACTAAAATCGTATTAGGAAATTAATAAGTTCTATCAAAAAGTCAAAATAACCTTAAATAATAAAATTTAATAAATAATCTCTCTTTTAAGTTTCTTAACCTATGCCCTAAAGATATAGGTTAGAAATATCGTTTAAATTATCCATTGCAATAAAAGGCTTGCTCAAATGATATGATAACTTGCAATTGTCAACGCATATGATTCTCATAAAATATTTTGAGTTACCATTTTTTGTAATTTAGCCTATTTAGGCACATACGTTCTTTGAAAATAATTCAATTATTGACCTAAAGTTAGCATTATGTTATGTGGAATTCAATCGAAGACTATTTAATCTGCGACAATGTAATTCTCTTCAAACGTACATAAAAAGTATATATAGTGTTACCATTAATTTTTACAATCGATGGTGTTGAACAGAAATCAATTGTTTATTTGGTGGAAGAAGGAAATAAATTGTTGAGATGTTCTTTTGGTCTTATAATTCAAAACACTACCATTTTCATGAACAATTATTTACAGGATCACAAACGCCTCGATATTTAGGTATGTCTCATACCTATCTTTCCCTCTTGTTGAGAATACGTGATATAATTTGTTTTATATGCTACATAATTACTGGTAACTTGTGATGATTGGGCATGTTTAGACAAATTCGAAAGTTTGAGGTCCTTTGTGTAATTTGAGGAAAGTCATTAAGACTTCAAACGAATCATTCGTAAAGCATCTTGAGAAAACCATCTCCGACTTCATGCGAATCATTTGTAATTTGAAAAAAGTCCGAGGTTTTGATAGGTCAATTCCTACCCCGTAAATATATGAGAACGGTTATAATATCAAGATGTCGAATATAGGAATTGTGTAGTACCCAATTATGATTCGAACAAGTTGACTAAGTTAAAAGTAAACAAGGAAAGAGTTGATGATTGATTGTAACAAGTATTAAAAATAACAAATGAACTTTCAATGGAAAAAAACTTTCATGGTTAATTAGGATTCTCACAATATTGTTTCGCTAAGTTTTAGGTGACAAGTATTTGGATTTCGATATGAATATCGTTTGAAGGACAATAACCACAATTCCTTGGGGCTGCATTATTTGGAAAGGTATCCACACTCCTAAGTATTCCTTTATTTCATGCATGACTATCCATGAAAGTCTCCTCACCAAAGATTGTATTGTCCGTTGGCACCAATTTGATACCTTAGCTTGTATCCTTTTCGATCCATTTGGAAGATGAAACCTCGAACCGCTCGCCTTTGGAACTCCTTCACTTTCACCATCTCTATGCTTCCCGATTTGCTTGACTAGCGGCACATCACTCACAAGGTGCGCGCGTACTCTTTTTTTTTGGGAAAAAGGTTACTGCATAGAATTATAAAAGAGTAGGAGAATATACAAAAAGCCTCGAGAGTTTAAAAATGAAGGTAGTTATAACGAGAGTGGGGTCAAAACCATTCTAGTGTAACTGGTGTACTACCAACTTATACTATCTATCCACTTGTATTCGAGACTTTCCATAGCATTATTTCACCTCTTTTTGATAAGATATTTAATTTGGTTCAAATTTTAATTCAGTTGTTTGGTTCGTGTCAATAAGTAGACTGGAGTGGGGTCAAAATTCACCCATATAAGATATATGAATGTTTCACTTGCTTGTAGAAGATTTTATATATCATGGTAATACGATCATAGTTTGTGGTTAAGCTCAAAATATGCGAAGTAAGAAGAAAAAAGTAGATATTGACAAAATAAAATCACAATAACGTTGCCCACTGTTATTAAGGTAAATCCAACCTACCTTAAAATTGACTCCTCACCAAAGATAACGTTGCCCATTGTTGTTATTTTGAAAGGTATTCACACTCCTAAGTACTTTATTTCATGCATGACATTGTTGTTAAGGTATATGAATGTTTCACTTGCTTGTAGAAGATTTTATCATGGTAATACGATCATAGTTTCTGGTTAAGCTCAAAATATGCGAAGTAAGAAGAAAAAAAAATAGATATTGACAAAATAAAATCACAATAACGTTGTTAAGGTAAATCCAGTCTACCTTGAAATTGGTCGGCTTCTAAATTTGTCTCTAGTCACGACATACCTAATTAAAATTTGCATTTGTAAATTCACAATTTAGATGTAAATGTCGATGTAAAAGCAGATACTAAATATTCATGTATAAGGTAATTTACGTAAAATATACTATGTATCTCGATGAAAAAATCCAGAGCAAAATCATTACACATAAATGCTAAAGGCGCCGATTTTGGCAAATATCGATTTCATAGTACTCGACATGAATATGTAGTGCATCCTCGGTCTCTTGAAACTCAAAACATTTTAAGCGAATGAAACTTGTTTACATACAACATTGCTAACTTTTGTGTTTCTCTCTGATCTTGATCCGCAAATTCAAAGAAAATCTACCTCGTGTTGATAAACATCGAATAGTTTGCACATCAATGGCATTTCGTTCATCCACGAAAAATGTATGTTCAGTAACCAAAATCGTTTACTTTATTTTTTTACTGACTATAATCTCGTTGATCGCGAACCATTCTAGTTCGAGACAAAGGCTCTATGACCAGAATCAATTTGCAAATCGAGGTATGCTATCAAATCTCTTCATGCAATGAAAATTATCAAGGCCGTGTTTTTTCTTTTGAAAAGTAATTAGTTTTTATATACTTCAAGGTCTTATTATTGGGGTGCATCCTCATGCTCATTGGCTTTTATACACTGCCTTTGAGATGGATTTAGTCCCATATCAATTTTGGTGCATTTTAACTAAATTCAGTTATTATTGTCACATAGCTGAATTTCAGTTTTTCTTGGGGTCTATCGGTCGTACCCTCTTTCCTTTGGGCAGGGATACTCCCATCTTGACCCCCCAAATTCCGCTGTAGCGGAGCCTCACTGGGTCAATGAGGATGAAGATGATACTTCAAGATCTTATAAAATACTTTTAAAATTTCAATTCTACGCAAAGAAAATTATTATCTTCGATCATTATTGATGAATCTTGTTTTTCTACCTGTTGTTGTATGTGTAGATCATAACCGTAAAAAAATTCCGATAACAAATTTGGACCAATCGGCAACGTTTAATTGCGACCGGTCTCACTTCCGGTATGATATCTGTTCGATCAACGGTCTAGCAATTTTGGACTCCTCCAAGGCCACTTTCTACTCAATTAGGTCGAATAGCTCTTTGGAGAAGGTCAAGCCTTATCCTAGAAAGTTGGAAGATAAAATAATGGAACCAATTAGAGAGATCACGCTAATATCAAGCCCAAGAGGCCCAAAATGTAAGATCCATCATAACTCTCCGGCCGTGGTATTCTCTGCGGGAGGGCTCACCGGAAACTTTTACCATGCCTTCACCGATGGGTTCCTTCCGTTGTACATCACATTGAATAACCTCAACTTTACTAATCGTGATGTCATCCTAGTTGTTGAACAAGCACATGAGTGGTGGGCCCACAAGTACGCCGAGCTCATTCGTGCTTTTACCAGACACCCCATAATCAACCTCGACAAGGATACTTCAACCCATTGTTTTACTCGAGTTGTAGTGGGCCTGGTCACTCATGGAATCATGACCGTGGACCCAAAAGCTCTTCCGGGCCCATTAACACTGTCTGGCTTTCATTCCTTCCTTAGAAATACCTATAGTCAAGGATCATTGGGTCCCAAGCATCCCAAGGGACGTCGACCAAAGTTGGTTTGGGTGGCTCGGACCGGGCTAGTTGGACGGGTCATCTTAAACCTAGACGAGGCCCGAACAATGGTTGAGGAGGTTGGATTCGACGTGGTCATCTATGAGCCAAATGATAACTTTCCGTTGCGTGATGCATATGAACTCATCGATGGGAGCCATGCGATGATTGGGGTCCATGGGGCGGGGATGACACACTTGTTGTTCCTTAGGCCAGGGTCGGTGGTGGTGCAAATAGCGCCGCTAGGGCTAGAGTGGGTGGGGGATAAGTTTTTCGGGCAGGCTTCGAAGGAATTGGGTATGGAGTACATGGAGTATAAGGTAGGGTACAATGAGAGTACTTTGGCTAGCAAGTATAAAAAGGACGATCCTATGTTGAAGGATGCTAAAGAGTTTCTACTCGAAAAAGGGTGGGCTTTGGAAATTATGAACGTGTATTTGAAAGAGCAAAATGTGAAGTTGGATTTAGTAAGGTTTAGAAGCTACATGAAAAAGGTGTATGAGAAAGCTAAGCGTTTTATGGAGTTATGTGGTTAGATCGATGTAGATGTACCATTGTTTTGCTCGTGTATTTTAATAATTGTATCACCTTTTCACTTATGTTTGATTACAAAATTTGCCCCCTAAACTTGTGCGAATTATTCATTTAGACATTTGAATTTTAGAATGTTCGATTGAACTCCTAAACTTAACATATTGTATTATGTTGAGTACCTGGTCATTTAGTCTTTTTTACGTGATACATGCACATTAATTTGTGTAAAGTTTTAGCATAATAACACTACGTGCATGTCAAGTCAATTATTTTAATAAAAATTAAATAAAATAGAGATTGGTGAACAAAAATAACGGAGGATAATTTTTTTTCTACAATCACATTTTTTCCTTCTTTCGTACCAATTTTATTGGTAGACATCAAAAAAGAAAAAATAATAATTTTCTTCTTCTTCTCTCTTTTTCCCTCTTCTTCCCTGTTGTTGGACGCCATTCACTGTGCACTCGTCGGCGTCTTCCTTTTGACGTTGTCTCAAGCCGAATGGCTGGCCACCATGGACCACTTCACTCGGATCTTAACTTTCTTCACCAGATCCACCTTTAATAGAAAGTATAAAATAGAAAATAGAAAGAAAAAAAAAGGAAAAGGAAAAAACGTGAATGTTCCCTTTAATTTGGATTTGTTTCCACATCATCCACATTTGTAAACCGGCTTCGGTTTGAAAGTTAAAATTTTTGGGTCAGCTATGTTGGTTTCCGGTTTGGGTAGAACGGCTTCGGGTTGAAAGTTAAAATGTTTGGGCTAGATCGGGTCGAGTTTTGATAAGTCTAGCTCGAGGACGTGGCTCGTCGATTCAAGGTCAAGTTCCCGTGGATAGGACTGCTGTGTCCAGGTAAGTACTCCCATTTTGTATACTATATAGTTTTTTTAATATGTTCAGATCGGATGTTGTAAGTATTTGAATATGTATGCTATAAACCGCTAAAATGAAGCATGTGAGTGTCAGAGTGTGACTATGTGAAGCTTAATGTCACATTATTTTTCTACCAAAAAAAATGTCACATTATTTAGTTTTTTTTTCGTTTACACTATTGAATAAGTCGATTTTTACTAGTAATTTTGGATTCCTACAAAACTAGCTTAAAACTGCTTAAAGATTCGATATTGTGATAAGAAATTGGTCATTCATATACTTGTATCCATATATAGTCGATGAAGGCTCATTAGAGAATAGAGAATATTACGACATAGCACGAGCCTCCTAATCAGGGTAATTGGATATAGAATTGCACACAAATTAATGTAGTGAATACATCATAATAAGCCAAAAAAATAAAAATTATATTATCGTTATCTACATATCAATTTCTATATAAAAAAAATTCTTAAATCAAATTATCGTAAAAAAATTAAAATTAAAAAATAATAAAAAATTATCTATGTCTTTTTAATAGCCGTTTATGATGTGGATTTTTTTTTCGACTTTTGATTAAGAAATGATAAAAATTTTATATATTCATGATTACTTGTCTAAATTAAATTTTGATAATTTTTTTTTTGAATTTTCATTTAATAAATTATTTTATCTTGATATTAAATGAAATCTTATTTATTAAATCAATTTTATATTTTCTTTTATATTTTATTTCTTATATTTCCAAATATGCCTACACACACATACAAGACCATTTGATCTACAAGTACAGTTTGGGTCAGTGTCCAGTGTCCATGTCCATGTCTAAAATATACCCCGAGGTCTTGTGTATTTGGAGGGACCAACATGCATATGTTCATAAATAATCATGTCCATCTCAAGTTAATGGCTCACAAAGATAAATATGGTATTAGAGCAATGTTGTTATTAGGCTTGTTTCCAAATGTCAATTGAGATTAGCTCAATATTGAACTTTACGTAGACGTGTTGAGAATATATATTCGTACATTTGAAAGTTAGAATTAAATAACACCATTATATAAGTTCATGTAATACTATTTCAAATTGGTTTTAGGATGGAACCTTAATAACTTGTATATTGGGCCTAATACGCATATGTACACGGACAATCGTGTGCATCCCATATACAATAATTAAGGCGGCAAATTCGCTTTAAATAACCCAAACTTTCATCTTAGTTGTAAAAAATAACACAAATTTAAAACAATTTAAAATAAACACAAACTAAGTAATTGTTACTAAAAATAGCACAATGTGACCTCTTACCCTGATAACCGGTAAGATGAAAGTTTGTGTTATTTTTGGCAACTAAGACGAAAGTTCGTGTTACTTTTGTACAAAATTACAAAGCAACCTTGATCCACACGGTCAAGGCATTGCCATGCAAGAGGTGGGTGGACGGAGAGAGAAGGCGGTACGCATGTTCGTTCACCAAGCCACAACTTCGTGAATAGAGAGTCGGAAAGAGTAGTTATGGCTTAGTGAATGGAGTGTCGTGTTTGTTATTGATCTCTATAACTTCACACGACGGCCAAAGGTTGACCATATCCTTGATGGTCGGAAGTTGGAACCTGATCTAAGTGTGTCTTGATGTAGGCTCTCGGCACCTTGTCTCTCCTCAAGCTTTTCTAAATTGCATCGGTGAAGTTGGTGGTAAGGATGGCTCGTAGTGGGTCAGGCCGAGCCAAAAGTACTCAACCACTTATAATATAAACAAATATATATCACTTGAAAAGATTAACTGAATCACAATCAGAATGATGATGCACACATGTTTTCAAACACAATTTTAATTGATCG
This sequence comes from Fallopia convolvulus, assembly GCA_964016875.1. Taxonomy (NCBI): domain Eukaryota; kingdom Viridiplantae; phylum Streptophyta; class Magnoliopsida; order Caryophyllales; family Polygonaceae; genus Fallopia; species Fallopia convolvulus. Next base: position 62,312,944 of record OZ024725.1, read on the forward strand.
GGAGCGTACAACGTCGCACGCACGATCAACTCAAAGACAAGATGTGGCATGGTGAAACAGATAGTCACGACCGGTGCCGATCTCGACAACTTCACATGAAGACCATATCTTGATCGTGATCTCCTGCTTGGCGGGAAGTAGAACCTGGTCCAACCACGACTTAATGTAGACATGTGGAACCTTATCTATCGATGAGCTCTTCTGGGCCGCCTCGGTGAAGTTGGTCATGTGGAACCTTAATGTAGACATGTGGAACCTCAATGTATAGTCCTACAAACCATTAGTTAAAAACATACGATATGTTAAAGGGTTTGTTTGGCAAGTTGATTTTATAATTTATAATATTTTAATGTGTTATATAATTATTCGCCTCCATCTGGTCTCTAAGATGGATCTCTCTCAATTCTCATACGAACTTCTCGAAGCAAGTAGGCTTCGGCAATCTCGGACAAGAAGCGTGGCATTTAGACCCGATGAAACCAAGCATACTCTAGTCACAAAATTAAGATGTGCTTATTTGTTTTTCCCCGTTAATTCAAAAATGATCTAAGTTTATGAATTTACCATCTCAAGGTCATCACATTACAGATATCCTGACTTGAGCATCGTCGCAGACAAGTATATAGCGACTACTACTTTCTTGGGATAGAGGATATTTGTGACACTGGTGGGGTCAGGGTCACAAAAAGTCCTCTACCACTATCCCAAAAAAGTATCAGTCGCAATATACTTGTTCGCGACAATGCTCATCTGACATGTGTGGACCTGTAGATGGCAAATTCATGAACATATGATCTCTTTTTTTAAGAAATGAATGGGGACAAAACAAATAACCACCTCTTAATTTTGTGACTAGGACTTGCCTAGTTTCATCGGGTTAGAATGTCAAGTATCTTGTTCGAGACTTCTAAAGCATACTTGCTTCGAGAAGTCCATCTTGGGATGGAAAGAGATCTCGCTTAGAGACCAGACATAGATGAGCAATTATATGACACATTAGATTAAATTATAAACCATAAAACCAAATTGCTGAACAAACCCTTCACATATCATACGTTTCAACTAATGATTTTGTAGGAATACACATTAGGTAAGTCATTGATGGCCCACTACAAGCTATCGTTACGCCCAACTTCACCGAGTCAACCCAAAAAAGCTCGTTGATAGATAGGGTGTCACATGTCTACATCAAGTTGAGGTTGGTCCATGTTCTACTTCCCGTCCAACATGAGGCGATGATCAAGATGTGTCCGCCATGTGAAGTTATCGAGATCTACATCGTCCACGACGCTCTGTTCACTATGCCACAACTTGTCTCTGTGTTGATCATTTTTTTTTTGAATAGGTAAAAATTAGGCAGACTAGGTCAGCCTATGGCATTCTTGCGGATGAGGGTCAGGACCCCTCCATGGTTTAGAATCCGGTTGATACTACAATCGTGGTGTAGCTTCGCAATCAAATCAGCCACAGAATTTGCGTTGATCATAAATGTTACATTGTACGCTCCCACTACAAACTCGGCAATATGTAACTCGGCCTAATCTAAACCAAAAAAGCACATGGTTCGGCAATAATTGATTGAATATTACCCATGATAACAGGTTTTTAATCTAATCAAACGGCTAGAACCTCGAGATAGGACATGAGGTATATATCCATTGTACTTGATTCTACTCAATTGTATAATTAGAAGAATTCAAGGGTTGATGATATATACATACAGGCCCGACCTATAAGGGAGGGCAGCATAGGCGCCGACCCATAGCCCAATATTTTATGGGCCCAATCCAAATGTATACTACTAGTATATTAATAATACAGGAAAATATAAAAATGGGTTCTAACAAAATAGAAAAAAGTTGTAGAAAAGAAAATGTATACATTTTTAGTATGTAGGGCCCACATGTCCACAACAATGTCTCTACTACTCTATTGTCAATTCCCCTAATTAGAACTTGACATTATTTTATTTATTTTATTTTTATAGGGGATTCAATACTTGCCTTTAATATTTAATTCCAAGTAATATAAATGTATTGTTCTAGGTTTGTTGTTTTTAAAGGGAAACTTTTAAATAATAGAGTTCTTAGTATAATTTTTCCCGATAATTTTAATATGTCAAGACTCAATGTAAATATGACTATATTTGTCTTCTAATTTTAGCGAGCTGTTGATAGTAGAACCCCAGACAAAATCACAGACGGTCTTATCAATTTGATCACAGATTGACCGCGGAACAAGAGTAGACTGCATCACATAAATGGGAAGGCTCGTGAGTACCGAATTGGCCAGAGTTGTCCGTCCTGCCATTGACAATTTTTTTGCTTGCCAGCCCCGTAGACGAGAAGAGACCTTGTCCAAGAGGAAGGAATAGCGAGCTGTTGATAGTTTGCCATAGGTTGTTGGAACACCAAGGTAGTTCCCCATGTCCTCAGTGATAGGCATAGTGAGAAAGGAGCTCACCTCAGTTCGTACAGAGCTTCGAACCTTTCTAGAAAATACAACAGAGCTTTTATTAAAATTTACTTTCTCTCCCGAGATGGCACAAAACATGTCAAGACATTCTTTGATCACAGACGCTTGATCGATGGACGCCTCAGCGAATAAAACAAGAGCGTCCGCAAAGAACAAGTGTGAAAGAGTGACTCCACCTATCTCTACGGGCTTCCAACTGGATCTTGATACAGCATCTTGTATGATATGAGATAATCTCTCCATACATAATACAAATAGATAGGGAGAAAGTGGGTCGCCTTGGCGAACCCCACGAGATGGTTTGAATGAGCCTGCACGAGAACCATGCCAAAGAATGTCCATTTCACCTTCAGTTTGCGTCTTCATAATAATATCAATCAAATGAGGAGGCAAATGCGATTGAATCAAGGTTTCATGAAGAAAACTCCACTTGACACGTTCGTATGCTTTAGCGAGATCGATTTTAAGCATCATCCATCTAACCGAGCTGTTACAAGCGGTCATAGTATGAAGTACTTCTTGAACAACAACCACATTGTCGATAATTTGTCGACCCGAAATAAAGCTTGCTTGGGCTGGCGAGACAAGATCAGAAAGAACCGGTTTAAGTCGGTGAACAATAGATTTTGTGGCAATTTTAAATACCACATTTAGGAGAGAGATGGGCCTAAAATCTGCTGGTGTAGAAGGATTTTCAACTTTAGCCAACAAGTGAATAAGAGCATCAGCAGCTTTAGGAAGAAAGATTCCTTGGTTTAGCATGTTCAGCACAGTTGAAACAGTTTGGCCGCCAACAAGACTCCAATTTTTTTGAAAAAAGATTGCCGGAAATCCGTCAGGCCCCGGGGCCTTATGTGGGTGCATTAGAGCAAGAGCATTCCAGACATCATTATGATCAAAAGGACGAGACAAAGCATCCAATTGGCACTGGTCAAGAATTGGGAACGAGATAGAGATCGGGTATGCAGGAACAGAGGAAACCGAGTCATTAGTATAAAGGCTAGAGAAGAAATTTCTAACCATGTCTCGAATCTCGACTTCGTCCGTAACCCAGGCCCCATCAGAATTTTGGAGCGTGAGCACTCGATTGGCATTTCTGCGTACCACTGTAGATAAATGATAATATCGAGTGTTTAGATCTCCCTCGATAAGGAAGTGTGCCCTTGATTTTTGAAACCAATACATTTGTTCCTGGTGCAGCACAATATGAAGTTCTTGCCTCAGCTTCCTTTCAAGATCGATTAGTCGCTTATGCGGACGAAGTGAAAGGGCTTTGGTCATGCCTTCCAATCGAGCCCAAAGACGTCGTTTATTATAGAAAATATTTCCAAAGACATTGCGGTTCCAGTCGTTAAGATCACCAGTAAGTGAGCCAAAAGCGGAAAATAAATCCGCTCCTAACTTCCAATTTTCAAACATGAATTTATTGAAGTTCTCATGAAGCATCCACGCAGATTGAAAACGGAATGGTCTTTCCGAGAGATTTGGGATCTGCTTCGGACTAGTATGAATAAGTAGCGGCAAGTGGTCCGAATAAGGTTCAACAATGTGTAAAACAGAGGCCTGAGGGAATTGGAGCCGCCACGCCTCATTACAGAGGCCTCGGTCCAATCTTGCTGCATTAAAAGTATCGTCCGAATTTGATCAATTGAGGACCTGAAAACCCAAGGACGCTGGTAGAGACCTTGGGTTTTCAGGCGGGCCTGAAAACCCAAGGTCTATAAGCTGAACTTGATCAATTTTCTCCGCAAAAGTGAGTGAAGATTGAATGGTACTTTCAGAATGTCTAACTCGTTCATGATTCCCGACAGTTGCATTAAAGTCTCCAGCTAAAAGCCAGGGACGATTATTGATGCGAGCAAAATCCGCTAAATGGTCCCACAATTCAAGACGACGAGACGGATTCGGGGCTGCATAAACAGCTGAGAGAAGCCATGGTTCGTCATCGCGACGAGTGACTTCAATGGTAATGTGTTGACGATGAATAGAAATAGGAGTTACAAACACTTCCATTGTTTTCCAAAAGAGCCAAATTCCACCAGCAAAACCATCAGCTTCGACTCTTAGAATACCATCGTATTGAATGCGTTGGCAAAATAGAGTCCGCGCGTGTACCACTAATGCGAGGTTCAACTAAAGCAAGAACACTAGGACGGTGTAGACGTGTTAATTCTCGTAGGGAGTTGAGAAACCGAACATTTCCAGCACCACGAACATTCCAAACCATAAGACTTAGACTATCCATAGAAGAACCAGTATTAAGGTGTGAACGGAAAACCGGGAAGCCAGCCAAAAGTGCGATCGCACTAGTGAGATTCGGAGGCATTGACACTCGACACAACATCGATCTTTCCTCCGTCAACAAGGGAATGAAGTCTGCAATCATTTTGTTCGCCAAGCGAGGCAGAGACGACTTGAAGGGACCCGTTCGACGGTGTGACAGAAGAAAGCTCTGTCGACTGTTGGTTGTCAATCGGGTTATTGCTGGAACACGTTGATGGGTTCCCCTGGTCATCGTGCGCTGCTGGGGTGAGGGTATACGGGAGATTAGGATTCTGTGTTGGTTCGCTGACAAGGGGGGAGAACACAGGGATTTCTGGAATCACTATGGATGTGGCGTCAAAGGATTTGAGGGGAACAAGATCTGCTCCCGAAGATACGGTTGTTGTGTTTTGGCAAGGATTGGGTAGAATCTCTTGTGTATTTGGGTGAGATTTTTTTGTTTCCAAATCCACAGATTTTTTGGTAGCCTTGGAAGGATTACGTTTGACTGAAATTTGGGCTTCCTCTCTCCTAGATTTCCTTTTCATATTTACGGAAATTAGTTTACCGTAATCTTTTAATTGTCTGATCTTGGGAGATTGCTCATAGGATACACCATGGCTGTTTTGGAAAACTTCCGGATTTACCAGGATTGACGTGACAATTTGCATGGGTGAAATTTTTGAATTTGAGGATCCTCCCGCCAAATTTGCGGGTGCCGCCGGTACATGTCCGGTTTTGTCATCGGTGATCATCGCTTCATCAGAATTCTGGTGACCGGAGATAATCTGTAAATTTTGACTATCATCTGCTTCTGTTAGAATTGTGAACCTCGAGCCACTAAGGCTAGCTGACTTTTTTTGATAAGCTTGTACAGACAGCGTCGATGAATTCTCCTTGGCTCTGTAATTTCTAGTCTGGTTTCCATCAGGTTCTTGGTTCTTTGTGGTTGGGGCAGGGGAAACTTTTGTTTTACCCACATTTTTGGAGACTGGTTTCCGTGGCTTCATTTTCCTAGTAGGTTTCATCCAGTCTCCATACACGCCTTTACCTGTTCGGGAGGCTTCATGCGCAGTTGTCGGGGCCAGAGAAGGTTGACTTGTGGGTGGAACTCCCACAGTTGCTGGGTTAGAAGTCGTTGTAGCCGGTGTTGAATCTGTAGGAGCTGTCCGGAAAGGACATTGAGTTTTAAACGTGGCCAAATCTTCCACAATCAAAGCAAATTGTCGGAAGACCCTCATATTCCACCATGTAACGACTGCCATTGATGTTGATCGTTCCTTTGAGAGGTTTTTCTAGATTTATTTCCACACAAATACGCGCGAATTTTCCTCTGTACGTGAATAAAGTTTTAGGATCGACACGAACCGGGTTACCAATCGCTGTTGCAATCTTGAGCAAGACTTGTTCTTCATATAGTGTAACCGGTAGATCCGAGATTCGAATCCATGTTGGCGTCGTCTTGATTGGTTCAGAAGTGCGAAGATCCGGGGTCCATCGTCGAACAGACATGCATCTTCCAAAGACCGTCCAAGGACCAGAGGTAAGTGCTGTTAGGACCTCCTCCTCGTGTTCAAATCGAACAAGGAAGCAACCACGGGTTAAGTCAATGATTTGCATCGTGTTGGAGAAGCGCCACATTTCTCTTATCTTCCGTTCCATGGTAGGAAAAGAAATTGGGTGGCCCAGGAGTTTGACCACTACGGAGTTGGTCCAGACGGAAGCCAGAGCATCCATTACTTCCTCTGCAATCTCAACTGTAGGTTCGCCATCTTCACCGTCTGGATAGGCAATTGCAATTTCTCCTTCAAGAAAACTCTTGTTAATCAAAGTCTTATGTTGGGTTACACCTCCCGTAACAACGATGTCTTTCCAGGAAGCCGTCGGTTCTGGTGGTTTTCCAGGCGGTTGACCGCTATTGGCGTCGTCAAGTTGCATCACCACGGTGGCCGGACGTTCACTTGAAGTATCGCCGCTCATAGAGAGAGTTTTTTGCAAGTTGTTACTACGGAACCATATTAAAATAGGTGGTAAAATATATTCTAAAAAAATCAACCTCAAACAAAAAAATTGATCACAAACCATTTGATTATATGATGATTGTTGATTTTTGTAACTGTCTTTTTTTTTCTAACATATTATATAAATAGATTATATAGATGTATAGAAAGATCATAAACATTAGGTGTTTTAATTTCATGATGTTAGAAGAAAAAAGGCTTTTATAACTTAATTATAGCCTAGATAAAAAAGGTATTATTTTTTCTGGTAGAAAAAAAAAGTAATGATCTTGTGATTACCTAACTAGTGTTTTTAGTGCTAGTTGGAGATTAATTATGGATTGTGGAATTTAATTTCCAAGTTTAGGAGAATATTGGTGCACATGATGGTGGTAATGGTCTGGATTGCTAAGAATAGGAGTAGAATTATGTTGGGTAATTATTTGAAACAATTGTTTTGTTTAGTTATTTATGTGTAAGTAAGTGTTTAGCAGAATAAAGCTGTAAACTTTTTTTTTTAATTTTTAAAAATTGTTTTATTTAGTTATTTACACACCTAAAGTCACAAACTAGAACAAGACTATAGAAACTACAAAAAATACAGTGCAGCTCTGTAATAGTAATAAGCTACAATGAGTTTCATGGCATCTTTTAATCTTATATGTAGGAAAAGACGTCGCCGTTGAGCAAGAGCTTTGTTATGTTATTTATCATCTTCTGCCTCTTTGGTAAGTACCTCTAATTAAAAGGCCACTATTATATGTTATAGTATGTTATAATATTTGACTCATTTGCTTCCGAAGTACATATTTATATTTGTTTTTTTAGAATATCACAGCCATTTAATTTGATTTATTTTAGTTTGGTTATTTTATTTTATCTATTTTGATAAAATAGGTAAAAAAAATCAAAAGTCATTTTGATTACAAAAGTGATAAGATTAAATTATATTCTCATTTTTATCTATTTGTGTAAAAAATTTTTTTAAAATATAATTTTGAGCTAAAAAAAGTACATTATCTCAAAAAGGATTCATGATTATTCATTGAAATTGAATATTGATTAATTTTGAATTTTTCAACAAGTTTAAATAAAGTCTCAAAATAGGCTCGCTACATTAATACTATTATCGATAATATGAATACATTTTGTTTAATGTTTTACACGACTGGCAATATAAGTAAAAGATTAGAGATATAATGAAATTCTTTTGTTGGTTCTTACCGTAGGAATGATTCTATTTTTTTTCACCTATGCCTTACTATAAGCTTTATTATCATTTATGTATGATATTTATGCTTTCTGTTTAAGTCAAGCTTTCTAATTCTATGTCCTTAGGGCATAAGTTAGAAAAATTCTATATAAGATTAGGCTTGTAACTCAGTTTTAGGGTCACTCAAAATCTAGCTTTCTCTTGTAAAAGTACTCACTCAAGCCTGTCAATAATTCAATGCTTTATTATCATCTAAATATGATATTAAAGTTTTCTATCAAGTCAAGCGGCTAGAACCTCTAATTAGTATCAAGAGGTATCCGTTTTGACTTTCATAGCCAATAACTTTAGGAAATCTTTCAAAATTATATCTTTATTCTATAGTAACCATTCTAGACTCCTAGTTTAGTATATAAACTAAGTCTTTCATTTTGTAACAATAATTACAAATTAGCGGCCTTGACTCCCACGACTGAGGCATCAGCGTGCAAGAGGAGGCCTCACCCCCCGGCTCAAAAGCCGCAGGTGATTTTGGTTCATGGATTCTCTAGCGGGGGCTTCAGCTGGTTCAGGACCCGCTACATCCTTGAGATGGAGGGCTACAACGTCACGTCCATCGACTTGAAGGCGTGTGGACTAGATCGGGCGGATATCTCTGAAGTCAACACGTTTGAGGACTATAACGAGCCATTGGACCGATTCATGGCTCAACTACCTGAGAAGGAAAAGGTAGTACTAGTGGGAGGCAGCGCTGGTGGGGTCAGCGTGACGAAAGTCCTTCATGACCATCCCAAGAAGGTATTAGTCGCCATTTACTTGTCTGCGACTATGCTCAAGTCAGGATATCTGACTTGTGAAGACCTTGAGATGGTAAGTTCAAAAACTCATAATCTCTTTTTTTTAGGGATTTAATGTGGAAAAACAAATTAAATAACTAAATTAATTTTTGTAACTAGGGCATGCCCTATTTTAAGAAGTCTGGGTGTCATGCGTCCTGTCCGAGACTTCCGGAGCCTACTTGCTTCGAGAAGTCCGCCCTAGGATGGAAAGAGATCGCGCTTGTAGACCGGACGGAGGTTAGTAGTTTAGACAACACATTAATTTATTATAAATTTATAGTACCAACTTACAAACAAACCCTTAACCTATCATATGTTTGAAATAAACCATGTGTAGGACTACACGTTGGGGAAGTCGGTGGCTCGTCCTGGCCCACTTCGAGCGATCGTCACGGCCAACTTCACCGAGGCGGCCCAGAAGAGCTCGCTGTTGATTGATAGGATTCCACGTGTCTACATCCAGTCGATGTTGGACCAGGTTCTACTTCCCGCCCAGCAGGACGCCATGATCAACACGTGGCCGCCGTGTGAAGTGGTCCAGATCAACACCAGCCACGACTCTCCGTTCACTAGGCCACAGCTTGTCGCTGCTTTGGTCGCGAACGCCACTCTGTACTCTCCGGCTGGTAGACAATTGTTTCACAAACTCACAGATTCCCTCCTTTCCCTTGGCTTCACACAATCTAGAAACGATTACTCCCTCTTCATCCTCAAAAGGAATTCTGACATCACCATTGTTGCTGTGTATGTTGATGACCTACTCGTCACAGGAACCAACTCTGTCTCCATTGATTTTCTCAAAAAATACCTTGACAAAACCTTCACCATCAAAGATCTTGGATTACTACACTATTTCCTCGGGTTTGAGATCACCTACTTACCACAAGGCATTGCCCTCACCCAAAAGAAATTCACCACTGAACTTTTACATGACATCCAACTACCCCCTGCCCACCCAACCCCCACACCATTACCCCTCAACCTCAACCTCGCACCAGATGATGGAGAACTTCTCCCCAACCCAACCTTATACAGACAGATAATTGGGAAACTCAATTTCCTAACCAATACAAGACCTGACCTCAGCTTTGCTGTACAAACCTTAAGCCAGTTCATGCAATCTCCTCGTTCCTCTCATCTTCTAGCTCTCCATCACACACTCAAATACATTTCAGGAACCATAGGACAAGGCAAAAGAACAGTTGTAGCAAAAGAATTGCCAAGTCAGACAAGACACCAGCAATAAGGGAGAACAGTTGTAGCAATCTTTATCCATCTGTTTTATTCAATTTCCTATTTTCCTATTTGCTGAGTCATATGTACAAAAGGCACTATATAAGCCTCACTTATCTTTGTCACGAGTAACCTAATTGAGCCCAAAATCTGACATTTACAAAATCAATGAATGAAAAGGCGGCGCCTTTCCTTCCTGGGGATTGCTCACTTCCCTTTTATCCTTTACTTCTTGTTTGCTCCTGTTGAATGATGAAATCTTGCCTTTTACTGTTTAATTGCACTTTTCCTTGAGAAATTTCAATGAACAAAATCATCTACTTTTGTGGCGTTAACACCCTGTTCAAAACAAAATTGAAAATCCACTTCGATTTCACAACAAACTAAATTTATATTATTAAGGATAGAATATATTGTAGATAGCTAGGATAAAAAATCTTTTATGATAATAAAACCATATTCTATTTCACATAGAGGAGGAAAATGTCACCTAGCCTTGGCGATCTCATACTATCCTTTAGATATGTATATAAATTTGGTTAAAACATATAATTGTTGTTACATAGGCCTAGGAGTTAGGAGAACTTTTAGTCCAAGTAGCTATGGATCATTAATTTGGACCTTTTTTGTTTCATCATTTGGCAGCCCATTTCCGAAACGATTTGGGCCTACAAAGTCTTGCTAATCAATGGAAGCCCAGCATTATCATACTAAACAAATGTTTTTGGTGTTATCAAAAGAAAGTCACACGAACGAATGATATCATGAAACGCACTTATACGTATTTGTTTGCATTTCAAATTCTAATGTGATCCAAGTCCGAAAAAAAGAGTCTAGAACAATAGAAAAAAAATATGAACTAATGTTCTCATAGTCCCATGCCATTAATCCGAAGAGCACTCATAAATCTTCTCATAACTCACTCTTTTCTTAACTTTATTTTCTTGATCCATCCACTTGATTAATGATGCCTAACACAAGCTAAAAGCATAGATTAAACTCCTTAATATAGTAATATTTTATTAATTTATATTTATTTAGAATTAATTATTTTTTAAAAAGGATCATCCATTTTTTATAGGATTTTTGTTCTTTTGAATAGTATGCTTAATCTATACCCTTAAAGCACTTTTCAAAAGTTGAAGTGAAAGATTCTACTGCAAGATTTGGTCTCTTATAAAGAAGAATTGGAAGTCAAATATTTCATAGTACAAGATTCGTTACCCACATTTGAATGTACACCAAAGCCAAAGACTCCAAAGCAAGTGAAACCGAAGAGAGTTGTGCCACTATTTAAAAGAAAGTACACAAAAAGAAGCAAGTTGGATAAGAAAGCCTTGGTTATAGTAGAAGAAGATGTTATCACCACCGTTGATCATCGTCTTCCGGTTGAGATTGTGGTCGTTGAGGGTAGCGAATGAGAAGCCACCGATTATAGAGACGTATAGCAGAAGAAACAAGTTGAAAGAGCCTACAAAGCGCGTCCTTGACTTTGACCTAAATTGTCAACTCATTGAACAAGTTGAAGTCGCGGATTCTATATTGCAAGATTTGGTGCCTTATAAAGAAGAAGTTGAAGTCAAAGATTCTATAGTGCAAGATTCGGTACCTCAGAAGAAAGAGGAAGTTGAAGTCAAAGATTTTGTAGTACATGATTCGGTACCTCATGAAAGCGCTAATGAATCTAGTAGGAGCATACTTTTAACATGAGGGTGTCGAGGCTCGTTGCAATTGAGATGTCAGTGTTGTGTGTGCCGGATTGAGAAGGCTAAACCGGCTTTTCCGAAAGAGTTTAGGAGGATTAGAGCGTCGAATCGAATAGCCAAGGCTAAGAGGAGAAGGCTTCTGCCATCAAAGATGAGCAAATAGGACATTATGGAGTGTTTGAATGTCCATTGACTTTGACTTACATTTGTAAGGCTAATAATAAGAGGAGAATGAGAAAGATGAATAAGTTTTCTAAGGAGATGGCTAAGAAAGCAACAACTATATGAAAATCAGTGGTTATTGGTCAACAAATTATCCTCAATGGTAAGTTTTTTTTACCCACAATGGTAAGTTTTTTTAACTTGTTGAATTCTTATGGCCTTCGTGCCTAGGGATAACATTTCTCGCTCCTTTTCAGTTATGTTGGTAACAAATCAATCTTGGTTGGCAGAGGGCCAAAGGCAATCACAAAATTTACGAAGGAGGGTGATTATCATAATTCTCAAAAATCGAAATTATTGATCAATGGAGAACAATGATAAAACGGATTTCTATTTCTCAATGAAATCTTGCGATCAAGACAATTGATTGAATGCTATAAAAACATTTCATAGAAGTTCATTGATATCTTCTTTTTATAAAGCAAATCGACTTCGATTCTTGAATAAAATGATTTTTCGTATATAAATTATTCCTTCCGATCCTTCATCTAATTGTACTTTCCCTTAATTTCTATCACCTCCTCTCTTTTTGGTAGAATTTTCTATCCCCTCCTTTTTTTAGTAGAATTTCTATCACCTCCTTTCTACTTATAGCAAATTGCTCCTCTTTTTTTTTGGGTGGAATTTCTATCATCTCCTTTATACTTATAGCAAATTGATTCTAGGCTTTTTGCATGGTTAGTTGATGTTCCACCACCAGGAGTTGTTACGTGGAAACAATATGCATAGATATGGAGTTGCCTGACTTGGCTCTTTGAGCCTTTCATAGTTAATGGGCCGGTTTTAAATAGCACGGGCTAGACCCATTTATGCCTCCACCAGACCAAAATCGATCAATCAAAACCATGCAAAGTGATAGTGCACATGAATCACGTATATACAACTGTATTTGCGTGTATATTCTCCATATTCGTTGACTTTTATACAATGTCTTTAAAATGAATATAACATGTATATTAATTTTAGTGCTTTCGAACTAGATTCAATTATTATTGTCACATAGTTGAATTTTAATTTTCGTTGAATCTTTTGAGCAATGATAATAATTGAGTCTGCTTCATACATACTCTCGGTTTTATATTGGGAAAAGGGTGTGTACATCATAACCCCCAGATCCCGCCTGAGACGGATTAACAATGGATTAACAATAGCGAGTGCAATTTAAACTTTAGTGAAAGAGTTACATAGTTATGTCTTTGTTATGCATTATTTTCTATATTTAGTTAGCTAGGAAGAATTGTTCTCTTTAGATATTGCTCGAATGCATTACCAATACCATTTTAGTTATATTGATAATTGAGACTTATCAAGTTCAATCATATTATTATAGTCCAAAATATAGAATTGCGAGTGTGATTTAGGGTCTGTTTGGTTATATATAGGTAACGGAGATGATAACGAAAAGGAATCGAATCCATTTCAAATGTCATGTTATATTATAAAAAATATTTTGCCTCATGAATTTTATATTTGTGTGTTGAAAAGAGAGTAAAATGTAATAATTTACCAATTTGCAATACATTGGGGAAATTAATAAAGAGTCGCAAGCCGCTAGTGCAAATTGTTAATTCCTTTGGTAGTCCCAAACGTTTCAAGTTTGTTTATTATTAGTCCCCAATCTTGTAAAAGGTTCTTTTTAGTCCCTAATCTTTTAAAAAAAGTTACTAATTAATCCTTCTGTTATGTATCCGTTAAAGTCACCGTTAATATGTTTGATACAGATCCCACGTGGAAATTTAAATAAAGTAAAATAACTTTGCCTTTACTAGTGGGCCTTAAAAAGATTTCTTTTCCTTTTATTAAAGTAAATCAAAAAATTTCTTCCCCTTTTTACTAATCTCTGTACACTGCAAAGGCTCAGAGAATAAAAGCTGCCATTGATTAATTAACGTGCATTTTTTTTTGAAGAAAAATAATGTGCATTTAATCAATTAAAACCAGAACAAAAAAAATGTACGAATATGAAGGTGGTAAAATTAAACTCTCATGATAGAATATTTATTCACTTAGAGCCAAGAAAAATGCAGAAATTTATAAAACTCAAGACTAAATAAACAAGCTTGTTTTTCAACAAAAAACCTGATTTAACCAATTAGCCTAAAATTGTTCGTGGCTTAAGATATACCTCTAGCAACCAAACTATTCAAAATGCTTACAAAAGTGCTAAGTTTCATTCTAAAGCAGTATCTATTTCTTCTTGTAACTCATGACACAACTTTTTCTTGTTCTTTGCCTTTGTTTCCTTGTCTTGAGCTTGTAGGTCCATCAATCCGGCTTGTAGGTGCAATAGTACGTACAACAGTTTGAGTAGTTCCCTATGAAATGCAATATAGACATTTAATGTATAGAAGATGCACATATTATCTATTTTTTAAAAAGGACACACTTACATCAGGCATCCATCTTAATAAAGTTTCAGTTTTTGCACTTTGTGATCTAATATTTTCTTGAACCAGACGCCTACTTTCTTGTACTCCTCTTGAATCTCTAGATGGTCTTGAAGAATTTGTATTGCGTGAACTCTCATTCTTGAAAATGTAAGGGCATCATTAGTAATATCACAATAGAATAATTCGATAAAAAAATAGTTGCATATACCTGTGGTTTGTTGTTACATTTCCTCTTGTTATGACCAGCTCCACCACATTTTCCGCAATGCATAATCATACCCGACCTTCTCATCTTGCTTGTCGGTTCTCTTTCACCTGCTTCTCTTCTTCTCTTCTTCTGAGGTCTTCCTCGTTTGGGTGGAATTGAGTTAGGAGGCATAATTGGGTTATGATTCACATTCTCCCATTGATTCATACTTCTAATGGGATTGATGATGTTACCATACACATTCTTCCATGTAGAAATATTATAGCACTCATCTACAAAATCCTCAACTGAATTGTTATTATAAGCTAAGGCTCCACATGCATGACTACAAGGGAGTCCTGTCAATTGCCATTTCCTACATGAACATGTTCGAGCTGCAACATCAACAACAAACTGTTCCATTCGACAACTCACTTGAAATTGTGTTCCTCCAGAAGGTATAGGCCAACAATATCTAGATTCATCCTTAATCTTATCCAATTTCTTCACAACTTTTGGACATATATTACCCGTCCACCTAGCCATCTGCTCTCTTTTCCTTGCAATCCTAACCATTAACTTGCATCTAATCATCTCCATCATAGTCAAAATAGGTTTGTCTCTTGCATCTAGAATAAACCGATTGAAACACTCTGAAATGCTATTCAATAACATATCACACTTACTAGTTTCCCTGAAATGTGATCTCGACCAATGTTGTGCAAAAATTTGCTCCATCCATAGCCAAGCATCCACACTAAGGCCTTTTAGCTTTTCCATGTGCATATTAAAATCTCCCATGTGAGAACTTTTTGCAACAGCCCAAACAGTATTCTTCATTAACTCTCCAGGAAAAAAATTCTTAAAATTTGCAATTAGATGTCTCACACAAAATCTATGCTCAGAATTTGGAAATAAATCATGAACAGCTTGAATCAAGCCCTGGAAAGCATATTATAAATAAGATCAAATCAGTAAGAAATAATAAATATAAGTAGTGCAAAATAACTAACCAATGTGAGAATAAAGATTCAAGTAGTAGACTTACTTTCTGTCTGTCAGAAACAAAAGTCCACATATGGCTATTTTCAATCTCCAGCTCTTCACCAAGCAATTGTAGAAACCAAGTCCATGAGTCTTTACTCTCCACCTCAACAATCGCATATGCTATAGGCCATATGCAATCATTTGGGTCAATGGCTGTTGCAGCTAGCAATTGTCCACCATATCTACCCTTGAGAAAACATCCATCAATCGAGATCAAAGGTCTACAACCAACCTTGAAACCATTCTTACATCCCGATAAACAAACAAACATTCTCTTAAAAATCAAGTTATCCAATGACAAAATACATGTGCTCCCTGGATTTGTCCTTCTTATTTCTCCCCCATAGTCTGCAAGCTTCAAAAAATGCTCTTCTTCTTCTCCCCTCAATATACTAAGGGCTAGTTGTTTTCCTTTATATGCCTTCCCTTTTTTCACAATGATGTTGTGATCAAATTTAATTTGATCTTGTAGTGCTGGAACAGTAATTTCTGGAATTCTTCTAATTAACTCCAAATACTCATATGCAATCCACACTTTAGTAGCAAACTTGCTTGTAAATCCTCTACTACAATTATGTTCATCAATGTAGGTTCTGATTTGGACCCTTCCTGAATCATCATCAAATGGAGTTGCATATAACACCCATGGACACCCTTCTTTACATTGCACTCTAAGCCGTTTCAAATCATTCTTCTTCAAAGTTAATGCAAATCTGTTTTTGATTGAATATATCCGAACAGCTTCTTTCAGTACCTGAAAAGATGGAAATATCATCTTCAACCTGAATTTTGGGTCCTTAATGTCAATTTCAGGATTGAACTTGGGAAATTTTTCCTTCTCCGCATCACTTTCTTCATCTAGACTATCCAATTGATCAGAACCATCATAATCTGAGTCTACATCAAATGAGTAACCCATAACTTCTTGTTGATTTAATATAGCAAGCCCCGTTGGTTGATCAGATGCACTTGGAATTGGCGGATTCATCACAAATTCAATATCGTCATCTTCTCCAATATCATTATCCTCTTTTTCTAGTTGAACGTCATCCTCATCCTCCTCTGCATATTCAACAATCTCCTCCTCAGAAGATGACCCATTCTCTTCAGTAGCATGCACTGAAAGATTAGCTTGTTCTTCAAGATTTATTGCACCTACATTATATTCTTAAATTGTAAAATAACATGTATTAGAATCTGTCAACAAATATATATTAAAGTAAATTCAAAAAAACAAAACTAAATGGTATATATATAATAATCCGAACTATGTAAGACAAGAAGAGATTCCTTTAAAAAAACAAGTAGAGACCTTCATTATCTATAACATGTGATGCTACAGCAATTTAACTTGGTCCCCCTCCCCCCATCTATTCTTTCACACCCTTTTCAGTAGAAAAATCCAAATTTTTTTGTCCACCCATCCATTGAATTCGTAGCCAACAAAAGAATAAAATTAAAAAAAAAGCTTTTCTAACCAAAAAAATCCAGAATACTGCTCATTGTCATCAACCTTCCCCGTATAAAAGTGTTTTCAGTTTTCTTTCCACGTTAGACTCTAAAAATTTTCTTCAACCCTTTTTGCCCTAATATTAAAATTCAGAACTTGAAAGTAGAGATTTTACCATATTGTGGGGGATCAGACAATAAATCTGGTTGATGCCACTTTCTTCTAATTTCCAACTTCTTCATCTTCCTTCAAGCTTCCCAACTTTATGCAATGTCACGCCTTTTTTCTCCCAATTTCCAACTTGCAGATTGTAGACAGTCGTTTCTTTTTCTCCCAATTTCAACCCTAAAAACATGACCCTTGACCTTCTGTATATTTGTTATATTATCATTTAATTAGATGGGGAAAAATTGAGTTATATAAAATTAATGTTTTTTTTTATTCTGATGTACTATAGTGTGCTTTGTCATCAAAATAATATTAATTATTTTTATTTAACTGTCCACCTGGAATCCTTATCACACATGTTAACGGAGATTTAACCACATAATTAACAAAAGGATTAACTAGTAACCGTTTTTAATAGATTAGGGATCAAAAAAAACATTTTAAAACGTTAGGGACTAATAATAAACAAGTTTGAAACGTTGAGGACTATGAAAGGAATTCACCCAAGAAATCTCCTCCTGCCTTCCTTCCTTGTTAAGGTTGGGCCTGTTTTTTTAATGGGCCTAATATAATAAATTGTCCTGGGCCTCAGTGTTTAAAAAATAGATTTTTTAATTAGAATTAGCTAAGGTAAAATTGACTCTCAATTGAAGATGGTATTTTTTTCAATTTCTGTCGACCTCTCCTACTTGAAATAGTATCACTTATAACAAGATTACTTATAAATCAAGATTATCTAAGTTTATATTATACTCCAAACCGATATAAATACTATACTTTTTAATAATAGTTCCTCTAATTCTCATTAAAAATTTATAATTCACCAAATTAGTGAAGTGGTTACTGTTAACCTACTACTAATGTAATTTTTTTTTCATTATTTAAAATTTATTTCTATTTGCAAATAATTATTTCATTTTCTCATTTAAACATTTGGTTTGTAGAGAAATGAGATGCACATTATATAGCTCTTTGTTCAAGCTGAATTTACATATACCAAGATTTTATTCATATTTATTTTCTCAAAAACATCTTTTTTTGCAATTTTGCATATTTAGAGTGAAGGTGTCTTTGGGGATTGATTCATATGATATATAGTCTTTGACTCTTTTGACTGGCGAGTTAGTCCAAAGGTAGAGGCTAATCCGCGCCTCCACACCCCCACAAGTTGTTTCTCGGGCTCTTGCTAGCTGCGTGAGTTGTCAATGTCTTCGTTTTTTGGAATTTTTTGTAGTATCTAATTAACATTCGGGATGTTCAACGAATCGGTCGGGTCGACTCGTTTGACAGATAGAACCACGGGTCGGATTGCGGGTCAATTTTTTCGCGGGTCACAGGCCGGGTTGACCTGACTTGTTAAACATCCCTAATTAACATTAGTTTCTGGTTTGATATTCTTTGATTTAGAAACAATTAATGTAGCTTGTAATAGCTTATATAGCTAGCTTGAAGTTCATTTGCCTCTTTCAAAAGGCGCGCTATACATATAAAGGAGAGGAATAGTTATCACTTGCTATGAAACTGTAGCTTAGTTAATTATGCACTACAGAATGTAGCTTGTAATAGCTTATATAACCAAACGGGATGTTGCACGGCACGGCCTGCAAAATGCCCAGGCACATCCCAATGCACAAACGGGCTTACCACGATTCAATTAGGGGTCTTGATATCTGCCCTCGGGCTCCTCATAGTGGCTTCCGGAGGCATCCAGCCCTGCAACATCCCGTTTGGTTAGGACTAGTTTGATACTAGAACGGATCGAGGAAGAGCACAAGTCCGTTAAGAACGACTACGATTGGATCAACAAGAGTGATCGCCATGATCGGGATCACTATCTTGTCTTGGATTTACAGGGTACAGCCTGCAAAATACCCAGGCACATCCCAGTGCACAAACGGGATTACCACGACCCAATTAGGGGTCTTGATATCTGCCATCGGGCTCCTCATAGTGGCTTCCGAAGGCATCCGGCCCTGGTCCTCGTAGTAACTTCCGGAGGCATCCGGCCCTGCAACATCCCGTTTGGTTAGGACTAGTTTGATAGTACAACGGATCGAGGAAGAGCACAAGTCCTTTAAGAACGACTACGATTGGATCAACAAGAGTAGAGCGGTGATTGCCATGATCGGAATCACTATCTTGTCTTGGATGTACACCTTGATAGTGATCCTAATTATGCCGATGACCGCTCCACTCGTGTTGATCCAATCGTAGTAGTTCTTAACTAACTTGTGCCCTTCCTCCGTTCTGGGATCGAATTGGACGTAACCAAACGGAATATAGCAGGGTGCGGGTTACAAGAGGATGAGAGAGAATTTTAATATGATGACTTGTGTTTTGATACCCAGGCACGTATTAATTACTGGGTGTGTTTCAAGAAGTTGCTAAAAAGTCCTTAATTAGTGTGCAATATGTTAAAACGTCTAATATTTCCGATATGAGGGAGTATTATTTTTTGCGGTTTAGGGCAGATTTAACACGTAAATGTGTTATCTGCTATAATGAGGGAACTCTAGTCAAAAATCAGTTTAAACACGTTAATTCACAAATAATAAGAGATTCACGAAGAGAAATAGCGAATGAACTAGTAAACAGGTAGAGAAAGAGATATGAGTCTAGAATAGTGAAATAAGATTGCAATTACACTGCTATGAGTTACTCCTTATGATTCAAGATATCAATGATAAGCAGTAGACATGTTAATTGGTAAAATAATAAATATCGAAATAAATAGGCAAAAATATAGAATAACGAGGGTAAACTTCACTATGATTCCATTTAGATGTAGATAAATAATTGATGAGTACGCTAGAGAGAAGATGAATAGCGAAATAGCTTTTGAGATCGTGGATGAATAATCGAAGAATAAAAATACAATTGTATGTAGATTGCTTTGTTGTAGAGAGAGCGTATGAAAGTGAGTCCGAGAGAATCTCTCTTTGTTGATGTTCTTCTTCCCCTTTTATAGGCTTACATTCTGGTCATTTATGAGTTGATAGGCTATTTTCCTACACCGCAAGTATACGGTTCGGTTGTAGTAATCAAGGTGTCGAACACAGGGAACTTGTAGTATTGATTATAACACGATTCAGTAGACTAAGCCAAAAATAAGAAAAAGAAGTTGTAATTGTATTCAGAAATAATTAAAATCAAAATTAAGAAGTAACTATCAATGGAGAAAAGCATTCCAAGGTCAGGATTCCCACAATGATTATTCAGTAGATTACCGGTGATATTTATTTGGATTTCAATTCAAATGTTGTTTGAAGGACTAACTATCTCAAGTGTCAACATTAACTCTTTTCAGACGATTAATGCATGTACCTAGACTCGACTAGCAATCACTCTCGCACAAAGCAAGTCTTATTTAGGTCCTTTAAGTTCTTTAGAGATCGATGAATCAATAGAAATAACATCCGCTCTCGCGCTCAGTTAAGACTACTCAATCAATAATTTCTAGGATAGGTTAAGTTCCACAAGTGAATTAAGTCACTCTCGCACAAATAATTCAACAAGTTCAAACCTAGGGATCTAACATGAATTAACAATTTGTGAATTCAATTCAATCAATCTCTTGTTATTCTTATCTCCTCTCGGTCTCAAATTATAACAAGATTCCTAATTCAAGCAAATTAGGTCATTAAGCATCCTAGGTTGAATCAAACAACAATTCAAATCTCAATTCAACCAATCATCACCATTAAATCTACCTATTAAACCATTGGGTTCACCCTTCCTTAGAACTAAGAAATTAGCTAGACATAATATGGAGAGATAAGAAATCTAAATCAAAGAGAAACATACCAATTGTCTTTTCAATAGATCTAAATTCAACTCCAATCAAGTCTTGCCAAAAATCCACAAATCTCCAATCTAGGGTTCTTCAAAGAGAGAGGCTAAGAAAATAATACGTTCTCCCCATCCAAACTTAATCTCTAAGTATTTATATGAAACCCTAAAAACAAGATAGAAAAGGCCCGAAATTAATAAATAAAACACGCGGAGGAGAAATTTCGGAAAAAGACGCGACTCGGTCTGAAACTCGGTCGAGTTTCAGACCGAGTTTTGTAAAACTCGGTCCAGAACTCGGTCCTGACCTGGACCGAGTTTTGGGCTGGTGCACTGCTCCGTTTGAAATGTTAAATGAGCTTCCTCCCGTGCCTTCCACCGAGCTTTTGCCAATCTTCTCTTCAATTCCTTACATCCTTTTGACTCCTAGACACTTCCTATCGGGTTGCTCCTCTTGCCCTTGTCCTTGTCGTTGCCAAAACTCCTTGAATCCACCTCCAAATGATCTTGAAATCGAACAAAGCAAGAGTAGAAACCGAAACTACAAAATCTACTAAAAAGACAATAAAACCAAGAGGAAAATAAAATAAAAACAACTAAACTAAGGAAATAAACATGCTTTATCCTAGACTAAAATGCATGCTATCATGAGTCAATCCCAAAAATCTCGCCTTGTTATTAATGCTTTCCAACGATTAGTTTTGACCAGTTACTGCTTCTGCTGAATTGTCAACGCATTAGGCATTTAAGGCGTCAGTGATTTCCGCCATGTAGTTAATGCGTTCCATTTGCTCCTTTATACGCTCCTTGATTTCCTCCATATAATTTAATGTTCCATTAATGGTGAATATTATTTTTATTTCATTCCGATCTCTTCATATTATCGTGGTCCCACCTCATAAATTAGCCCGATATTTTAGGGCCCTAACACTATAATATGATATATCTTGCCACAACTAATTATAAACTGATCATCGGAGATAAACAAGTGCCTGTAAAGTGTAGGTTATTATATAACTAAGTTACAACGTGACACATATGCTATGATCATAGGAAACATCAGTTCCATCACTTTACCATATAATAACCATTATGGTAAGTTTACCTGTTTTAAATTAATTCTATGTTATGGTAAAAACTTCAATCTCCTTATTTATCTATATTTTTAGCAATTTCATTTATCTCAATTAAAAGAGTTTTGAGTGATCGATAAAATTGAAAGTGTCACCATATTCTAAAGTGTCGCAAAATACAACCTTGAACTTGGATTTTGTTTTATAAAACAAAGAAAGACATTTTCTTCTTAATAGAAAAAAAGTCGATTAGTTAGTTAGAAAAAAAAAAGGTATTAAAAAAAGAAGAGCATAAATGAATGAATGAGTGAAATTTTGCTCATCAAATTCGCACAATCGCTAGCTCTATATTGGAGTAATATAAGGTGTTTAGTTAATTATCATAATATAGGGAGTTAATTTCATATAGAGATTGTTAATGGTTTTTCAAATCCATGTGAATTCATGTTCGAATGATTTGATTTATCTTTTGATCTTTTCATGTCCGAATGTCCCACAACTCCCACAAGTGATAAAAGTGACAACACGTACACAGAGATGTCCATAGTCCATACGTCCCTAAACGATTAAATAATAATTAATTGGTTGAAAAGGCTACAATCGAAGCAAATGTTTACCAAGCATAAAATTCTTTAATGATTAAGAATAAAACTCCTGATATATAAATGAGAGAAAAATTTTAAAAAAATATTTCTAAAATTTCTCTTATATGTTTAGTTAATAATATTATTTCGTCAATTTTTAGCACCAAAATACACTACCTAATTTTTATCAAAAAAAATATACACTACCTAATTAGAAAGCTCAGTCATTACACAAGATATCAGCCTCGTTAGTCTTTCTTTGCACATGCTGGAAAGAACAACTAGAAAATAACAATCTAACGTTAGAGATAGCAACCAACAAAGCACCTAAAGGACCCTTCCAAGAGACTCTGCACTTAAGCTTAGAAATGAGATATAGGCAAATCCGATCCCCACAACGATGTGAGTAAACTTAAGTTCCAAAAGCTTAATCCCTAAGAATTTAGAGAAGCCGCTGGAGATAAGGATGCTCACGGGTCGAATCGAGTTGACCCGCGAGCCGAAAATGTGGGTTGAGGGTCAACCCACAAAAAAATTTACTTTTGACCTGTGACCCGACCCACGGGTCGCGGGTCGACCCGCTTGACCCATTTGACTAAGTCAATCGGGTCAAAATGTTTTTTTACCCTAAAAACATTTTATTTGCAAATCAACGATTTTTTTAAAGAAAATACGGAGTAGTGTATATATTAATAAAAATAAAATATATATATATATAACCAGACCCGACCCGCAACCCACAATATAAAAAAATTCAACCCGCACCGATCGCGGGTCGATCCGCAACCCGCAAATTGCGGGTCGGGTCAATGCGGGTCGAACCAAGTCAACCAACTCACGACCCACAAAATAAAAAAATTCGACCCGCACCGCAACCGGTCGCAGGTCAATCCGCAACCCGCAAATTTCGGGGCGGGTCAGTCCCCTAGTTGGAGATGCTCTTAAAGATAGATAGAGAAGCAGAGGAGATAGATAGAGAAGCAGATAAGGAGATTGAGGAAGAAGATGGGAATAATAGTTTATTTCATCGATGATCGTTACAAACATGAAACATGCCTCTTTTAGGCTTTTACAACAATTACAAGCATAGCCCATATTTTCCATCTAATCACATAAAAGGGAACATAATTCCCATACATGACAATAGTATCAGAAGTTCTCATCTACGCAAATGGAGACATCATTCAAATACGGGTTCTTCTAACACCAGCAAGAGAGGCTGCATTACTCTTATTCTTACAACATTTTTCAGTCTCTAATCTAAGCACTGAATTTTGATAACGTTATTCAGTTCAAGGTATCTACAGTACATGTTTTATTTTTCGATCCAAATAGTGCAACACAGGATTTGATAAATTAAGAGGCGTTTCGATTCCACCAAAGTGTAATCCAAACACACCCTTATTTTTCTGTTGAAGGAATCTGCAGAAAGATCAAAGCTTAGCTGTTGCAGCCTTGTTATCATCAAACACAATCATCACCTTTCCAATTGCTTTCCTGTCTCTGATTGCTAAGAAGGCAAGATAGGCCTGTAGATTGCAGACAAGCAACATGGAAGCAGCAGGATCAAAAACAACATATAGAGAATCATGTCAGACAACTCAACATATGATTCTGCTGTTTACAGAATTTTATGATTGCAGCAGTTCTTAGAAAAATTCCTTCATATGGGTCACTCATCCTTTCCTGGTTTATCTTCTCTTTAAAAATCTTAGGAAAATTTGTATTGTGATAATATGGGTACTACAAATAAAATTCTAACAGTGTCCGTCACCTAGCTAAGCTAGGTGATACTGTGAAATACAACAAATTCATCCAAACATAGTAGCATAATAGATGAATAATAGACACTTCAGATTTCCCAAATTAGTTTACATTTAAAACTCCTTGATTAATTTCCAGCATTTTTAAGATTGTAATTTGTGATAGCTAGGGAAATTAAAATTTATTACTCTACTGGTTCTGGTAGATCGTGTTTACAGTGTGGAAAAAGCAATGTTGTCTATCAATTCACATTTTTAGCAAAAGCTCTACTAAATCTCGGTTCTAGCCTTATAAGGCTTTCTAAGCTAATTACAACTTAAGTCCATAGTTCTACTTTATTACAAACATGACCCATAAACTTCTCTAATTACAATCATGACAACATATTGAAACCTCAACTCCACTAAAAGCAATATCATCAAATCTCTGGCTACTAAGATGAATTTTGTTTTTTGAAACATGTGATACGGACAAATATGCTGGTAACAAAGAAACTATAATTCTTGAAAACACTGATGAATCTGTCAAGCAAACTAAGATAAGGACATAAGGTATTGAATAGGTGCTTAGTCCACACAAGAAAAAGAATATAGTTGTCCAGATGTTCAGGCAGCACAACACTATGCATTAAAGAAGTTGATTAGTGAAAATAGGCAACAGTCTAGAGAAGTTTAGCAAGAATTTTACAAGGATAAAATGTTAGCAGGTACAGTTCAAATTGTACTAATTACTTGCAAGTCATATACTAACCTCTGAAAGACTATAAGTATGAGAGATTTTGACAGAAATCAAGCCTCTTGATTGCCAGGATAGAAGATCCTTTAGTGAATCTTCAAGGACACCAGGTCGATTCACTTTGTAGCTACCCCAATAAAGTCCATGTATTGTCCAATTCTGCTCAACAATAACAAGCAAAACATCTTTAAGAACATTCAGCTATTCTATAGATTGTGAAATGTTGTACCAAATAGGAGCCAATAAAAAAAAGTCATAAAGCCAAGATTCAATCCCAACAAGTCTAAGGATTGAACACTTTGAATAGAGAAAATGTTAACGGTGGTTTGGACCACACCAAATAATGCAAACGAATGCATTATGTACCTTCACAAGAGCGATATTTGCTGGGATGACAGGGACCTCTCCACTAGCAAACCCAATGACCAAAATATTTGCACCCCAGTTCAGTAGCTTTAAGGAATCTTTAGTGAGCTTCCCACCCACAGGATCATACAACACATCAACCCCTTTCAGCTTTCTACCCTTCAGAAATTCCTTAACACTTTGAATAATGTTCTCTTGAGTGGCATCAACCACATGATCAACACCTAGTGACTTCAAAAATTGCACCTTTTCACTTCCCCTAAGAGTATATGCATCACAAGAGAATAAGAAAAATCTTCTAGTTTTACTCACATAAACAATTCAGTCTTTGAGAATTAGAAGTTAAACACGAACCTAGCAACAGCTATGACAACTGCTCCACAGACCTTCCCAATCTGAACAGCTGAGACACCAACTCCTCCAGCTGCACCAAGAACTAGCAAAACCTAAGAAAATGAAACATTATAGTCAAACAAAATGAAAGAATGATAATGGATGAAGAATAACACGGTGGAAAAAGAAGTACCTGACCAGGGGCAAGGTTAGCTCTATGAACAAGAGCAACATGTGATGTTCCATAGGCAACAGGAAGTCCTCCAGCAGTGACGAGATCACATCCATCTGGCACTTGAAGTCTGGTCATCAACCAAGAATTCAAGGGAGAAAGGGAACAAAATCAGCATTTCCACCATTTGTCACTCGTTCAAAAATATTTACATTACTAGCTTAAACAATAAAGTAAGAATAAAGGCCTATAATAAAGAGTTGAGCACAGTAACATACAAAGATAATTTTCAATTTTATGGCTATGCACTACCTCCCCTTCTTACATTACAACAAAGAGATAGCTTCTAATATTGAACAAAAGTTGTACTCACTCAAAGTCACTCTTTTAATTTATTTTAACAGTTTTCTGGAAGTAAAAACAAGCTTTCAGTAGCTTTGAGCAAACATTTCAATTGTCCCATCACCATCAGATAATTGAAATATCAACATTCCCAAAATGACATACGGATTTCTGGGCTTCTAGCTAATCAATTAACACTGAAAGAGAGCCAACTAACATGCACAAATGATTAGGTGCATGATTTTTATTATTTCAATGAAAACTGGAAGAAACATTGTCCTCAATCAGATAATGTTGTACCAAATTTCAAAGAGTTTCATAGTTGTAGTTCATCTAAATTTAGCTGGTTTGTCCTCATAGCCATCTGTTTTCTTATCTATGCTAAATTTAGCTGGTTTGTCCTCATAGCCATCTGTTTTCTTATCTATGCTAAATTTAGCTGGTTTTTCCTCATAGCCATCTGTTTTCTTATCCATGTCCTTCTCTTTTGATCCAACTTTTTTTACGAGGATAAAGTAACTCCTCTTTTTATCTGCTTAATTACATGAAAATGAAGAAACATCATCCGCAATCTAATTATGCCATCTATCTCAATCCCAAAACATAAATTGCACTAAAAATGCCATCTACTTACAAACCCTCTTTTTATCTAATCATGCCATCTAATCAAACAGCATCTACTAAAGACGAAAACCAACAGAACCGAAAAGAATCAAAATTGACAAACCCTAGAACAAACAGCAGCCCTTACAAATCAGATTCGTCAACGACGATGAATTGAGCGAAGGTCCCGAGTGAGGCAAGGCCACAGACACGATCACCGACTTTGAAGGCGGAGACGCCACGGCCGACGGATTCGACGATTCCAGAGAAATCGGCGCCGGGGATGAAAGGAAGAGGGGGCTTCTCCTGATACTTGCCGAGCACTTGGAGGTAGTTGGCGAAGTTCAAGCTCGTCGCGCGAATTCTCACTCTGACGGAGGTCGCCGATTTGAGCTCAGGAATTGGCTCGGTGGTGGATATTACCACCGGCGAATTCTCGCCGCCGGCTGGCAATGTTGGGTCACCGAGCTTCGTAACTACGAGCGCTTCCATATCTTCTCTCAGTCTCTCACAGTGTGAATGGATTTGAGAAATTGGGAATTATAGGAAAAAAATGAACTTGTAGAAATCTAGGGTGATTTAGATAAATTTTATACAAATTTCTACCAAAAAAAATTTATACACTTGATTTGTGAATTCGATGTATTTTTTTTATTAGGTAAGAATTCGGTTTACTGAGAGGCCGATAAATAGCGATTAGAAACCGATACAATACACCTGAAGCAAACAAAAAACATGATAAGAAGTACAACGGTCGAAAAAAGCTCAAGAAAGAAAATAGTAGTAGGAGAAATGAAGAGATAAAAAAATGTTTATAGCATTCGGTCAAAAACGGACAAATATAATTAAATGGACTACTGGTGTTGTCTCCACCGAAATGAAGAATCTTGAGCAATCTCGAAAACGTCCATCCAACTGTGCTAATCATAAACGAACCACGTCCCATTGTAAAGCCCAAAATCAAAATTATAGAAAAGCGTGCCAGGATCAACCTGCCAAGAAAACAACAACCAACAAAACAGAGAAGAAACACAAAAAGCCAAAGATCAGAAAATCTCTAAGAGGGCCGAAAAACCAACACCAAGCCACACAAGAGGCCAAAACCCAAACCAACAAAAGCCTAAAATGTAACAAAACGTTACAAGAGGCCACGTAGGCTCACCACATTCACTTGGGCTAAGGCCCAAAACCACACAACCCATAGCTTTCACAGTTTCACAGTTTCACGTAGGCTCACCAAAAACCACAAACAAATATCAAAAGGCCACGCCAGTGGTGCCTCCGAAACCCATTGCAAGTGAAGTGCCGGCGTCCAGGTATGATGCCTCTCGATTTCTCTCTTTTGTTTCGCATTCAATTAACGCGAGGTAATTTGGTTTGATGTAATTGAGTTCGATTTTGGATTGCTTGTGCTGGTGATTGAATTTCTTGTGAAAGTTCAAATTTTGTGTTCGAATGAAGTGATTTGAGCCTCTCCCTCTCCTTTTTAGTGTATCTCGATTGCTTGTTCGTTAAAAAGGCTTCGACTTGAGGAATTGATTTCGGTAGCTTGTCCGATTTTGGTTTAATTTGATCTGATTTTATTCACATTGCACAAATATATGTTCGAGTGATGAGAGATTAGGATTCTTGAGGCCATCACTTGATGACCGGATTTTGGAAATTCCTTAGTGTTTGTAATGTAGATGATCCCTAATCTCAAGAAAGAGTTTTTGTAGTGACATAATGCTTGATCTTGTGGACTGTATTATGCTCATTGTTTGAACTATTGCTTTGATTTATTTGCCATTGCGTTTCTGGTCCAAAGCACAGCAGTTGCAACAAGGATTACATTACCAAATTTGTATAAGCTTATTGTTCAGATTATCTTGAATCTAAAGTGCCCTAGCTTTCCTTGCTCATTTTCCGGTTTTTCCCACTATTAGTTGCTTTGTTCGGCTTTGCTCGACAATCATGTCCAAGTTAAAGCTATCAACATACTGCTGTTGTCAAAAGCACATATTGTTTCCTTGCTTTACATAGAAGCTTATTTGCAGGAGCCATGGATTTGATGGAAGGTGAAAGAGCAACTGAAGTGAACTCGCCTTGTGACAAATCCGTCCCTTCAAAACCGAAATTCCCTCCATTGAAGGCTCATGAAATCTCCGATGGGCAAGTCCAGTACAGAACGATACCAATCCCGCCTCACAGGATGAACCCGCTACGCAAAGCATGGGAACACGACATCTTTCCCTTACTCACTAACGAGATGAAGATCGACGTTTGCGTGAACCGTAACAAATCACGCAGAGTCGAAATCAAAACCACAATCGAGACACCCGACATAGACAACCTTCATAAATGTGCTGCCTTTCTCGAGGCTTTTATGTCCGGGTTAGAGTTTTGCATAGAACTAATAACTTAACTGATTCCGAATAAATCTTGTGATTCATATCAGTATCAGACTAGTGTATTTTTTTATTTGGTCAAATTTTTTATCATTTTTCTGTTTATGGATTTATCAACAGATTCGATGTCAAAGACGCAGAAGCGCTTCTACGCATTGATGGGATGCAAATGGACTCGTTTGAGGTCAATGACGTGAAGGCAACCCTCAAAGGTGAGCACTTGTATCGTGCTATAGGGAGGGTTTCGGGTAAAGGAGGGAAGACGAAGTTTGCTATTGAGAATGCAACAAGGCTCGGATTGTGATTGCTGGTAAGAAGATTTACATCTTGGGAAGCTATACAAATGTGGCGGTTGCAAAGACCGCGCTTTCTACCCTTATTTTGGGGTCGCCACCGGCTAAGGTTTACTCCAAACTCAGAGCTGTTACTGCAAGGGCTCCTGAAAGGTTTTAGATATGTAGTTGGGTTTAAGAAGCTGAGTTTCTAGGATAAAGTTAATGGTAAATAATTCTTTGGTGGTTATGATCTCATAGTATAGAGTATATGGACATATATTTATATTATGATGATTATTTGTGTATTGGACCAGCTTAATGAGCAAATCCTTTCTTTAATGGAGTGTGCTGTTTATCTAAGGATTGATCTCTATCTATGTACTCTATGTCATGTTTTTTATTTCCAAATGAACTATGTGATGAGATTGAACAGATGATGACTGATTTCCTGTGGGGTGTTCAAGGAACAAAAAAAGAAAGTCCATTGGATGTGCTGGAACAGATTATGTATGAAAAATGAAGCTGGTGGGTTGGGCTTTAGGGACTTGCTTTTCTTCAACCTTGCCATTCTAGAATTTCTAGCCAAGCAAGGGTGGAGACTATTGCACATTCACTGAAGCGGCCCTCGGGCACAACCCCAGTTTTACATGGCCTAGTATATCAAAGGCAAGGGAGGTACTCGATTTAGGACTGATATTGGAGACTGGGAATGGAAAGTTCCTTCAAGCTGCGGCCAGTATTGGGTCCTAGGGTTCTGAGTGATTCGGCGAAAGTCATAGATTTAACTGACTGGGAGGAATGTAGCTGGAAGGAAGTTGTTAGGACTTAGGAGTGTTATGCACCCGGATAATGTTGGGTTTATTGGGCGAAATCGATTCAAAGAGGCTCTGAAGGCGAAGAAGTTGAGGCTGTTGCTATTTGGGCTGGCTTAACGGCGGCAAAGCAGCATGGTTTTGATCGCGTGATTCTTGAGTCGGATTGCTCACAAACTTCAACACAAGAAGGTGCCCAGAACTACGTCAGTCTCGACTATTGTATCTCATGTGTTATGTGCTGGTGACCAAATGAATCGTTGCTCTTGGAGAGTTGGAGACTTGGAGTTATGTTAGACGTGAAGGCAATCGTGCTGCACACTGGCTAGCTAGCTAGTCTTTGTCCTAGGGAGCAAGTTTGATTTTCTGCAAGCTCTTCTTTGCGTCTAGACTTTACTGATGTTCTTGTTGCTGACTGGTTGGTTGAGCAAGTTGAATGAAGTGCTGTTTTCATCAAAAAAAAAAAAATTTGATAATGGTGTGATTGCAAAATATAGCTTGAATTTTGGCGGTGTGATTGCAAAATATAGCTTGAATTTTGATAATAAAGGAATGAGATTAACTTAGTATCTTTTTATGATTCATATTTTTTTTCTAGAGTATATTGTTTTGATAATAAATGTATCCATAGAAATTTTAAAAAACTATACTTCAGCAAAACTCCAAGTAAACAGTATTGACTAGTTTGATCATTAGCCTAATTATTAATGGAGAAGATATTTTTTTATCACTACATGTGTGTATACATGGGACAAATTTTTTTATATTTGTAAAAAAAAAAATTGGTCAAAAAGTATATTTAAAAAAAATTTATACATATTTTGAAATCCAACTATTAACAACTTAATGTCACGGTTTAATAATTTAAAAAACGATATTTTGACTAATAATCACAATGTTTCACTTTTTTGGGTTACAATTTTGAAAACATAATTTTCTATTTATTTAATTAGGATTTTAAAAATTATTTTGTAGAATGTTTTCGAGAAAGTAACTTCTAAATTACAAATCTCTAAAAACTTCAACTATCTAA
The DNA here is from genome assembly GCA_964016875.1 of Fallopia convolvulus. Lineage (NCBI taxonomy): Eukaryota > Viridiplantae > Streptophyta > Magnoliopsida > Caryophyllales > Polygonaceae > Fallopia > Fallopia convolvulus. The sequence goes on from OZ024725.1 coordinate 62,344,404, forward strand.
TCTGCAGATTGGGTTGGTAGTGAACCGGTGGTGGTGTGTGAGTGGCAAGCTCACGCACAAGTCACTCCATTTTCCCCAAATTTCCCAAATTAGGTTTCCTCTACGTTTTCTTCATCTAATCCTGCGTTGTTCTGAGCTTGGCGTGTGGAATAATGGGAGAAAGCGCTATCAACTTGCAATTTCGATACTTGAACAACTTCAGAGATTCTAATCACCGCCAATTTCCATCCAATTTTTCTCTAGTTCCATGGGGGAAGGGTTTTCAGTTGAAACTTGTGGAGGAAAATGAGAAGTGGGAATCTGAGAAGAGGCTGAGAATTTCCCCTATTGTTAAAGCTGCTTCTTCACCTTCTCCAGCTCTTGGCGGTTCTTCCTCTCCCCAATATTCTGGTTAGTACTCATTTGATTGACTTCTTTTTTGGTTAATATTACAGTGCTATTATTGATAGCTGAATGTTCTGGCTTTCTGTGTAAATGTGTATCTTCTTTTGTTATAGCACTAGTTTTCTTCTTCTTCTTTGTACCTTAACACAAGCTTTCGATGTTGCGATAGTATGAGCACAATCACACAGGCTTTATAATTGTTCAAGAATTCCTTTTTTATCTGTGCTTCAATGTACACCTCAGATTTGCTGTTTTATTCTCATATGCAAAAGAGGGAATCTTTAATGCCCTGCTGATAATAGTATAGCCAACCTCATTGTTTAATCATTCGTTTGGCAAGAAGGCATTATTAATTATAATGCCCTTATGAGTATTTATAAGGCTATTATAACTAAAATTGTCTTCTTGTCATAGTATTTTGCTCTTGATATTTTGGAATGAAAAAGTTGCCTATCTTCATTGGATTAGCAATGAATAAGGAATCAAATGTTTGTACTTATTCGTCGAAACTACACAGAGCAATTGCTAGGTGCAAGGCCTAAGAAAAAGAAGCAAAGTATAGCTGGAATAGATCAAGACGAATTACTCGACCCAGCGCACTTGGCTGATCCAGACAGTTGCTTTCGTGAGTTCATGGGCGTGCAAGTTCATTATAAAGTGTCTGAAGCCGAATCATCTTCTCAAACTCTTGAACAGACTAAAACAGTAGGAATTCCTATGATTCTATTACATGGATTTGGAGCTTCTGTTTTCTCTTGGCACAGAGTTATGAAGCCCCTCTCACAATGTATTGGTTCAAAGGTTCTTGCATTTGATAGACCTGCATTCGGGCTGACATCAAGAGTCAGTTTCTTGGGGGATCCTAGTGCTCGTGTTGATGAAAATTCTTTGAACCCATATTCTCCCAAATTCTCGGTGCTCACTACGCTTCACTTCATGGATACATTAGCAACGAAAAAGGCTATCCTTGTAGGGTAATATGATTTTCACTCTTTGTCCAAACCTGATTTTTGTCCAATTTCTCTCATTGGCACTTGTCACTTGAAATGGAATCACAGTGGAAGTAATGCCATATCAATTTGCTGGGCAGATATTAGTTTGTTGATATCAAATGGTCAAAGGTTGCAGTATAAAGAACTTGTGCGTTATCGTGCATTAAAATTTAGATTTTAGTATTTGATCTTATATTTATATGCATTATAAGTTTTTATGACCCAACTGCATTATATTGATGTATCATAATTCATAAAGCATTATATTTTAGGTTTACCGAACTACACTTGATGTCTTTCGTTATAATACATAAAACATGTTATATAATGCATCTATTATGCTCCCAAACAGACACTTGCTTGATTATTGGTTTCTTTATAAACACATTTAAAGTGACAAAAAGAATCATTTATAGCAATTTTGCTGATGACTGAACTGCTAAATTTTGTTCTGTCACCACATGACTGAGTTAAATTTTCTGTTATTAGGCATTCAGCTGGATCTTTAACTGCTGTTGGTGCATACTTTGAGGCTCCAGAGCGAGTTGCTGCTTTGATCCTTGTCGCGCCTGCAATTGTGTCCCCACTTTATGATAACAAAGTGAATAAAAGAAGCCAAGTAGAAAAGGAGATGCAGGATAAAGAACAAGACCCAGATTCAAAATCAAAAGCAAACTTTTTCATCAAGCTTGGCCAGATTTTGTCAAAGGCTTACGAGTTTATTGCTTTGACTATAATGCGTTTGGTCAAAGGAATGATGAACATGGTCAATACTGCTTACACGAAAGCTTTGTCTGCTATTCTGCGATCCGCAGTAGCTGTGACACTGGTAAACTTCTATAAACATTTTTTTTGCTTTTTTGGTTTTCTTTACAATTTTAATCGATCACTTTAAAAAAAATTGTGTTTTAAATCATAATGAGTTACTAGAAGATGCAATTAGAGTTATGCATTAATGAAATTATTGCTCATATTTCTTCCTAGGTGAGGATGATCATTGACAAGTTTGGCATTGCTGCCATTAAAAACTCATGGTATGATGGAAACCAGATAACTGATCATATTCTTCATGGCTATACAAAGGTATGATATTTTCGAAGCTTTTTTTTCCCCCTAATTTCATAATTTCTAGTATCACTTCATCATTTGTACTGGTATAGTGCAGCCATTAAGAACCAAAGGCTGGGATAAGGCTCTTGTGGAATATACAGTTGCAATGTTAACAGATTCTGCACCAACTGGAAGACTAAATGAGATTGCTTGTCCAGGTGGTGTGATTTAACATGAACTTCTAGTGTTAAATTTAAAACATGAATCTAAAATAATGGATTGTGTGTCTTACTGTGGTGAACTTTTTTTTTCAACTTCCCTTTTTGTAGTTTTGATCGTAACTGGGGATAGTGATCGGTTGGTGCCTCCATGGAATTCGAAAAGGCTTGCATCGGTAATACCCGGTTCTCAGCTCGAGATCATCAAGAATTGTGGGCACTTGCCCCATGAAGAGAGGCCAGAAGAGTTCATATCAGTTGTTGAAAAGTTCTTGCAAAGAGTGTTTTCTGGCTCAGAGGAATGGTGCTTGCAGGCATGAATTTTCTCTCTGTAAATAAACTTCTTCATTGCACATAGATCATTGTAAGATTTGTGGACTGGAACTTTATACCACATATATAGTGTTTGGTTATTTTATATAGTAATGCAATTTTGTGGTGAAGATTAACCACAATCACTGCTTAAAAAAATCTTGTCTAGGACCGTCTAGGCAACCATTATGGCCATCTAGGCATTCGGCAGCCCCTTTTCGCCCTGAGTCTGTCTAACGTTTTTTAGAACATTGACCACAATAAGCCAAACCAAAATACAAGTGACTTTATAAAGTTGATCCCTAAGACATGAGTTATGACTTATGAGGAATCGGGTTAGGAAAGTAGAAAACAACAGCACCAACCAAACGCTACCTTAGATTAACGACACATTTTTCCTAATAACGATTCGAACACCATCATTAGGCTCAATCATCATCCCATACTTAGGCGAATGCTGATATGAAGGAGACAACGCGAAGCTAAACTTGGACACGACAAGGCATAAGATGGTCTTGAGCTCCAACATGGCGAAGTTCTTCCCCACGCAAAGCCTCGGGCCAAGCCCGAAGGGCACGTAAGCCTGCGGGACACTACAGGCACTCGACACCCCATTGGCAAACCTCTCGGGCTTAAACTCGTTAGCGTCCGGACCCCATATGTTCGGGTCCCTATGGAGGGCGGGGATCAGGGTCCATATGCATACTCCCTTAGGCACCTCAAGGTCTCCCACTTTCAAGTCTTCTATGGCTTCCCTTGACACGAATGCTGCCGGTGTGTACAACCTTAGGGCCTCTTGGATTACCAATGTCGCCTGTCGCATAGATTTAGATTCATTATGTGTAAATAACATAGCCTGTCAAGCAATGTTCTAAAAAACACTAGGCGGGGAGGGACCGCCTAGCTCCTAGCTAGACGACCTAAATGGTGGCCTAGGCGGTCTTAGACGGGTGTCTAGGCGGTCGGGACGGTTAGGCGGGCTAGGACCTTCTAGCGCCTAGGCAGGGCCTAGAAGGAATTTTTAGAACAGTGTTGTCAAGTGTCAAGTCCAGTTTATTAGCTTAGCTAATAGGTGACGACTTCAGTTAAATTTTGACCATACCGATTTGATCTTCAAAATGGCGTCCGAGTCAAGCAAGGAACCGTTTTCGGAGAGCTCGGCCAACTCGTCTCGGATCCGACACTGCCAATCGGGGTGGAGGGCCAGGAGCATGAGACACCAGGAGGCAGCCACGGCGGTGGAATGGTGGCCGGCGAAGTAAATGTTCTTGCAATTGTCCACAAGGAATTGCTTGGTGGATTCCCATGATCTCCCTCCAGCCTCATCATCACCGTTGATCGCCCCATCAAGCATCAGCTGCATTAGATCCTTGCCGCTCATTTCCTGATGATGGTTGCCGTTGGATTTTTGTACTCTTTCTTGCACTGAGTTCCATATTAGTTGCTCTACTTCTTTCTCCAAGGATTTGATCTCCTTTTGAGCCTTGCTATTGAAAAATCTGATCCATAATATACCCAAATAAAAATTTGGCAGAGTTAACTTTCAAAAAAAAATTGGGCAGTTTTTTTTTGGTTTAAATTTAAACAAGTTTATTGAAGAATTGGGTTCATGCACAATCACCAAAATTAATTGTATGAGCAATATTAGTATGTCACGTATCAATTTGCAAGAAGAAAGTGTACAAAACTATTTATTTTTCTTTTCTTTTTTTGGTCAAAGTTACATATTTTAGCTTTAAAACAAATTGATAAACGCCTAATTTATTGTAGAAAACCATTTAGCATCTCCAGTTATAGCAAACAATTGACCATCAATTGGTAAACTTTGTTTTAAGGGTATTATAATGGGCGATTTTTAATGTATACTCGTTTATAATGGGTGTCAATTAGACTTGTCAATATGGTCGGGTTCGGATAGGTTATTTTGAGTTCGGGTTGAATCGGTTCGGGTCGTTACGAGTCAAGGGTTAATTGGGTCGGATTGTTGCGGGTTTTCGAACGGGTCGGGTTTGTGGGTCAATCCATATAAATAATTCATGTATATTCATTTTTGTTAAGATGTATATAGTAATGAATTGTATCACAAGAAAGAAAATTGAGTACCTAAAAATGGGGACTTTGAAAAGAAAGCCTTGTTTGGAAATGAGGCTTTGAATGGCCCTTAACTTTGGGAAGATCTCTTTGCCCTTTGAATAAGAGCTTCCAAAGCAAGCCCTTGAGATCATATCGGCCGTCAAGTTCCCAAGATCCTTGTCCACCTTCACCTCCGCCATTTCGCCTCCTTGCTCTTCAATCGCCGCCTCCCATTTCGACACCAGTTGTTGAGTTGCCTCCGCCATCATTCCCGACATAGCCTAGCACCCAAAAAAACATTTCAACTTAGGGTCAATTTGCTTGATAAACATACATATACGTGCAATAAGTTATAATATACTCCTTCCGTTCGGAAATACATGTCGTTTTACACTAAGTTTTTTGTTCAACAATACTTGTCATTTGACAAATTATACCATTTTTTTCCGATATTATCCTTATTAGTGAAAAATAATTACGTAAATATATAACAGAAGATGAAAGATTTCAACAAGATTGAAGATATTAAAGTTAAATCACATGACTACTTAATTTAAAAAAAAATCCTAAAACAATATGTATTTTTAAATAGAGGAAGTATCTAATGAGGTAACTAGACTAGCTTGTTGTGGGTTGGGTTGGTGTTCACGTTAAGAAAATGGTTAGTGTTTTTTGAGTCGGCAAAACTCACGGGTTAACCAGGTCGGATCGTTGCAAGTCATGGTCAGCCCAACGAGTCAAGATGGTGAGTTTTTTTAATTATAATTAAGATATTTATTTTAAATGTGAAATAACAAATCCGACAATTTTACTTTTATTTGAGTAAATCGAGTTTGAATTGCTCTTGACTCATTTAATTTTAGGTCCGGTTTCAACCTTATAAACTTTCTCCGGCTAAGATCGGATTGTTAGAATGTTGGGTTCGGTCAAGCTTTGACATGCCTAAAGGATTAGGGTAATAATTCTCGCGAAGACTAATTAATTATTACCTTGACCTTGTCGATGAAGAATGCCGGTGAAAGGATTTTACGATGGTGAGCCCAAGGGAGGCCATTGGATCTGATGATGCCGTTGCCAAGCATGGGCGCGAGCGCTTTGGTTATGTGTGAAGGCTTTCCCAAATGTAGGCTCATGCTTTGGCTCATTTCCTTCACCAACTCTGGCTCATTTACATACAAATGTTGCCTGTCTCCTGTTGAGTATGTGTATACTAGTCCTGTATATGATCGAAATGACAAATTGGTATTAAATATGTATTTCTATATATATATATAAAAAGATGAACACATTAGGGCATTGGGTTTGTGCCTCCACTTCCATCCTAGGATCTAATTAGATTAATTATCTGTCAATTTTTTCATTATCGATCACACCCAATAAAACAAACTCTGTCTTACATAAAGTTGCGAGAGTGCGATTAATCTCTGAATTTAAAAAGTATAATTCGATGAGTCGAACTTTTCTTTGGCTTTTACAATATTTCGGTTTTCAAATTAGCTCGGTGAGTCGAACCCCATTTGGAATTTTATGATATTTCGGTTTTTTGAAAGACACTGTCCATGAGAGTCGAATCGGAGACTTCTAAGTACTACCCTTGAGGTTTAATCACTTGACTAGATGCCCGTATGCTTGATATTTCGGTTTTTAATTAATGGTAAACGTGACTTTTTTATTGGAGCCGTTTTTTTAATATTATGTCGTTTTTATTAGTTTATTTTTGACACGATAATTAACCCTATCATGTCGACCATTACAATGACACTTTACTGGTCAATTACCCTATCATGTCGACATGATAACCCGCAACGAACGACTCACCCCGATTTGACCCATGAGCTGTTACGGCTTAAACCCTATCTCTATCTATCAATTTATCTATAGTTTTGTAATTCCATATTAACATCAAACATATAGGGATGTGACATGACTTAACAACGTCGGCCTATTAAAGCTAATCGACCTTAATCATTGATGTTATAAATCGAAATTATAACCCAATTAAGTGACATGTTAGAAGTGTTTTTTGACAGGTGAAACCAATAACAAAGTTTTGTCAAAAGTGTACAAAGAAAGAATCTAAACAATTAACTTTTGAAAGCAACAACAGTATCTCCAGACCCACCATAAATTATCAAATACAGTATCTCCAGACCCACCATAAATAAATATTTTTTTTTTGTTTAAATCTATGAAATTTATCAAGATTTATTATATTCGATAAATCCAAAATGCAGATGGTTTCCAACAAAATAAAAATCCAATATGTTCAATCATATCGATACAATCTATGTATATATATAAAATACGCAAGGAATAAAGCCACCACATTGCGCCACTTAGGATTTTCTTATGTGTCGTTCCCACGTTAAGCCACCTATGATTTTGCCACATAGGATTTTTTATTTTGGGAATTTATATATGTTGAAATTATTTTAGAATAATATAGAAATAGAATAATATAGAAATAGGATAAATTAATGTAGGAAAGATTCTATCTAAAATAAAGATGTTATCTACTATATATTAGAAATTAGGATAGACTTAAAATATTTTATCTAAAATTAAAATAAATTATAGAACATTAGATATTATATATTAAGATAGATATAATATTAAATTAAGATTCCTATTAAATTTCTATCTATTTGTATGAAAACAAAATTCGAATTTTATTTAAAATTAAAGAAAATTATTTTATCGTTATCTTTTTATCTATTTGTGTATTACATTTATCTTAAAATAAAAATTTTATAAAAAAAATAGAACTTTAAATATCAAGATAATTACTTGCCTAAATTGACTTTTGATAAAAAAAATTATTATATTTTCCTTAATTTTCTTTTTGAATTATTATGTAAATATAAATGATTTTCTTACTATTAAAAAATTCAATATTGATTTATATTTTTTCATCATTTTTTGTTAAGTATATTTTTATTATTTATTCAAATTTTTTTAAAGAATTGAATTTGAGAAAAAAATTACAAGAATTTAGATTATTTTTACCTTTTTATATTTTTTTTGTGAAAGATTTTTAAACTAAATGATTTTAATTCAAATAATTTTATTTATATTTTTGCATAAATAAATTATCATTAAGCCATCAAAATTATCGTGTGATCACCTTAATAATTTTGGCCCGTTTGACATTGCACCAACTGTAAAATTTTATATAAAAATAATGTTGAAACTATTTTAGGATAATATAAAAATAAGATAAATTAATTTAGGAAATATTCTACCTAAAATAATGGTTTTATAAATATTTTATATGATAATTTATTTAACTTAAAGATTCTACTAAAATCTTATCATATGCGACCTGTGAATTTTCATACATGTTTTTTTTACCAAATTGTAAACTACATGTCACATAAGATCTTATCATGTGCCACCTAGGATTTTTCATACATGTTATTCCCATATTAAAAATCTACGATTTAGCTCCACCTTATATTTAAAAAATTAATTTTTATCTATATTGATTTATCTTTTTCAATTACATTCCTTTATACTTATTTGTGTGAAATAAAAAATTTAATTCAAATTTAATTAAAAATAAAAAAAAATAATTTATCGTTATCTTTTTATCTATTTGTGTATTACATTTATCTTAAAATAAAAATTTTATAAAAAAAATAGAACTTTCAATATCAAGATAATTACTTGCCTAAATTGACTTTTGATAAAAAAAATTATTATATTTTCCTTAATTTTCTTTTTGAATTATTATGTAAATATAAATGATTTTCTTACTATTAAAAAATTCAATATTGATTAATATCAAAACATCGAATCATATATAAATTGATCGGTCCGGCTATTGTGTCATACGTTAATTTTGAAAAATATTTCAAAATTATTTTATAAATTAAAATTAATGAACCCTTTAAAAAAATTACAATTAACAATTAAATTTGCTAAACTTAGTATCTTTATTGTGTGCCCATTGACAAATATTAAAAAATCCCTAAATCGATATATATGATATAAATTTATGCAATAAGTTCCCAAAAAGTATTTTTAAAAATTGAAATTCGAGTATATAATATTTTTTAAATGATTCTATTTTATTCAAGATATGGAAGTTTCAAAATTAGGTTTCCATATCGTATTTTATCTTAAAAGTGAGCTAAACAGATAGGTTAAAGGTTACTCCGTATTTCAGAAAAGTTACACTTTTCTAAAGTCTATATGATATCGCAAATCAAACGAAAAGGATTAACCATGACACCCACGATTAAAGTGAACTAGCTAGTGATCGATCGTGCACGATTCGATATTTATGGAGTATAGTATATATAAAAGACTAGTTGACCGTGATTTGTTCGTGGCTAAGGAGACATGGCGAATATGGCCACTTAAAAGCAGTATAAGTTTATCCCTTCAGATAAAATGCTTAGATTATCTACTTGGGTGTCTTTGATACATCAAATGTCAAAATATGAGATATTGGATACCAAAAATATCGAATATTAGTGTAGGTATATATGTAGATTGAGATGTGAGTGCGTAGTGATATCATAATATCACACCGATTATGAGTATGAATATGAGCGATATCGATAGATATCAAATATAAGAATATGTCATACATTAGAACTCTCAACTCTTCTTATGTCCTTCGTGTCCAGGGATAACATTTCTCGCTTCAAATCTAAACCTATGTCCTAAGAGCATAGATTAAACCCTATAAATTAAATGTCAAATAGGCCATTAAATATACATAACTTGTTTTATTTTCCTGAAAATATAAATAAAAGACGAATTTAATCTATTTAAGTGTCTTGTACAATAAAAGACGAATTTATTCTCGTTCATCCTCCTCTAAACACACAAACAATATAATGTACACTAGATTCATTCCGCTTTCATTTATATTTTCATTGTATATATGCGTGGTTCCATGTAGCTTGTTGTAAAATTCATGCAGAGTCTTCGACCTTCTACCTCTTCCTTCCACTTTCTACATCTTTTTTCACATATCCAAATTCATTGAAATTTAAACACTATCGAGCTGAAATCAAAGACAAAAATCAGAAATTGACGAAGTTTGGGTTGCTATTCCAACACTCTCTTTCCCCCACAACTCTTCCTTATAGCATGTTTTCTTAGATTTAAAATACATGGAAATTTGTTTTGCATATTCAATTATCATGGGGTCTCCAAATTTACAAAATTGAATACAAAGAAGGGTAATAGGAAGAAAAAATAAAAGGCAAAAGAGAAGAAGAATTAGGAAGAGGTAAAAAAAAATCACTTTTAATCTAATTATATCCTTAAATTTTTACCAAACACTCAATTTTATGTATGATTTCAACTACATATCTATCCAACTCCAAATCTCATTCCGATTTTATATCCGAAATTATACCAAACGCTCCCTAATAAGACTAAATTACAAATTAAATACTACCATTAGTTTAAATTTTTGTGAATAAAGGTAACTTTCAATCTCAAATCACGGCTCATCAGAATCTAACAAAAGATGGAGAGCGATACAAAACTTTAAGAACTCACCATATTTTTCAGCCCATCGTTGAAAGTAGGGGAAGATGGCGGAAGTGTAGTCATGCGAAACACCAAACGGATCAGAGCCGTCGATTGAGGGAGGCGTAGCCTTGTTTACCATGGACGTGCGGATGATCCTCTGCATCTCAGCCATGTTACCACACAAGAAAGAACAAGGAGGGCCTCTTATACCTTGATTTCTCAGCTTCCTCCTTTGCCTAAATTGAGACTTGAAATTGACAAGCCCCCAAATTAGCACCACAATGAATTGAATAAAATTGCTTCGGCTAAACTTGTTGTAGAAAATGAAGTGGATTAGGAGGCAAATTAGCCCACTAATTAGTAGGAGTTTCATTGAAATGAAATCTTTGCACAACGTTTCAAGATCCATTTGCAAAATAGTGTGTGGAGTTTGTGTACGTTTTTAATGTATATGAACTATAAAGAGGTGGTCTTTGGCTATTTGTATAAAGTGGGCTAAGCTTTTATTTGGCTTATCTCTGACAAAAGTTACTAGAATTTGTCCTCTTATTTGAAACATGTATCGTGTTGAACTGTTGATTGAACCGGGTTTGTCAGAGGCGGTTCAGTTGCCCGGTTCGGGTCATTTTAGGAAATATTTTAGGTGGAGAAATGTATACCAAATTTGTTGAATTCGGGCAAATCCAATAGGTTAAAATAGTAAATAATAAAAATAAAAATTTAATCACTCTACATTAGAGTAATGACTAATGAGTATGCGAATTATTTCGACCAAAAAAAATTTGTGCTAATTGATAATTATTTTTCTAATATCGTTTTAGACTTGTTATAAAATTATTAAGAAATGATTGTGAGAAGGGGTAGAACAAGAAATTTTTCCGGCGGAGGCGAAATATTTTTCTTGTGCAATAAAATGCATGAATAACTACTTAAAACATGAATTCGTAATTTATTATACAATGGTCAAATATCTTAATATAACCTGTTGTTTTAAAGTCCTTGAGTTCAATTACATTATAAGGTATGAAACTTAGTAAAAGATAGAGATATTTTGACTATGTAAATAAAATGTAAAAGTGATTTGCATATGTCATTTTTTTTTGGTGAAGGAGACTTCTGGGTACTATCCTTAGAGGCTTAACCGTTTGATTAGATGCCCGAAGGCTGGGTTACATATGTATAATTTTCAAATGTTCTAATTTTTTGCTCGGATATCAGATTGAAACTTATAATATATTAAATCGAAACTCTAGACAAAAAGAAATTATATACTAAAAAACTTTGGATTGAGGGGCCAGGACCACTTTTGAACTCTTAATAGTTTCGCCCCTGTTTTTGAGTTTTGAGTTTTGTTATTGCAAAATGTATATATTATTTTTTTGTATACAAATCTCTTTATTCATTCGCTATAGATGAAGGGGTATTTAATAAATTGTGAATTTGAGAAAAAGTTTAGATTATTTTATTTTATATAAATTTATTAATTAATAGTGATGTCATAGACTAAAATGACCATCTTTTCCAAACTCATGTGGAATAAAAAAGTATAATATAAAAGTATTTCAATTAAATTATATTATGTTGAACATATTAATAAATTTTAGGGTCTTATGTCCAAAAAAAAAAATTATGACGAGAAATCCACCTTCAGTGGTAAATTTCGGGTGTGTAGTCCAGCCGGCAAGGACCACGAATCATGAAAAATCTTCATGCGTCGACCTACTCGATCCAATGACAAGAAAAATAGTGAGATTTAGTTTTTCATTCAAGTGAATGAAAGGTAATGAAATAATCATTCTTTTTTTTTCATTTACCCAAATAAATTTTTTTTTTGGGTAACGAAAATAGTCAAAATACTATATACACAGTATATTTAAAATCATGCTTGATATTCCATTATTGGAATCGACAGGGCATGATAGTATATCATAGCACCATTTTAGGATAATGCTATGAGCACCCTTTAAAAAAATTAAAATCGAAAAAGCTACCGAAAGATGAATGACGAAGAGACATGATCGAACTTGCACCTTTTGTAATCTTATGAGCAATATCCAATTTCTATCATGGCATTTTGACCACAAAGATTTTTTGTTGTTTTCATGTACATTTGAATTTTGATAGGACAATTAATTACTCAGTTAGCACCACTAACACACTAAATATCAGGCAAAACAAAATAAGAATCAATTATTTATATGTATGCATTTTTTACCGACGTATAAACATGATACGGAGTAAAAGAAAAATATAAACTTAAGAGTTCGTTTGGTATTTGTTTTGGGCTAATTAAATAGGTTATTCGTTAAATTGAGGAACCTTATTCACATACCAATTAAAACACATAGAACGTTAAGATAATAAACGAACATTATAGTATTTGGGACTCAAAACTATAATCGGAAATAGACAATGCAATATTCTCGTATATGAATGACGATAATACAATGCGAAAATACAGAAGATTATAGAATCATTGATGATATAGAATTGTTCAATTGAACAAATTTAATTAAATTTATGGGTTTCTTTGAATATTTCATAATGTAGGAGGCTGGCTGATAAAAAAATTACATGATCAGATGTCTATTGATGTATTTTGCCGTGGTTATGATCATACTTATAATGAGTGTTGATCTAATTTCGCAGACGAAACTCTTTTAAGGGGGTGCTCTTATAATGACCCTCATTTTCGTAGAAAATTCCTGATTAAGTTTAAGTTAGTTTCAGGAACGAAACTATATTACACCTAATCCGGATCTTTATAAAAGTGTGTTGAGATATGTTAAACGAAAAATATTGCTGAGCAAAAAAAATCAACTAGAATGAGAATTTAATTGGCAAATGGCAACCAAAAATCAGGTGTCATTCTCAATAATGCAAGAGAGCCAAAAAGGGTAAACTTCACAGGCCAATCCAGATAATGTATGGATGCAGAAAATGCCACCCCTTAAAAAGCAAGAATATTAGAAGTTAAAATACACATGAAGCGGGAAAAAAATCCATCTATGAACATGTAACTAACAAGCCAAAATTCCAGTAGATCAGAATAAAGAACAATGTTAATGGCATAATTAGACAGCAAGCTGTAAAATCTAACACTAATACATAAATATATATTAGCGACAATATGGTATCAGTTACTAAACCAAGTTCAAAATGTGAGTTTCTCAGACCTTTTTTAAACAACTGAAGAATTAATTAATTAGCAAAATTTTCACACCAAGACCAACTTTTGGAATGGTTGAATAGAGCAATCTCAAGCAACAAGATCATGGAAGACAAGAAATCAGTAAACATGAAAGGCAATTTATGTGAATCCATTAAAAATATTAACCAGAGCAGGCTAATAGTTCTGTTAATCAAAACTCAGCCTAACAGACTTTATGTGAATCCATTAAAAATGTAGATTGATAGCTCAAAACTATACAGAAATCAAGGCAGTGCTTTTGCTACTTGCTATACAGATCTTGAGTATTTTTTTTCATTAAATAAATAACATATATACCTTGGCAAGAAAAGAAGAAGAAGAAGAAGAAATCAGATATTCAGGGCTTCCCTAAATCCAATTGTGAAAATGTTTTCTGCACCTTTCTTACCATTAGCTCCCATGGCTGTGTTACCCTTCTACATCAGGGCTATCAACTTGTTCTAATCTATCCGTCCATCCTGTAACTCGAGCGAAAGAACATAAAAACTCAACTACTATTTGTCATGATGAAATTTAGAGAATTCTGTTTGAGTTTGTGATGAATGTGGTGGAAAAATGATGACTGATGAGAAGTGACTTACATTGTCTTGATCGTCTTCTCGTATCATTTCTTCTAAGCGCACGTCTTCAATTTTCAAAATCCTCGCACACTTGCTGAAGCTCGTCTGCAGTTATGTAGCCGCTTCCATCCTTGTCAAAGTACGAAAATGCAGCGAAGAGATGATCTTCCTTCTCCACCTTGTTCAGATGCAAGGTTGCAGCAATGAACTCACCATAATCAATTGTTTAACTATTATCAACATCATCCTGCAACAAAAATTGCAACAATCACATCATATTAACATATAGAAGGTTTTCTGAAGCCATAATTTCTGAATTTAGACCATGAGTTTTGCTTAGAGAAGAATATTGCATTCAGTTCTTAACAACATGTGGGTATCTTTATTTAGGTGTAATTCATTGTAGTTTGGATCAAGATATGGATCTTACAGCTTGCATTAAATCATATATTTGAAACTCCTTGAGGTTAGCTCCAACTTTATGAAGTCCAGTCTTTAGTTCTTCATATGTACTCAGACAAAGCACATTTGTGATTGATAAAGTGACATGCTAACAGACATTGTCGATCCCTACACGAGCAACTTTAACACCAAAATCTACCTTATAGTAATATGTTAAAGAAACATAAACAAGGGGAAAAAAAATATGTACCTTATTGTCCATGTATCCCATCAAACCAACTCCAACAGGAGACACTTTCATGTTGCTTATATGCCGCCTTAACTTTCTATGAACCGAAATTGACAAATAAATCCCAACCAGTTGCTTGCTAATGATTTTCACATACCTAGATCTATGAGTTTTGACATCATTGTAATCCGCAATCTCTAGAGCTTCCTCAGTTGATTCATATTGAAAGAATTCATCAGAAAGAGCTTCCACATGCTCATTGTAAAAAGAGTATAAATTTCCTGAGCTACAATATGATCTCTTCATAATGCAAAAAAAACTTAAAATAGAGGAATCCCCATCAAGTCAAATCCATATCTTTCTAAGCTGCTCAGAATGAGACGTAATTTTGAGTTAGAAGGTAGAAGTTGAGGTCTATCCAAGATATGATCAGGCCAATCTAATCTATTGACAATATATATCCCATATATCATGATAACTAATTTTCTATCCTTGGTAATATTGAGAGCATCAGTATCAGATGTTGCTCTGATGATTGCAGATGACAAATTGATGAAGCTGTTGTAGTATGAATCTGCCTCACAGAAGCTCTATTTTTGTTATCCACCATTCCAGTATACAGAAAAAGTAAATTACCTCATGCTCATGTACAAGATAAGGGTGTTGAATAGAAGTAGAAGTTTTCCTTCCACAATCTGCACAACCATCGACATGCATTTTGTTACGCATACGGAAGCTCCAAGACCAAGACCGGCTCGTGAGAGGCGTTTACCTATTAGATTTAGAGATTAATAGTAGTTTATTTTCGTATTGTTTATTTTATTTTGGGATTGATTTTATTTGATGTAATTTTGAACTAGAGTTTTACTCTCTTCTCGGGTTTTCTTGCGGGTTCTTTTCCCCGAGTCGTAATTTTCTTTGAACCCGTAGGGCATAGCTTATATACCCCCTTGTAAGCTAAAGTTGAGGTGAATAAAAAATTTTTATCTCTTCTGCCCTAACTCTTTCTCCCTAACCCTACTCCTCCAACTCGAGCCCTAGCGCTCACTATCCTGCGTTCTCGTTTGGTACCTTGCTCAGCAAGGTTTGTTGCGTTACCATCTCGGTACCGTAACAATTGGTGCTTTCTCATTGAACTCCACAGCCATGTCTTCCTCCGAAGAGACGGCACAAGATCCGGGCGCCGCCGCAATCGATCGCCTCGCGGCGATCGATTGACAACGACGGCCGACAGCAGGTGATCGTCCGCGCTCCACCGGGCCATGAAAATTACCCTCGGCTCCGAATTGATGCCCCGCGCTTCAACGGTACCGACCCGCAGGGTTGGACATACAAGGTGCAGTCGTATTACAACTACTTTCACACGGCGGACTATGATCGTTTGCACTTAGTCGGGCTCCTCATTGACCACCCGGCTTCCGAATGGTTCCTTTATCATCGCCAAAACCATCTTGGCGGAACATGGCAAGCGTTTCTTCAAGACGTTCGTCATCGCTTTGATCCGCGATTTTACGAGGATTATCAAGGGCTGTTATCAAAGCTTCAACAAAAAACGACCGTGATCACGTACCAAACTGAATTCGAAGCTTTGCTGAACAAGGTCCAGGGCATCCCCGAGCCAACTCTCATCTCTATGTTCCGATCGGGTCTCAAACAACCGGTCCGAAGGGAACTAAATTTACGAGCCCCGCAATCCTTAGCACAGGCTTTCGCCTTAGCTCGTGAATTATCAGCATCGTTGGAGGACACGATCGCGGGCCAATCCACGCGTCGTTGGTCACCAACCCCGTTCAAGCCGGGTCCAGCCACCACGGGCACACCGACCCCAGCAGGCCCTTCAGGGATGCCGGCCATCACCAATGCTGAGGGGTCCCGCCCTCCTTTCCGGCGCCTAACGCGAGCCGAGCGTGATGAACGCTCTAAGAAGGGCTTATGTTGGAATTGTGACGAACCCTTTCAGGCAGGGCACCGTTGTAAATCGCGTATGTTCACCTTGATCGGACCGGATGACGATGAGGAGGACGAGGTGGCCGTTGACAACGAGGAGCCATTGGCCATTACCGGGGACGTGTCTAGCATCATGACTATGGACGGGTATGCAAACCCGAAATCCCTCAAGCTGGCCGGGTCCATCAACGCTCGTCCTATGTAGGTCTTGATCGATAGCGGGAGTTCACACAACTTTGTGCACCCCAAGGTAACGGAGGAGCTACACCTTCCATTAACGCGGATTTCTCCCTTCCGTGTTTATGTTGGCAACGGTGAGTTTTTAGTTTGTGATCACAAGTGCTCGGATATCTCTTTAGTTATGCAAGGACAAGATTTTGCTGTCGATCTTTTCGTCTTGCAGATACATGGACCTCAAGTGGTCCTCGGGGTGCAATGGCTTCAAACTCTGGGCAAGGTCACTCATGACTACGCCAACATGACGATGGATTTCAGTCTCAAAGGTCTCAAATTCTCTTTATGCGGAGATCGTCAGGAGCCCAAGTTGATTTCGTTACACACTTTACAGGCTCTCTATTCAGCCAACACAGTGGACCAGTGTTTTGAGCTCTTGGCTTTACCGAAGTCTAACCCAGCTGAACCTTCGTCGGCGACTGTAGCCTTCCCGGAGGACATTCCGTCGGATATCTTGGCGGTTTTGCATGCCCATGAGTCGGTTTTTCAATTACCAAACTTGACTTGCGCTCCGGATACCACCAGATTCGGATGCACAAGGACGACATCTACAAAACAGCTTTTCGAACTCATGATGGCCACTATGAGTTCCTAGTCATGCCTTTTGGCCTGACGAATGCGCCTTCCACCTTTCAGGCAGCCATGAACAGTATCTTTGCAGAGTTTCTAAGGGACTTTGTCATCGTCTTCTTCGACGATATATTGATCTACAGCTCTTCTCTGGAGCTTCATATTCGGCATCTGGATATTGCTCTACAGGTTCTGGCCGCCAATCACTTTTATGTAAAAATTTCCAAGTGCACCTTTGGGACGACGAAGGTGGAGTATTTGGGGCATATTGTGTCTGCTGGTAACCTGATGGCCGACCCTGAGAAGCTCTCGGCTATGGCTGATTGGCCGACCCCTCGTACAGTGCGCCAGCTGCGCGGCTTTCTGGGCCTCACTGGCTATTACCGCAGGTTCATTCGGAACTACGCCACTATTGCAGCGCCATTGACCGCCTTGCTTCAGAAAGATAAGTTTTCTTGGAACCCTGTTGCTGATGATGCTTTTCAGTTGCTTAAAAAGACTATGCTTACACCGCCTATCTTGCAATTGCCAGATTTCACCAAGGAATTTGTGCTTGAGACCGATGCTTCTGATCACGGCGTCGGGGCGGTGTTGCTTCAGGACGAACACCCGATCTCCTTCTTCAGCAAAGTACTGGGTGTTCGCAGGCGGGGCTCGTCCGCTTATCACCGCGAACTTTTTGCTATTGTGTCTGCGGTTCAGAAGTGGCGTCAGTATTTATTGGGTCGGGAGTTTGTGATTCGTTCGGATCAAAAGAGTTTGAAGGAGCTCTTACACCAAGTCATTCAAACCCCGGATCAGCAATTCTTTATCCGGAAGTTGATGGGCTACAAAGTGGCGGCGTTGTTCGTTGATATTGTCGTCAAGCATCATGGTGTTCCCTCTCAAATTTTGTCGGATCGTGACGCCATCTTCACAAGCTCCTTTTGGCACGAGCTCCATCGGCTGAGTGGTACCTCATTACGGCACAGCACCGCGTACCATCCTCAAACCGACGGGCAGACCGAGGTACGTAACCGAGGCCTTGAGCAATACTTGCGTGCTTTTACTCATGCCAGGCCGCGAAAGTGGGCCGACTACCTTCCATGGGCGGAATTAGCGTTGAATTGCACCTACCATGAAGGGCTGCGTATGACACCGTTCCAGGCGTTATATGGCCGCTTGCCACCGCCCCTGATCCGCGGCACGGTCCCCGCTTCGTCCACCTCCGCAACCGCGGCCATCGTGCGTGATCGCACCGAGCTCTTAGACTTGTTGCGTAGAAATCTGCAGAAAATGCAACAGCGTATGGCAGCTCAAGCCAATATGCACCGTCGTGATGTGGAGTTCGTCGTGGGCGACTTGGTTTTGTTGAAATTACAGCCCTACCGTCAGCACTCCGTGGCGCGACCACTTTCCTACAAGTTGAGTCGTCGCTTTTATGGGCCGTTTGCTATTACCGAGAGGATTGGACAGGTTGCTTACCGCCTCGCGCTGCCGGACAATGCCAAAATCCACAACGTCTTCCACGTCTCCATGCTTAATCCATTCGTTCCTTCCGGTACGCAGGTGGTTCGGCCTTCTTTTCCTGCAGATTTTGTGCGCGATCGCCCCATAGCACGACCGACTCGGGCCATTGCTGAGCGCACGGTGCTCGTGAATGGGGAACCCACATTGGAGTGGCAGGTTGTGTGGGATGATGGGTCCGAGGAGGACGCAACTTGGGAGCCGGCCTCGTCTATGCAAGACTTGTACCCCGACTTGCGGCTTGAGGACAAGCCGAATCTCACCGGGGGGTAATTGTTACGCATACGGAAGCTCCAAGACCAAGACCGGCTCGTGAGAGGCGTTTACCTATTAGATTTAGAGATTAATAGTAGTTTATTTTCGTATTGTTTATTTTATTTTGGGATTGATTTTATTTGATGTAATTTTGAACTAGAGTTTTACTCTCTTCTCGGGTTTTCTTGCGGGTTCTTTTCCCCGAGTCGTAATTTTCTTTGAACCCGTAGGGCATAGCTTATATACCCCCTTGTAAGCTAAAGTTGAGGTGAATAAAAAAAATTATCTCTTCTGCCCTAACTCTTTCTCCCTAACCCTACTCCTCAAACTCGAGCCCTAGCGCTCACTATCCTGCGTTCTCGTTTGGTACCTTGCTCAGCAAGGTTTGTTGCGTTACCATCTCGGTACCGTAACACATTTCCTAGAGGTGCCAAATTCAAAGACATTCAAATGTCTTTAGCTCCTGTTATAGAAGGGAAATAAAAAGTTGTTAGCAAAGGTAACTCCTTAAATTCAGGCTTTGAGAACTTATTTCGAAACTCAAATGTCTATACAAAAGAAGTAGAATTTACAAGATGAAAATCAGAAGCAGTGATATAAAACTTGCAAGCATATTACTTTTGAGGACGAATTTGTAGACTTCGACGAGGCAGAGAAGACATGCCGGCGTTGAATAAATCTTTGTCCGGACTCCCTCATTCCGCCATGATTATCTCTGGTTCTGTCCCCTTCCTAGGGTTATTCCACCAAATTCAATTGAGAACTACAGGAACGTTTATAGCAGTGTAGAAGTGTAGATTTATTAACAAGATTAGGAAATGATCAACTATCAAACAAGATTAGGAAGGAATGAACATCTTCCTAATCCATCAAATTCCATTCAATCATCTAATCAGAAAGATTACAATCATCATCTTCACTCGTTCCAATACAGAGAAGCTCAACATTCTGTTTCAGCATCCTTTTACACTCTCTTACTAGTAAGCTTCTAACTAATCCCTTTTATATGAACCGGTTTACATAAACTCAAACCCAGTCTAATACAAGATATTATTCTACTCCTTAATACACACACCATACTTATCAGTTTGCACTGGTTACTTCAGCTGCATTCGACCTCGACAGCAAGTTGCCTAGCAGTACCTCTACACAACCCACTGTTAAAGTTGTCTTCACCCAGTTCAATGGCACATTCCTTTCTGTTCAAACAAGCCTGTTCCACAACAACATCAACAAAAAAACAACCCATCAAGAACATCTCCAATGAATGGCAACCCACGAGAGCTTAGGACTCATTTGGCATCCTTGTGAGTTTTCAAACTTTTTTTTTTTTGAAGTATATATATTTTCTAGTACTATTAGCACAATTTTGTTTTCCCAAGATATCTGATTGTATTTTAATAGTCACCATGACTATCAGAACTGCAAATTAAGTGTTAACAACTTAACATTACTAGAAACTGGAAACTGATGTTACCTTTTCGACTACTAAAGCAGAATTTGGATCATGGCAATCTCCAGTGCTGTATGATCCACAAGATCCCATGGGATTACCAAAACTAGCAAAGTTGACAGCTGAAATGGAGGTTTTCTCAGGGCAGCTCAAGAGTGCAGTGGCGTTGCCATTCCTATCATTGCTTGAAGCTAAACTCAAGGATTTGATGTTAAATGAAGGGTGATCCTCTGACATGGATGTGCAGAATCTGGAGGCTATTCTCTTTGAGAATTTGATCTGGGTTGGATCTCCACCCACTTCCTCAAAGATCACCAGTTCATTACCAGATGGCTTGAACCATGACCTTGGAACATGGTACCTAATTCAACATGTAACCAAGAAAATCAGATCTTAAAGAACATAAAAACTGAGCGGATGGGCCGTGACTGGTTCATTTCATCTTGGATAAAATCTGACTTAAGAATCACTCTTTGTATGCCATGATTTGAGACATCCTAAGATTTTAATATTTACTCTCTTTTATTACTCAATATTAGTATTAACATATATCGAGAATATTATACCTCATAACATTTAAAATTTTAAAGAACTATTACAATTGACACGATGAAAATAATGTATATGTAGTTTACCATCTTTGAGTTGGCTCCCCACATCCTGTGTCGCACTTATCCGGGTTAAATTCGCCTCTATAATCACATTTATCAACACATTTGTCTTTTGTAGAGCTCTTCCTTGGCCAGTATCTTCCTATCTCTTCTCCATTCAGCCATGCTAGGCCTTTCCCCATGTGTATCATGTCGAGCCCAACAGGATCATTCCCAGATGGAGGATCAAGCAAAGCCTGCACAATATAGCTCAAACTAAGCAATATATAAAAAAAATCAAGAAGTTGTCGATTAGGCAAGTATGTAACATGTATCACAATCCATGAGCTTACTTTGTACCACGTTAGAGGCTGATGCTTCGGTAATTCGCTGGCCGATACCCAATTTGAACTTTTCAATCCATCTCCCTTGTACACATTTAAATGTTCCTCTTGCAGTCCAATCTGTGATGGTAAATTTATGGATATATAACATATTTTCTAGGTGGATAGAATTAGCTTGATAAGTGTAAGAAACAGGAGGAAGTTGAAATGGTAGGGATGAAGAGAGGAACCTTGTACAACCATGAAGAATTAGACAAGTCGATACTTCCACTGCTCACACCAATGACTTGTACACTTGTTAGGCCAGCGCCAATCCATTCATAACGAATTCCTGCAGTCTGGAAGGGGGGAGATTATATAGCAATCAGTACAAAACTGTTGTTGTTTAAATGTGAGCTGAGCTTACTTGTAGGCCAACTGTTATGCCAAGAAGATCAATGTCATTCTTTGCTGCCTTGAGTGAAATAGTGGTCTTTGATTTGAAAGTAAAGACCGACCAATTTCCATATACACTTCCCTGATACTTCTTGTTGATGAAAATATGGACACCGTGGCCCTTGGATTCGATTGAGAGTGCAGGCACACTTCCATTCTTCAAGGAGATGTCATTTTCATCGATATTGATGCTGAAACATAGATGTTGAAGAGGCAAATTCAGGCTTTTTGAATATTTGTAACTTTCCTTTAGTAGTTTTACCTTTTTTGCTTTAGCAAAGCGTACTTCAAGGAACGAACCTTGTTGTATACCAAAGGTAATCAGTTGTATCTTTTGTTGTATTGATGTGGTCAACCAGACTAGATTTGGTGAAATCAGGTTGTGCCCAAATCCCAGTTTTCTCAGCAAACACTTGCCACTCAATAGCTTTTGATATCTGCAGATCCTCAGGTACCATTTCCACTACTGAACTTTGTGACCCAACCTGTTAGGAACTTGTGTTAAAATAAAGTTGCCTTTCCCAATATAATAGTTAATGTGTACATTAGGATCTTCAGTATTCAGAAATATAACCTTTGCTGTGTTAAAGACAACGTTCTTGCAGTCGGGCAGAATGCTGACAGACCATGCTGGAAGATGATAAGTCGTATTCTTAAACTGCACCGTGGCATCACTGTTGTTGTCATTATTAGCAAGGAAAGCGACACATCCTCCTGAAGAGTCTGTATAAACATCAGCCTGTGCAGAAACATGGACATCAAATATTGAGTTTAACCTAGTCCAAGTTTATCTAAAAATCAATTTGCTTTTGAGAATCAATCAAGTGAGGATCATTACCTCTTGTAATGAGCCAAGTGTCAAAGGTGTAGAATCACCGTTGAGCATGACGTGCTCACATTGCATAATAGCATCATGAAGCTCCTTGAGATGCCCCCATTTGGAAGTCTTGCTAAGCCATATTCATCAATTGGTGCATCATAATCATAACTTGTGGTGATAAATGGTCCTCCTGCGGTCCGACCAAAGTTTGTCCCGCCATGATACTGAAGTCAAAACCCAAGAACATATCATGGTTATTATAATTGATCATTCTTTGTAATTACATTAAAATTTCAGTACATGAGAGATAAAGTACCATGTAATAGTTCTGTAAGCTGCCACCTTTTTGATAGAAAAGGGCAACTGCATAAGCAACATCTTCAACTGGCCTGTGAGGGTCTCTTTGTCCAAATGTTTTGAACCTATAAACCCAAAATGTATGTGATTCGCAACATATAATTCTTAGCTTGTTTAGGAACAAATTAAATCAGCCTCATGTAAGGGAAGTTCTGATGATTACCATCCAGGCCAGTTCTCCGTCCATATCTTTGGATAGTTTGGAGAAATAGGTTTAAAATCGTGACAATAGAATGAATTACAAGTATTGATCTGCAAATGAAGAAGTTACAACTTCAGAGATAACCATTGATTTGATCAAAATGCAAAATGAAATAAGAGACAGACAATAGAGCATCTCAAATATTTTACATGATCATTCTCTTTTGTACTGGATTTCTCAAACCAGCTCATGTCAAGTGTTAGGGAAAATAATATGGAGGAATCGAATGTCTTACCACAGGATAAGGAGCATCACACTGTTTGCACATGATCCAGGGGACACCAATGTTCTGTGAAACAGCCATATTGGCAGACCATAATGCATATTTTTTTCCTCCTTCTCCATAAAATGGTTCATATAATCCATATTCATTCTCTATCTGTAGCAAAGAGAGGAGTTTCGTTTATTAGTTTATCTAGATAAACATTGGTCTTTGAAGAATCAAAAAGTAGAGAAAGGCTATGTTTGTCAACAATTTTTGGAGCTTATTTTGTCCACTCCGCAAAGAAAAGCAGTTCAAACATTTAAGCTTGAACTCTCATTTCTGCTCGTTGTCCAAACATATAATTCAAGTATAAAAGGTGGGATCCAAGACAGAGGCTTCGTAACCAAACCCAATATTAGCAGGGTCTCGACTAACTTCAAAGTCATTAATTAAGTTGACAAGCCAGCAGATAGATCTAATAGGAATGTGAGGCCCAAGATTGCATATTTTTGTATAATTCGTCTTACCAAAAAGAGACTAAATTATCTACAAAGAAGATGCTGAAAGAAGATGGGGTTTGTTGCATTCAAGTTCAGGATCATATACCTGTGCCAAAATAATAGGACCCCTTGTGATGCAAAAAGCTTCTCTTTCTTCATGAGGTTCACTATATATGTTGTGAACTTCTCCATATAATGCTGCATTGGGACATAACACTTTCAGTAGAAGAAATATAACAATACATTGCACACTGCAAAGTATGCATCTTCAACTAGTTTCTTGATCTTATGCATGGTTGTATTAAATTCTAAGCCAGGATCTTGTGCCTTTATTCAATCAACCAAAACTTCCTATTTAGAAAAATGAATTATTCTTTTCAATTGCAGCAACAATCTCCCATGTGATGTATTCACCTTGAATGGCTCATTGTCAGTTCTAAACACCATCCCAGGAATATAGTGAAGCCAAGCAGGTATTCCTCTGCAAAAGAACACAATGGCTTCTTAGGAAAAGAGATTCAACAGAAAAAATCTATAACTTTGCCATCATAACATGCACAATAAGTAGCATTACATATTTACAAGACATTCATACCCATAATTCCACTCAGCACCTACAAAAGGGCCAATTCGGAGTATCATATACATCTCAGCCTGCTGGACAATCTTCACAAACTTGACCAAATCATAGCGCCCACCAAAATAATACTGATCATATAGCATAAAGCACCCATTAACAAGACAAACCCAACTCAAATCAAACATGAACAGTAATGAAGCAGAATTACATTGTCAGGAGACAGCTCATGGCCATTCCAGAAAACATAGGACTCAATCACATTAGCTCCTCCTTCCTTGGCAAGCTTGATCAAGCCAGGCCACATCTATTCATACCAAAGTTACACATCAATCAGAAGCTCAAATAGTAGCTGCAGAAAGAAACAGTTTCTGGGTTTTGTGTTGGAAGCCATTTGAAGAATACCCAAAAAGCAGAAAAGCTCAAAAGAGGGATTTTGAAAGAGAGACAAGACAAGAGAGTCTTACAGCGGGAACACTACGAGGATAATGAATGGAAGAGGAGATGAGAAGCTTGCGCTGGCCGTCGATTATGAGAGACCGGTGATCGTACGAGACGTTGTAAGCTGCTCCAACTGGGTTAGCCCATTGGGAAAACGCCATCGCCAGGAAGAACAAGAGGCAAACAGGGAAACCCATTTTGGGGTTTTAGCAAAAGAGGGAGATCAGAACAAGATAGTGCTATGAAATTTTCTGTTCTTGTTAGTATAGAGTTGAAGATCAAGGGGAGAGTGGAAAAGCTTCAAACTCAATAATGGATGTGATGGAGTTGATATAGTGAAGATAAGGCCATTTTGCCATTTTGGTGTAAATATATCTTCACTTGATAGAGTGAAGAGATAGATTTTGCCATTTTTGGAGATGAATGAGCTCCATCTTTGTGGGTTACAAAAGAGATACAGTTGTGTGCTCACTTGGAGTTGGAGTGTGATGTATTAGCTCGATCAAGTCAAAACAATGGTGTTTATGATTGTGACACATTGGAATGTGATGAACTCTTATAAATATGGGTATTTTTAGTGTGTGTTTATGGGCATATAATAAGGAGTTCGGAACCTATTTGGAACCTAAAATCAGTCCGGATCATCTGGAGCATAAGCTGCTACAAAGTCTGCTCCATCAATCATATATGTCCACATGTCATTTTATTTAATTATTATTCAATTCAATTATAAAAATTGGATAATTAAATTATGGAAATTAGGGCCTATTTGGATCGCGCATTAACAGGTAAGTCCTATCGAAACTCCATTCAACGACTCCGTAAACTTACCTCGATCGAAAATCTTCCAATCCAACTCTTTTCTTAATCCAAAACAAATATTCTCTCAAGTTTACAAGGATCCCTCATCAACTCTTTCAAGGTTTGAGTTTTTTTTCAAACATTCATTAATGAGCTCAACCTAATTTTTCCCGTCACAGAGTGAAGAATCTAAGGAGTAATCCTTTGGATTTAATTAATCAGCAAATATCAAAATGAGCAATCCTTTAAGAGTTAATTAGTGCGAAAAGAAAACTACAGCTACACCTCCTGGGTAGACCTGGGCAAACGCGGACCCGGGCCGGATATGGGACGGGCTTGACCCTAAGATTTTGTCCATTTATGCGGACCCGGACCCGGGCCGATACATGGTTACGGGCTGGAAGCATTATCCACGTCCGCCCGTATTGGCGGACCCGGGTAGCCCGCTGGACTCGGATAGCCCGTTGAACCCATAAGTATTCTAGCAACTCAGGCTAGTAATTACAAAAGGTATAAAATTATAATTATTTGTTAAGACTTAATTGTATATTAGTATTTGACCCATTTTAATATTTAATTCGTGATCTGTTCAAGTCTAGCAAGCCGAGCTTCATTCTAAAATTTGTATTGGGCAACAAGGGAGGATTATTAGTTTTCTTAAAAAAAAATTGAAAGATAAATATCAATCCAGGAAAGAAACAATACAACAAGTAGATTTAAGAGATTATTACAGGAAAGAAACAATATAGAAAATATATAAATATCAATCCACAAATCCATTAAAGCTAAACAAAGCCAAAAAAAATAACCTACAAAGAGATTTTTTTATATAATAAAGGAAAGAAGAAAACTACTAAATTTGAAAAAGGATTCAATGTTTAGAAACAAAGGTGGTTGGAGGACGATTGACGGGAATATGGCTCCAACTGGTTGGGTACTGGGATGTGATGATAGGCGACCGAGTGAAAAAATGGGGAGAGATAGAGTTTCGTCGTTTGGGATTCTGAGAAAAATAAAGAGCTAGGGTTAGAAAAGTGAAAGAGGCAACGGTATAAATTCATAGCTTTAATTGGGTCGTCTATTATATTTGGGCCTGGATCATTCACGCATGTATCATAGGTGGGTAATAAATTTAAAATTTAAATATATTTTCCAGAATATATATATATATATATATATGGGCCGGGCTTATCGGCCCTATAGGGCTAAACTCCTAGTCCACATCCGGTCTAACGGGTATCCGGGCCGGGCTTTAACAGCCCTTTAGGGCTGACAATTTTGTCCATATCCTCCTATTTTCGTGGGCGGGCGGGCCGGGCCGGGCAGGTCGGTCCGCTTTTGCCCAGGTCTACTCCTGGGTTATTATTGAGGGACAACACAAGCAAAAAAAATGAAATTTACAAAGCAAGTAAAACAAATACATAGGATAAACAAGTGAAGGATGATGACTAGATGAAATTAATAAAGTGTAAACAAAGTTTCACTATGTTTCAGGAAGTGGGATATGACAAGAATCGAGATATTTAATAATGTATCAGCTATTAATGACCTGAGTTTGTGCTATTAATGACCTGCTTTTGGTTTGCTTAGACAAATGTAACGACCTGCTTTTGACTGTATTAAGCAAACTATTTACAATCTACTTAATGTGAGATATACACGAAATAGGGGCAAGTTTGAGCAAAATATCTATCAAGGGCGGTTGATGAATCTAGCAATCCCACCACTCTTTGTCGGATCAACCTGCAAAAATGAAAGCATTACCCAGCATTAGAAATTAATTAATCAAAAGATTTAATGAAGTATCATGACATATCAAACTATGAAATGAGACATGGTGATTTTTAAACTAAGATAACACTTGAGCACAGTCAAAATTTACACATTTGAAGCTGTTAAAATCTTACAATAAAAAAAATTCTAAATAGGCTCATCGACATCGAACACACAACAAGCATAACTATACAACAACAGATGGATGAATAAGCAAACCATGAGTAAAAATGGCTACAACTTGATTTATAAACTGATGTACGATTTATATACGCGTGGGTGATAGCTATTAGGTGTCTTATCTTGTTTGATTGAGCAATGTTCATATATAACACAACATTTATCTCAATCAAACCCACTTAGTATTTCCTTTGGTTATAAACTATTTATGGAATTTATATATCAATTGCGAAAATCATGGTGATGTATGAATAATACCATTCCTATATGGAAATCAGGTGATACCAATGCATTCGTAACGACCTACCAAAAAGCGCAAAGCGGCATCAAGTAATTACGGAACCAATGACTCTAGAATGAGTCAATGACTCTAGAATCAGAACCTCAACTAATCGTAACTACTTAAAGCATCAACCTTGTGTACAGAAATCAAAACAGACACAAATACAGCATAGCAAAAACTAACAGAGAAAGCAATCAAGTAAAACAACAACTGCATTAGTACTTCCTTCACATGAACATAGTGTACAGAAATCGAACACTACAACTGAGAAACAACTAGTCACTATAACTGAAGAACAGAGAAGAAGCTTAATCATGACATCAACTTCCATTTCAGCACAATTAGTTATAGAATTGAAGGCATCATCAGTTTATACAACATAGCAAAATTGAACAGAGAAAGCAATCAAGCAAAACAATACTCTCTTAAGCTGATCATTCTCACCGAGAGGATTGATCTCTTCACCAATCAAACCAGCTATGCAAACAATTCAAGCTATGCAAGTCATGATCCTCAACATGCCAAACAAACCAGCTAAACATCATGGCTACATACACCATTGGAGAAGTAACCCCAGGTATTTCCTCCCTCATAAACCTCAACAAAGACAAATTCGACCTCGCAATTCCTCTCATATTCCAACCCGTATGTATCCCCAACATTCGCCTTTCAGAAGAGGGTTTCGATTTCGAGAGGCGAAACCGAAAGCCGCCTTCTTTGCCTTGCTTTTCATGAAGTAATTCCGCTCGAAACCCTTGGATTTGGCCTCGAATTGCTGGAGGGTGTAGTGCTCGCCGCTCTGCCACACCGGTTTCTGGACGGGGCGTTGCTTCCTGGGGCAAAATCCGACTTGCTGCTGACGGGTGGTGAATGTGGGAGCAGATTTGGGGGAAATCGGAAGAAAAAACCACAGAAGAAAGGACCAAAATTGGACTCCCAAACGACTAATTAGCGCTGGAACAAGGGTTTGGAGCAAGATCCATAAAGCTCCATTGCAGGGGAGGGAAGAGGAGAGACAGAAACATAGAAGAGAGGAGAGGAGAGGAGGAGGAACGAGAGAGACATGAAAGAGCTGAACAGGATTTTGGGGCTTTCTAATTTTGTTGCGAAATTGCCATGTGTGTAACATTCGTGCATCTAATTTCCCGATGTTTTGGGTCAATTGCAACAAATTGAACGTACTAACCCCGTTTCCGAACCGGAAGACGAGATCGAAGTTGAAGAGCTGATCGAGCTCACTTTCATGGCGCTGCTTCATGTAAGTGACGGAAAAGGAAGCAGGAGGAAAGCAGAGGAAACATAATATAATTTAATTGTCTTTTTTTTTTAAATTTCTGTACTTTAATAAGATTGAGTAATAATAATAATTAAATAAAATGACATGTGGATAGATATGATTGGCGGAGAAGGCTTTGTAGCAGCTTATGCTAGTACAGCCTAGAGATGATCCGAACTATTGTAAAGTATTTCCGGTTTTCAACTAACCATCCAAGTATAACTATTAATTTTTAACCACCCGTAAAATAGTCTCTGTTATTTTTATATCACCTATAGTTAGTTATCCCGTTAAAAAGTATGAAAATTCGAAAATGTCCTTATCTTTTATCTACTACACGATGATACTTTGTAAATTGATTGCCTATTAGATTCCCCCAAATACTCTCATTCATCCTCTCAAATTGACATTGTTAGAATCGAATATTTGGGGCGGTGGGAGATTGAGTGTTTGGAGTTAAAGGTGTTCGTTCGTTTCTGATGCTAGAACCGAAGAATTGGGTTCGTTTCTAAGGTGTCGATTGACAAGTGGGTAATAGTGAATAATTGGGTTTGTTTCTAGGTTTCGATCTACAAATGCGATTAAGTGTTGAAGGTTTCGATCGACGTGTTTCTTCGTTGCATTAAGTGAGTATGAAACTGGTGCCATATCTCCTGGTTGAGCTTTATCAACACATTATCTATGGTAAGTGACAATTTTCTTGCTCTCTTTATCTCTGTAATTTTGTTTTCGATTGACACACTATAGGTTCTAGATAGGTTACTTGATAAGATTCGAGTAATTGGTGTTATATGGACACGGGATTGGCTTTGTTTATGCATTTTCATGTTCATTAGAAGGTAGGACCACATTGAATGATGTGTACAGACTCTCTTTTAAATGTAAGTTGGTGTGTGCTGGTATTTATTGCAAAAAATAGTGTAAAGATTCTCTTATGTATATGAATTTACTGAATTGCCCTTTTTCATGCAATACTATAGTCTATAGACATCGATGATAGCATTTAGATTCATGTATCAAGGCAAGCTTTACATCTCCTAGATTGGCACTTTATGCTATAGAAAGGGAAAAGTGCACTAGTACAAAGATGTTGATCTAGACATGGTTTCCACGGTTGTAATAGATAATTTGCTAAAAGAAGAAATTAGGTTGATTGGTTTGAAGGAGATGTGGCACTCAAGATCTGGAATGACACTTGAAGATGGGATGCCGTTCATTGCTCGGGACATTGATGGCATAAACATGGAGAATGTAGTTGGTATGGATAGGTTAGTCCACTTGTATATTGTCCAAGGTGATGAGCCCAGTCCAAAAGATTTGAGAAAGAAAGACCCGAGCCATCTCAGCCCACTTCAAAACCATACCACAAAATACCTCATCTGATACACCACTTCATGGGAAGAGCAATACCCAACCCTAGTCATTCATACCAACCTAGATTTAAAAGATGGTTCATAAAGTGATGATGAAGATGAAGTTGTCATAGGAGGAGAAAGCTCATCAGATGATGATGAAGATGACTTCACATAAACTGAGGATGAAGATGATGACTTGTTTGAGTCAAACGTAGATGCTTCTGTGGATGATTTTGGGGATACAACCACACTGTTCGAACCAACTGGTGATGATGTTATATTAGATGAGGAGAAGGCTATTGAAGATTCTGAAGGTTTCAAGAGTTTGAGTGATTCAAATGAGCCTAGCCATGCAACATATTCATAATTTGACCCTTTAGTTGACTTTAAGAAAAGAATTCAATTAAAAAATGAAATGATATTTGGTTCAAATGAGATATTTAGAAGGGCTCTTTAGCAATATTTCATAGAGAATGGGGGTGACTATTATTATTTGCATAATGATAAGAAAAGGGTTTCAACTTATTATAAGCTTAAGTGCAATTGTGGTATGATACATGTTAGGAAAAGGTGTACGTGTGTGTAAAAAAGTTCTATGTGGGTTTAAAGCAATAGTCAGAAAGTTGGGGTCAAATGGAATTGTTATACGTTCACGTGTCTAGTGTTGTTATGGCAGTTAGCCTCTTCGTATGTGGCTTTGTAAGTTAACGAACAGATGGCATTGTTTTCATATTTTGTAATGAGAATTATGTTTTAATTTCTAGCTTATCTAAGTATTCTCTTCACTCGAGTGTTATGAAAAAAGTTGCAAATATGAAGACCGATTGTCAAGTTATCTAGTCAAATTCAATACTCGAACTAGGACAAATTCAGTACTTGAATATTACAACATTCAACAACATAGCAGTTGTAATCAGGGACGGACGCAGGATTTTAAATTAGGGCGGGCTAATTATCGCCAAATTTTTCTAGGTGGGCTAAATTGCCCTAATTTAACTAATTTACTACTAAATTTATCTCCTTTTTTTTTTTACTAAATCTACCCTATTTTTTTAGGGTGGGCTGAGACCTATGTCCGTCCATGGTTGTAATGAAACAAAGTATGAGAACAATTTTTTTTTTTATCATGTGCCTTGAAATTCATCAGCATAGTCTCCAAGTCCAATTTATATGATTTCTTCTCCATCTTCAACCTATCAATTGACGATTTTAAAGCAACAAGTTCATGCCTCAATTTCTCTAATTGAGCCTGATGCAAAGCCAATTATTGATGCAGTTTCATGTTGTGCTCTTCAACCTTCTCTTTAGCCTTGATGAGGTTATTGGTGACCACAAATAATCTTTTATTATATTATTCATCTACCCACATGAAAAATTTGCATTTCAAATTCGTTGCATATTATGAACATCCATAAAATATTCTCCTCCAATTTATCTATGTATGTGCAGTTGAATGTCTAACTTTGTAACCACAATAGCACATCCAAGGTTCGGAATTGCAACCCGTAGAACACGATCTAGACATTTTCAACCTGTATATATCCAAATTCTCACATTACAGTTTGCAATATCAACTTGCACGAACTAATGGAAAAAAATCTATTTCACTTAACAAAATAATTGGATGAACTTACCCAGAATTTAGCTACGATGGGACTTTAAGAGCATGAAACACGATTAGGAAGCACCAAATCGAGGGGATTGAGCATGAAATTGGCCAAATTGAGACAATGAACCGAATTGGGGATGAACACTTAGGGTTTCAATCTTGAATATATGCGATAGTATATACGCAGTGCACTCGTGTAAGGTATTAGTCGATGGAAACCGGCTATGGGCAGTCAACAAGTAATCTCAAAGTCTAAAATGTATTATAAGGGTGGTTTTTACACTTTTTTAACGGGACAACTAACGATAGGTGGTATAGAGATAACAGAGGAATTTTATGGGTGGTTAAAAATCAATAGTTAAAAATCGGATTTGTAAATCACCCTTGAAAGATATTATGTTAGCCAAATGCCAATCACAACACTGTTTCGTCAAAAAAAATCCGTGAAAACCATGACATTACCCCTTTGTCCTGCATTAAAAATTGAAATATGAAAATTGTTCTCTTATTTCTTCTATCCTCCCATTGTCTTCTTACTCAAGTATTACCCTGTCACATTATCACTACTATGACTAAAATTATGCTCAACGATTTATGTACAACCTTAACTAGAAACTCAATGTCATATATATTTTTAACTAGCAATAGAGGTACTAAGAGATTACATAAAATCACCACGCGCATATTTAACGTTAATGAAAAGGAGCCAAATAAAGGATCTTATGCTCTAACTCTATTCCTTCATATATCTTTATCATGGACATATCCACATTGAATAACAACATGGCTGGTGAGATCTTGTCTCATCACTTCCTCCTAACACTTTTTTCGGCCTACTACCCCTTTCTTTGCAAAAATCTCCAAAAACTAACTTTTCACATTTACGCACTAGTGTATCGACCCTTCTCCTTATCACATGACTCAACCATCGTAGATGTACTTCACACATCTTGTTTACTATACTTGCCACTCCAACTTTGTCTCTAATAACCTCATTTTTTTACCATCACGTCTAATCTCACGTTTCCACAAATTCAATGTACATACTCATCTCAGCCGCCATAATCTTCTATTTTACAACCTTCATGCATGACCGGCCAACACGTTGGCCCATACATCAAAGTGGGCCTAATTACCCCTCTATAAATTTGGGCTTGGGTTTGAGCGATACTTTTTTATAGTATAAAAATCCCAAACACCTCTTCCATTTTTGCCACCCCGACTAATTAGAGGTTTAGCATTTGTGTCTATGCCCCCGTTACTCTACAAGTAGGACCTAAAGTACTCGAAATGCTCCTTAACCAAGACACACTTCCATGTCATCCACACGTCCATCTTCCTCCCCGGATTTGAAATCTACATACTCCATCTTTAACTTGCTCAACCTAAAACCATCTATTTTCAACTTATTCCACCTCTTTAACTTATTGCTAATACCAACCTTTTTCTCACTAATCAACACTTACATGCAAGACATCCAGCACCATATAAAGGAAAGGGCTTAAAGCCTTGATGTAAAACTACTCCCACATAAAAAAAACTCTATATGTCAAGGCAGCATCATTCATCTTAAAAAATTTATATAATTAAGCTTAATGTTAAGTTTCTAGTAATTACAAAAAAGTTATGTATTTCGACTAAAAAAGCAAAAAAAAAGTTATGTATACCTTTAATCAAATGGACTAAATTAAGAGAATAGCCATGAACAATTTTTATAACAATAATATCAACATATATCGTTGAACTATTTTATATAGACATATTTTTAACCTTTCTTTCTTCATAAAATTCGAGTCATATTGTTATTTGATTATTCAATACAATCATTTTCATGACATTTTTCCCGCGCATATGCCATATTTAAAAATTTCCCGCTCAATTATGAAATCATAATACACAATATAATTTAATTACGTGTATTATTATTATTTTTTAACATTCTCATTCTATAATCAAATTCATTTTGAAATGCCCCAAGTTCAAAAAAAGCACAAGGTAAAATCCCAGCCTTCCCAGGCGGCAGGCGCTCCAAGGTAGCCAAACAAAGAAAGAATTCAATTTTCAAACCAAAAAATTGGGAAAAAGGAAAATAGAAAATAAAAAACTGGTCGTACGAGTATATAATAATCTTTCTTCTCACTTCCACTATTCGTACTCCTCTTTTCATCCTTCCGAGTTTCGCCTAGCGAGCGAGCGAGATAACTCGGTCTCCAAGAACACTCCCCGACGAGAACTGAACTAAAAGCCCTAGATTTTCTACGGAATCAGGTCTTCTGTGCAGAGCTCTAGATTCTCCAATGCTTTTTTCCTTGATCTCGCTCTTGAATCCCTAATTCCGCGGTGTGCTTCAGAAATTAATGTTAAATCTGGACAGCTGAAGTGAAAATTAGGGTTTTGGTTCGAGTGTGTGTGTGAGAGAGCACTAGACGACAGGTATTGGCATAAAGATAGGGGGGATGGATGGGAGGAGGATTTCGGCGAGTCCTCGGCCGTGCAGTGTTCGGCGAGTGGTGGCGAAGAGGAGGCCGCGGGAGATCGATGGGTTCGTCAATAGCGTAAGGAAGCTGCAGCGAAGAGAGATTTGCTCTAAACGGGACCGTGCTTTCAGTATGAGCAACGCTCAGGAGCGATTTCGGAACATTTGTCTGCAGGTTTAGGGTTTTCTCTTACTGTTCTTTTCCCCTAAAATTTTGTGTTTTGGTGATTTGTTCCTTACTTTTATCACAAATTAGGGTTTATTGGAAATATATGTTTTTGTTTAAAGGTGTTTTTTTTGGTAATGCTGATGCTGACAGTAAATTTCCTTTTGAAAGGGTGAATGTGTTTATTAGTTGGTTTGTTTTGTGGTCAACATACCTAATAAGTGAGGATTTGAATAGTCCTAAATTTGAGATGATGTGAAGTGAGGAAGGTGGAGTTGAAAGGGTTGGTTTTAACAGTTTTTGGAGCTCCTTGGATTTTATTGAACGGGTAAATCAACTAGGGTTTGCTGGGTTGGGAAACTAGTATATCAAGACTGTAGCTATCAAGACATGTGTTTGGTGAAGAATTTTTTTTAAAGTCTTCTCATGAGTGGTTTGATTATTGAGATTTTGGTACAGATATGCAGTTGGAAGTTTGTTTCCCTATTGTTGAACTTGCAAAAGTGTATATTTTGTGCATACTGAGCAGTTGTGCCATGTGAAATTATTTTGCTTCAGCAATGGTTGAATTGTCTTTTGTCGATCTGGTTTAGTTGGATGGTAGACTTCGTTGAGATTGACATTAGTTGATCACCAGTTCAGGTAGAAGCTAGACTTCTTTAGATTGTGGAAAGGCTGCATAACATATTGAGTTATTTTTTTGACTTTTAATGTTTTGAACTTAGACTTGGAGGATGTTGAATACTTGAATGTGATGAGAATAGGAATAAGACATCGAGGCTTAATGTGACATTGAAGCTGAGAATGAAGTAAATTTCTGTTAACCTACTAGAATTCATAATTTAAAAATATTCAAAATGTTTTAAGACTCCCATGGTATCTTGCCAAATCTGTCTATCCATTTTTAACCCATCTTGATCATTGTAATGCATAGTTAGTCTAGATAGAGGTGTGCTTTGTTTGTGGAACCATTTAATAGGCATGGAAAAGGAGGAATATTTTTCAACCAATGACTTGGCAAAGAACTATATTCTCTCATTGTTACCCAAAAGTAATAATAACAATTAGAAAAGAAATCTAATATTGAAGGTGCTTCTTGTTGCTAGGATCTTGCGTGTATACACTCTTTAATGTCAATCCTCAAAACACTAGTTGCATAAGTTCTGATAGGTTTTAATGTGTCATAAGACTGTAAATGATCAGAGTGAGTGTAAGCGTGCTAATCAGTTGAGCATAGGGCTGTAACTTAACATAAATTGGTTGCCATGAGTTATCATGGTGCGGAGTTGCCAAGCTTGAATGTCTGTATTTAGCTTAACAAGTCTGTTGTACAACCGAGGCATCCTAATAGTGAGACCCCAGGGATGTTTTTGGGCTTACTTTCATTGTTTTGCTTTATAGTTTCACTAAGTCTTTGATGAATCAATATGATTTGGAAGTAGGATTTAGTTATTGCTATTTGCTAGGTTAATTAAATATTTTTGTCATAGTGTGCTTTCCTTGCAACTTGATATGTGTTTTTAAAGATTCTGACTGGAACTGGAGTACACGTTCTGATTCTTTTTCTTTTAGTTCACTATATTGTTCACATTACATAATAGTATGGAAGATGCTATCCATTTTTGCAGCAATAACACAACTATAATCATCATCATCTTTTGTTGGTTAGCTTTGAACCCAGGTTGATTATGGATCTTTTGTCATTAAATTCTAACAATTGGGAGCTCTGCAAGCCATCTCAATCAATGGGCTTGTTATGTTGATTGTTTGGATTAGCCAAATGTAGTATTGTTATCATTTTTCTTTCTTCTGTGTTACTACCCTCTTCTCGTTCTCTCCTTATTCCTGTTAACTCCTTATCTACCATTGAAATGACTTCTTGTTGTCTCAGGAAGAGTATGATACACATGATCCAAAAGGACATTGCTTCACGGCATTGCCATTTTTGAGTAAGAGATCTAAGATTATTGAGATAGTGGCTGCTCATGACATCGTTTTTGCCCTTGCTCAGTCTGGTATCTGTGCAGCATTCAGTCGAGGTCAGTACTTCATCTTGTCTCTATTTCTTGAAGTGTGTCACAGTTGCTGTTTTAGCTGCTTCTTTGATTCCAAAGAAGGATGGCTAATGGAAATATCTTTTGTTGCAGAGACAAACGATAGAGTGTGCTTTTTGAATGTCTGTCAAGATGAAGTGATACGTAGCTTGTTCTACAACAAAAACAATGATTCCCTTATCACCGTTTCAGTTTATGCTTCTGACAATTTTAGTTCATTAAAATGCAGATCAACAAGGATAGAGTACGTTATTCTTGCCTTAACTTTGTTTTATTTTTATAAAGAAAAACCTAATGATGAAGATCGACAAGTGAAGAGAGGCAAACCTGATGCTGGTTTTGATTTCTGTGTGTATTATTTTGGTTCTTGAAACATTCAGGTACATAAAGAGAGGCAAACCTGATGCTGGTTTTGCACTTTTTGAGTCTGAGTCACTTAAATGGCCAGGATTTGTAGAGTTTGATGATGTAAATGGGAAGGTACTCACATATTCTGCACAGGACAGGTAATTTTAGTTGTTCATATGGTCTTCTTAAGCTGTTAACATGATTCTTGTTTTTATAGCAATGACATTTTTGGTTCAAATTTCTCAGTGTATACAAGGTGTTTGATTTGAAGAACTACACAATGCTTTACTCCATATCTGACAAAAATGTTCAAGAGATCAAAATCAGGTATTGCTTTTGAGCCTTTGTGTTTTATATCTTCTGTCATTATTTTTGTTAATCAGATCCTTTTTTTTAAAAAAAAAGGTACGTCTGCATGGTAAATATCTTTTATGTAAAATAGTGAAGTGATTTAGTAGATACGTAATGATGAAGCATCATGCTTATAATCCCAGTTGGTTAGATGCTTGTTGTCATGTGTCTGGTACTATGAGCATTTGTGGTATCATTTGTGCAGAACATTATACTTTATGTATTGACTTCTAGTTGCTCAACTATTTTAGGCTGGAGTTGGCTTGGTATTATAGGATTGTGTTTTATGCTCTTTCATATTTATGAGAAATTTAATGTTTAGGCTCGTGGAGAATTTTTTGGCAGCATTGTAGGTTTAGAAATGCCAAGCATCCGAGTTATTTATTTTCATTTCCGCTCTTCACTTCTTAATTCAATTAACTGTTCAAATTTGCTTTTACAATGCATATTACTCTTTTGATTTCTTGTATGGTCTTGCATTAAATCTTACTAAAATTTCCTTGTTCTTGGAACAGCCCAGGTATTATGTTACTGATATTCAATAAAGGAGCTAGCTATGTTCCTTTAAAAATCCTTTCTATAGAGGATGGCACAGTTCTTAAATCATTCCATCATCTCATTCACCGGAATAAAAAGGTGGACTTCATCGAACAGTTCAATGAAAAGCTCCTTGTAAAGCAGGAGAATGAAAATCTTCAGATTCTCGATGTAAGGATGTCTTTCCTAGTTGGAAGTACTACGTGTTTAAAAAATTTCCATCCTTTGAAGGCACAATTTGCTTGACCTTATTCTTCTGTTATATGTGCAGGTTCGTAATTCTGATATGAAGGAAGTGAGCAGAACGGAATTCATGACGCCATCCGCGTTTATCTTTCTGTATGAGAATCAATTGTTTTTGACTTTTAGAAACCGGACTGTGGCTGTATGGAATTTCCGTGGGGAACTTGTTACTTCTTTTGAGGATCATCTGCTGTGGCATTCTGATTGCAACACTAACAACATATACATCACAAGTGACCAAGATCTTATAATTTCATACTGTAAAGCAGATCCAGATGATCCATTGTCCGAAGGAACGGGTAAGTTCTAGTTATTTTCTGTTTTATATCTATCTGAATATCATTTATAGATAATAATTTCTCATTTGATCCCAAACAAAAAAGATGAAAATTTCTCATTCTATCTAGTCCTTGACTCCTTTCATTTTCTGTTTGCCTCTTGTGAAGAATGCCATGGTATGGCATCCCATTAAACCTGACGCGGCCTCATTTTGTGTCTTTGAGTCTCTGTTCCTAGTTGAAAAAATTGCAATAATAACGCTTGATTGGATGATGTTGCTAGTGTTGGGGTGCTTTTCATTGGACATAATCAAAACAGAGAGGCAAAATGCATTAGCCCGTGTTTAGATGCATACAGCATGTAGTATAAGACATTTATTATGCATTATAATGCCTACGGTAGGAATGGGTGTTTGGATGCCTAGGGTTAATTTAACTTTTTTTAGGGTTAATTTATTTCCTTTTAAGATTTTAGAACCTCTATGCCCTTGAGTTCTTTATACTGCATGACCTCTAAACAAAGTGTTTTTGTAATTTACATGAAAAATGCATCGTGTTCTTCTAACAGTAATTTGCTATTGAAATGCAGCTGGCTCTATCAATGTAAGCAACATCTTGACTGGAAAATGCCTAGCGAAGATTAGAGCTGAAAACGGCTCTTCTGACAAAGCCGATGATATCAGCAGCACTAGTAGTCCTCCTCCTAGCAGTGGCAAGAGGAAGAACCCAAAGAAGCGGTCGCTTGCATCAAGGATGAGGAGCACAGTTCAAGAAGCTCTAGAGGATATCACAGCCCTCTTTTATGACGAAGAAAGGAACGAGATTTACACCGGTAATCGACAAGGTCTTGTTCATGTATGGTCCAACTGAGAGTTGTATCGTTATATAGCAATCTCATCTGATCTAGCAGTATATTGTTGCCCTTTTAAGAATTGGGTTTGTCAGTTTGTGTGTCATTTTAAGAGGCGTGTGTCTCCCCTGAGTTTGTGCCATTAGTTTGTTGTATCTTTTTACACTTCTGATGCTGCTGGGTATTTTGTGAATTCAAGAGCTCTTGCAAATGCTTTTAAGTGTATGTTCTTATGGATGCAGTTTCTCTATTTGTTGGGTCTTCTGATTTGAAGCCTTGTTTTTTAAAGAATAGTGCATTTGTTTGGAGATGGATTGGTCAGTGATCAATCATAGGTTGGGTACAAATATTTTATTCTAGGTTTGTTGGTGCCTTGGTGGTTTTAGTTTGTGGTATTTCGTGGGGATGCTTTTGTTTGAAAAGTAACGAATTGAGTGTTTTATTTGTTATTTTTTAATCGAACAATCTAATGAAATTAAAATTTGTTTTTGTTGTAAATTATCTTTGGCTATAAAGGTTTTGCTCCTCATTATGTTAAGCTTCTACAGTTCTACCACATTATGTTACGCTTAAACGATGATCATTTAAATGACGAGTAGTTAAAGTATTTGGACTAAACCATACTTATTTCACTTCAATGACATGTAGGGTGCGTTCGGGTAAACTTTGCTGATAAGTTACTTATAAGTTTTTTGTGCTGATAAGTTACTTAAAGTGGATTGTGCTGATAAGTAAAAAGTTATTTCTGATGCTGATAAGTAAAAACTTATTTCTGCTGTAAACAAGTGGTGTTCAGTTGGAGGGTTTGCTGATAAGTAAAAAGTTATTTCTGATGCTGATAAGTAAAAACTTATTTCTGCTGTAAGTAAGTGGTGTTCGGTTGGAGGGTTTGCTGATTTTTAAAAGGAGAATAAGAAATTGTCCAAATTACCCTTAATAGAAATATAACAAATTCAATTTTTATATGAACTTGGGCTATATGAAAGAATTTGGGCCTGTATAAACTTGGGCCTTTGGTGAAATTCTTTGTTCGGATTCTCTCCCCGATTCTTCTTCTTCCTAGGGATGTTTATCAAAAAATTGACGAGATAGAGAAGGCAAGTGTCGACGGTGTAGATTTCTTTCTCCCGAGTCCTAAGTCCGTCCTGATTCTTTCTCCCGAGTCCGTCGTCGTCGTTCCGTCCAGTCCGTCGTTCCGTCCATTCCGCCGACGGTGAAGAGTTCAGTCTCCCGAGTTTGTCGTTCCGTCTGTCGTTCCGTCCAGTCCGTCGTTCCCTCCATTCCGCCGACGGTGAAGAATTCAGTCTCCCGAGTTCGTCGTTCCGTCTGTCATGTGGTCCTGTAGTGAATAATTTTTTTTTATCTTTCTCAATTGAGAAATATAAACTACAACCTAAAGATATTTGGAAAAAATTCAATTGAGAAGTGGGACAAGTTTAATGGTTGGAAAAAAAATTCAATTGAATGAAGGAGTTAAATGAAGATTGACAAAGGTAGAGAAGATATGGAGGTGGTGAAGATGGAAATGTCAATGGTGGGAGAAAGAAGGAAGAGAGATATTAGGGGTAGAAGAAGGGTATTGGGGAGTGGAAAAAGTAGATGTGGGCCCCATGTGCTTACACTTTTGGGGGATAAGCATGCTTAAATCGATAAGCATGAGGGTGTTGGTTATTTTTTTAGTTATAAACATGTGCTTACGCGTTGCTTAAAATATGCGAGAATTGTGTGTTCGGCAATGCTTATGTGCTTATTTCTGCATATAAGCACTACCAAACGCACCCGTAGGTGTGTTTTACATTACAAAGTTTGGCCCAAAGGCCCCAAACATTGTCTACGCATTTCGCAAACAAAATACACGGGCTAAACAGAACACAAATTTAGACTAAATATAAGTCGGGGTCGACTACAATGAACTTCACAATACATAATTGTCAGAATGTCAGTAGAGGACGGTGAACTAATATTGTCAAGCATCACTTTGTATTTGATTGAAAACACCAGTCGCCAACAACAATGCAAATCAAGTGTGCAGCTATTTAGCTTGAAGAATCATGTTGTCCTTTTTATTTATTATTGATGCAAAGTTCTGTGAATCTTGGTTACAAAGTAAACTGAAACTTAATTGAGAAAAGCCCAACTGAGTTCTTGGATGATTTTTCCCAAGGCAACAAAAGAAGTTCTCATGAACATCAGTTGAGCATAGCCAGTGATAATTGAAAGATCATTGCAGTTCTTGCTGCAGGGAAAAAAAACTAAATTATTGTCTGACAAAAGATATTGCATGAGAAGGATAAGCATTGTTGCACAAAATGAAAACTCCAGTAATAATAAAAAAAGAATGAAACAAATACCAAAAGGTCATGTAAAAGGATGATGTAACAATTAGTTGTACCAGACTGCCAGTTCTTACTTTAGATGAAAGTATTAGAATTCTTGATGTTTTAAATCAAAAACTAGATCCAAACACCAATATTGATTGCTAGGACTGTGCATTTGATAGAAGAACGGAATTTCTAATGATTTTCACAAGTTTAGGGACTAATAGTAGAGCACCATAAAGGGTCGAGGTTTTGGAAATAATCATGAAACACCCCTAAAGATTAGAGACACAAGTAGAGAATTTTAATTTTTAAGTCATGTATAACTGAGTGTAGAAGAAACGACATGCCAAGTTTAGGACACATAATTTTGCAAGACATACATATATTCCATACCATTGGCAAACATTATTTCAGGTGGGATTATTATCATTAAGGGCTTGTTTGGCATTACACATTATAATGGCATAAAATCACTTTATAATTACAAATGTCATTATGGAGTTGGTATGCCCAACAAAGCAAATATGTCAGATACAGATATATTATATAAATTTTTACTAGAGCAAAATATTATTAGAGTTGGATAAAATCTTAGAAAAAGCATTAGCTCGAAATCCTCTAGTTCTTTCAATTGTTGCTCTTGTCGAAGCTTAAGATGTTGGCTTTGAAGCTTATTAGTTTAGTTTTAAAGAAGAAATGGACATATTGCCAGACTGCATTGTAGGAACAGAAGAACCTTACACATTTACTAATTGCAAGTGAGAATTTACCTCATTTTCATGTGACTTGTTTTGAGGAATCTGAAAGTGAGGCTGTTTGTCCTTGCAGCAATGGAGGACCAAGCTTTCTACCATGCCTATGAACGTTTAAAATACTCAGTATTTGCTTCTTGAGTGATCCCAGTTTGTCCTCGTGAAAATGGTGTGCATTGCTTTCGGAAATTTGCAAGCAATGTAAAATACGTTCTATCATATTCTTATAGAGCTTAAGTTTCTCAAGCACATCTGACTTGGCTTGCTGAGAAATGGGATCATAACTCTCTGGCCTGGCTTGCTGAGAAAGCGACTCAAGCTGTAAAAATGGAAGTCTAATCAGATTATTAACTAGAATCAAACGTTTAAAGCCTCTTTATCTTCAAACTTATGTGGCCTCAGAATTTTATAGCGAAAGCTTGTATTACTGCCTTGTATCATTTTATTTTATATCCTCCTACCGGTGCTCGGTTCCATGCCAAGCGTATGCTAATGAAAACATATAAACTGATGGCATACCTCTTGCACTTTTGAGCAAATCTTTTGATATATTTCATGAACTTCAGCAAAATACAAGTCCTTCAGCACTTTGATCTGTAAATCGGAAAATAACAAGACAGTTCGATGTTAACATTGAAAAATTGCAGAAAGTAACTACATAAGAGTGTATGATCATTAAAAAGCTGTAAATCATTTTCAACATGTCACAATTGTTAGCTTAGGCTTGACAAATGACAACTGACACACATTTCTTTACAAAATGCAGCACTTGTCACATTTTCATTTGAAATTTCTCTTAACAAATTTGATCAAGGTAATCTCATCCCATCAAGCAACAGAGAAACAATAGCTTCTATAAGGGGAATTGTATCTATCACAATCCTTTTCTTTTCTCTGTAATTTTTTAAATTTAGCTCATCGATCCACAAGATTGAGAACAATAGATTTCCAAGAACAAGCTAATAAAGTTTATTTAACTTTCACATATTTTGCATCTAGCCATATGGCTTACATGGTCCTTTTCTTCTAAAAATGTGACAGGGGCTAATGACTAATTATGAAGAAAAAACAGTTTTCTATTTTCTTCCCGGAAAGCATTATTAGACATATTCGATGGATAACTTGTCTGTCTATATCATATTACTATAACCTACAAACATAGCACTGTTGTTTAGATCAAGTTGTGGCAAGCATCGCAAATTTTTAGTATTTATGTTAACCCATAGGGCTTACTAGATCAATGATAAAATGTTAAGCAGAATCAGTTCGTTCATATAAAATTTGTGATGTCATTACATAGGAGTTGAACAAGGATCCATATAAAACATTTAGCTGCGAAAAATATGATCAACAATTCAACATAAAATCCTTGGACAGAATGATGTTTTTCTCTCTTTTTTTCAGACAGTTTGAGGGTTTACCTGTTGT
This sequence comes from Fallopia convolvulus, assembly GCA_964016875.1. Lineage (NCBI taxonomy): Eukaryota > Viridiplantae > Streptophyta > Magnoliopsida > Caryophyllales > Polygonaceae > Fallopia > Fallopia convolvulus. The sequence goes on from OZ024725.1 coordinate 62,388,845, forward strand.
AGAACACTTAGACCCAGAGCATTTCCTTGTCCAGAATCCAAATTTGAACCAGGCTGTAATGAGTTGAAGTTCGGTTGGGAAGAGGTAACTCCAGAAAAAGAAGAACCAGACATATTGGCAGGCTGCATTGTAGGAACAAGAAAACCATGCACATTTACTGATTGCACTTGAGAATTCACCCCATTCTCATGTGACTGATCTTGAGGAATCTGCAAGTGAGGCTGTTGGTTCTGCTGCAAGGATTGCATATGAGATGGGAGAATTTGTCCTTGCTGGAATGGAGGACCAGGCTTTCTAAGCCTATGTGTATTTAAAATATTCAATATTTGCCTCTCTAGTGATGCCAATTTGTCCTTGTGAAAATGTTGTGCACTGCTTTTGGAATTTTGCAAGCAACGTAAGATACGTTCTAGCATATTCTTATAGAGCTTAAGTCTCTCAAACACATCTGAGTTGGCTTGCTGAGAAATGGGCTCATACTGTAAAAATGGAAATCCAATCAGACAATCATAACTGAGAATCAAACTTCTTTGTAATTATAAGTATATAGCTCTCTTTTTCTTCAAAATTATGAACCCTCAGAATATTAAAGCAAATCCTATTTACTATTGCCTTTTTTTCTGCTCCTAGAGCTCAATTCCACGCCAACAGAAATGCTAATGAACATATATAAACTATTTAGCATACCTGTTGCAATTTTGAACAAATCTTTTGATATATATCATGGATGTCTGCAAAGTACAAGTCCTTCATGACTTTGATCTATTACTCAGAAAATAACGCAGTGAATTAGTTCAATGCTAACGATGAAAAGTTGCAGAAAGGAAGTAACTAGAGAAGAGTGTATAATCATAAAAGAGATGTAAATCATTTTCAATATGTCACAACTGTTAGCTTAGGCTTGATGAACGACAATTCAACCATACTATGGAGCCTTATTTTGATCTACAACACTGTTTCCTTACAAAATGCAGCACTGGTCACATTCGCATTTATGCTCTTCCAAACATGTTCCCTCTTATCTTTCTTCCTATATAAAAACTCCTTTGAAATTTACCCCTAAATTCACCACAAGCCTCTTACAAAATTTGATCCTTTTATTCTCATCCTAGCAAGTAATATAGAAACAATAGCTTCTATAAGAAGAATAGTATTTATTGCATCCTTTTCTTTACTCCGTTCTTCTTCTTCTTAGTTTAGCTGATCAGTCCAGACAAGATTGAGAACAATAGATTTCTAAGGACAAGCTAGTCAAGTTACTTTATAACTTCTACATATTTTGCATCTAACTATATAGCTTATGCAGTCCTTTTTTTCTAAGAAAGTGACTAGGGCTAAGGATTATTTACAAAGAAAAAACCTTTCTTCCTTTTCCTTTCTCAAGGCATTACAACACAAATGTTCTCCTTTACACATAGTCTATGGATAGCTTGTCTGTCTATGTAACTATGTCGGACTACTAGAACCTAAAAAACATAACACTGTTGATTAAATTAAGTTGTGGCATACATGGCATATTAATTAGAATAACCCAAAGGGCTTACAATATGACTGACTAAAACAAAAAGATAAGAAGAATCATTTCTAAGTACATTTTAAATGTGTGTTTCATGACATAGGAATGAACAAGGCACCATATATAATCGAGGAAAATGTGTCCTTCTATCTAAATTTCAGCCCCCCCCCCCCCAAATTCTAACAGGGTTCATTAAATAATTAGTTATGCTCATATGCCACTGGAAAATATTGAAATAGAATTCTTCAATAAAGTGTAATAAGGGAACCTTTAAAATGTCATTAATATGTCAAGGTATTGTTGCCCTTTGGTGATACGTCGTGATAGTCCCATTCTTCTGATATCAATGTAATTTATGCACCATCAAGTTCCCAACACCACATGCTTTATATTTGAAAAAAATTATAATCCGACTAAGGGTGTGTTTGGCGTGGGCAAAATAGAGCATTTAGCTTATATGCTCTTTCACTCTGTTTGGACACGACCGAAATGGAGTTCAGGTTGTCCCTAAAATGGCAGCCGAAGGGACGCCTGAACTGTCTTCAGATGAAATACCAAATCTGGTCTAAACACTAGTTTGGCTAAACTCACCCTAAAAATGAGCCCAAATCTTATGCACCAGTGGCACTAAATATGTTCTAATTGCCAAGCACAAACTATTCAATGGTGTTCTCGAGAGGTTGGTCACAGTGTTGAGAACAAAATTTAAAGAAGATGCCTAAGCTAAAGACAATAGTGAGCCTATTCTTGGAACAAGGATACGGGAATGAATGGAATGTTCCAATAGCTTTACCATATTTGGTGAATGCAGTATGGGATTAGGTCACTTAAGGAATGAATTAAATAGAATATTTCCATATTTGTTTAGGTTTAATCCTATCTTCCTTATGACTATTTTTTTCTACTAAATGCATCAGACATCAGAAATTCTCTCATGGAAGTTTGCTTAGACCTATTGTTATTCAATTTATTTGTCTCGGTAAAACTATAGCTTCAAAGACCAAATGCAGACTAACTCTACAACAGTAGCATTGCAACATACTCCAAACATCATTAATGTTTTGATCTCAATCCAAGGACATGATAAATGTAACATACAGGGTTGTGCAAAAAGAATGAAAGTCAGTACAAAGATCAACTGCAGCAGATGTCACGCTACCAAGCATTCAAAATTTCATGATTCTGTTATGTGGAAAGCTTAGCAAATGGCAAAGCGTAAATTCAGTAGCATGCTTGTGTGCAAATATAACTTCTTCATACATGTTCCTGAGTAGATAAGATTCATTATGACATGAAGCTAAATTGACTAGATGCTTCAAAAATCAAAACAAGCACTTCTATCATGCATTGTAGCGCTTCCTCTTCTATAATGGAAGAGTAAATAGCTGGAAATTTACTTGTCAGCCAATGAACTTGCAGGAATACCTAGATCTTGGAAATTTATGCCCATGCCTGCAGAGTTGGATGGCATAGCATTCAGCATAGGGTCAGAAGGATCAGAGTTTGACTCCATTGTAAGCATTCTTAAGGAGATTCTCCTGAGATAATCAAACTGTAACAGGAATCAAATTATTTTCCATTTTTCATGACAAGTCAAGACAGAACTCATTTGGTTAACTACACCATCTGTGCATATAACATGAGTTCCACCTCCAGCAGAAAAGAAAGGAAAACTTTACAGGCTATTCAAAGGGTAAAATTAAAAGCATACCTGATCGGTAGCTGCATGGTAAGCATCTTCCTCAAATCTCGTAGCAAGTTTATTAAGAACTTGGACTCCTTCGTGACCAGATGAAGGAAGATGATGCCTCAACGTGTCCATTCTACAATCATAAGGATCACTTGAGATAGTACCAGGAAATACAACAGTAGTTGATAACCCCAGGTGCCACCTCCCAACATTCAAAAGGGATTAAGTAATTTACAATTATGATACCGATATAAATTGAAATATTCTCCATATTCAAGGATGAAAATGAACATTTTGGAAACCTCAAGATCTCACCATTAAAAGAAGATAGTTACAGTCTCAACATGAAAGCTATCCCATATTTATGCTAATATACATTTAGTTCTACATAGTTGTTATATACTTATATTACATTATTTTTTGAATGAATATTACATCCCTTAATTCTTTACCAAAAACGTCCCACTAAAAGAAACTAAGAGACCCTCACTGTCCTCCCCACCAACACAAGACACCTCTCAATTTCCCTCGATTTTATCCTCCTTCTCCGACCTCAAACATTGCAGTTCTCTTCTTCCCATCAACATTAATACCAGAAGCACAATCACCATCAATAAATACCTCTCTGACCAAAAAGCATGCCATAGCTATTGGGTATGTAAAATCATTGCCATTTTAATGGTTTCTTCTCAGCAAACAAGCGTCATCAAACCAATCTAATATAGCTTTATTATGAGCTAGACATAGCATAAAATTTTAGCTCTACTCATTTTTTTTGAAAATGTCTGACAAACCTGACCAGGTAATTCCATAAAGCAAACCATACCGTGGAGCAAATCCTTGTCCCAATCCAGCATCCAAAACAGAGATTTGAAACTATGCAATTTACATTGAACAGATGATTTAGTTCTAATTTCAAGGCCATAAAAACAATTCCAACGTGAGATGAGATATCACATCTTTGATTAGTCCAAACAAAATTCCTCACACAGTAGCAAGCCCGTGGAATCAGATTGATTTCCGTTTACATTGATCATACTTCCCCTGGCACTGTAAAAGGCATCTATGAATAATCCCAATTCACGAAGATATATTTTCCTCCTAAACGCCTTCGCTACATCAACCTATTGATCCGATTTTTCCAACACAAAGAGAATTATAATAACCGTTTTCCACATCTAAGATCAACGACCTAGAAAGCTACTGATCTTGTTCGAACAAAACCTCAGGATGCAAAACTTTGTAAACAAACACGCAATCTCTTACAATTTTGTTTGAATTTCATCACAAGAGCGTTACAAAAACAACCGAAAAGGAGAAAAAAAATCATCAAATAAATAACTCACATCTTATCGACAACCCTCGGTCTGGAATCAGCCTGAAGCTGTGATCGCCAATCCTCATTAACACCGTCCATGGGCGATTGCTCCGTCGGAGACGGTTGCCGCCAATTATTCGAATCCATAAAACTCAAACTGAATGCTAACTTCCGCTCGATTCAATGAACATACGAAGAGCCCTGGGATTTGAAATTGATCTCTCACAATTCTTTGATACTTCTGATGCTGGTATTTTGTGAATTCAAGTGCTCTTACGAGCTTTTATATGTACAAGACATTGCGCTAAACTCGAAATGCTTGGGATCGGTTATCATGCAACGAACCGTCGGTTCAGGTACCTAGAACGGGAGCCCAAATCATATAATTCCTGAACCGCCGGTTCTGGTTTGATTTGGTTCCGGTTTTGTTTCGGTTTGACTGTTCGTGTTTAAAAAAAATAATTAAAAAACATTAGACTAAATGATTACTTAAAAAAACAAATATTTATCTTATACATAAAAAAATAAAAAACTATGAATAGAACAATGCAAGATGAATTCAGCATCGACGTATTTCATATCATGATTCTAAGTACGAAATCTTTACTAAAAGCCCAAACAAGCTTTGTGGGGAATTTTCCGCAATGGGCGAAAGCCTGACAGAGCAATGCCGCAAGGAGGTAGAAGGCTTCGTGTTTCGTAGACCTGTACAAAGTCGGGTTCGGGCCGGATCCGGGCCGGGCTTTGAACAAAAATTATGCCCATTTGTCCGAGCGGGTTCGGGTCAAGCGGGTGATTCGGGCCGGCAAGGATGTCCAAGCCCGCCCGGACATCCGGACCCGGGTAGCCCGTGGGACCCGGATATAAATTCATAAATATTTTTTTTTTCATGTCCATTAAAAAATTAGAAAATCCTAGTATTATAATTACACGGTCTAACATTACTTGAAATTAAGATCGTATTTATGCTAGCTTTTTAGGTGACAAAGTGAAGGAACTATAATATCTAACTCTCTTTTGTACTACTTCTACAATCAATGACCCAAAGTATTCTCTACAAACATATCATTATTTATAAATATAAACATTTATTTTAAATATTTAATATATTCGGGTATCCGGACGGGTTATCCGGGATATTCGGTCAAAAATATTGTCTGTGTCCCGCCCATGAATTCGGGCGGGCCGGGCTTATTTACCCTTTCGGGTTAGAAATCTTGTCCAAGTCCGCCCATTTTTCCGGACGGACGGTACGGGTTGGACGGGTTTGCCCGACTTTGTTCAGGTCTAGTGCTTCGGAATAAAACAATTTGGTCAACCGGATCGGTTCACCTCTTCTATTTTTAATTAAAAAATAAATATTCGCCATTTTTTTGTACATAGTGCAAGACATAAACTTATCAATCAAAAATAAATATTTGGAACGAGGGACTCTTGGTGTTAAACTCGAATTCGTAAATTAACTAGTTGATAAAGCGTATGAATCCTTGCGTTAACTGACTCGACCTAGTGTATAAGACAGAGGCAAGATCGATGTAAACGGGATATGATATAGCATTATTTATCAAAATTCATCACATGGAATGGACGGTAGAAAACAAATCAGCAGCGAAAAAGTAAAGGGAAGGGTGATGTAAAATAAAATAAATTCACTATTTTTTTTTCTAAATATTACGCATTTACGCCATTGCAAATTTGCAATATGTTCTCGATCAGAAAACATATACTTAGTCGATATTCAAACATGAAATTAAGTATCTCGTGCAAGTCATCACCGCTTGGACAATTCTTACACACGTACATGTCGGTAATTCTACCATGCAATAGACCATCAAATATACACGAAGCTACTTACAAAGAGCGTCATTTTTTTTACCATCAAGAATCATTTTCTGGCATTCTTGGTTCTTGAGGCAACAAACGAAAGTTCCCATGTACATCAATTGGCAATCAAGCCATTCTCACAAGTACCATAGTTCTACTTACAAAGGGCATCATTTTTTTTTTACCATCAAGAATCATGTACAAACGAAAGTTCCCATTGACATCAATTGGCAATCAAGCAATTCTCCCAAGTACCATATTTTGAACTGAACGTACCTCCGCCTCTCAATTGAGCATACTCAGTGATAACCAAGCGAACGCAATCGTCCCATATCCTCGCTATCTCCCTTAGAGACATGGGTTGTGAGAGTGCCCTGAGAGAAATGCTGAATCTTGATTTTACCTTCACTGAAAGATCATCATACTCATTGCTGCAGCAGGTAAAAAAGAAAAAAGAAAAAATAAATCTCTATTGTCAAACAACAACAACACATACTGAACATACAGCTTCTTACCATAGATAAAAGGTAAGAAAATAGAAGTCTAAAGTAGAACAACATAAAACATTTATTTCTAGAGCAGTGCATTCAGCAGGACAAAAAATTTTCTAATGATTTTTCACAAGTTTAGGGGCTATAGTAAGAACAATATAAAGATTGAGGCATTGGAGACCATCATGAAGCACCCATAAGATACCTGAGTGATAAAGAACCAACCTGCCTAGATAGGACACATATACATGTGGTAACATTTTTGGCAGGAATTTTCTCAGGTGGGATGATTATCATCAAATCTGTCAGATACAGATTCTTTATATAAAATTCTACTAGGATAAAATATTACGAGGAAGATCGATAAAATCTTAGAAAAAACATAAGTTTGAAATCCTCAAGCTCTTTCAAGGGAGCTTAATAAAAATGATCCAATAAAGCCACAAGTGTACAAATAATTTGTGGTATGTGATAGAAATAATGGTATACCACTGTAGCATGTGCATTAAAAAAGATGGAGAAAAAAAAAATCTAAAGTAAAGTCTTGCATATTTCACCTGACATCCACTGGAAACTTGTCTAACAGAATGGGGGAACAATTTGGGTAGTCTGCAGGAATAAGCAATCTTAGAGGCTGAATACCAGACTGCATAAGAATGGAAAACCAAAACAAGCCTCAGATTGTCTATCAAGTAAGTTATTAAATTCAAGGAGAATTACTCAAACACGCACCATTTGTGCTTTCAAGTTATGACAGAGAAATATTGTACTCAAAGTACACTTGACAATAGTTCCTTCACCGCCTTCAAGAGCAACAGCTGAGAGAGTTGGGTCGACATTTTCATTACTTAAATCTACAACAGTAGCAATGAGATGCTCATTTACATCCTTTATCTCTTCCAAGATAGCTGGATTAATCTGCAGGGAATAAGACAGGAGTAAATAGTTCAACAGACTTGATGATGAACATTTCTCGCAAACAAACACAGACACAAAAAACATGAATTTATCTTTTAAGTGATGATCAAATAAGTTAGTGTCAGACTAAAATTTTCAAGGAAGGAGAAAATAGATCTTCAGCTGAGACATTGATAGAACATTAAAGATGAGAGATTCTATATGATGATTAGGTGAGAAAAAGATCTCTAGGGTTGAAGAATAAATAATATTAGTCTTTCTATTACAGCCCCATTCCCAGTTGCACAAAATGGCCACACTACACAAGTAGAGTCCAAAAGGACAGAATATTCGTGCACCAATACGTACATTGATGCTTTAGCCAGACAAGTATATTTTGTACTTGATATGTTTTTAGGTACATCACCCTTTCAAGAGCAAAAGCTACCTGGTAAATCCCGCACATGCAGCATCTGGGGGGGTCGAGTTGTGCACATCCTTAGTTTCCGATAAACCAAGAGGAAGCAAATTTAAGGAACAAAAGATAGATAAAAAAGAAAACGCACACTATACCCAAGTCCTTCCTGTAACTCTCATATTTTAGTTTAAGATAAAAAGTAACTTACACAGAGTACGAGTATAGATTTCCTCGACAAAACGAAATAACTCAATCATATTATTTTCCTTTCCCTGAATCTAATATAAGTTTTTCGACATAATAATAGGTTCAAAAAAGTTTTAAATTCTCACAAATTATGAATGCCATAACCTTATATTTAGAGATTTTTGGTTTTCTAACAGCATTACTGATTCAACTTGCTCCTTTCTTTTAATTATAGAATGTACTAAGAGAAGACCACTCAAGAACAATATCCTCTGCCCACTGACACAAACAGGTTATAATAATTATGCAATGTAACTATCAAATATGAGGTTCCAGAAAACAGGCTAACAACAAATGAGCGATAAACACAACATGGATCATTTTATTCCCTAAAGGCAAATAATGCATAGAATCATGCATAGAATCATGTCGGTAACTGCAAGAAACAGGTAAAATCAATATTAGTTATTTAGTTTTTATGGAGCACATAACAAAACAAATTTCACACGAATGTGTATTTAACAATCTATTTAAGTGGTTTTATTCAAATTTAATAAACCTACTTGTATCTCCAAAAGTCATATATTCCTCTAAGAGATCTCAAGAGCAGCACCTCAATCCGACGTCGCTTCACACTAGATGTTGCAGTTGACTCTAGTTCAGATGTCTGCGATCCAGTTAACTGGTTGAAACTGTTGTTGGGGCTGCCAACGGATGAAGCAACATTCAAAGGCATTGCACTTGTGTAACACCTCATTCTCTTCATTCCACTACTATCCTGAGTAATAAAATTTCTAGCTTGCAGATGACACTTTGTCGTGGCAAGCAAATCCTCACCAAGTGCAGCTCTAGAGCCATTCCCAGGTGCAGATCCAGCTATTTGATCAATCATAATGACAACAGAGATGATGCAACCAACCGCAGAATTCAATGCTTTTGAAGACATTGATTTAACCTGGAAAAGATTATCATAAATGAAGGTTAATATGCATAAACCTCTGACAAACTGATGCACTTTATATGTGCCTGGGGAATATTTACCACTTTGAGCAGGCGCTCAAGAGGCTGGTTTTGAGGAATCTGGGAGTGGGAATGTTGGCTCTGCTGCAAGGATTGCATATGAGACAGGGGAATTTGTCCTTGCTGCAATGGAGGACCAGGCTTTTTAGACCTATATAATTCTAAAACATTCAGTATTTGCTTCTCAATTATTGCCAGTCTGTCCTTGCGAATATGTTGTGCACTGTTTTGGGGAATTTGCAAGCATTGCAAGATGTGTTCTATAGACTGCTTAGAAGACTTGAGTGTTGCAGATGCCTCTGGAATGGCTTGCTGTAAATATAGAAGTCCAATCAGACAATAACTATGAATCAAACTTCTATTCAATTATATAAGTCTCTTTATCTTCAAAATTAAGAAGCCTCGGAATTTAAAGCAAAAGCTAGTACTATTGCCTTATTTTATTCCCTACTCCCTGGGCTCGGTACCATGCCAAAAGAAATGTAAAACATATAACCTAGATAGCATACCCGTTGCAATTTCAAACAAATCTTTCGATATATATCAAGGACGTCAGCAAAGTACATGTCCTTCAAGACTTTGATCTGTATAACATAAGATAACAGGGACAATTAGTTCAATGTTAACGATGAAAGGTTGCAGAAAAAGTAGTAACTACATATGAGTATACACTCATATGAAACTGTAAATCATTTTCAATATATCACAATTGTTAGCTTAGGCTTGACAAATGACAATTCACCCATGCTAATTATGGAGCCTTATTTTGATCTGATCTTTACAAAATGCAACACTTGTCACATTGTCAAGTTGAAAATTTCTTATTTAGTTCACCACAAACTCACAAAGTACTACCCAACACCCTTCTTACAAAATTTGATCTTTATAATCTGACCCCATCAAGCAACAAAGAAACAATAGCTTCTATAAGGGGAATTGTATCAATCACGATCCTTTTCCTTTCTCTGTTCTTTTTTAAGTTTAGCTCATCAGTCCAAACAAGATTGAGAACAATAAATTTCTAAGAACAAGTTATTAATGTATTTTACTTTAGCTTTCACACATTTTGCATCCAGCTATACGGCTTATGTAGTCCTTTCCTTCTAGGAAAGAGAAAAGGGCTAAGGATTAATTATAAAGAATTTTTTTTTCCTTTTTCTTTTTTAAAGCATTATAATGCATAGGATTCTCCTATAGACATGTTATTTGATGGATACCTTGTCTGTAAATGCCATATTACTAGAACTTACAGACATAGATCTGTTGCTCAGATCAAGTCGTGGAATGCATGGCATATTTCTAGTATTTAGGATAATCCAAAGGGCTTACTAGATCAAAGACAAACGATAAATGGAATCAGTTCTATATTTTAAAATTTTTGATGTCATGACACAAGATTTGAACAAGGCTCCATATATAATATTTAGCGGTGAAAGATAAGATCAACAAAACCTCCATATATAAAATGAAGTATTTCTCTTTTTAAATTCAGACATGAAACCTCCCCCAATTGTAACACATATTCAGTTTTCATTCTAAAGCTCATAAAAAAAACCATTTTATATAATCAGCAATGTTTTTTCATAATATTTTTTTTTGGTTGGGGCCTTTTCATAATATTTAGTTTTAATCAGGAGTTCTCTGAAAACAGTTTGCTGCAGCAGCATCCAATTCTCATAGGCCACTAGAAAATATTGATATAGAATTCTTCAATAGCTTAAACAAGGGAACATTTAAGATATCATTAATATGTCAAGGTATTGCAACCCTTTGGGATTTGATGAAGCATCATGATAGTCCCATCTTTTGATATCAATAATACTTATCACCATCAACATCTCAAAACAATCCGTATATAATAAATTAAAATCAAATTAGGGTGTGAGTGGTGCGGCCAAAATAGAGCAAGCTTAAACACTCCACCCTATTTTGAAAACCACAAACATGGTGATCAGTTGATTCAGGTTGCCCCTAAAATGGCAGCTGGAGAGACGCATGGGCCGTCTTCAGATGAAATACCATATGGTCGAAAAAAAACAGCTGGTCTAAACACTAGTTTGGCTAAACTCGCTCTAAAAAATAGCCTAAATCTTATGGACCAATGGGTTCTCAGTGCTTAGGAAGATGACCAACGAAATAAGGACTTAATATCTATTTTAAAAGTGAATATCGACTTGTAATATTGTACTACTAGAGGCAAAAAAAAAAAGTTACCTTTTGATAGACTTCTTCTTGTGCATCAGAATTACCAGAATGTGCAATAGCATCCAAAGAAGCTGGAGGGAAAGGATTAATTAAAAGACAACCCATAAATCTATGAATAGATTGGAAAACGAAGCTCAGAAGGCAATAAAATCCAGTATCATATGAAGTTACCAGATTGACTACCAAGCATCTTCTCTTGTTGAGGATGCGTTCCAACTACCAGAGTTTGAGAGTTAAATTGCTGTTGATGCGTGCTTGGAAGACTGATTTGCTGATGCCATTGAAGAGAAAATTGAGATGATTGTTAAATAGAAGATGGCTGATTTTGTTGCAAACCAGATACAGTTGAAGGCTGCATTACCGATGAATTTTGCATGACAGATCGCTGAGAAGATTGCAACTGAGCTGATTGCAACAAATTGATCTGCTGTATCTGTTGTTGCGTATGAGGTTGCAAAGCAGTTGCAGAGGACTGAGCTCGTGCATGAATTACGTTACTCTGAATATTTGAGGTCGATAGTTGTGGTCTTCCTTGAGCTGTTGGCTGATTAGATGCCATCTGGATAGGAAGAGCTTGACCTTGCTTCTGCATTTGGGACTGCATACTTTGAGAGGCTGTTAAGACAGAAAAGAGAAGCTAACAGTACGTAAGAGGTCATGCCCAAAAGACCAATTCTCAACTACTAAACAAAGTAGAGAGGGAGAGTAGAAAGCATTGTAAGCATTTTCTACCACACATTGTAGCTCTCCCTCTTCTATAGTGGAAGAGTAGACAACTGGAAATTCACTTAACAACCGATGAACTTGCAGGAATACCTGGATCTTGGGAATTGCTGCTCATGCCAGCAGTGTTCAATGGTATAGCATTTGCATTGGGGCAAGGGGGATCAGATTTTGACTCCAGTGTATGCAGTCTCGAGGAGATTCTCCTGACATAATTAGACTGTAACAAGAATCAAATTATTTTCCATTTTTCATGACAAGTCATGAAAGAATTCTTAAGGTTAGCTACACCTTTTTCTATCATCTGTGCACATAATATCAATATGTATACCACCAGTAAAAAAGAAAGAAAAACAGTACAGGCTATTCAAAGGGTAAAATAAGTTTATACCTGACTGGTGGCTGCATGGTAAACGTTTCGCTCAAATCTCGTAGCAAGCTTCATAAGCTCTTGGACTCCTTCGGGATCAGATAATGAAGTGTGACGCCTCAGAGTGTTCATTCTATAATTACAACGATCCTTTCAAATAAGTACCAGGAAATACAACTCTTTTTTTTTTGTAGCACTGCCTTGAAGCCAAGTTGAAATATAAATCTAACTTCTGTTTTTTTGTTTATCCTTTAAAGCTACCTCCTCCTCTTCTTCATGCACAATTCATCAATCAAAAATAGCATCTTTCAACCAAATTTTCTACAAGTTTTGGTACGATGGATGAAGAAATCATAATTCTATATTCTACATTAATCTCTCCAGAAAACTTGCAGAATGTCAGAAACTCAGTGCTCACTATTATATCTTCTTATGACAAAAAGTGAAAGTTCGGAACAAATGAGAACTCAAATTACTAAGAACATGCTGAAAACAAGATATGATCGACTTTCTAATCTTTCAAGCATAGCACAAGCTTCATCCTCTTTTTTCGATGAATAAACTTTTTATCATTCCACTTCCGAGTCAAGAGATCGAAAATGAACTACAGAAAATCCATATTCCAATCAAGCATCCAAAACAAAGTTTTGAAAATATTCAATCTTCATATGATCGGCATTCTAATCTTTCAAGCATAGCACAAGCTTCTTCCTATTTTTTCAATGAACAACTTTTTATTATTCCACTTCCGAGTCAAGAGATCAAAAACGAACTACAGCAAATCCATATTCCAATCAAGCATCCAAATTACTATTCAATTTTCATATAAAAGATAAATTCAGTTCTAATTCATGATCATAATAACAATTCCAACGTGAGATAAGATTCCATTTTTTCAGCACCAAGAGAATGCGAAGACCTTTTTTCCGCATCTAAGATCAACGACCTAGAACGATACCGATCCTGTTTAAACCAAATCTTGTAAAACTTTGCAGCAAACTTGCGATCTACAGATGAAAATCACAGTGGAGCCTGACAGTCTGACACCAAATCACAAATGTACAATTTTTTTTTGGACTTCATCCCAAGGATCTTTAAAAATACGGAAGGAGAAAAAAATCTTTGAACAACTCACATATTATTGACAACGATCTGTCTGTCACGAGGCCGGAGCTTTGAACGCCAATCCCCATTGGCGCTGTTCATCGGCGGCTGCTCCGTCGGAGACGGTTGCCGCCAATTATTCGAATCCATATCACTCAGGCTGAAGGCCAAATTTCTCTCGATTCATCGCAATATCACGAAACCTACGAATTGAAATTGATCTTTACCGCTTCTGATGCCGGATATTTTGTGAATTCAAGAGCTCTTATAGTTGCGTGCGTTCGTGCTCTGAAATGGGAAATGTTTTGGGAGGGGAAGTCATGTACACGAACCGGCTGTTCCGGTTTGATTTGGTTCGGTTATATTTTTGATCCGGTTCGGTTTGACTATGGTTCGGCGGTTTGTGTGTGTCTTTTTATATTACAAAAAAATTAGAAACATATTTAAAAAAATCAAGATTAGATAATTAATTGAAAAATGTATTTATTTTATACAATAAAAATTTAAATTCAAAAAAATTATCACCACTAGTTCATCTTCTCTTTTGAATATCTCTATAAAATAATTATTACTGAACTTGTAGAACATTCATATCGAGGGAATGCAGGTTCACCGGTTTCTCTACCCCTTGAAACAGAATCACGATAAAGGAATCACCGGTTCAAGTTCTGACTCGGTATTGATTTTGACCTGATTTGGTTTGGTTCATTCGCAAATGATCTTGTACATAACTAAAAGTGGCTTGATATAGGGTGTGTTTGGATTACATAAATTTATACTTTATAAATCATTTACTCTTTAAACTATTAGTGTGTGTTTGAATAATTTTAACTTTTTCAAATATTTTATCAAATGTCTCCAAAGAGACCAAGCTTTTTGAAATATGAGCAATAAGGGCCAAATCCTTACAGAAAAAAAAAGAAGCATACTTTTTTAAATATCCATCACACAAACAAACACTAATAATCACCTAACACATCCATAATGTATGTTTTTTTATTCTTTCAGCCGTAGAGCCCAAAAATCATTTGGCCCAAGAAAGAGGTTCTTATGTGATCATCGCTTCATAATTCATATACAGATTGTCGACATGTTTAATGCACCAAGTAGTTTTTTCTCAACAAAAAAATGCACCAAGTAGTTTATATACTGAATATATTTCAATAAAAGATGGCTACAATTATAAAGAAGATTTAAATTATATTCATTCTCCCATTCAAACCACATTCTCAGCATCAATTTTTATCCCATTTGTTGTTGGCTAAGTACAGCCTCATCTGGTTCAGTAGTGAACCAAACTACATGAACAAAACACAATTCTACATTTCTGTACATGACTACAATCATCTTCTCCATATAATGGTCAGTGTCAAAGACACACTGGCCTTACACCGTAAGCCATCACTTTGCATTTCAGTAAAGTCACTAGTCCACAACAAAAACAAAGCCAACAGCAATACAGATTACAGAACAAGATACATGAAGCTGCCACTTACAAGGGCATCTTTTGTTTCTCTGCTATCAAGAATCATGTTCTGCCATTTTTTCCTTCTATTGATGCAATGTTATGTCATCATTCTTGCCGAGGCAACAAAGGAAGTTTCTCATAGACATCATCAGTTGGCAGTCAAGCAATTCTCCCAAGTACCATATTTTGAGCTGAAGGTGCCTCCGCCACTCAATTGAGCGTAGTCAGTGATAACCGAGCGAGCACAATCATCCCATGTCCTTGCTATCTCCCTTAGAGACATGGGTTGTGAAAGCGCCCTAAGAGAAATGCTGAATCTTGATTTTACCTTCACTGAAAGGTCATCATACTCCTTGCTACAGCAAAAGAGGAAAAAAAAAACTAATTTAATCTATTGTCAAAAGATTTGGCATGTGAAATATAAGCATTGTTGCACAAAGCAAAAACTCCAGTAATAAAAAAAAATGAATAATTATCCATTATCCAAGACCATGTAAACAGCTCTTACAATATATGAAAAAGTACAAATTAGAAGCCCACACCTAAACATTTATTGCTAGAACAGTGCATTTGACGGAAGGATGAAATTTCTAATGATTTTCACAAGTTTAGGGATAATAGTAGAACAATAGTATAAAGCTTGAGGTCTTGAAGACATTTATGAAACACCCCTAAGAGAATAATAGGAGCTCCCTGAAATAATTTTTTAGCCATGTATACAGATCTTTTATACTCCGTACATTTTATTAGACAACTACATTCATTCCACATTACCGTCAGGAATTTTTTCAGGCGGGGTTGTTATCATCAAATCTCTGTGATACAGATTTTTATATAGAATTTTACTGGAGCAAAAAAAAATATTAGTGGAAGATGCATAAAAATCTTTAAGAAAATAAGCTTGAAATCCTAAAGTTCTTTCATGGGATCCAAATGTAGCATGTATGTGCATTAAGAAAGATGAAAAACAAAATCCAAAAAGGTAGTCTTGCATCTTCACCTGACTTCCACTGGAAACTTATCCAACAGAACGGGGGAACAATTTGGGTAGTTTGCAGGAACAAGCAATCTTAGAGGCTGAATTGGTGACTGCATAAAAATGGAAAACAACTAGATCATACACAAGAGCATAACCCATTAAAATTTGAAAATTTTGAAGGAGAATTACTCAAACACACACCATTTGTGCTGAACAGTATTGTGATTTCAAGTTAGGACCGAGTGACACTGCACTAAAAGTACACTTGACAACAGTTCCTTCACCGCCTTCAACTGCACCGGCTGAGAGAGTTGGGTCAATATCTTCATCACTTAAATCCACAACTGTATCTATGAGATGCTCATTTATTTCCTTTATTTCTTCCACAATAGCTGGATTAACCTGCAGGGAATAAAACTAAAGAGGTTGACACACTTGGATATAAATATTTCTAGCAGAGAAACACAGGCACAAAAATGAATTTATCTTCGAGTGGTGAAAAAGACGTTTGTGAAACATTAAAATTTTCTAGAGGTTAGGGAGGAGAAAATGGACCTTCAGCCGAGACATTGATAGAACATGAAAGCTGAAGGACATTAGGTAAGGAAAAAACCTCTAGGGTTGAGGAACATGTACTAAAAATTGTTGCTTGAAGATATTTATCCAAGCTAAAAGTCAACTTACTATTCAAAAGTAGAAAGGTTCATAAATGTTGAAATTCTCACAATATTATGAGATGCCAAATCTTACATTCAGTCTATTTAGTTATCTAACAGCATCACTGATTCAATTTGCTCTTATCTATTAACTATATACTATATCTCAATAAACAGATGACCACTCAAGAAAATGTCCTCTGCCAACTGACACAAACAAGTTATACATGCAATGTAAGAATAAAAAATTAAGAAAACAGATTAACAATGAATGGGTTATAAACTTCACATGGATCATTTTCTTCCTGAGGAGAGGAAAATAATGCATAGACATCATGCATGTAGCTGTAAAATTCAGATAAAATCAATGCCAGTCATTATGGAGCACACAGCAAAGTATATTTCCATACGATATAACTTTGTATTCCATAATGTTGATTCAGTGACTTTATTCAGAGTCAATAAACTAATTTGTATCTCTGTATTCATAAGAAGAGAAGTTACCTCAATCCTACGTCGCTTCACACTAGATGTTGCGGTTGACTCTAGTTCAGACGTCTCAGAACCGGTTAACTGCTTGAAACTATTGTTGGGGCTGCCAACAGATGATGCAACATTCAAAGGCATTGCACTTGTGTAACGCCTCATTCTTTTCATTCCACTACTCCCATCCTGAGTAATAAAATTTCTAGCTTGCAGACGACACTTTGTCATGGCAACCAAATCCTCACCAACTGCAGCTCTAGAGCCATTCCCCGGTGCAGATCCAGCTATTCGATCAATCATACTGACAACAGAGACGATGTCACCAACCGCAGAATTCAGTGCTTTTGAAGACATTGATTTAACCTGGAAGAGATGATTATGATTAAGATTAACATACAAAAGCCTTGACAAACTATAAATGCGTCTAGGGAATATTTACTTTCAAGTAATCAATGATAGCCTAGAGAATTACCACTTTGAGCAGGCGCTCAAGAGGCTGGTCTGTGACACCAGATTTGCCAGAAAGAGTATTTAAGGTAGCTCCATGGCCATCTGGTGGTGAAGACTCTGCAAGCAAAGGTGATGCTGAAATACCAGGAGTGCCTATTGCAAGAGATGATGCTGGAGCAATACTCAATTGCTGTTGCATATTATTGGCAGCATTTGATGTTGCAGGATTAGGCTTCTCAGGGTCACCGGGCATTGGAGATGGAGCTAAGGGAGACATAGTTGGAACAAAAGGAGAGTTTGCAGACTGTAAGGGTGTTCCAACTTTAGGTGGTAAGAGATTCTGTTGGTCAATTTGTGGAGAAGAATGCTGATTAATTTGAGGAGATCCTGCTTGAATCACTTGCGGTGAAGAATTCGGGAATGAAACCCCAGGCTTGAGTTGCTGATACCGCTGCCCTTGGGAGAGGTGCTGTGGAAGCCCTGGTTTAAGACCCATGCTTTGCCTCAGCTTTATGTCATTCACATCATTCATTTGATGAAGCTGTGACATTTGGTGCCCCTGCATTTGTCCAGGTTGCTGCTTTATTTGCTGCATGTGCAACTGTTGTTGCTGCTGCTGCTGTTGCAACAATTGCTGCTTATGAAGCATCTGCTGCTGAATATGACGACTTTGAAACTGTTGTTTCAATTGTTGCTCTTGTTGTTGCTTAATCTGTTGGCTTTGGAGCATATTTGGGTTTGGTTGTAAAGAGTTCATATTCGAATGCAACAAGTTCATCCCCGTTTGAGGGTTTGCCTGTTGTGGAGCACTTACAGGATTCTGTTGGATAGATCCCACAGCAACCTGCTGAATAGAAGTAGGTACATTTCCTTGTCCTGAATCCAAATTTGCACCAGGTTGTATCATGTTCTGTTGGGAAGAGGTAATGCCAGATAAAGAGGATACAGAACCATGTAACCCAGGCATATCACCAGGCTGCATTGTAGGAACAGAAGAACCTTGCACATTTACTGATTGCAATTGAGGATTCACCCCATTTTCAAGTGACTGATTTTGAGGAATCTGCGAGTGAGGCTGTTGGTTCTGCTGCAAGGATTGCATATGAGATGGGAGAATTTGTCCTTGCTGCAATGGAGGAGCAGGCTTTCTAGGCCTATGTGTACTTAAAATATTCAATATTTGCTTCTCTAGTGATGCCAATTTTTCCTTGTGAAAATGCTGAGCGCTGCTTTTAGAAATTTGCAAGCAATGTAAGATACGTTCTATCATATTCTTATAGAGCTTAAGTCTCTCAAACGTGTCTGACTTGGCTTGCTGAGAAATATGCTCATGCTGTAAAAATGGAAGTCCAGTCAGACAATCATAACTGAGAATCAAACTTCTATGTAATTATATAAATCTCTTTTTCTTCAAAATTATGAACCCTCAGAATTTTGAAGCAAATTCTATTTACTATTACCTTTTTCCTGCTCCTAGAGATCAATTCAATGCCAACAGAAATGCTAATGAAAACATATAAACTATTTAGCATACCTGTTGTATTTTCGAACAAATCTTTTGATATATATCATGGATTTCTGCAAAGTACAAGTCCTTCAAGACTTTCAGCTGTTTATCAGAAGATAAAACAGACAATTAGTTGGAAGTTAACAATGAAAAGGTGTGGGTGGGAAGTAATTACATAGGAGCGTATAATCACACAAAAAAAGGGTCTAAATAATGTAGGTATGTAATTAAAACTAGTTACCTTTTGATAGACCTCTTCTTGTGCATCAGAATTACCAGTCTGTGCAGTAGAATCCAATGAAGCTGAAGGGACAGAATTAATTAGATTAGAAGAAGAACTATACAGCTATGGAAAGATGAGAAAATGAAGCTCAGAAGGCAAGAAAATATAGCATCAAATGTTAAGTTCAGATTGAGCATAGAAAAGGTGGTCAATCAACAATCTAGAGACATACAATAGAAAATTACTTGGACAATGAGATGCCTTCATCGCTTTTAACAGTTTGTCTTATACCAAGGAAAAATCACATTACGGAGCAGGAATGAAATGTTTTATTTAAGTCAAGAATAAATGTTAAGCTCAGGCTCAATTTGACTCAGGATCAAGCCTAAGAACAAGCATAGGCTGAAGGTCAACTTCTCTGTTTCCAGAGATGCATAGTTTTTGAAAAATCTTTTGCCTTCTTAAGAAATGCATGTTTTAGAAACAAATCTTCCTATTTTGGTCCTAAGATTAAAAAAAATTTAAGGGGTTGTGATACTTTTTTTAAAAAGCATACTTTTTGATACAAAGTATTACTTATTTGTCTAGAAAAGTGTGAAAACTAGTTACTTTTTACGTATTTCAAGACGAAAAAGCAATGTTTTTTATCAAAAAGCAATCTTTATTTAGAAATGTGTAACAAGTTCTAAATTTATACAGCCGGTGGAATTTTGACATAAAACTTTAAATTAGTTGAGTCACTACACAGACAAGCATTTTTGATATCAAAAAATGCTGTACATCAATATTTAAGACTTCAGTCTCCACGTCACTGATGAGTTTGAGGTTACACAGTATCTCAGGGCACCTTGAAGTAGTAGAAAGATCATTTTCCATAACCTAAGTTGCAAAGATTTGATAAATGTAAGCGTTAAAATGGAAATTTAGGTTCAAGGTCTCAATGCAGCCATATAGCACTTTTAAAAGAAACCTAGCAGAAGACAAAGAAGAATAAACAAACATAAAATAGATTCAAAATATGAACCCAAAGCACCAGAAAACACAGAAGAAATATCGAGCAGAGTCAGGAGCTAATAAGCTTCTAATAAAACAAAATAGTGGAGTACAAGAAAAAAAAAAAAAACAGTTTTGAGTCACATACAAGATGGTGCCTCTGCAGGTGTCCGTTGGGACTGAAACATCTTCTGGGGGTCAATACCATTTTGTTGCTGAAGCAATGCATTAGGTGTTTGTAGCCTTTGCTGCATATTATGCTGTAAGGAATTTGATTGCTGCTGCAAACCCAATTGTTGTTGTAGCTGCGTCTGAGATTGCATCTGGGGCATCATTTGTTGTTGGCCACCACCTGATAACAAAGCAGAACCATTCGGGTTTTGTTGCTGCACCATAACCTTGGATTGTTGCAGCATATGTGCAGGATGTTGATTTGTCGCCATACTGGAGTTACCAGATTGACTACCAAGCATCTGTTGTTGTTGAGGAAGCGTTCCAACGTGAGTCTGAGAGCTCAACTGCTGCTGATGCATACTTGAAAGATTGCTTTGCTGCCCCATTAGTTGTTGCTGCTGCAGGCTCTGATTAGATTGCTGTTGCCCTGACATACTTGTGAGATTGTTCTGCTGGCTCAACATTCTTTGTGGTTGCTGCTGTTGCTGAATATCTGGCATACTAGTTTGTTGCCCAATATGTTGTTGACCCATAAGCTGCTGTTGCTGCTGCTGAGATTGCAACATTGGTTGCTGAGACTGAGACATCTGTTGATGGTGAGCAGAAGTCTGTTGTCCCTGTTGCTGCTGTTGTCTAAGGACTGATGGCTGATGCTGTTGGTGAACAGATTGAGATGACTGTTGAATAGAAGACGGTTGATTTTGTTGCAGACCAGATACCATAGAAGGCTGCATTACGGATGAATTTTGCATGACAGGTTGCTGAGAAGATTGTAACTGAGCTGATGGCAACAAATTGTTCTGCTGTGTCTGTTGTTGCATGTGAGGCTGCAAAAGTGGTTGTTGGATACCACCTTGCTGCAGCTTCTGCTTCAGAAGCTGCTGCTGATACATAAATTGTTGTTGGTTCTGAGGCTGCTGAGATCCAACCTGCTGCATATTCTGCCTTCCTTGCATCTGCTGCTTCTGAGAGTTATAAATATTAGAAGCCACTCCTTGTACCATTGAATTCCCCATCGAACTCTGTGAAATTCCAGACATATTTTGTATGTTGGAATTCTGCATTACATTTGGCATGTTATTCTTAGCTGCTAAACTATTAACAGCAGGCAAAGCAGTTGCAGAGGACTGCACTCCTGCACTATTAATGTTACTCTGAATATTCTGGGTCAATAGTTGTGGTCTTCCTTGAACCGTTGGCTGATTAGATGCCATAGGGATAGGAATAGACTGACCTTGATTCTGAACTTGGGGCTGCATACTTTGAGATCCTGCTAAAGACAGAAAAGAGAAGCCACCATTACATATTTACATAAGAGCTCATTTCCAAAAGACCACTTCTTAACTATTATTAAACACAATAGAGAGGGACATCGAGAGAAATACCTGGATCTTGGGAATTTCTGCTCATGCCTGCAGAGTTGGATGGCATAGCATTTGGCATGGGGCCAGGGGGATTAGATTTTGACTCCATTGTAAGCATTTTCAAGGAAATTCTCCTGAGATAATCAGACTGTAACAGGAATCAAGTTATTTTCCATTTTTCATATATTCACAAGTCAAGAAAAAACTCATAAGGTTAGCTACTCCTTTTTCTATCATGTGCGACATGATTTGATTTCTACTTCCAGAAAAAATAAAGACAGGAAAAAACTGCATAGGCTACGCTATTCAAATATTGAAATGAAGAGTATACCTGACTGGTGGCTGCATAGTAAATCTTTTCCTCAAATCTCATAGCAATTTTCCTAAGCTCTTGGACTCCTTCATGTCCAGATGATGGAAGATGACGCTTCAATGTGTCCATTCTACAATTACAAGAACCATATCTCTGGTTTAAAACAACCAACTAAGCAAATATAACTCTATTCTACTTAAAAAGTTCAAATTTACATAGAAGACATAGCTGATTTGACTAAGGGCATGTTAAGAACAAGGAATGCTCGAAATCCTGATGTTTCAAAGTAAAGCACATGTTCTATGCAATATTCATAGAATTTTGTATCTATGCAATTTACATTTGACAGATAATTGATTGTTAATGCATGATCAAACTCGTACTACCAATTCCACCGAGAGATAACATATTACATCTCTGATTAATCGTGACAAGTTCTTCCATAAAATCAAATTAGAGCTTCTGTTCACATAAACCACACTTCCTCTGCCACTGTTAAAGGCGTCCACGTCTAATATTAGTTCAAAAAGATACAACTTTCTCCATCTATACACCTTCACAACAACACCCTGTAGATCCTTTTTTTCTTCCCAAAACAGAACGAACGCATAGACCGTTTTCACATCTAAGATCAACGACCTAGAAATACGCATCTTGTTTAAACCAAATCGCAGGATGTAAGACCAATCTCACAGATGTCAATCACAGGGGAGCTTAACACTGAATCCCAATTTCAACAGAAATTCAATTTGTTTTAATTCCATCCCAAGGAACGCTAAAAAATCAAATATCAAATTACTCACATCTTATTAACGATCCTCGATCTGGAATCAGGTGGGAGCTGGGAACGCCAATCCACACCCGCAGCGTCCATTGTTGGCTGTTCCGTCTGAGGCGGTTGCCGCCAATTATTCGAATCCATAAATACTCAAATTGAAGACGAACTTGCGCTCGATTCAAATCAAAATTAAGAACCCTAGAAAGGAGGTGCAAACAGAAAGTAGAATTTGTTTGGTGAAAGGAAACAGAAAATCGGTAGGAAAACCCTGGGATGGGGAAACGGATTCGAAACCACCGAATGCTTATATACTCCGCGTATATGAAGATAGATTACACAAATCCAAACCACGCGTATATGAAGAACGCATATTAGGAAAGTTTCCATAAAAGCATCCGAAAATTGGAATATTATTCAAAAATAATTTTTATTTCAAATAAGTGAAAATCATTCACCAATTTTTTTATGTTTTATAAATATTATTTAAATATATTTAATTATTTATAATAAAGTTGATTTTTTTGATAAAGAAAGTTTAATTTTTAAAATTCCTTTAAGTATAATAAGTGTTAAGGATTATTCTTTTAGTTGAAAATCCTAAGATTTTATATAAAAATTCCTAATTTATGAGTAAATTTGTGTAAGACATTAGAACATGTTTAACGGGGGGCAAAAACTAGAATCGATGTTAGATTAAATCACATGTTTGATAAAATTGTGGAGAGAATATAAATGCTAGAAATTCAATGGATAAACATGCTTTATTGTTCTTATTATTTGTGGGTGACCAACTATCCGAATAACTTAACCCAACTGAAAAAGTGAGAATCTATATATATAACTGCAATTCTTAACCTCGATGACAATTTATACATTTGGTGAAACATTTGACATTTTCTTACACACATATCGTCTTATTTATTTGACTAGAAAAATATTTAAATTAATAAATAATATAAATAATTGATAATATTAGAATGGATTATACAACCTAATCTATAGTATTATCATTTTAAATCACATTAACTTATTATTATTAACACTATCATCATTATCTATTCAAACACCGTAACAATTACCTTTAGACATTTCTTTTAGTGAGTGGGTAAGGCTTCATGATATTACCAATAAAATAATTATTGTATTTCATTCAAAATATTACATACCCATTAATATTTATGAGAATATTCAATAAAAAATGTGGAAATAAATTGTCCAAGATCGAGAAAATGGGCATGAATTTTAAATACTTCCTAGTGAGTTTTTTTTTTTTATAATTAAAACCCCTTTTTCAAAATGAGTTTTAAATTGGACTAAACAAACAAAAATATGTCTGTCGTGCACCATTCTTCTCTTCCACGTTCTCCCTCTTTGCCCTCCTCAAAGGTCAAACTCATTAAACTCTTTCATCCTACCTCTTTTGTGTGTTCCTTCATTTTTTCATATTAATTAGAACCCAGATTTAAATCTGCAGGTACATCAATATATTCAGCTAGTTTAAGTACACTTGAGGTATTTTGATGGCGAATTTTATCAGATCCTTCTCCAGGAAGTTGATGCCTGATCGCCTCCATGAAATCTCTGACCGCATTTATGGTACTTTTACCTTTGTTTTGTTGATCCTCAAGGATCATGTTATAGTGTTAAAACGTTAATCTTGATTTTCATACTTCATTTTGATCATTTTGGCAGTTTATGATGATCATATTGGTTTTGAATTGCATATTGGTTTTGAGTTGGGTTGATTTCAGGTCATTTTGATTTCAATTCATGTACCAATTAATTGGATTACTATTGGGTAGGTTCATTCGTCAACTAATCTATTTGTTGGTTCTTCACATAACAGTCGGTCAGGTCTATCTAGTACATTGAATAGCTTTCCTTTTAATACATCATATGTATAAGACGTCGCCTAACCAAAGTTATCCTTTTCCCTTGTGTGATCCATGCTACAATGTCGTCAGTATTCGATTGTTGTCTATCAAGAAACGAGATGAGCGAATCCGACTACAAATCATACATGGATTCAGCTGTATCTAGCCTACAAAAGCATCACATGGGCGCATCCTACATGGTATTCAACTTCATAAAAGACCAAACTAGTAGCCAGAGTCTCTTATCAGACATACTTTCTCAACATGAAATGATGGTTGTAGACTATCCACTTCACTATGAGAATTATCCCCTCCTCCCTCTAGAGATGATCCACTACTTCTTGAAATCAAGCAATAGTTGGCTTTCTTTGGAAGGCCAACGAAACGTTATCCTCTTGCATTGTGAGCAAGGAGGATGGCCTGTTCTCGCCTTTATGCTTGCAGGCTTGCTTTTGTATAGTAAGAAGTGTAGTGGTGAGCAAAAGACGCTCGAGATGATGCATAAGCAAGCTTCCAAGGAGCTTCTTGCACAATTTTCTCCTGTGAATACGCGTTCTTCACAACTTCGGTACCTTACATACATTTCGGATTGGTCACATTTGGATACTCCATTGGTGATTGACTCTCTTATCCTCAAGAATGTTCCTCTTCTTGATGGTAAGGGTTGTAGGCTTGTTGTTTCGATCTATGGCCAAGATCCTTCCATGAAATCTAACAGAAGTCCTCGGCTTCTCTTTTCGAATTTGTCAACTATGGAAGCGGTTTGCTACTATGACGAGGTGAGTATACGAGTATTGATACACTTGATAATGCATTACTTGCATTATAATGTAATACAATGCATCATTAAGTTGTATGATTTTGTAGGAAGAGTGCTTGTTGGCGAAATTAGACATCAAGCAACACGTTCAAGGGGATGTTTTTATCGAATGCACACATCTTGGTGAGGATCTAGTGACACAAGAGAACATTTTCAGCATTATGTTTCACACGGCGTTTGTCGAGTCCAATGCCTTGACACTCGGCTTGGAAGAAATTGATGTCTTATGGGATGCAAAGAGCAAGTTCCCTAAGGAATTCAAGGCAGAGGTAATATTCATAGCATAAGTTTTTGCATCTTAGTGCCTTTTCAATTCTACAAGGGCTCTTACAAGACCTCACTCATAGGTACACTTTTCGATCTTTGAAGAGGGTCAAGACGACATCTCAAGTGAAGTGGCAACCGAGCAAGATGAAAGTTGTTATGAATCCGAGAGTGAATTCTTCGAGGTTGAAGAGTTTGACATCTCGGATTCAGAAGGTATAATGAATGACAGTTTTGATTGGAGGAAGCGTAGTTTGCCTCCTAATTACACCATAGAGGAATTGGGAGATGATGTTGCTAGTGAGAGTGGAGTTTGGACACAAAATTCAGAGATTATGTTTAGTGTTGAATCATTCAAACAACTATATCTTGGTGATCTTGATGATGAAGAAGGCGAATCAGACGCTAGCTCGGTTGAGAACATTGTTATTATTGACAAAACTGAAAGTACAAGCATGGAAGCAGATGAAGAAATCACTACAAACATTAAGCATGTTGTTGTGTTATCTGTGAGCCAAGAACAAGACACTGAAATAGCTTCAGATATGGATGAGCTCCATTCTAATGCATATTAAGATTATATGATATCTTTTATTATGTGCTAGTATTTTTGTATTTAGGTCACAATATATTTCCTAATATTCTAGGCTATTATTCTATGATATTCTTGTCATATTATCTTATGTAATTCGTGTATAAATACTCTCATTCTCTCATTAATAAAGTTATGCAATTTCATCATCCTCTATCTATCTCTATTATGGTATCGGAGCGTTTTGCCTAGCGGCATTTCGATGCTCAATTTTTTTTCATGGCCGCCGATGTTTATAATTGGTCACCAACAACATCGGCCACCAACAATCACCACAAAATACTTCCGCTGCTTTAAAAAAAAAAATCTCAGCCTTTGGGCGTCTCCAATAAAACCGAGGGCAACGACTTTAATGAAGCAGGATTCGATATTCGATCCGGGCAACTCCGACGATAGCAGGATCCGATCTAGGCGACTAACAAAAACCGAGTTCTCCTCAAGGAGACTCACGCAAAAAAAAACGAGATCTCCTCAAGGAGACTCACACAAAAAAAACGAGGTCTCCTCAGGGAGACTCACACAAAAACCGAGATTTCCTATGGAGATTCACACAAAGCCGAGATCGCCCCATGGAGACTCACATCTCAGCCTCCAAGCGACTCATACAAAACCGAGATCGCCTTCGGGCGTCTCATACAAAACCGAGATCGTCTTCGGGCGTCTCATACAAAACCGAGATCGCCTTCGGGCGTCTCATACAAAATCGGGATCGCCTTCGGGCGTCTCATACAAAATCGGGATCGCCTTCGGGCATCTCATACAAAATCGGGATCGCCTTCGGGTGACTCATACAAAACTAAGATCAACCGTTACTTCGTCCTCAGTTCATGTCTCTGCTACACAAGCTTAGCCTTTTCGATCGACCGTCCAGCTTGCGGGGGAATATTAAGATTATATGATATCTTTTATTATGTGCTAGTATTTTTGTATTTAGGTCACAATATATTTCCTAATATTCTAGGCTATTATTCTATGATATTCTTGCCATATTATCTTATATAATTCGTGTATAAATACTCTCATTCTCTCATTAATAAAGTTATGCAATTTTATCATCCTCTATCTATCTCTATTAATGCAAACATTAATGTGGATTCAGAAAGCTCAGACGAAGGCAGTGAGAAACGTAATGTAAAAGTGGAAATTGACAAGAAGATAAGGGTGTGTGGATCACAAGTGTTGAATCAGAGAAAGAACAAGAACAAATCAAAATTAGCGGATTTTGAATGAGAGAAAGAACAAGTGTTTGAACAATTCGAACATCTTTTTGTTGTTTTTCTAAGATTTTATTCAGCTTTTTGAACACATGTAAAGTTTCACTAAGTGGAATCCTGATCTACGAGAGTACATACATGATACATACAACCACGAATCTTTCATCACCAAATTTCAATCATAACAAATTGAAATCAAACACCAACTTGAACCTAGAGAAACCGGGAAAAAAAACTTCAGGAATCAACCTACTTACATCCACAGCTCTCGTTCAAGCTCCGATTCACAAATTTAAACACAGAACCACAACAGAAGAAATCAGAAACCAAAATCAGCGACGAGTGTTACGGTTATTGGCGTTTACCGGTCAGATCCTCGCGCGGATTGTCCCGGGCTAAGTTGGACGGCGATGGAGAGCGGTGCATCGGATCGCCATTAATCCGTAGATCGAACATCGTCACGAGCTTTTTGATGAGGAAAGCGGTGAAAAAGATGAGAGCGAACCAGAGGAAGAAGTTGATCTCCCTGACGGCGTAGTCTCTGATTTTCCGGCGGGAATCGACGCTGAATCCGTCGCTAGGAAGATCATTCCGGCGGTAGAAGGAGGCGAGTAGAGAGAAAGGGGATGATTCCTTCAACTCCATTGTTGCGCTGAACTGAATCTCGAGATCGAAGAAGGAGAAAGGGGAAATGAACCAATGAAAGCTTTACTCCGGATTTGAAGTTGTTATTTGCACTTCTCTTGTTGACTTTCCCAATAAATTTTTTTTAGAAGGAGAGGCTACACTCTCCGGTCCTCTAGGGGCATTTTATTAATATATTAAAAATGGGCTAAGTAGTCATTCAACGGGATAGCCCGACCTCTAACATCATCAAGCAATAATAAATTAATCCCCTCGATAGGGACAAGCAATACATGAAAACCAACAAGAAAATTAAAAGCTAACAAAGCAAGTGAATCCGCTACTCGGTTCGCGATAGACATGACGGACACGGACAAGCCAGTCCTTCTTAAGGAAGCCTTGGCAACTAGACACCAGGCAAGAAAGAGGATGATTATTCCTCAAAGTTTTATTTAAAATATCAACAACCAAACGAGAGTCGGATTCAATCTCAACCTGACGATAGCCATGATTCCAAACAATCTCGAGACCACGGAAAATACCCCACAACTCCGCTTGCGGTACAGAACACGAGCCCAAGTTTTGAACAAAACCACACTTCCACTCGCCATTATGGTCCCGAACGACACCAGCAGCCGTAGCTCTTCCTCCATGTCGGACGGCCCCGTCTGTATTAATCTTGAACCAACCCTGTCTCGGACTAACCCACGAAATCGACACCAAAGAATTGGAAACCAACACTGAATTACATACCTTGTTTCTCTCAGCCGAGATATACTCTTTGCATTGCTCCAACACATAATTGTGCTTGCTGACATTGACATCTTCATTACGAAAGCATTTAGTGTTCCTCCACTTCCAAGACCACCAAAGTGTCATAGCAAAGCATGATTTCCATTCAATACCAGCTCCAATTTTCGTTTGAGCCGTGAGGTTCGTTCTCAACCAAGCTACAAAAGGCACATGGAAAAAACAAGGATCGAAATTAGTAACGTGGAAACTTAACCAAACAGGCGTAACCTTAGCACAATCCCGAAACAAATGTTCTGCTGACTCTTCGCCTACGCCACAGCAGGCGCAAATTGCCGAGGAAGAAAGATGCCGCCGCCGCCGCTCAACATTAGTCATAACGCCCCCTTTAAGACAGAGCCAAACAAAATGCTGATGCGTTCAGACACCCCCAGTCTCCAAACATGTTTGAAAACATCTCCATCATTAAAATAAAGATCCTGTATTCCACGAGCAACTTCATAACCCGAAGCAACCGAGTAATCCCAATTTGAACAGTTGCAAGCTTCCTGCACAACTGATCCGGGAGTAAACCAGCAATGTTGCTCCAGCTCCAGCCTTCTGACTCATTCCACAAATCGCGTACCATAGCTTCAACATGGTCCGGAAACGTGTTAGGCTCCAAACACTCTATTAACGGCTCATTAATCAACCACTTGTCCTGCCAAAACCTCACTGAAACTCCATTCTTAACCATCCACCGTGTACCTCTGCTCACCACATCAGAAAAACCAGTCCGAATACTCTTCCAAGTATGCGAGGCTGTCGAGGAATGTCCCAAATATTTATTGACGTACTTCTGTTTGAGCACCATGCTCCAAAGGTTATCTTCCTCCATAACAAACCTCCAACCTAACTTCCCGATAAGAGCTAAGTTCAAGCTCCTCATAGATTTAATACCTAGCCCGCCCTAATGTTTAGGTCTAATTATCTCATGCCAAGCAACTTTATGCATTTTCATGTGTCCCTCATAACTGCCCCAAACAAAATCCCTTGTAATTTGATCAATCCGCTTACAAGTACTTATGGGAAGAAGGGTCGTAGACATGGCATACACCGGTAAGGATGACAACACAGATTTGGATAAAGTGACCCTTCTCGCGAAGCTAAGCGAATTAGACTTCTAACCCGCTAACTTGGCGTGAAACTTATCAATGAGATTCGCAAAGGTGTCCTTACTCACTCTCTTATGAAGAAAAAGGCATACCAAGGTAATTCCCAAGATTTTTAGTAGCCTTAATTCCACAAGAAAACTGTAAGACATTCACAAGATCTTCTCTCACATTCCTGGATACAAAAAGCTTCGATTTTTGAGTGTTCACGTTTTGCCCCAAAGCTTTGCAAAACCGATCAATACAATCCTGGATAATCTCCATTTGGTTGATTGATGCCTCTCCCATAAGAATGATATCGTCGGCAAAAAATAAATGCGAGAGACACGGCCCCCCACGAGATAACCTAATCGGTTTCCAACTACCCTGGGCAACTTCTTTCTCAATCAAATGCCCAATCCTTTCAATGCAAAGGATAAACAAATACGGAGAAATAGGACCCCCTGCCTAATACCCCTAGAGGTCGTGAATTGTTCGGAAACAATGCCATTCCAAAGCACTTGCATACGAGGGGAGGTAATACAAGCATTTATCCATTGCACCCAAACATTGGAAACCCAACAGCCTTCAGAGTATTCTCAACAAAATCCCAATTCAAACGGTCATACGCCTTCTCAAGATCCAACTTCAAAATTATCCAGCCTTTATTACCCTTCTTCTTATTCATGGAGTGCACCACCTCTTGAGCAATGACAATATTATCCGAGATCATCCGTCCCGGAATGAAACTACCCTGAGTAGGACCAATAAGTTTGCTAATAAGAGGTCTCAACCTACTAGTTAGCACCTTAGTGATCGTTTTATAAATCACATTGCATAAGCTAATCGGTCTAAACTGACTAATCAAAAAGGGCTTCTCCACTTTAGCAAGCAAGACAATCAGAGTATCGTTAACCCCTTCCGGCATAACCGACGTTTTGAAAAATTGATTAACAAACTCGATCACTGAACTGCTCACGGTATTCCAACATTTCTGATAAAACACCGGTTGAAAACCATCAATCCCGGGGGATTTATAGGCACCCATATCCTTGATAGCATGCCAAATTTCCAGGTTAGAGAAGGGCGCAACAAGCTGATCCCACATCTGATCATCAATATTCGGAAAACCAAGGGCAGGAAGCGGCTCAACATAAACTGACCTGGCAGCATTAGAATAGAGATCACGAAAAATAATCAGTAGCAATCTTCTCCATACACTTATTATCCTCCACCTAATTCCCCGAAGCATCCTTAAGACCCTCGATGCGATTTCTTCAGCGTTTAATAATTGCGGAAGTATGAAAGAACGAGGTGTTACGATCCCCCAACGAGAGCCATTGTTTCCTCGACTTCTGGAATCACAAAACCTCCTCCTGCTCAAGAACTGCCTCGAGCTCCTTTTGAAGCTAGTAGTTAATTTTGATAGAATTGGGAAGGAAGGGAATTGTGATAGAGTTAAGGAAGTAAGGAAGAGAGTTTCTTGCCTTTGCTGAGAGAGGCTAATGCTGTGGAGAGAAAACTATGTCGTGATCGATTAAATAGTAGATGTATTTTCGCATTTAAACCACATTTATGTTGATTATTACAAAAAAGTACCCTTTATAATGAAAATAACTATGTAGTGAACAATTATACATAAAGAAGAAAGAAGTTAATTAGTCGGAGCCTTTTTAAGGTTTTCCTCAACTTTTTCTATTTACACAAAGAGTTCCTACTTTTCCAAAGCTTACAACTATACCCTTTTCATTATAAACTAGAGCTAAGATCTTGATCAACAATGACCAAAAAAAGAGATAAGATCTTAATCTTGATCGATACTTGATAGTACAACCTGGATATAAACATTACAATAGTTTTTCATCCATTAATTTTGATAGAATTGGGAAGAAGGAAGGGAATTGAGCTAGATAGAAGGAAGGGAGTTTCGATCTTTCCTTTGCTGAATTGGGTAATGGTACGTGTGGAGAGAACCTGCAACGGTAGGATAAGATAGTGGAGGAATTTTTAATAATCCTCTCTTATTTCACAATTTTTGCATTTAACCACATTTTCAATAATCCCCTCTTAAATTTTCCCATTTTTTATTTCTAATTTTTTTAGGGCGGGTTGCAGCGTACCCCATCCCGCCCTTCGGTCCGTCCCTAGGGTAAGAGTATTTTTTGAAAAAGTTGAAAAAGGGGAAGAACGAAGTATCTGGTGTTGTAGTAGTGTCCCATTTGGCAGGGGAATTGCTGTTACAATTTAATATGAGGAAGAGATTGGGGTGTGTGCTGGTTGAGAGAGGGTATATGTAAGTGAATCTAGAAATCATCTGTGGACTAATTTTCAAAAAAAAAATTGGGTAGGCTATATTACCTTAATTTAACAATAAGTTTACCTTATTTTTACTTTTTTTATTATTAAATTTACCATATTTTCATTATTAATTATTTTCTTAGGCAATCCGCCCTTTCGCTTGTCCCTGCTTGTCCAGAGCTTTGATGGGTTTCCTCTGTGCCCCCATTAAAGAGTTTATTGTGGCTTTTGTTCTACATCCAAAAAAAAAAAAACATTAGACAAAGTATCGAAAAACATGCTCTTACAGATTCATTAATTTAATGAACCATAAAGTCATAAACAAGTGTAATATATGTTTTCCACGTTCAAATTCTCTAATCAGTACATAGCTAGAGAATAAAAGCAAGTATACAAGTACCATCTAAAACAACAATGCAAAAATAATGTTCAATAGATGAACGACATGAATTATTACTTGACAGAATTGAAGGAGCAAATTAAGCAAGAAGATGAGACTTGGATTACCTTATCAGCAAGATCAAGAAAGTGATCAGTAGCAGCCAAGTCCTTCGGCAGAGCAAGGACAGTACGTTCTAGCCGCAAACCAACCTATATTGTAATAATTAATGTGTTAACAAGGTACTAGCTTCATAATTAATTAATTAATCAAGATGGATTTATGGATAGAGAAGGATGTGACCTCGATGTGCTAGTTGTTGGTGACACGTACGGAAGTAGTAGTCGCACCTAAAGGACGCGCCGGTCTTGATGGCGCGAAAGACCTCGACGTTGATCGACCTCCTCTAAGTTTATCTTATTTTTATTTTTTATTATTAAATTTACCCTATTTTTTATTATTAATTATTTTTATAGGACGGTCTGCAGTGTACCCCATTCCGCCCAGTGGCGGAGCCAAAAAAGTTCGGAAGGGGGACGGACCTCTAACAACTTTTCCTAGAAAAACCGTCTAGTTTAACACATCGACATATATAGAAGATGTACTGAATATATAAAGTACACAAAAAGTAAATTCAAGATAGTTGAACCTAAAAAAAAATTCAAGCTACATTTTTTCCTCTATTACATGGCAACGATTCAAAATAATTTCACTATGAATTTTAACTACTTTTTGAAACATCTCCATTTTAATACAATCAACAATAACCTAGTAATTTAAACAACTTTTCAAAATATAATAATTAATTAATTAATATTACATATTATACATTTATACATCATCACGAAATAACCAATTTACCCAATTATTCATCATGGCATCGTTATTCAATCACCAATAATAATTATAAAATCTAAATAACTAAATAATAATTATTCACATTTTAGGCCACTAGCATATCACTCACCCACTAAGCAGATTAACCGAATGAATATCTAAAAATGAAAAAGAAATTCAAATCAAAATTAATTGAAAAACCTGTTTGTTTAGATAGTAAAAGGCTCAATTTTAACAAGCCCAATTCAATTACTTATTTCTTTTTTAATTAAGAGTTCATCTTCCCCAAATTCAATTACATTCGGCCGCCGTTGATAATTCCCGACTTCCCGACTCCCCGGTGCCCATTTGCCCACTGCACGTCTGCACACAATACACTCCGCCCACTTTTCCCAATAATAGTTGACGGCATCGATGACAATTTTGGTGGCTTGAAAATTATGGGCATTTTTTTATATAAAAAATATTAGTGGTTCGATAATTATTTTCCACCTAAATGAAATATTAATAAAATAGTACGGCGTTTTTTTTTGTTAAAAAATTATTCAGCTTAATGAGATAAAAAAAAATTCTGGTTATTGCCTTGATCGACGGGATCTAAACGAGAAGATGGTAAGGCGCTTGCAGCATATATAACTCGTGATCATTAATTATGGTGAGGTTTTTTTTTGGTGGAATTATGGTGAGGTTTTTTGTATGAATGTGAAATTTGACGACCATTGGAGTGTAATACAATCAGAGACAAGAGGTGATGTAGTTTGTGAAGCCAACAATAAAAAATTTAAGAATATCGAACTAGAGGGTTACAATCTACTTGTAATGAAAGCCTTATAAGGAAGTAGTTTAGGTTCATGGTCTATCGAGATGTTAATTGTTGATATGGTTATTTTTTAGGGGTACTTTGAGGCAGTTCGAATCCAATATATGAATCGTGATTGTATTTCGGTAGCATATTTGATTGCCCGACTACGACATATATGTAGTGTCAATTGGATAAGGATCACTCTGGACTTCATGTTCTCATTCGCAATAATATTCACTTGGTTGAAACGTCTTTTTCACCTAATTTTTCAATAAAAATGTTAGGATATGTTTGATTAACCAAAAATTTATGACCAAGGTTTATATATCCAAATAATTTGGCTAACAATTTGTCAAGGAGATTGTGCTTGGAAAGACTTGGTCTTCTCGTTTGCGCCGGCCTTTGTTGTCGATTACATAAGAGTTAGGTTGAAAAGACTTAAACAAATTACTTTGCAATTCTGTGACGATTCACCTTTGCAGTGGCCTTTGTTGTCGCAAGATTGTGCTTGGAAAGACTTGTTAAGAAATTTGCAGTGGCCTTCTTGACAAAGTTCTCAAGAAGGCCTAAATATTGGCTTCTTTGAGAATTTTGTCAAGAAGGCCGGTCCAAGGGTATCTCCAAGCGAACATCAAAGTCATGTACATCCTTCATTCAAACATGGTAGAGAGATTCTCGAAAATAGAAAGATCAATGCAATTCTGTTCTCTTTATCTGTGATTTGGATATGGACAGATAGAAAGGTTCTCGAAGATGGAAAGAAATTATAAGATTATGGTGTAATCCTTCATTTAAATCTGGTAATTTTGTAACAGCTAAGAAATGACCCGAAAAGACATTTTTCATAAGTAGAGGAGCATATGCGACTAGGATTTTTTTAATCTTTATTATAACAAGAATGTACTTGCAATCAAAGTACGGGTCATTTCCAAAGAATAAGATCAATCGAAAGCAACTAGGAATTGAGCCAGGACTGAATCGCTCTGATACCATGTCAAAGTCCGTGGGCCATGTTTTAGGCAGATTTAACACGTAAACGCGTTATCTGCTATAATGAGGGAACTCTAGTAAAAAATCAGTTTAAACACGTTAATTCGCAAATAATAAGGGATTCACGAAGAGAAATAGCAAATGAACTAGTAAACAAGTAGAGAAAGAGATATGAATTCAAAATAATGAAATAAGATTGTAATTGCACTGCTACGAGTTACTCCTTATGATTCAAGATACCAATGATAAGTAGTAGACACGTTAATTGGTAAAATAATAGATATCGAAATAAATAGACAAAAATATAAATTAACGAGGGTAAACTTCACTATGATTCTATTCAGATGTAGAAGAACAATTGATGAATACGCCAGAGAGAAGATGAATAGCAAAATAGCTTTTGAGATCGTGGATGAATAATCGAAGAATAAAAATACAATTGCATGTAGATTGCTTTGTTGTAGAGAGAGCGTATGAGAGTGAGTTCGAGAGAATGTGTGTGAATGAGTCCCCTTTGTTGATATTCTTCCAATTGTTTTATAGGCTCATATTCTGGTCATTTATGAGTCAATCCCGAGAATCTCGCCTTTTATTAATGTCTCTGATGGCTAGTTTTGACCAGTGACCACTTCTGCTAAATCATCAACGCGTTAGCATTTAAGGCGTCCGTGATTTTCGCCATGTAGTTAATGCGTTCCAACAGCTCCTTTATACACTCTTTGATTTTTTCCATGCAGTTTAATGATTTTCTCTATGCAGTTTAATACTTCAGTAATGGTGAATATTGTCTTTAATTCATTCCGATTTCTTCATATCTTCGTGGTCCCACCTCATAAACTAGCCCGATATTTTAGGGCCCAACAGGCCAATATTAACGATAGAGGTGGTCGTCTATGCGCGCGTACATGCGAATTATAGGCCTAGCATATAAGTATATAACCCCATAAAATTCTATCATAAAATTAATTGACGATAAGATGACTAGGCTTGTTTTACTTTAAAATATTCCGAAGCAGGGTACATATTGATCACATTCTCAATTATAGCTTTCGCAAAAGGACATTAAAGTGATTGTATTACTTATCGACTTCGTCCAAAACATATTATAACTTTTAGAATTCCAGTTGAGGCTTATCATCATATCCAACTTAATACAATCAATATTTTTTTCCTATCCCGGTCTATTCCAGCATTTACTAAATATTTAAATTAACAAGATGTAGAATTGATTGAAAAATAGAGAGGATAATAGTAAGTAAATTGTAGTATGTATATTATAATCGCAGTTTGAGATAAATCTCCTCCAATACAGACGAACAATTGAGTGAAAGTAGAACAAATGAATAGAAGTGAATTAAGCTTTTGGTTTTTCCCTGAGTGCTTATGTCGATCGTGTCTCTATTTTCACCTCAGCCTGGTCTTTATAGTTCCTTCCTCCATTTGGACCGTTGGTGGAGCGCTCACCCCATCCCGGAGATCTTGCCACCGGAATTAATGAATTAGCCGTTACTGCGTAGTAACTACGGGATCCGAGATTTCCGCCATATATATCTTCTTTGCCTTCATTACTCGTCCGTTCCCTTGTTTCTCCCCAGCTTAATGGTCCACGTTAACCTCTTTGGACTCACCATGCTCTTTTGGGCTGATTTTTAGAGGGCACAACAGATAGTATATATATAGTAGTAAGTCTAGATTCGCAAGGTATAGCTAATACTCGTTGCGGAGAACTATTCCTACGGACTGGCTCTATGTCAACAACTGTCAAGTACACACACCATGACAAACTTTAGCTGGAACGTCAATAAATTTCAGTAAAAAAAATATGTAACTATAATAAAAGGAAGACTAAAGAAATTTGAAGAAATGAATACGGCCGGCCGGAATGAAATACGGAGCAAAAACGTTAACGTGCGTTAAGCTCTCCTACTAAGACGACTTAATTAATTAATTAAATATATGTATATGGAAACCTCATCCTGGACGTTGACTTAGCATGGTTGCCTAAAAAATAGCCAATATAAATGCCCCCATCTTCATCCCATGCGAGCGCTGTTGATAATGCATCAATAATGATTTCAAAAGTTAATTTTTTGGTTGAATGATTTAGTTAGTGATCAGAACGTATCTGATACGTATTTGCAATAACTATACAGCTAGCTAATTAAAGGATTTTATCAAAAAAATAAAGCCAATTAAAGGATATTTTAATTCCAAATAGCAAGTTGTTTGTATTAAAAAAAACTAAAAAATTGAAGAAACTTAAACCCCGTCATTCCATAGCACTTAATGAATGATTATTTTTTAAGGCTAGCTCTAGTTTACTATAAATGATAAGATGGTTCATATATGGTTTCAAACTTTCAATCTTCGATGATCGAATTGAATGGCTATAATTGAAATTCTAATGCTATATTTAATTATCACGTGAATCGATCTGCATGTGCTGATATAACTATATATTTGTGAGCACATGACAAACGTTTTCTTTCTTTTTTTTTGGTAGAATATGACAAACGTTTCTTTGTTTTATCCGGAAAGTAGATTTTCTTCCATGGGAGAAACGTGCAAAATGTGTATATATTTAATGTACAACTAGCTAGCACATGGTGTTCGTTAATGTATTGAACGTTTGTGCCTGCATATACTAACATGTTCGAAAAAGACAAGCATTAAGTTTTGTTTTGTTTTGTTTTGTTAGGTCGAAAGACATGCATGAAATTGAAGCAAATATCGGATTTACTCCTTTTGCAAAATGGTCCATGCTAGACTTTTCAACTTGATCGAGAACTCTTCTCCTAAATTTCAAATCTAATCAAATTAAAATAATTAAGGGAAAATAATAAAACCTATTGAAAATTATTAAAAATCTTAAAAAAAACAAATCTAATTAAATCTTTCCATTTAAAATCTTTAATACTCCGTATATTCTTAGGCTAAATTATAGGAAAATCAAAATATATAGTTAAGCAAACTTTTGACTAGATCCTAGTCCCACTTGAGAGCCCTTCTCCTAACTTTTTGGATCGATCTAATCCAAAATAACAATAATAAAAAAAGCAAATTTTCTCAATCAAAATAACGTTCTTACTTCACCTTCGGGCATTTTGTTCGACGATTGGGCACACCTTTTAGGTACTACCCTAAGATTACTGTTTTAAATCCCTCGGATATCGGTTTGCCCTTTCTTCTTTAGATTTAGTTAGTAACCAGTTCTCATCCTTAGTGGATGCTTTAGACGAACCTAAATAGTACTTGTGAGGATCCTGATTCTTACCCTATTCTTACTTTTTTTTTAGAGTTGGAAAAAATTAGGCTGGCCAAAGTCAGCCTACAACATCCTTTCGGATGAGGACATGAAGTCATGAGTGTGTCTGAATTTAATTTGCACTATAAGAATGACGTAGTCCCACAATCAAATCAACAACCCTATTACACTCGCAAAATATATGTACGAATCTAACTACCTCAAACGACTGCAGTAACGCAAGTGTATCTGAAATTAATATTTCAATCTGCCATGAACATGATCTTACTTCTTACCCTTTATAGGCCATATCTCTTCAACATTATATCCTCAATAAAAACTTCCACCTCTCATTCAAAAACCAAACTATCTCCTCAATCCCTATATAAACCCTCTTTACCTTACACAAAAACCACCAAACCCAAATCAAGAAACCCTAAAAAAATCCAATCCTCCCCAAAATGGGCACTCTCTACATCCCAAACAATGAACACAACGATGAATACACCTTAGGGGAGCTAGAGCAAGAGCTAGCCCACCTAAGCCTCCAAACCAAGAAACTCCTCCTCACGCTCCCCAAGGCCAAAGGCTGGCGCACGCGCCACCTCTACCTCTTCCAGGGCTTCTGGTGCCAGCCCAAGCAGATCCACGCCGCGCTCCTGGCCCAGGCCCACTTCTCGGCCCGAGAATCCGACGTCGTTGTGGCCACCATCCCTAAGTCCGGAACCACTTGGCTCAAGGCCCTCGTGTTCGCCATCACCCACCGGGCCACCCACAGGCCCGCCCTGTCCAACCCGGCCCATCCCTTGCTGGCAAGTAACCCACATGACTTGGTGCCGTTCTTGGAGTATAAGGTGTATGCTGGGCCCGTCGCGCCCGAGCTCGACGGGCTCGGCTCGCCTAGGCTCGTTGCTACTCACGTGCCCTATGGCGCGTTGCCGGAGTCCGTTAAGAGCTCTAGTTGCAAGATCGTGTATATTTGTAGGTATGTGGCTAAGGATTAATTAATTAATTAGTAGTTTATATGATATATCATGCATTAATTATTAAGATTATCTTATTACTCTCTCCGTTAAGAAAAGTGATTGTCATTAATTAACAAAAAAATTAAAGAAACACTTAATTGTACCTAAATAACCTTCATAATTAATTTGTTTAGTTTTACTTTTGGAAAATGGGAAAAAAGTTGCATTTCTAACCATTTTTTTAAGGATAAAATTGGAAAAATCTTGTCAAAATATGTAAAATGACAAGTATTATTTAATAAAAAATTCAACCTAAAATGACAAGTATTGTTTAACTGAGGAAGTATTTTGTTTAGTCTCCACTTTCACACTTGAGAATGTACATATTCACAACACGTCCATGTAATATACAAACCCGTTAGATTCTATTCTAAAATCAACTATCGATAAGAGAACTTACCCATGAACTTGTATATATAGTAGTCTTTTTTAATCTCCACATTGTGGGAATACATATTCTCAATAATATGAACATAAAAAATGCATCCTAAATATATTATTTCTTTCCTAAAAATATGTTAGAACAAATTGTACTTAGCTCAAAAAAGTGTGAGTAATTCAAATTAAGTCACAAATCTAATATGAACATATAACATGTATGTAGAACGAGATTCTTTTTCACAAAGACATCATAGTTGAGCACAATTAATGTGTGTCCCAAGGAAATTGAAACATTATGTAGCTAAATCTTGCATAATTAAGCCCTTTCTTAGCTTACCAAGTGACAACATTAATTGACAATTTTGCAATTTCTTACCTAACTAGTTTCGTTTGTGAACATTATATCTAATATGACATATATACTATCCACAAATTAAGCTAATTAATTGATTCTACTTGATTAATAGGAACCCTTTGGACACATTAGTCTCGGCATGGCACTTCCTTAAGAAGGCAAGGCCACAAATCCTAGGACCAATATTCACCATGGAAGAAGCCTTCGAAATGTATTGCAAAGGGCAGATCGGTTTCGGGCCCTATTGGGACCACATGCTCGGGTACTGGAACGAGAGCCTGAGATCGCCCGACAAGGTGATGTTTATAAAGTATGAGGACATGAAGAACGACGAGGGATTCGTTATAATCAAGAAGCTAGCCGAGTTCTTGGGGCACGAGTTTTCGGTCGAGGAAGAGAGGGAGGGAGTTGTGGAAGAAATGTCCAAGCTTTGTAGCTTTGAGACAATGAAGGGTTTGGATGTGAATAAGAAAGGGAACTCGATCGGTGTTGAGTTTGAGAATAAGAATCTGTTTAGGAAAGGTAAAGTTGGAGATTATGCTAATCATTTGACGAAGGAGATGATTGAGAGGTTTTCTAAGGTGTTGGAGGAGAAGTTAGCCGGATCTGGCTTGGAGTTTGTGATATGAGACTATGAATATGGAATGATTGATTGTGTCAATCTTTTGTGAATGTTGTATTGAGATTAAGTTCACCTTCAATTAAAAGCTAGCCATCTTGTGTTCGTGTTAAAAATGAATGTGTGTTATGTAATTTGTTCATTAGAAATGAATGGATTATAACGAGGATGACAAATTCACCTTGTTCATTCATTTCCTAACGACATTTTGCATCTTGTTCATGTGTTAATTTATTTTGTTGTTATTTGATCTCTTTGAAATGTATATAAACGCTACCATTCATATTGTCATTTATATAGTGAGTTGAGATCATGTGAGGAGGAGCTTCGGATATGTTGAGAATATGCATTATCATATTTAAAAGTGGAGATTAAATAAGATTATAATATAAGTTTAAGGGTTACTCCTCCTATTGTCAATTAGTTTTGGGATGAAATTCTGTAGGCTTGTATGTTGGGCCCAACACGCATATACGTACACATGGACGGTCGTATGCGCG
This sequence comes from Fallopia convolvulus, assembly GCA_964016875.1. Classification (NCBI taxonomy): domain Eukaryota; kingdom Viridiplantae; phylum Streptophyta; class Magnoliopsida; order Caryophyllales; family Polygonaceae; genus Fallopia; species Fallopia convolvulus. The sequence continues at coordinate 62,430,696 of OZ024725.1, forward strand.
CACCTCTCATGTTAACGGCCCACGAGCTTCAATATGGTATCAAAGCAACGTCCGGTTCTGGGTCCGTTTTCAAGTGACAACTGGGATAGGCCGGTTGCACTTGCGAGGACATGTTGAGAATATGCACATGGACGATTCTGGGTCTAACGGCACACAAACTTCAATAGGATATGTAGTAAGGAGAAAGAAGGGTCATTGGATTAAGGTAGATGGAAGCTTAAGAGGGAGTGATAAAAATATAAAAATATGATCTTTTAAATAAAATAGTAATTTTCTTTTACTTTTTCCTTACTTTACACTTCAAAAATGCTACTCACTTGGTACCCAACTACCCACTCTATGTCTAATTGCCAACATTAAAACTAGATGACAAATTGACAACCAATTAAGTTTGTTGTTATCACTTATTTATTCACTGTAATCATTGAAATATATAAATAATAAAGTAAATATAATACATCCAGAAAAACGTACAAACCCTTAGTACATACATAGCATATGTTATATTTTAATTACATCAATATATATGATTCCTAATTTCTATATATAAAAAAAAACCATCATCCTTTGTCAAAAAATGAGAACCATACCATTTCAAAAAATAAAATAAAATTGAGAACCAGCTAACCAGGTAGTCGTTATCACTTATCACTCAAATAACAGCTAAATGCCAACTTTTTTCGGTTGAATAAATGCCAACTTGTATATATATATATATATAAGAACATGGTAGATTGGTACGTGATATTTCAGGAAAAATAGTATATATAGTACTCCTAAGTGGCTAGAAAATAAAAATAACATCGGCTGATAATTTGACATGGCAATCCGAGTGGCTCTTGTAGCAACTTAACATTAAAAAAACACGTAACACTTAACTTATGTGTTGGAGGTTACGAACAGACAAAACGTGACACCAATAATAGTAACGAACAATTGTTTATTAGGCAGTCCTGTTGATGCCTTGATGGTTAATTACGTACACGTACAAGAAAAAATTATCAGATTTGCTTTGTTGGCATATAGAGCAATTGCACACACAATTCAAGAAACCGATGGTCATCTGCCATGAAGTTCATGAAACTGATGGTCAAATCCTTCCTTAATTTCTTCTTTCAATTAGAAATTAATTCCTATTATCGTAACTTTCAATTGGAAATTTACAAGCCGAGCTTACTTGCTTATAATTCCATGTCTATTATTTATGTTTTATACTTCCTCCGTTCTATTGTACTTATCCTTTTAGATTTTTTCAAATATATAAAGAAACTCATTGAAAATTTAAAAAAATTTAAATGTAATCACAAATTAATTACTAACTATTCTTTATAACCAATAAATAGAGAGAAAAAAGTCAATATGAATATTTTCCAAAATATTAATTAAACAAAAATTTTAAACGAACAAGTTTTGTTGAACAAAATTTTGAGTTTAGAAAGACAAATAAAATAGAACGGAAGGAGTATATACTAATAATTCATTCAAGTTATACAATACATTAATCTAATTAAGATAAATTTCATTCAAGAGTTGCCATTCTTAGCAACCATCACCTGTAACAACACAAAACTACAACACACAAATTAACTACAATCAACAATTGATTCGCCACCAAGAAACATAACCCCAAAAAATATCAAAACCCGAAACCCTAAACCCTAACAAAGAAGATATTGAACTTCCCATTCCGATGAACCATATAATACGTCTCCAAACCTGAAACCCTAAACCCTAATAAAGAAGATATTGAGCTCGGGTCCAGCTAGTATTCCCATCTGGATTAACCATATAATACGTTTCTGGCCAAATCCGAAACCCTAAACCCTAACAAAGAAGATATTGAGCTCAGGTCCAGCATTCCCATCCGGGTTAACCATATAACACGTCTCCAAACCCGAAATCCTAAACCCTAACGAAGAAGATACTGAGCTCGGGTCCAGTATTCCCATCCGGGTTAACCATATAATACGTCTCCGAGTCCCTCGAGCCCACCACCTTCTCAAAGTAAGCCCTCATATACGTAAGCTCGCCCTCGGGCAAATCCGAGCCCTCGGCCACGGGCAAGACCCCGGCGCCCATCGTGGCCGCATGCAACATCTGCATGACGCCCAAGTCATCGTCCGTGGGGTCGCGCCGGATCCCGTACCCGGTTTTCCTACCGTTACAATACATGGTCCAAATGGGCTCGTCCATGAGCTTGGTCTTCTCAGAAGGGTGCTTCTCACACTCCAATGCAATCCTCACAAGCCCTAATCCCATGTCTTGGAGGAGCTTGCCCGTGGGAATGGCTAGCTCAAGGAGTAGCATTGGGAGGCATCTAGGGTTTTCTTGGAAGGCTAGGTTAACCCTGGCCTTTCGGAACCCGAAGAGGGTCCCGGTCACGCGGGTCCCGCTTACGTGGTGGCCGTCGTGGAGCTTGCCGACCGGGATCCGGCATGTCGGGGTGAGGATTGGGAAGGACCGGAAGACCGACCGGACCCGACGGAGGAGCTTGTTCTTGGGTTGGTTGGTGGTGGTGGTTGATGGTTGTTTGTGGGGAGATGTTTGGGACCATGCACTTGGGCTGTTTGTGAGGGAGGTCCCGCCACCGGGTCCGGTGATGTGGCGGGGCTGAGGTGGTGGTGGTGGTGGTGGAGTGGTGGCTCGGCCGCCTCGCTTTGGGGAGGCTAGTGGGCTCGACGATTGTCGATTTGAGCCCGGCATTTGTTGTTGTGATTGTTTACGTCTTTGGAGTTAGTTGGGGCGAAGGAATTTTGTTGGTGAAGAAATTTTGAGTTGAGGGGAATTAGGATTGATCGGGTGTGTTTAATTAGGTACGTGGTTGAATGAAGTGAGTGGTGAACATGTTGGGATTATGAGTGAGTTGTTGGCCTCACGTTTGTGATGTTAGTTTTGAAGGTCATGCTCCAAAGATATGGTCAATTATCAACCGGCCAATACATTATATTGTAACATTTGATTTGCATATTGAGATCATAATCAATGAACCATCGTTGTACATTGCATGATACCGGCCATATGAACTTTAGATCTTTGATTATACCCACGATATTACATTAGTAGATCATCATCGATCATAGACCTAGTGCAGTTCTGCTAGAGCAGAATCTGGAGGGCCAAGATGGAGGCATCCCTGGCTTAACGAAGAGAGAGTGCGTCCGAAAAAACTCAAAAAAAAACTAAAATAACAATGATAACTGAATCTAGTTAGAATACATCAAAATTGATATATAAATTATATCGATCTTAAAAGCATTGTATAAAAGTTAATAAGCATGAGGACGCGGCCAGGATATTACTTTAGTACGACGTTCTATATTGGTAATATGAAAAGGGTATTTATTACTAAGAACCCATGACACCAAATATCATGTCGTTGACTTCTATAGTTGTACTATAATAAAAGAAAGCAAAGGAAACCGGCATGGCAAATCGACGTGCACCCCACACAAAATGTTCAGAAAACAAATATTCCTTGATCTGTTTTCTCTTCCAACTCTAGTCAAAATTTGGAAAAAAAATAATGGAAAAAAAAATACAATTACCTATAACTTATAGCTCAATGCAAGACATGAAAACCATCCACTTGAATGATCTAGACTGGCCCTTTGCTTTCTTGTTCTTTTCAAGTACAACATAGTATATGAAGACCAAAAAGGCCTCATTTCAAGTTCAGCACAACAAACACATTCCTCTTCCCTACAAGAGATTAAATATCTGCAAAGGCCAAGCTCGTTTCTGACCGCCATGGCTGACCCCAGCAATCTCCAAGGATATATCAATGGCTCGATGCTGAACTGCTCTAGCAATGCTAATGCGCGCCTGCAGTCTGACAGCTGGACACGAATTCGTTCCAACGGCGCCTGATGTGTCGGCATCTGGCTTCTCCAATGACAATGCAATAGGTTCCTTGAAGGTCAAGATGGTTTGGAACCAATGCGTTTTGGGCTGGTATGGAGATGTGGAGAGCACAACCGGGGTGTCTTTACAGAATCTGGAAGTGAATCCATTCTCGAACCAAAGGACCACTCCATAGCACCAAGTGGGCTTGCCGGGATTGCTTGGCTTCGGTGTCAGCTCTATGGATGTGGTGAAATCCATTTCGTCGAGTTTCATTGTCATGAGATCAAAACTCTGAAATGAATCAAGAGATAGTAAGGAATAAGAATTTGAGCTACTCAGTTATGAGGTTGGGATCTGTTTGAATTGCACTTGAAAATGCATTAAAACGCAAGACTTAATGCAAGATATGAATTATATCAAGTGCAAATAAACAACACACCTGAATATGGCAGTATGCAAAATTAAATCGAAAGATAGATCACAACTCTCCACAAGAAAATTTAATGCTTTGTTAATGACATTTTTCATTACAATGTGGATTTATAGTAAGAAAGTACTTTTAATTAACATTTTGGAATTTGTGTATTGTTTTGAATTTTGAATTTGTGTGGCGTTTCTAAAACTTATGGTTCTAGACTCATTATTTGATGAAAATACTTGTTATACAAACATGCTTTTTAAAAGCAAGTACTTATAACTAGAATTTAGAAATGTGATTATAAGGTGTTATGCCAAACAATGCACATGAAGGATAAACCTTTGCAGAATAATACAACGAAGATGCAACACGAACCTGGAGACAAGCTGTTTGAGTTACAATATCAGATTTGTCCACAACATCAACTATGGGAAACTTAGCTGCATCTTCCACAAGCTCCTTGCCAACACAAGACATGTTGAAGCCATATACATCTTCCCAAAACTGAAGACTAGTTCCACCCTTTCCAAAGCCTGCAGCGAACTAATTTCAAATAAAAAGGAAAGAGTAAGGACATTTTAGAGAAAACCAGCATGGAGAGATCTAAAGGAAGAGGGAAGAAATAATCACCATGGTTGCAGTATCTGGAAGAAGAGCACCTCCGGGCTTTAGCCATTTATCCCGTGCAAAAAGAACCGAGCTAAGCATGGACTCATACAATAGGCAGTATCCCATCCACTCACTAACTAAAACATCTACACTCTGGGGTTGAATTGATTCGTTGAGATCTTCAACCATTCCATGGAGCACTTGGACGCTTGATAGAAGGCCGTTTTCATTTGCTATCTGAATCACAATAATCCAAAGCAATATGCAATGTATCAACACAAAGGGACAAATGATGGAGCATGGCTTAAAGACAGATTAATGTAGATTTGTGAGTTTACTTGAGTTGCAGTTGCAGCCATCTTTTCACTTGCATCTACTGCAATTACTCTTGAAGCTCCTGCTTGAGCTGCAAAGAGACTAGAAAAGACGGATATTAAGCACTGGCATAAAAAATGTGCATAAGCTCATAAAGTTGCAACAAAATGGTGGAGCATGTTTGGTTTTGGGTATGTTTTCCGACTCATTCAATCTCACTTCAGCAAGCCAATACGGAGGATCATGCCCAACAAAATCCAAGCTACCAAGAAATGTACAGCTAAAACAAGAAAGATACAAGAAAATCACAAAAAAACAAATATAACATAGAACTAGCCATTTCCATATAGGGGAAAAAGATGCAAAGTAGATGAAGAATTATATTCAATGAATTAATCACTTGCATTATAAAAGTGTTTGCGGTTAGTCTTACCTAAGGATGCCAGTTCCGCAACCAACATCTAAAACAACAGCACCATTCAGTAGAGAAGGGTTACACATGATAGCTTGTCTATATGCATCGGTCCTTGCCTGCACCACCGAAAGGAAGGAGTTATATTTCACCAAAAAAATGCCAATGTTGGAAGCAAACTTCTTCGATAAAAATCATAACCAAAAGCTCACGATCTCTTAAACTCATGTACTCCATACCTTGTCGCTTAGCATCTCCCTGTGAATTCCAAAAGAGCTATAAGAGCCAAAGTAACTCTCATTCACTTTACGGATCTCAGATGCTGCAACCTTTGCAAGTGAACTCCTTAAACTCAAACTTGTTTTCCCTTTGTCAGAGGAGTACTTTCGGGTCTTATCATCATCATGACCACTGACAATTGCCTTACTTGACTGGACGGATATATCAGAAGAACCATTGGACATGGGGACATCCTCTTTCCTTCCATTTCCACCTGAGCTTAAGTGAAGATCCCGAACAACGTCATCATCTATGTGTACAAATTCCATCTTTCTTAAATCCTCCAATAATTCCTCCTTGTCAACTGACATTATGGTCTCATCACCTTCACCATCCTCCTCCTCATCAAAACTATAAAGAATAGAATCATCTTCCATGAATGGTACAAGATATTTATCATCATTCCATAAACATTTCAAATCTTCTGCAATATCCACTCTATGCAGATGATTTTGTAAGTCTTGATTTGACTCACAGCCAACGCTACAACTCCAACATCTATTTTCTTTCACCTGCCAGCAAAATGAAGATGTATCGTAGAGGTACATTACATATACAAAATGTTGAACTTTCAATGAATCAGCGTCGTTCATATTTTTCCTCTGAAATAAATTGGTCTTTGCAATCCAACTAAAAAGAATCAGCATAAACAAAATGTTGAACTTTCATTGAATCAGCATGATAAATCATTCATATTTTTCCTCTTATAAAATTTGGTCTTTGCAATCCACCTAAACAGAACGAATAGTTCAAGTACTACAGAGAAGCAGAGCAACATTTCAAAACAATATATTTAAAGACCTACCATCTGTCTAATGTAATTGATGAGCTTGAAGGCGCCATAGAAGTCCAAACCCAAGCTTTTTCTGATACACTGAAAATCAAATTGGTGATTCGCGGCGCAGTGTTCGAACACTAAATTGGACGACGAAAATAAGGAATCGCAGAACAAGCACTTAAAATTAGAGCCGCTCTCGCTCTCGTCATCTTCGTCGGCATTCCAATCATCCCATCCTTCATGTTTATCGTCTTCTTCTTCCTCCTCCTCGGAAAGGTACTCGTTGAGTTCTTCGACTTCTTTGCCTTTTGCTGAAATGGAAGCCGCCATGGGTGAAGATGGCGAGAAAGAGGAGAATTGGGGAGCAACAATGGCGAGAGCAACAGAGGAGTGGATGGTAAGCAGCGGCGGGAAGAGCGAGAGATTTAGGGTTTTAAGTTTCAACTACCTTTTAGATTTTTTTTAAAGAACTACCTTTTAGTTTGATGCAATAGTTTCTAAAAATCACATTTTCATACATTAGGGTTCTTAAAATTCTTAAGGTTTGAAAAGTTTGTAGGTCCTTAAAGTTTTTAGAATTCGATTTCTTAAGTCTCCTTTTATTTTTAATTTTTTCACTTACGATCTTATCTCCTTTTATCCGTTAACATTTTCACTTCGGACCTTATCCTCTCCTCCACTATGAATTCCTTTACCAATTTTTATTTCAATATTATCCATGGCTGACGAGGAGATTATGCATGGCCAAGGGTAAAGATGTCCGAGTCTGCGTTATTTTAAAATGTATTAGTTGTGTTCGTCTTAGAGCCCTTGATAAAAGATTTATGATTGAGCTTTTTTATTTGCCTTATTCTTATTATAATTACCAACGATATACTCATAATCCTTTTGGTTAGAACTTACATTTAATTCAAGCGATGAAATCAAATATTTTCGGAGGACAAATTACGCAAATATAATGTTTTGTTTTTATCTTTTATATATCCAAAATATGATTTTATTTTTGGCAAAAAAATCATTTTAAATCAAGGAGAAAAAACGAGTTTTGATGTAGAGGATCCCAAATCGTCCAACTATAAAACATACTCTTTAAAATAATTTTAGGAAATAAAATTCTTTCATGATTATGATTAAAAAGAGATAAAAGTTTAGCAAAAATCACTTGAGCCTTATAACAAGGATACTTAAAACAAAAATCACTTGAGCCTTATAACAAGGATACTTAAAACAAAAATCACTTGTTAGTTTATTATAAGATGTATTTATTTCTCTTGATTGGTGCAAGTTTTACAATCGATAAGGCCTTTATTTATAGGCCAATTATACTTGGTAAATCTCCATAACTTAAAGCATGAAAGTAAGAAAATTTGATAACTTAAGCATAAAAATAAAAAGGTGAAAAATTCACGTTATACAATTAACTCAAATCATCACATCACATTAATAATTTGTAGATATAAAACATCCACATCCAAATCACAATAATAATTTATAGATACAAAACGTCTACATTCAAGTTAATAATTCACGTATACAATTACCTCGGATCATCACATCACATTAATAATTTGTAGATACAAAACATCCACATTCATAACAAAGAGCTTTTTTTGGAATTGTGGTGAGTTTTGGGATACTTTTGCACTAAAAACACAAACAGTTGATAATTTACAGAAATTCCAATTTATGAAAATTTCTAACTTGACCCCTAAATTTTCAACAACGCCGCCCACACGGGCTATATAATACGCCATATCACATCAAACTCCTCAAGAAGAGAGCTTGTTTTTTCGCAAGAGCATCGAACAAACACGAAGTTATAGTAGAACAAGACGAAGCGAAAGAGAGACCTCAACAATGGCAGGCGTAGGGGGTAACAACGCAATGGTCGAATGGCACCAGAGACCTCCGAATCCTAAGAATCCAGTTGTCTTTTTCGACGTCACCATCGGCACAATCCCTGCTGGCCGTATCAAAATGGAGCTCTTCGCTGATATTGCTCCCAAAACTGCCGAAAATTTCAGGTCTCTTTCTCTCACACACGCACACTAGTTTCATCCTCGTAGCTTTGGGGATAGGGCTACTTTCGATTCTGTTTGATTCGTGCTTGCCGAAATTCTTGCAGTGTGTATTGCTGACGATTTTACTGTTTAGGTTTTGCTAAAGAAATTGGTTTGTCCGAATTGAATTCGGTTCATCTGTTGTCTGCTAAATTATAGCTTCAGTGTATTGAAAGAGGAAAAACTTGAATGAATCAAGATCACTTGTGAGGAACTGGTTTTCTTTTCTATGATAACTAGGAGTTGGGAGTCTATAGAGGAAAGTAGGAAAAAAAGTTAATTGCATATCTATGGGAAAACTTAGATTTCATTTGAATTCTTATTCTTTTCCTGTCATGTTGTGCATCTAAAATCAAATTCATGAACAAATGAACCTGAAAGTATATTTCCATGATGGACAGGAGATGTAGTCACTAGTTGTGTTTGAGATTCTTCTAGAAGTTATGATCAATGAATGATGTCCTTGTTATTGATGTATCTTTCACACTGTCAGTACACTGTCAGTACCTTGTACTCCATTATGTCCTTTTAAGATCTTTAGAATTTCTGAATCAGTATTACTTATCATAGTCTTTTGGTTTTCTTTCAGGCAATTCTGTACAGGAGAATACAGGTATATCAGATTCCTTTTACCTACTTGGTAGTCATTTTTTTTCTTGATAGAGGATGGCTGAGATTAGAAAAATTCAAGCTGCCACTGATTTAGTTGTGAATTTGTTCCAATTCTCTTATAAACTGATCGTTTGTGCAATTATTGTTGATGGTTTCACGTATTTAAATAGTGTCAATTTGTGTGATTAGGAAAAATGGATTGCCCGTTGGCTACAAGGGATGTCAGTTTCACAGGGTTATCAAGGATTTCATGATCCAAACTGGTGATTTTCTGAAGGTTTGTCCAATCACTTTGTGTAAGCTTATTAATCCAGTGTGTTCTTCTAGGTGCTTGATAATAATTAATTACTTTATAGAGTGAGTCCAGTTCTGAAAGGTTTACTGAGGCTACTGAAACCAGCAATCTGAAAGGTTTATTAAGGCTAATAAAACTAGCATTTTAATAGACCTTCTGCTGAGCCTGTGCATACAAATTCTAAAATAATTGAGTTTACCATTACGAAGAAATTTTGTATAACATTTCAAATCTAGCTCTATTAGATCTGCACTTAAACTACTGGCTCTCTAGCTCTGACTAGGTTGGTTAATGTCTAGATACTGATGCATAAAATGCATTTGATCCACTGAGTTTGTCTTTTTACCTGAAAAAAAATCCTTTAATGTGCTGCATTTATCATTTCTGTTATGTATTCGTGGCTGTGTGCTAGTAGCCTAGTAGATTGTGTGATTAATGCTTGATGTTCTAGCAAGGTATTTCTCTCTTTAAATCTGACATACTTTAAATCATTTTGTAGGGCGATGGAAGTGGATGTGTTTCCACTTATGGAACTAAGTTTGAAGATGAAAATTTCATTGCCAAACATACTGGCCCTGGCCTTCTGTCTATGGTACTGTCTTCATGCATTTAAATCATATAATTTTCTTTATCATATATGGTTTCAGATCAGTTCTGTAGAAGTCACATTTTAGTCTTATTTAACTCGACATGTCTTTAATGTAAATTATGATGATGATATGATTTTATATTGTCCCGGCAACTTGCCTAAACATATTTCATTAAGAAAAATCTAGTTCTGGTCTTTTAATAGCATTTTTTCACTTGGCTATTAGAGTAGTTTTTTTTTAATTGATAAATCACGCTGGTATGGGAGTTCAAAATATGCTCCTCATTTATCTCACTTATGTTTTGTTTTTCCTGCAGGCAAACAGTGGACCAAATACAAATGGATGTCAGGTGATAAATTGCTCTATAATAATCTTTTGCATCCTTCCATTTTCAATACCGTTTTCTTCTTGTTTGTCAATAAATATTTCACTCTGAATGACTTCTCTCTTGTTAGGTCTTCTTTATGTCGTGGTTGTCAAGTTTATTTGGCTCTCTTGTTGATCGTCAATAAATATGAACGCTTTCTTTCTTGTTAGGTCTTGATGTCCTGCTTGTCAAGTTTGTTTATGTCTTTTGTTGATCGTCAATAAATATGAACACCCTCTTTCTTGTTAGGTCTTGATGTTCTGGTTGTCAATTTATTTAGTTTTCTTGTTGATTGTCAATAAACATGAAAGCCTTTTTCTTGTTAGACCTATATTTCCTTTGATAGTTGCTCAAGAGCTATTGCTATTATCTTATATCTTCTACACTGCTACACACCTTCAGCTATTGATAGAGTATGCCACGTGTCTTCTAGAAGCGTCCAAGAAACGTGAACATGATGACATAGTTTAGGCGGCAAAACCACTTATTGTAAACATTCTATCCAGATACATTGAATGTGGAGACTATAACAAACTCTTCTTAATTGTAATCAGCTCATTCATTCAGTAATAACAGAAACACTTTTCTCTTCTCTCTCTTTCTTCTCTCTCTGTTTCTAGTTATGCAACATGGTATCAGAGCACCGTCTCTTCGATCCATTTCTCTCCAGATCTGATTGCTCTTGTTGATCCACGATCAATTGATCTCAGCTTCTTCTTCTTCTCGTATTTCCGCACCTGATTTCGAAGATGCCTGAGCAAATAGTTGCAGTCGAACCAGGGAAAGACCATACGGATCCTTTGTATCTTCATCCAGGCGACGGACCTGGTCTGTCGCCTGTCACACAGCAATTCAATGGACACTGCTTTGGAGAATGGAGGCGATCCATGAGAATTGCTCTCTCAGCCAAAAACAAGTGGTGTATCGTCAATGGAAGCTACAACAAACCTAATCCAGGAGATCCAAGCTTTGAAGTCTGTGAAAGAGTAAATGATATGGTCATTTCCTGGCTGATCAACGGCTTGAATGAAGAGATTAGGAGTTCTGTGATCTACAACGACACCGCTGAAGGCATATGGCGAGAATTAGAGATTCGATATGGTCAGAGAAGTGGCGCACAACTTTTCGCAATCCAGAAAGAACTTCTCTCTCTTAGCCAAGGATCGATGTCGATCTCCACCTATTACACCAAGATCAAGTCATTGTGGGACGAGTTAGCTAATCAGCATCGTTTTCCACAATGTTCTTGTGGTGCGGTTGCAGAGATCGTGAAATATGAAGATGAACAGAAACTGATTCAGTTCCTCATGGGATTAAATGATGATTATGGCGTTATCCGAGGAAATCTTCTCATGCTACATCCTTTGCCGTCAGTGAATGAAGCGTATTCAACTCTGCTACATGAAGAAAGGCAGAGAGAAATCCAAAATTCATCCAATATTTCCACTGAATCTGCTTCTTTCCATGTGGAAACCAAGAAAGGCCAAGACAATCAAGCTTCTTCATCTCAGGGGAAGAAATTCTTCTGCACCAATTGCAAAAAGAAGAATCACAATGTGGATCGCTGTTACCACATTATAGGGTTTCCAAAGGACAAAAACAAGAAGATGGCAGGACATGTGTCGAACTCGCAAAATGAAGGAAGTTCGAGCTCTAAAGCACCGGAATTAACAGCTGAACAGTATGCACAGTTGATGAATTTGCTTCAGCACAAGGAGAACAGGATTTCTGAACTAGGAAGTGAATTTGCCGGTTTTGCAGGTAACACACTTAACTACATCTCTTCCTCTCATACCTGGATTCTAGATACTGGAGCTAGCAATCATATGTGTAATAACAGAGTTTTGTTTCGAGAAATGAAGTTGCTAAAGAAGCCATTCTTTGTTAATCTGCCAAATGGAAATGCTTTGAGGGTTGATAGGTCAGGGACAGTTGTAATATCTGATTGTTTGAGTTTGAAAGACGTCCTGTATGTTCCTGAGTTCCGATGCAACCTGTTGTCTATTGGAAAATTGGTAAAAGATCAACAATGCAATGTTGTGTTTACACCAAAACTCTGTATCATGCAGGATGGGAGCATGATCAAACCTATGATCCTTGGTAGGAGTTCCAGAGATCTGTATTTTCTGCAACCAGGACATTCTGAAGGAAAACAGACTGCTGATTCTACTTGTTTTGAGACTAATCATGTTAGTATAACTACATGGCATAACAAGCTAGGCCATTTACCTTTCAATAGAATAAAAACCTTGTCTGTTGATTATGGTTCTGACAAGGAATTTGATACTGTTTGTAGTATATGTGCTAAGGCAAAACAACATAGATTGTCTTTTCCACATAGCACAATTCAGACTTCTAAGCCATTTCAGTTGTTGCATGTAGACACTTGGGGTCCTTTTCGGGTTCCTACTTATAATGGCTATAAATACTTTGTTACCATTGTTGATGATTTTAGTCGCACTACTTGGAATCATTTGATTGCTTGCAAAGGAAATGCTTTCTCCATCTTGAAAGCTTTTATTGCCATGGTTGAATGACAGTATAAGTGTCTAGTTTCCACAGTGAGAACTGATAATGCCCTTGAGTTAGGTCTCAGTCATGCCTCTTCTGAGTATTTTTCTTCAAAGGGAATCATTCATCAAACCTCCTGTGTAGCTACACCCCAACAGAACGGGGTTGTAGAAAGAAAACACAGGCATATCCTGGAGGTTGCTAGATCACTCCTTTTCCAGTCCAAATTGCCCTTAGAATATTGGGGAGATAGTGTGTTGACAGCAGTACATATCATCAATCGAGTCCCCACACCTTTGTTACAAGGGAAAAGCCCTTTTGAGATAGTACACAATAAACCACCAGATTATGATCACTTGAGGGTGTTTGGCAGTTTGTGTTTTGTTTCTTCTCTCAAACAAGGTCGACACAAGTTTCAAGCTAGAGCATACCCTTGTGTGTTTCTCGGCTATCCATTTGGAAAGAAGGCTTACAAGGTACTGAATCTAGAAACTCATTCCATACAGTATTCTAGAGATGTGATTTTTCATGAGCTTATCTTTCCTTACAAGCCTGCACCAGCAACCATTTTTCCCACACATCAAAACAACTACACTGATGATGATAATTCTACATCATCTTTTACTCACCCATTACAAACTTCTCCAGATCCTATTCCCCCTCATCCAGATGTTTTACCTCGCCGGTCTTCTCGACCACATGTTCCACCCTCATATCTTCAGGATTATGTGTGTCATTGTGAGGCACAAACTGATGTCTTATGTTGTCATACCCTTACTTCTACCATTACATTTCCTTCTTTATCATCAGAAAGTCTGATTTCTCCTACAACAGAACCAACTTCCTACTTAGATGCTCGTAGATTCTCTGTTTGGAAGCAAGCCATGACTGATGAGTTTTTAGCTCTTGAGGCTAATCAAACCTGGGAAATTGTGGATTTACCGAAAGGGAAGAAACCTATCAGCTGTAAGTGGGTTTACAAAGTAAAGCACAAGGCTGATGGCAGTATAGAGAGGTATAAGGCTCGTTTGGTAGTCCGGGGGTTCACACAAAAAGAGGGGATTGATTATACTGAAACTTTTTCTCCCGTTGTTAAAATGACCACAGTAAGAACCTTGGTGGCTGTGGCAGTAAAGAATAATTGGGAATTGGCCCAATTAGATGTCAACAATGCTTTCCTACATGGAGATCTCCATGAGGAGGTTTATATGGTTGTTCCACCTGGTTTGGATGTCGAGAAAGGCAAGGTTTGTCGTCTAAAAAAATCCCTTTATGGACTCAAACAAGCAAGTCGACAATGGTATTCCAAACTTTCTCAAGCTTTAAAGTTCAAAGGATTTTCTCAATCCTTAAATGATTATTCTTTGTTCTTAAAGCAAGATGGAGATTATGTGACCTACATTGCCGTTTATGTTGATGATGTGATTTTAACTGGCAATAATTCAGCTGAGATTGCTTCTCTAAAGGCTTTCTTGGACAGTGAATTCAGAATTAAAGACTTGGGGCAGCTTCATTATTTTTTGGGCATTGAATTTGTTAGACATCAAGAGGGCATGCTCATGAATCAAAAGACTTTCATAGAAGAAACTGTACTGGAATTTGGTTGTCAGGATCTCAGTTCTGTTCTTAGTCCTCTGGATTTACATTCAAAAGCAGTGTTTGATCCGAGTCCTTTATTGTCTAATCCTACTGATTATCGCAAGTTAGTGGGGAAGCTTAACTTCATTGTTCACACCAGGCCTGATATTGCTTTTGCTACTCAGTTTCTTAGCCAGTTTTTGCAGCATCCTACAGAGCTGCATATGATTTCTGCAAAACACACTCTTCGTTATCTGAAAGGCACAGCTTCACGAGCTTTGCTTCTCAACAATTCCTCATCTTTCTCCTTGCAAGCTTTCTGTGACGCTGACTGGGCGTCATGTCCCCTCACAAGGAAATCTGTATGTGGTTATGTTATGTTTCTTGGAGGCAGCCTGATTTCCTGGAAATCTAAAAAGCAGACTACACTCTCCTTATCATCAACTGAAGCTGAGTATAGGTCTCTTCGCCGAGTTTGCACTGAATTAGCTTGGTTAAGCAGGTTACTTGCTGAGTTCAAAGTTCCAGGAATCACTCCCATTGCTGTTCGATGTGATAATCAAGCTGCTGTTCATATCGCTCGGAATCCTGTTTTTCATGAACGTACCAAACACATCGATCTGGATTGTCATTATGTTCGAGAAAAACTCATTGAAGGCATGATTTCTTTGCATCATGTTCCTACGCAGCACCAATTGGCTGATGTTTTGACAAAACCTTTGGTTGGTCATCGCATGCCTGGCATCTTAGACAAGCTGGGAGTCATAGAATCACCTTCCAGCTTGAGGGGGGATGATAGAGTATGCCACGTGTCTTCTAGAAGCGTCCAAGAAACGTGAACATGATGACATAGTTTAGGCGGCAAAACCACTTATTGTAAACATTCTATCCAGATACATTGAATGTGGAGACTATAACAAACTCTTCTTAATTGTAATCAGCTCATTCATTCAGTAATAACAGAAACACTTTTCTCTTCTCTCTCTTTCTTCTCTCTCTGTTTCTAGTTATGCAACAGCTATTGCTGAAGATACTGTTGCTGAGAAAAACTTCAAAACATATTGAATTTACTTGATTGATAATTCCATTGATCTCAGTTTCTTTTTCATTTTGGTCGCAGTTTTTCATCACATGTGCCAAGTGTGAGTGGCTTGACAACAAGCATGTCGTGTTCGGGGTATGATTTTCCTTCCTTTCTGCTCCATCATCATTCTAAGTTTAGAATTCAATAAAAAAAATCATAGATTAGAGTTCACTTTTGATGCTTACTGTTTGTAGAAGCTCCTAAACTTCTACTTGATCATGCAAAAGCTTGCATGGTACTTTTCTTACACCCATAAAGGTGATAAATCCATTTTTATAATTTGATGCTCTAGTAAATCTATCACCAGTCAATATGGATAGATCAGGTTTAGATGAACAATGGATCAGAGTTGTGTGCTTAACCAAAGCCTACTATATTTGAGCCAAGTTGGGATGCAACTTAGGATTAAAATTTCTTGTAAACAATGTTTTCCTTATGTTGTAGCACATTTTGATATATCTATGGCTTAGACATTGCTTCTTCACATAACATCATCCTTAACATTCTGGTTTTCCTTATGAATTGACTCACCGGGATGCTTTGCTTGCAGAGGGTCCTAGGAGACGGGCTGTTGGTAGTTAGGAAGATCGAAAACGTTGCTATTGGACCGAACAACCGGCCTAAGCTTGCATGTGTTATTTCTGAATGTGGGGAGATGTAACTGTGTTAGCTCCTCCTGTACTACTGCTGAAGAATTTGCTCCTAACCATACAGAACATTGTAGTTTGGTTCTGAAATGATGCTAAAACATGCTATCCGAAAGCTTATTATATCATTGGGATTTGGAAAACCATTTGTGGCTGTTTGCTGTATGATTTGTGAAGATCCTAGAAAAAAAAAACCAATTAAGATATGCAAATCCCTAACCAGAAATTTTGGATGAACACTTTGATCTTGTTCTCTTAGAATCTCCTGCTATCAATTTAGCACTTTGAGAGTGCAGTAAATCCAACAACTTTGTGTATTTTTGAGGGATTCAGTTTCAGTGAAGTTTGATGAAGTCCACAGCGTCCAGCCTCCGGCAGGTCTACGGCGTCCATCCACAGATCGCCAGAGAAAGTGGGAGAAATTATTGGTGTAGGCAAGTACTACAGCACTAGTATAAATTTTTCTAGTTAACTATCATCAACATATCATACAGAAAAATGGAACTTTTGAGCCACCTCCTACTTTCTAGAAAATATGCACTACTACAGCACTAGTATAAATTTTATGGTTTTTATGACCCCAGGTCTATAATGTTTAGAATGATATTTTATTTTTATTATACATAGATGGATAATAAACACCAACCCCAAAATGTTATATAGAGATTGTTCATATAAATTCATGAATAATTTGTTATCAAAGCTAACCTCATTTGGGTTGATGGTCACGAAAATAACGTTCCTATATTGTACATCAAAACGACAAAACCCTAAGCATATATGTTATGGAGTAATACGTGGTCCTCCTCTTCATCAATCAAACCAACTCGTAAATCTGAGAATTGTTTTGTACAGTACGTGGTCCTCTTGTTACACACACAGACACAGAAAGTTCAAAGCGCAGCTGCCTTTCATTGTCTAGGGTTCTTCTCTCTCAAGCTCAAACTCATAAATCTCTTGCTGTGTTTTCATTTTTCCTGGGTTTCCAACTTCTTTCTTACTCTGTGTTTTGGCATCATTTGCAAATTAAAAAGAACACAACTTTACCCATCACAAAAAATGAGAGATCTGAGAAAGTTCAGTTCTTTGATGGGTTTTGGGGGTTCCTCAGTAACACAGCTTTACCCATTTGTCAGCGGTTTGTTCCTCCCTCTTTCAACAACAACAATAACAAGTTCTTTTTTTAATGTATAGAGGAATTTCTTGTGGTTTGATTCTGAACTTTGGAGTGAAAACTGATGTGGGTTTATTTTTGTTTGAGAATGGAGAGTGGTCAAGGTGAGTTGACCGGAAGCTGAAGAGGAACATGAGATCAGTCAGATCTGGGAGAGCCAAGGAACAAGAGACAGCAAATTCAAGAGCTTGAAGCGTATGAATTGGGATTCTCTTTTCTTTCAAATTTTTTACTTGTTTTGTTTTAATGATCTGTATGCTTGTCAGGTGATGAGGCGCGTTACGATGATCTTGTTCACGTTGATAGACTTGTCCGGGTAAGCACTCTCATTTTGAACCTGTAAACTAAGAAATAATTAATTAATTTGACTAAAGAAATGTACATCAAAGATATAGTCATAGTGTTTTTATAATATTTTTAGATCGGATGTTGTATTAAATATTGTGCCCAAGTGAAGCTTAAAAATGCTTAGAGATTTGATCATCATCATCATCATTAACCCAGTAAAGCTCCGCTACAACGGAATCTGGGGGGTCAAGATGGGGGTACCCCTGCCCAAGGAAAGAGGGTACGCCCGAATAGACCCAAGAAAAACTGAAATTCGGCTATGTGACAATAATAATTGAATTTTGTTAAGATGCACCAAAATTGATATAGGGACTAAATCCATCTCAAAGGCACTGTATAAAGCCAATGAGATTCGATATTATCATAAGAAATTGGGCATTCATATATATATACTTGTACTTATAGTCGATCAAGGTGATAGTTTAGGATGAAGACTAGATTGATTGATTCCAGCAAGTAGCTACAAACCATGACGGAGGAGATCGATAGCATTTGAGTTTGTTAAACCAAGCGCGTGGAGCTTATTTCAAGCCGTAGAATGCTTTACGAAGCCTGCAGACATGTTGAGGATAGGATTGATGAACGAACTCCTTGGGTTGTTCCATGGAGACATGTTCTTGAAGATCGCCGATAAGGAAGGCGTTGTTGATGTCGAGTTGACGGATTGACCAACCTTTAAACACAACAATATACAAAATAAGTCAGATTGTTGTGGAATTTAAAACCGGACTAATTAAAGGTGTCGAAGAATTTGACCCCTTCTTGATGGAACCCTTTGGCGACAAGGCGCACTTTATACCGTTCGGTCTTCTGCGACAATTCCCTATACTAAGGTGTATACACCTTAGTATAGGGAAACAACCCTATAAAAAAAAGGCAAAGGGAAGCAAATACATGACAATACTTAGCTAGTATAAAAGTTTAATCACCTTATAATTTGAGTACTTGCCAAAATATACTGAGCACGAGAAATACGATAGGAATAAGCTTCGACATCCTTTTGCATACTTGGACGTCGAAGCTTATTCCTATGCAATTTCTCGTTCTTAGTATATATATTTGCTAAGTAATTGACTTATAAGATCATCATTAACCTTTTAACCTAAGGATTGTCACGTATTTGCTTCCCTTTACTAATATATACATTCAGAGCGAGTGGAGGCCGACCTTTTTGTTGTGGAGGGTGACACGAGTCGACTTGGTAGTCGTGGATGGTGATCCTGACGACGTTGTCGTGCAAGTGGGATGCAATCGCGCGCCTCGTGACGCTTACGTCGAGGGTCTTCTGGTCAAGATTGGTGTAGATGAGATCGACGTCTATCTTCTCAATGAGCTCTGTCATATAAAAGTCTTCTTTGTCTCACTGGCCAATCCGTTTGGAACAGGATTACTCTTTACCTCTAGCTATCATGGTGACATTATCGGAGCATCTCGCGTCCCCGATGAGCCCAAGTTGTGTTTTCTAAGTTGTTTGGCTTAAGTAATTAATTGATTAATTACTAGAACCAACAATTACTAGCTGGCATGGTACTCCAACTTCCATAGTGGAGACTCTGGTCCTCCTCTACCTCACCGCCTCTCCTATCTGACGCCGGTTGATCCTCCCCGAGGATGGCAGAGGCCGGCTGCTCCTAGTCGATGGAGTCCGGCCCCACCTCGCCTCGACCGTCTGAGGCCCAAAATGCGCCTCACCCTGGTTGTCCGAGGCCGGCCCCACCTCGCCTCGAGGCGCATCCTGTCCAACCTCGCCTCGACCTTCTAAGGCCGGCCCCACTTCCCCTCGACCTTTTGAGGCGAGGTGGGACCGGATTGACCTCGAGGCGAGGTGGGGTTGGATGCGCCTCGAGGCGAGGTGGGGCTGGCCTCGGATGACCACGGCGAGGCGCATTGGGCCTCAAACGGTCGAGGCGAGGTGGGGCCGGACTCTATCGACTAGGAGCGGCCGGCCTCTGCCATTCTCGGCGAGGATCAACCGGCGTCAGATAGGAGAGGCGGTGAGGTGGAGGACAAGAGTCCACACTATGGAGGATGGAGTACTATGTCATACGTCCTACATACGTAATAGCTAGTAATTGTTAATTTTCTAGTAATTAATCAGTTAATTACTTTAAGCCAAACAACTTAGAAACACAAATTAGAAGATCTCATCGGGGAACAGGATCTTTCGAGGACTCTGGCGTCCTCGATGAGCCCTTCTAATTTGTGTTTCTACGTTTTTCAAGTAAGTAATTTGTGTGGACTCTCGTCCTCCTCTACCTCACCGCCTCTCCTATCTGACGTCGGCTGATCCTCCCCGAGGATGGCAGAGGCCGGCTGCTCCTAGTCGATGGAGTCCGGCCCCACCTCGTCTCGACCGTCTGAGGCCCAAAATGCGCCTCACCCTGGTTGTCCGAGGCCGGCCCCACCTCGCCTCGAGGCGCATCCTGTCCAACCTCGCCTCGGCCTTCTAAGGCCGGCCCCACCTCCCCTCGACCTTTCGAGGCGAGGTGGGACCGGATTGACCTCGAAGCGAGGTGGGGCTGGATGCGCCTCGAGGCGAGGTGAGGCCTGCCTCGGATGACCACGGCGAGGTGCATTGTGCCTCAAACGGTTGAGGCGAGGTGGGGTCGGACTCTATCGACGAGGAGCGGCCGGCCTCTGCCATTCTCGGCGAGGATCAACCGGCGTCAGATAGGAGAGGCAGTGAGGTGGAGGACAAGAGTCCACACTATGGAGGCTGGAGTACTATGTCATACGTCCTACATACGTAATAGCTAGTAATTGTTAATTTTCTAGTAATTAATCAGTTAATTACTTAAGCCAAACAACTTAGAAACACAAATTAGAAGATCTCATCGGGGAACAGGATCTTTCGAGGACTCTGGCGTCCTCGACGAGCCCTTCTAATTTGTGTTTCTACGTTTTTCAAGTAAGTAATTTGTGTGGACTCTCGTCCTCCTCTACCTCACCGCCTCTCCTATCTGACGTCGGCTGATCCTCCCCGAGGATGGGAGAGGCCGGCTGCTCCTAGTCGATGGAGTCCGGCCCCACCTCGCCTCGACCGTCTGAGGCCCAAAATGCGCCTCACCCTGGTTGTCCGAGGCCGGCCCCACCTCGAGGCGCATCTTGTCCAACCTCGCCTCGGCCTTAGAAGGCCGGCCCCACCTCCCCTCGACCTCTCGAGGCGAGGTGGGACCGGATTAACCTCGAGGCCAGGTGGTGCTGGATGCGCCTCGAGGCGAGGTGGGGCCGGCCTCGGATGACCACGGCGAGGCGCATTGGGCCTCAAACGGTCGAGGCGAGGTGGGGCCGAACTCTATCGACTAGGAGCGGTCGGCTTCTGCCATTCTCGGCGAGGATCAACCGACGTCAGATAGGAGAGACGGTGAGGTGGAGGACAAGAGTCCACACTATGGAGGCTGGAGTACTATGTCATACGTACGTAATAGCTAGTAATTGTTAATTTTCTAGTAATTAATCAGTTAATTACTTAAGTCAAACAACTTAGAAACACAAATTAGAAGGGCTCATCGGGGAATAGGATCTGTCGAGGACTCTGGCGTCCTCGACGAGCCCTTCTAATTTGTGTTTCCACGTTTTTCAAGTAAGTAATTTGTGTGGACTCTGGTCCTCCTCTACCTCACTGCCTCTCCTATCTGACGCCGGCTGATCCTCCCCGAGGATGGCAGAGGCCGGCTGCTCCTAGTCGATGGAGTCCGGCCCCACCTCGCCTCGACCGTTGGAGGCCCAAAATGCCCCTCACCCTGGTTGTCCGAGGCCGACCCCACCTCGCCTCGAGGCGCATCCTGTCCAACCTCGCATCGGCCTTTTAAGGCCGGCCCCACCTCCCCTCGGCCTTTCGAGGCGAGGTGGGACCGGATTGACCTCGAGGCGAGGTGGGGCATGATGCGCCTCGAGGCGAGGTGAGGCCGGACTCTATCGACGAGGAGCGGCCGGCCTCTGCCATCCTCGGCGAGGATCAGCCGGCGTCAGATAGGAGAGACGGTGAGGTGGAGGACAAGAGTCCACACTATAGAGGCTGGAGTACTATGTCATACGTCCTATGTACGTAATAGCTAGTAATTGTTAATTTTCTAGTAATTAATTATTAAGCCAAATAAATTAGAAGGGCTCATCGGGACGCCGGGATCTCCGATAATGTCACCATGATAGCTAGACACGTGTGCGCTGGTAAAGAGTAAAAGCAGATCCAAATGGATTGACCCCTAACTTAGTGAGGCAAATTAAAAACACAAAGAAGACTTATATGCCAAGTACTTTGGTAATTTTTTGGTGTTCAAGCTTAAGCCAAACAACTTCTTGCTAATGTGTGATGAATCTAAGATCCAATCACTGAATAACTCCATGGAAACTTGGTAAGGAAAGAGGAATAGAATTGAGAGAAAGAAAAGAGAGTTCAGAAGATTGAAAGAGAAGAATTGAGTTTCAGTAGCATATAAAGTCTTGTTTACACATTGACCCCTAACTTCCAATATTTGCAATATCAGCCCTCCTATTTACATTTCCTAACAAAATGATACTTCTAAGATCATCTCTATTGCCTAACTAATTATCATAATCATTTATTAATTAATTATCTCTTGAAACGAAATCATGCATCACTTGAGATGGTAACTATATTATATATATAATGCACATTCATTAAATATGGGTGACTTCTTAATTCTTATGGTTATCTATATGTACATAGAAACACCATGAAGACAACTTTTATATTAATGAAAATTTAAAATGAGTGGAGACAATAAACCACCTAGTTGTAGGAAAAGATGAGCACCATACTCATATTACTCAACAAAAAAAGTTAAAGCAAAGCAAAATGACACTTATGTTAAAGCTGTCGTCAATAGCTAGCAAGCACTATAAGTATACGGCATACCAATTTTGGAATGTAAACTTTGTAAGGCTCTAGAAAAATGTGATATCTATTGTGATAAAGGAATATTACCTTACCATGACAATAGAGTAGATTTATCAAAATGCCACTTGATATGAAAAAAAATAATTAACAGTCATGATATTTACCATCACATTGACGCTAACCAAAAATTAATAGCCATGATATATAAATTTTCTCACTATTTTGGATGATTGAATCTCAATTAATGAATAAAAAGGTCCAAATTCGCGATTATAAATTACAAGCAAATGTCGAAAATTTTCAAATCACCTTATTCACCCTTTTCATCGAACACTTTAAATACAATACTGAGGTATAATATGTCGAAACCCTAAATTTTAAGTTTAAGTGTTTTCAATAGGTACACACCCTCAAATCTAACAAAGTTAAGTATGTAATGAAATCTTCATGATTTCTAATAAAAAAAAAGGAGGTAAATGAATCTAGGATTGATTTGTTTTTGGTCAATTAGATGAATCTAAGCTTGAAATTATGCAAAAATCACGTTTTAAGGGTACAGTTTTGTATAATTATGCAATAATCCCATATTATCATTTCCATGCAAAACTGCCCCACTACGTATAGAGATTGCGTTTAGACACTTCTCATGCCTTTTTTTGTGCAATTTCATAACCCATCAAAATCAATAAAAGAAAAGACCCAAAATTTCCGAAATTTACAACAAAGTCCTTGCCAAAAATTACATAATCATGTAAATCCAACAAGAACAATCTAAATTGCACTTTAATTAGTGAGATTTTGGCTCCAATTTTATTAAACAACCTCGATTTGACTCAATTTAAAAATTACGGTTTCTCACCTTCGCTTGGTAATTGTGGGATATAAATTAGGGTTTCTCGCCTTCGCTTGGTAATTGTGGGATGTGTAGGGGAAAGCGCGACAATGGAAGTAGTTAGCGGTGCTGATGACGGAGCAATCTGATCTGTTAATAATGATGAATTAGAAAACAGTAATGATGAGTTTAACAACTCAATTGGGTTGCATCTCTTCTGTTTACTTATGACTTAGAAATCCATAGTTGAAGAAACGGTTGAGAGAATGGAAGAGATTTGGAAGTACAATTTCAAACCTACTATAGTGACTTGGATATGGATTTCCCTTTGAGAGAAATCAAATAATGAATTTGAGAGAAAGGAAGACCCAAGGTCCACCTACCCAAAAATGGTGGATATGGTAGATGCTTGTAAACCCTAACCCAAAAATGCTTACAAGCATCTACCCAAAGCCCTCCTAGCCCACCCAAAGCAGCAGAAACTCACACTTACACGAAACTCACACTTACACGAACCCAACAAGGCCTCGTAAACACACAGTCGTAATGTCAGGGGAGCACTCTAGTTTTGCCTTTTGTAGCTGAATCCAGCACCTGGTCAATATTAGATTTTCTAACATTCATAGCTATCTCTTTATGAATCATAATCGCTCATCTTATTACAAGAAACCACTCCACAGCAAAACTATCATGATCTATGCATACAAAATAGGTCAACCAATTAGCAGCCGTCAATCAATGAAGGTAATAATTGTTTTTGTTTTTTTGATAAATTGAAATATGAAAAGTAATCGAATCTGGCTCGATTCAAAATTGGTAGTTTTATTGAACTCGCCAAAAAACAAAACAAAAAATTGATAGCCCTGCTAGATTGTTGAAGGGATGACCAAGTCACCACTGACAATATCAGACACACAATTAGCAGAAATGAACAAGTACTACTAGATTGCTGACAAAATCAGAAAACAAACTACAAGCAAATCCCAAATCAAATAATATAAGTAAAACAAACAAACAAAGCAGATAAATATGGGTCAAGATTTGTACAGAAAACAAAGCCCAAATCTTTAGCTGTAGTAGTAACAGTCACTTAAAATATCCACCTATTGTCTATCAAAGTCCACATCTAAAATGGCATTTTAACATTATCCCCACCAAATACAATACTCTACCCATCATCATCTACCCTTAGAATTCAAATCACAAGACTCATCAAGAACAATATCAGCAGGATCTCCAATCCACAATTTCCCTTCTCTCCACCTAAATTTAATCCTCAGCTTTCCATTTGCATCCACACCAACTACTTCTCCCTTACTTGCATGAGTCTCCATTCCCCAACCCCATCTCGGGGCGACGAGCCCGTCCTTTATTTTAACCCGATCACCGACCCGAAACGGCCTTACCCGCTCCATTTCCGACGCCTTGCAAAGCCAAAGCCGCTCCAAGAAGCAAAACGCCACCCAAAGCTGGCCATCTTCCATCCGGTGCACAACGCCGACGCTAGAATGCGTCACTTCTCCCCATTGATGGAACGGAGTGGAAATTGACGGTTTTACCCTTACCCAATCGCCGATATGAAGCTCCTCTTCCTCTATTAGCTCAACCTCGGACGGGTCTAGGCTCCACGCTTTCGAGCCGGCTGGCGTGTATATTCTCAGCTTCCCGTCAGCGTCGATCGCTGATACGGTCCCGATGCTTGCGTGGCTGTGACCCGACCACCCGAATCTCGGTTGCTTGACAGAGAATTTGACTCTCACCTTTTGTCCGACTAAAAGCTTGCCTACTCCTTCTAAATGAGAGGTGGGTCCTACCCACTTTTCCTGCTGCTCCCCGCAGAAACCGACGAAAACGCTCCCGTCCCACTCGCCTCCCTCGTACCCAAGCCCTTGTACAATCCCGACACTTCCCGGGCTCACGGATTTCCAGGGACCGGCGCTATTCTTCAGTCTTACCCACTCGCCGACTTCGAAAACGGGCTCAACCTCAAGATCAGCTGGGTCCGCTTTCCACAGGCCTGCTAAACCGAAAAATGCTATCCTCACTTCTCCATCGGCGTGAACACTGGTGATGATGCCTCGGGATTCGGGCTGGGCACCTCTCCATCCCCATCTTGGCTCAGTTAGCCCTGGTCGGAATCGGACGTACTGGCCGACTTTGAGGCTCGGGACTTTTTCAATGTCTGAATAATGAGTCATGGATTTTCCTTTTTTAAAACAACAGGCAAGTTCCAAGTAACCATTGTCCATTACACTGTGGACAACTGCTAAGCCTTCTCGACCAATGTTGTGCCAATCGTAGCTGGGTCTAGTCCCAACGCTTGGCTTGGAGCGCACCCAATCACCAACATCGAATCCAGATAGGCACTCAACGTCTCCCGGGGATACTCGCCACAAACTTGACCTTCCAGCTACTTTCACCTGTTATATATATTTTTAGAAAAAAGACCCAAAAAATTCTCAGAATTACAAATGCACAAAGATGCTGATCACTAATCTCTTTGTTCTGGTAAGGTGGGCTCATCATTTTTACCTCCTCAGTTACACACTTTATTATCTTTGTAATCATGTTAACATGTTGTAGCCGTATAATGAAGGGTAAGAAATAGTGGACATAACAAAGAGATTCTAAATACTTGTATTTATAGCATCATCCATAATCTATTCTCGCAATTTTTCCCGTAGTAGCAGGTGTTTCACTAATTCTTTGCAGTGGTAAAATGGGTTTATTGTATTTACCTCTTAATCAGTTACCAACATTTATAATATCTTTATAATCATCTTGTAGATTAATGAAGGCTGAAAAATAGTAAATATGACAAAAACCTATTAAAAAAAGAGGTGCAAAATACTTACATTTAAAGCGCCATCCATGTCGATTCTCACAATTTTACCAACAGTAGCAGGTGTTTCATTTGACCAGCCAAGGCGAGGTTGAGTAACAGATGGCAACATATGAATCTCTTGTCCAACTTCAAATGGAGGAACCTTTTCCATATCTGTCACAGAACATCTGAACAGTTTACTTCTGAAGCAATAAGCAACCTCCATATCACCATCCTCCTTTAAGCTATGGATAACTCCAATGCTATTTCGAACAATGTCCTCCCATCCATATTTGGGGGAAGGAACCGAAGCTTTCACTTTAACCCAATCTCCAACCTAGCACAAGGGCAAAGAAAAGACACACGTAAGAACTTCTTTAACACTACACGTTGTAATCACATTTCTTAACCAAATGTCTTAAACCACCACACAAATTGTAAAGTGTTGAAACTGCTTTTTTTATCATAAAAGCACATTATAACTAGAGATGTCATTATAAAATGTTCTTCCAAACGAAATTGTTTTTGCACATCAATGATTAAGCATATCAATAGATATTACCTTGAAATCCTCCACTTTTTCCATATCCGAAGGATCAGCTTGCCATGGAATTGGCCGATTAGGTATTTCGATGATCAAGAGACCGTCATTTTCTATTTCACATATACTCCCAACGCTGTGATGTGTCTCACCACCCCAAGCATATCTAGGCTCTGGAACTGAACGCTTCACACAAACTCGATCGCCAATCTGTGAAAATAAGCAATATTATTGTGAGTAATTTCAATTTACAACAAAAAAAATGGTTATCTGACACAGAAGGTAAATGCCTAAATGGGGCTCCCTTACTGTTAAGAGCCCTAACACTGCAAAGAAGGATAAAATCTGAAAGCAAGAATTTCGCTTTTTAGCCTCACATTTTGTCATTCATTTCAATAATCAAGTATGCGCATTATAAGACGTGCATCCTCCTTTTATAATTCATAAACAAGATAACTAACTCCTTAAAATAAATAATCATGAATTAAAACTCAGGAAGTGGGATAAATATATAAAGATAATAATTACAGCTAATAAATTTAATATCTGTGTTTGTATCACATACCCTAAAAGGTTCAACATGCTCAACTTCCTCTGGTTCACAATGCCAAGGATTGGGAAGATAGCTCAGTTCCAGTAGCAAGCTGCTATCTGGTCTGATGCAGTAGACGATGCCTATGCTGCCAGGTGTGACAGCTCCTAGACCGTGTTTGGCGGTGGTAAGAGTGGGGCGAATACGAACCCAATCCCCAACTTTATATTCCTCAACCCTTTCCATTTCTGTGGGGTCAGCCTTCCATCCTCTGGAAGCCCCTGGAAATCCAACTCGTAGAATTCCATCATCATCCACACAAAGAACAGTTCCAATGCTGTCCCGTGACTGTTCACGCAAGGCAAACCTGAATAATATCGTGATTGACATGTAAATTTACATCAATGACTATATTGAGTTTCTAAGTCTCTGTTTGGTGAAACATAGTATAAAGTGGTTTAGGTTTTTAATGTCATTGTTTGCAGAAATGTTTCTTGCATAGAAAAACCTATCCTTGTTCGTAAAAACTACTTCTTGTGCCCAATCAAGTTATATGAAATAACTAGATATGTTTGAAAATGACATTATGATGTATGTCTAAACAGAGGCTAAACTATATTTATTTTCAATTATATGCAATACAAACTAAAAGATCAGCCAAGAATTAAGTTAAGCAGCCAAACCTTGGCTCTTTAACATCCTGTTTGAGACGAACATGCTGTCCTCTGTCCAATGGAATCACCTTGATAACTTCATTCACCAAAACACGAGCCTCTCCAGTACAAAATGATACGACAAGATGTTCTTTGTCCGGAATGTTTTGCACAAAACCAACACTCTTATGCTTTGCACCTTGCCATCCATATGTAGGATTGGAGATGCTTTTTCTGAATTTCACCCAGTCACCTACTCCGTATCTAGATAAATTCAAATCAAGTCAATACAAACGTTGATTAAAAACTCAAATCATTTATAGTTAAGTTAATTATCAGAAAAATATGCTCCACTCACGTCGTAGGAGACAAATGAACTCCCTTATTCACCAGCGCTTCCATTAGGTCTTCTGAGATCCATTCTCGGGGAAGAGTTTCCAGAAAGTCTCTTAACGTCTTACCACTATCACACATCAGATATGTACTCAATAAACACTATGCACTGCATATTAATTTTATATCAACCTCAAAATATACCATATAAAAAAGTGCAGTCATCTAGAAGTGTCTACTCTGTTAATTACAACAAAAGGTTTGCGTGTCCACTTCTGAGGCAATAATTGTTTCACTGGATTCTTCATCCTGCTTTTTCTACACTGGTTTCATTATGGCTTTAGCTGCAGTGTCCTTGGGGTTTAAAAGGTAGTGAATAAAACTATTCCATGATCATATTTTACTCATATTTCTAACATTTTCAAGGCAAAGAAAATAATAAAAGAATCAGTTGCAACATGTAAAACTTGAGATAGTTCAAGATACCTGTGATTTCGCACTCCTACAGCAGCATCTGGATACCTTAGCATAAGAACTATCCACTCAAGATTTTCACGTATCATCTTAGCTGCATCTGCTGCTATGTGGAAAGCATTATCCCCTTCATCATCCTTACAACAACAAGAATAAGAAGTGAAATGAATATAGATGTATGAGCAACAAAGCAAGTTTCACTGAATAGGTAGAAGTGTAGGGCCTTTTTAAAAGAATGCCTCAAATCTTAGATACATGTCTATATCTGCAACTATCAGCAATGACAGTACAAGTGGCTTCTCATGGACTAGGATTTACTTTCTAATGTTACTATGACGCCATCATTGCAATAGCAGCAATTTAGCATTGACAACTGCATCATATAACCCAATAGATAAAAGGCCTACAAAGAAGAATCAAGAATAGTAGGAATGCAAACCTGAAAGTTGTAGTCTGCACCAGCAGACAAGAGGAGGCCAATGCAAGACTTTGCACCTCGAGCCAATGCCACATGAAGAGGTATTGTATTGTGCACATTCCGGATATTTACATCAACTCCAGCATCAAGAATGATCTGCTCATAATGTCAAAACAGTAGAACTTTCAGAACTGAGCAGAAAACTCAACAATACTACATCTATTTGATAAAAAAAAAAATTGTCATTTGATCCCTATAATATTGATAAGAATGTCATTTTAGAGTAGTTCTATTGGTGAATTACGAGGACTGTTATTGGAAACTACATATA
This sequence comes from Fallopia convolvulus, assembly GCA_964016875.1. Classification (NCBI taxonomy): domain Eukaryota; kingdom Viridiplantae; phylum Streptophyta; class Magnoliopsida; order Caryophyllales; family Polygonaceae; genus Fallopia; species Fallopia convolvulus. The sequence continues at coordinate 62,460,415 of OZ024725.1, forward strand.
TTGTTTTTTCCATGCAACTTCTCTTTATTCATTGCTTACGAATGAGGTGGGTATTTAATAAATTGTAAATTTGAGAAAATTTTGTATTATTTTAATATAATGATTTAACTGCTTAATAGATGCAGCAAAGGCTAAAATGACAATCTTTTCTGAATGAACGTAGTACTATTTATATTTATGGTTCTACTTTTACAAACTACAAGGCAACAAGCATGTCATTGAGCAATGTTCACCTTAACCAACTCCTCATCATTAGCCATAGCAGCCGTGTGCAAAGCAGTTCGATGCTGAGCATCTTGGGCAATTGGATTGGCTCCAGCAGCAAGCAAAATTTTGACCATTTCTCTCCCTTCTATGGCATAGAAATTTTGAAATAGAATTATTATTCAATTTTAGCAAAGTTTGGAATTGCAAATATAAAAGAGGGAAGTTTATGACAGTCATCATGTCTGAAACTTGAACTCTAAAATGTTGATAGACATACTGTAACTGTCCCTTTTTATTACTAGTAGTGAAAGGGTACTACCAGTTGAAGGACTAATTTCACATGTCCATACCAAATAGTTGACCAAATAACAGATCTAGACTTCAGTGAAAGTATTCATGTGTCCAACTGCTAGCTATGAAGACTATCATTGGAAAATAATGGACTTGTGAGAAGTTCATTCCATAAAATGCCAAAAGATGCAAAGAGGTAGTAGCTGCAAACGGAAGCTATGACAATTGACAAATTCACAATACCAAACTATAGAAGAAAACTCAGAACAGACAAGAGAGAAATCATTCTTCTACGTTTTCCTAAGAGTCCGACCATTCATATCTAGCATTATGACACTAATTACACATCTCAAAATCTGATCACTTTATATATAACAAACAGGAATAATTAGAAAAGTAGGCTACCCCTATAATTACTATAAAACCGTCCCTCCACTTTTATGCCTCCTGTGCAATTAGTTTCAATGTGTTCTTTATTTCATGTTCAAATATACCAGCTCACATAGACTAGATGATGAGCACATTTGATTGTAAAATGGAAAGCAAATCTGAAAAAGTTTACCATATTTAAAACATCATATTTTGACCATCTTCTGTCAAATTACCTTTTTCATGATCTTTCTTGAGAGCAGCAGCCATACACAAAGCAGTACCAAATGGGCTTGGTACATCTATTGCACTTGCTATCTCATCAGTTGAAGCAACTTCTACCCATCTTTTTACAACAGCCACATTATATGTTGTCACACAGATGTGTAATGGCCTGAAGCATTAGAATGTCAAAACTACAACCCTTGTGGATATATAATATCCAACATATAAATATATATGCTCTCAGCTTAAGTATAAAGTATTAAGCTTATTACTGTAGTAGAAACCTCCAAAATTTTCACTCACTCATTAACTCTCACTAATAAGAAGTGTAAGAAAAAATAAAATAATTACAAACCAGCCTGCAACCAACCCAGTCATCTCAATTACCCCCACATCCAAAATAATATACCGAATATCAAAAGTCTTAGCACCTAAAGTACTTACATCTTTTGACACAATGGGGCAAAGAAAAGATAAGGATTGGATGTACTTACGTCATGGTCTTTGAGTTTAGGAAGCCCATTGACTTGCAGCCTCCATTTTCCAATATTACAAGGGAGCATTCAGTATATTTTTTGGTAATAGCTCTATGCAGTACAGCTTCACCCTCATCATCTACAGCATTAGGATCAGCTCCAGCCAACAACAACTCCTGTTTCCGACAAGTAAATAGCGGAAGACAAAAATTAACACTGAGATTGTCAAATATTTAGAACTAAACAAACCAGATTCACCAAAAACCATAAAATCTACTCAGGACATACACGCATACAATCAGGTTGGCCATGGTATGCACAAACATGAGCAACAGATGGACCAAATCCCTCCTTCAATCTAGACCCAACATTCGCATAACGGCTAATGAGAGCACGGACACACTCTGGAGACCCAGCTGCCAAAGCAAACACTAATGGAGGATCCCCATCTTTATCACGGATATCAACATTTGCCTCTTTGTACTCCAATAATGCCTCAACAAGCTCAACACTTCCTCGTCTACAAGCAAGATGAAGAGCAGCCTGACCGTCACAGTTCTGAGCCTCCAGCAAAGAACTCACTGCACTGGAGCCATTTGCTGATGCAGCCTTTGCAAGAAAATTTCTATGTGGAAAAAGTAAAGTGAAACAATCAAACATAAAGACACAAATTTTGCTGCCAGATGAAGGATATAGCAGCAAAGTGCAACCCACCTTACACCAGTTACATCCCCTTCTGACACAAATCTATGAAGATGACTGGCATTATATGGAAACACCTTCAAAACTGAGGTAGGAGATGGCTCTATGATGTTAGCTGGTGGGCACTCCGTTAAGTCACTGCCCATTAATCAAGAACTTTAATGCCAATCTAGACCAACATTGAAAAGAAATTTGACCGACTATGCAATTCATAACTTGACATTATAGATGTATTCATAATTAAGGAAAATAATAGGATATATAACCTGAAATATGGTGAAATATTCAAAGGTTGAGTTCTTACATGTCAGGGCTTGCAGGGGGGCTACGAGGCAGGTCTTGCAAATGACGAAGAAAAATGCCTAACATAGTACTGAATGTTGGCCGCTTTGAGGCCTTGAACTGCAGGCACTCACCAATCATCTTCCACAGTTCCCTAGGTATTCCTACACCTACAACACTTGCATATTGAGGAGGTAATTTTCGGGCTTTCACAACCTGCCGATAAATTTCCTCCGCGCTCAAGCCAGCCCACCTGTAAACAAAAGCAAAAGGGGAATATGTTTCCATCATAAACCATATATAATTTCAGAAGGGTGTGTTTGGTAACATACAATTTTACATTATAAAATTTCCATATCAGTAAATTATCACCTTAATAGTCACCTTACCCCCAGTTTTTTACACCTTATTAACACCATTTACAATAATCTTGCCATTTAGAAGCAAGGAGGAGAAGATAGAAACAACAGAAGCTTCCATTAATACTTACGGGACAGAGCCAGTACACATTTCCACTAAGGTACATCCAAAACTCCAAGCATCTGATTCTGCTGATATACCTAAAGCCTCTTCCCAGAACAAATTCAATGACTTCTTCACGGGCTCCCATGCCTCCGGTGCCGTATAATGTGGACTCAGCATTGTACAATCCATGCATGAATGGATTGTTGAGGTATCATAATCTGATCGAGCTTTTCGGCAAGAAGGCTTCTTGAGGATTGCTGGAAGTCCATAGTCGGAAACCACAGCATGACCACTAGCATCTAACAGAAGATTGGAAGGTTTCAAATTCATACAAACAACACCTGCAGCATGGAGTTCAGCCACTCCCCTAGCTATATCTGCTCCATATCTAGTTCAATCAACAAATATGCACGTCAATATCAGAACAGATATATTCTAAAATCAATACATAACTAAAAATAAATTTATGCGTCCTTGTCATAATACACGACCTTATCAAGGATTTGGGGTCTTCAATCACATCATCACACCACAAGATATTATGACCGCAATCAAAATGTGACTTTTTCTATATTCTCAGGGAATTTTATTTTCAAGAATAAATTAAAGGAATAACATAGCAAAGCACATAGAAGGAAGAGCTCAAGTTATTTTCACAACCAGAAAATAAATAGAAATTTTTTATTAGAAAAAATCTATGCCCGTAACTCAATTCATGCCCTCAGGCCCCTCACCATGATCATCATAATATCAGTTAAGCAGAAAATTTTACTGACTTTACTCTCGCCCCAAAAAAGAAAGAATTGTCTCTACCAGTTGAAGTGTTATTGTACTCTAGCACATGTACCTATCATCTAGTAGGTAAACAAACAGGAACTTCATTTATTTACAAAATAATATTTTTATAAAAATTTATTGAGACCAAGACTTTGTGACAAAAATGCTCTGATTTTTGCTGGACCTGGAAGACTGCCTTGAGGGCAACAGGCCCTGCTTAAGAGTAAAGACCCTCCTGTGTAGTCAGCAGTTCGTACTTTAGGTCCAAAACTACATCATCCCTAAAAAATAACAACTATGAATAAGAATGTACTGACGTGGGATGAGACATCTTCTAAACAGCTCAACAGAAGAGAAAAACAACGAGTATGAAATCACTAATAAGACCATAGAGATATCCTTTCTGAACTATATTTACACGATAAAGCTTTCCAAATATAAGCCAATAGAAAAAGATAAGTCCCCGCCAAAAGACACCAAAGGGCATCTAAAATTATATACGATAATGATCCCAGGAACTGTAAGAACCCATAGCCAGTCCATCCAGATTCATGACACCCTAGCCAGTAGTATCGTCTTGAAAAGATGAGCATATCAGATTGTAATAAAGACTCAAAAGTCCAGATTCAGAAGTTTCACAATTTACTAGAGTATAGCCTATAGGTATCTATATGCAATAATGAGGACAGAACCTTTGAGCTCAGGTAATCATAAAGCAGAAAACATTAGGGCCAACTCTAGTGACTCGGTCATCATCATTACGCATAAAGGGACAAATGGAAGCCTTACCACATTTCATTAGAAACTTGGTATAAAACTAGCATATGTAAGAATAAACAGTTAGATTTAACAAACATTTGGAGCAAACTTCAAGGCCAATACTTAAAGCTCACATCCGACAAAACGATGTCCTACTCCAAACTGCTAACATCATAATGGCAATAAGATGCAAACGTAACAACACATATCCCCTAATAAGTGCTATAAATAAGCCACACATTCCAAAAGCACTAGTTGCACTCCCTTTTCTATATTAGCTAATCAATCCACCTACTCACACTAAACAAACTAGAATATACAATCATCAATTTCATAACCAACTATTTAAGGTGGAGATTCATCTGAGGTCTGGATTATTGATGTTTGGTGGGTGTTATGATAATAATCCGATCCTCAAAACCCCTAGATATGCTTTTCCCATACTCAAATTGAGACTTGGGTTTGGCCATTCCAATATCCAACCCATATATAAACCTACTTCATCAAATATCAAGGATATTTTCCAAAATCATACATATCCAAACCCATTCCTGATCTAACCTAAATTTTAATTTCACCATATGCCACCTAGTTCAGTTCAAATGCCAAAAAAAACTTCCAAGTTGGAATTGAAATCAGTCAATCAACCAACATAAGAGGTAATTTTGATCAAACAAACAAACAAAATATCGAGACCTGAGGATCTGCTCGAGCGTAAGCCGGCCCTCATTTCTCAGCATCTCAGACTGAACGGAGCCATAACACCTCTCACTGACAAGACAAAGGCTGTTATCCATCCTCGTGACTCCATGGAACCTACAAACATGCCTACACCACATCGACGCCAGGCGAAGCCCCTCCAGCTGCGCCTGAACCCACACGGCATCAATCTCCTCCCCGAGCGCCACCTTCCTCACCGCCACCTTATGCCGGCAACGCAATTTCCCCCTCCCACGGCTAGAACCAGACAGCGTCGCCGCCCAAATCTCCACCCCCGCCCTCCTACCTTCCCCAATCCGCTTCACCAGCTTCAAATCCCCGTGCGCCGCCAGCTCCACCGTCGCCACGCCGCACCCGCCGCCGGCGCCAAAGGAGCTGGACGCGCTGGAGGATCGGCTGCACCGCTGCCTCCGCTCGGCGTCGTCGAACTCGCCGTCGCTACCGCCGGCAGCGGAGGTAGCGGACGACGCGTCCGAGTCGTCGGAAGCGGACGCGGAGGCCGAGCGGATTAGCGCGAGGATGGCGAAGTTCTTCCGCAGCGCCTGGACGGAGTTCCCCACGACGGAGACGTGGCGGCAGCGCGGGCAGGACAGAGTGTTGTCAGTCGCGGCGGCGAACATCTTCGAGAGGCAATCGCGGCAGAATCCATGGCCGCAGTGTAGCAGAAGCGGCGCTCGCTCCTCCTCGTCGTACCTCGTCTCGCAAACCGAGCAACAAGGCACCTTCATCGCCGTCGCCTCCGTAGATCGCCGAAAACTGACCTAAAATTCCGCTTTTCTGAACGCTAATTGAAGGAGAATCCCGTTCAGATTGAGATCTACAGGCGTGAATTTGTTCCGATGAGCTCGAAATACGGCAGATCCATGCCGGAACTGACCAGATTAAATAGACACCAGATAGAGAAAAAGGAGATAGCTTTTTCTGTTACTGATTGCAAATGTGATCAGTTGGAGAGATGGATTGAATTCAAGATTCAATCTAAAGGGAGAAGCAGCTGTTCATCAGTTTGAATTTGGGGGTTTTCTATCTTCTTCTGCTACTTCTCTTTTTCTTCCTCTCTTCTCCACTTCTCTTCCCCCTTTCAGTTTTTCTTCCTTTTTCCTTGCCTTGGGATTATTATTGCCTTTTGTATTTTATTTTTAAAATAAGATTTATTTTCATGTTGTGTGTGAAAACTAAAAAATGTTGTTGAATTTTGGTACTCCTATTTTAAGTTTTTAACCTATCTTTGGTAGTAAATTCGGGCCTATAGACTAGTCGACAAAGCACACAAATTGAGTAAATTAGTTTACACCAACCAGCTTGATCTAATAGTATAAAGAATGATGATACTTGATTTTTTCATCACATTGAAGAGAATTTTTTACCACTATTTTTCATATTTTTTACCATTAGGTCACTTCACATAGAGAACTTTAGTGCTCCTCGACTTCTGAAAATGACTTTTTTTTGGTGCTCCTCGACTGCTGAAAATGACTTTTTTTGGGAGGGTTGGTGCATTTTTTTTAGTTCAATAGTAGAATAAATTAGTTAAATATCATGTCCAAGAAAGAATGAATTAGTTAAAATAAGTTTACTAGTATTTTATTAAGATGATTGAGTGACAAATTAGCAAAAATAATGCAAGTGTCTATTATGTCATGGAAGACTAATAGGCAACTCTTTTTCATTCTAGTTTAAGTGATTCATCCTACATATATGCTTCATATAATTTAGGTTGGTCAATATTGAAAGTGATGTGCATTTTTACAAATGAATTTTGATATTCTCTTTGTATAGTGGAAGGTAGTGTATTCCTTCCATGTAATTGTAATGTGATGGTTCATGTCTTTTTGATATATCTTTTTGTCAAGATCCCTTCAAAAAAAATGTGAAATTATTATATGTAAATATTTGATGAGTCTTGACTTTGTATGTCTCACTATTTTTTTCTTATAAACCTATATGTGGCTAACTCATCCAAGTATTCATTAGTTTAAAAGGTCACAACCTATGGTCACAATTTTTTTGAAAACATAAATAAATTATTTATGTTTTCAAAAAATTCACTACTCAAATATTGTTTCGTTAATATTTTTCCTAGTTAAAAAAGTTTGTTATTATCTTATATACACCATAATTTCATAGCTAGTACACCATAATCTCATACCTCAACTTATGGAAATCCTAACATGTTTTTGTAAACTAGTTGATTGTTTTTTTTTTTTTTGCTATTGTAGGCCAGTATATAACGTGTAGTTAATAAAAATTACATTGTTATTCATTAATTTAATGAGAATGTTTCAAATAAAAAGCTTAATAAGTTTTCCAATTAATGATGGAAATGTGGTCCAATCCTTCATAGTAGACATTCGCCAAACATGGGTCAGTGATAGCGTGTCATATGACAACCAAACATAGGTTTGGAGGTAGTCAACTAAACATCGTAAATACAAATTTTGTTCACAAAATAAGATTAAAAGCTCTTCGAATAATGTTGAACAACATGAAAAGCACTATAGAAGAGAGTGCAATCGGAGGTTCAATAAGCTATTTGTGATATAAATGACAACTGATTAGTTGTTACAATAGTGTAAATCCCACTTAAACACCTTAAGATAAACTAATAGCTTATATTAGAGTCTTTGGGCCGTTAACGTAAAGAGTGCATGTAATTGTCCCTATGCATATGCGTGTTGGGCTCAACAAAAACGTAGTGAAATTTCACCCTAAAAATAAATTAGTGTTAAAAGGAGTAGTTCATAACTTCATATAATGGTTTTATTTAATCTTAATTTTCATATATAAGAATACATATTCTTAACAATTTAACGTATTAAAGAAATTAAACTCCATTTAGATCCCAAAACACTACCATCATCTCCTCATGGGATGTTGATATCGATCGAGTTTACACCATTCTTACCTAGAACGAGTATTAATATAAGGTGGAGCTTATATTGTAGGCGTTATTAATATAGTTTACCCAATCAATTGGAAAGTTCTTTCTCTTATAGGCATCAATTCGACAATTCTAACACGAATTCGTGTTGACACACTTCTTCTACAAGATGTTGTATGAGTAAACATATGAAGTCTTAAAGAGTTTGTTCTTTTAGTATCATAATTATAATGACATTTCTATTAAATCATCAATTTACCATAATTCAAAATGTCATCATAACGACATAAAAGAGCAAACCCTAATTAGAAAATTGCACGTTTTATACCCTAATGAAAGGTCATGGGTTTAATCTTTATCCCCGCTCGTTCACTTGAGTGAAAAACTAAGTCTTATTATTCCTCTTTCTATTAAGTTAAGTCAGCAGACAAAAATTGATAATCAATTTACCTGGTGTATGCGCTTTATCAATTAGTTCATAAATTCGTAGTTTACCAACTTTCGACGGAAAAAACGTTTGTTGATAAATTATAAATGATGATCGGTATGGTATGCCGGTCGGTTTTCCCCCATTTGAATCATATCCTATTATCCTCACATCACATGCAATTTGATCAACAATTTTCCACTATCTTCTTGCCACCCATGCAAATTTCATTTTCCTTTTGAGACCGAAACTGCTGCCTTTTCGCAAGGTCATTTGTCAAAAATATAAATGGGCCAGCCCAATACATTTAGACCCATTCGCTCAATCCAAATCCATAGATCCACAAGATTTTTCTATTCATTTTTTGACAGGTAATTTTTTCGAATGATTTTTCTCACTAATTGTGGGTGATTTTTTGAAAAATCGGTAATTGTGGGCGATTTTGTGCAAAGTCACGCATACAACAGGGTTTCTGTGTGTAATTTCCTCTATTTTAAATTTCTGCCATGTCAAAGAAAAAAAAATGTATAGTAAAAGCAAGTAAACATTCCGATGAACTTTTCATGTAAATGCCGGCCAATTCGATCAACAAGCACTGGCATAATCCAGATCCAAAAACAATCTCAATCTCTCTGAATCTCTCCAATCCAAGCGTATGCAGTTTACAAAAACAAAATCGAAACTGACTGATCTATCAGGTGATCGATTTCACTCGATGATAATCACCCAATCAAATGATCAATCGACAATTGATCACCCTAATCGCCAGATCTCGTTCGCATCAGCTTCAATTTCTACATATAACATTCAATTAACCAGAGCTCGATCGTGGAACTAGTGCGTTGGCGAATCGTACCGTGGAATTAGAGCTCGATCGCCGGTGGCTAGAGAGCGGCGAAGGCGGCGGCGGTAGCGAGCTCTCCGTCGCTGCCGGCGGGGCAAAGCGCGAGGAATACCAGCGCCGCCATTATCCCCACCGGAATGAAGAGTAACACCAGGGGAGGCGGGGGAAGCCACAAACGACGTCGTTAGAACGGTGAGCAACAGTGTCCACGCGGCGGCCGAAATCTTCATCGATCAATTTCACAAATGTAGTACTCTCAAATCAATTACGGAACTGAATTTTTCCTCTCGGTCGATTGCTTGTAATCTGAAAAGCTCGTACAAGAGAAATGCGAGCGAGCGCGACTGTGAAATGAAGATTCTAGAGAGTGGTATTTATAGTGTTTTTTGATTTCATGATATTATATTTCATTGGGAAAATTATAATAAATAACCTCAGCTCTGAAGTATTTACGAAAATAGCTCAAGCTTTTAAAATTACTCACCTCCGCTTGATCTATAAGCGGGATCTCTTTCCATCCCAGGGCTGACTTCTCGAAACAAGTAGGCTCCGGAAGTCTTGGACAAGAAGTGTGGCATCCCGACTTTCTAAAATATGGCATGCCCTAGTTACAAGAATTAAGATATGGATATTAATTTGTTTTGCCCCATTAATTCCCTAAAAAAAGGAGATCATAAGTTTGTGAACTTACCATCTCAAGGTCTTCAAAAGTCAGATATCCTGAGTTAAGCATAGTCGCAGACAAGTTGATGGCGACTAATAACTTCTTGGGATGGTAGTGGAGTACTTTCGTAACGTTGACCCCACGAGCGCTGCCTCCCACCACCGCTTACCTTTTCCCTCTCGGGTAGCTGAGCCATGAGCCAGTCCAATGGCTTGTTATTCTCCTCGAACGTGTTGACTTTAGAGATGTTCGCTGGATCCAGCCCACACGCCTTCAAATCTATGGACGTCACATTGTAGCCCGCCATCTCAAGGATGTAGCGGGTCTTGAACCAACTAAAGCCCCTGCTAGAGAATCCGTGCACAAAATATCACTTTCTAGTGGGGGCTTTAGTTGATTCAAGACCTGTTACATCCTTGAGATGTCGGGCTATAATGTGACTTCCATAGATTTGAAGGCGTGTGGTCGGGCTGGATCTGGCGAACATCTCTGAAGTCAACACGTTCTAGGAGTATAACGAGTCACTGGATCGGCTCATGGCTCAACTACCTGAGAGGAAAAAGGTAGTGGTGGTGAGACCCAATCCTCGTGGGGTCATCGTTACGAAATTCCTCCACGACCATCCCAAGAAGGTATTAGTCGCCATCTACTTGTCTGCGACTATGCTCAAGTCAGGATATCTGACTTGTGAAGACTTTGAGATGGTAAGTTTTCACAAACTTACCATCTCCTTTTTTAGGGAATTAATGGGGATTGGGGGGAAAACAAATTAAATAACCATATTTTAATTCTTGTGACTAGGGCATGCCCTATTTTAGAAAGTCGGGGGATATCATGTTTCTTGTCCGAGACTTCCAGAGCCTACTTGCTTCGAGAAGTCTGCCATGGGATGGAAAGAGATCCCGCTTATAGACCAGACGGATGTGAGTAGTTTTATACTACACATTAATTTATTATAAAATTATAGAACCAGCTTACCAAACAAACCCTAAACTATATGTAGGACTACACGTTGGGGAAGTCGGTGGCTCGTGCTGGCCCACTTCGAGCCATCTTCATGGACAACTTCATCGAGGCGGCCTAGAAGAGCTCGATGATTTATAGGATTCCACGTGATAAGAGAGATGGCGGTCGTCGGCGATGATCTCCGGCGGCAGCGCCTGGGATGCTTGCTGGCGGTGACGAGACATTTTTGGTATAGCTAGAGAAAAAGGACTCAAGGAGAGTGTGTGTGTCTGTTGATTAAAGAATAAAGACACTGGCAGGAGGTCTCTCCTCTCACGCCCCAGTTTATGAGAAGATGGTCAGATTAGACATGGGTCAGATTTCGGATTCGGCGATTCCGATTCCACCGAACCTTGGAATTGAAACCGACCTTGGGTCGGTTCCCTGGTTAATAATAAAAATAAATAAATAAAATTTTATTTTTCTTACAAAATAGCCTAACCGCGACCGCAGTTACTCTATTTTAATATTTAATATTGGCCGAACCGCCGGTTCTACCCGGTTCGGAATGGCCAGTTCTCCAGTTCCGGGGGTGAAGGAATCAGAACCGTGTTGCCGGTATTGGGAACCAGAACCATGTCAAGGCCATATAGGTGTGTTTTTTCTGGGTAAATTGCATAAAATTACCCTTACATTGTGAGCTACATAATAATATAGCACAAAATTACATATATTTATAGGCCGGTCCACAATGATTAAGTGAAAAGCTAGTATAGTATAAAACATATTTTAGTGATAGAATTTGAAATCACGATTAGTCAACATAATCGTTTGGTTTGGGTTTGGTCAAGGGCTTTGTAACTGCCTAATCAAGTGATGGCGTGGACCGGATTCAGTAAAAGGGCTAATCAAGCTACGCCGTTTAAGCAGAATCACAGAAGAAACCAGCCAGATCAGTTCAAATTTGAAGGCATCACACAAAAACACATGTTATAAATGAAATTTCAGTTAAAAATCCAGGCAGAATTCAACATCAGTTTTAAAATCAAGATATGAAGCTACATTACACATAGCTCTAATTTCAGTCATTTTAAGCAGAGTCTAAGGGCTCGATCTTAAAGATAAAACTTGCTAAAAATCATTTTCACTCTCTTGACATAAGTATTCTTAGGTTGGAATTCAGGAAAACTAGGCCAAGTTGGGTAACTGTTATACCAGTGCAACTCTTTTGACCAAGTCTATACTAATCTCTTGCAAAAAAGCGTCTTTACGATGGATCTAAGAACCCTAAAATTAATTTGGAGCTTTTGGATGTTTGGTTGTGTATTGTATGGTTTGACTCTTGCATAATGTCTAAGTACTTGATGTTTTGAGATCACAAAGCCTAAACTTGTTGGTTATGTTAACTTCTCTCTTTAGCAAACAAAATTTTGGATGGTTAACTTCTCTCTTTAACCAAAATTTGGTTAAAGAAAAGTTAACCATTCAAAAAAAATTTTTTTGCTAAAGATAGAAATTAACAAAACTAACAAGTTTAGGCTTTGGCCTATTAAAGATGTATCTCAAAACATCAAGTACTTGGACATGCAAGAGTCAAAATGCAATAACAACCCCCTTGAGGGGCCGAAGAGTACCGCCTCTTCGGAAGAGGTTTGAAAGCTCATTTAATTATTGCAATAGTTGGTCATGCAATAGTTGGTTTACGGAAGAGGATATTGTTGGCCCAACTCAGGGAGTGAGGCTTTGGCCCGGAGAGTACCGCTCTTGGAGTGAGGCTTTGGCCCATTTAATTAGAGGTACTTACCAAAGAGACAGAGATAAAAAGGAGAATAAAGTCCTTGCTCAACGACGAACTCTTTTTCTCTTAAATTCGTCGTTGAACAAGGACTTTATTCTCCTGTTTATCTCTGTCTTATTTGGTAAGTACCTCTAATTAAATGGCACTCAAAGTACATATTTATATTTGTTTTTTTAGAATATCACAACGATTTACTTTGATTTATTATCATTTGATTATTCTATCCTTATAAGATCACCCTATATTACTATATTAGTTTAGAAAATTATGTATATACACGTGTATTTCTTTTCATGTATTTTCTTTCCTTTACTAAGATATATACTTGTGTATTTATTCTTATGAATAGAGTTCATAGATGATCATGGTGATGTCCATTATGTGAACCACCTGCCTCATGTACATATTTGGAAAGTACTGCATCTTCTGAGCTAATGAAAATGACATCAAACCAACACTTTAAAACTTAGGTATTTGCAGGAGGACCACTCACATTAACCCTTCATTCAATTCTTGTGGGTTGTGTAATTAGTCGAATCTACGTGTGTAGTTGGGTTTAGATTATTTTTTCAAATTAATAAACAATATTGCTTAGTTGTTTTATCTTTTTTTTGGGTCTGATTAATTGTCTTATCCTTAGCTAGCAGCACTAATCTAAACGTTAATTAAACATCTAAGTCCGAAACTCTTTTGAAAATTGGAGAGAAAAAATGAGGAGATTTTAGATGTTGATTTGGTAAAACCCATTGATTTGGTAAAACCCAAACCCTAGAAAACACAACAATCGTAGCAAAGTTGGATCAAGGATAAAAGACAGAAAAAAAATGACGAAGGGGGAAAGTGTTCTTATCAACTAAGCTAAACTAGTGTTCTTAACAAAGTACACATTTTTAAATGACTAGAATTTGAAGAACATTTAAAAGTGATAGCATCTAGAAGATATTATCTCAAGATTAAGATACCTATATGCAATTATGATGTAAAGTATTAGTGGATCTAACTGAAAGCTAACCAGGACTTTGATATATTTCTGGATCATCAATAGTCGTTGTGGGGTTGAAAGCTCTTTTATATATAGTTGCTTGCTTCTCATCCAACAGCCTAGGCTGAAATTCAACAAAACAGGCATTATTAAGGAGTACTCAACAAAACTAGAGAGAGAGAGAGAGAGAGAGAGAGAGAGAGAGAGAGAGAGAGAGAGAGAGAGAGAGATCTGTGGATTGGACTTCAGTTTAGTCAATTGAAGATTCTACCATTGTCTTGGTCTCTGCAAGAAAGCCATACAAAAACAGAATGAAAAGGTGAGTACAAAAGTAAGGAAACATAGGAAAACCTTATTGTTGCAAAGTTCAGGATGTAAATCCCCATGCTTTCCAATCGTATAAAGGAAGAAAATAAATTAGGAGATAAACCTTTACACTAACTAAATCATCACTGTTTTTGTAAGAAAAAAAATATAGATTACTCTTTTTTTTCAAATACAAGAATTTTGGAGTTTGACTGTTTGAGTTCATGGATAAAAAAGCCGATTTTCTCTAATATATCCTTGTGGTTCATGTTATAATTATATATCCTTTGGGAAAATATATTATACAAAAACACGTACAAATAAAATATTTTTGAGAACATTTGTATATATGAACCAAAAAGTGTGTTAAAAATCCAACCAAAAAAAAGTCCGTCAAAAAACCACAAAATCTATGGAGGTTGTGTACACACCTAAAACCACAAAAGACGAAAACAAGAGTTTTTTTTTAATAAAATATCACCTCTGCAGGGTGAGATCGAACTGCAGAGATCTGAATTTTATTTATTTTGTGGGCTATGATTATAAGAACATAAAAGCACAAACCCAGCCAGATCTTAAGTTTTTGATGAATAAAAGAACATAAAAGGTAGAGCTAGGTAGAAATTCGTATACCTGAGTCTTGAGTGAAGACTGATGAGGCTATGGATTCGACTGATTGATCGGATCTTGGTTTCAATTTGGGGGTTTAGGGTTGTTTAGAGGGGAAATGAAAAAAGATTCGATTTTTATTTGGATGCTGGGACTGGGATTGGGAGAAGAAGATGATGATTTAGGGATTGAGTATTGATCAAACACTTGCATTGCAGGAATTCAAGATGAAGGAAATCTTGAGTGTAAGAGTTGCAGAGAGGAGGGGGAGAATTAGATCGGAGTTCAGAAGGCGGTTGAGAGAGAGTTGCAGAGAGATGGTGGTGAAAACTGAAAAGAAAGGGGGAGAAAATGGTGTTTGGGGAAAGGAGGAGAGAAACTAAGAGATCTGGCCGATGCTCAGCCTGGTTGTGGAGCTGAGTGAGGATCAACAATAAATGACAGAAAATTAAAGGTCGACGAAGGAGGGGCCCACTCCAACCAACCCTGCAAAACCAATTCAATAAAACGTACGTATTTGCAGAATTGCAGGACCACACCCCCTATACAAGTAGAGATGTATATCAGTATATCTACTATACTTTGCATGTTATATATAGTGTTTATAGTAAGTTATACCCAAAAAAAAGTTATTAATTGTAAAAATGTCTTTATTTTTTCAAATTTACATAAATATCCAATTAAATGAACGAAATGCCCATAATAATTACAACAATGCCCAAAACTATATTTTTTTCTTTCTTTAAAAGAATAAATTCATAATTCCATTTTTTTAATTTAGAAAATATAATTTGTTAATAATAATTGTCAATTTAACAGTATATATATTTAACATTCTCACTAATATGAAAGTCTTAATATAAATTGATTAAAACAAATTGCCAATGTACAGTACGTTAACGAAAACCCTAAATTGAAATTAGCAAAAGGAGAAAAATCAGAACAACTGCTGAAATCAAGGCAACTACAGCGAACGATCCAGAAACACTGTTGGGAGACGGGTAGGAGAGCCGCTTAGATTTCTGGCGATTGATGGAGAAGGCTCACCGGCGCCGATGGAGGATGGAGAGGAGGCGCGGTTGTAGAGGAAGGTGGAGTGCTGATAGTTGTAGGAGCAGCCGCCGGCGACACCGTCGGCGATTATTTAGGGGAAGCGACTGCGGACTAGTGTTAGAGGAGGAGATTTCTGGGTGAGGCATGATCAGTTGGTGTTAGTGTAGTCGGACGGCAAAAATGGTAGCTTCACCAGAGGACGATGGATAGAAAGAAGATTTCAGGGATGATGGTGTTCATCTTCTCTCAATAACACAACTTTTATTTGATTACTTTTTCTTAATTGAATTAAGATAGTTTTAAATAAGTTAATTTAGAAATAAAAATAAATAAGCAGTAAGTTACACTTTTAATATAAAATAAATTGATAATTATGCAAGTTTTTAAAACAACAATGTCCTAAAAGGCTGCCTTTGCAGTTTAATCTAGATAAGGATATTTTTTTTATTATTAACTTTTTAAGGGGCATTTACGCAAATTCGCCCTCTTCCATTATTTAGACATGTGTTCCAGTTCCATGGAACCGATGGAAAACCGGCCGAAATCTGAACTGGAATTGGACATGGTTTCGGTTCCCACGCTACGGCTCCTCTCAGACTCGGAGAACCGGTGGTTCCGAGACCGGGCAACCGACGGTTCTAAACCGGGTGGATCCGCCGATTCCACCAATAAAAACAAGGGTAAATTGCAAATAACCACCCTTAAATTAGTGTACTTTTCAAAGAACCACCCTCAAAAGTTATTATAGCAGAACACCACCCTTATAAATGTTTTGGTAACAAATAACCACCCAATATCAAACTCCGTCTCATTCCAGCAAACCAACTTACAAAGCACTAAACCAGTAAACCACATCTGACCACCAAGAACAACCGCTCCAACCGTCTACAAAGTGATGCAAGCCACTCAACCTCCTTCTCAACCACCCAATACTATCACTAGCCTCTAGCAAACCAACAAGGAGGATCAACCCAATGAAAACCGCGCAATCATTAAAGTTGTTGATGAATTCGCTTAAATTATCACCGAATTGAACAAAATAATTAAGCACGAGAATCATAAATTTGCAAACTATTGTAATTGATTGAAGCCATAATCGCATCAAAATCACTCTATTGTAACCCCAATTTCTAGGGTTTTCGTTCATGGTGATCAAACAATTGGGGGATATAAAAAATCACTACAGTTGGGGGTTTTAGACTTCCGACCACCCGATTAACAATACCGACCATCACCAGGAGGTAACAAGGTATATCGCTTCACCACCATCGCGCTAGAGCGAGCTCCGACGCCGTTTCCGAGAGAGGGGAAGAGAAGTAACAGCATACAGAGAGAAATCGGGAAGACAAGTAATGCGGACGAAGATCAGTGCGAAAACTTTGGCGGGGTGGTGAAAGAGGCGATGACGCGTGCGACGGTGTAAATGGTTGTGGCATCGTCGTCAGCACTCGGCATCCATGGTTGTTAGTGTCAAGATGGGAGATTCTAACGAACACCGTACTTTGAAATTTTCAAATAAACACCTAAACTAAGCTAAATTTATTCTAATAGACACTTAGCGCTGATGTGGCATGGTGTGTGAGATTCACTCGCTTAAAAGGCATGTGAGAAAGTAGTTAAATACTAATTTAAATTTTTTTTAAATAAATTTCAATTAGATAATGTTTCAAGGGTTGTGGCTCTTAAACAGATTGGATGGGAATTTTTTTTCTTTTTTACGTCTTCTTCCATTTTCTTTTTATTTATTTTTCATTTTTACTTTTTATTTTTTCTATTTTTTATTTTCTCTTTTTTTATTATGTTCTTTGTGAGCAGACCTGGATTTTGCCCAAATGGACGATTTGTTGCCCTCCCCCAAAGTCACCTACTTGACAATACAAATCAGTACCTTCCTCCCATCCTCAAATTCTATCAGGTACGTATCTCCGGCGCTGGCTAAATTTTACAGAATCGGAATTCAATCCATCGCCAGAAAGACATCCTACCGTTCACCACCGAGTCGTTGTTGCCGCTCACAAACCTCCGCCGTGAAATTGCATCATCACCAGCAATTTCCTAAAAGTGCGCCTTATATGTCGCGAAATCGGGCTCCAATCTGTCGGATTGGCTACATACCAGGCTGAACCAATTCATTTGGCTCAAATTAAGGCTAAAGTAGTTCCTCTGGCTCAAATTAGGGTTAGGGTCGAACGGTAGGGGAAGTACACAGCGGCGACACCATCGGTAAAGATAGGTTAGCGACGATGATGGACTCATCCAGCCAAGTAAAAATTCTGACGGTATGGCTTTTTGTCCAAATCAATTTACACCGATTATAGATCTAGGCGAAAAGAGGAAGGAGATGACCGGAGAGAAAGGGGGCTCTTTGTGTTTTTTTAAAAAATAAAAATTATTCAACTCATAATCCACGTCGGTGTGTAAAATGACTTCCCTTCTTATTAATCTTACGTGGCACAAGTTTACGTGGCAAAAATTTGACAAAAATAAGCTTATGTGGTAAAAATGTGTACATATCAGCGCACGTGCTGTTCACGAGAAATTCACTCAGAGCTTCAGTGTCTAAAAGACAAAAAATAGTATAGTTTAAGTGTTTATTTGAAAATCTCAAAATACAAGGTGTTAGTTGATAAAAGTGTACAAGTTCAATGGCCTATTGATGTATTTCGCCCATTTATAAGGGTGGTGTTCTGCTATAAGAACTTTTAAGGGTGGTTCTTTGAAAAGTACACTAATTTAAGGGTGGTTATTTGTAATTTACCCTAAAAACAATAATAAATTGCATAATCGTTGTAGCGGTTTGGTTAAGTGACCGAGGTTTGAATGAGCGACATCGGTTTTCATTCAGAAGAAAAAAATGATTTTTTATTTTATTTTTTATATTTTTGGTTCTGAAACCGGGAGGAACCGGCCTCGGAACCAGAACTATATATCTACCACTATTCAGTTTAATTACACTTTTAGTCGAATGGACATGTATAGCTGGGTTTAGATTATTTTTTCAAGTTAATTACCATCGATTAATTGCCTTATCCTTCTTAGCTAGCACTAATTTAAACGTTAATTATACATCTAAGTCCTAAAAAAGCAAATCGTCAATATGCCTAATTACATTATGCAATATAGTCCACAAATAGATTATGTTACGATGTAGGCTAGGGTAACATATAGGGATGGCGATTCGATGAATCAGTCGGATTTTAATTCGATTGAATTATTCAGATTTTGGGTCATTCGGGTTTCATTCAATGACGGATATGATCAATAATCGGGTATGTTCAAGTCGAATCGGGTCAAGTCGGATGTGTAAAGCTAGTGATAATTACCTCGGGTATCAGGTCAATATGCTAATTACATTATGCAATATAGTCAAATTATTATCCTTAGTACGTATATACTCTGAACTAAAGCTCTAGAACTGTCAGCCATGCATCAAGAATATGATTAGTATATTTAACATTTGATTTTCCTAGTCCTAAACCTCGTTCATGAAATGAATAATGTTACAAAATATATAATTATGTTACACTATTAATTATTCCAGCTAGTAGTCTCACTAAAGGTTGTGTATTGGCAGGTAACGTTTTTTTCAAAATTTGTTGGTTATCTAAAAATGGTCCGAGATGCATATAATGGTAAACCTTCTATAGTTTATGATCACATGGCATTAAATACGTTCTGTAATTCCACATGCCATGGGCTTATAAAGTCACTATGTGGTCAAATGTTTGAAATTCTATCTTTTGTATTATTGTTACTTAGCCATAACAGCTAATAATTTATAACCAGTGGTGTGCAATTCGAAAGCGTAGAATTATATTTCAATGATTTCATGGTTGATGTGTTCAATTTTCTTTTATGTCAGTTAATTTTAAGACGGATAATTAATCAATGGCTTTGATTGATGGCTTTGAAACTAATCCAATGCAAATAAAATGAAATTTCAATTTTATTTTTGGAAAAAAGGTAAATTTTCATTGATAAAGTTAAAACAGACATTTACCAAAGGAGCATTATCATGACAAATCTCATGATCAATAATCTCAGCCACAAATTTAGAAAGTATCGACAAGGTTTTAATTTTAGAGAACATAAGAGATCAAGCATGAAGAGAAAGATGCCTCCAAGAGCTATAATGAATATGAAGTCATCCATATGAAGTGCTAAGAACTTGACGAAGAGAACATAAAGCTGATATGTGTAGAAGAAGACCTCTAATGAGATGAAGTGATGTCACCCACATTACTTGATTTTTTGTCTCCATTCTTTCACTTGGATGAAAAAATCAAGTCTCACTATTCTTTTTTTACACTGAATTAACCTGGTTCATTTATTTTTACCAATTAATTTATGAATATGAAATTTACCATCAAAGTTGATCTCTTGCCAAAAAATACCTTTGTTGATAAATGACAATCGATATGGTATGTTGGTCGTTTTTTTTCCCATTTGACTCATATCCTATTGTCCTCATAGCATGCAATTTGATCGACAAATTCCACCATCTTCTTACCCACCCATCCAATACAAAAACAGCTACCCTTTTATCGAAAAGGGCAAGCTGACCAGTCAAAAACTTAATGGGCCGGCCCAATACATTTACTCATTCACTCAATCCAAATCTATAGATCTACACTCTACCCCCTTATATTTGATTAACACGAGATTTTTTCTATTTTCATTTTTGACAGGTTATTTTTGCAAATGATTTTTCTCACTTGTGGGTGATTTTTTTGAAAATTCGGTTATTGTGGTTGATTTTAGGGGTTTATGTGTGTAATTTCTTCTATTTTAAATCCAGAAGGAAAAAAAAAATCAACAATATAAAGGAAACAAAACGTATAGTAAAAGCAAGTATTCCAGATGAACTTTTCATGTAAATGCCGGCCAATTCGATCAACAAGCACTGGCATAATCCAGATCCAAACAATCTCAATCCCTCTCTAATCCAAGCGTACGCATTTCACAAAAAGGAAATCGAAAGCTGACTGATCTATCCAGGTGATCAATTTCACTCGATAATCACCCAATCAATCGACAATCGATCACCTTAATCGCCAGATCTCGTTCGCATCAGCTTCAATGTCTACATATAACATTCAATTAACCAGAGCTCGATCGTGGAGCTAGTGCGTTGGCGAATCGTACCGTGGAACTAGAGCTCGATCCCCGGTAGCTAGAGAGCGGCGAAGGCGGCGGCGGTAGCGAGCTCTCCGTCGCTGCCGGCGGGGCAAAGCGCGAGGAAAACGAGCGCCGCCATTATCCCCACCGGAATGAAGAGTAACACCAGCGGCGGCGGAGGAAGCGGCGGGAGCACCAGGGGCAGAAACAACAGCGACGTCGTTAGAACGGTGAGCAACAGCGTCCACGCGGCGGCGGAAATCTTCATTGATCACTTTCGCACATCTAATGCTCTCAAATCTCAATCACGACGCTGATTCAATTTTGCTCTCGATCGATTGCTTGTAAACTGAAAAGCTCGTACAAGAGAAATGCGAGCGAACGAGTGTCGATTGAAGAATCTAGAGAGTGGCCATTTATAGTGTTTTCTTGATTTCCTAATACTCCCTCCGTCCTATTTTGTTTGTCCAAAAGGATAATTCTCACACAAATTAAGAAAGTGGAATGGGAGAAAAAGTAACCAATGGGGAGAAGGGAGAGTGTATGATGTTGATGGATAAAGATGGGAAGAAAGAGAAAGAAAAAGGAAATGACTAAAAAGTTGATTGGGGGTAGATTTTTTATTGAAAAATGTAGGTAAAAAATGAGATTGAATAGGGGTAATATTGTAAGAAAAGTTGGATATAAAAGGAAAGAAAAAAAGTTGGACAAACATTTTGGGACAACTAAAATGGAAATTGGACAAACAAAATGGGACGGAGGGAGTAGTATATTTTATTGGTAAATTATAATAAACATCCTCACTTCTAGAGTATTTACCAAAATAGCCCAATCTTTTAAAATTACAACTATTAGCTCCAACTATGGTGTGAGTTGTGATCACTGGCGCTAGTATCATCAAATATGATATTTGTTTCGGTCACTTGGTAGTGTATATGATGTATTGATGTTGGTGTAAATGTGTAATTCATAATCAATCTAAACAAGTCATAAATAACAATGTCACATGGTTGTTACTTGTTAACAATACAAAAAATCGCGTATTTTATATAGTTTATGCTAATGGTTAAAACCAACGCATAGTTAAAGTCAGTTGTCGCTAGAACTTTACTAAAGTGGGCTCGGGCCGAGTTTGATGTAAAAGTTTAACCCATCCATGGACACGGGCTGGCGAGGCTGCCATCGAGGGTTGGGCCAACGGATCTTGCTTTTATAATTTTGTATATTTTCCTTGTTAAGTTTGGCAAAATTTACAGGTGGCAAAATTTACTTGTTAAGTTTGGTACATGTCGACTTGTTGCATGAATGCTCAAGTTACTTTTCGCAACCACTTCAAAAGGTGGGGTTATGTCATGTAATTTCCCTTATTTTGGTGGGTATTTTTTGTTAATATTATCAAATCTTTTGATAATATATTGATTGATAATAATATTTAACTCTATAGATTGATTAGTATAATGGATAGTATATTGGGTTTGGGTGAATGCAATCGGAGTCGTTTGATCATGAAAGATTTGATGGAAGTAAGTGAATTTTATAATGTGTTTGGGTGTTGCACCATATCGGACAGAATCTTGGACACTATTGCTGTGCATCACAAAAACATTCGTTTTTTTAACAATAAACACTAGTTTATTCATCATTTACTTTACTTAATTACTCGTTCTTGATTAACTGAGAATCATCTTAATTCTTAATCCACCCGGACCACCACGATTAAAGACCACTCTCTTTGTTAGATCGTCCATTTCAAACGCATCAATTACTTTGTCAGAAAATCATGTTGATTATCCGGTCCATTCATTGCTTGTCAGGAAATCAAATCGATTGTTTAAAAAAAGATGACCCGAATCCAACCGAACTAGGTTAAACAATCCGAATCAACTCGCAACGACCCGATCAACTAACCTAATTAACCCGAACCCGTTTTTAACCCTAATCCAACCTATAACTATTAATTAAGGAAGGAGAATATAAAAGATCTCTTGGGAAGAACACCAAACTAATAACAACAGCCGAGTAATCCACTTGATAGACTTGGGCGGTGTAGCAAATCAGTGTAGTGTTAGTTGGAAGATTTGGGTTTGGTTAGAATGCCATGCTGTCAAATCCAGACAGTGTAAATTGTGAAATTTGGCTTGATTAAGCGTCTGAGTTCAGTGCATCTCCGGATTCGTGGGGATGGACAAATCCTTTCTAAATGACAGTCTTTACTCTAAATTACGCTCTCTTGATCTCTTATTTTCTTTACAGCACACAACGCAAATCTATGGGGCCCACCGCCACGTGTGTTTGTAAACTTTTTTACACGTGGCCCGGTATATGTGCACCCCGATACTCGGGTTTTTCATTTTAATCGGGTCATTCAATTTCAACCACTTATATTAGTTATATAGTTATATCGCTCTTGTTTAGGAGGGCTTGTTTGGCATGAATATATACCAATGGTGGAGTGTGATGTTTTTTAATGAAAAAAACATATGTTAACTCTTATTATGTAAACTTTTTTTTTACTATATATGAGGTGACTAATTAATAAATTATTAACTTTAGAAAAAGTTTGTAATAAGTTAGAGTTTCTTATGTGTTAAAGCCTAAAAACACTAGTAATATTTAGTAAATAGAACAATTATATATGTTTTTAGGGCATATGATAAGTTAAATAATAAGAAAATCTTTCTAAATAGAGATTATTATCTCATATTGTTAACGCTTTTTTTTAATCCATAGTGTTAACGCTTAAGTTAGAGCAAAACGAATATAAAACTCAAACATTGGTCACTACATTTTTAATTGGGTTAGTTGGATATATAGCATTTGGTAGTTGTAGATTTATAAGTCAAAATATGTATAGCATTAAGGAGTGAAGGACGTCGTAGAACATCCTTTTGGATTTTTTTCATTAGCCTACAGTTACACCACAAGTATAAAAAAAAGTCATGTAGATCAGTTTTTTTTTTTATAAGTGATTTTCTTTCTTTATAAAAAAAAAAACCTACGTCACAAGTAAATCTCAGTATGCTCTAAAAACAGCTAAAAATTAACATTTATCAATAAAGATGGGTCAATAACTTAGTATAGATCAGGCTTACAACCTTATAAGAAAAAACAAAGAGCACGGTCAAGTAATAAGCCCAAAATTTTAAATTTGGGCCATTACTACGAAAAATAAAAGAAAGTTAGGGAGGACATGTAAAAAATTTGGCCATCTTTTAACCATTACCAAAAATAACAGAAAGTTAGGGAAGACATGTAAAAATTTGGGCCATTTTTTAACCTTTACGATAAATAAAAGAAAGTTAGTGAGGACACATAAAAAAAAGGGATTTCTAAATGGCACCCACCCTATGTAACCTATTCAAAGCCCACCCTACCCCCTATTTGATATAAATAAAACCTAATTAAAATTTACACCCTATGCCACTCACATTTTTTCACATTCTTCTTCTCCTCCTATCTTCACTCTCTCTTTCACTCTCTTATTCTACAACACTCAGGGAGATTCAAGGCCTTCAAATCAAGTTTTTTGTGCATATTCTCCACAAAAACCACTCCTACAACAATCATGGTAAGTTTTTTCGACAAATTCATCCAATTTTATGTACATTCAATTTCTAAATCTAGGTTTTGCAATAATTAGATTTTTTCTTTCAAATTGTGCAAACTATGATTTATATTAAAGATTTGAAACCCATTTTGAAAGATTAGACCGATTTAGGCAAGATTTATTGGTCGGAATTGAAATTGGGTGAAAAACGGCCATTACCGTCGAGGGCGTTCCGGCACTGTCTCGAGGAAGAAGACGACACGGCCGTCACGGCCGTGTCGTCTTTGGCCGTAACGACCATGGCGTCCATGGCCATGACGGCTGTTCTTCGACAGGCCGTGACGGCCAGATTAATAATGGTCGTGACGGCCAGATTAATAATGGTCGTGACGGCCAGAAGAAGAATGGCCATGACGGCCATTCTTCGCAAAGCCGTGAGGGCCGTGTTTCTGTGTCCGATGGTGAAGCTGAATAAGTTGGATCATATTTTCAGACATCGAGGTGCTTAGAGACGGGTTTAGAGACCCGGTCTGGTCGTTATCGACGTCGTGAAGCACGGATCGAGCAGATGGCACCGATACCCGTGGCCCCGGAGGTTCCGGAGGTCCTTGTGGCCCCCGAGGTTCAGCCCTTTCCAGTGTTACCCTACCACTTCACACGAGGGAAGCGTCGGACCTTGTTCGACTCCTCATAGCATGAGACGGGGAGTAACGGCCTCGTCCTGTTTCCTTAACAAATTGAATCGAAAAGGCACAAACAATTGTTGTGTTGT
This sequence comes from Fallopia convolvulus, assembly GCA_964016875.1. Taxonomy (NCBI): domain Eukaryota; kingdom Viridiplantae; phylum Streptophyta; class Magnoliopsida; order Caryophyllales; family Polygonaceae; genus Fallopia; species Fallopia convolvulus. Next base: position 62,485,634 of record OZ024725.1, read on the forward strand.
ATATTGTTACCTAAAACGAGGGCTTACTAGATAAAACATTAAAATCCCAAAACTAAAACGAGTTTGGTATGAAGTAATTACCTCGTTGTGCTCTATTCGAAGCGAGTTCTCCGTCAAATTATAGTTGTGCAAATCTTCATTTGACATGGTTGTTGATTATTTTTGGAGAGAAGAAGAGGATAGAAGAGAAGAGAGGGGAGTGTAGAAGGGTTTTAGTTCGAGTTTAATGTGTATAAGGTTAAAAAGAGCGGGCAATAAATATGGTTAGGTAGGGCGTTGATAATAAATGCAAGTTTTTTGAATTTTTTAAACATATGGCCGTTACGGCCAGAAGGCTTGTACGGCCACAAGCCTTCTGGCCGTAACGACTCTAGGAGGCGCCGCGTAGGCCTGTCAGCCTACCCCTAGACCGGGCGCCAAATAAAATCTACGTAAGAAAAAAAGGGAGGACACGTAAAAAATAAAAGAAAGTTTGAAGGACACATAAAAAGGTAATAAGAAGCAGGGTATAGGGTTTCAAAATCCCGCTCTCTACTCACTCTCTTCCCCGCGCTTCGATTGAGAGAAGAAGAGAGGTCGAAAATGGCGGTGGTACTGAGAAAGTTAGGGAGGTCACTCCAAACGGCGCCATTCAAACGGAACCCTAACGTTTCTTCTTCTCTCTACTCCGGCTGCCGCTGCGCAACTTCTGCTTCTCACGCAAACGGTGACAGAAATCGGAAGGAGGAAGCAGAAGATGAGCTGGCGATGACGGAGGGAATAAGCAGACCTCTCTCCGAGATTCTCAAGCAACTCAACAAACGTGTTCCCGATTCCCTCGTCCGAGTTCGCTCTGAAGATGGCTTTAACATGAAATACGTCCCTTGGTACTCTTCTCCTTTTGTGCTTTCTAATTCACTCATTTTTTTTTTTCAATTCGGAAGCTTCATTTGCCCTAAGTGTCTGCAGAGTGAAATTTATGATTTGTAGTGATAATTAGTATGCTGAATTGATATACATGTGATCATTTTTCCTGATTTGCAGTGTCAATTGTAGGATTCTTTATTTTGCCCTAATTTTGCAGTGTTTTCCATGAGTTGGGAAATGCAGAATAAAGGCTATCGAGTATCGACCATTGCAACTGTTATGCTTGTGCATAAAAGAGAACTAATCCAGAATTTGAATTGAGCTCTGTGATCATCATGTCCTGTGATTGAAACTAGTTTTGTTGGCCAATTGTAGGATTCTTTATTTTACCCTAATTTTGCAGCATTTTCGATAAGTTGGGAAATGCAGAATAAAGGTTATCAGCCATTGCAACTGTTATGCTTGTGCATTAAAGAGAACTAATCTAGAATTTGAATTGAGCTCTGTGATCATCTTGTCCTGTGATTGATACTAATTCTGTTGGCTTATGTTGCTTTTGTGAAATTAAGGATTTGTAGTGCCAATTAGTATGCTGAAATGATACACATGTGATGATTTTTCCTGATTTGTAGTGCCAATTGTAGGATTCTTTATTTTGCCCTAATTTTGTAGCGTTTTCCATAAGTTGGGATATGCCGAATGAAGGCTATCAACCATTGCAACTGTTATGCTTGTGCATAAAGGAGAACTAATCTAGAATTTATATTGAGCTCTGTGATCATCTTGTCCTGTGATTGATACTGATTTCGTTGGCTTATGATGCTTTTGCAGGCATATTGTGAATAGGATTATGAACCTGCATGCTCCAGGTATCTGATGATTTGCATTTGTATAGTAGGATGTTTTTGTTGCTGCAGGCTTTTGCATTATTAACTTCAAAAGCCTCCTGTATCTGTCTGTTAATTGTGTAGAATGGTCTGGCGATGTTCGAAGTATCACTTATTCAGCTGATGGCAAGACGGTGTCTGTTGTTTATCGTGTGACCATTTATGGAACTGATGCAGAGGTATGTTACTCATATCGATAAATGCCAATACTTCTTAAATAGCTGCCTTGCGAAAGGTTGTAAAATACTGGCTTTCAATATCCATTATTTGGGCAAGTGTCAACTTTGTTTTGTTTTCTGTATTTTTTTCATGGTTTGTGTCGCTGGAAGGAAGCTTTTACAAGTGGTTTTGTTTTAAACTGTTGAATGTGAATTTATGCATCAGTCTTCTGTTCTATATTGCACCGTCTCTGGATTACCATACCTCTTCACTTCCTATTTCAAACTTTTTTCTCGTACTCTTTCTGTCTTCCCTGCATAATTTTTTATACCAAAGCAATTTAACACAGTGAAATACTTGGGATGCATTTGGATTACCCAAGAATATGCATTATCTTTCAAAAACTCTTATCATTGAATGCATTAAAATGGGAATCCAAAAAATTGCCTGTCTCATCCTTGTGGTTCACCTATTTTCAATTCCTTCCGCCAGTTCCAGAGCAGATGCTAAAATTTAATATCTGTTATGGTCTTATAGAATCTCATCTCTACAAGTGCTTAAATCATGTGTCTAGCAATGTGAATTCTCTATATAGTTTATCTGTTATGGCTTATAAGTTGCTTTTTTTTTACCAAAAGATATATAGGGAGTCAACTGGTTCTGCTTCAGTAGATGATAAAGGATTTGGAGATCCAGTACAGAAAGCAGAAGCAATGGCATTTCGTCGAGCTTGTGCACGCTTTGGCCTTGGACTACACCTCTACCATGAAGATGCATTATAATATACTTATCAATGAACAAGCCGAGGCTGACCCTTTTTGGTTCCGCAAAGTTGGCCTTGGTTTTCATTGTACATTTTGGATCGTTTCCCTTTGTGTGAATCTGGGGGTGGAAATTAGATGCTTTCTGAAATGAATGGTTTTATCAGCTATTTTGAAGAAGCCAGAATATTATAGCTAGAAATGCTGATTTCTAGTTCTAGTTGGCTATATTGCTGATAAATTCCTGGCGAAATTTACATGCTTATGTAAGTAGAGATCATGTCCAATGTTAATTCCTATTTCAGATTTTCCAAGTTTCTATAGGAACTGCTGTTCTTGAACCTCTAATGAATGCTGTTTGCAGGGTTTAAAAAAGATTTTGCGAAGTCTCTCTTTTTCTTTTTGCATTGTGTGAAGAATTTACTGCTTTGTAGTTAGTACATAGATTTAGAACCACTATGGCACTTTTAGTAACATATTCCTATGGGAATGAACTATGGAAGAGCAACTTATTGATGCATTAGTAGTTAGTACATCATTAGAAGTTAAAAAAACTTCATTGTAAAATTGTTTATCTACTTTCTAAAAGCTCTCACCACACAAATTTTAGGGCACCAAGGGTGATGAAGAACAAACAACAACATTTTTGGTGATACTATAAATCTCCACCAAAAATTTGCTCTTAAAAGTTAAATCTAACCTCAGTTTTTCTTAATCAATACAGAAGACCCAATATTTTTACCACCAGATGAAGCAAAAATCCTAGCAATCTCCAACTGGGTATTAGCAATAATCTCAGTCCTCTTAAGATCAATCTCTGCTCTTTTAGCCTCAGCTTCAGCCCTCATTTTCTCCATCTCTCTCGTCGTCTCCATCCTCACTTGCTCGGATTTCACAACCGCTTCTGCCAACCACCGAATGCTCTCTGCAATGACCATGTCAGCATCTTTGTTGTTGCTCATCCTTCTCCTTTTCCTCTTCTCCATGGCCAACTTCATCTTGCTGTTCAATTTTGAATTTCGGTCTTTGCATCCGTATAAGGCTGGTGTGCTACTGTCTGTGTCCATGGCTATGGGGATCTTTGCGCCGTCTGAGACTTGGTCTGATAGCTTAACCTCATTTTCATTTAGCCTTTCTTCCTGATATCAGATTGGAATACAAGTTAAGTTTTTTTTTTGGTCGAAGGAATACAAGTTAAGTGGGTTTTGCACAAACCACCACAAGTTAAAATTTTCTTAGAGAAGGACCTGTTTGTTTAATTTTGTTTTACAAACAAGTCGTCTAATATTATGCTATTTTGATCAAGATCACCATCTAAAATGGATTTTGATTGACTTTCAGAAGGCAAGAGAAATTTTAATGGGTTTAATTCTTGGTGAAAACCTAAAAATAGGTAAATATATATGTGGTTTTATGAGAAGAATTTGAATTATGGTGGTTTAAAGAAAATCCCCTAAAATATTTTTGGTTTTGATATCATTGTACTCTTGAATAGAGAGTCAACAAAGACATGATTGGTCAATGCAGTGGTAATCAACAAGTGACTACTAGAACTAGTAGCAAAGTTATTGTTCATAAAATCCTAATGTAAGACCAACAAAATTCATAAAAAATACTTGATTGAAATGAAGACAAAATCCACCAAAAAAAATCTTGAGAAGAGACATCAATTCCACTAACCTTAGCTTGTTGTTGTGGCCCAATAGAATGCAAAGAATTCTGTGCAGTTTCAATGGTCAAAGGAGGCTGAGGTTGATCTCCAGTCAACGCATCCACCGCCGCCAAAGACTGGTTCTTGGTGGGCCCCAAGGGTGGCGGCGGTGGAGAGAGTGGAGGTGAAGGGCAACCGCCTCCACCACCGTTACCTGTGGGCCCACCACCAAGCAGGCGGTGGAGGCGGGTGAAGAGTGGCCAAGACGAGCCATGATCACCACCACCACCGCCACCACCACCACACTCCGACCTATACCTCTTTTTCATGGACTCAATCTTGTTCTTGCATTGTGTTGGCGTCTTAGGCGATGACTTGTTGGTAGAAGAACAAGCCCTTGATGAGACATGCCTAGCAACCTCCTCCCAATCTTGTCCCTTGAGCTTGGCTCGGTTTCGTAGGGCCCACTTCGCCTCGTACACTTCTAAGAGACTCGAAACCCCCCCTTCGCTCCACTCGTCTCTCTTTAGCCTAGGGGAGATCTCTTCTTTGGCATTGACATGGGAGGAGAGGAGGGGAGTTGGGCTTCCTTGATGATCAATCTTTTGGTGATCTCTCTCCATTTGATCACTATGATCACTACTATGAAACTAGCCTCTAGTGTCTTAGCAAACTTTTTTAAGTAATGGGTTAGGGTATGTAAGAAAAATAGTTTTGGTGGCATTTTATTTGAAACCCATTTAAGAAAATGGGCTATTCAATTCAACATGATAGTTTTTGGGGCAATTCTATATCATTACTAAGAAGAAAGAGGCACTAATTGAAGAAATTGGAGAAAGTGAAGAAAGGGTAACATAGAAAGAGTGTAAGAGAAGTGGAGGTTTTAGTGGACACCAACAAAGAGAGATGGATGGAGATAAGAGAAAGAAACCACTAGCATTAGAGAAAGGAAATGGTAAGTGGTCAATCAACCATTGGATGATAACAATTGTTGTGTTTAGCTTTCTTGCTTGGTGTACTTTGCCTTTTTTGTAGTAGGCATCTTTTTTATCTTTAAATTTTTTGGGCTTTGTGGGTGAAATTTTTCACTTTTGTGGGTATTGTCCTCTGAGGGATTTCTTTGGCTGTCTGCGTTGATACGAAGCCAACAAGCATATATACATATATCACCTCATAGGAGATGGTTTGTCACATGGGATTGTCACCCACTTAAAGTCTCATTTCTTCCCCATCAATACCAACTTTACCACCATGAACACACCACCACTAGCATATGCTACAAGGAAATGGAAAATTAGCCTAGTAACAAGTTAGAGAAGATGTTACATTTTAGGTGAAATATGCATATATATGTACATGGATGCAGGGGTGGGCTAGGGCCTGGGTCCAATAAAAAAAATTAAAAAATAAAGATAGATTTAATAAGAAAATAGTAAAATTTAGTAGAAAATTAGTTAAATTAAAATAATTTAGTCCATCTAGAAAAATTTGGTGAAAATTAGCCTATCTTATAATTTTAAATCCTACATTCGTCCTTGTATTTGCAAGTGTATTCAGCTTATAATGCTTTCGCTTCCTTAGTGAGTATCTTGATAGAAGACATTTTTATTCGTTTTAAAGTAATTATGGAAGTCATTAAAGAGAGTAGATAACTTTTTGAGGTTTTTATGGATAATTAAGTTTGAAAATTAAAAATGATTCTATGAAGTGGTTAAAAGTACTTTTCTATTAAAAATAGGTTTGGTGAAAAGACAATTCAATGAGGATTTCTATTTAAATTTGAATAAAACAAGTTTTTTGATATAACTTTTTCAAATATTCTAATATGCCCAAAATATTTTTTTTCTTGAAAATTGTCATCGTCAACTAAAGTATGTGTATAAAGAAATTCATTGAATACAACCTTCGATATGCATATGCTTTTCATAGATTCTTACAGTTTTTCCGATATGAAAAACATTTCCAAGATAAACACACAAAAATAAGATTCCAAATATCAAAAGTTAAAAAAAAAATTGAACATAGTACATAAGGTTGATAGGCTAATTTTATAGCCAATTGTAGGGTTTAGCATGGGTCAGTTCAAACCGAAATATTAAGCCGAACTAATCGAACAAAAACCGATATTATTTGGTTTGGTTTTTGGTTTAGGAATTTCTTACTTTTCGTTTCGGTTTGATTTGAATATCTCAAAGAATAACTTTCATCCATCTTAAACCTATAAAACCGAAACCAAACAAGTTTTCGGTTCACTTCAAACCAAATTTCGTTTTTCGGTTCGGTTTTTGTTGGTTCGGTTCGGTTTTGAACCGATAGCTCCCATTTCATCCTTTTTGGCCAAAGCTCTTTTGGGGGATTTTGCCTTGCTTTCACTGTTTGATCTCTCCACTTCTAGTAGTCTTAACACAACCGGTTTGTGCCTTTCTTTTCCCCTATACAGTAACGTTAGTGGAAATGGCAATCATAATGATGCCTAGTTAGGAATTTCATCTAAGCACTAACTATAGAGGCTACTACTACTAAAGTACTAATGCATAATTTGTAGATCACACAGTCACAGATTTATTCTTTTGGCACAAGTAGCATAGGTCACTTATTCTGGAATAAAGATTAGAGGCAAGAAAACCTAAGTTTTGAACTATACCCTAAGCATATATGAAATTTAGATAACCAAAACAAGCATACCACTCCCATTAAACACCCTTTTGAGCTTAAGAAATTTGTATTTAACCAGATCCTTTATTCATTATTTTATCTATAATTTGCCATCCACTCATTTTAAACATTTTTAAAGGGTAAAATAAAGCATGAAATATCCAATACACCCCTCACCAATAATAATAAAAAGTTAAATAAGTAATTAATATGAGAAATGAAGAGAGTGCAGAATAAACTAAATTAGGGGGGTCACTTAAGCTTTGTAGGTTTAATTGTTAAAAAATGTTGTATAGTATCCATGGGTTGCCGGTTTAAATCCTACGAGAATCATTGTTCTAAAAATTCCGCTAGGTCCTGTCTAAGCTCTGCCTAGATACTGAAAGATCCCATCTCGCCTAGCCTTTTAGTCTGCTTAAATGATCGTCTAGGACTGCCTAGACAACCATTTAGGCCGCCTAGGTGCTAGGCGACTCCTCTTCGCTTAGCGTTTTTTTAGAACATTGACGGAGATAGGTACCACACATTTACCTCTAGGGTAATAATGTTATATTGAGAATACATTTACATGGCAAGGTTGATGTTAATAATGTTATATTAATACAAATTGAACAACAAAATTCACACTTACATGATGTTCCCCGAAATTCCTCAAAAGTTATTTCTTAAAATTAATTAATAACCAAAATTGCGATATCCAAGAATTGTCACATAGGCCCAATAGCTGATCAACCCAAAGCCCAAAATGAACCCCAGTCCAACACCGTGTCCACAAATAACGTAAACCTAATGTTGGGTTGTGGATCGTATATCATTCGATTATCAATTGATTTTAAGTCGAAATTTCGTTGAAATTTTCCTTGACAATTTGACCTGTTTAACGAAGTAGTTATTGAGCATAATATATAGCTGTAAATTGAAGTGCGTTCATAGTTCGTACAACACACCAATACTCAGTTGGTCTAATGGTAAAGTGATGCTAGACTACTACTTAAGTGTTATTTAGGAGATTTAAAGTTCGAATTCCACTGACGGCATGTATGTAGATACTGATATTGAGCGGGTCTTTCCCATAAAATATCTGATCCGAATGTAGAGCGGTGTCTGACCAATCGAACCGGACATAAACTAGATACAAAAACCCCACAAATTTAAATTCGCATCAGAAGTCCAATAAGAAAATAAATAAATTTTGTTGTACGTTCTCTGATTTTCTCCACTCTTCCAAGTAGTAAAAAAAACTGAAAATTAAATCTCAACTCCAAAATGAAAATAAAAACAAAAGTTTCAACACCAAACAAAGAGATCAATCCCAATCACTAAAAAGAAAAAACAATCCACCGACAAAAGTTTACATCACACAACAACACAAAAAATACCCGTGACCACAACTTAGATAATAATATTCTTATAACGTTACGTACTACAAACCATAATCTAACAATTAATTTAGAAAATGACCTTTTTTTTAAATAAAAGACACTTAGGTCATTACAACGAGAAAACGAGAGACCCTTTAATTAAGAGCAAGGCTCACGCGCGACGCCGAGTCGGGAATTCGGGACGTCGAAGAGGACGCGGTGGTTTTGTTGTTGCATGCTGGCGATGACGCTGAGGACGGAGTTAACGCCGCCACTGGTGTCGGACGGGGCGAGGGCGAGGCAGCTGACGCTGGTGGCGGCGCTACGGAGGAGGAAGTTGTCCTGAGCCAAGGTCATGTTCATGCCCGTGAACATGAACGTGATGGTGGGGACGGTGATCGGGACCGAGTAGCACGTGTCGAAACCGCCGAGCGACGTGGCGTTCGCGTGCCCCATCCGCCGCCGGAACTCGTTGCGCACCGCCGTGTAGGCTGGCTCCACCAGCCTTGTGAACACCGTGCCTGTAATAAGGTGGTTGGTTAGGGGTAAAATGGGTATTTAGGCCTTGTTTGGTAGCACACAATATGCACAATAATCTATTTTTTTTATGGATTTTTCTAATGTAGGTACTAAAAAAATCCTTTTTAAAATGAAAAATAAATAATTCAAAGAAAATGTAATTTAATAATATATTTTATTTTTATGTCCTTAACCTATACCCTTAAAACATAAGTTAGAAAAATCGTTTTTTAAAAAGGTTTCTAGACCAAACACCTACTTATATTAGTCAATAAATTAGATAAAATGGCCCATTTTTAAAAAATATATTATAGTAAATAATATAATCATATATTTTTATTTTTATGCTCTTAACATGTATCCTTGAAGTATAGTTTAAAAAATCATTTTTTTTAAAGAGGTGTCTAGACCAAACATTTATATTAGTCAATAAACTAGATAAAATGGCCCATTTTATTTTCATGATTATTAATTTGTGTGTATATTTAATCTTTTTTTAAACAATGTATTATAGTATAATATAATAATATATGTCGACCGAGCCCTTAACTTAGTTAAAATTGATCATGCATTGAGTGTTGTGAAGGTGCATTATACAGTGTGTAGTCACGAGAGTGTAAAGTGGAGGAATTTAATTATTGTTGTTGTTCTGTTCACTTGTGGCAAGGCCCACAATCTATTGAATCAAAGAAAAGTTATGTTTTGGTATAATTTTGGCAAATGAACAGTTTATATAATTTGGAAATTTGGATCGATCTAGATCTAGATCTAACAATGAGACATGTTATGTGCGTTATGTGAAAGCCACTTTGACTTGATGATCCATATATATGTCCTATGCATTTGTCTTTTTAAACCCTATTCTTTAGTTTTAAGTCAAATAAATTTGATACCCAAGTGACAAAAGCTAACTTGCATCATGTAACTAAAATAAAGGGAAACTTGTAAGAACTAATTATTAAGAATGTGATTGGGTTTCCAATTTAATCCATTAAGTTGTATTAAATTGCACTAAACATACCTGAATCGAAAATCGTCCCTGCACCGGTTGCAGGGTTGAATGCAAGTGCACTAGGCGGAATATCAACGACATTTTTCCCGACTTTGATTCCGATCATGTTGACATAGTACAACGAGGAGCGTCTAGGGTTTCTAAGCAACGGCGTGACATGGATCCTCTTCGGCTGGGCTACGGGTCCTAGCCTTAGAGTGCCGGAGAAGTTGAGGGAGTTGAAGCTTGGCAAGCAATAGGAGAATGTGGATTTGTAGAGGCTTTGGGATTGGGTCAACAATGACAATGGGCCGCGTCCGAGGCCCAATAGTCCTTGTGGGGGCACCGAGTGGCCCGTGGCTCGATTGATGCACCCAAACGTGTAGCCCGGGACAGGGTTTGTGGATAGGGATACGGTGTCCTGGACCAGGGTTGCCGATAAGGTGGAGCTACCGTAGGTCATGTTGAAGGCGCATGAGGTTCCTCCACAAGTAGGGTTTTGGTACCTTAGAAAATAATCATCATAAATTGTCATCATACATTGGATTAAGATATTACTACAATTAAGTTATGTGTAACTAAACTATTTGAACATTTTAGTTACATAAGCATCACAAGTAGGGTTTGGTACCTTAGAACATAATCATCACAATTTGGTACCTTAGCAAATAATCATCATAATATGTCATATACTTACTTATGAGGTATAAGTACACAATTAAGTGTGTAACTAAACTATTTTAAACACTTGTAGCTAGGATGAGTAAACTTTTCCGATCCGAAAATCCGCCAATCCGATTCGTATTTATCTGTAACTAAAATTATACGTTTAAAATTGATCTGTGTCTGGTTCGATCCGACTGATATAGCTTTATCAAAACTTGTATCTTTGCCTTTGGCTAACAATGGTCCTTACCTAGCTAGTCTTATCTAGAAAGAAATGCACACTTCACTCATTACTCTTGAGCCTATTTCTATCCACATTTGCCTTTACAATCTTTTTCAAAAAAGGTCATTTTTTGGGTAATATTTTTAGAAAAAGCTACACACCACCTAGAAAATATATTTAATCTAATGATACTATAGTATATTAACCCAAATTCTATCACATTTTCCTTCACAATCTTTTTCAAAAAAAGTTCATTTTTTAGGCAATTTTTTTTTGGAAAAAGCTATATAAATACCACCCAAAAATATGTTTAATCTAATGATACTATAGTAGACTACTAAGTACTAACCCAATAACGACAATAAAAACCCATATACAAAGGCCCATAGCACTATCAAGGGAATTGTGATTTGATTTTTTTCATAAAAACAAAAAACAAAACGAAACAAAATTAATCAGTTCAGAACGATTCCATGTCAAATTGTCAATAGTACTTTGGTGCAGGTTTCACGTGACGCCCCCATATCTCTCTTTTGTGTTCTAGCTTTTTTCAGCAAGTTCAATCTCCACCGCATCACATTATTTCATGACAATTATAGACAATGATTAAAGTATCAAAATGATAAATTATGATAATTAGTTTTAAGTTTAGGGATATATTTTTTCCAAAGTTCAAAAAAATCAGACTAATATTTGGAATATCCCAAAGTTAAGGCTGGTTATCACAATTTGTCAAATTTGGTAATTAGTAAGCTAGATCACATGACACACATTAAAATTAATATTTCAATAAAGCCAACATATAATGTAAATCAAAATCTCTTTGTACTCTATAGCAAGCTAACCTCCACCGCATCACATTCTTTCATCATGACAATCAAAGACTTTACAGTATCAAATTGATAAATGCTAAATTATGAAAAAAATAGTAGCAAAAATTTTTTGGAATATATTTTTCCAACCTTCAAAATTCATACTAATTTCACAACTATCCCAAGGCTATTATTAAGGCTAATCCTCACTATTTGTCCAATTCGGTACCTATAATTAATAAAGTATGATTATATATTTACATGACACATACTTTCCTAAAACTATACACATTAAAATTATTATAGTTTCATAAACCAAAGTATATATAATGCAAATAATTATTTAGATACAACTTAATAAGATTAGTCAACTTTATTTTATAAGGATTTAGTTTTTAAATACCATAGTTTAAAAGAAAAAATATCATAAGTTTCGGAATATATTTCCAAACTTCAAAAAAATCATACTAATTTTACAAAAAAAAACTATAGTTTATCCTTTACTAAAACCATCCACATTATAGCTTTAATATTCTTCATAACCCAAATTCTAATTATTATAGTTTTAAATACACATTAAAATTATTATAGTTTCATAAGCCAAAGTATAATGCAAACAATTATTTAGCTACAATTCAATAAGATTAGTCAACTTTATTTTATAATGAAAAATATCATACAGTTTCCGGATATATTTCCAAACTTCAGAAAAATCATACTAATTTCACACAAAAATAAACTATAGTTTGGTACACAATATATCCTTTTTACTAAAACCATACACATTATAACTTTAATATTATTCATAAATAATTTACCTGCTTACACTGAGGAGCATGGCAAGGCACAGCCTTGTAAGTGGAAGACCTGGCGGTGTTAAGCGCGTCCGTCCCAACCCCGCAGCCGACGCAGCCGGAGCACGGCATCCACGCGGCGTCGTTGCTGGAGTCGAGCGCCATGACCATCGTCTGAGGCGGGGTCCCCACCTTAACCCTAACCATGTACCTAGGGCTCTGGAAGAGTTGTCGGCCCCACGCGATGGGGACCCACGACTTTCCGACGACCGCCAGGCTGGAAAGGTACGCCAGCCTGGCCTTGTCTTGGCTTTGCATTTGGTCCCATGAGGAGGCTATGGTTTGTTGGGATTGGAATACTTCTAGGGTTGATACTTTGACCGGGCTTGACCGGGCCGGGCCGTGGTGGTTGGCGGTGGCGGAGAGGGTGAGGAGGAGGAGGAGGTGGAGGAGGAGGAGGGGTTTTGTGGTGGTGGTGGTCATGGCTTTGGTCACTTGGAGTTGTTTTTTTGAGTGGGTTTGTGAGAAGCTTGAGTGGGGTTTTATATAGGCTATGATGCAATATACTCTATTTGTTTTATTAATTTTTTTAAAAAAATTTGAGATAGTCTTTTTTTTTTTTTGAAGAATTGAAAGTTTTTTTTGGGGTTTTAAATAGGGTTGAACATCTGTTTAAAATTGAATCGATTTGATAAAAGTTGAACCGAAAATCAAGCTGAATTGGTTCGGTTCGATTTGTTTGAGGGGGTTTGTGAGAAGCTTGAGTGGGGTATTATATAGAGGGCTATATACTCTATTTTTTTTATTAATTCCTTTTTTAAATGAGAAATATTCCTTTTGTTGAAGAATTATTAGATTTGTTTAATTGCTTTTTCCGGTTTTAATTAAGTAGGTCAGCATCGGTTGAAAATCGAACCGAGTTAAAATCGAAATTTGGTTTAAGGTGAACAGAAAAATGAATTGAATTGGTTCAGTTTGGTTTCGATTTTGTTGGTTTGAGATAGATATAGAAGGTTATTATTTGGTAATTTCAAACTTTTCGGTTTTAAGTAAGTCGAACCGAATTAAATCGAAATTTGGTTTAAGGCGAACAGAAAAAAAAAATCGAATTGGTTTAGTTTGGTTTCGATTTTGTTGGTTTGAGATAGATGTAGAAGGTGATTACTATCTGGTAATTTCAAACTAAATCGAAACCAAATCAAATCGAAATTTTGAGAAATTTATAAACCGAAAATCAAATTAAATAATATCGGTTTTGATTTGGTTCAACTTAAAATTTCGATTTGAACCGATCATACTCAACCCTAGTTTTAAGTTTAAACACTTGGTTATTAAAAACAATTAAAAATGAGGTGGTATGTTAGTGACTATTAGTGCAAGTGTTTTTCCTTAAAGAAATGTTATCTTAATTAAAATTTTCCTTTAAAGTAAAAAAAAATTAAGCCAAAAGTTTTTTTTTGGCAAAACATGTTAAAATGTTGCAGGGCTTAGCAGTGCTTCCACTGCTTCACTAATCACTATGCATGTCTAGATCTGTGCTCTGTTCTTCTATTTTGTATGAGAAAATGCAATACCTTTTTACTCACCCTCACTGACATTTTAATATAAACTATAAAGTAACATTTTACCGACATTTTTAACTTACCTTTAAAATTTATAATAATATATTTCAGGCCACAAAAATAAAACAAAAAGAAATGTTCATTCAGTAACCTATGTTTTTAACATTAAGTAAAAACTTTTACGGTAGAGGACATGGATTGAGAATATATACTCTTCCTACATCGAAAGTTAAAAATAAATAAATCTTATATATAAATTTGATGAACTATTATTTTTATTGCCAATTTTAATTTAGAACAGAACTGCATTGACTTGTTTATTAGGATTACATGTGCATAATTCTCATTTATAACCCAGAGACATTCATCGATTTATATATAAAACGGATTGTTATGCATTACCGAAGGGAAGAGAGGGTGGGATCGATTGGAGTTATTAGAAGAAATGTTGATGGAGATTGATGTGGTCTTTGTTGGGTCTAGGAGAATTCAAGATGGATCGTCGATGGAGGTGGCTGAAGTAGAGGTGATGTTGTGGGGTTCGAAGTATGGTGAAGTTATAAGGTGTGTAACGGATCGATTATAATAGAGTGAGATTACTTTCAGTTGATTCAGAAGGCTGAGAAAGGATCGAAGATACTCCACATTCTGCTTTTGGGTCGATTCTAATGTAAACTACCGCTCTGAATGTTGAGCTTCTTATGTGTCGATGGAAGTATGTCAGGCATACAAATCATGCGACTAATTGGCTGAGTAGATGGAAGTCGAGTTTTCCATTATTTTATCTAGTAATTTTTAATTTTTTCGTTAGAATTCTATGATGTTTTGACCCTATTTTGATTTCCCAATTTATTACATTAAATTACATTAAATCATGAATCTAATGTAATTTAATGTATTAATTAAATTGGTAATCCCAATATGCCCCTTGGTTTAGAGACTTGATTTGAATTAATGAAGAAGAAGTTTCATAAAAATAACCAAGAGAAACCATTACTCTATCCAAGTTAGCTCATCATTTAACATTAACCGGACAAGTTTAAATCGCGCATTATAATACAAGCTTTTGTATTATAATGCGTGATCTAAACAGACCCTCAACCTAAATTTTGCTCTAATTATAAGAAGGCATGATAAAGTTATAAAAATAAACTCAAGAATAACGCACTATGAATGAATATGCAAAAAAAAACAATATATACTAGTTGTATATTTTGAGTCGACAATAATGTATGCTAAGAAAACGTACGTTACTATTTAACCATCTTAAGCTAGGCAAATTTCAAGATTATTCCCTACTCGCACACAATCATGCATGCTAAATTGCTAAGAAAGCGTTACGTTCTAAAAAAGAGAGCGTTACAACTTATTTCATTCGGTGTGGACAAAGAAAACGTAACGAATAAAATATGAAATGTATATAAATAGTAGGAAATCCCACTATACTGACATCATTCCATTCAGATCTTATGGCCATCTGTATCCCAATTTCTAATTAAATGGATCCTAAGTAAAATTGTCACTTTAATTTATATATACATTGAGCCATTCATTTTAGATGCAAGATGACTTATATTAAATGGATCCTATGCTTGGGGTTAAGACGTTAATTAAGTGTATAATGTATTTAGGTTGTTTAATGAGTACTTATATGAGCCGCGTCGTTAGATTAAAGGATTGGACGATTAAGATTAGAAGAGGTAATGCATGTTTATTACCTGTGAATATTTAGTGAACTTGTTGGAAAAAAAAAACTAATTTCACATTATTTATAAAAATATCATTGCATGTCATTTTGTAATATGTTAAGTATCACTAACTCACTATATGATGTAATTAATTCTGCCTAGATTCAGACCCGACTTCGACCAGCATGATAATTTTCTTGACGTAGGACTTAATTTATTTATTATTTAATTTATATATTTAATTATGTTATTTCTCATATATTAATTTTTTTTATT
Source organism: Fallopia convolvulus (assembly GCA_964016875.1). Lineage (NCBI taxonomy): Eukaryota > Viridiplantae > Streptophyta > Magnoliopsida > Caryophyllales > Polygonaceae > Fallopia > Fallopia convolvulus. Next base: position 62,501,485 of record OZ024725.1, read on the forward strand.
CGAGTTATTTCTATTTTAGGTGTGTGTTTTATTAATTTTTAAGATTAGAAGAGGTAATGCATGTTTATTGTCTGTGTATTTAGTGAACTTGTTGGGAAAAAAAAAACTAATTTCACATTATTTATAAAAATACCATTGCTTGTCATTTTGTAATATGTTAAGTATCACTATCCATTAATATTAAAATTATGATTTTAATACAGATCTTTGTATTAATATTAAAAGTATGATGTTTCACAAGCTATTGTATTTGGCTCCATTATTATGTCGTTCTGCATGCATATATGCTACCATGTGCAGGCATGTTCCTCAAGAAATTAATTAAAACGAGCTCTAATCTAAAATTCTATGCCTAGCCCAATATAAGTAAACTTTGAAAAATGGCATATATTCCCCGTTTACGTACCTTACAAACAATGATTTATTTATCTAATAAAATAAATATTTAATGTATTAGATAAGTTAGTAGATAGAAAAAACCGAAATAATCGATAATTAATTAGTTAAATTAAAATGAGAAAATAAATCTAACCGACAATCAAAAACCGAAAAAATACAGGGAGTTGAGCTAAGCTCTAAAAATTAAAAAATACAGCGTTGTCGAAAAACATGTCAATGAGTTAAAAAATGATTTATGAGTGTGGAGAGTTATATAGTGGAATGTATCAAATAAAAAATAAGTTTTTGGACATCTAGTCAAGCTATTAAATTTTTAAGGATAGTACTTAGATGTTTTTGGTTCGACACTCGTATACAGTGTCCTTCGAAAAAAAAGTTGAATATACGTGTAGTGTAGGCGACCATCCAATGAAAACTATCATAAATTCTATAATGTTAAGGAAGGAAGGAAATAAGATCATTGAAATAGAAGGTCCTTTTCCTTGATTTAGATTGAACGAGACAATTGTTGTTAATTATTGATCGAATTGTATATAGATTGAAAGATTTTGGTGACAAATTTGTCCAATAAAAGAGCAAAAGTGCTATATATTTTAAGTTCCATTTCTAGAATTTGAACTCACTTTTCTAGTGGAGGAAAAAGGTCCTTATGACTTTATGTAGGCATGAATGTATGATAATTTATTATAAATTGCAATCATATGCTTGCATTGTAATGACATGATTCCTTGTGTATTAACGGCACAAATTACTGTTTAAAATTTATGATGAGATGTAAATGACAGTAAAAAGGGGGTTTAAGGGTGGATTAACTAGGGTCCATGGATCACTTTTTTCCCAAAAGCTGGATATAGCCATTATCTAATTTCATAATTAACACTATTGTCTTTAGTCCCTTTTCAATATGTATTTAAAGAAAATCCATCGGGTTGGTGCAGTGTTATAAGGTCCTACTTTATAGTCATGTGTTCGAAATCAGCGGTTTCGGTTCCGAAATCAACTAACCTCCGATTCCTCAGTTCGATTCAGATTTTTACCGATTTTCGCCGATTTTGGGGCTGGTTCCGACACTTTCAAAAATAAAAAATAGTCTTTGGAACATAATACATCATGTCTCAGACAGAATGCAAAATCGTGGTTGTGGTTTAGTCGTTTGGCTAGTTTTGACTATTGAGGATCGTCGATTTCCAACGGTTCGGAACCTGAGAACTGACCAACCTCTCTGGTTTCGGTTTCAAAACTACCCTGTTTTTTCTTGTTCGGTTCCAGTGGAATCGAACCCACGCCTACTTCTACATTTAGATAAAATGAGGACGATCTATTTAGCGAGAAATCCCGTGTTCGAATCGCCCGTAAGCAAAATTTCTTTAACCTAACGACAACCTCGAATTAAAAATAGAGATTAGCCCTCGATTCGTATGAATTAAGAGAGATCCTGGATCTCTAACCTCAAAACGAAAAATGTGTAATTGAAGGGAAAAAAGAGACGGGTTAATCATTAATTTGGAATAAACAGTAGCAAAATTCAACTAATTTTGTAATTGAAAAGATGGGCATTTTTTAACTAGCAAGTGTTGCCTTTTGACCGCACCAGACAAAAAAATAGCATCAGAATAATCACTGCTCCACCACCGACAATTGTTTCTTCCTTGCTTTTTTTTTATTATTATTTCCACTAAGATATGCAATCTATTTGTTAAATTTTGATGTTTAGATTTAAGTAATTTGCAAAGGAAATCGGGGAGGTCCATAATTTATGTGGAATTCATGGTTGGAACTTGAAAATATTTGGCACCATACCATGCATTGATTTTGTAAGTAGGATTAAAAAGTGGGTTGAGTTTTAAATAGACATGGGTCTGGTTTCGGTTTCAACGGACCCTGGAATCGGAACCGGTAATATACAACAACAACAATGACCCAGTGTAGCTTTTTTTACGAGAAATCTGAAGATCAGGATGGGGGCATCCCTGGCTAAACGCAATGGGGAGCGACCAAAAGATCCGACAAAACCACAGACCACAAGTAGGAAAATTATTAAAGTCCGTGGGTCGTGAACGTGTGGGGTGCGCACGACCGTCCGTGCGCATATGCTTGTCGGACCCAACATACAAGCCCACGAGGTTCCATCCTAAAACCAATTGGCGATAGGAGGAGTAGTGCCCATGAACTTATATAATAGTCAAGTTAATTCTCTACTTTTAGATGTGGGAATGCATATTCTCAACAAAAATAAAGCAACCAAAAAGCAAAATTAGGAACAAAACGACATAGGAACCGGTAATATATTTTTTTTAAAAAAAGTAGACTTTTTGTTGGCAAATCGTGACCGCGGATTACATAATTTTCTATTCACAAATCGCGGTCGCAGTTTCAACCAATTCCAATTGAAACTGGCGGGATATGAGTTTGGGGACTGCAAGTTCCATCCGGTTCGACGAGGCATGAGGTCGGTTCCCCGATTTCTAGGGTGGGGGAATTGAAACTAGAACCAAATCGGTTGTTCCGGGCCGGTTCCCCGGTTCAAATAGAACCGGATCCCGGTCTAGTTTAAATTTGAAACCAAGTGAGGGAAAGTGAAGTTTAATGAAGAAGCATGATAAAGCATGATAAACCATTTGGAACAACATCAAATTGCTAACTTTGTTGCATAAATGGGCCTGATATGTACAAGATATTGGGCCTGGGCCTTGCACGACTCAAACAAGAGATAGATTGTTTGTCTATGGTGTTTTCGAACAAGAAAAATTGGTTATTTGGTGGGAAATATTTCTAAGTTCTTAGTTCCAATCACACAATCGCAGTGTGAAGTCTCTGATCAATTGATCATATACCATTCTTCATCCTACAATGAGCTAACAATCAAGAATCATTCTTTTGTGTAATCTGGAATGTTATTGAAGCTTTCGCCATGGCAATGGCTTCAAGCGCGCCGTTCAAATCCCTCTTTCCTCATCCTCCATCGTCATCTCACCTTCCACCTCTATCCCTCTTACATGGAAGCAACTCAAAATCTCTCCGAAAAAATCAAATCTTGCTCCGCCAATGGCTACTCATCTTCTGCGCGTGCTCTTCACGGGTACCTAATTTCCTCCGGTTTCTACTCTTCAACCTTCCTTCAAAACCATCTTCTGATTTCATACTCCAAGTTCCGCTTAATTGACGACGCTTATAAGGTCTTCTACGAGATTCGGATGCCTAATGTGTTCACTTGGAACGCCATGATCACTGCTTGGGCGGAATCTGGGTGCGTCCTTCGCGCCCGCGAAGTGTTCGACGAAATGCCTCAAAGAGATACCGTTTCTTGGAACTCGATGATGTCTGGTTACCTTGCTGATGGGAATCCGCGGAGTGTCATTGATTTGTTTATAATGTTTGTGAGAGAGAATTCTGCTGGTTATGCTGATGCTAATTGTCCTGACCCATTTTCGCTCTCTCGTGTGATGAGGGCGTGTGCTAGCCTTGGTTGCCTTCCTCTGGTATTTCAGCTCCATGGGTTTATTGAGAAAAACGGATTCGAGGGATGTGATCACGTCGATTCTTCGCTTATTGATGTCTATATAAAATGTGATGTGATTCTTTATGCAGACAGGATCTTTTCTGCAATGGAGAATCCTTCTTTGTTTTGTTGGAACAGTATGATATTTGGGTATTCAAAGTTGTATGGTATTGGAAAAGCTCTTGACTTGTTTCATCAGATGGAAGAGAAGGATACTGTTTCATGGAACACTATGGTCTCTTTAATGTCTCAGCATGGATATGCAATCCAATCCCTTGAGTTGTTTGTTCGGATGTGCGAACATAACTTCATCCCTAATACCATGACATATGCCAGCGCTTTAAGCGCATCCTCCAGCCTGTATGATTTGAGTTGGGGCCGACATTTGCATGCTCGGATCCTTAAAATGGATCCAGTTCTTGACGTGTACACTGGAAGTGGTTTAATTGACTTGTACGCCAAATGTGGGGAATTAGAATATGCTAGACAGGTTTTCAATAGCTTGACACGCCGTAATGTAGTTTCATGGAATTCTTTGATTTCTGGAGTTGCTCAGTTTGGGAACAGAAATGAAGCTCTGCAGCTTTTCGGTAGAATGAGATTGGTTCCACTGGATCCTGACCATTTTATAGTTGCAACTCTTTTAAGGATTTGTTCAATGGAGCAGGATAACTTATTAGGGATCCAACTCCATTGTTATGCAGTCATGTCTGGAAACAACTCATCTGTTGCTGTTGGAAATGCTTTGGTTACAATGTACGCTCGTTGTGGGCATATTCAGAATGCAAAGCTTGCATTTGATTTGATGGGGACTAAAGATATAATATCATGGACATCAATGATCAATGCATTCTCACAGAATGGTAATATTGAGATGGCTAGGATCTGTTTCAATCAAATGCCGGAGAGAAATGTCGTTACATGGAACTCGATGTTAGCTACATATTTACAAAATGGTTTTTGGGAAGAGGGTCTTAAGTTATATATTCTTATGTCAAGAAATGGGGTTAAACCAGACTGGATCACTTTCACAACTCTAGCAAGTGTTTGTGCAGATTCTGCACTATCTCAACTGGGCACACAAGTAATGGCTCAAGTGGAGAAATTCGGCTTTAGTTCGAATATTGCTGTTGCAAATAGTGTTATTACTATGTATTCAAAATGTGGACAGCTTGTTGAAGCAAAAAGAGTGTTTGATTCAATTGAGGCTAAAAATCTGATATCTTGGAACTCGATGATGTCCGCGTATGCTCATAATGGCCAGGGCAAGAAAGTGATTGAGTTATTTGAGTGTATGTTGATTCTTGGATGCTCTCCTGATGAAATTACCTTTCTGTCACTTTTAACAGGTTGTAGTCATGCAGGGCTTATAAAAGAAGGGCTTTGTTACTTTCACTCAATGGTAGAAGACCATAAAGTTTCACCTACTCAAGAACATTTCACATGTTTGATAGATTTGCTCGGCCGAGCTGGATTGATTGATCAAGCCAGAAGTTTAATTGAAGAAATGCCATTTAAAGAGAACACTGATGCTTGGGCTGCTCTTCTTGCTGCTTGTAGAAATCATGGTGACTCTAATTTAGTAGAACATGTTGTAAGCAAGTTGGTTGAGCTGGATTTTGAAGGGTCCGGTTTTTACGCGCTCCTGGCTAATGTTTACTCAGACTCAGGTAAATTGGGAAGTGTGGCAGATGTTAGAAAGAAGATGAGGGATAAAGGAATCATAAAGAATCCTGGATGTAGCTGGCTTGAGGTTGTTAATACAGTACATGTTTTTACTGCACATGATACAAGTCATCCTGAGACAAGGGCTATTGTTTTGAACTTGGAGAAGATTCTGAGTGAAATGGAAGATGTGAGTAGGCATGAAAAGATACAAGCTTCGCTTGGTGTGTACTAAGTCTAGATTTTATAACCTTCTTTGTAAATAATTTGAACTGGCAATTTCAAGATGATTTTTGGAGATGCTATTTTTTTTTTATTTAAGATGATTTTTGGACTTTTTCTCTTGTGAAATGCATCATGTATCACAAGGTTTATGTTATTTACATTTTCCAAATCTTTCACATCGAATTAAATATATACCAAAGATTTATATAATTTTCCTTTTAATATTTATACATAAAAAAACAATAATCTAGGGTGACATGCAGCCTCTATATTGAACTGACTGCATCCAAGAAGGCATTCCCTCAGTGAAATTTGTATAATCCTTTTTATCTGTTGCTATTGTTTCAAATTTGTTGGAAATTTTGCCTCTGATTTCAGCTAAAAAATATAATTTATTCCAATATTTGCCTAACTCATCACAAACCGACCTTAGCTCAGTTGGTAGAGCGGAAGACTGTAGTTGGTTCAACAGGCATCTTTAGGTCGCTGGTTCGAATCCGGCAGGTCGGAAATTTTTTTGCCTTTCTGTATTATATTTTTTTGATTTTACTGAATATTTACCAAAATAATATGTAAAGACATTATACTTTTTTTTTTACTCAAAAAAATTGAACAAAATAATGCGGACAATTATCCATTTCCTTATCTTTAACTCCCTCCTCATAAAAACTTATCATTCTAACTTAATTTTTTTTAACAAAATCAGTCATTTAAAATATTTTAACCCATTTTTTCCAATAATATTCATACTAATTAAAAGTATTTAAAAATTTACAAAAAAAGGGGAAAGAATCTAAGTCAAATTAAATAATTTTTTTCAATTTTTGATACGAATTCTAAAACGATAAATCTACTCTAATACATTATAAAGCAGAAACCAAGTCTGTGTAAAAATTTACGTCACGTGGCATAACCTGAATAAAATAATGAAAAACCTTTTTTCAACTTAAAAAACTAAAATAATAATGCTAGAAATACCCCTACACATTATTCTCTAATAATAATTCTAGAAATCACGATTTATCTTTAATTCTTAACTACTTCATAAAATAGATGATGAATAGATATTATATTATATGCATAGATTGTTTCATATAGTAATTAATTAAAATTCAATTATATTTTTAAAAAATTTAATTAATTAATAAACATTACTAAATTTAAAAAAATGAATTTATAAAGATTGAAGGTTTTTTAGGGTAAGATTTAAGATTTTATAAAATAGATAATATATATAGTTTTATATTTATGTAAATATTGATTTTATTCTTAAAAATATAAAAAAAAGGCAATTTTAGATTTTATAAAATAATTAATGTATCAAAATAAAATTTTATCTATATAATTTTCTATCTATAATCTATAACTATATATTAAAGCTATCCCTTTTCGAGCCACCAGAACGATTCTGGCACCACCTCATATTTATAAAATTAATTTTTATTTCTAATATTTTAATTTTTACCCTATTATATTCTTCTTTAACTATTTAAATCTATCTTTAACATCAAATAAATATCTATTTAGTATAACAATATCTTTTGAAAACTTCCTTATACAAATATTTAAAATTAAAGATAACAAATTTAAAATATTTTAAAATAAGTATAAATATCTTTTACCTTTTAGCATGATGTCTTTTCACGAAATTATTTATAGATATATTTTTTCTTTTATAATAAAAAAATTAATGATAAATACTTATAATTTTTAAAAATAAAAAAATAGGTAATATCTATAACTATATATTAAAGTTGTACCTTTTCGAGTTACCAGAACGATTCTAGCCCCACCTTATATTTATAAAATTAATTTTTTTATATTATTATAACTTTTTTCTATTAAATTCTTTATAACTATTTAAATTTATCTCTAACATCAAAAAAATATCTATTTAGTATAACAATATTTTTTGAAATCTTCCTTATACAAGTATTTAAAATTAAAGATAAAATATTTAAATATTTAAAAATAAATATAAATATTTTATCATATATCTTTTGAGGAATTTATTTATAGAAATATAGTGATTTTATTTTATAAAAAAATTAATGAATAAATAGTTAAAATTTTTAGATTTAATAAAAATGGATATTAAAATATTTAATAGATATTGAAATATTTGATAAACTCTAAATTTACATACATGAAAATTAATAAAATAGGAAGAATATAAAATAACTTATTTATATTAAATTTTATATTATATTTTTATTTATTTATTAATATCCTATTTATAATGTTTATAAAATATCAAATTTTAGTCGTACATGGTACGACGGGTAAAACTAGCTATATATTAAAGTTGCCCCTTTTCGAGCCATCAAAACGATTCTGGCCCCACCTCATATTTACAAAATTAATTTTTATTTCTAATATTTTAACTTTACCCTATTATATTCTTCTTTAACTATTTAAATCTATCTTTAACATCAAACAAATATCTATTTAGTATAACAATATCTTTTGAAAATTTCCTTATACAAATATTTAAAATTAAAGATAACAAATTTAAAATATTTTAAAATAAGTATAAATATCTTTTACCTTTTAGCATGATGTATTTTCATGAAATTATTTATAGATATATTTTTTCTTTTATAATAAAAAATTAATGATAAATACTTATAATGTTTAAAAATAAAAAATAGGTAATATCTATAACTATATATTAAATTTGTACCTTTTCGAGTCACCGAACGATTCTAGCCCCACCTTATATTTAAAAAATTAATTTTTATTTCTATTATTATAACTTCTTTCTATTAAATTCTTTTTAACTATTTAAATTTATCTCTAACATCAAAAAAATATCTATTTAGTATAACAATATTTTTTTTGAAAGCTTCCTTATACAAATATTTAAAATTAAAGATAAAATATTTAAATATTTAAAATAAATATAAATATTTTATCGTATATCTTTTTACGAATTTATTTATAGAAATATAGTGATTTTCTTTTATAAAAAAATTAATGAATAAATAGTTAAATTTTTTAAAATTAATAAAAATGGATAATAAAATATTTAATGGATATTGAAATATTTGATAAACTCTAAATTTACGTACATGAAAAGTAATAAAATAGGAAGAATATAATATTTGATTAAAAAATTATATGCATTCTACGAACGATAAATTACTTATATTAAAGTTTATATTATATTTTTATTTATTTATTAATATCCTATTTATAATGTTTATAAAGTATCGAATCGTAAGTCGTACATGGTACGACGGGTAAAACTAGTTTATCTAAACAGAGAGTATTACTTTTCACAAATAAGAGACTCGAGTAAAAAAAACTCATAACTATTTAAGTACAATCTACACATTTGTATTTGCCAGATCTTTCACATTGAACGTACCAAACATACATCACATTCACAATCAAATATTCAAATATACAATTACCAACCATATAGCTTGAAATTCAACCAAACAAAACCAAAACACACACACAACTTGAAATTTAAACCTTTCAATAATTGGAGACCTCAATAAAATCATCAACAACCGAACCAATCCACAACCTACCACCAAATGCCGTAATATCACTCGTCGTAATCGTGTTATCTTTATTCGTTCGATCCAAAACCTCCAACACTTTTCCCTTTTCGCTCACTTTCACAGGCAATCCCTTATCTCCCGAGCCCTGAAATGGAGGCATAAAGTACGTCTGAGTCAGAACCTGTGCGATCCAAAAGTTGCCATCTTCGTCACTGTTTATGTTATCTGGGCACGCTTCGAGTTGAATGAAAACTTCGCTCGTACCAGACTTTGGACCGGCTAGCCAAAACCTTCGGACCTGACCAATTGTGGTCTCGGTGATCAGCACGAAGTCTCGGTTCTTGCTTAGGGCGACTCCATTGGCAAAGGAGAGGTTTGTAAGAAGAACTTGTATGGATTGAGTTCTTAGGTCATATTTCATTAGCCTGCCGGTTTTGTCATTTGTGCTAATTATTGAGAAGAAATCCCTGCAATAATATGGTATAATGCACAAGTTATATTTTTATTTATTAACATGTCAGCATATTATTCAATTATATTCGAGTTAGTTGGGTCATTGATTTAGCGAATTTATACCAATGGAGTATCTTAGAGCTAAGGGGTTGTTTGGTGGGATGGCCTTATAAATTCATAAGGTTCTTATAATAAGATTGGGTGATTGACATCACACTTGGCCTTGTTAGTTGCTAAAGTACATTTATGTTAAAAGTATTTTTTTTAATTAAAAAGTACTTTTGGAACTGGTTACATATATATTCCCAAACCAATTAAATGTCATCAGTTGATCTCTTTTCTCAATTTATTGACGGTTAAAAAAATGTCCCAACAATATTTTCTTACAGTTCTCGTTAAAATAAAACGGACCAGATCAACATTAGATTAATTTTTCCCATTACTATTGTTTTTACTTGTATATTGTCCTATTTAGCATGTAATTTTCAATCATGTGACTGATTATTTAGTTTTGAACTACCTAATTATTCTACTACTATGACAACGACAACATCTATCTAGTGTATTTTCGATTTTATAGAATCCGAGTGGTCAAGATATACACACCCGTATCTCAAAGGATTCGGTAGACTAAAAAATTATAAAAGCTAGACTAAAAAACTAAAATTCAATTATGTGACAATAATAATAAATTTAGCTAAATATATGGGGGCCATATTAAGTTTTAAGACACTATATGAAATAGGGATGTTCATTTGGTCCAGACCGGAATATACGGGTCCCGGTCTAAACCAATGGACCGTAAACTTTGTAACATTTGGACTGTGGACCGGTCCATATTAATATGATCCGGTCTTATTACAGTCCAATTTACATATTTTACTATAAAATTTGAACATTTTGTATGTCGAAAAATGGTTAAACTACGGTCCGATCTAATTTTTTAAGGTAAATGTACCCTAAAAATTGAGAATTTATGCCAAATATGAATATTAAATTGCTTTTATACATATACTTATATATATATATATATATATTACGGTCCAATCCGTTCCGGACCATAAATTTACGTTCTTGGACCAGACCGGACCGTAATCCATAATTTCAAAATATAGTGGACCATGGACCAAACCGTCTCGGTCTTCGGTCCATGTTTGCACAACCCTAATAATAAAATGGAAATAGAAAACTAACCATCGTCCAAATCGTGTGCTTGAATCCGTGAAGTAAACAACATGTTTCTTATCATCAATGTCGAGTGCATTTGTAAACTTAAATGGGATTCCATTTACACTCTTTGCCAAGGATCTTGCTCTTCCTCCATTTGGCCCGACCACCATGAGCCCATAGTATGCATCGGCTATGTACAAATTACATGTCCTCTTATCGAATTTGAGACCCAAGGGTCTACCACACAACTCCTCTTCCTTTTCGTCGTACGAGTCACTGCATTTGCTTGTCCTACAAATCACAACCACCAACATGTTATGATCTCAAGGCTTTGTTATAGAGGTGTCCAAAATCGGTTAATTAATTGATTATTTATTTAGATAGAAATCATTTCAAAGTCAAAACAATGAGCCCAAAGCAGGGGTGTTCAATGGGTTGGGTCGCCTATGACCCGCACTGACCCGACCCGCATTTTGCAGGTTGCGGGTCGATCCGTGCGGGTCGGGTCGCGGGTCGAATTTTTTTATTAGTGCTGTCAAACGGGAAAAAAAATTGATTTTTTTTCCCGTTACAATTAGGGCATGTGTTTACAATAGAGCTGTCAAATGGGTCAGTTAGGTCGGGTTCGGGTCCGGTTATTTCGGGTTCGGGTGGTAACGGGTCACGGTCAAATCGGGTCGGGTCATTGCGGGTTTTCGGGCGGGTCGGGTCGACCCAACAAGTGAAGAAGATCGAATTTTTTACAATTATTAAAATATTATTTTATTTAAAAAATGATATTTAATAATAATCTATTATTTTTATATATTTTAATAATAAAATATATTATAATTTTCAAAATATATTAAATATACTCTAAAAATATAACAAATCGGATCAACCCAACGGGTTTCGGGTTTGAACCCAACAGGTTCCGGGTCTATCGGGTTCGGTTTATTTTGAATTCCGGGTTCAAATTTTCAAATCTTAACCCAAAAATTTTCGGGCGGTTCGGGTCGGGTCAGCTCTATCCAAAACACATTTCCTTTGCCAAACCCATCCTTAGTTAACCAAATCTCGCTATTATTTCGTGCATGAAGCTTAATTACCTAAACATGAACAACAATAAAAAAAACAACGTACCAATTAGGAGAAGTATGAGCAAACTCAGTCCAGTTAGGGAATTCACTACTATTCTTTGAAGAAGGTTGCCATCTCAGAATCCGGCCATCGGAGACTCCGACGTAAGGTCCTTTTCCCTCGCAATTGAAGGCGATGCTTTCGGGCCCCACAGCACCGCTAAGCAGCGGTATATCCTCGTAACTCCGTTGGACCACAGGCGCCACCGTGGCGTGGCGGCTTTGACATGGCCATGGAAGATCAAGAATGGTGGCACTCAACAAGAATAAGGCTATAGTTTGAAGTGTTTTCATGGTTTGGTTTTTTTAATCTTGGTTCACAATGATTAATATTGTATCTTCAATGCTCTTTGTGTAGTAGCTAGGGATGTTAAATTTATAGGGACCAAAAAGGATTGAGCATCGGTTTTTCTCTGTTCAAAATCGAACCGAATCGAAAAAATAAAAACTGAAACCAACTTTATTTTATGGTGAACCAAAAATTAAACCAATATTTTTTGGGTCGGTTTTAATTTAGTTTTTTATTTTCCAGCTTGAGATGAAACGAAAGCAATCCTTTGTAAATAAGTTGAACTGAACCGAAATTAAAATTTAATTGTAATCAATTATTTTGGTCTAATTGTAATCAATTTTTTCGGTCTTCATAATAAGAATTTTATTTCTTTGTCCGTAGAAGTAGCTAATGCATTATTAATAAAACTTATATGGCTTGACTGGACCCTAGCTTTTTCCGTCTAGCGGGAACAAGCTAGCGGTAAAGTTGTTCCCTTGGAAATAAAAGGGTACTGGATTTGGCTCTGTTCAACTCCATCTAGCGGGAAAAAGCTCCCAAAATTTCACTTAAATTTTATACTCCATACTGTATTTGCTAAGATGTGGAGATTGAGTATTTATGGAGGAGACTGATCAAGCATAGAGAGGCAGAGAGCCTTAAATTCAGCTGAAATCTAGCAAGGACTAAAATTAATTATTGTAGTCAAAAAAAATTGTGGTCAGTAGAAATCAACCAGATCAGTAAATGTAGGTAAATATTGTACTCTCACGTCAGAGGGATTATAATTGTTATGTCTCTTAACAAATATTCCTACAAAGAAATATAAAATTGATTAGTTACAAACTTACAAATCACAAATTCCAGAATCAAGCCCATAATCCAGGTCAATCACATGGATGTTGGAAAACGTATCAGGCGGTAAAAAGAACAAAAAAAAAGTAATCTGAGCAAATAAAATGGACCAAATTGAACATAAAAAATACACCCAAGGCACGGTATTATATATATTTGGGGTAAAAAACAAGAACGTGCAAGTTTTACCCGGACCACAAATGTATGGTTAATTTTCTACAAATGATAGTATACTGCTGCATGTTTCTTTCTCCTTGTTGGGCGCTAGTTTTTCTATAAAAAAAATAGATAGCATTCTTAATTAAATCAATATTCTTTCTAATTATATAAGTAAAATCTATTTCCGACCAAAAAAAAAGAGTAAAATCTATTTAAAAATAAGTTTTAAAATATTTGTGAAATTTTAACAGCAATTTTTTTTAATATTTGAATTAATATTATTTTTTGATAATTTTAAAGTAAAATCCACCTAAAAATATCAGACATCAAACGAGATTTTAGAAGGTTTTAAAAAAAAACTTACACATATCAAAAAACCTCTTTAAACACATTCACATAGGCAAGACTAAAAAAAAACCTTGTTTTGATTAATAGTCTTAGATCCATCTAGAACACGATATTCATTTTTAAAGATGATGAAGAGAGTCTCTGGGCCGGTAGATAGGTAGACTGGGGACGTGTCTGTATAAATGCACACGCACATATGGACCTAGCATACAACAAGCCTAGTGGTGTTCCATCTTAAAATCAATTGGCAATATGAGGAGTAATCCAAGGATATAATATACTAGGTTAATGATTTTCTTTGGATTTCATATGTGTGATAGGTTTTATTCTCAACACACACCCTCATCAAGTGCAATCGGGATGACCAATTGATACTTGGACATCGGTAGGTTAAGACTAAGGTAGATAATGGGCAGATAACAACTCACTAAGCCCAACCCAAGGTAGTTGGTAGTTAAGTAAAGTAGATAACAAGGGTGTAGCAACTCGCTAAGCCTAATCCAAGATTATTAATGGGCCCCAAACCAAACTTGTTCTAATACCATGGAAAAAGTATGTGAGTCGATAATTGGACTAGGAACGTATTTGTACAAACGCATATGGACCTAACATACAAGTTCAATGAAATTACATCCTAAAACTAATTAACAATATAAAAAATAATCTCAAAATATATATACTAGGTGATTTAAAAAAAATTAAATGTGAGATAAATTTTATTCTCAAACAAATCCCTTAACCTAACCTTCATTTCTTTTATAAGGTAAGAATTAGTGTCGCAACAAGTATTAATTGGACTCGTCTAAAACATCTATTAGGAATGATAAATGATTACTAACTAATTCTAAAGATAAAAGAACAAACCACTACCCATGTAATTCAAAACGGTGATCTCGAAACATTACCCAGAAACTTAACCACTGAACCAAATACCCGAAATCCTTAACCTAACCTTCAATTGCCTAACCTTCAATACTACATAACCATCAATAGTACATGAGGCTAGTTCAATTTTTACTCTATCAAAATTCTAAAATTTGATCAAATAATCTTTTCAGTCACGTGCCTGAGCTAGTGAGCTCTTACAATTGATAATAAATACATTGTCTAGAAATGAAATCCCTTAAAGATCGAACTCGTTGGCAAAGGGAACACTTGCATAAATTGATTATCTGTAAAACTGGCAATTGGTAGGTAGTTGTAAAGTCAATTGAACAACCTGATTAAATGTACATTTTCCACGTCGATTTAATATTATTTCAGTAGCAATAGCAATAAATTGATGTACCAAAATAATACTAGTCCAGGTCATACTGCAAATTGCCTCATTAAATGAAACCTGTTCACTTCTTATCTTATGGTGGGCAACGCGTCTAAAATCGGACCGGATCGGACCGGGACAAGACCGAACCCGAGTTTTCTAAATCTTTGGACTGAGAACCGGATCGGAATTTTTCGGTCGGGTCCGGTCCACTTTCGGACCGGATTTGGAATGGGATATTTTTTAAAAAAAAATTATTTTTTTTAAAGAAAAAATATGTTTTATTGAGAAAATTTATATATTATTTATGAAAAATATAATGGTATAAAGTATATACATCAAAGTGAAACTTAAATAATAAAAAATAAATTTTATAACATAAAAAATATTATTTATGTATATAAAATTTTATTTTTATTTTTAAAAAAGTCGGTCCGGACCGGAACCGTAATTTTAAAATTCATGAATCGAGGACCGGACTAGTATACCCTTGATCCGATCCGGACCACAATTTGCCCAGCCCGGCTTATCCAAATCCAACATAATAGCGTTACGATATGTTTTCAGAATGTTTTACTCCATAATTTGGGATTAGTTAGTAATGACTTTATAGATTTCGTATCAATTGATTCAGGATCTTGAAAGTTGAAAGACCGAAAGAATGAGTAAAAAGTAGTTTAAGGAGTTTTACAAGTTAAAATAATTATTTTTTTTAATTTTTTGTCTCCATAATTAGTAAAAAAGGAATTATTTCTTTGTGGTGATTCAATTTATATAATTATCATGAGGGATATTTTCTCAATAGTATTGGGGATGGCGTGAGACAAAGAAAATTCAATAAATGTCCAAGATCCTTTGTTTAAAAATCTATAGAAATGTTCTACCAAAAAAAAAATCTATAGAAATGGTCTTACAACAAGCTAATTGATTAGTTACTTGAGTCCAATCTCCACAATTTTAGCTTAAGAACTCAGTCATTTTGACTTAAAAAATTGCCATTCTAATTTGTGCATAATATAATAAAAATTGGATACAAATTTGTGACTGCTACTCAGCATCGATAATAGGTCTGAAATGCTACTTAGCATCAACAATAGGTTTGAAAAAACATCTAAAAAGATCAAATTTAGATATTTGTACCCTATCGAAGTAAAGAACCGTGATATATATGTAAAGAACAATGACATATATGTTTGAATAGATTCCATTTTGATAGAGTTGAAAAAGTACCATCTCGTTAAAAGGTTTGCCCTTTCCCACCGCTTTTCTTTACTAATAGAGGTTAAATAAGCCATACAAGAGGGTTGAGAGACTGCTCAATAAATATAAACCAAATGTTTCTTTTGAGTTATTTGAGAGTCAATTAAATTGAGTTATGACTTATGAGTACAAGTGGTTTTTCATGAAAGAAGAATAAGAGCAAAAGGGACTTAATTCATTGTCGAATTAATTTAATGATTTTATGGAACTATTTACCTTTAGAATTTTTTATATCAAAAATTGAAAAAAAAAGAATAAGAAATTATTTTTCTTGAGCCGTAAGAGGAGAAAACAAAGGGAAAAATCGACGATTGTTCATATAATTTCAAACAAAGGCTAGTAGAAAAAAGAGTAGAGATATGATTAACATAAAATCGACGATTGGACTCAAAAATTCATTGGCCTCGGGCAATTTGGCAAATAAAAAAATACTTGAAGAAAGGGCAGAATTAAGATAAATGCATATCAAACTAAACATATTAAACATAGCAGATATCTTTTGTTTTTAAGATTATTACATTTTGATTGCGTTTTTATAAAAGATAAGTGAAAAATGAAGAAAGCAAAGTGGATCAAAAATCTTTTTTTTTTCTGCCTATAAGGAAGTCGAAATAAATAGGATAACCGAATTTCAAATATAGTTTATTGGCCATTAGGTCGGTGAAACTGTTCATGTAGCTAAAGTAAAGCGAATTCTTCAAGTTCAATTTTCGTAGACCGAAATTAAATTTTAAATTTTACTTTGTATGACACGAGAAAATTCAATCAATCAATTAATATCTGATATTTGGTATATGAAAATATCGATATTAGCTTATATTCATATGCATATCATATTACTTATACATTGATATCTATACCTATACCGACATATCTAAGATATCAATATCAAACTAACCCATAAGAGTATAACTCATCAATTACGTTTATGACGTGACATGTCTCCTTGTGAAGATGTCATATAATTTAAAGTCTCAACTAGTGGAACCATTTAATAACCAAACCAACTAAAAACTACTATTCTAATTAATTAGGCCACAGCTTTAGACTTTTGAGCCAGACAAAGTCCCTGTTATGATCTAGTAGAAGCCCATATACCATATCTACCCTCTACCTACCCTAAAACATTCGAATTTAATTGAAATCAATTGTTTGAGATAGGTTTTGTCTAATGTTGACTTCAACTTTGGACCCTATAATTAATATAATCAAGATATATGCCCTAATTAATGAAGATATATGTTTTAATTAATAATTAATGCTCGGTTAATATGATGGGTTGATACGTTGTTTCTGCCTGATATGGATTGATGAGATGGCCCTATAAAATGACTTATCAATAAGACCATTCACAATGATCATCTTTATTTGGAGTTTTTAACCCTTTAAAAATAGTTTTATCATTTTTCCACTCCATTTTAAAACTCACTTTTACTTTATTCTTAACACTAATTTATCTTTCATCTTTATTTTTCAAATTACATTATTTATAATAAAATAATAATATATACAACTAAAGGTAAAAAGTTTTCATTTTATAGTGATTTCAAGTATTATTTATTAATACAATATATTATTTTAATTCAAAATAAAATTAAACTCTTAAAATGTGTTCATGTCCATACATATCCCTTATATTATATTGTTCTTAGTGTTACAAAACTTAAGAGAATAAAACAAATAAATGAATATATATATATATGACGCAATCAAATCACCCTATAGCCACTAATGGGCTTGCACCATGATGGGCCGAATTAGGTGCTAACAACAGAAGGCCCAAACACCTTAAATGCTTACTTTCATGTAATAACACACAAAAATGCATAAAAAACATTGTTCTAAAAATCCCGCATAGCACCATCTAGGTCCAGTCTAGGAGCTGGAAGGTGCTAGCCCGTCTAATCTTCTAGTATGTCTAAGAGACCGTCTGGTCCGTTTAGGCCGGCTAGACGCTAGATGGTCCCTCTTCGCCTAGGGTTCGCCTAGTGTTTTTTAGAACATTGTTAACCAATTAGATGTTGTTGTTGTTGTGGTTGTGGTTGTGGTGGTTGTGGTTGTTGTTATCATCTCCTTGAGGTTCAAAATTGGTGGTTAATCCAACATACGTCATCAACAACCAAACTATCGTCAACAACTCTCCTCCACTGCTTAACTGCTCCAAATGGGCCCACGCACTGCACTTTATTGCCATGTGGCACAAAAGCTCCACCCAAATATCTTCCAAGATATCAATAGCATTTTGCTTTTGCAACTTCTTTAGGTGATCCTTAATGTAATGTGCATACTTCAACATGGACCTTCTCATAGTAGTATCTCCCCTTGCACTCCTCACTCTCTTCAACTCCTCGACGTCGTCCGAACGAGGCACCTCTCCCTCATAAATCTTCCTCAAGTGTTCGCATCGTTCCTCGAACATGATGGTCTTGATCCCAACACCTTCCGGACCCACCATCCTAGGCTCGTCCACTAAAAGACACATCATATACTCGGACAGTTGTACTGCCACATTACTCTTGTAGCTGCTATCCTCCTTGTACAAAAGCTCGGTCGCCAGGTGGCACACGAGCAACGCGTCCACTAGGCCTGCACACGTCAGTATAGCCTTGAGCTCTTCCCACTTATACACTTGGTGCATGTAAAACCCTATCTCCAAGCATATTATCTCGGCTCTTCCTTGAGAGTTCGCGTACTCCGCCATGATCTTTATATGATTAAGAACATGCCTCTTCACATCCTCGCTCAACACGACTCGTTTTCCATGTTTCTTGGGGCCGATGAAACTCTCGATTAACCTGATAGCCCTGTTTCCCTCAGGCTTCCTGTGTCGGCCCTGGAGAATGTAATTCATTAGGTTGAACTGCGACATTGTTCCGGACCACCTACTAAAAAGCAACTTTCCATACTTATGTCTCCTTATTGATAACGCTTTGTTTACGACATAATAGTAAACGTACGAACCGCCTAGGAACCGAATCTTGGTGAGCCTCGGGATCATCAGGTCAGAGAAAACGAGCTTGAAGAAGGACACGACATGAACAAGGACCGCACCCACGACCAAAGTATGTGTAAGGTGGATGTCTACGAGCCTATACCGGTTCTTGTTGGTCAATGACCAAAGTACAAGAGCGCTCACCTCACAACACAAGGACATAGGATGGAGGATCTTGCCTAACTTTTGTTCTATGATGAGCCACATTTTGGTGTAGAAGATGTCATAGGCGAGGTTCATTTGGATCTCCATCTCGTTGAAGGATTCGTTCGGGTTGAGCTCTTCGAGCAAGTAGTGTTTGGCTTGTTTGAGATTTTCGTCGAACTTGATCGGTAGGCTTCCGAAGACTCGTTTGTAGGTTTGGAAGAGAATGTAGGAATCGTTCACCATGTGGACTTCGATTGTGTTGGATCGGTGTATTGTTCTTTGGTTGGCCTTTTTGATCTTGAGTGAGTTTAAGATTGTGCCCGAGTCTTTGGCGACGGACCTACGAAACTTTTCCATGGAGGCGTAGTAGAGTGCTAGGACCCTCTCAATGTACCTAGTGAAGGTAATTGCAAACATGATCGAGCAAATTATTAAGTGGGTCTTGATGATTTATGTATCATTTCAAAGTAATTAATAAATACACTTACAAATCATTGCTAGCTTGTTACATTTAAGTTTTTTCTAAGCATGAGCAAATTAAGTGGGTCTCAATGATTTATATAACATCTTAAAGTAATTTATACACTTACAAATAGACTTAGTCAATCGGGTCGGTTTAATCGGATTCGGGTTCAAGCATTTCGGCTTCGGGTTGAGTACGGGTTTGAGTCAATTGGGTCACAGGTCTAGTCTGGTCAGGTCATGGAAGGTCATCGGGTCGGTCTAGCGCAGTGGCGTAGTCAGGAATTTCTGCCAGTGGGGGCTAAATTCCTTTGGGTGAATTTTTTTTGTATTTTTTATAAAATATAGAGAAAATAATTGTATTTTTTTGTATAAAAAACCATTTTAATATATTTTATGTATAAAAAAATTATTCTGCTTTTTTTATGACCAAATAAACTAGTTTTTATCAAATAACCTAGTTTTTTTACTATATTTTTTAAATATTTTTTTTTTGAAAATTCCAGTGGGTGCTACAACCCTCTAGGCCCCATGTAGTTCCGCCCCTGATCTAGCGGGTCAATAGTCTCAACAAATATGGGATAGGTTAATATTCTCAATAGATGTAATGAAAATATATGTGCAAAATATTACATCTTTTATACCGCTGTTCAAATCCTATGTCCCGTTATTGTGTCCCACAAATTTAATTGGACCAAAAATTAATACTTAGGCTTTAGGTAATTTTCTGAAATTGGAAAAAATTGATAATTTGGCTTATATAACTATGTGTTCCAATTAAAAAAAATACAGATTATAGTAAACTTTTCTAGGGATAATTTAGAAAATTAAATTATTGCTTAATATATGGGGCACATTTCATGTTCATTCGAATTTATATAGTGGCCTTTGAGATAAATATAGTCTATATATCAATTTTGATGTATTTTATCTAAATTCAGTTATCATTGTTATATAACCGAATTTCAGTTTTTCTTGGATTTATCGGACATATACTCCTAACATGTTTAGGTTATTGATGCCCCACCTAAACTTACCAGATCCTGCATGAGCGGGACTCTATTAAACGATGATATTGATGTAATGATCGAAAATATATGTGCAAAATTCTACATCTTATATACCGAAGTATCTATCAATTGACCAATAATAACACACATAAAATTACATTGTATAACAAGATCTCTCCTCTCTCAAATATATGTATATATGTACGTACGTACCTTGTGGAGGCAGCAACGAACATGAGCAAAGTAGGCCACAGCAACGGGTTCCTCGGCAGCGCCCGGTAGATAATAAACAAGCTCATCCCAGCCTGCACAAAGAAGTGCAAAACGCTGCGTTTCCACAGCTCATTGTCCTCGACGGAGAACCCGGCAATGGTGTTGGGCCCGCCGAGATGAAGAAGGAGAAACGGGGCCCAAAACGCGTGTAGGTCACCGTAGTTGTCGGGCTCTTGGCTGTTCGTCGGGATCAGCCCAATCGCGTAGTACGAGGTCCAGTCGGCGAGCAAGTAAGCTAGGCAAATGAAGCCGAGTAAGAGACGTTTCGACGTTCGTTTTCGCATTGACGCTGTCATGATCAAGATGCATTGGAAGGTGAAGCTTAGGAGGAGGAAGCTACGGAGATCCCATGAGTCCCATATCTTCTTTAGCTTGAAGAATAGGGATAGCAACTTCATTGATTGATTGTTGATTGTTGTTGTTACTTTGTTAGTGATTTGTTTGTGTGTTTGTTTTGGGCTTTTAGAGGATAGCCCTTTTGTTTTGGTGTAAGAAGATTGTGATGGTTTTATATAGGGATAAGTATGGGTCAGTCCAAACTGAAATTTTTAATCGTGATGACCGAGCCAAAATCTCGGTTCGATTTAGAAATTTCCTAAAATTTGGGTTTGGTTCGATTTTGAGTTCAGTTCGGTTTGAAGTTCCCAAAAAATAACCTTCAATCCATATCAAATTGACAAAACTGAAACCGAACTAAACCAATTCGGTTCAGTTTTTGGTTCACTTTAAACTAAATTTCGCTTTTACATAGCGCTAAGCATGGGTCGATTCAAGCCGAAGTGACTGGACTAAAATCAATATTATTCAGTTCGATTCAGAAATTTCCCAAATTTTGATTTCAGTTCGATTTCGATTTGGCTTAGGTTCGAATTTTTCAAAAAATATTCCTCTCAAATTGACAAAATCGAAACCGAACCAAACCTCACAACTTTTAGTTTTTGATTCTTTATTTTAAAGTTTAAATTAAATTACAGTTTTTGGTTCAAATTCAGCCCTAGCTTTATATATGTGCGTGTGTCTAGGTGTCTATGCTTTGATGTAGCAACTTAGCAAGCAAAGTATATATACTTTGAGCCTCAATTTAAACAGAAGGGAATCATGTGCATATCTGAGTAGTGTAAATTTGGCTTTTAAGTGAAACGTAACACACTTTAGTGTAACAAATAAAAGTAAAGCTATGTGCAATATTAAAAGGAAATTATAGACAAAAAATTGTGTTGAATTAGTGGAATATGTATCCAATGTAGATAAATTTTAACAAAGAAGTAACTTCTTTCTTATAATGTAGTATATATGATTGTAAGGTGTTAATTAAAAATTTTATGCAATATGTTTGCATCGCTGAGTTCTAACTTCTAAATTTAGATAATATTCCGTGGCCTCATCTTGAAAAGACCTACTGATATGCAATATATATATTAACTTATACTTAGAAAGTTGCTCAGTGTCGTGTTGCACGTTTTGCCGAACAAAATAGATTAAGAGGATTGCACTTTAGACTTGTCCGTAGTTGATTTTTCAACTGATAATGTTCTGATGAGAATGATAAACAATAAAGTGGTTTGATAAAAGTGTGTGATCTACGTTCATACGGAAAAAAAACTAATTTTTATTATTAGGGATGTTAATTAAACAGAACACATTTTAATAATACGGCGTTTCATGCGTATATATAGTGAGTTATGAAATCCTAATCGGATTATGGACCGTAAGCCCAAAACAAATCATAATAAACCCGTTAATAGAAAATATAGCATGCCGTTTTGGTGCGTGGTGCTGTCCCCCTAGCCCTCGCCAATGAGACCACCGCCGAAAGACGCGTCATCTCCTGAACTCCCGACTCGCTGATCGGTCAGCAAAAACCATTGTCATGAGGTGTTGCCCCCCCGATCCCCCTAGTAGGGGGCTTCACCCCTATGATCCCTGGTATTGTCGGGGACTCCGTCCCCGAATCCTTGACAAATACTGATCAACAACAAATTCAAGACATATTAACACACGATATCTTCAACTTATGTAGACCTGTTAATCGGGTCGGGTCGGGCAGGTTCGGATTCGGGTTAAATCGGGTTCGGTTTCGTTATGGGTCACGTGTCAATCGTGTCGAGTTGTACCGGTTTTTGGTCGGGTCGGGTTGACCAACGGGTCTAAAATATTTTTTTTTATGATTATTAAAATCAATTTTTAATTAAATAATAATATTTAATTATAAAATATTATTTTTATTTATTTTAGTAATAAAATATATTATAATTTTCAAAATAAAATTTAAAAATTAAATTAAATATACTAAATCGGTCAATCCAACCGGTTTCGGCTATCGGGTTCGGTTAATTTCGGGTTTCCGGTTCAAATTTTCGGATCTTGACCCTAAATTTATCAGGCGGTTCGAATTGAGTTAGCGAGTTAGGTCAGTTTTTAACACCTCTAAACTTATGCATGTTTTTGTTACAAGATTATCATTTTCGGTGATTTATATTTTTAAGTAATAATAGTTAAGCCGCTATATTAATCGTACAAATGAAGCCAAGATACCTACAATCCAACAATATGCATCCCCTTTTATTTTTGATTTATCCTTTTGTGCATGGTTACCCCATACTTTTGATATGTCTTGTTTATATTCTTTTCTTCTTCTTTCGATTAGAATAATACATACTTGACATTCAAAAAATCTACCGAGGGAAAAAAACTCAAATAGATATATGCTTTGTGCAACTTTACGGCCGGTTAGATTTTGAATGTCAAGACCCCGCAACGAGGACACACTATCATGATTCACTGCACCATTTTTTTTTCGGGGTCAGGGTCTCATTGGTGAGACATTCTTTGGTTCTAGTGTTGGCATCTTTTTCTTTATTCATTTGTATTCGGATGAACGAGCATATGTTAGTTGGGTTGAATTAGACGCTTTTAAAGTTGGTGCATCTCGTAACAGAATTGAGTTTAATTGATCAAACTCAATTAAACTTAATTTTAATGGTGCAGTGAATCATGATAATGTATCCTCGTTCGGTTTCATTCTTCGAGACCACCACCAGTCCACATGGACGGAGGACTTTTTGATTGTCATTCCGTTTTGATGACTAAAATTGTTACACTTCGACAAAGGGGTTTTCGAGGCCATCCGACGTGACGTCCCCTACATCTAAAGTAAAGACGACAACCTGCAACTTGTTAAAGCCATGTAGAGTGGCTGGAGCTGTCCATGGGAGACTGAGCTTATTCGAATAGATATTCAGAGTCAGATTAGACGCTTTCAAAGTTGGTGCATCTCTCACGTTTTCGGAGAAATCAATTCTGTTGCAAACTACATTGCGAAATCCTTTCGCCGTACGTATCTCCTCCCTCCTAATTGCTTTCAACCCGATCCTCAAGGATTTTATCCGCAAGGATGCTCGGACCTCATCCGCAAGGATGCTTTAGGGCATTTCAACTCTCGTGTTTTTCTCTAATGATATGGACCCTTTCCATTGTTAAAAAAATGTTCTGGGCCTGCAAAGTTAGGCTGTACTGGATTGGCCCAAAAAAGAGTTTTGGTACGCACTGCAACTAATGCAATTGACTTGCAAGGAAAGCAAACCTGACTACTGTACTTCCTTTCTCCTTGTATACAGTATACTCCTCCGCCATTGAAGACAGCTTGAATTGTGCGATACAGAGAGGTAATGGACGTTATTAAGACGCAGCAGATATCTTCACGGCCGATCGAGAAAGTGATAGTTCATCCTCTCGTGCTTCTGAGTATCGTGGATCACTACAACCGCGTCGCCAGGGACACTCGTAAACGAGTCGTCGGTGTTTTGCTTGGTAGCACGTCTAAGGGCACCGTCGACGTTAGTAACAGCTATGCAGGTTTCCAGCTGTTTTCTATCTCTCTCTTACGTTTTGTCGGTTTGGATTTGCAGTTCCATTTCTGTGGCTGGTTTCAATTTTAGATGAATTAGGGTTTAAATTTCGTATGGAATTGATTATAGGGAATTTGATAGTGCTATTGTTCAATTCTGGAGGATTTTCTTTGTCAATTGAGATGCGGATGCTTTCACTCAATTGTGTAGAATCTGTTTAGGCATCATTTGGTTCGCAATTGCATTTTGAGATGAAATGGAGCTTGATGTTGTAGGCTGTGAAAGATTGGAGCTCAATTAGCAAATCATTAGGCTATGTGATTTACTGCATTCATTTATGAGAGCAAGAAAAGATGCTTTGTATTCTCATTTGGCTCGATCCTAGTGATTATTTGCTCACGAGGAGGGAGAATCACTTGTTCAATGTTCATGTGTGAAGAAGGATTTTGAGCTTAGGACCTTGGTTTGTAGTTGTGTTACTAGATTCATGATATGCTTGGAAGCAACCATCTAGGATACTGAAATTGTGTCATGTGCTTACTAGTTTTCAGTTTGTCGTTGTTCTAGTGACTAATAGAATAGTTTGCAACTTATTGCCTTCCAGTCTTTCACTGAGATATTAATCAATAAATCGACTTCCTCCTGATAATCAATGCCAATTTCAAACCGTTGGATCCTATCATTTCTGTCTTTTGTGGGAGCCTATGTTTGCAATCTATCGAAGCTATTTTATAACAAAAAATTGATTCTGGTTTTTTCTTTACTTTGCTATCTTGTAGATTAGGCCTCCTCGTAAATTCATGCCTTCTTGATTCAGTTATCTGAAATATGCAGTGCCTTTTGAAGAGGATGACAAGGACCCCAGTATTTGGTTTCTTGACCACAACTACCATGGAGCAATGTTTTCCATGTATAGGAGAATTAATGGTATATCTATCATGTCTGTTCATATAAGAAATATCTCTCTGCTTTTCCTTTGACCGAGGACGATTTTATCTATATCATTATATGTCTTTAAAAATTGCCATTTATTTACATTTTGCAGCCAAGGAGCATGTAGTAGGATGGTATAGTACGGGTCCGAAATTACGTGAAAATGATCTTGATGTCCACAGATTGTTCAACGAGTATGGTACCCAAATTTTAATTCTGAATATATGTGTATGCTCTGGTGTTTGATCTATACGTTTGTTCCTTCTCCAAAAATTTGTTTGTTATACTGTTTGGAACTGAATCTGTTAATGATTAATGTTTTTTTTGTAATCCATGCTGGATTTTTTTTAATTATGTGATGAATTTTTATTTGTTCGCACGAGCTATATTTATAAAGCTTCTGGTTTCATCTCTTTTGATCTCCACGAATTTTCCACCATCCTACACTCCCCTAACAATTCCTCCATGGAAGTTGACAAAAAAAAGCATAAATAAATATATGTATATTCTAGTATGTATAAGCATCTACCACGTCAGTTATCAAAATGAAACTGGTAGGATTTTTTCGATTTAGTTTGTGTTAGTGATCTATTCCTTTAGCAAGATAACTAACCGCTTGTATGGATGAAAAATATTTATGCATTATCTGGTTGCAAGGGTGGTCCTAAATTCAGCTATCAATGTTACTTGTTATATTTTAGCAATTGGATAGGAAGCCTAATGGATAAATTATTTATGCCGGCGAATCATGACAAACTATACACTCTTCCATTCTTGCAGCGTCATATCAACTAGATGAACTACTTTGATGTTTATGCTGCAGCTGGTTTATTATTTAATTTGGTTTAATAAAATCTACTTCCCTATCCATCCCAACAAGAAAGTATACAGAGATGAGTGTCAAGAGTTGATTTATATTTTATGCTGTGGTTTCATGTTTGACATTTTCAACATCTACATGCTGTTCTCCTCTACATGTACAATTTAGGCTATTGTTCTATTCCTTATGTGCAAAATTTTGGTTTCTGAAGCTATGCCCCAAACCCTGTCTTAGTCATAATTGACGTCCAGCCTTTAGAGTTGGGAATTCCGACGAAAGCTTATTGTACTGTTGAAGAGGTTAAGGAGGTAAGTCTCTGCTTTTCAATGTTTTCATGCTTTAAATTGGAAATCCGTCTGAACAATCTTGACATGAGCCATGCAAAATTTTATTTCAATTTTTTTATGTATACCTTTTCCATATTGCTGCAAGAGGTCCTATCCATGATGCATCCCGATCCACTTTTTTCTTACCAAATTAATGATAACTCTTATCTTATTTGATATTATCAACATTGACTGCTACTGCAGAATGCCACACAAAAGAGCCAAAAGGTGTTTGTGCATGTACTATCAGAAATAGCTGCTCATGAAGTTGAGGAAATTGGTATGTTTATGAAATTGCATAGTGAGCGTGCATGGCTATGTTCTTTTTGAATGATTGTGTAGTTTATTTCCAATTCTTATCACTGATTATCCATTTATTGAATGATTTATAGGCGTTGAACACTTGCTTAGGGATGTGAAGGATACCACCATCAGCACTCTAGCTACAGAGGTTTGGCTATGATGTGCTTGCTACTTTATTTCCTTCTACTGCTATTCAATGCTTTACATTGACTTATTTCAATTGATAATGTTATTTTCTCAACTATGTGATCTTTCATCTGCACTAGGCATCTGTAATTTACCTCTTGTTGCGTGCAGGTGTCAGGGAAGCTTGTAGCTCTTAAGGGGCTTGATGCACGGCTAAGGGAGATTCGCAGTTATCTTGATCTTGTAATTGACGAGAAGCTTCCTTTGAACCATGAAATTCTCTACCATTTACAGGTGATCTTTTCATGTTAATTGCTGTAACTATATAACTAGCTGGTCTGTGTTATGCTTGCTTAATGATGTTGTGGCTTAATTTCATGAAGATTGATTTGAACTCCTTTTGAATTATTCTGTCTGCTCTAATTTCAAATAAACAAGAGTAGTTGTTTTCTGTAAAAATAAAAATAAAAATCTCAAGCCTTTCCTCGTGCTTGTATTAAGGGAATAATGATCAATTCTATGGTGAACTAGTTGGGATGGGGATTGTGTCCTTTGTAACCTCCACTATAATTAGAAAACTATTTTGTAATGTTTTATCTCATTTCTTCTTCGATTAATGTGATTTTATAATCCTCTTAGATCTTTTTCATTTGTTATATGCATTTATGCAATGAAATTTTCCTACTGATCTCACATTCTGGTCTTGTTTTTCTTTGGTTAGGACGTATTCAATCTACTTCCAAATCTGAATGTGTCCGAGTTGATCAACGCATTTGCAGGTTTATAAGAATGATCAGTAATTCATGTCTATTTCCTCATTTTCCCTTACATATCCTTCTCATATATTTTTTTTATCTTGTGTTTTCAGTGAAAACAAATGATATGATGCTAGTGATTTATTTGTCTTCTGTTATCCGAAGTGTGATTGCTCTCCACAACCTGATTAACAACAAGGTGAGTGTTCTGTTCTGTTGTGTGATTTGACCTGTATTTGGTCATAAGACCATACTTCCTTAATTCGCTTAATTATTAACATGATGACTTTACAAGAACTCTAAACAGCTTTATTACCCTTCTCCCAAGTATATTATACCTTCATCATAAGTTCGATTAGCAACAAGTTAATATGGAATAGAGACGGAACTAGAGCCCACCCAATAATATTTAAAAAATGAAAAAAAATAGTAAATTTAATATAAAAAATAGTAGAAAGAAAGGTAAATGCAGTCTACTAACAAAAAATCAGTATTAGATAAGTGAAAATTACAGTAAATTTAGTCTTCCCAGGTTTTATTTCCTGGTTCCGTAACATAGAGACTGAAATAGACAAGTCTATGAAGTTTATATTCTTTTGGACCAATGAAGCGCTTGTATTCTTTCATTTTATGCATTGCTACATAGTGAAGAAATATAAAATATGGGGAGACTTGTGAACAGATAAAAGAATCAGCAAGTTTTTAGGTGAAGGCTGGAGAAACTTTGGTTCTCTTTGTTCAACTGAATGATTTAAATTTGTTGTGTATGATCTGATGTTTATTCATTCTAAGAGTGCGTTTGGAAATTACCAAATATAATGCATTATAACACCTCACCTTGCATTAAGTTTAATGCAATGTAATGTATTATAATGCAAAAGAATGCATCATCTCAGGCAATCCAAACGCACCCTAAATGAACTTGATGATATACTCCAAGCTTTTGGAAAGTTAACTGCGACTACTAATTATCTGTTCTTTGGAGAAACTTTGGTTCTCTTTGTTCAACTGAATGATTTAAACTTGTGTATGATCTGATGCTTGTTCATTCTACGAGTGCGTTTGGATTACCAAATATGCATTACGTTTAATGCAATGCAAAGTATTATAATGCATCATCTCAGGCAATCCAAACGCACCCTAAATGAACTTGATGATATACTCCGAGCTTTTGGAAAGTTAAGCGCGACTACTAATTATCTGTTCTTTGTGTCCATCTATATCTTGTTTGGTATTTGCTTATAGATGTTGAACAAGGAGCATGAGAAAGCAGAGGATTCTAAACCAATCTCAGTTCCTGCTGCTGCTGGAGGCTAATTTTCAGTTTGATGCTCAGATTTATGATCCTAAAAACCTTTTTTTTTTATATAAATTTTATTATTATTTTTTGTGTTGATCAGTTCTTATTGTAGTGAGGTTGAAATTTGAGGTTTGAGAGCACTTTGAGTTTATAATTTGTATTGTACTTTTGACCGATCACGAATCAGACAGAATTGGAATATAGTAATGTTTAGAGCACTTTGAATTTATTTTTAATTTTAAATCAGCGCTTACTTTAAATTTACCAAATCGGGCAATCGTTTTGAAAATATAATCCTAAGTTTCTCAACTTTAATTTCTGCCAAGATAGTAATACAAGCGAATTTGGTTGAGCTAGTCCTTTCTATATAGACCTGGGTGGAACCGCTGTTCGGAACCGCGTTTCTGAAAGGGAACCAGGTGGAACCGCGGTGCGGTTCGGAACTGGGTGGAACCGTCGCTTCGACAGTTCCTGGGATGGGAAGCCGGATCGGAATCGTGAATGGAACCAAACCGGCGGTTCCCGGTTCAATGCTCGAATTAAAACTATTATTCTTTCCATAGTTTCATTGGGTCGAGTTGGTCGATGTAATCCAATTTATCCGATAGTATTTGAGTTTTTTCCACTAATTTGGGATTTATCATTAAAAATTTGTCTCTCGTAAAAAAATGCTTAAAAAAATTCTTACTGTCGGACTAGTAGCTAAGTTTTTTTCTCCTAAACCTCTTAAAACAAGAATAAAATAAAGTTGTACTAAACCTAAGGCCTCTTGAGCATATAAGATTTTTTTTGAAAAGGTAAAAATTTGGTTTACCAGACATGCTCGATACAACCGAAAGGCTGTGAAAACGGCAGCTGAAAAATCGGCTTGAACAGACATAAAGTAAGTACAATTAGCGAAAAGATGAAACTAGAACGAATTGAGTAGTGGAGAGAATGAAGGGTTAAAGAGAGCAACACTTTTAACATTCGATTGAAAAAGGACAAATTAGATAAGATGAAGCAAACTAGTGATGTTGCCTCCACTGGGATGAAGAACCAAGAAAACGTCTAAACGACCTCTCCAATTAAAAGCAAACCACACCCAATCCTAGAACCAAATCTCGGAGTCCTACCTTAAATGGGTGAAACTTAAAAGTTGAAAGTGAAGGAAATATGAAATTAAAAATACCTTCATCACAATAAAAAAATGTATGAAATTAAAAAAATACCATAATCTTAATAATAAAAAATGTTTCTAATAAAAATTAAAAGAAACACGTTTTTCGCAATAAAATCAAAAGATAATGTAAATAAGGTCGGCTTTTCTCCCTTGCTTGGAAGCGTCCGCGAAAAAAGCCCTCCCAAAATTGACTTCACTCGATCCCCGCTCAGGCGATCGCCATTAACCTAGCGGATCACCTCCAAGCCAAGCTCAAGCTCCTTCTTGTCCGCGAAGCTCAATCTCGCTCAGCGATCGATCATGTCCGACGCCCTGGTCAACGGCCTTGCCGGCGCCGGCGGCGGGATCATCGCTCAGCTCATCACTTACCCCTTGCAAACGGTACCATCTCTAATTCGTCTTCGTTGCCTCCATTTTTCCGTTTTTGCTTACTATTCTCGTTTCGTTTTCCGGTGAATTGAAGTTCGTTAAGTGAATCAGGTGAATACAAGGCAGCAAACCGAGAGGGATCCGAAAAAGAAGTCCAAGGCGGGACCGATCGAGCATATTTGTCAGGTTTTCTTCTCTCTTTCCGCATTTTCTATGATCATGAGTTCGATCGAGCATGTGTATGCTGAGTAATCGAGTATTTGGGGCTAATTACACCACTTCTTTTCATTCATGGCGGCGGTCTTAGGTTGTAAAGCAAGAAGGCTGGGGTCGGCTGTATAGTGGATTAGCGCCGTCGTTAGTTGGAACTGCGGCTTCACAGGTGCGTTAGGGACGGCGTATTCTAGTTCTTTATCATATTATACTTCTCAGTTCTCGCATGAGCCCCTTGCTGTTGGAGCCCCTTTTAGTCACTTGTTTGCAATTGAATAGGCTACAGATTTGTTAGGGTTTGTAGTCTACTTGCTTAATTGCCTGGTGTTTAGATGCATTACTAGTGATTTGTCATTGTGGCATCAGAATGTAATTGAGATGTGGTCGTTGGTTTCAAAAACTCGTACTCCATCACACAGATCCAGGGAAATGAAATGATATGACAAGGATCTCTCTTCTTTCAAGCAAAATTTGGAGTTCGAGCATTGGTATGTAGCAACTTTAGAACATATAATGAGTCCTTCGCGCCATAATTGGATCTACACGGTGCAAACTGCAAAGTTGGTGTATGGCTTGCGAGTAACAAAAATCCACACTCCATAGTATAAAATGCTGGAGGAAAGGTTAAATGATTCAAGAGGGGTTTGGGCCACTACTTCCAATAAATCTTGTTTAGTGCTTAAGTTAAACAAACACATCGTCACTTGTTATAGATTGTCTCCCTTATCTCCATTATTTTCCTTTGAAGATGATTGAAACAACGGGATTTCAGGGACGGGGATGCTTGTAGTTGGTTGTTATTCCTTCTAATTCAACTGATCGGTTGTACTAGTTTTGAATTGCTTTGTTCTTTAGATGGTTGAACTCTCATATCTCTGCCATATATGTGATACAGGGTGTTTACTATTATTTCTATCAATTATTTCGCAATAAAGCTGAAGTTATTGCACTTAACCGCAAGAAGAAGGGAGCTGGAGATGGCTCAGTTGGGATGTTTTCCTCGCTAGTGGTTGCTGCTTTATCTGGGTGATCTTATATTTTTAGAATCTGATTTCTAGTTCTTTCTCACCTATTTCGATATAATGTCTATGATCTATGAGAGGCGCTGACCTTTCAAAGTTATCCAAGTACTTTTTTCTGTTTAAATATCTGCACATAAGAGTTTATTCCCTTGTGGAGGATTTTAGATGAATCCTCTAAGTTCCTATTTCATATCATCATATATAATTGATTCCACCTAAATTTCTAATTGCACATTCTACTTATAGAAACCAGTGAACCAAAGTAGTTGCCTGGTAAGAACCCAAGTGTACAAGTCGTACCCCAAAACATTGAACCGTACCTTGTTAATGCAAATTATTGAATTACATATTGTATGGCTGCAGTAAAACTATTCCATGTACTATTTCCAATACCTATACTACATAAATATTTAAAAGTCATATGTTGAATATATTCAGGAAACTAGATCCTAGAAATGAAATCATACATACATATGCTGCCAGGCTATTTCAGGCTGTCTACATGATTTTGTTTCGTGGTTGCCTGGTTGGTCCATTGATGTTTGTTCATTATATTTTCTTATCCGAAAAGTTTAATACAATTGTTTGATGCATGATATAACATCAAATGTTGGAAAAAATCTTGTGTTTTCAGAATGATCTACTGAAAAAGAACAAGTATGCATACATCTATATGATTATATTGCTGGGTCATTGTTGAAAACATGTACACAGTGCTAAGTTCTTCTGCAGAATTTTTGTTCGTCTCGATTATCTTGTTGTGCATGGTTTAGCAAGTTTATTTGTTATATTAAAACTTTTTGAACTTCTACAGGTGTTTGAATGTGCTTTTGACAAATCCAATCTGGGTAATTGTCACGCGTATGCAGGTAAAAAGTTAAAATAATAATTTCTAAATGCATTTCATAACAATACAAGAAATAAGAAAAATCTATGCACTCGAGGAAGAAATTTTATCCACAAAATAGTGAACGCAATAAGTGAGCAAATGTGCTTCACTTTTGTTCCTATGCTCCAATATTCGTCATATTGAGTACTTACTGCCAAGTTTGAATTTGGTTTGTAATATGCTGGCAAGTATGCATATTAAGTTTGCTGTTTGGCAACATACCCTTGTGCTCACCAGCAAATCCTGAATGCAGTTGAATTTTTTATAAACTTTAGTATGCAAATTTCAACTTTTTGTGTGTGTTTTGCTGCTTCCATATCCCAATATGATCAGAAATAGTGAATCATATCAACCATATAGGTGCCATAATTAAAAGTGAGGGCAATCTCTGCAATTGCTTGAGTTGCTTTGTGCTCTTAGCCTGGGATTTTCTCTAACTCCTGTCATTGCATGACACTCTGCTCCCCCTTCAGATAATGGTACAAGTTGTAGCTTTTTATTTGTCTTTAACATAGGCTTCTACTTGCTTAAGGGTCCTTGCTATATACCATTTCTGATACCTTCACACTTTTAAGTATGGTCTGTTTGTTTCTGTTCAAAACTATTTGTGTCAATGGCAGTTTATTACTGATCCCTGGCTCAAGTAAATCCACTAAAACATTCCTATTCATTATGTCCATTTGGTCTTGTAGCTAGTTAACTGAAATGTCTTATTTAAGCTGTATATTTGGCAGCCATCCATATTTGGACATACAACTGCATTTTGACCAATAACCATAGTCAATCTTTGCAGCCTTGCTGCTATTTTTTCTTGATATGTTGTATTTTCTTATTATCTTCCAGACACACACAAAAGCTTCAAAAAAGTTGCAACAAAGTCAGACTCTGAGCAATCCAGATGAAGTAACTGTTGCTGCTATCGAGCCACCTCCTTATGGAACTAGCAATGCAGTATGTTGTATACTTCTCTTAATTTTTCCTGCTTGGTCATGCTCAATACGTCTGTGCCATTCCTGATATCATGTAGGTGGTCTGTTTGGAAAGCAACAAAAAAGTACTTTTTAAGTAACTCAACATCACGTTTGTACCATATTAGTGACTTTATAAACAGATACCCAAGCAGATGCTAATCTTGCGACCTCAAATGCTCATCACAGTTGATCTTCTTGTGACGACAACTGATGTCTGACATTAGTGACATACTATAATGGGTTAATGTCATAACTTATAAGGACAATTTGAGCATAATCAGGGTACATGGGTGGGTATTTATAGGGAGAAGAATGTATTTATGGTCACGTATTGATTTTGGAAGTTGTTCTTTGCAAAACGGTTTGTTCATGATAGGTTTCCACATAGGCAATTGTAGCTTTGTTTGGTAGCAATCTTGTATCAATTCTGATACATGCCTATTGGCTTGTATGTGTAACAAAATTGAGTATGCTGAATTTTATTAAAAAATGACATAGTATGAATGAATCCGCATCTATTCAACTTGGTGCTCCAACCGTTGTATGATTGTTATAGTAGCTCTTAACAGACAATTATTCTGTTCAAGGAACTAGGTTATGTGTGAAAATATTACTTTCACTGCTCTACTAGTTTTGCTTCACTTTCCAGTTGTCGAGTATCTATTTGACATGGTTGCTTATTGTCTGTAGATACAAGAACTCTATGGCGAAGCAGGTTTTTTTGGCTTCTGGAAAGGAGTTTGCCCAACACTGATAATGGTGTGTGAGCTATGACTCTTTTAATTTTGGTTGAATAAAAGGGGTTTCTGATTTTTTTTAATATGTTACCAATAGGTGAGCAATCCTTCTATTCAATTCATGTTGTATGAAACCATGTTGAAAAATCTCAGGAGAAGACGTGCATCAGCCAAGAACAAGGTTGCCGCATTGGAGGTTAGCTTCTTGTCCAACTTCTAATTCAGTCAAAACTTGATTTATTTAGCATGCTGACCTTTTTAGTATATTTCGGTGTTTTAATCACTATTCATTTGAATCACTTCAGTATGTGATTCCATGCTCCTCTATCTTGGCTTGAACAATCTTTAATGAATTTCTGATTTGATTTTGGCAGGTTTTTCTTCTTGGGGCTATTGCAAAGCTTGGAGCTACAGTTGCAACTTACCCACTTCTGGTTGTCAAGGCAAGGGCTCTCCGCTCTCGTCTGCTTATTTCCTTAACTTAGATCTATGGTTTGACTCACTGGATTTAAAAGGATCTGAAATGCGGTTAAATCTATATAAAAATTTAAATTGTTACTATTTTAAAATTGATTGTCATCTTTTGCCTATCTACACTATTAATGGAGTAGTTCTGGAAATACCCATGGTCATAGGTCAAAGCTTAATGTCAAGTTTGAAGTCTGAAAATAGATTGTCGTTATAAGGAAATAATGAAATGAAAAAGCAGTATGTGTGAGTGTTTGTATCGATTTACAAAAAGCTGAATTCGTGATACATTGTTGATATTTGGTTTACAAAAACAAGCTACTAAAAGAAGCCCATATTTGGTTTCTAGTCTAGTTACAGTTTGTTTTGGCCATAGGCCAAAACTTAATGTCATGTTTGAAGTTTGACAATAGATTGTCGTAATAAGGGAGTAATGAAATGAAAAAAAGCTGTATGTGTGAGTGTTTGTATTGATTTACAAAAAGTTGATTTCATGATATATTGTTGATATTTGGCTTACAAAAACAAGCTACTAAAAGAAGCCCGTATTTGCTTTCTAGTCTAGTTACAGTTTGTTTTATCTACGCAGTCGAGGCTTCAAGCAAAGCAAGCTACTGGTGTTGATAAGCGGCATCACTACAAAGGTTTGTATAATTGCACACTCTTCCACTGATTCCTTCTTTCTTCAAGCTTCAGGTGGCAGTATGGGTTCGTTTGACAAGTAGACATTATTAGTAGCTATAATGCAATTATATATACACTTAATACTAGCAATACCTACTTGCCAAATGAAACCCAAGTAAATGGAGAGAAATTGAGTGGTAATCTCAATTTGTTTTATAATTCACTAAAAAAAATTTAATATCTACTACTATAAATAAATAATATTAAAGCATCATTACTGTAGTTTGAATCAATAATAACTTTTAGGGGGAAGTATTGAATTTGGAGGATGTTCCATTAGTCCCTAACCTTTAGGAATGCTTAAGTTAGACCCAAACTGTTGATGAAGTGATTGAGAATAAGCCGGTGACTTGCCTGCCTAGCGATTCCCACCTTAGCTTCGCTGTCAAGCTGAGGTCGACAATTAGAATCCCTCCCTTGTTTTCCCTGGTGGCGTTGCAGCTGTCCAGCAACAAAGAATGGAATGAGAAGCTCATATTCCACGTCAGACCTGAATTTTGCTGCGCTCTGAAACTGCACTATGTTCGGTATGACTGGTTCTGGGAATGGTACTTTGCCACGGCCTTCACCTGATGTTTTCCGACATGAAGGCCATGACGAGTACCATTCCCAGAACCAGCACAGCAAAACGCGAATATGACGTTGGATATGAGCTTCCCCTTCCATTCTCTGTTGCTGGATAGCTGCAACAACACCAAGGCCGACAAGGAAGGGATCTAATTCTCAGCGTCAACTTGTCAGTGAAGCTGAGGTGGCAATCCTTTAGACGTGCACTTCACTGGCTAATTCCCAATCGCAACCGACTTTATGGTGCATCTAGTTATCAAAGATGTCGCCCATGGCATTTCTAATGCGAAAAGCCTGTATTAACTACATACCGAACGTCAATAGGCCACCAACTGTGCAAGAATCATTCATTTAATTTAGACAATGTGTTTAGTTCAATGTTTTCCTTTGGAATCTGGGTTCTTCTACTTTTTACTTTTTTTCTATTTTTTCCCTCTCTTTTTTTATTCCCTTCCATAATTCCTTAAGTCTCATAGGTTTGATCCTGTAGAATCTGACCCATTTTCTCATTGAGCGGGGGGTACGAAATAAATCAGATTTTTTTTTTCATTTTTCGATTAAAGGACACAAGCGTATATAATGAATTAAACTCCACCCATGCTGTTCGAGAACCACCTTTCTGTTCTTACCAGAGGACGGTTTCCCAGATATGAGATTTGCAATCCCATATCCATGTCTCTGGGATTGTTACTAGTCTAATGCAAGAATTGCTCATTTGATTTAGACATTGTGTTTAATTCAATTCTTTGAAAAGAGACAAGCATATATGATGAATTAACTCCGATTGTCGGTTCGAGAACAACCACCTTTTTGTTCGTGCCAGAGCCCAGAGGACGGTTTTCCCGATATCAGATTTACAAGCCCATCCATGTCTCTGGGATTGTACTAGTCTAATGTGGATCTTCACTTTTTTATAGGCACATGTGATGCTATCATGAAGATGATTCAGTACGAGGGCTTATCCGGATTTTACAAAGGGATGAGCACGAAGATCGTGCAGAGTGTATTGGCAGCTGCTATGCTCTTCATGATCAAGGAAGAACTCGTCAAAGGAGTGCGATTGTTGCTCTCAAAGGACGCGCGAATCGCTATTAAGTGACAGGATTCACACGTGGCCGACCGATATCTGTCGGATTCATGCAAGTTAATGGAATGTGCATTGTTTGTAGAATAAAATGTAGGGGGTGGCCGGGTGGGTATTTTTACAATGTAAGCTAGTTCTACCACCCCCATTTATATGTTGTTGCAAATGTACCTCGGAAGACATGACGTGGGAAAATGTTTCCCCGCAGGTGATAGTCGTCGCAAACTCACAATACCGGACCAACTCTTTAATTTTACCTCCACAACACACATTCTTCGAACCAAAATTGGTTCATAGAATGCTACCCTACCCTCGTACTCTGAGGCAGAAATCCGATTCTTTAGCACAGATTTTTACATCCTTTCCGTTTTTTAAAAGTAGGATAACCACTTTGCCAAAAAAAAACGACAAAACAGTCAATTAGGTGAAATATACTGGTCACTGGGTGTGCAATTTTTTCATTTTCGGATATCCGAACTTGTTAACATTAGTGCAGTATTTGATTTTAACACAATTTGCGGACATCCGGATTGCAGAAACTGATATTTAGTTTTATAAAAATCAAGAAATAGATTTAAAATGATAAGAACCGGATATCCGCTTTCAATAAATCATATAAACCGGATGTCCGGTTTTAACAGTGAATAAAGAAATGGGTTTGAAAATTTAAGAACCGGATATCCGGTTTCGAAATTAAATAGAAACGGGTATCCGGTTCTGATAAAAACGTGTTAAGAACCGGATATCCGGTTTTTAAAAAATGTTAGGAACCGGATATCCAGTTTCGAAATTAAATAGAAACGGGTATCCGGTTCTGATAAAACATGTAAAACCGGATATCCGGTTTCAAAACTAAATAGAAACGGGTATCCGGTTTTAATAAAATGTTTAGAACCGGTTATCCGGTTTCAATTTTCAATAGAAACGGGTATCCGGTTCTAACAAAAACATGTGAAACCGGATATCCGAGTTCAAAACTAAGCAGAAACGGGTATCCGGTTTTGATAAAATGTTCAGGACCGATTATCCGGTTTCAATTTTCAGTAGAAACGGTTATCCGGTTCTAACAAAAACATGTGAAACCGGATATCCGGTTTCAAAATTAATAAGAAACGGGTATCCGGTTTTAATAAACCATATAAAACCGGATATCCGGCCGAATAAAAAATGGATACCCGGATTTAGTCAAAATTGTAACTTAAAGCGGATATCCGGTTTATAATAAATGAAAACGGATAACCGGTTTCAAATAAGTTACAATTTTTTTTTGATGAATGCAAATTATTTTTTTAAGACATCGGTAATCGGGTAACCGATTTTGATCGAAATTGTAGATCAGACGGATATTCGGATTTTTTTAAAAGGAAACGGGTATCCGGATTTAATAAAATGGATATCTGGTATCCGGTTTGATGAACTACATATATCGGATTTTTGTATGAATTAAGCAGGGCATATCTGGTTCGTATAATTTCGTCCTATTGGATCCTGTTTTCATGAATTCATGGAACATATCTCACTTGCATCATGTATGAAAAGTGAAAAAAAAAACTGTTTTAAACCAGGATTAACAAAATCCATTTTTGACTTAATCGTCAATCGCTTAATGCTGGTATCCAATCTGGACGTCTTGATTCAGCCGACCGGATTAGAGCTTAGCATATTGGATATCCGGTTATGGACATCCAACATAAAGTGTTTTCAGTCCCTTACCTTTTCAGTTGAGTAAAACGGGCGAAAGAAAACAGTATTTGCTCCCACAGAGAGTTTTACTTTTACAAAGGTTCTAAATACATTTACATACAAACACCCAGCGACAACTTCATATACATTATAGTAAGAGGGCGTGTAACGAAAAAAGCTGCAAAGAACCTTGGCCAAATTACTCAAATGCAATCCCTGTATGCATGAGAGAAAACATAAATTCAGTAAAAATGACATTCCATTCATATAATACAGGTTCATTTTTTAGCGCCATAATAAAATCTGCTTGCCACATATGGTTAATTGTCTATCCATATGGGCGTAATGGGATGGACAAATTAGACAATGCACATATGTAGCCTTGTTTAACTTTGAAGGCAAAAGTACTTCTCACTCAAAACTACATTTAAAAACTCTTAAAATACGAGCACTTCTCTCTATTTTTTACACATTTCAAGACAAATAAAATAACATTTTTCATCAAAAAACTGAAGGCATGTAGCAGTCTATCAGTTATTCCTTATGTATTAAAGGGGGCATTCTTGGTAGCACCCTCTAATTTTGTCTAGGCATAAGTGGGTAATAAATGTGATTTTTTTGTTTGTCTAAACTCAGCGGACAGTATAAGCTCAAAAAAATTGTCGTTCTTTTCTAGCTCAATCTCCGTCCAATTTGAAAGGACTTGTCTTTCCCTTTTGAACGGACAAGATCCTTAAACATATATACTGTATGTATTAGTACTTGCATGTCCATTCATATTGTCACATTGAACGAACCTATGTGCATTGTCTATTATGAGCAGATTTTAATATGCGTTAAGAACGAATACCTTTTTTTAATATAACTCTAAAAAGTATAATGAAAATAAGGTATCGTAACGAAAATGTTCCTTACCTTAGAATTGATGTTCCATTCATCAGTTCTTGTACTTCATGGTTTCCTTTTCGAATCCGATGGTAGGGAATTGTTTAGCATACTCCTCAACATCATGGCGAAGCTTTTTGATCTCTGATTGAATGGCATCAGATTGTGTCATTGTGGCCACAAAGTCCTTCAATTTTGTCCCTATATTTTCCCCAAAATATTTTTAGCATCAAATAATAAGCAAGAATGTTATTTTTTACATGAAGGTGTTAAGAAAATAAGAAGTTTCAAAGAGTTTAGACCTTGAGCAGAAGCCTTGATTTTTACAGCCAACTTCACAGAAATATCGAAGTACTCTGCTACTTTGACAAAATCCTCTTCAACAAAGCCTCTTGAAGTCAAGGCCGGAGTCCCTGAAGCACGAGTTTCTTGAGTTATAAAAACATTTTCATACCAGAAAGTAAGATGTTTTTTTGCTTGGAGAAATTAAAAATCAAAAGAGTCCTTAGATGTATGGTTCTCATAAGTCAGAACCAATTTCTACTACAAGAAACAAAATCTGACATTTGAGAAACTTATCTTTACAAAGTTGTGTTTTTTAAAAAAACAAATATATACATATATTTTCTCATAAGCTGTGTTTTTTTTTTCAAAAGAAAAAAAAGTTTTAATTTTTTTGATGAAGATTCATATATCAATGGCAAATTTGGCAGTGTTTACAAGAGGAGGAAGTCTTACCCATTCGAATACCACCAGGCACCATAGCAGACACGTCCCCTGGGACTGTGTTTTTGTTGGCTGCAATATGAACAGCTTCAAGAACCTTCTCTACTCTAGAACCATCGATACCCTGGAAAGATGAAGGCTCTTGTGTAAACCAAAAAATCCTTTTCTAAAGTTGCAGATTCTCACTATTATTATTATTATAAAAGTAAAACAAAAAGGAAGTGTATAATTCACCTTGTTTTTCAAGTTCACCAGAACCAAGTGATTATCTGTTCCGCCAGAGACAAGCTCGTACCCCTTCTCTGTCAATGCCTGATTTCATACTAAATCACACTTCACTTTATCCAAAAGGAAAAGTTGTTTCAATTAGAACTAGTAGGCATCAATTACCTGTGCAAACTTTGAGCAATTGCTAAGAACTTGTTCTTGATATGCTTTGTACTCGGGAGTCATTGCCTGTATTGTGGAAATATGACACGGTTGAATTTAACCAAATTCTTTCAAGTAAAAAACATATTCAACAAAACGATAATTATGACATGGACCGCCAAAATGAATATCTAGCTTTTCTTTTGTCAGTAGAAAAGAACTCGCAAAAATTACTTGTTGATTACTGTGTTGCTAAATTTCCTTGTATAAAAAAAAACATTTCCAGTTACCTACAACAACTTCTATGAGTAAGTTTTTTGCAAAATCAATGAAAATATCATTAGAACACTTCAGTCCGAACCTGTTTTAGGGCTACTGCCAAGGCAGTAATTGTGTGGTTGTGAGGACCCCCTTGAAGCCCAGGAAAGACAGCCATGTTGATTTTGTCTTCATAATCATACAACACCTGCACCAAATGTTAAATCTAATTATCAATCAATAATGAGAAGTGTGAAAGCTGACAGCTTGTCATAAAAGCAAGAACAGAGAGAGATTAAGAAATATAATAATGCATTCTATTAAGGCCTACCTCCTTCCCCTGTTTGTTTATCTCCTTGACACCCTTCCTGTAGAAGATCATTGCCCCACGGGGTCCACGAAGGGATTTGTGAGTTGTTGTGGTCACCACATCAGCGTAATCAAATGGTGAAGGGATGACACCTGCTGCCACCAACCCACTAATGTGGGCCATATCGGCTAACATGATTGCTTTCTGCTTGTCACATAACTGCCATAAAAGCAATTAATCCATAGGATTAAATGATAGAACTGAAGCTTAGGTTCTGTTACTTAGACAGTTAGCCACTTGGCCAATCTCAATGGAGTTGGAATTACCTTACGAATGCGATCATAATCATACAGACGTGCATAAGCACTAGCCCCTGCAATTATCAGCTTCGGCCTGAAGAGTGTAGCGCTTTTCTCCATCTGTTATTAGTTTTCTCTCATTAGAATGAGCCATCTTTGGAACAAATTATGGAAGTGTAAATTACATATATAGTAAAAATCACTGATAAGCAAATTAACATGAACTAATCGATCCTTGATATTTTTGGATAAGTCACCATGATTGAGATGGGCTGTAAACTATGACTAGTCATAATTCATAAGCAATTCAAGGTAGTAGGGATATGGACTTATGGCTATGCTGTTTAGATGGATAGTTCTCCACCAGGCTAGCTATACCTCAGAACACTATTTAAATGTATCACATTCATGACACTAAACTAAAATTTTAGATCTATAACCAACTATAAAACGAAAAGATGTATACTGCAAGCAAAAGAAATTGTGCTTAGATAAACTAGAGTGAAAACACTGGGTAAATCTAAAATACTATGAGCTAAATCGAAAAAGAATTGCAACAGTTAAAAAACTACCTGGTCATAATCGATATAGCCTGTGCTTTCATCCAATCTGTATGGCATTGTCTCAAAAAATATTGAAGTTGCTGAGATCTTCTTGGTATCCGTCTGCACAAATCAGCAGATGTTATAGGCTTTCATTTCAGCACCAGCAATATGGATTCTTAGGTCTTTCTAGCTCTGGTGCTCAAATAAAATGGTTTTTGAGCAATTGTAATTCTGATTAGGTCAATGTAGTTTGCAAAACAAAACCCAATAAAGAAGCTAAACCGTTCAAGCCAATAAAAAATTAGTATGAATAATTGCGACTTTTAACTCTGGAATTGCTTTTACCAATAGTTTTTTTTTTCATAATTTGATGAGTTGACTGGTTACTTTTTATGTTATTTTGATGAGAATAGTCATCGGGTCATTATAGTTCTTATTTGTCATTGATGGAATATGAGGTTGGAGAAATAGTTACAATCTTTTATATTTTAATGTACCTCGTTCTTTAGCTACTCTGAAGCTACAACGGTCATCTAATTTCCAAGGTCTCACCATACAGTATGATAGAATTCAAAGATGTACCTGGTAGCCATGTGAAAGATGTCCACCATGAGGAAGATCCAGAGCCATGATTCTTTCATGTGGCTTCAGCAAAGCAGTATATACTTGAAAGTTTGCCGGAGAACCAGATAGAGGTTGTACGTTAACTGCAAAATAGGAGCAGACATGTTGGATCTATTATAAATTCATGCAAATGCTTGAAGTATCAATGTAAGAGAACTACAAAAGTGAAGGAGCGATATTCCAACCAACTTGACCAAGCTTGAATATCAAAATCATAGTTAAATACTTGAATGACTAGCTCACTTCATGGAATGAATTAAATTAGTAAGGTAGCCACTTAAGTGAGGTAAGGGATTATTACAGACAGGTCAGATTCACGAACCCAGGCAAGCAAAATTTAAAGTCATTCGAGAGAGAATAAAACAAATCACCTCCCCATTTTGCAGGGTCCAATCGAAATGCTTCCAATGCACGTTTTTGGCACAAGGATTCGGCCATGTCAATAAACCTGAAATGGGATAGTCAATCAAATTAGAAAAGGGGTAGGAAATTATGTAAAGTATTCTCAACTCTTTGACAAATTTGTTTGGTGCCAAGCGATACTGCTCAACTTTTCATAGATAATCCAATGCCCTAATTGGTTATCAGCAACAGCATGAGTCTGTTATATAATGATGTACTGATGTGTCTCCGATTTTTGAGGTATTTAAGTGGCCATGG
The DNA here is from genome assembly GCA_964016875.1 of Fallopia convolvulus. Classification (NCBI taxonomy): domain Eukaryota; kingdom Viridiplantae; phylum Streptophyta; class Magnoliopsida; order Caryophyllales; family Polygonaceae; genus Fallopia; species Fallopia convolvulus. The sequence goes on from OZ024725.1 coordinate 62,545,500, forward strand.
AATAGAAGCATCAACATAAACTATAAAGTTAGTTTTACTCCTGATCTATGTGTAAAACCAACATTTATATTCATTATTGGACAAAGATGCAAGTGGAAAGTCACAGCACGAACCCAAGCAAACCTATGGAGTTCTAGAGTAAAACTTTAATTTCAAAACCACTGTGGGGACCATACTAAATCATCAAGAGTTGAGGAGTGTAATATGGAATGTCCAAAACAAGTAATTGTGATGCAATTCTGTGAGCTCCTAGATGTGTCAGATTAATCCAATATTTATTTTATCCATACACAGAGAGTTATACAAGCAGAAATCCCTATGACAAATCAGACAAAGCGATAGAAGTGGGACCCAAGAAGAGACCCTACCAACGATACCACACTTCCTAATCCCCCATCACCAAGTGAGATTTTCGGAGGGAGAAAACACGCTTGTCCACAAGCTTTTGTTGCAAAGTGCAGATGATATGGAAACTACAGAAGCATTGCAAACAAGAACTATCACACAACTTACTCGTTTCCACCGTAGTACCGAGCGCCGGGATAGCCTTCACTGTACTTGTTGGTCATGACAGAGCCAACAGCTTGCATCACCGAAACCGAAGTAAAATTCTCCGACGGTATAAGCTCGAGCCCCTTTTGAAATCAATGGTGAAAACAAGAGAAGAAATTAGCGAAAACTAGATGCGAATTCCGTGAAAATGAAAGTAAAGCGGAGAAGAGAGTTGAAATCATGAAACCTTCCATTGCCTGGCCTTCTCATGCTCGATAATATCCGCAATCTCAGGATCAATCTCTTCAAGCGGAGCGTTCAGTTGCTTCGGCCACTGGCGAATGATTAAACAACACAAAATCCAATTACACAGAGAATCAACGCAAACTAATCACGTCGAGAGCAGAAAAAACTTCAATTTACTCACCGAAACGCCTGATTTCTCCGCCACAGCTTCGTGAGGCAAAGACGACTGATCGATCAAAAAGTAAGCACAAACCGAAATCAATTTCACGTTCCAAACAAAACCAAAAAAAAAGCACAGTAGCAGAAATACGAACCATGGAGTAGAAGCTGCCGCCGATGAAGGCGTTGCGAAGAGGCTTGTCGACGGTAGAGGAGAGCCTGCGAAGCGCCATTAGCATCGCCATTGTCGACGTTCTCAGTCTCTCTCACTCTCTAGTTGAAGTTGGAGAGAGTTGGTAGTAGCCGCTCCTTTCTTTCTCCCGCTGGGTGGGATTTTTGTGGTGCGTTGTAATAATATTTGTCTTTTTTTCATTGCTATTTTTTGTCTTTTTTATCAAAGATTATTTGGAATTTTTTGTGTACTCGGAAGAAGATAAAAATGTGAACCACAAAATCTGTGGGATAGGGGATAAGTAGATAAGACCCATTTCGTTTCTGGTTATTGCACAACTTTGAGATGATTGGCATGAAATGCCCCATACTCCCATGCTTAATTTGTGTTTTACGCTAATGAAATTACTTATTTAACTATTTAAGTGTGTATGATTTTCAGCACATCAAACTTTATTTCCATGCCCCCGTGCTTAATTGTATTCTACGCTAATAAAATAACTTAGTTGAGTGTATGCTTTTCAGCACATAAAACTTTATTTCCACGCTAACTTGTGCTACATGCAGGTCCAAATGTCCAATACGAGACACAACACTTGTTACTATTTTAGGATTTACAATTAAGGAAATATATCAAAAAAAAAATTAAGGAAGTATTAGGCTCTCACACCTCTTACTAATAGCAAGAAATAAAGTAGAATATTTTTATATTTAACAATTAAACAAAAATTATATTTTGATATAATTTATATTACAGATACTCTAAATATACTTTAAATTTACAAGATAATCTTTTTTTTATGTAAATGTAAAAGTCATAATATTAGGTTGTTTCACAGTTCACACACTTGGGTGAAATTAAAATAGAAAGCTTAACTTATAACAATAATAACATATCTCATGTCAATCCAATGACATAAGATATGCAGGATGCACAGGTCCAAATGTACAATAAGGGAAACAACACTTAATACTACTTTTTTTAGGATTCATGATCAATGAAGTAAGAGACTCCAACAACAAATCTCACCTCTTATTAAACACAAGATTCAATGGTTCAATATTTTTATATTTTGCAATTAAAGAAAAGATTATATTTTTTGTTATAACTATATTATAAAGACTAAATATACTTTAAAATTATTTTATGTAAATGTAAAAGACATAATGTTAGAGGTTGTTTCGCTTTCACACACTTATGTGAAATAAGAATCCAAAGCTGAAGTAAGACCCAATAACATATTACATATTTCATGTCAATCCAATGACATTTTTATCATGCCCATAAGAACTGAATAACATTTCCAGAACTTCATATCATCAAGCTATGATAAGTTATAGAGGTGAAGGCGACTGAGCTAAGCATTTCAAAACCCCTGGATATGCATTAATATGCAGATGGCACAGAGCATGATCAAGGATCATGGCTTGCTAGTCAGGATAGAAGCTAACCAAAATGCACACTGGCTGGCTAAATGCAGTGTGAATCTTAAAGGAAATGTGTCATGTTTGATGGACCTCCTCAGCTATTGTCCATTTGTCCCTCATTGAGAATGACAAATGTGGTAATCTATTGCCTAAAATAAAATTAAAAAAAACTATATAATTATACCAAATGCTAAAGTTTTATATAACAAATGACAAATGCATAGAGTAGAAGAGGCCCTTACAGTAAAGTCATGTCACTGGTTCATATATTGGCAAAGGGCTCTCATGTTTTCACAGTCCTTGTGCTTTTCCCAGGCTTTCTCGAATTGTATGCCCTTACATCTTCGAATTTAAACAAAAACAGAAGCAAGTAATTAGGATTAAAGACAGACAGAAACAAACACTAGGGTCATAGACTAAATAAACATCATACACTTACTGCTGGAGAAGGATCAGTATTTGCTGTATCAGAGACCTAATCTCCTCTCGAGCTATTCTTGTTGCTGATTCTTTGTAGACCAGAGAAAGCTCATCCACTAACCTGATACCAAATGAATAGAAAGTAAGTAGATGAACAAGTGCCAATATATAGTAATTTCCTATTTGTTGAAATTATTCAGTACAATTATTATGGGGACAAATTCAATGAACGATCAGCTCACCTCTCAACATAAGGCGTCTTTCTTATCCATGTTACCTTAACTACAGTGTTCACCCGCTTAAGAACCTGCATGGAAATAAAAACACTTGTTTACATCTGCATTATTGCTGATAACATTGCATGAAGCATAGTAGATTACATTACCACATTAAACTCAGCACTCACCAGGATAAGTGTTTCATCATCATCTGCATGCATCCACTGGAAGAACAATGGAAACAAGCGTCTGAAATGACCCAGGAGCATTAACCCAAGAGTGCACAGCATAGGATCAATTAATTGAAGCCATGGAATACGCCGTTCTTTACTCCTAGGCTGCCGCTCTAAGTGACCTATCATCTCAGTGAGCATCCTCTCAAACCTTAAAGAATATGAAACACACGAAAAATTAACATAAACCACAGGTAAAACAATCATACATAGAGATGGACTTCTTTCTAAGCTACAGAAAATATTCAAAGTTACATAATCATACCAAGGACTCCGAGGATTGCCTCTCTGAGTAGAAGTCAGAAGAAGCACTGACATCTCAACAGCTATATGCCAAATCTTATCATTCGAGACAATATTATGGCAGCACGCATCCAGAATTACGTCTTCATAACATCCCAGATCAGTAGAATCCACATTCTTAGCAAGATGTATAAAGGTGTACATTGCCTGCTCCTAAATTTCACCAAACCGTAAAATATAATTAGAAAACTACTTGATAAACCATGGCCTTATGTGGTTTTCAAGAAACCTGTGGTTCTCTTCACTCTCATAACTTCATATTTTGCTTCTTCCATTACCAAAAATTTAACAATCATCAAAAAGAGCATAACCTCCAAATTGATTGTAATTTCTCTAGTCCATTAAATTTAAGAAGGCAAAATAACCAGTTTCAGTTCATACCTTCACCCCAGGTGACCAATGATCAAGAGCTGTAAGTGCACAAGGTATTATCAAGCCGCACAACTTTCCCAAATTAGGATGATTAACCTAAAACAACAACAAATGACAAATTTAACCGATTACCACTAGGAAAAACAAAGAGAAGCAAAAACAGCCATATCCATTTCAATTTCAACCTAAAAAGAAACAATTCGGAATAGAAATTCCACCTTAGTGACAAGCCATCTGAACTGGCGCGCAGCCACAACGGCATAAGCCACGGGAGTCCTAGCTGACGCTGCGGAGACCTCATCGCCATCATCATCTCCGTCAATAGAACTGTTCTTAATCGTATCCTTGATCAAAGGAAGGAGATCAGGCATCAACTCAATCACTAGTCGCTCATCCTCCTTCGCAACCAAGTCCAATTTCAAACCGAATTCCTCCACCTTGACCGATTTTTCCCATCCCGAACCACCGTAGACAACAGAAGCTAGCGAAATAAACGCGTCGTTCGCGACGATTGCGAGTTGCGAGGGGATCCATGAGACGAGTGCGGAGGATGAAGAAGAAGACGTCGCCGATGAGGAAGAGGAGAGCAGCGCACAGCAGAGCGCGAAGTCCCTGACTTCAACGCGAAGATCACGCTGTTCGGCGATGGCTGAATTGGAAGGAATCAGAGAAAGAAGCTCTGATTTGATACAGACGCCATTGGATTCCGACGGTTTGTAGTTCGCCTTTGAAAGCAATTCTCGTACTGGTTCAGATAATCTAATAGAATGTTAGCACAAGAGAGTGAGGATTCAACAGAGAGGGGGGAGGAGAAGGAGAAAGGGAGATGAGTTACTGGATTAGCTGTTGGCGAAGAGGAGACGAGGTTTCCGCCATTTTTCGCTCCTTCCAGAGCTTCTCAGAGCTTGAACTTAGCGAGTTGGGTTGCGCCAAAATCACGCTTGGACCGATTGGATTGGTCAAACAAGGTCGGTAAATGGTGTTTAATGGGCTTTGATGGTTTTGGGCTTTTCAACCGTGACGGACTCGCCTATTTGGGCCTAAAAGCCCAAAATAAAACTTTTAAATGGTTTTGGGCTTTTCAACCGGGTCGGTAAATGGTGTTTAATGGGCTTTGATGGTTTTGTGTTATGAAAACAAAACTTTGATGGTTATGAAATGACCCGAACTCAACTCAACCCGAACCCGATCCAATTGACAGGTATATTATTGAAAATTAGGATAATTTTAGTATTTAATAAGTGAAAATTATGGTAAATTCGACCTAACCAAGATAAATTTAGTACAAAATAAATAAATCTAGGTAAATCTCGCTTACCCATAATCTAATTTCCGGTTCCATACGTCTATATAGTGTTGTAAAAACCGCTACGCTGATCCTAGGCGGAGAGGAACCGCCTAGCGTCTAGGTGACCTAAATTAAATGAACGCCTAGACGGGTTAGAAGGTTAAGCGGGCTAGCACCTTTCAACGCTTAGGCGGAACCTAGACACAGCTAGTCGAGAATTTTTAGAACAGTGGTCTATGAGCTGAATCGAAATAGATTATTGCATTAAAGAACATAATATAAAATGCGCCCTAATGTTACATTACATGGAATTCAATCCATACCATTTATTTTAACATATAAAATTAAAGCTACAACATAATATAAAATGCGCCCTAATGTTTTAGGCATGCTCTTGTAATGGGAACGGGAGGATCGCAGAAAAACCCGTTCAAGGTGCGTTTGCTAACCCAACGATTAGCCGCTTCAGTGAAGTGGATGGTGTCCCAACTTATGTGCTCTGATGGATTGCTACAACACGTACCATTGCGACAACATGAGCCAAGTGGATCCGAAAAACCTATCATATTTCATAACACAGACTTATTTAAAAGTTTTGTTTTCAGAAAAATAAAATCTTATAAGTATCACAATAACTATTATAATCATAATGTATACTATAGTTTAGCATTCACCAAAATTGGGAACTAGAAAAATTTAAGAATTAAAGTGTGTTTTTGAAAATATAATGAAATTGCGGTCAGTGCCCATTAGTTTAAAGGTATTTCGGTCGGTGTCTTAAGATTATTATTTTTCTTTCTGTTGGTGTTCCTAAGGTTTTAGATTTATTTGCTCCATAACCAAGTATCTAGTTGGTTGGGAAAGGGTCTTTGGGCTGCTCGTACATGGCTCGGATGGGCTTGTCTAGATGCGGCTTTACTATGGATCGACTCGTGAAATGTTAGGGAGGCATCGGATGGAGGTTTGTCAATAGGAGGCAGCAGGAAGGCGTCAAATGGCGACTCTAAAAATGGCTCTGAATCAGCCGAATTTGGGAATCTGGGCAATGAAAATAGGTTGTTGTTTCAGAATTCAAAATGGGTTGGGGAAAAAAACTTATCTTGAGCAAACAAAACCAAAAACTCAAGGGCACTAATCCGGAGAAAATTATTCTTGGAATACCAACCAAAATACCCTTAAACTCATTGATAATAATCGAAATATCCCTATAATCTGATTATCCATATATAATCTAAACTTTTCGTATAGGAAATAATTACATTAGGGCTGTGCAAAGTAGGACCGGACCGGACCGGAATATTACGGTCCGGTCCAAGACCTGGACCGAGTCGGTCCGGTCCTCGGTCCAAGAAATTTGAGAATTTCGGTCCCGGTCCAAAATCGGGATCGGACCGGGAATTCCCGGTCCGGACCGTAAAGCCTTATAATTTATATCTTATATAGAATATTAGGCTTATAATTTATACTTTAAAGTTTCATATTGAAAAAATTGTTGATTATTACGAAATAAAAGTTTTGAGTTTTGCCCATTGTTACTTTAACTCTATAATAATAGAATTAATCTTGCTAATTACTACATATCTATGGTACGAGCGTTGATTTTCGGCCAAAGAAATCAAATTAAAACACTAAGCGGTCAAATCGGTCCAAACCCGGGACTGGACCGTAATTGGACCGGACCGAAATGATCCGGTCCGGTCCAGTCCACGGTCCATACTTTTTATAAAATACGGTCCACCGGTCTGGACCGGACCGTGTTTGTTCGGTCCGGACCGGTTGCACAACCCTAAACTACATAAAGAAATCACTAACTTACCAAATTGTTTGGCGTCACGTGTGAGAGTGTATCTAGCAGAGTAGATGTCGACATAAGTAAAGGAAGCGTCTTTGAGAAGGAGGCGAAACGAAGAGATCTTATCACGAAGAAGGTTGTTGAACTCTTGAGCGACGTTGTTGAAGGACTTTATGCACCCGAGCTCGTCGACATTGGAGTCGTCGGGAGCCCTAAAGGTGGAGTTGGCTACCAAGATTGGCAAGCAACCAATAGGCCCCGTGTTGTGTATCCAATAGTTTCTTGCTCCTTGCTTGTACAATCTCTACATTTATACAAGACTTTGGGTCACAATATATATGTCATGAGCACATGGTGATAATTATTTTGAAGCAGTTTAATGGAACCCCATTAAACTTGTGTGTTCGGCACACTGTGTGCATGTATAATTACATCCTCAGTCTACCTATATCGATAAGAGCAGATTTAGTACTGGACCCCTTAGCTACTTTGGGTTAGTTTAGCGAGTTGCTATCCTTCTATCACCATCTTATGATAATCGGAACAACCATGGTGTTCTACTAGAGAAATAGTGTTTTTTTTACGACATACCCATTTTTTTAGTAGTAAACTCCGAGTTCATGAAATAGCCGACAACACATATGAATCGGATAAATTGGTTGTATCGATCTCAACTCGACCTATTAAAAGAAAAGATAATGAAACTTGATTTTTTGTGTTACAACTAGATCTCTATATGTTTTATGTACAAAGCTTTGTACTTTCTCGTTCAATAGCTGATTTAATTTGTTAAAAAGCAAATTTAAAAATAAATCAGAGTTGCTTAATTACCGTGATTGAAACGGTAGCATTGTTGACAAGATCAGAAAGAATGGCTCTTGTTTGAGGCACCCCCATTCTGGTCAACCAAAAGTATAGATCATTTTGACCAATATCTATACTATAAATTGCTCTTCCAAAGTCTTGTGGCCTTGGAAGAATCTTCTTACTTGTATGCGATTTACCTGCACCACACTCAAATTAGTTAGGACTATAATTGAATCGAGTCGAGTTTTGAGTTACTTAAATTTAATTTAGTTAAAAATTGGCGAGCTCGAGTTTAAAATTTTATTAGAGCTTGATTTATTTAAATGGTTAGTAAACTCGAGCTTAGCTCACAAGCTTTTCATTTAGTTTTTTCGTGAGATAAAACCATGAACAACTTGTTTACTTAATTAATTATACAACTAAATGAAATTAAAATTTAAATTATGTAGTTTAAGAGAGATCACAAAAATTATGTAATTTAACATAAACTATATATTGTATATAATATATAAAGTATAGCTTATTCATGAACGTATAATCGAGCTTGCTCATGAGCATATAATCGAGTCTGCTCATGAACAAACAAGCTGAGTTATCTTGTTATCAAACTCTGTTCATTTATCTTCCGAATTTTAAAATTGTGCTCAAGCTCAGTTCATTTATCTTTTGAATTTTAAACTTGTGCTCAAGGTCAGCTCGTTTACAAATCGAGCCGAACACGAACAAAATTATCTTCCGAGCTTAAAATTGTGCTCAATCTCGACTTGTTTACAAATTGAGCTGAACACATAAGATTTAATCGAACCGAACCGAACCCCTAATTTCTCACAAACAACTCTATCTGTTCATTTACCGCCCTAAATTTACTAACCAAATTTGGAAAGCACTTAATTATAAGACCTCTAAACAGGATTAATTACCTTGATGCAGTTTAGTAGTCCGGTTCTTAAACTGCTCAAATTGCCCGAGCTGGTTCGTGAAAGAGATCTGATTAAATCCTGCATCAATAAATCTTCCATCTATAATTGTGAGCTCGATCGTCGATCCACTCATTGCGAAATTCGCTCCGTGCCGGAAATCCGCCCCGACGGAATCTAGATAGCCGCTCAGGTACGGCAATCTCAGTTTCTCCGCTGCAATCAAATTCGACGATCAATTTATACATTCATGAATCCACATGTTGAACTGACAATCAGTTTTAGGGAAAATTACAGAAAATGGCACAACTTTTAGGGTGGTTGAGAAAATAGTCTTAATTATTTGGTAAGTTGTGATATTGTCAATTATTTGGTAAGTTGTGATATTGTTAATTATTTATGGTTTGTCAAGATTGCTTATGGAGTTAAATCAGTTAAATATTACTCCTTCCATTCACAAATAAATGTGGTTTTAAGATTTGTCTTAAAAATCAAGAATATATAATTTAACTTAAATATTCACAATTTTGTGAAAAATTTTCACCTTGTGTTATTTAATTATGTAATTTTATTTAATTAACGAGAATAATATCAGAAAACTGGGGTACAATATGTTAAATAACAAATATTATTGAAAAAAACAGGCTAGAACGATAGTTATTTCTAAACGAATGGAGTACATGTCAACGCTAATGGTCTAAAAATATCATGGAGGCTAGTGAGCATTAGCTAACACCATAGACGAGGCTATTTGTTGCAACATTAGAAGTTCATAAAATAACTCAATCTTTAAGAATTATTGAAAAAAATAGCACGAACTCTCAAAATTATGCCACATAGGCTTAATAATTGGGTAAGTTGTGATATTGTTTATTATGGCAGCTTGTCAAGACTGCTTATGGGCTAAATATAAGGGTTTGGCTAATATTTGTCTATGGGCACACAATAACAATATTAGTTTTGAAAATTTTTTCAAAACTATTTCCTAAATTACTGTTAATGAACCCTTTTAAAAAAAATCAAAATTAACAAACAATATCCATATTTACTAATAATAGAATTCTTATTATGTGCTCATGGGCACACATTAAAAAATCAGTAAATATAAAATCGCAAAACAATAAAAAAAAAAACATCACCGAGGCTAGTAATCATAGCTCACTTGATGTAATGTTTAAAATTCAGGCTATTTTCCCCAACCGCCCTCAAAAGTTGGGTCAATATTTGCAATTTTTAAGAATTAAGGAATCAACTAATTGAGTACCTAGGAAATCAATCATAAGGCGGCCGTCGCCCCACCGGCCAGCGGGCTGGTGGAAGAACGTGACGCCGTTAGGGGGAGGAATGGGGCCGTAGATGGCGGAGACGCTGCCGGTGTCGGAGTTCGAGTCGCCGAAGTTGTAGATCGCCGGAAAGTTGCACGTTCCCTTTGAGCTCACCGTCGCCGCGTGTATAGCCACTAAGAGCACGGCGGCTCTTAATATAAAAGCCGTTGCAACAGTACCAGCGGCTTTCATGTTTCTACATTTGATGAATTTCAATGCATTATGAAACTAATTGTTACATTGAAAATAATAAGTATAAGCTATAATTGGTTAAGTACCTTTGATGGATGATATGGATGAGTTATGTACTTGAGTTTAAGCTTAGATTTACTTTTTTTTTTGGTGGAAGGAGAGTCGGTGCTCTCCGATCTCTCAAGGAGCTTCTCATTATATAGGGGGTTTGTGTGAAAATATTTTACATTTTTTATGATATAAATGGTTGATTTTCCAAAAAAAAAAAAGGAAAAGTCAACTCGAAAATGGGAAAGAGTTGAGCACATGGAGCAATTAGTGTTTAGGATGGAGCATGTGAAGATGCAAAATAAACAATGCCATCAACTTGCAATTCTCACTACTAGATTGAGTCCAAATGTGTCCATAGTTTATTTATAATATTAATGTTTGATTATATTAAATTATGGACATGTTCTAAATCTAAACAATGAATTAAGATGTGGCCCTAGTGGATAAGAAAATGCCAATTGGGTGGGTGGATTAAAAAATATTCTCTTTGGCATGCACCCTGTGAGATTAAGGGTATTTTAGTTGGTGTCTTATGATAAATTATTTTAGTTTGTGTGGTTTTGTTCATAATATTGGTAATGAAAGGATCTCGTACTATTCAAACGTGGTTTAGATATGCTCATTTGGATGTGACGTGATTCACGATATGTTAGTGAAGAATCAGATGGTGGCTCGATAGCAAGTGGTGGCAAGGAGAAAGATGAAAACAACGACTCTAAAAGTGAGTATGAGTCAGTCGCAATACCTTTAAAAATTATTGATGTTTTGATATTCAAATGATTTGGATATAATAAATTTAGGTGTTTTAAAGTTAAATCCTACTAATTTGAGAATGAAAAAGATAATAGTCGACTTCGAATTTGATATATTCAGACAAAAAATGGCACTAAAAAAAGTTTTCCTAAAAAAAGTTTAAGACTATGTTTGGATCGCAGAAACTACATTAAATCATACATTATAATGCAAGATAATGCATTATTACATGCGATCCAATTCTAACCTAATAATGCAAACGATTTAAGGACTTGTTTGGATCGTAAAAATCACATTAAACCCTACATTATAATACAAGATAATGCATTATCACCTATAATCCAAACCGATTCCAACTCAATTGGGCTAAGCAATGCATTGTTTTAAGAAGCACTCTGCCTTTTATTGGGCTTACCTTTTCTTTTCTTTTTTCTCAACCCGGTCTATCGGATTCGGGTCAAACTTCTAAACACACAAACCCTTCTTTAATTTTTCGGGTCGGATCGGGTCGGATCGGGTCACCCGAATTTCCGGGTTAACCCATATTATCTCCTCCATTGTCAAGAGATTTTTCATCTTTGAGATAGCGATGAGGTTTTAGGCAAACTGAGGTTTTAGTTTGCTGCTTTTCTTCATTCATCATCATCTTCTTCTTCCCCATCAAAGAAATGAAAGGCGGTTTCCTCTCAGGCATGGCGTTTCTCCAGCACATTTCCAGCTTCCCTCTTCCACGCACCGTCCGCACTCGCTCGCTTTCAATCCCTCACTCCGTATCCGCCTCCGTCGCTGCCACGCCGGCGACGCCGCGCGTGTCCCCGGCGCCTGACCACCGCGTCCTCCTCGGAATGTCCGCGCAGGAGCTTCAAGAGCTTGCAATCGAGCTCGGCGAGGTGAGGTTTACAATTGTTGTGAAGGAAATTTGTGCTTTTGAAGATTAATTGTGGCAATTTCCCCAATTATATGGAATTTACCTCGTTGATTGGGGTTTTGGTTTTGAATTTGGATAGCAAAGCTACAGAGGGAAGCAAATTCATCATCTGCTTTATCAGAGGAAGGTCAAGGACATCCACGAATTCGTTCAATGTGAGTCTCTGCCTCAAATTTTCCTCTTATCTAGAATAAAAATTTCGTGAAACTGCTGAAGTTTGTGATTTGAATACGGGGTGATTGGATTGGAAGTGCCACAGACCTTTAGGAATAAGCTTCAAGACTCAGGATGGGCGGTTGGGCGTTCAACTGTCCACCAAACTGTGACGGCAGCTGATGGTACCATTAAGGTAACCTTTCTTGAGTTTCTTCTTTTTCTCCTTTGCTTAGTGATGATGAGTTCAGGTTGTGATTGCTTTTTTGAGATTGATAGTTGGTACCTTACATTTGGTTTGTGTAAATGTTAGTGTCATGGCCTTCTGCCATGATTTTTGTTGGAGTTGAATTGACATATCATATGCAGGATAGGGTTGACACTATTACTAGTATTTGAATCGAGTAGAGGCAAGCTTTAGACAATTTCATGTCTTTTGAAGACATGATACATGTCACTGCCAAAAGCATTTGTTTTTAATTTGCCGCTGGTTATATTTTTGAGGTTAAGTGGCATGAGCTATAAGGTCAATAGTAAAGCCTTTCTTTTTTTCTTTACCCTGACAAATTCACACCAGCAGTTTCTTTTTTCAAAGTCGTATCTTTGTGTATGTCACAGAGATTTTCACTTGAATAAATCATATACAAGTCGAATTACAAGGACAACCTTGATTTAGAAATTAAGAGTTTGTTGAGTGCTTAATATTTATGAACTTCTTTGTCTCCTACATAAGCATTTTGTTTGCAAACCCCCTGCAGTTATTACTGAAGCTGGAAGATAACAGGCTAGTTGAAACTGTTGGCATACCGGTACAGGATGACAAGGGCTCAGTTCGTCTTACTGCTTGCGTTTCATCACAGGTACTTACCTTCTTCTAGCTGGAATGCTGGATAGTGTATCTTGGATGATGGCTGGAGATATGGAAATGCATCCGTTTCTTTTACTTCCCTATTTATGTCTTTGAATGATTTGTTTTGTCATTTTTTTTCTCTTTTGATTGGATAACTTAGGTGGGTTGCCCTCTTCGGTGTTCATTTTGTGCTACAGGGAAGGGAGGTTTCTCAAGAAACCTTTGGAGACATGAAATTGTTGAACAGGTTTGTCTACCAGTTTATGACCTTTTGTTTCTTATGGAGCATGGACTAGAAAAAGATTCAGCATTGCCACATAGAATCATTAGTCTTGCATGAAAGCTAAAAGTTTGAAAATTTAGATATTAGTCTACTAGAAATACTTATTTATAATGTTATGATTTAAGTAATAGTAAGGCGAGGAAATTAGAAGAGGGGAACTAGCCAATTTGCCATTTAGTCTGACCCGGTTGGGGAAGACTGCAATTTTCATTTCCTTGTCCTGTTTTTCTGTTGCTTTCTAGTAGTTACAAACTATTTTTTTCCTAATAATTCACAATTTTCCTTTTAGTGATATCCTCTTTTTTTTTGTTTGTTTTCTGCTGTGGAAGACATTGTTCATTGCCAATCACTAATCTAAATTGCACTTAAAATAACTCATGGAGTACTTGAAATGAAGGAATCATCTAGGAAGAGTACTTCATGTCAAAACTAAAATGCCTCTTGATCTATTATTCATCACTGAAGTCACTTCATGATGTATAGTTTATATTAAATACACTCTCCGCATCAAATTTAATCTGCTCCACATCCTCTCTAACTGTCTTGCTGTTAAAAAGTCTTGTTCCATTCCTGCCAAATGTGGTAGGAAAGAGCTAAGAACCTTGCAATAGTAGGCTTGTTTCCTAAACATTTTTCAAACTTCCTCTCCCTTTTTCGTAGCTGTCTCGATGATCTGAGCCTGTTTCACTTAGATATACATGGGAATCTTAAAGTTGGCATTTTATTTTCTGCAGGTCCTAGCCATAGAAGACATTTTCAAACACCGTGTTACTAATGTAGTGTTTATGGGAATGGGTGAGCCAATGCTAAATTTGAAAGCAGTACTTGAGGCGCATCGATGCTTAAACAAGGTGGTTTGCTGATCATTACTTAATACATGTCTCGTGTCTGTTATTAAACAGCTGAAAAAAATAAATAAAGATTGATAATTTATGAACATGCATAAAAGGTTAATTCCGATTTAAGATCAAGAGTACATAATTGATATGTTTCTGTACTTTAGAATCTGTATTCACTAAATATACCAACTAACATGCATCTTTTTGAAGGATATCCAAATTGGGCAAAGAATGATCACAATATCAACCGTGGGGGTTCCAAACACAATTAAGAAGTTGGCTACTCATAAACTTCAGTCCACATTAGCGATCAGGCATGCTATCTGTTACAATGCAATGTTTATTGGTATATATTTTTTTAAAAATTGAACTCAATCTGAAATTTGAACTTTTGATTGTTAAATCTTCAGCTTGCATGCACCAAACCAGAAACTTAGAGAAACAATCGTGCCAAGTGCCAAATCGTATCCTTTGGAAGCATTGATGAAGGATTGCAAAGACTACTTTCTTGAAACTGGTCGACGTGTATCCTTTGAGTATACTCTATTAGGTACTGTATTTAAAATCATGTATGGAGGAGTTTTGAGCAACTAGTGAACATATTTTTTACACATTTACTTTTTCAGCTGGAGTCAATGATTCTGTGGAGAACGCAAAAGAACTTGCAAAGCTACTACATCACTGGGGGCCAGGACACCATGTGAACCTGATTCCTTTTAATCCCATTGATGGCTCTGAGTATCAACGGCCTTACAGGAAAGCTGTATGCAATAATCCCTCCTTTTTCCTTATATATTGTTAACCAATGGCTCCATATGTAGGACATTAGCCAATTCAGAAGAAAAAGAACAGCCAACATCTATGAATTTTTTCTAAAGATGCATTTGATATTCTTTTATAGCATTTGCCATAGTGATTATCTGTAGATTATTAGTGGTAGTTTTTTTAACTAAGTAAAAAAGTAGAGTAATAAATGAGTATCTAGCAATATTTTTGATAGTCCCCTTAAAAGTGTGCGAAAAATGATAGAATGGCAACTATTTTTATATGGAGGTAGTAGTAGATTGTAATTGGTGAGAGGTTTCCAAGCTTATTTCTTGTTGTGCTCTACTCGTACAGATACAAGCATTCGCTTCCGCACTAGAATCCTGTAAAATAACATCTAGTGTTCGTCAAACACGAGGACTTGAAGTGGGTGCAGCCTGTGGGCAACTGAGGAATGAGTTCCAGAAGAGTCCCATGCTAGCTCCAGAGCTAGAAATTCAACAAGAAGAAGAACCACTTGTTGCCAGCGCATGTTGATTCGATTTAACCAGGCTTTTGGGTATGTGCCTCTCTTATGGGATGATCCTTCGCCCTTTTATACTAATCATCTGAGCTTAAGCAGTCAGCATTTTTAAACAAATATGTCAGTTGATGGAATTGTTTAAGTGGGGAGTTTTAGAAAGTCAATGATGCAAGGAGTTAGATAGCTCAAAAAACCTTCTTCTCATTGTGTAAATGGTGTAGGGTGAATTGATGTCTACCACAAGTAAGGGAATTTGTTAAGTTAGTGTTGCTTCAAGTCTCCAACTACCATACTTTTGACATTTTTGCTGTTGTTTTGTTCCTTACTAGTCTTGTCTGATTCAAACTGGCTCTAATATAATGAAGTGAAAGTATAGTTTAGAGAGATTTTGTTTGATGTGATCATTCAACTTGAGCCCCACTATGGATAAAATCAGCTGGCATTGTTTTTGTCAAAATTTGTTGCTTATTATTCTTTCTGCTATATTGTCTTATTTTATGATTTTTTTCCCTTCAAAATACATTCTTTAAATTAATTTTAGGCTTCATTTGGTGCTGTCCAAATTATGCATTCTATCTTGTAAAGTAGGATCAGATCATTAGATCATAAGATTCTACATTATAACGAAACAGATGAATTATTATCTACTTACTCAAATAAGTACCTTAGCAACAATTAGCATATCCACTCACCTAAATAACTTAGAATGTTTATGAGTTTATCATATAGTAGAAATATGTTATTTGGTATACCAAAAACAGGAAGAAACTCCCAATGGTGATATACAAGGGTATATAATGCTAGATTTATGCTAACCCCATAAACCTCTCTCAAAAATCCAAAATAACACTCAATGTGGAGATAATTATACCTCATTGAGAAACAAAAATACAAGTATAATGTATTGGCATCAATGTATATGTATCCAAAGCAAACCAATCAAGCTCTCTTAGATGGCCAACAAGTATTGAAAGTCAAACTCATATGGCAAGTTGATGACAATAGTACTTGTGGAAGTGACATTCCTAGTAACATTGTTGTGTTGCTGTCCTCTAAAGCAATCGACGATCGATTTTCGCAACGAACCGGACGTCGGAAGTTGCTGACAAACCCATTCTAGCAATGACTCCATATCACTTGCAAATTCAGGCATGTTTTGTGTTAGAAGCTCAGGCAATGCAATCTTCTTTGTGTTTGTTACTGAGATTGAAGCTTGAAGATAGTCAAGCTTTGACTTTTCTAGCTCATTTATCACACCTTCACTTGTGTATATCCTCACCTGCACAAACAATTATATATCTCTTAGAACAATTAATATGAATTCTGCATGTGTTGATAACTTTGATAAGATACTATGCCAATATGGTATTTATAATATTTAATTCTATCTGGATTTTTAAAATTGCATTTTAGACTTTTTAGTCCATACTATCTCTTATGATTAGGTCTTCTTTCAACTAAAATTACATGTTTTCATCTGTTAAGATGCTATTAGTCGGGGCTCAATTTGTCCTAATTCTTTCCAAAATCTTACGCCATAAAAAAATATCTTTGAATAATAAGATGAGTTGATGATATTTTCCATTCCTAATTATTAATTTGATCTTTCTGTAGTGTGTCATAACGACACATTATAATCAATTTAATTTAGAAACTAAAACCCTATAGTACAATTAATAAACCTCAGCGAAAAAATTAAACATATCATACATAAAAGACTCGCAAAATCTTTCCGAATTTAGCTTCTTATAATGTGCCCTAGAAAAATCCATATTAATTTTATCTTTGTTTTATTTGGGTCTATAATTTAAATCATTTCAATATAGTCCCAAGCTTTTCTTGATGTTCATTTTAGCCCTTCAACACCATATAGAAAATGAAACAATATAAAGGCTATGGACTAAAATGAAACACAAAGAAAAGTTAGAGACTTTAATAGAACACGCGACATACGATTAGGGACAATTTCAAAACAATTCAAAGTTCAGGGACCAAAATGACACAAAGGTAAAAATGTTAGTACCAAAAACATAATTTACCCTTGTAAATGGAAGAATGTACTTACCCCAGGGGAAGAACGAGTTCCACATGACAATGCAAATATCACATTAGGATTTGGAGATTCAAGCCCATACAACTCCCTAATGACACTTTCTTTACCACTTTTGTCACCTTTCATACCACCAATCTACACCATAAACAAAAAATGTACATCCTTAATATTGATTGATCTAACGATGAAGAATAGTAATACACAAAATTTGATTAGTAAAGTTAATCAATTCATATAATTACCGCGACCTCCTTTGTAATGGAGGTAGATGATGGCTTTCTTAGGATGTAATGCTCGATTGCTTGCGCGTTTACGACGTTGCCTCCAATGTTAAGTGTTGCCTTAATTGTATTACCCACAAAGAGAAATTAGCGGAACAGATTAAAAAAGTAAGATGTTAAACGTTTATTCGTTTGAATCATTTCATAACGCATTAAATTACATTATAATACAGGAATGCATATAATACAAGAACACATTATCAGGCATGTAATAAGATTAGGGACATTAGCGAAGTTGCCTTAATTGTATTACCCACAAAGAGAAATTAGCGAAACAGATTAAAAAGGTAAGATGTTAAACATTTATTCATCTGAATCATTTCATAACGCATTATCTTACATTATAATGTAGAAATGCATTATTAGGTGTAATATGATTAGAGGCGAATGGCCGAGTTAATACCTTGTTCATTAGGGAAAGCAATTTTGAAGGGCTTGAAGGTACACCATATTGAAGATAGCCCTACACAAACCCTATTTAATTTTAGTGACATGATTGATAAAAAAAAGAACATTCAAGAACATAGAATAAACAAAATGTAACACTTACATGCATTATGCAAGCATTGTACATATTAATCCAAAATGCAAGCTTTTGTTGGTCACTCAAAGATCTCAAATCCACCGTTTGAAGACTATTCAACATTCCCCTACATAATTTAAATTAAGATAATCCACAATTAATATCTTAGAGAAAACAACTAAGCTTATATATGCTATATTATAGTTTTACCTTAGCTTTTGAAACAAAGGAATAGAGATGGAATTGGACACACATTTTGGATCCAAAGAAGTGGAAGAAAACACAACCAAATTCTTGTAAGGTCCAATGTCTCTAGGAATCGATTCTTCGACGTTAAAGACTCCATAAGGATCTTGTTGTTTTGAGTATTCCTTTTGCAAAATAAGGCTTGTGGAGAGAACTTGGTTGTTTCCAGTTGAATCTGCCCTAAAGCTTAGAGAAGAAATTGTTGACCTAGATGAAATGGGGCCTGTTTTCTCTAGCTCCATTTGCTTTGATGTCCTCATAAGCCTCACATAAATGAGGATTAAGCACTTGATTATGTTTTCTGATAGCTTGTTTGGGAGAACTTTTTGACCACCTTGGTTATTTGTTGTTGATGTTTCTTGATCAGATGGTACTAATTGTCCAACTATTGTTGGGATGTTCGTCATGGATCTTCGAGGTAGATCGATTGGGAAATCCGTCAGATTGATTCTATCTTTTGGCTGAAAAATAATGACACAATTAGTTTATTAGGGTTAGTTTTTTGGTGGAAAGAGAGACGACACTCTTCGCAGGTTTATTAAAATAATAACATAAAGGCTATTAGGGTTAGTTTGACATAACAATTTTGACGTCAAATCAGCTAGACATGCCAAACAAACCCTTAGGATTTGACACAGATATTATTACATATAATTCCCTTATAAGGATATTGTAAGTAATAAGGATTTAATGCCAAACAAACCCTTGTCATATGTGTAGGGATGAGCTGACGTACTCTAAGAGTCGGGTGACGTATGATGACACAATTGGTTAATTAGGGTTAATTTGACACAACATTCATCACAATGTCATATTAACATATTTTTGACATATCAACTAAACATGCATACCAAACAGACTCTTAGTAATATATCTTAATATCATTACTATCTTATCATATAAATGTACCATATATATTAGATAAACGTGCCAAACAGACGCTTAGTCATATAACATCTATAAGGACGTATCGTTACTATCTTATCAGATAAAAGTGCTATATCATATAGACACGCTAAACAAACCCTTAAGTCATATATACAAAGACAAGCATACGTACACTAGGAGTCAGGTAACGTGACACAATTGGTTAATTAGGGTTATTTGACATAACATTCACAATGTCATATTAACAAACTTTTGTCATATAAGTTAAACATACCAAACAAACTATTTTTCTTATATCTTTTGACGTCATATCATTACTATCTTATCATATAAAAGTACCATATATCAGATAGACATGCCAAACAAAGCCTTAGTCATATAACATCTGTAATGTTGTATCGCTACTATCTTATCAGATAAAAAATGCTATATCAGATAGACATGCAAAACAAACTCATATATATATATATAAATATACAAAGACAAACATACGTACGTACCCTAGGAGTTGGGTGTCGAAGGTCGCGTAAAGGAGAGGAAGATGGCTTTAAAATTGAATTACTTCTCTTGACAAGCCTCTCTTGGAAGGATGTTTCCTTATGAAGCACTCTATTTTCCTTCTGAGTATTATTGACAAGTGGACTACTCGTAGCCTTGTCGGCGAAGTCATTTAGACTATAATTACCATTAATCGCTTTGCTAATGAAATGCAATGCCTTGGTCTCAAATCCAACCTTCTGGTCACTTTGATGATCACTTGGATTATCCGTTCGACTTATCAACTGTTGTAGAGAAAAATAACCATCGGTTTGATCGGATCTAGATGAGGCTCCATGTATATTAATAGCAGTAGTAGCAGCAGCAGTAGAATTATCGTACACCTTTTGCGATTTTTTTAAATAGTCTCTCCTTTTTGCTTCTTGCTCTTGTGTTACTTCGATTTTAAGGTGTTGTATCTGATTTTCGAGTCGAATAATCTCATCTTCAACCGTCGCTATTTCAACCATCAAACCCTTCACCTATATATATGTATGCATATGAACAAAATTGAGCAAAATTTATCATTATATATAACACAAATCATGTAAATTAAATACCTCAGGAGGAATTAAATCGGGAATGTTAAGTGGTGTGCAATCCTTTCGATCATGCAAGTATTCCAAGACTGAACGAATCTTTTGTTGGTGGGTTAGCATTTTCTGTTGCATGGAGACCTAAAACATTCAATTAACAATTAATTTTAATTTCAATCAAGTTTAAAATCATATTTTTTGAAGGAAATTCACCGTATAATATATATAAACATGTAAAATCATTTTAATAAAAACCCAGAATTTTTTACCTATTTTTAACAATACCCAACAAAATTTTCCAAGTGAATGATTGAAAAATGTATTGATTTGCGACGAAGCAAAGATTTAGCTAATTCATCATTAACAAATGAACGAACTAACTAATCAACTCAAAACAACTATTTAGCTAGTTCATCATCAACTATGAATGAACTAACTAATCCACTCAAAACAATCAAATTAACCATGTAACAATTTTTTTGAAGCAATTGAATAGTATAGATAATAGAATGGATTAATTAATTAATTAATTATTAATTACCTCAGCTTGGAGTTGTTCCTTTCTCTGTTGCGCCATGGGCTTCTTCATCATCTGAGGTAAACAAGAAAAAAACATTTTTTTTTGCAGAATTACAGATCTTGTCTTGCAAAATTTCAATCTCATATGATTAAAGACAATCCAACTTTATATATATCCAGGCCAATTTAATCTATCATAATTAATCATATATAATTAAAAAAATAAATATTCATCCTAATTACCTGGTTGGAAAAATTAATGCCACCAACATAGCTTATACATTTGTGGTATGATTCATGAACATAAATTATAAAAATAGTAAACTCTCCAAATTATTTTAATATATTACTATCATCACCTCTATAAATGCAATTAATCGCTATTAATTACAAATTTGAATTTAAGATTGGTAAGTTAACTTACAACTGGTGTCTGGTGGCGTTGGTGGTGGCGACGATTGGAGAACTCGGAAATTGAGGCTTCCATCGGAGATCGATTTCGCGAAAGTTGGAGAAGAAAATGAAACTGAAATCCAGCTTTATAAGTTAAAATTCATGGTTGAAGAAGAAGATAAAATGGAGCTTTCATGAAATTTAAAAATGTTAGAAAAATTGGGTTTGAATCAGTTAAAGTGTTACCATTGTTGTTGGTGGTGCTTCACATCTAACTTCTTGTGTGTATCAAAAAACAAAAGGGAAAGCCATCACACTAAGCAAAAATTAACTACTTATCGTAGCTTCTACTTTTACTTACACTTTCTTTTTTGTAAATTGTAATTATTACATGTAATGGCTAGTTATTTTCTTATAATTAGTGTCATTAGTCTACATTCTTCATACCTGGATTGTACAGGTATTGTTTGGTATGATTAATTAGGTGAAATGGGGAGTTAAATAGGAGAACTTTGAAAGAGTTTAGATATTATACATTAGCATAATTTTAATTACATCAATTTGGGTTCTTTGATCATTTTAATCACAAGAAATTGATCTTCTTGATTAAAAAAACAATATATATACACATTTTAAGATTTTACAGAAGTGTGATTAGGGTTGAGCATCAATTCAAAACCGAATTAAACCGATAAAAACCAAACCGAACCGAAAACAAATTATATTTATGGTGAACCAAATCGAACCAAATTGTTTTGATTCGGTTTTGATTTTGTCAGTTTAAGATGAATAGAAGGTTCTCATTTGGAGAATTTAAATCAAAACGGAACCGAAACTAAAATTTGGGAAATTCCTAAAATGAAAACCGAACTGAATAGAAGGTTCTCATTTGGAGAATTTAAATCAAAACGGAACCGAAACCAAATTTTGGGAAATTCCTAAAATGAAAACCGAACTGAATGATATCGGTTTTGGTTCGGTTCGGTTTAAGTAACTTTTTTTGAGAGGATGTGTCATGTGTGGCACTGCTTATATACACAATATAAGAAACTTGTTTTCATAGTCAAGTATTTTGTCACACTTAGAAAATAGAAATAGTTTATCAATAATACAATATAAGGACCTATTTTACACATTTAATTATTTTATCCGTGTAAATAATATTTTATTATCAATCAACACATCACGTCAAACAAACCATAGAAAGAAAAGTGGAAGTCCGAGAAATAGTGAAGAGAGGAGATATTTTCCATATAATTTTGTTCATCATTCATTCATTCCTCTTGGACATTCTTGTACATAACATTTTCCTTTCCTTTGAAAAGCCTTGCCCTCAAGCCTCACTAAATTCAAAAAACATTGTCACTAGAAGTAAGTGGACAAAACTCAAATACATCTTCGATGTCGCATACAAAACAACCTCAATAATGGAGCATATGATCAGAGGACAAACAATTAGCATTTCATCTGAAGTGACAAAATACATTATCTTGCTAGCTCTGTCGGTATGGCTCTGTCAATACCGACAGAGCTAAAGTAGGAGCTGAATGAGTAATTGGAGCTGAAACTAGATTAGTAAACTCCATTAATTATAAAAAAAAACCTAGGCGATTGTTCAGAATTACAAGCTTCTTAAGAGGTGATTTTTTTCTTTATCGAACGCTTATCATACAAGGCCTATTTGAATCGCGCATTATAATGCAAAAGTCTACATTTTAGACTTTTGTATTATAATGCGCGAACCAAACAGGCCCTAAATAATAATAAAAAGATTCAACTCCATTAATGTGCAAAAAAGCTCTGCCGAGCAGAGCTTGTATTGCATTAAATCCTCCATTATAATGCATTATATTGCATAAATCCTTTATCAGGCCAGATAAGAGTCACGCTTTACAAACATAAACAAGACAACATATACATCTTTAGATGAAAAATTTAGCCTAAGTAGAAACAGAATGGTAAAATGACATTGTTAGGTACCATAAGCAAACTATACAATCTTACAGAAAGAGAACAAGAAATGTAACATTCGAAAGATAATCTTGAATTAGTTGTACTCCATGATAGTGTACAAAATCTGGGAAGATAAGAAAAAAAAATGGTTCATACAATCTTCCCCTTAAAAGTTACATTATATGTATAAACATCCATGACCCAAGATCGGATGCTGATCATAACAAAAGCCATCAGACGAGTTAACCTAACTAATATCATTTAGGGTTTGTTTTTCATTATCATTATGAAGACATTTTTATTTATCAAGTCCTTGAAATGCTTGATTTTACACGTTTCAAGGACTCGATAAATAAAATCTCTTTATAATGATAATGAAGAACAAAGCCCATCAGTGGAATCAATTATATTACAAAAACCCACAAAATTCAACTAGAAATACAATTTAGCATCAAAGCCTCATAGACAAAAGCTGTGCATCAGTACTATGAATGTATAGAAGCATCAAATCTTGGCTCATAGAAGCAAACCTGGCTATTATAAGACTGCCAAGCACAACCAGCAATCCAAGACCAAATCTTCTTATCAACATCATACAACAAACCTTTCCCTTGATTCCAAGAAGTAAAGCAAATCAAATTATCCTGTCCAAAACATTCAAATCTCTCGGCCGATAGCCTAAGCAACGCCCGAAAATACTTTGGAGGCATCCTACTAATCTCAATCCACTGAGTCTTAGCATGATCCAACTCCCAAATCCTCATACTCTGAAGTGTACTATACAGCCCAATCCTTCCAACAAGAAAAAGACGCTTCTGTGTGCCGGCAACCAAATAGCCGTCCAACAATGATCTCGGAAACTTGGCTGGAATATGCTCCCAATATCCCGTGTCAAGCCTATACATCATCAAACCAAGAGGAGACAGTGTCTCAAGATACAATCTTGAATCACAAAACGCCATTTTCGACGAACAGAGGTTTACAGCAGGCATCATTTGGTGAAGTGACCAGCTGTTGAGCTTCGAATCGTATACTTCTGTGGGCAATGACTTATCGCCGTAAATATCACTAGTTGCTATGACTTTGAATGACCGGTCTTTTCGGTCAACAACCATAATCAACTGCCTTTGCTGATTATAATTCATACTAGGCAAAGCTCTCCAAGATTGTGTAAGAGGATTACATATCAAGGTTCTAAAAGTAAGCCCATCAAGGCCAGAGAAACAAACAAGGCCTCCTGAAGAGCCAACTAACCAAAGCGCCCACGAGGGCAAAAACGTAAATGGGATTTTGTACCATGTTTTGAGAGGAAGGCTGAAGACTGAACACTGAGGAGTTTGAGGGCTTTTCCAGAAGGTTAGAAGACAAGGGCCATGAGATGGAACTTGAGAGTGGAATTTAAGAAAGCTGTTATCTTGCAAAATTGAGTTCCATCTCTTGCAAACGGATCGAAGACGGAATATCATGAATGGAGGAACCCTAGCTAGTATCTCATTCAGCAAATCCTCAGGTAACATTGCCCATATGTTGTCCTCCATTTGCACATCTGGATGAACAGCTTTACTGAATGTGGATACCATTTCTTCATCTAAACCACGCGGCTTCGTCTTGATCGCCTTTTGCCTTAAAGGGCTTGTGTTTCTAGAACAACCTCGACTAATTGGACTCGAATTCCTTGATCCGCCATTGCTGGTGGAAGAACAACACACCAGCTTGGCTCTTACATCTTCTTCGGATAAAGAGCTGGTGCTTGCAAGCTGAAAGCTCAATCTTCCAGACTGAGATTCAGATGATTCGCCCGTATCAATCATTTTATACAATCTACACGAACCCTAATTTACAATCACACCGCGTATAAACAAAATGCGCCGACAAATTCGCCATCATATTTCAACAAATTCACAGCATTTGCGCCCGGAACAGGAAATTACAGACATTTCAGAAATTAGAGCACAGAATTCGTGCAATCTTCTAGGAATTGAGATTCATCAAATGAGAAGCTCTAAAGGGAAGGATCCAAAGAGAAAGCATGAATCTTTCTAGAAAATACGGGAATTTGATGCAATTGAATAGATTCAATCTGACAATAGAGAGAAGATCGCACCTTTTGGGAGTTGTTTGTGTTGGATTGGTGACAGAATTTGATGAAATTTTGCTCTCTCTCTATCTCTCCCCTTCACCCACCCCCACCTTGACGAGTTTTCTTCCCTCTTTTCGTCTGTTTGTATTGTCTGTTCTCGTCTCCAATGATTTTTTTTTCCTCATAATTTGTTGTTTTCACATTTTGTCATTTTTTCGTTGTCGAAATTCGTTAAATTATTCAAAATTTAAGTTATAGAATTGTAATTTATTAAAACTAATAATTTTAGGGTGGATTGATGAATTTTCTTTATGGCATCTCTTTTACATTAGACACTTGAGTAATATACTATTATTGATAAATTAACATAATTTTACATAAACTTACTTAGGCCAGTTTTTTTTTTTTTGAAGAATAAAGATTGTTGTGTTATTATAAATCTAATTTCGAGAATGGAGTAGATGAATCATATATACATTTGTACCCCGACTCGGGCCATAAATAAATTACATAAAAAGTCATTACATTCCAATAACTATTGATATCGTCACAAAAAACTACATTATATATAAATAATATAAGAAGTCTAAAACAAACCTTTATTTTTGTCATATAATGCTTCTAATCAGATCCTCTTCCATAATTACTGAAAAATTCAATTAGTTTTGAGCATTCGCGCAAGTTTAATTTGGGAGAGTAAACTATTAGCACTGAAGATTGCAAAATTGATCTGAATTTCACAAAATACAAGGTAGATAATCAATTGCAACTCCGCTTTCGATGACACCAACAACGGTGAGCATTGATAAAGCCAGTTCTCGTCTTCTAGACAAAACCACGAGCAGCAAACGAGAGACCAGGGTGGCACCAACTTACTTAGGCCATTTTGGTTCTATATCTAGGGTATATGTAATCGGGTTAGGTATGACCTATTCCGTTTTTGGTATGAAACAAGGTTTAGATATGCCTCATTTTCAATCCCTTAATACACATAAACTCGTACCTTATTTTTGAGATGAGTCATGAGTATGAGTGAAACATATTTCAACCCGATTCTTGATTCCAACCCGATTTCTAGTATAGAAACAAACGAAATCTTAGTTGATCTATTGATAAAGTAACACAAGCAATGTTCTATAAAACACTAGGCACAAAAGAGGGTTGCTTAGCGCCTAAACTGTTGTCTAAATGGATACCTAAGTACGTTAAAGGCAAGGCAAGTTGGGACCTTCCAACGCCTAAGCGAAATTTAGGCGAAAGCTTTAGGATAGGAAACACGAGATTTCTTCAACTGATATTGAAAGAATTTCTTTTAAAAAGAGACCACAAAATACCTAATTTAAATGTAAAGTGACACTATTTAGTTGAAGGATGACAATTTTTCTCTTCAACTTCTAACTTACACAAAAGAAAGAAAAATGTATATTGTATAAGAAGACTAACAAATTACAACCCACCGATGAAGAAGACTTGAACCAATCAATTTTAGACCTTGCAAGTCCCTAACTATCATAATCACAAAATACTAATATTACTTTGCCGCCACCCCATCTTTTGCCTATCTTTTTGGACAATCATACTAATGCTAAGTACATATATAAAGAGTTAATAGTAATAAAATTACCTATATAAAATCCAATTCTAGGTTTCATTTTCAAGTCAAGGGCAATTCACAAGTATTGAGTTATTATTATAAGTACATCAAATCAACATTTCAAAATGTTTTAAGAAGTAAACAAGTAAAAACAACATTATTTTGATCATATTTTATACATAAAAGGGCTAATTCCATTTAAAAAAAATTTATCAAACCACTTTATTTTAAACCCATTTTTAAAATATAAAGTAGTTTTTTATCCATTTACTTTTCCGACGAGACGATCTTATTCACACCAACCATCATGATGACCTTTGTTCTAAAAACCTCGTATAGATGTTAAAAGGTCTCAATCTACTTAGTTTTCTAGCCTCTCTAAGTACCCATCTAAGTTTGTCTAGACACTCGTCTAATCATCTCAGCCAAACTACACACCTGTTTGAGCTCGTTTAGGCGCTAGACAGCCCTTCTCCGACCATGATCCGTCATTAATAACACTATTCATGACTCCCATCATCGGTGTATTCAATCGCTAGAAATTATGCCCTCGCTCACTATCTCTTCACATACAACTCTTGCCACGTCGTCGTCCTAGTCAAAATGATCTTTGTTCTAAAAATCCCGTATAGTTGTTAGAAAATCTCAGTCTACCTAGTCTTCTAGCCCGCCTAAACACCCGTTTGAGTCCGTCTATACACTCCTCTCAGTCAAACTAAGCACCTGTCTAAGCCCGTTTAGACGCTAGACGACGCTTCTCCAACCATGATCCGTCATTAATAACACTATTCATGACTCCACCATCGGTGAATTCAATCGCTAGAATTTATGCCCTTGCTTACTATCTCTTCATGTACAACTCTTGCCACGTCGCCGTCCTAGTCATCACATCTATCACTCACATTCATGCCACTTTTACGATCCAACCCGCCGCATCTACTGTAATTTTATCTTTATTTATTGCTTTCCACCTTTTTTTTAACTTCATGAATTCTGTGTACTCTCACACAAGCCAAAACCCACAGAAATTACGCACATAGTGGTAACTATCACTCTGTTTCTACCGTTTCAACTTGACCAATGTAAGTTTCTTGTGCAGGCAAAAACCACCAGCTTGCTTAAAAAAACCATTAGCTTACCTTTTTCCACTTTGCACAATGGGTTGCAAACTTACAATTATTGTCAATTAGTTTAAATTTGATATTTAAGCTCATTGGGTGTGTAAGTGAAGTGACAATATAAATTAGTAGGGAATAGGGGATGAATATCTGTTCAAAATCGAACCGAATTGATAAAAATCGAATGAAATCGAACATCGAAATAAAAACCGAACCAAATCGAACATTGAAATAAAAATCGAACCAAATCAAACATCGAAATCTGCGTCTTGAAATCCTAATTGCCATGGTTCCGCAAGGAGCCATTGTGAAGAATAGCCATTCTAGAACAATCATTTGCTTTCCTTCATTCTTTGACTGGATTAAGTAGTCGTGGCCCAGGTCAATGAAGTCAATCTCCCTATTTGGTCTCCACATTTTCAGAATTTTCGAATTGATCAATTTTGACTCTATTGTCTTACCCAATCTGATTTAAGGTGAATTGATAACCGAGCCGAAATGGTTAAGTTCTGATTTTTTGGTTTGATTTGAGATGGAAATAAGGCTATCCTATGGACAAATTCGAAGAAAAACTGAACTGAAATCGAAATTTGAGAAATTCTTAAACTGAAAACCAGCCGAATAATAACGGGTTTATGTTTGGTTCACATTTTCGATTTAGACCGAACCGTGCTCAGTCCTAGCCAGAGCGCACATGGAACACGAAGGAGGGATGATAATGGACAATTTTCTCAAAGGAATGTCATTTCCTAATATTATTCCTCATCATCATAAATTATTTGTTGATCAAATTTAAAAACAATGTTAATCATATGTTGATCAAATTAAATCTTTTCATGCTCAATTTAATCTATGCATGCAATGTTTACATGAGTGCTTATGACATTTAATCCTTGTTGAAGATCTTAATGACACAATGGCTGAAAAATTGCAAGACATGAAAATTTTGAAACCAAAACAAAAATTCTAAAATAGAAAAAAAAAATTAATTCAAACATTTATAAGCAAAGTTTTAAACTATACAATTGAGCTTTCTCCGGTGACCGAATCCCGGCCAGCCACCGTCTCCGGCGAGGCCAAAACAGCGACCGGCATAGCGAGATAACTCGGCCTATCGTCTCCGGCCATGATGACAACAAACTCCGGCAGCGGCAGGGCAGCGCCGGTGACCGGCGCCCCCTCCGGCGACTTCTCTCCGGCGGTGACCGAACCTCCGGCGACCCGCCGGTGACGATCTTGGCAGAAGAGGATGATCAGCGCGACGGCGATCGATAGCATTATCAACCCAATGCCTCCGGTGAGGTACGGCGTCGAGTTCCACCGGAATACGGCGTCGTCGGCGTGGAGGGAGGAGACGTTTCCGATGAGCATTTTGCTTCTTGTGTACGCAAAGGCTTTTTCCGTTTGCATTTGGAGTGTGTTTGGAAGTGTGGGGGAAGAGGTTTGTGTGTTGGATTTATGTTGCTTGTAGCATGAAAGAATTGATGTTAGTGGTATTTATAAGGGACAAAAATTTTTTTTTTTTTGAAAGAGGAATTTATATGGGTTAAGAAATGAGCCACTTGGATCATTGTGTAGAAACTGAGGTTGAGCTTCTGTTCACAAAATCGAAAAAAATTGAACCGAATTGAAATCTAAAATTTCAGGTGAACTAAAAACTGAATCAGGTTTTTGTCGATTTTAGATAAATGGAAGGTTATTTCCTAAGAACCCTAGGATAGAAAGATAGATCGAGAAGAGAGATTGAGGTAAGAAAAGGAAGAAGGAAGGAGATAAGGGAAGAACAGAATTCTGTTGTATTCAATCGATGCCTGTAACAACCTCACAATCGAGCTTATAAGCTGCAACTGATACTTTTCAGCTAATTACAAGTATAGCCCTCAGTTTTCTATTATTACAAAGATTTGCCTAAATTCTCACAATCTTCAGTATATGACAAATACCTCCCTCGTTTAAGAACTTTGTCCTCAAAGTTAAACTAAATGCTGAACTCAGGAAACTGATGTAAAACATGCCCTGCAGCTTCCCAAGTAGACTCCTCGGAAGGCAAATTTTTCCACTTTACTAACCATTCTGTAACAGGGTCTCCATTACACAAATACTGGACCCTGGTATCCAAAACAGCTTCTGGAGCAACTTCAAATTCCCCTGTTTCAGAAACTGTAGGTGGATCCAACACAGCAGCCACCGACTTCCCTATCTTGTGCTTCAGCTGAGAAACATGAAACACATTATGGATCTTAGAATGAGCAGGTAGATCCAATTTGTATGCCACAGAACCAATCCTCCCAATGACTTGATATGGACCATAAAACCTGGCACACAACTTCAGGTGTTTTCTGATGGCCAAATATGACTGTCGATATGGCTGTAATTTAACATATACCCAATCACCAATCTCAAACACTCGTTCAGTTCTCTTCTTGTCTGCATTCTGTTTCATTCTGGCTTGAGCAGTAGCCAAATGATGCTTGCACTGAACCAATACTCGCTCCTTATCTTTTAACCAATCTTCCACAGAAGCAGTTTTAACTTCATACTGCTGAATTCCTAACTGAGGAGCTTGGTAACCATAAAGAATTTGAAAAGGTGTTACTCCCAAGGAAGTGTGGAAAGAAGTGTTATACCACCACTCAGCTAAATGCAACCATTTAACCCACTGTTTCGGCTGATTAAATGCCATGCACCGCAGATATCCTTCCAAACATTGATTCAACCTCTCTGTCTGTCCATCACTCTGAGGGTGATATGCTGAACTGTAATTCAAGGACGACCCCATAGCTTTAAATAGCTCACGCCAAAATGTGCTCAAAAAAATCTTGTCTTCTATCGGACACAATCTTCCCAGGCATGCCATGCAATTTGTAAATGTGCATCATGAATTCTTGAGCAACAGATGCAGCAGTATAAAGGTGTGCTAAAGCTATAAAATGACCGTACTTAGTCAACCGATCCACCATCACCATTACAACAGACTTACCATAGGATTTAGGAAGTCCCTCAATAAAATCCATACTCACCTCATGCCAAGCTTGTGAAGGAATTGGAAGAGGCTGTAATAACCCCGGGCTCGCTACATGCTCTACCTTATTCCTTTGACAAATATCACAAGATTTCACAAAGACCTCAACATCCTTCTTCAACCCCTTCCAATAGAATAATGACTTGAGTCTCTGATAAGTAGCATTAATACCTGAATGTCCTCCCAAAGGCTCTTCATGCAAGGCCTTCAATAATTGCTCCCTAATATTAGTCCCACTGCCAATGCACAACCTGTTCTTATACCTCAGAACCCCTTGTTTAACTTCATATTCAGACCCCTGAGACAACAAGGATTCTGCAATCAATCTCTGTATATCAGCATCTCCCTCATAACTGTCTACCACCTGAGTGACCCAATTAGGAACCAAACCAGTTAATGCAGTTGTCATACCCTGAACAGATTCAAAACGCCTAGATAAAGCATCTGCCACTGTATTTTCCTTGCCTTTTTTATAAGCAATGGAATAAGACAATCCAAGGAGCTTCCTAACTGCTTTCCTTTGTAGATGAGTAGTAAGCTGTTGTTCAAGTAAGTACTTCAAAGACCTATGATCAGTCCTTATATAAAAGTGAGTTGGTTCCAAATAATGTCTCCATTTATCCACGGCCAAAAGTATAGCAAGCAATTCCTTCTCATAAGTAGATAAAAGCAAATGTCGACCATGTAATACCTGACTCAAATAGGCTAAAGGTTGTCCTTTCTGCATCAAGACCTCCCCTATACCAGTATTACAAGCATCTGTCTCCACCTCAAAAGGAATGCTAAAATCAGGTAGTGTTAAGATTGGTGTTGTGCTCATTTTCTCCTTCAAGGACTTAAAAGCCATCTCAGCATCATGGCTCCACTCGAAGGCATCTTTCCTAAGCAACTCAGTGAGAGGCCTGCTTATCACACCATACCCTTGAAAAAACCTCCTATAATAACCTGTGAGTCCTAAGAAAGCCCTCAACTCCTTGACATTTTTAGGACTAGGCCAAGATAACATAGCACTCACTTTATTCTTATCAGTTGCTACCCCTTGCCCTGAAATGATGTGCCCCAAATATTCCACCTGACCTTGAGCAAAAGAACATTTCGATTTCTTGGCATATAGTGAATGCTCCCTGAGAGATTCCAACACCAATCTGAGCTGTCTCACATGCTCTGTCAAACTTCTACTATAAACCAAAATATCATCAAAGAACACAAGGACAAATTTTCTCAAAAATTTGCCAAAAACCTCATTCATCATGGCCTGAAAAGTAGCTGGTGCGTTAGTCAATCCAAAAGGCATCACAGTAAACTCAAAATGTCCATGGTGAGTCCTAAAGGCTGTCTTGTGAATATCTTCATCAGCCATTCTAACTTGATGGTACCCTGACCTTAAATCAAGTTTTGAAAACACAGTTGCCCCATGGAGCTCATCCAAAAGTTCCTCAATCTGTGGAATTGGGAACTTATTCTTTATTGTCATGTCATTGAGCCTCCTGTAATCTATACAAAATTTCCACGTGCCATCTTTCTTCTTAACTAATAAAGTAGGAGATGCAAACGGACTACAACTTGGCCTCACTGTAGCATTCTTAAGCATATCAGTCACTTGCTTTTCAATCTCATTCTTCTGTAGAAATGGATACTTATAAGGCTTAGAACACACGGGTTTTGCATCAGGTTTAAGGTGTATGAAGTGCTCATGACCCCTTACCGGTGGCAAACCCTGAGGTTCCTGAAAAATATCCTCAAATTCCTCCAACAACAGTTGTATCTCAGTTGGCACTTTTTCTGCATTCTCCTCCATTACACAACAATGAGCTATCTGCATTACACATAACTGACCCTTTTTCTTCAGCAACTTCTAAAATCTAGATCCTTTCAAAAACTGAACCGTGGCTTGCTCTCTGAATCCAATCAACTCAAGCCTGTGACCATCTTTAACAAAGGACAATTTAAGCTCTCGGAAATCAAAAGACAAAGGACTATATTCCCTTAACCAATCCACACCAAGAATCATATCACATCCCCCCAATTTCAGCAATCTCAAATCAAACTTGAAGGAATGGTTTTGCATTTTCCATTCAAACTCCTTACACTCTTGATGACTGAACATTTTATTTCCATTAGCTACTGAAACTGTCATCACAACTACCTCTTGAACCTCAAACTTTGCTTCTTGAATCACCCTAGGATCCACAAAGCTATGCGTACTACCACTGTCAATCAATATCACAATCATCTTATTCTTAACCCACCCCTGTATCTTGATGGTGTTCAGAGGAGTACTCCCTGTCAAAGCATGCACATAAATTTCTGCATTTTCCTCCTCTACGTCCCCAGATTCTTTTGCTTTAAAGAACATCTCACCACAGTCACCATCTACCACTTCCTCATTTTCCACAGTTAACAAACTATGTAGAGTCTGCAATTTACACTTGTGTCCAGGAAAATATCTATCCCCGCACTTATAACATAGACCAGGGGTTCTTTTTGGTTCACTGGTCAATATGTTTTGGGAATTATTTTGAGTAGGTTGTTTGGGTGCAAAGAAAATAGGCTTGGAAGTTTGATTCGAATAGGAACTGGGTTGGCTTCGAGGATTGTTAGTAAAAGATGTCTGAGCCCCTGATTTACTAAATTGAGAAATTCTGCTCAATTTCACTATAGCTTGCACAGCTCCAAAATGCAATTGAGCCTGCTCATATGCCTCAGCTAAAGTCTTAGGACGATTCAACTTAACCAGATTCTTGATTTCATCTTTCAAACCACTGATAAAACTGGTCACGAAATATGCTTCAGACAGACTCGGATTAAAAGACAACATTCCCGCTCTGAGTTCTTCGAATTTCTCAGTATATTTCTCTACATCATCTACTTGAGAAAGCTTATTGAACTCCTCTACTACCTCTACTCCTTGACGCTCCCCGAATCTTACACATACCGCCTCGCTGAATTCAGACCAAGAACAAGACTGCCTCTGAATCAAGAATCCTTGCGCCCAATTATCAGCCCTTCCGCTCATATACATGGTTGCAATCTCAATTTTTTCCGATTCTATAACTCCAAAAATCCTAAAATATTTCTCAGCTTTCCGTACCCAACTCCTAGGATTATTTCCCTCAAAAATAGGAAATTCCAATTTAGGAAAACGAGAGTTACCTCTTGAACCAGAACCAAGAGATTGGCTCCTATCCAGCACACGATCGCCATCTATACTCAAGCTCCTTGATTCCCGATTAGCAATATTTGGATCAAGATTTTCACCAATCGGAATCCCTTGCTCTGAATGAACTCTGACATTTGATCGAGAAACAACTTCGTCAGCTTTGAACAATCGAGCTAGGTCTCGATGAATATTGCTGACCATATCAGACAAACTCTTCAATTGCATGTCGTTCACCTTATGCGCATTCACCAGTTCTTGGTGCGACTTCTCCAATCCCGCGAATTTTTCATCGAAGTTCTCCTTCTGAATCTCCAAACGCTGATTGATATCCTCGATTGCCTCTACAACCTTCGTTACTTGATAATCGGTCTTCCTTAGACCGTCTTCCATCGTCTTCATACGAGTCCCTTCCGCTATTGCCAAGGACACGATTGCTCTGATACCAAATTTGTAAGAACCCTAGGATAGAAAGATAGATCGAGAAGAGAGATTGAGGTAAGAAAAGGAAGAAGGAAGGAGATAAGGGAAGAACAGAATTCTGTTGTATTCAATCGATGCCTGTAACAACCTCACAATCGAGCTTATAAGCTGCAACTGATACTTTTCAGCTAATTACAAGTATAGCCCTCAGTTTTCTATTATTACAAAGATTTGCCTAAATTCTCACAATCTTCAGTATATGACATATTCTTTGGAAAATTTGAACCGAACTGGAATTTATTTGCAACTGAACAGATAAAAATCAAACCGAACCGAAAACCAAAACTTCAGGTGAATTGAAAACCAAACCGAATCGGGTTTTCGTCGATTTTAGATAAATAGAGTGTTATTCTTTGAAAAATTCGAACCAAACCGAAATTTGGAAAATTCCTAAACCGAACCGAATAGTATCAATTTTGGTTCAGTTCGACTTAAAATTTCGGTTCGAACCTACCCATGCTCAACCCTAGGTGAAACTCGTTCGTGCCTTTTTTTTTAATGACAAGAACCATCTTGGATGGCAAATTTCGAACTCGTGAGACAACTGACAATGACTACATTTTAGGTAAATCAATTTGCGCTCATCAACTCGACTCAATAGAAGGAAAAATGATGGAATTTGTTTTTTCACTCAACTGAATGGCGTAGGCGAAGATCAAATATGTAACTTCTCGACATTCATCATATCGTCTACGTTCGTTTTTTTTTAATTCTTCTTGTTTGTTTCGCATGTCGACTTGTCCAAATGTCATTTTTTGGTATATCAAATCTTCTCTTGTCTACCCATATGGGATAACCTAGTTGTAAGAGGTATTTGTGATGTTAGGAGGTCCCAGGTTCGATCCTTGCCTCTGTCTCTTCACTTGGTAAAAAACTAAGTCTCACCATTTTCCCTACCACTAGGTCAAACAAGTCGGTGTAAGCAGGTTTACTTGGTTCATACACTTTACCGCCTAGTTCTCAGACCGGAAGTTTATCACCAAAGGTGAGTTTCTCGTTACTAAAAAAATCTTTCCATGTCTAATAAAATAAACATCTTACACTTTCTAAACAGTATTTCAGCATTACACTATAGAATTATCAAAAACTCTTGATGTAACACCCCGTCTTTCGACGAGGCACTACTAGGGAATAGACCTTATCAGGTACTATTATTTAGGTTGACAACTACACTGTAGGACCTTACAACTCGGGCACGACGAGAAAAACATAATAAAACATCCAACTTTTATTTAATAAAACTTAGAAAACGTAATCATGCATGAATCCCCGAAAATCATAAATATTCAAATACTTCACAATATCCACTGTAACTAAACTAACCGAACAATATAATAATAATTGAACATAGAACGAACTTTGTCTAACAAATATTAACATCAACATCCTAACTATTATAAATAACTAATAAAACCAATCCCACTATGACACGCGCTCTTTACCGCTCCGGCCCGCCATCTTGCCTCGGTTCTTGCACGGTTCCCTTATTCATACCTGGAACTGAAAAATGTTCCCCGAAGGGTCAGTGTCTAATCTACCAAGCTAGAAAGAATATGGAACTGTAGAACGTTTTGAAATCAGTTATCTAAAGTCAGCATACAAATCCACAATCGCAACCATAACTCTAGAGGCCAATACCTAAATTAGTTATATCAGTCACACAAGTCACACACGCATTCACAATCACAATCACAATCACACAGCAATGCAATTCTTCCTTTGTCCACGATCCGACTTCCAAGGCGCTCATCACCGCGCCGAGTGCAGAGGCAGGCCCTCCCACTCCACTTCCCAATCTCCCTTCTAACTCCGGGCTAAGCCTCCACTGGAGCGCTTGCCAAAAACACACAGATAATAATTTTCGCTTGAAGGGGTACGATTTTCCCAGTCACACGGGTCAAAGTAGCCAACTCTTCCTCAACACCAGCTACAATGGGCCGTGTCGGAAACGGTACCAACACAGAGAAAACGTTCCAAAATATTTTCCGATAAATCACATTTAAAATCATTAACGCACATAACACACAAGGAGTTCAAAACAATTTAAAAGGTATTCGGGACTAGTTCCCAAAACCCATCCTACAATATCGATACGCAGTCTAACAAAGGAGAAAAGAACCGAGCAAGTCGAAAAACGACTTACCTCAAATGAAGAAATCCCCGGAACCCGAAAAATAAGAATCCAAGCGAACGAGACTTCCTAAGCATGATAATGAGTAACAGTAAATTTCTGAACGAGGTAAACTACTAGAATACAACTACGATCGTTACACTAACTACTATATATAAATCAACACTACCTAATAAGTACCCACCACCCACGATTCCCAAACAAGTATAGGCTTTAAATAATTCTACTAATTGTAAATTATTAGTATGCTTAGTACACAATTATTCAACTTATATATATAAGCATACGAGAGTTCCAAAGCCTCCCATTCTTTTACTAACCTCCACGTACTAACCCCTAATTCCAGTTAATTAAAACCATTACTGAAACGAAAATCCGACCCTCGTAGAAAACCAACCCCCCATAATTAAAACTTTCCTAAACAAAACTACTAGTAACCTATTACATTTTCCTAATTAAAACAAAGCCCAGCTACTTAAATTAAATCCGCACTTGATCGGCCCAGCCCACTTACAAAGACAAACAACCCAAATCCGACGCACTTTTTAAGCCCATTTCTCTTGAGTCCGTCTCCTACCCAATACCCCAATTGATCAATTGACCAATTTAGGTTTGACCCAGCCTCGCGGGCCCTACCGAGCTTTCTTCAACCTCGCCCTTCAGCCCTCTGGTTTCGCCCCCTTTCTACCCCGCCCGACGGCATCGAACCCTGCCCCGACTTCTTAACCTTGGAGAGCTCGATCTCCGTCCCCAACCACTGTTGCGCCCTAACCCTGCCGACGACAACAAAGGACGACGGAGACGAGCGGTACTCGCCGTCCGTTCACGCCCAAACCCGCAGCAAGCTTCGCCCCTCCTTCCTCACGACGGCCACCGTCCAAAAACACTCACCGTCCCCCTCGTCGGTGACTCTGGCTAACGACGCCGCTAACGAC
Organism: Fallopia convolvulus; assembly: GCA_964016875.1. Lineage (NCBI taxonomy): Eukaryota > Viridiplantae > Streptophyta > Magnoliopsida > Caryophyllales > Polygonaceae > Fallopia > Fallopia convolvulus. The sequence goes on from OZ024725.1 coordinate 62,583,457, forward strand.
GCCTTCCGGTGCCAACCCGCCCGAAACATTAACAAAGACAACGAAGACAGAGGACTCACCAGAGATCGTTCCTAGTGACGATTGATGACGGCGGCGAGCCCCAACGATTGTTGGCCTCGCTAATTGAAGTCGATGTCGACCCCGCTGATTGAGGGCGAGAGTGGACGTCCCTAAAACCGATCGATTGAGCGGGTTATCACGAGGGCAAGGACGCCGTCTTCCGGTGGCGAGTACTACGACGGTCGAACGCTACTTGGAACAATTTGTTTAATCCGTTTGATACGATACTCGAACAAGAAGGAAGGCAAATCAGGAGGGATCTCGGTTTATAAATTGTTTGGTACGGAGGTCCAAGATAGAATTGGGAGAGATAGATTTTATTGGTAGAAGATAGAATTAGTTAAGAATAATATATTAACCTAATCAAGATAATATATATTAACTAGAACCTAATATATTAGGCTTAGTTAAACTAGCTAGAGGGAATGGCTTCAATGAATAAAACTTCTTGGTTATTCCGTCGAACGTTTCCTTTTTACCCAACAGATTAATTAATTAATCCGTCACGCAAAGTTATTTATAAAATTAGGACTCGATTGATTGTCGACTTAAGAAACTCGGATATTACATACTACCCCCCTTAAGAAAGTTTCGTCCCGAAACTTTTACGCGAAGGAAAAGATATTCGGGTTCTCACAAACCTCTCCCCCTTAAAGAGGTTCGTCCTCGAACCGAAATTGATTGATAACGATAACATAACCAGTTTTAGCCATCCAAAACATATAGCACGTTAATAAAAATTAAACAGTCAAACAAACAAATCAAGCAACCAAGAATCACGAAGCAAACATCGAATCTGAAAACAACACACTAATTACTAACCTTCCCCTCAAACGCCTCTACTAAACCCGGGTAGATCTCTGGATATCTCTCACTCATTCTGGACTCCGTCTCCCAAGTGGCCTCCTCGACTCCCCGTCGAGACCACTGGATCAATACCCGAGGAATCTCCTTGTTCCGCAGCTTCTTCATTCGTCGATCTAAAATCTTCAGCGGTTGTTCCCGGAAAGTGTGATCTGGTTCTACCACCAAATCCACATAATTCAGTCTGTGACTAGGATCCGAGACATACTGTCTTAGTTGTGAAACATGGAATACAGGGTGCACTCCTTCTAAAGCAGGCGGCAATGCTAGCCTGTATGCCACCTCGCCTACTCTCTCCAAAATCTCAAATGGACCAATATAGCGGGGACTCAGCTTCCCTTTCACACCAACCTCCTGACCCAGCAAGTCGGTGAAGCCATACATGTGCACCTATCTCGAATTCTAAAGATCGTCGTCTCTTATCCGCATAAGACTTTTGGCAACTCTGCACAGCTAACATGCGCTCACGAATCAAATCTACCTTTCTAACAGTCTCCTGAATCATCTGAGATATCTCTGCTACCATATTTGTTGGATTGTCCCGACGTAGAGGTGTCTTGCCTCTCCGCCCATGCAAGGCTTCATAAGGAGCCAACTTAACCGTGGAACACAAACTACCACAATATGAAAACTCCACTAATCTTCCAGTACCTTGACCAGTTTCCTCTCTAGTCCAAAACACATGTTTAATTTTCATCTTAACACTCTTTTATTTTTATTTTTTTGGAAAGTCAATCGAATGTCTTATCGTATGAGAATCTTCTCCGCCTAACATACTGGCATTTTAACTATGTATGTTCTCCAATATGATATCTCTTGAATTCAAATAATTCAAATTTCGCCTCTATATTGCGTCAGTCCATTGGCCATAGCGATCACCATATTAAGAGATAACGAACTTCCACTCCTGTGATCTCGCGCACTTAATCCCTCATGGCTACTCCAGCTTTAACTTACCTTAACTAGAGATGTGTTTTTATCCCACCAGATGTGAGATGATTAGCTAGTCTCTTTCTATAATGTACATCCTTTGAAGCATCATTAACACTTGTGTAAACCACAAGATCTCATGATAAAGGCGGTTTGGTACTCCAGTCACCCATGTTGCAATTCTCCGAAAACTCTTGATTCATGCAACCTCCTTGTTTTATTCACGACTGATTCATAAATAATTAGGTTCGGAAACTCTTATACACCCCCCGCATTGGTATTTTATTAATCCCAACAACTTCACACTTAACAGCATAACTGACGTAATAGTGCTAACATCTCCTAACATTTAGGACAATATCCTCAACTCCCTCTAGATTGTCCCTTTTTGCTCTCATCCTCGTGCTACTACCATGCTCGAATGAACTTTTACCTTTCGTTGCTTATTTTACGCACAAAGTCACTTAACGCTCGATCTTACAACTCGGTTGATTTGGACACAAATCTGGATCTCCTCTTGTATTAGATTCAACTACTCGATGATCAGTATTACGAAGCTCTTGGAGAAAATATAATTAATACTTCCTTACACTTCCCTAATGATTCCAATTCTACGAACGACATTAGCTTCTGTCAAACTTGCCCTTACAATGAGAAGGTTAGAAAAAAAAATATATATATATTAACCTACCGGAGGTCCTTCAGCTGACGGGGCGGAGTCGCGACGTGTCACCTACCCCCTATATGCAACATGCCTACCCCAGTAAAAACATTTTGAAAACACCGGCCGGTTTTGGTTTTAAGTTGGACCTCGGGTACTCTTTGTTGGTCAGTTCCATGTGCCCTGTTGTCAACCTGGTTCTGATACCAATTTGTAACACCCCGTCTTTCGACGAGGCACTACTAGGGAATAGACCTTATCAGGTACTATTATTTAGGTTGACAACTACACTGTAGGACCTTACAACTCGGGCACGACGAGAAAAACATAATAAAACATCCAACTTTTATTTAATAAAACTTAGAAAACGTAATCATGCATGAATCCCCGAAAATCATAAATATTCAAATACTTCACAATATCCACTGTAACTAAACTAACCGAACAATATAATAATAATTGAACATAGAACGAACTTTGTCTAACAAATATTAACATCAACATCCTAACTATTATAAATAACTAATAAAACCAATCCCACTATGACACGCGCTCTTTACCGCTCCGGCCCGCCATCTTGCCTCGGTTCTTGCACGGTTCCCTTATTCATACCTGGAACTGAAAAATGTTCCCCGAAGGGTCAGTGTCTAATCTACCAAGCTAGAAAGAATATGGAACTGTAGAACGTTTTGAAATCAGTTATCTAAAGTCAGCATACAAATCCACAATCGCAACCATAACTCTAGAGGCCAATACCTAAATTAGTTATATCAGTCACACAAGTCACACACGCATTCACAATCACAATCACAATCACACAGCAATGCAATTCTTCCTTTGTCCACGATCCGACTTCCAAGGCGCTCATCACCGCGCCGAGTGCAGAGGCAGGCCCTCCCACTCCACTTCCCAATCTCCCTTCTAACTCCGGGCTAAGCCTCCACTGGAGCGCTTGCCAAAAACACACAGATAATAATTTTCGCTTGAAGGGGTACGATTTTCCCAGTCACACGGGTCAAAGTAGCCAACTCTTCCTCAACACCAGCTACAATGGGCCGTGTCGGAAACGGTACCAACACAGAGAAAACGTTCCAAAATATTTTCCGATAAATCACATTTAAAATCATTAACGCACATAACACACAAGGAGTTCAAAACAATTTAAAAGGTATTCGGGACTAGTTCCCAAAACCCATCCTACAATATCGATACGCAGTCTAACAAAGGAGAAAAGAACCGAGCAAGTCGAAAAACGACTTACCTCAAATGAAGAAATCCCCGGAACCCGAAAAATAAGAATCCAAGCGAACGAGACTTCCTAAGCATGATAATGAGTAACAGTAAATTTCTGAACGAGGTAAACTACTAGAATACAACTACGATCGTTACACTAACTACTATATATAAATCAACACTACCTAATAAGTACCCACCACCCACGATTCCCAAACAAGTATAGGCTTTAAATAATTCTACTAATTGTAAATTATTAGTATGCTTAGTACACAATTATTCAACTTATATATATAAGCATACGAGAGTTCCAAAGCCTCCCATTCTTTTACTAACCTCCACGTACTAACCCCTAATTCCAGTTAATTAAAACCATTACTGAAACGAAAATCCGACCCTCGTAGAAAACCAACCCCCCATAATTAAAACTTTCCTAAACAAAACTACTAGTAACCTATTACATTTTCCTAATTAAAACAAAGCCCAGCTACTTAAATTAAATCCGCACTTGATCGGCCCAGCCCACTTACAAAGACAAACAACCCAAATCCGACGCACTTTTTAAGCCCATTTCTCTTGAGTCCGTCTCCTACCCAATACCCCAATTGATCAATTGACCAATTTAGGTTTGACCCAGCCTCGCGGGCCCTACCGAGCTTTCTTCAACCTCGCCCTTCAGCCCTCTGGTTTCGCCCCCTTTCTACCCCGCCCGACGGCATCGAACCCTGCCCCGACTTCTTAACCTTGGAGAGCTCGATCTCCGTCCCCAACCACTGTTGCGCCCTAACCCTGCCGACGACAACAAAGGACGACGGAGGCGAGCGGTACTCGCCGTCCGTTCACGCCCAAACCCGCAGCAAGCTTCGCCCCTCCTTCCTCACGACGGCCACCGTCCAAAAACACTCACCGCCCCCCTCGTCGGTGACTCTGGCTAACGACGCCGCTAACGACGCCTTCCGGTGCCAACCCGCCCGAAACATTAACAAAGACAACGAAGACAGAGGACTCACCAGAGATCGTTCCTAGTGACGATTGATGACGGCGGCGAGCCCCAACGATTGTTGGCCTCGCTAATTGAAGTCGATGTCGACCCCGCTGATTGAGGGCGAGAGTGGACGTCCCTAAAACCGATCGATTGAGCGGGTTATCACGAGGGCAAGGACGCCGTCTTCCGGTGGCGAGTACTACGACGGTCGAACGCTACTTGGAACAATTTGTTTAATCCGTTTGATACGATACTCGAACAAGAAGGAAGGCAAATCAGGAGGGATCTCGGTTTATAAATTGTTTGGTACGGAGGTCCAAGATAGAATTGGGAGAGATAGATTTTATTGGTAGAAGATAGAATTAGTTAAGAATAATATATTAACCTAATCAAGATAATATATATTAACTAGAACCTAATATATTAGGCTTAGTTAAACTAGCTAGAGGGAATGGCTTCAATGAATAAAACTTCTTGGTTATTCCGTCGAACGTTTCCTTTTTACCCAACAGATTAATTAATTAATCCGTCACGCAAAGTTATTTATAAAATTAGGACTCGATTGATTGTCGACTTAAGAAACTCGGATATTACACTTGAGATAACTTCTTTTACTAAACTTCGTTTTTAATTTCTAGAACAAATATACCCAAGAAAAGATCCATTACATATACTATACATACAAATGCACTTGTTTTAAATAACTTCTTTTACATGATTTATACAGCATACCTTTTGTAGTATGCAGCAATTTTTTAAAGTGCAGTTTGGATGACCAAATTATAATGCATTACATACTATACATCCAAATGTACTTGTTTTAAATTAGATACTGCATTTTTTTTAATTTCAATGTCCGATCAGATGATGCATAAATCCCTCATACCGCATGGCATCCAAACATACCCTTGAGAAATTTTAACTACACTATAGCAAAAATCATGGTCTGTGTGAATCAGGATATCAAACAAATACAGCAAATATAGCATTACAAGGTGACCATAGAGAGAAGAAGAACATGCTGTAAATATTTTTTTTTGAATAAAAGCTCCTCCATCTTTGATCAATTTATGCTACAACAAAATTCTTTGGTTAACTAATGCTACATTTATTTGTATTTATGTTTAATGTTGTCTCTTCTGCAAAAAAAATAGAAGAAAAGTAGCTGTGTTCTCTTAACTTCCTTCTATCATCTCCTACCTTGAGATAAAAAAAAATGAATTGCAAAAATGAAACATGTACAAGCTAATGGCCTTCCTCCTAAAGCATAATGCTTAACCAAAATTGATAAATAAAAATACAACAAAATCTTCTCTAAGGTGAAATAGAAGATTAACCTTTGAGAAGAATTGAGACCTGGAAACAAAATCTTCAATTTTCTGAATCTAATTTCATTAGCTATGAAGAAGATCAAAGGACACCAAGGAAAATTCAGTGACACAATATACAGCCTGCCAAAGAAATATAAGAAACACAAAGATAGTTATCAGCCAAGAGCAGCCACTTAAGAAATCAAATATATAACAACAACAACAGCATCAACCCAGTGTTAACCCACCCAATATAAAATCGAGAGGGTGTACAAAAAAGGCCCAAGTATTATCATTTCCCGGAAGACCCAAGGAAAACTAAAACTCAGCTATGTGACAATGATAACTGAATCTAGTTAGAATGCACAAAATTGATATAGGGGTTATATCCATCTCAAAGGCATTGTATAAAAGCCAATTGGCATGAGGATGCGCCCCATAATTAAAGAACTCAAAATAGGTAACAATTAAAGAACTTAAACTCAAACTCTCATACCTGATGTCCCATAAATTAGGTAACAATTTCAGCCATTTTGCTAGAAAAGCGCTTTTATGCTCGGGCTAGGATCAAATCCTAACAGGTACATCTCATCATACAGTCTCCTTGCTTCATATCTCCTACCATTTACAAAAAGGCCATAAACCAATGCTTCATAAGTATATTTATTGGCCTCATACCCTTTTCTACACATCATATGAAACAGCTTAAAAGCTTCTTTAAGTTGATCTGTACCCAATCTTCTCAACAACAGATTATAAGTAAACACATCAGGCGGGAAGCACTGTTGGATTGCTTCTTCCAAGTGCTCTGCGTTACCGACTGATCTGAAATCACAAGAGAATGTAGCAATTAGATCACCAAGCATGAGAGAACTCGGTGTCTCACAAGACAAGTCTCTGCACTGATTCCAAGCGTGATGAAGGTGTCTTGACTTGAAAGAATGCAGCAAAAATATATTGCCAATAAATGACGACATATAACGGCCCGCCTTTTCCATCTCATTAAATAGTACAACTGCTCTGTCATATTGTCTTTCATTACAAAGCAAGTGCAAGAGGTCCTCATAACATATGAGACTTGGAATCAACCCATTCTCTCTTATTTCCCTCATTGTTTCAAGTGCTAAGTCCGCCCTTTTGGCCTTACAAAGACCAGCAACCATGGCATTATACAGTTTTCTCTTTAAGACTCTTCTTCGACTAATTTCACGAAAGTGGCTAACAGCATCAGCAATCCTATCATTCTTGAGGTAACTCTGCAACATCAGAATGTCAGAATCTAAATTGGGGTCAATACCATTTTTTATCATTACCTCAAAAACTTTTCCGGCCAGATCAGGTTTTTTCTCATGACCAGCTGCATCAATGAATAAGTTGTAAGTGTAGCAACTATGTTCATCTCGGGCCTTTTGCAACTGCATCTCCAATAACTGGAAGAACCTTTGTTCTGGATTTTGCATATTAAGGAGATGTCGCACAACCGCTCTGACTAATGCACGTGTTGGTTCATGACCATTTTCTTGCATTTCAATCAGAAGCCTAGAAGCGATATCTCCCCGATTTATCCTAATATATTCAATTATCAAGTGACGATATGTCATCTCAGTAGTCGCTCCTTTCTGCCCGTTTAGTTCTGCATGTAGCTCGTAGCCATCCTTTACCCTCCCGTCCCGGCAGAGGGATGAGATTATCCTGTTGTATAAGTAATCATTTGGCTTGAAATTCTTTCTTGATGCAAGACCAAGAAGCTCAATCACCTTATCATTCTTACCATCTCTACAGAGTCCATCTACAAGAATCCAAAATGTCTTTGTGCCATGAAATTTGCCTTTTTCCAATGCAATTTTCATGATTTGGAAGGCCTCATCGATGTTGCCATACCCACACAAACTATTAACTAAATAATTATAAACCATACTATTTGGAGTAAGTCCAAATTCTGATTTTAAGCGAAACAATTCAAGTGCAACATCTACCATGCCAGCCTTGCAAAAGAAACACATTACTGCATTCATTGTTACTTTATCCGGCACAACCTTTTCTTCTCTCATCTCTGTCAACAGATCAAAAACCTCTTTCAGCCTATGCTCCTTGAGCAGCTGGAATATCAACATATTGTACCGGAAGACTTCCGGGATGTAGCCCTCTTGGGCCTTTAATTCCTGCAAAAAGCCCATAGCAATGTCGGGTTTCCCAGCTCGCACAAGCCCTCTAATCCAAACATCATAAGTTTGGTTCATAGAGATACAATCCAATTCCTTGAACTCGAGAATCAACCTAGACGCGTCTTCAAACCTGTTCTTCTTACAAAGAGAATCCACAAGCACTCTCAAAGTATGCCCATCAATCACCTGCTGAGTGCTGACCAACTGCCGTAAATACTCCTCGGCCTGATCGAACTGATTCAGCTTACAAAACTTCTTCATCACAATCGAATTCGTAATCTCATTATCATGACCCCTCATCTTCATCTGACTCATAATCACATCAACTATCTCATAGAACCCGCCTTCCACCAGCGAATTCAAAAGAACATTATAAGTAAGCGAGTCCAAATCCAATCCCTGAAACCTCATTCTACCTAGCATCTCAAGCGCAAGCTCCGGCTTGCCAGCAACAGCATATCCAATCACAAGAGTATCATAAAACCTAGTCTTATACACACACTTCTGACTATGAAACGCACCAAGGAAATCAAGCATCACAGACATAAGCTTTGCACGCGAAAGAATCTTAAAAATGGCGTGGTAAGTAGCGCGGGTGTGGTAAAAGCCCGGCTGCGTCCCAGCCCAATCGAAAAACTTCAAGCAAGCGAGCACATCACTACCATACCTCAATACCTCCAATACGAACGATTCGGAGAGGCGGAACCCGAGTTCGGCGAGGGCAAAATCCACACTTTTCACTGATGTAAGGTCCTCTTCGTCACTGGAGCTGAGGATCTCGAAAATCCGATCAAGAAGGGGTTTTTTGGCGGTCTGAAACCACGATTTGAATGGGTGAATGACAGCTTGTCTGATTTCCAAATTGGATAGCGGAGCAAGCGAGGATGGACGGGCGGAATCTAGGAACGATGCAGGCGATGGAGGAGCGGCGGAAGCAGCTGAAGATGAGAAGGATTGGGGGAGGAGGAAGGAGGAGGCAGGACAGAGGAAAACCCTAGTTTTGGATATGCATTTGCGAGTAAGAATCAGCATAGTAATTGGCGGGTGATCTGCAATGGAGAAGAGTGGAATTGAGAGATTCAGAGGAGAGGAAGGAGATTGAGAGATTGAGATGGAGGAGGAAGAAGCATCAACTCCACTTCTGGCGTCGCCCTAATTGCCTGCAATGCCTCCATTATCAATTAGGGGTTGTGTGTAAAAAGGCTGTCTTTTCTAATTTCTTACTTTCAATAAAAGTGGGCTTTTCTGTGAAATTATGTAAATAAAAATAATATGGATTATAAAATAAAATAGAACATATGATAAATTTATACAAAAAAAATGTTTTTAAAATTCCTATGTGTCCAAGTATAAAATATGAATGAATGTAAGAAGTTGGATGGAAAAGATTTTAAAGTTATGAATTATTTTATTAAATAAAGGGAAAATATTATATAAGCGAATTTTTAGTAAAATATTCGTATATTTTTACAAAAACAGATACAAAAAGTATCCTAATTAACATTTTGCATCTAAACTGGTCAAATATATATTAAATCTGGTTGCATGGATATATACTTAGAGCATCTCCATTGGTGTGAAATTCTATGGGTTTCTCAAAAATAAAAATTCATATATATCTACTATAAATTATGTGTATCTACTTTTGTAATTAACCAAAAATAAAAAAATCTAACTCACCTTGTTGCGTGTTGTAATTTTTATTGGCTAGTTTTCATGAGGGACGTCCCTCATAATCCCTCACTACAGGGACGTTTCTGACCATGTTTATATTTTTTATTAATTTCTCCTGTTTTTATTTCAATAGGGACGAGATGAGGGACTCCCGCTCGAGATGTTCTTATGTATCAAACTAGGTCAAAACCAACTATGTGCAACAAAACAACTAAAATATGCATCGTAGTTGAATGTGCATCAACACTGGTCGAATATGTATCAATACTCGAGATGCTTTTCATCTGTAAGGATGTTCTTTGAGCAAATAATTGCACCATTGTAAACTTGACACACCACCAATTTTAATAAGCCTATGCACATAGGCCCATAACAACTCTATGCCCAACTTTAAATGACCCACAAACTGCCTACCTAGTTCAACGTCTCAATTTTGTTTTGAAGCCCAACATTTGAGCCTAACAAGAAGCCAACATTTTTGGTCTTGATTGAAGACTGGACCTTGAAATGCACATGTGTGCAAGTGTAACCCATTCCGTGTAAGTGCTTTTTATTAATTTGATTTGATATTTTATTTAAATAAAAATGTTATTTTATTCACCAAAAAAATTTACAAGTTCAAACCTTCTATCTCAACTAACTTATGTAATTGTAGGAGACAATCTAATAATAATAAATGTACTAAGAGATAATAAATCCTATCCTTGAAAAATAAAAATAATGATCTCAGATATTTTGATTTTTCTACAATTCTTTGAGGTAGTCAGATTTGTTCATGCACCTCGTGACTGTAACAAAGTGGCGGATTTAATTTACGGACTACGTCACTTCAGTAGTTTCTCACAAATTCAGACTCATTAGGACTTCGTGTCCTCATCCACAAGGATGCGCTAGGTTGACCTCAAATCAGTCTATTTATTTTCTACTCAAAAAAAAAAACTAACTTATGTAATAACCTTCATGTATCTATTCAATGGTTAATTAAGTCGTTAAAAATAATATTTTGAATAAGTGAAAATCAAGGTAAATTTAGCCTATCGAAAATTCAGTTCCTAGTTCCGGCCATGAGTGTAATACGCGATTCCCAACTCGGTCAATTAAGGTCAATAATTAACGTTTGTGCACTGAAATCATAATTTTAAGGGCCTTCGACATCTAATCAAGCAGTTAAATCTCTAAAAGTAGTAACCATAAATTTTCGGTTCGACTCTCATAGGCAGTGCCCTTCAAACAAAAATCATAATTTTAAGGTAGAGAAATTTAGACTTTTACTATAATCAACCTCATACACGTACTTCCAATTTTCAAATACATAATTATACATAATTGCTCCTCTTTATTGATCATTTATTACTTTTTTTTGGTAGAAATCATTAACTATTACTTTGTTACTTCTAATTGGTACCCAATTTGTAAGTAACTAAAAATCAAACAGAAGGAAGAGGCTTTCCAGAGAGAAAGCAAGTGATGAGTTTAAGTGCTCTCTTTGGTTGATAGCTCGGCACCATATGGCCTGCTCCTCTTACCGTCGCAAATGTCAAGTTTCCTTCGTACACTTCCGAGTATCCACCGACCTTCAATATATATGTATGTCAACACAATTAAATTATATTAATTATACAAGTCATAGTTAATAAAATCTAACTCAAAAAATAACGCACCCCAATGAATAATAAAGGGTTGAGCATGAATCGGATCAAACTAAAAAACCGATCATTTAAGCTTACTGACTGAACTGAACCGATATTATTTGGTTCGGTTTTAGGTTTAGGAATTTTCTAATTTTTGGTTTCGGTCAAATTTGATTCGAATTTCCCAAAGAATAACCTTCTATCAATCTCTAACCGACAAAATCGAAATTGAACCAATTTGGTTGAGTTTTTGGTTCACTTTAAACTAAACTTCGAGTTGCGGTTCTGTTCAGTTTTGAACTGATGCTCAGTCCTAGTCGATTTGACTATTAAAGTGCTAGTAAATATAAGGAAATCGATATATCATGTACTAGTATGAGTGATATATTTGATAAAATCTATTTTCAACAAAATATTATCACTTTATATCGAATTGATATCAATATCTCATATATCAAAGAAAAAAAACACCATTCTGATATTGATATCATAAAAATTCAAACAGATATATATAGATATGATCGGTGTTCTAATGACGCTAGACAACCATGGGCGAAGAAGGGATGTTTAATGCCTAGACGGCCTAGACAGTTGTCAAGGCGGTTTTCAATAGACACCTAACTAGGTGGTCCAGAAGGACAAAAAATAGAAGAGTGAGGCCACCTATCGCTTAGGCAGAGCCTAGTCAATTTTTTTTATATGATATCCATATCAATAACCGATATCTTAATATCGATACTAAATGAGGCCTTAGTCTAAATACAACTTGATTTTGTTTAAGGTTGGCTTAGTAAATTACCTCTTCTTTGACATACCAAGGATACCATTTGGTCTTCACATGGAGTTTCATGGCATTAATCGAATATTTAGTAGAAGTTACCGGTACTCTCCCATCTACATCTCCACTGCAAATTTAAAGTATTTACCAAAAACAAATGTTCATTCAATAATGACTCAAAAGATAAGTAATTTATAGAGATAAATGCAAATAAATTTAATCAATAATTGATTGAGATTATTACCTAATGATCCACACTCGAATGTTTCCAGCCATGAGCTTGGTAATTATAGGAAGAATCGATGAAGGACTATCCGACCAGTTGCTAATTACACCACTGCAAAATTATATTCCATGACTAATCAAGCTTCTCACATAAACAAAATTATAATCACAAAAAATGTGCAATTATATATGTACGATTTTTCTATAATATGTCGTTGGCATCTAGATCTGTCAATCGGGTCAGTCGGGTTCGGGTCATTTTGGGATCGGGCTGAGTCGGGTTCAAATTGTAACGGTTACGGATCGAATCGGGTCAGGTTTTTATGGGTTTTTGTGCGGGTCGGGTCGACCCAACATGTCAAGAAAATCGATTTTTTTACAATTATTAAAACAATATTTTTTTAAATAATAATATTTGATAATAATCTGTTATTTTTATATATTTAATAATGAAATATATTATAATTTTTAAAATATATTATATATATTATGAAAATGTAACAAATCGGGTCGACCCAACAGATTTTTGGGTTTCAATCCAACGGGTTTTGGGTCTATCGAGTTTGATTTATTTCGGGTTTCGAGTTCAACTTTTCGGGGCTTGACTCTAAAAATTTCGAACGGTTTGGACCAGGTTTGCGGATCGGGTCAACTTTTAACAACTCTATTGACATGTGATTAGAGCTTATTATAAAAAGACTTTATTTAAAAAATAAATTTTAAAAGAGAAATAATTATTCATATAAAAAATTTAATTTTTTTAAATTATATCTAATCAAATCTTTTTATTTGAAAATACTTAACATGAAATCTTAGAACACATTAAAGAAAAATCAATATATGTATTCGTAATTATATAATTACCTGCAGCCTTCCCAATCATGATCTAGCTTGGTGACATTAGCATGAAGAGCCTCTTGAACTTTGGGTGAGTTCATATAGGCATTTACATAGTAACTAATACAAGGATCAGCAATACCCTACAACAAAAAATCAAATCAACATGTTTAAGTGTTTTTTCATCTTATATATATAATGCATATATACATAGATATTTGGGATGAAGTGAGGATAATTCTAAGCAATGAGTAGCATATTAGATTTTCATTAAGATGTGACATTTTCATAGAGTTTTGCCTGTTAAACCTATGTTAAAATACATACAGTTCATATGTAAAGATCCTTTCTAAATTCCATAGATGTAAAACACATTTAATGACTATAGGACTATGACTCTTTAAGTTGTTTAGTAACGCGGATGTACTTATAGAATCTAATCTTATTTATGTGATTTGTTAATATATCTTGAATCTGAAACTCTCATTGCGCAGAGTCGTCACGGGGGGTCTCACTACTTGATTATCAGATCATGGGTCTAGGAGCAATGTGGCGTTGATGCTTACAGTATGGCCTATCTTTAATTGTTGGGTCTATCGTTATTTGTTTGGGCTTATGACTCGTAATCTGATTTAGGGTTTCTAGATTTTCTATATAAGCTCTTGAAATGCATAATAATTGTATTTAGAAAAATCTGGTCGCCTTATTAAAATTTGTTTCCATGTCTGGTGGATGTTGTGCTAATGCATTGATAATGAGCCAAGTTAAATCTATGTGTTCTTTACTATTTTTTCTAGTTCTTCTCATCTGATCGTGCAAGTATGTCAATCATAAGAGCTCTTCTCATTTGATCGAATCTATTTATTAGAAGAGATTTGAGATCGATTGAACTCACAATGTTTTGTCTTCGAGAAATAGAGGTGAGGTTGGGGGAGTTGCAAAGGGGAGCATAGATGTTGTAAATGTCAATGCCGCCTATTTCTCCACTAGCATCATTGTATGCTGAAGCACACGATTTAGATTGAGAAGAAGCAGTCGGAGAAAAGTCGCATGTCTTAAAGATTGCATTCCTCGAATTATCCGATATCAGAGCATGCGTCCAGAAGAAATCGATCATCCCCTTTGAATCCGTCTCGTCGTTGATTACTGCATTTCCGATCTTGTAAATGCACAATTTAGTTAGATTATATGCTCCATATGTTCACTAAAGAATGTTATGATAGCCTTTAAGAAATTTAACGATTAAGTTAAAAACACTATAAATTTAATTTTTCTTCTAAAAATTACAAATTATTAATTACTCACCTCATTTATAACTAATTAACAAAGAGAATTTGCATATGAAAAATCTTTATGTGCATAATCATTACCTATAGTTCTAAAATGACAAACTATTAACAAAAATTTGAAGGTTAAATGAAAAATATATTCCGAATGGAGGTAGTATTGTTTAATTAAGAAGTCAATCGCATTATATATATTATAATACGGTTAAATCTCAAGACAGTACCCAAAAAATTTCGGTTCAACTTTTATAGGCAATGCTATTAAAAAAATACACACTTAAATTAGGTCAATGTCAAGCAATTAACATTATTGATATATGACGCCATGTACATAGTTATGTCACATTATTGTATGATGTTCATCTTGACCAAAAAAAAAACAAATTATAATGTTTATTGAAGAAATATGGGGTCTTTATTTGCTTGTGTATATTATTTTATTTTTTCATAAAGCGTTTTGTGATTATGAACGACAATGATGGAGAACAATAATGCAATTTTGAACGATTAAAGTGTGGGGACATACAATTGATATGCCAAAAACTCATCATGCAAACACAACCAAAAAGAAAATAAGAATTTGAATACTTTTAAAGAACAAAAAGTTAAACAAATGGGGCAATTAGTAGATGTTTATTTATCTTTGAATAACCCATGTTACATAAATCCAAATTTGAATCATATGTATGATCATCCTAATGAATGAGACATTTTAAATCAATTAGTCAATTAAATTTAATAGTAATTCAAAGTCAGTGTGGCAAACTTTGAAACGGCAACTAACTACCCTCAAGTTTAATCCTTGACAAGATAGACGATAAACAATTAAACTTTTTTTTAATCTAACTCTTTCTATATATATATATATCAATTTTTATATAGTGTGTCTTAAAAATATATATTTCTGATTTTTTCTCGTTAAAAATAGAATAGTTATACTGTGTTACGATTTTTTCTATGCTCAAAGAACATAAGATAAGAATATTAAAAGTGAAAATTAAACTTTAATAAGAAAAGCATAAACTTTTAAGAAATAATGTTAAAAATGTTAAACAATCGAAATATACTTGAAATTTTTATATAAAGGTTTTTAACCTATGCCTCTAGGACATAGAGTAGAAAAATCGTTATAGTAGTTAGGTGTGTCCATATTTCGAATGTACCAATTATTCCATGCATGAGCAAAAACAATTAGACTAATCAAAACAATCAATCACTTTAATTTGAAATTGGTTTGGTGAATTAGAGGTCTAATTGGAACATGAATTTTTTCATAGCTAGTAGCTAGTCAAATTATTAATGATCTTTTAGCCAATTGCTATATGTAGGATACTCATACTAAAGTGTAATGAAGTAGGTTAGGATACTATCCTCAAATAGTTTGTTTTCAAGTAGATTAGGATAATAAACAATTACCCCTGGCTAGTTTTTACACATAAAAAATAGACTAATTGTAACATACCATTTAGGCATTGTACTAAAAAATGCTTGACGGATCTTAGTTGGAGAGGGACAGTCCAATACCTAGGCAGACTAGACGGTCTCCTAGACGGGCTGGAAAGCTAGAAGAACTAGCACCTTCCAGCGTCTATGCGGGTCTAGACAAGTTAGGCGGAGATTTTTAGAACGATGCATTTATTGCCCGTTTATATGTATACAAGTGATATTAGGAATCGAGTTTGGAATCACCAAAATAGATTCTAGTGTTCGCTTTCACAACGAGAATGAGAGATTCCAACATAATACAAATAATTTCATATCCATGTTAAAATTAAGATATAAGACATTCTAAATCCAACTTAATTCCTTATCCTAACCCGATTTTAGATATAGATCGAGTAATAGACTTTTAATATCGTGGTGCAATTAGCTAATTTTCGTGTGTAAAAAATCTCCGCCCTTAATTAAATACCTAATTAAGTTTGTTCACATTTCTAATCAACTACTAATTCCATGCATCCATGATCAAAAGCAATTAGACTAATCAAACCAATCTATTAATTTAATAACATAAAGAGAAATAAATTACCAATATGCCCTTGAGGTTTAGCACTATTTCATCCGCCTTAAGCCTCTTGTTGTGGTTATAAACGTTGTAGGCAAGTTGAGGAACGTAGTGGCCAGCGTAGCTCTCGCCTGCGATGAAGAAATCACGTTTTTTGTACTCGGGAAACTTCTCGAGCCAATTCAACAAGAAGGTTAGGTTGTCGTCGGCCGTCCTCTTGTCGCCGCTCTTTGCATAATCCGACGACCGGTTCGAGTACGAGTACCCTACTCCGGCCGGGGACTCTAAGAACAATACATTCGCCGCTGTAATTTCATCATTGATTAACATCGTAAGTTGGTAAGGATTCGAAGTATCGAAGATACTCGATAAATTAAGAGACCGAGATGAAAACTCAGTAGCTGGACAAATCTGCATAAAAATATAACAACACAAATAACTTTTTTGGTTTCACACTTTTGGGCTTGTTCGGCAATAAGTGCATTATTACATAGGATAATGTAACTTTTTTTAAAGAGAATTTTTTGACCAAGCAAGAAAAGTAACAAATAAAAGAAGAGTAAGACCTTATATCTATTGACACACACTAAAGATATTTGTCTAGCATGTGTCGGTTCAGATCGAAATATTAAGTCGAACTGACCAAACCAAATCGATCAAACTGAACCAAAATCGATCGATATCATTCAGTTCAATTTTTGGTTTAGAATTTCCCAATTTCGGTTTCTTTTCGGTTTGGTTTGAATTTACAGAAAGATAACCTCTATCCATCTTAAACCAACAAACCGAAAACAAGTCGAACCAATTCGGTTCAGCTTTTGGTTCAGTTTAAACCAAATTTCGATTTTCGATTCAATTTTGAACCGATGCTAATCCTACCGAACAAATCCTTCCGCATAACGTAGATTGTCATTTTAAACTTTCATAATATTTGTCCTCCAACATTCTAAATAATTTTGTGTTACTTTGCTATAGAAATTTTTAACCTAGTGAGTAATGAGTATATATAATTTTGGCCATGTGAAGAGGGATTTTTCAAATGAATATTCACCTTTGTAACTAACATGATTAAACTTTAATGATTACCTTTATTCCAAGCAAACCTATTTTTATACAATGTCTTGCCATCACTTTCCACTCTAAATGGTCCAAGTTCTTGCATGGCGCCATAGCCTAGTGATGAGCAGCCTGGACCTGAGTCACATATCAATTAAATAAATTATAAAATGTTCAAAAAAAATGTGTTAGTGAGTAGTGACACTATTTGGAAACATGAAAAACAAAACAAGAAAAAAAGTAATTGGGCCAGGTCACTCTCCAAAGTGTATGGGCCCAATTTATCACTAACTTTACTTTTATTTTTTTGGGTCATAAGGATATAATTAGTCAATTTTCGTCGTATCTCGTATATTCTTGTCACTGTTGATTCGGGTCTATAAAACATCACCCATCATGATGCTCTAAGAAGTCCGCTAGCCTGTTAGTGGGTCTTCCTAACTACTTTTCTTATATAAAAAACAGTGCTTAATTTGTCGTTTAGTTTGTTTTGGTGGTCTTTTTTTTCTTTGTCATATCAGTTTATCTGGTTATCGAGTTTAGTCTCGATTTTTTTAATTTACTGAGGTCGCTGATATTTCAATAAAAACTGAATTTACCCGGATGAAAATTAGGGTTATGAAAAGTTGCATAAGTTTATTTATTATATACTCCTATATCTAAGTTTGTTATGATATGTACACATTTAAGTAGCCTAGGAATCTTCCTATGGATGGTATACACATGAATGAACTTCATGACAAATTGATTGATTGATCAGTCCCTGGTGGAGATAAACCGAAAATGATTGATACCCGCCAATACAGAAATTAATTTTTTTTTTGGTGGAAAATACAGAAATTAAATTACAACAATAATATTAATAAATATTATCATATAGAATACTCAATAATATAAATTTATACATACATGTGGCTTGGCCGGCCATCAACTCGGTTTGGCAACATATATTATGACGTTTGCTTTATCCAATTTTAATAACATAACTAATACTATCAAGACACATGCTATACAATATTTAAACATTATATTTATTTTTTATAAACATAATACTTTTTCTTCAAATAAGTGGATATGAATTCTCCATATACAATCTTGAACTCTTACAAAAAAGAGTGTGATTCATTTATAAAAAATAATTAATTATAAAATTAATCTAGACATACTTACCATTTTCATGATTCATCTATACCAACTCTAAGAGACCATTTTCTCAATTAAATAATTTTATTTCATTTAACGCCACAAAAATTTCATCAAGTATACCATGGATATGATATAAATTAGATGAGATAATCTAGAATAATAAGCAAAAATGAGGAAAAAAATACATATTTTCATAATTCAATTATCAAATCAAGAAGTAAAACTATAATTGAAAACTTTGGGTTATCAATTGCAATTAGCAATTTAATTCACATACTAACAAAATTACGAGTTAAGTCACATTCACGCAATCCCTCTTCCTATCCATTAAACATACTATAATATTTTATAAACAAGCTTCAACATCAAGAAAAACAAATTCAAGTAGATTAGGTAAGAAAGAAAAAGATCAAGTAAGACATCGAATTCCTTAATCAATTAATTGACGTGATTTTTTAATGTGTCCATAGAAACACATAAAAATATTAATTTTAGTAAATATGATAATCGTTTATTATTTTAAATTTTTTAAAAAGAATTCTTCATTATTAGTTTTGAAATAATTTTCAAAATTAACATTTTTATTATGGGCTCATATATTAATAATGGTTTTTTTAACCTATAAAGGAAACTAAAACCCTATTAGAAAAATAATAAATCTTTTTAAAACAATTAATCAATCCAAAAATAATAAATCTTTTTAAAACAATTAATCAATTAATTAATGTAATTTTTTAATATGTAATATTAATTTTAGTAAATCTGATAATTATTTATTAATTTGAATTTTTTTTAAAGAATTCTTCAATATTAGTTATGAATTAACTTTCAAAATTAACATTTTTATTATGTGTTCATTTATTAATGACGGTTTTTCTAACCTATGAAGGAAACTACAATCCTATTAGAAAATTAATAAATCCTTTTTAAAAAAATTAATTAATAGAAAATAAATACAAACTTATAAAAGATTTTCATTTTTAGGAGCTTTAGGTTAAAAAAATAGTATTAATAAATCGATTAATTAATTTAATTAATTACCTCCATTAAGCCAAAGAAGAAGAGGCTTAGAGTGAGCCTCAAACTCAGCCTCCACAAAGTAATAGTAAAGCGCCCTTCCGGCGAGCTCGTCGACGGTGACATAGCCACCGTACTGTTCAAACCCCACCGGTGGCTGCCCGGGCAACCGGTCAATCCGGTCAGCCTCCTTGGTGGGCCCACGCCCGGCTCCTTTCCGAGGAGAGTTGTGGTGGTGGTGGTGGCGGCTAATCCCATTGTCGCTTTCGACGGCGAGTAATTGGAGGTTGTCCAAAACGACGCCGTTTTGGTGCCTGTTGAAGTACTTATCTTTGAAGAGCTGGTCTAAGGCGGTGGCTTGTGTTTTTTGGCTTTAGGTTTGTGGGAGGAATGAGGTTGAGATTGTTAGAGAGAATATTAGTAGTGTGTGGAGAAAATATTGTTCCATGGTTTTGTTTGGGGAGTGGTTTAAGTTGATTTTAATTAGTTTGGATGGAAATTGGCTATTCACATAGTTCGTTTATATAGTGCTAGCTAGCCACAAAGTAGAGTGAATGAGGTGCCTTAATTTTCTATTTAATTACTCTAGGTTGTTATAGGTATATTGTTAGTAGGATTGATCAAAATTTGTCGATCCGTTTATCCGATCCGAAAAGAAATTTCAGGCTTCAACCCATATCCTACCAAATTCCGGCCCATATTCCAGCCCATAATTCAGCCTTATTATTCAATCAAAATATCAAAATTTTACTAAACAAATATTTCGGATAACCACTCTCGGATATCTGATCCAATAGGATATTTTTTACCGGATATCCGGTTCATAATGGACCGGATACGGATCAGGATTTTAATAAAAAAAAACGGATATTCGGTATATTGGATCGGATATATCCGTTTGCTCAGCCCTAATTGTTAGGAATTAGGATAATGATTTTATTGTATTACGTCTGTCTCATATTGTATGAGTTTTTAACCAAATGCACACTTTTTAAGAAAGTAGTTAATTTTATCTTTGAAAAAATAATTTATCCTTTGTTTATGTGAAAAGTGAATTAATTACTCTTAATATAAAAAGGGATGACTTTTCATGTCCAATTGGAAAGGAGGAAGTAAATGTCATCTGAATACTAAGAGTGACAAAATATTGCATATGGAGTATGGAAAAACTAAAACCCCATAGATTATGGGACAAAAAATTTGGACTAAAAACCCATATAAAATGGGACGAAGGGAGTATATATTATCTTGTGTCCACTTTTTTTGATTAAGTAAGATATAGGACATCTTTCCTCAAGTAGGTCGTCCTAGCGCATCCTAACAGATGAGAACTTTAGGTTCTGGGTGATTTCTAATAGCGTGATTAGGGAGACTGTGGCTCAGTCTGATAATTTTATCAGCCACGGTATTAACGTCCCTGGACACATGCAAAATCTAAACTGACTGGAATCCAAGAAGAGAAACCAGTATATCAATCATATATAAGTTGATTTTAATTAGTTTGGTTAGGAAATTGGCTATTCACATAGTTCGTTTATATAGTGCTAGCCATGAGTGGAGTGCTAAGGACCACTTTGGTATTTAATTCCGAAACTAGTCGTTAAAACTCCAAGCCCAGCTTTCGTTTTACCGGCCTAGCTATTCTTAGCATGATAGTGGAGATAAGAGGCTCGTGGGATTGCCGCGAGGGGCCCGATCTTATAATCCGATTCAGAAGATCTTTAACAATCCGACCAAAAATTTCTATCTTGATAACCTTGCTCCATAGAAGTATATGATTGTAGTAGTGTGATACAGTAAAGTGACCGTTATAAGACTTGTGTGAAGGTGCGTGATATAAGTATATATTGGTTACATCTGTAATCGTGGTTTGTCCTAGATCTATACGAATATCAACAGATCTAAGCAAATCGAACTCGTACACAAACAATCAAGCAAAGATCAAAACAGAAAGGGACACGAGAGTTGTTGACCCGGTTCGAGTTCAAAGAACTCTACATGCGGGGGACCTCAACAGGGGAGATCCGATCCCAAGCATCTTCACTAGATCAAAGCTCAAGAGGTTACAATGTACAAGAATCAAGCACTCGGCAAAGCCAGACAACAAAAACAAGAAGGGAGACGAAGATCTAAGAACAGAAACAAGAACAGAGGTAAGGTTCTAGAAACGAAAGGGCTTCGGCCCCCTTTCACGGCTGCGAGTTACACTGAGACTCCAACTAGAAACCACGAACACCGGAGATGAGGTATCGCCGGCGAACTCCTCTTCTTCTTCCTCTCTTTCTCTCTTTCTCTCTCTTCTCTCTCTCTTTCTCTGGAGATCTAGGGTTAGCGCCGCGTACGAATGAGCTCATCTCGAAGCTCAACCTCTTTATATAGCTAGGTCACTCGGGAGAGCTCCAAAAACGCCGCGTTTCAACTAAGGACGTCTCCAGCTTCACTTTGGGCTGAAGACTAGCAAATGGGCCAAACCCATAATTGGGCCGAGCCTCACGCTTTCACTCGAGCAACATCAAAGACAAGGCCCGGCTATAAATGACTCGGGTTTTGCCTCCAAACCGGTTTGATCCGGGGTGGCATTTATACCCGGTTCACCCATAAAACCAAACCCTATACATGTGATGAACCCGGTTCTGAATTCCTAACTCTACCTAAGTGCTTATTCTATACATTGTACATATACATGTGTGTATTATTTTACAACAACATCAAAGATTAGAGATTGAGCTACTTATTTTAGTTTATAGGATTGCTCAAAGATAACTTTACCAAGGCTTTTCGAGCATTGGCAAAATAATAGTTTCAAAATTAATTGATGATTGTTGTGACGAGAACGATGAAACGTAAAGAAAAACACATAAATTTTATGTGGTTTATTAACACGGTGTTAGCTACGTCCACGAACAGATAAATTGTATTCTTATTATGGAGGTGATAACAAAACAGATCGATTGCAATAATAAGGAGGTTCTTGAGTATATATAGTGACTTGTATATGAAATCCTAATTAGATTATGGGTTGTATGCACATAACAGATCACGATAGACCCGGTAACAAAACATAACATACTATCATCGAACGCTTCCCTCGAACCCTTGAGACCTTGATATTATCAATGGATATCGTTCAACAACAGATTCAATCATATTAACATTGCTTATGAAAAGTTACATGATACAAATAGGTTCAATGTTGGGTGATTGATAAAAATAGCTTACAATAACTTATAGGAATATATTATACTAGCTTTTGTTAGGATTGCTAGCTTCAATTTTGACCCAAACTATAATGTTCGCTCACATCATAATGAAAATTAATGATAACTTATGCCCTTTTAATACCCACTTACCCTTCATTTTTGAGACTTAAACTTAGAGTTTAAATGTTCTTGTGATATAAATTAATCCATAGACTTTTCCTATGAGATTCATGACTTTCAAGAGTTCTTTTTTGTTTAACTAGCTAGTGCATGCATGTAGTTCTAATTTTGATATAGAAAATTTCCTTAAATATAACTATAGTGTGCTTTTTCCATTAGAACTCAATTCAAAACCGAATTGATTTACACTTCTTTTATCTAGCTAGCATGATCATATCATTAATGAATTTTATGCAATTACAAGAAAGATTAAATTGTTGCTTCCAATTGGTGTGTTTACTTTTAAAATAAACTAGATGGCTTAGCCCACCCGATGGACGGGGTATAATTTTGTGTTTATGGTTATTGATTTTATAAGTGGAGATAGATAAATGTGTATTTTATTTGAATTAGTATAAAAATGTAAAATATATGTGTAATTTGATGAAAAAAGTAATGAAAAAAAATTGTATTTAAACCTAAATTTTGAATGGTTGATTTGGTGCAATTATATATAGAAAAGTGAGTATATGTTTATGAAAGGTTAAGCATATAGATATAAGTATATAGTTGTATGATATAATTGATGTAATGTTATATTTTTCCCTGCTTTGTATATGTAGGATCGTGTATTTCAGTTGTGATGTTTTGTGTTGTATGTTTAATTTTGGCATTTTAATAAAACCAACTTGTTTATATTTTTCTAATTTTAGATATAATTTGAATTCATTTTTATCACTAATTTACGATGTGAAATATGAGACCATTTATGCATTTAAGTAGTAAGAAAGAAGTGTTATTAACTTAAATAATATTTTCAATATTTATTAGAGGCCTTTTGTAATTTAGAATATTTTTAAATAATTATTTTAACAAGGAGAAGATTTGTAAACCAAATAGATATATTAGTAGGATAATTAATTTGTATTTAAAAAATAGAACATTTATTGTTCTTGAGAGGGAGAGTTTTTATAGTTGTATAGATTAGTAGATCGTTATTATCTTTTATTTAGTCTGTTTGCTCAATGCAAAAGTTTTTTTAGAAGAGATTGGACTATCCAAGTTCGTTATATCTTTAGAGAGGCTAATGTAGTCGCAGATTGTTTAACGTCTTTAGCTTTTTCTTTTAGTTTAGGATTTTATGTTTTGTGTGACCCGCCAGATGGTGTCATTTCTTTGCTTTCTTCTGATTTTAGGGGATGAGCCATCCTTGTTTGCTGACTAAGTAGCTCTTTTTACCTTATTGATAAAATTCCCCCTCGAGTGAACGGAGAGTGCAACCTCTCTTTCGATAAAAAAAGGTTAAATAGACTATCTAATTCCGTCATATCTTTAGAGAGGCTAATACAGTTGCAAATTGTCTAGCGTCTTTAGCTTTTTCTTTTAGTTTAGGATTTTATGTATTGTTTGATCCGCTGGATGGTGTTATTTTTTTTTTTTTTTGCTGATGTTAGGGGATGAACTACCCTTATTTGCTGACTAAGTAGCTCTTTTTACGTTATTAATAAAAAAATTCCATCTAGGGAACGGAGAGTGCAACCTCTCTTTCAACAAAAAAAATTAAATAGTTTATTTAAGAGAGAAAGAAAGCAAGTGCAAAAGTCGAAATTAAGGCTCCATTTGACACTAGCGTTTTGGAAGATTATCTCCGCTAGCTGAAGCGGAAATTTGGCAATTTTTAAAAAGCTCCTACACTCAACTACTCAAGCTTCTTGCTTTTCCGCTAGCGTTTCGGGGATAGCTGGACGCTAAGTGCTGTCGAACGGACGTTAAAAAGCGGATATTTTTTTAACGAAAGAAGCATGTGTTTATTTTTTTCAAATACCCCATGATAGCTTTACATATCACAACCCATGATAGCTTATAAATTTTGTGTTTAAGTAGGACGACTATGAATTTATCAAGTCAACTTGGTCTTTTTTTAATAAATAATACATCACTAATGGTATAAATCAATTTAAAATGATCAAACTCAAAACGTGACCAATTTTATTTGTGAGTTTTTGGATTTTAGCTAAAATCCATTTTGGTCCCTAATTTCCAATCAATCTCATTTAGTCTTTTTGGTCCCTTTGAATTTTTTTATCTTGCTAATGACACTTTATTTTGCTCGTTTGTCGCATTATATTAACCTCAAATTTTGTTTATATGTAAGGGAATGCACGTATTGGGCCTCTTGGACATTTGTTTATACATGGACCCTTGGTCTGATCGGTCCAAAATTCTGGTTTTGATAGTTGGTTGTTAAATATTCAATCCTTCAAAATAGATCCACTTTAGTTTTGTTTTTTTAAAGAAAGTAAGAATTCGGTAACCAGATAGACACAGACTAAGCTCAAGCTAAAGGAACGAGTAAAGAGTACAAAGCACAAAACAGAAAGACCGACAAACGAGTTATGGCTCGAGACGAGTAAAGCACTAAAGGACATTGCCCGACAAACGGTCATCCTTTACTTTTATGTTATTAATCTAGTTTCCAAGTCAATTTTTTTGGGCTAAAAGCAATTCAAAGTTGTAGGACTAGTAAGAAAAACATTGTAAAGTTTATAGTGATGGCATAATTTTCCCTACCTATAGATATAGGGATTTTTAACTCTACTAAATTGGATTCAAGGTTAGCAAAGCTTGACCCATTTAACTCTATACATAGAGAATTCATCATGACCCATTTAACCAAATCATGGCTTAAAGTGATCTATAAACTAGAATGGAAGCATAACATAACTTCTCAGTGAAAAAAGAACTAGTAAAAGAAAAACAATTATAAATGCAATACATGGAGTTCTATTGCCAAAATACAAGCTAAAATTCAGGAGAGTTTGTAAGATGTTCTTTATCAGCTTTATAGGAAAATGCTAGTACTATAACTTCAGTTCATACTTGCACTAGAAACCGCCAAAACCAGCATCATTTTTGTAACTTCTTTAGCTGAATTAGAGCTTGAAATTGAGATAATTGCTGGCTTTTTACTACTATAAAGCAAGATCAAATTTGGCTCAAAGACTTGCTTGAGCTAGACTTCATATTCTCAGCAGCCTCCTTTTTCCCATTGCTAGGTTCTTTCCTCTTCCTAGAATTGAAAGCACTTGGCAGCCTAAAAAAACAATCAGAGAACATCCCACAAGTCAAACATTTTGGTTGATCAAGGGTGTGTTTGGATTGCGCATTAAAATGCATTATCTTGCGTTATACTGCAGAAATTTGCATTGAAACTGGCATTATAATGCAAGATAATGCGTTTTAACATCTTGGTTGACCAAGGTGTGGTTGGACGCGCATGAAAAACATTATCTGGCATTATAATACAAGATAATGCATTTTAAAGCATGATCCAAACGAGTAACAAGAAACTCAAGTCAAAAAGAATTATTACGCGAGCTGTAAGGTGACATCAGAATCTGATTTGTCGGTGTCACTGGTATAGGCGACGTCTGAAGAAGAAGCGCCGTTTCTTTCAGAAGAACTCTTTCTTTCAATTGGGTAGCCTTCAATGTAATTCCTGACTGAATGATCAGATGGTGGTAAGTAGCCTTGAAGCTCTGCAACCTATGATTTTTCAGAAAAAAATTGGGAGAATTTCTGTAAATATTTATAATTGAGGGTTGGTAATAAAACAGAAATCAGAAGTAGAATTGAAGTGTAATTTATCTTGCCTGTCTTCTCAAGGCCTCATTTTCCAGTAGGGCTCTTTGTTCCTGTTTTCATCAACAACATATCAAATATCAATTAGTAGAAATTACGAAAAATTGCCCCTAATTTAGGTCAAATTATATAAAACCACCCATTGCTAGCAAAAGGGTATTTTGAAGTTCATGCTTTCACACTTCTTATAAGGCTAAAAAGTGGTAACACTGTTGAATTGCTAATAGAGTATGGATGATGGGTGATCAAATGCAATTTTGCTCATATGAAGAATGGTTTTCTGCATAGTGATTATTGGTCTATAATAGAGGTTGTTCTGTGTATTTTTTTAGCCTACAAGAAATTTCTTCTAATAAGATTCTAATGCTCACAAGTCACAACTCAAGAACAGAAAAAATTCACAGCCTTTTCTGTACTATATCAACTAATCAAATACAGGTAACCAATTTTAGCATGACCGATTTGTAAAATACCTGCATTCGTGACACCTCTAGCTGTTCCAAAAGTAATTTTTCCTGAAATGTCAAATTTCAGAATGTCAAAAATTACATTCCACCCAACAATGCAAGAAGACGCAACAAGACGAGAATTCTTACAAGAAAAGATTACCTTTCTCTCCTTCACAGAAGACAACCCAGAGATTAGCTGATGTTCTAGTTGTTGTAGTTCTTTCATGTTCAAGCCATCCAGATCCTTACCCAATATTTGCCTATAATTTACTCAAAATCAGTAAATATGAGATAGAGTTTATTATTGAAGTCTGAATAAATATGTGACAATGGTTCATATTATACATTTGCCTCATCTGTAGTTTTGCAACCTCATCCTTCAGAAAATCCAGCTCCTTGGAATCATAGTTCTATGCAATAACAAGAAAGAAAAAAGGTTAAAAAGAAAGTAAATTAGCGAGAAAGTTTTACAATGAGATAGATTAATTTTAGAACGATTTAGAATGTTCTTGTGTACCTCGACCTGAGATTTTACTATTGCAGAATCCGAGGGCGAGGCGTCTACAGAAGAATCAGAATACCTTGAAAGGATTCTTTGCATACTGCAAAACCAAGCCTTAAAACATTAAGCACGCCGCGTATAATTCATTAAAACCAAAAATCGGTTAAGGGTAACACTTGTTCTTTCGAGAATGCTTCAGAAATAAGAACAAGCTAGAATGCAAAAGTATGTCCATTCAAAAGGGAGCAAAAGACAACATGGATTAGATAGAGTGGACCCCTTACAACTCAAGGAGATTAAGAACACAAAGAAAAAAAGTTTTGATAGCCGAAAACTCTTCCACTTTCTAGACCCTTATAAAGTTGCATTCTAGCGAACAATTGTAGTAGAAAATGCAAAAACTTTACTGGGTAATCTATGAAGAGCAATGGCGAACTTAGAAGAAATAAATCCCAATGATAGTTATACTGAATTGTATCAATAATGCTGCTAACACTGCACAATTCAGCATTTAACAACATAATTCTTTGTGTTTGATCATACTAGCTTCATATTGTTCAGCATTTAACAACAGAATTCAGCATTTAAGTGAAAGGCTAACGAAACAACGGTCTTCAGGTGTGAAGTTAACAGGACAAAAAAAAATCAGCAAAATTCCAAATTATGGTAAACAACAAGAGTTGATTGCAAAAGATCAGGATAGTCATGATCCTACCCAATAATGTTCTAATCCTCTACTATCAAGAGGGAAAAGATATTCCAAATAAATCAACATAATTCCAAATAATTTGTACAAGACAGGTTAAGGTAAACAACAAGAGTTGATTGCAAAAGATCAAGACTGTCATGATTCTACCCAATATTGATA
Source organism: Fallopia convolvulus (assembly GCA_964016875.1). NCBI lineage: Eukaryota > Viridiplantae > Streptophyta > Magnoliopsida > Caryophyllales > Polygonaceae > Fallopia > Fallopia convolvulus. The sequence goes on from OZ024725.1 coordinate 62,612,140, forward strand.
TAATCCTCTATTATCAAGAAAAATATACAACGAAAAGAGGGGCCTTGCATTTGAAGGAGAAGCCTCTTCCACTCATTACAAGATAATACTAAGAGGTAGACCCCTCCAAAAGCTTCACATGAAAGCTCCTCTTCATCTAAAAGGCCCAAAATGCCAATTGAAATGGGACCTAAATTAGAGTGATCTAGAATTCGCCTTCTGACTTGAAGGCGAATTCGGGTTTCAAACATGTGATGTTTTCTGTTATAACCCTCTCCTTACTTTTAGGTGCAACTTCATATTTAGAAGCCCCAGAGATCTTACCAAACAAAAGTTCATACAAAAAGCTCAACTACCAAATGTCCAGTTTGTGCTTTTCTATTCTTTCTAACATTATTAATTTATTATGGTCAACAGAAGTCTTTTTATTATGAAATTATCAACAAAAAAAAAAAACTTTTTTCCTTCTATAAAATTATCAACAAAGTTTCATCAACACAGACTATCATCATGCAGAAGGCATAGTTAAGAAAAATTCATCCCCAAACCTTTCTTTTTTTAATGAAAATGACCTGAAACAGAGAAACAGAGCAAAGTTGAAGGTATTGCAAGCAAATTGAGCATCTCAGAAACAAAAAAAAAACAATTTGAAGAATAAATCAGCAAGATTACTACTTTACAAGAACCCTAACACATGCAAGACAACAAGAAAGATCCAATCTTTGAAAAGCCTCAGAAATCAACAGCACAGCGGTGAAATCCAAAGAGCCCAGAAAATTAAACTTAGACATCTACTACTCCAATCACACATCAGATCACAAAACCAAACACAAAAATCACTTTACCCTAAAGAAAACAGCAAAAAAGGGTAAATTTCGCAAACAATTTACAAAAAGATTCAAACTTTTTGTGACATGCAAACTCAGAGAAGAGACATTGGGCATTTTACCAAGAACTAGAGAACTCAAAGAGCTTTCCAGTGCTAGAGAAGATGATAACAGCAACTTCAGCATCACAAAGAATTGCAAGTTCCCTGGCTTTCTTCAGCAACCCACTTCTTCTCTTTGAGAAAGTAACCTGCCTGCTATTTGCATTCTCAATCTTCTTAATCTCGATCTTTCCCCTACCCATTTCGAATCAGGCAAAACCCAGAAAAACCCACAAACCCAAATTCTCAAAATTTCAATTTTGAAGCCCTCAGGAATCAAACAAACTATAAAACCCACCAAAGGCGTCACCTTTTTTGTAACGCTTGATAGATAAACAAAGAAACCCCCCTTTCGTCTGTTTTTAGCAAAACCCTTGGTTTGATTTTTCTGTTTGATCTGTGAATTTGAGCCTGATTACATATCTGCTAAACTCGGAAAGGAAAGGCCTTTGTGCAGGTTTCCAAGTATGGAGAGAGAGAAAGAGGGGAAAGAAAGAAAGGAAGAAGTTAAAGAGGGCAAAGCATTGAATTGTCTCTAATTTCTATTTCTATTTCTTTGGCTCCCAATTGGAGAGTGCCTTGAAACGGCAACTCTGCATGGCAAAGTTGTACACACAGTGCATGCCTTCCCTTTTGGCTTTTGCCATATTTGGGTGTCATTTTACTCCACTTTTCTAAATTTTGTAGGTATCTATCTCTGCAGGGGCCCGCCTCTTTTTTTCTTCAGAAAATTTGTTTCAAACAAAACTTTTGGGTTTTTGTGTAAAAAAATAAATAAATAATAAATTTTCGGTTTTATAGGCTAAAAATACTAATTCTAATAACTAAAACTCCAATAAAAAATTAATAAATCATATTTAAAAAATAATTAAATCTAAATAAATATAATTTTAAAATATATTTTCATTTTTGGGTTTTTAGGCATAAGTTAAAAAATTCGATAAATATTTGAGTATAGTGAGGTGACTTGATGAGATTTATAACATCAGTAGTTCATTTTTTAATGTAATAGGGAGTAAATTATGGAGTATATGATATTGGTCATATAATAAAGATGTCTCTCAAAGGCTCAAACAACATGGGGGCATTAACAAAATTTGTTATTAATCAATACTCAGTTGATTTTGTGATAAAATAGTGTTAGATTTTTAAATTTTATGAAGGAGATTTGAGTGCACGTAAGAAAATACTGATATTGGGAGAATTTAAAAAATTACTAAAACTATGTGATTTAACGTCTTAGAGCACCTTGAGCGGTACATTTTTTTATAATTTTTTATGATCTCATCTATATAACTTTATGTCCCTAGACGATAGAAATTCCATTTTTTAAATTTCTTATATAAAAAGACTTATGTATTGAGAGGCGTTAAAATATTGACAATAAGAAAAGGTTCAAATGAAAAAAAAATCTATAAGAAATAAACAAACAAAAATGAAAGCTACAAAAAACCTAGGAAAGGTGACCCAAATGCCTCAAGCCCTCAACAATATCAAATTATCAATGTACAATTATAGGGAAACTTTATTTGCATTCAGGTATTTGGTTCAACGGCTTAGTGTTTAGGATAGTATTTCGAGATCACTGTTTCGAACTTTACGGATGGCGTTTTGCTCGTTCTAATCGCTAGTGTATGCTCTAGGCGAGCCTAATTAGTAAAATCCTTACCCTATCAACCAAAAAAAAGTGAAATTTTATTTTTTATTTTTTAAAATATAAAATTTGTGCTGTGTTTGGCAGGTCGGTGTTCACAAATTTTATTCCGTTTTCACCTGTTTGTTTTGTCGGTAAGATGATTGAAATGGATCGGGCATTCCCTAATTATTGAAACCTCTGTTTCTTTGCTTTGGAAGATGGAGAAGAACCACGTCGTGAAAATCCAAAATGACCACTTTTATTTTGTTTTTATTTTACCGGACAATCCTAATTTTTGTATAAATATTGTATAAAAGAAATGGTGAATTGTGTATGACATGAGAAAACTGAAATGCTTGTCTCTAATCTACTATATATATATATAAAAGTAATAAGGTTTGGAGTCTCCATATTGTGCTACCTAGGATTTTGTCACATGTCGCTTCGAGATTATGCCACATTGGATTTTGCCATATGTCATCTTTTTATTAAGCCATGTCATATTATTTTTTTTACTTCATATTATTTTTGCCATGTCATTTACATTTCATATTTAACTACAATTATAAATAAAAAAACTATTAAAAATTGTTAATTAATAATTATTTTATGGGACAATATTTCACATAATATTCGAATCCATATATGCAAGATATCTTTACCCTAATAATCACAAAAAAATTTATGATTACCATATATATCAAAATTCGTAACCACTTTATCTTTCTATGAAATATGAGAATCAACCAAAAAAATATTATACGTAGAATGAGACAATATTTCATAGAATATTCGATCACATTAATTAATTATTTTATGATAACCGTAATATATTTCACATAATATTTTGAATAATTATTTTATGGGACAATATTTCACATAATATTCGAATCCATCTATAACTATATATTAAAGTTGTCCCTTTTCGAGCCACCAGAACAATTCTGGCCCCATTTAAAATTTAAAAAATTAATTTTATTTCTATTATTATAACTTCTTTCTATTAATTTTTTTTAACTATTTAAATTTATCTCTAACATCAAACAAATATCTATTCAATATAACAATATCTTTTGAAAGCTTCCTTATACAAGTATTTAAAAGCATTATATATATTATTCTCATTAATTAAACTTAATAATATAAATTTAATTTATTTTATTTGATTTTAAAATACAAAATAATTTTTATACATATTACGATCAACAATTACTTACATCAATTTTTTTTTATTAATATCTTTTTTATAGTATATCTAAAAAAATATCGAGTCATAGTCGTGCATGGCACAACGGGGACAACTAGTATATGGTATTTTTATAATAATTTGAGGCCTTTCAAATTATTCACGCAATCACGCGGGTAGAGAATGTAATGTCGTGGCTAGAGCTGCTAAAAGCGGACTTGGCTCGTAAACTCGATTCAAATCGTTAGAAAATTTTAGAATCAAAATCCAAAAATTTAAAATAAAAATCTGAAATAAACTGAACCCGATAGACTTGAAATCCGTTGTAGAATGTCTAAAATTTATTTTGAAATGTTACGTACGTTTTATTATTAAAATACATAAAAAATAATATATATTATAATTAAGTAATATTATAAAGAAATCGATGTTTTCACCCGTTTGGTCAACCTGCAACGACCGAACTGATTAATCCGTGACTCGTAACAACTCGAACCCGAATCGAAATGATCGAACTCAAACTCGACCTGATGACAGGTCTAGTTGTAGTTGACAAAACTACTAAATGAGTCATATTTTTTCAATTAATGTGATTTCATAAAGAAGATCTTCTAATTCTTAATTTATCAAAAAAAAATTGAAATAGGTAAGGAGGTAAAAAAAAGGTAAGAGTTGTATAACCTTTAGTTCTTATGTTTCTACTTTATACCAAAAAAATTCAATCCTTTATGTAATGAATTCAATAGTTTCCTTTTATATTTGGGTAAAATAAACATTTTGCTTTAGAAGAGTAAAATAACTTTAAAATGTAAGAAAGGAAAGAAAAATGTGCAAAAACAGTAATCGAAGGAAATATACATGCATGCCAATTCAAAAAATGGAGTGATGATTGTTGAAAGTTTGGAACTCTTATGGATGTATATATAATTTACGATTTTTATAACCTATAAAGGCAGTGGTTAAGCATAATATACAAAGAAACTAAAATTTTATTAGAAATTTAATAAATCCTTTTAATAAAATGATTAATTTTAAATAAATAAAAATTTACAATTTTTTTTTATTATTTTAAGGAGTTTAACTTATAGCCTTAGGCCGGACATAGGTTAGAAAAATCGAATAAATTAATATGATTATTCATTCTTGTTTTATGGAATTTGTTCAAAAAAATTTATAGGTGAAGTTTTGTAGGTTAATGTGGTGTGTCATTTATACAGATTAAAATGATACTACCCTATTAACAATCATTTAACATTTTAAAGATAATTAAAATATGTTTTTTAATGTATTTAAAGCATAATGAGAAGACTAATCAATACGGAGTAAGATAATTACAACGAGTGATATATAGTGTGATACAACCGTAATTATGAACTAAAAGGATCCAATGGTTATTGCATTAATTAGGTAGACTGAATTGATGTATTTCTTCAAATTAATTGCATTAATGTGTACATTGACTAAGTATTGTGGCAATTCGATCGTTGATCAACGTTTTTCTCCCGAGCCATTTGATTTAAACGGGCAAATGTAATGAAAATATATGGTGGTAACATGTGAACCGATTTGCGTTTGAATCAAGCAATATATCTATTACCATTCATTCAAATAAACTGGCACCAATACTCAGTTGATCTAGTAGTAAAATTAAAATTGTGTTGAACTTTTTAAGTATACTATAGAAAATCTGAGTTTGAATGGCGATCTCTCTTACAATATATATATATTGAGAGAATAGGACAATAAAATACCCGGTCTAAACGTAAAATCCCTAACTGATTGAATTGAACGAAACAAAAATAAGACCAAAAAATATATATTAAATTGGCAATGTTGTAAGACCTAGTTATTTTCTAGTACCTTTATATATAAGCACATATTATATATTAGATAAAATTTAAACTGAATTTTAAAATTATTTTCAAATTAAAAATTAATGAATCATAAAAACATATTAAATTAAAAAAACACTCTGTATTTGTTAAACTTAATAATGTTAAAATTTCCGCGAAATTGTTATCTCTTTTAAATTAATAAAAAAAACTAAGAAAACTCGTTTTTTTAATAATCAATTTAAATTAGTGCAAGTGAATGACTCATCTGAAAATTACTCATTTATGGATGAAATCAAATCATCGTATATGTAAGCTTGTTTATTCATCCGAAAAATAAGAAGAAAGAAAAACATAATGAGTTTTTCTAATTCGGTGGCATGCGTCAAAAACTTCTATTTGCATGTTTATATGTACAACTTATAAGGGAAAGTTAGCCATCTATATCTCAATCTCTATTTAAGGATAGCTACTCAATATGGACCATATGGGTCCATTAATTTTATCTTTCTTAAAAGGAACGAAATACCAAAAACTATGAGAAATATTGAAATATGCATTCATTTTCTAAATTTGGTGAAAATCCTAATTCCTGACTACCCATTTTCAGAAATCTGTTGGATGCCTTTTGGAGAAGAACTTGTCATTTTTTCCATTTTAGTTATCACTCGTCGGCATTGTTAACTTTCTAAAACAATTTTAAGTTTTAAACACATTAGTCGGATTGTTTGTAGGGTTGAGCATCGATTTAAAATCAAAACAAATTGAGAAAAATAGAACCAAACTGAAAACCGAATTTTGATTTAAGTTGAACTGAAAACTGAAAACCGAAATTTAGTTTAAGGTGAACCGAAAACCAATGTTTCAATTTTGCCGCTTTGAGATGGATACAGATTTATCGGTTTTGATTTTGTTGGTTCGGTTTCTAAAACAATTTTAAATTTTAAATTATCAATATACGCCAATGGGAACACAACACATTAGTTGGATTGCTTGTAGGGTTGAGCATTGGTTCAAAACCGAACCGAACAAAAAAAAAAACAGAACTGAAATTTGGTTTAAGGTGAACCGAAAATTGAGTCGAATTGGTTTGGTTTTTCGGTTTGAGATGGATAGAGGGTTATTTCCTAGAAAATTCAAGCCGAACCGAAACCAAAATTCGGAAAATTCGTAAACTGAATAACAAATCAAATAATATCGGTTTCTTTTCGGTCAGTTCGGCTTAAATTTTTTGTTTGAACCGGTCCATGCTCATGCCTAATTGTTTGTATAATCTCTATTTAAATAAAATATTATATACCCACAAGAACTGAGTAGAGTTGGTAAGGGACTTACTCCTTTAACCTAAGGTCTCAGATTCGAGCCTTGAGAATGAAGTATCTTTAAAATTTGTAATGGGATCCTTTATCCTTTTAATGAACTACTCGACCCGAAGTAAACCACCACTAAATAGATAAAAAAAACAATATATATATAAGGTCTCGAATTCGAGCCTTAAAAGTAACTTTAAATTTTGTAATAGGATCCTTTACCCCTTTAATGACCTACTCGACCTAAAATAAACCACCACTAAATGGATAAAAAATAACATATATATATATATATATATATTATTTAGAACAATTTTTTTTTATGAAGGGTGGGTGTTGATGGCACATTTGTACTTTAACTCCACTAATTAGGAATATATGCATTTTGCTAAGTTTGGAAAGTTGCCCCTAAACCCACCTTACTATAATTGCTTGGTTAAGTAGAGTTCAAGTTTGAAATGACCTCTCCTCTCCCTTTTTCGGGCTTTTTGTATACATGGGGGACCCTTCTATCTCTATTCAACTTTCCAAATGTGAAGACCATATGCATAATTGAGTTCATATAAGTAGCATTAATGTAGTCTAATTTGTTTGTAAAGCTACTAAATTAAGACCTCAAAGTAAGATCAATTTACCTTTTCAGTAATAAGAACCATTCATATAATGCAAACCGGTATAAATATTAACATTTGACACATTTACATGCCAATAAATCATAAAAATGGCACAAATAATGAGTTTATTGATTGCACAAACCCTATTGGCGACCCGTACTAAAATTTAGAATCCTTATACGTATAACATAATCTTATTTTTATAGTAAAATAAAATTTTATTTGAAAAAAAATCAGTCTATTATATCGAAGTAAAATATATTTGGGAGGTGCTTTTATTTGTATAGGCAATTCCTCACAAGATTCAATAAAGAAATTACATGGTAGATTCACAATGTAACAATCAAACCATACAAATCAAGCAAAAAACCATTATAATTAACGCTAATAATTCCACCAAAAAAAACTAGTAATCCTGGTAAACCAAGCAACCATTAACATTGAATCTTATAGTGCTAGGATTCCTACCTAGTCTCTTGATCACATGAAGCTAGTGTAGATTGTGTAAAAATTAATTTTAACCTTGATTCTATTCTCTTTTAACAATTGATCATAAAGTAAAGCATCATTACTCACAATAATTAAACTTTGTTAATTAAGTTAATCACCCTTTCTCTTATATTTCAGTGTACTGAAGAGCCCCGCATTTCCTTGGGCCCATCCGCCACCATTATCATGGGCCTGTAGGCCCAAAGGCCCAATTACTTCCCATATCGAGCCCAATTGCCTCAACTGGGCCCAAACGGGCCCGCTATCGATCAAATTTCGTTTGTTTCCCGCTATGCCAATTTTTAGTCATAAGATGGCCTCAGGAACAAAGAGTTGTTGTCTAGGTAACTCGTAATTGTGAAGCCCAGAGAGCTTCTTCTCAGTTGGAGCTAAGTTCATAGAGTTAGAAAATGATACCAACTCTAGTTGTTGTTGCTTTTGGTTTTCAGTGTCTTTGTCCTTCTCTTTTGTCATCTCCATGAGAAGAGCTTTGCCTGTGTCTATGCCTGAAAGGTACCCGCCATGGACATAGCCGTTAAACCTCTCGCTCGTGTGCTCTCCTGTGAAGAAGACGCGTCCTACAGGTGCCTGAGGATTAAAGAAGGCACACAAGAAAGTTAGAAACATCTACCCAGGTGTCTCGGGGGACAAATTGTACACACACTTACCCCGAACTAGAGCCGGGCATGGGTCGGTTCAAACTAAAATTTTAAGACGAACCGAACCAAACCAAAACCGATATTATTTGGTTCGGTTTTTGGTTTAGAAATTGCCCAAATTCCAGCTTCGGTTAATTTCGGTTCGGTTCGAAATTCGCAAAAATAACCTTCTATCTATCTCAAACAAACAAAACCGAACCGAACCGGACCAACTCGGTTTGATTTTCGGTTCACCTTAAACCAAATTTCGGTTTTCAGTTCGGTTTTGAACCGATGCTCAGCCCTACCCCAAACAAACATAGTCGAAGGACAAAACGAGACGAAAACGAAAAACAAGGAATAAAAAAAACCATCATCAGTATAAACCATTTTTTAAAAAAAGGTGTCATAATCAAAGGGAAAAGGTGGAGGAAAATGAAAAACGAGGAGCCAAAAATAACAAGAAACTAAAAACCAGGAGAAAAAAACAAAAAACTGAATTTCTATCATTGGTATAATTATAATCCATTAAAAAAACGAGTCATACATATTATTGCTACTTGTGAAAGCGATATTGTCGTGTCTCAGCAGCCAATTTTATGTCAAGTCATCTAGGAAAAAAAATAGTTACAAAATCTTTAGTTGAGTGAATAAATGTGTCAACAAATTATTGCTTGAAATTCATTAATTCAACCTTTCAGCAGCCAATTTTATGTCAAGTCCTCTAGAGAAAAAAAATGTTGCAAAATCTTTTGTTGAGTGAATTGATGTGTCCATAAATTATTGCTTCAAATTCATTGTTTCAGCAGCCAATTTTATGTCAGCTTCTGTTCATTTCATATACAACTACACAATTCCAATTAGCATCTTTTGATATATTATTTAGCCAATGCAAGCAAATAACTTTGTTAAAACACATGTTTAACTAATGAGATGAGGTGCAAGAATTTGCTTAAGAAGAATGGCTGACCTTAATATCTTCGACGATCTTATGATTAGGGACGATAGGGTAATTACTGTAGCTACCACACTGAAATCTGTTGTTCCACCAGCGAGGTACAAGGATAGCTGTAGCATCTGGTATGTTTGAGCCAAACACGTTCTTTAGAACCTCCATGGCTTCCTTTAGTGTATCTTGGTCTGATTGAGCTTCAACACGTTTCGATTCCTCATTCGTCAAGGTCACAACCAAAATATTAGATCCTGGATACGCGTTCTCCATGTGCTGATAATAGCACGAATACATCAGCAGCCAGACAAGACAGAGCAAATAATTGGGGAAAAACAATAATCAAAGTGTCATTTTCTAACTTGTCTTGTTGAACAAAATCAGAGATTGGATTTGTTTCCTTTTTGTACTTATCCTGATTTTATAACTTCGATGCTGATCATATGACATTATGTATTAATCAGCAAGGAAGAGGACAAATGAGAGATTAGAAATTTATTGCCTTTAAGATTCAGCTGATCTAGCCTTATGTCTAAACAAGTCCAAAGGCTGTTCACCCTATCATGCTAAGTGTTAAAACTTGATAGTGTAAAACATAGTTTTGCAGCTAATGAGAGCAATTAACTCAACCTAGAAACAGGAAATTAAAAAATATCTTTGCCTTTCACCGATCATTCAAGTTGCTAAATTAAAAAATTATTAACAGCGCCCCACTTTGATCTAAGAGCGGCTTCCCATCACATCAGAAAGATCCTCACTTGCAATTTTTACCCTTTGCAATATGCCCACTGAAGCAATTGCAGCAACCAAAGCAAACAAAAGCTAGTATGGGATATTATATCCTAATTCAAGAATCATTGTTTAATTTCATCTGCCCCACTATTTCAAAAGTCAAAACAAAGCAATACTTGATTAACTCCATTTCCATCAGCAGGGATTTTACTGTTTTACTCACCTGCCAGAATGTATAGTACCCTCTTCTCTCGTGTGCATAGATGAAGAATTCTTTCCCTGGACCACAAGGCCAGAAAGCGTGCGGGAATTTGATAAATATCTTCGTGTATACCATAACGTCGCACTTCTCTATGGCCTCGGTCTTCCATCTCTGTCCATTTATTTCAGTTGCATAGTTAAAAATAGAAGAATATAATCATCTCAACTCTCATGTAAACAATAATAGTCCAACAGTTTACAGCATAGCTAATAGAAAGCTGCATTCTCAACATTGGTCATGTAGGAAGATAATTACATAACAATTCTAGCTCAATCCATGGAAGGAAATCAAGGAATAGATAAGATTATTCCCAAATGATTTCTCAAACAAGGGTCCACGAGATGCCCACCTTGTTTTCATGTTGCCCAACACTATAATGTATATCATCACCTATAGTTAGGTAGGCCAATTCTCAATAAATTTGTCAGAGCCATTACTCCCATTAGTTTTCTCTTTAACTTTTATCACTTTATTCAAAAGCATTTTTCACTTCCATTCGAAGCATTTTTGTTTGTTAGGAGGTGGGGAACATATGTGAAGAAACTAATAGCAAGAAATCCATTAAATACCAGCAGAAGAGCTCATTTTGTTTTTATGTGATCTCTCATGGGGGAGTAGTAGTACCGTGGGTTTACAATACTGTGGATAAAAAAACCAACTTCTGCTACAACAACAACCATGGTATTAGCACCCAGTAAATCTGATTCCTCCATATTAAATATGACAAGATAGCTCACTGTCCAAAACTCTTGATTGTATAACTTCAAATTGCTAGCTGCCTTGCCTTATTTAATGTTGAAAAGGAAAGCAAGAATCTAAAGCACCAAGAGAACAAAATGTGATTGTACTGCTACAGCTGAGCTACTATCAAGTCTTCAGCCTAGTAGGGACCCATATCTTAGCTGTGATCCCAATAAATCCACATTGATGGTAGTAATTATTTATTGAATGCCCAAATTCAGCGAGCAATATTTCATTATGTGAGAAGTTCAATGCTACACATCATTCCAAAAGGTCCGGTCAAAGCCTCATCCCCTACCCTTAAATCCATGATAAAAACAAAAGAACCCAAAAAAAGGGATAGAAAATTAAAGTATACTCTAAAAGAAAGTTCAATATTTGGACATCATTGTCTGTCATTCACCATATTCAAGAAGGGAATTAGATGATATATGCAAGTTGTATAACTAGGTTCATGTAGACTATTAATTAATGTTATCTTCCACAGATGAAATGCATTTGGAAGTAAGGAATGCAAAATTAATTAAAGGTGAAGAAACCAGATAAAATAAGTAGATGAATACAGAGAAGAATACTTACAGGCAAGGCTGGCATGAACGATACGAGGTCGCTTTGAAGAACCCCTATGCTAACTGACAAAATTACATAATCAGCTTCGTATAAACAGCCATCTTCTGTTGTTACCATAACACCATTCCTCGATTGTTGTACTTCCCGAACAACCTATCCCAATGCAGAATCAAGAAATACATGAAAATCATCAGGCAAGGCTGGTAAGAAATTTTCTTCTTGACCATATCAAGCCATAAATGTCTTGAAGAAATTCACTCAGGAAACAAGGACCGAGGCATACACGAAAATCCTAGAAGTCAAACCCAAAAAAATATGCAAGTAATTCCACTGCTAGTACCAGCTTAGTTCAAATTTCATTAATAGGGACCTGAAAATTTGAGCTACCAAAGGGCCTGAGTAACAATAATGCAAAGACTCCTTTAAAAGCTCATTCATCGATATCAATGACTGTACTAATTAAAAAATGGTGAACATAAAACACATTTCATAGCACCATATCTCTGCTATGATATAACCAAGGATTAATTGGAAAGGTGCACAAATTAACATGCATTAAATGGAGTAAGCAGACTCGCATTTCTATAAACAAGTCTTGAGTTCATCAACTTTTTTGGCTTGCATGTTAATGTACTGTTTTGCACATTGATGAACATTTTCAGACCAATTACTTGCAAAGTTCTTCTTACCATTGAACAAACTTCAACTGAACATACAATTGAATGGGAACTATGTTAAGTCTGATCATCTGTTCATAAAAGCAGTTCTCACTGTTCTACTTCATTTTTTCAAATTATCTAATTTCAGCTAAACATCTATCACTTAAAGTTCTTATGGGATTAATGGAAATACGTACATACACTCACCTTAATAGCCACTACATAATCTTATAGAAATGATAGTATTATACTGCAAGGTTGTCCCTCTCAATGAGATACGGATCTCCAAAGTGAGGCAAAGTAAATTCTTTTTAAGGCTAGCTTAAAGCTTAAGACTCATAACCTCATGAATTTATTTAGAATTCAGAAAAGCTAATGAAAGTCCAATCAAAGCACAGAAAGAGGTGCTTATATGGTCACGATACTAGATGAAGACCAAAAAAATATGAAGGAGGTGGACCTGCAGGGGCCCAAAAATCTATAATTATTTGATTAAGTCTGGAGAATTAAGGATTAACTTTATCAAAAGGTTAATTTCAACTTGATTAATGAGGTTTTTCATAACAAAATAGGGAAACTATTCTTATTTACCACTATGATTAGACAATTTAGCCATTCTAATTTATGGATTAGGATTAAAACAATGAAACTATGAACTTAGGCACACCCTTTATTGGAGCAACTTTAGTAGAACTCTCAAGCTAGGCTACTGTGTACATATAAATGCATTGCATGGAGAAGAGAAATCAGAATTTTTAGCAAACTATTTCTTTCACATTTTTTGGATCCAAACACACCCAAAAAAAACTATTAAAATCAACTAGTCTTTGTCCCTATTCTAAATATGATGGGTGATGGGGTAACAACAAACAGAATCTAAACCATAAAATGCATTAACAGACAAAAGCATTATCTTTAATAGGGTAGCACAAAATACGAAAGAGATGACTTGTCACCTTGTTGAGCTTGAGACGATTATCCAAAATTTCTCCTTCATCATTCAAAAGGAACGTCTCAGCCATTTTCTGAAGAATATGCACATATCCTCTTTCATCTGCAACCAGAAATTCTCTCTCGCCATACTCCGTATATGTAGATATGGGTTCCACCTCTGCAAACAAACAACAGATTATAGATTTCTTTATGAATTGCAGAAGCTCAAAAACTGAACTTAGAATTGAAACACGTGAAAAAATGAGAGGAAAATTCGTCAAGAAAGAGACATGATATAATTGTGCGAAGACTTGTAAATTATCCATCAGCAGTTGAATACTATTCACAAAATAATTGTTTGAAGCAAAAAGGACTCCAAAAGCGAATATAGCCAGAATCATCACGTTCATCCTATCATGTTCACTTATTTTCCCTTTTTTGAAGTGTAACGGAGAGAGAATAGTTTTTTTTTTCTAACCAGACAAGAAAGGAATCGAACTGCAAAAGATACGCACCAGCCATCTCAAAATCGTGAAGGATGAAATCAATGGCGAGCTCTATTGGCGTTTTAGGTGCACTAGAGAATCAATCCCCAATCGAAATCGAAACCACAAAAAGACACAAATCAGTAACTCAACAAATTGAAAAATTTGACAATACAACTTCAAATTCTCTATTTCATCAGAAGCATACGTTTGCAATTCATCGAAATTAGTAGTATCGGCTTCGCTACCGAGTTTCCGAATCGCCGATTCCACCGCCTTCTTGTACGAGTCCGCAGCGAGTCCACTCGGAAATATCTTCCCGCTGAAAGGGGGGAAAAATCCAAAAAAATCCACGATCAAAACACCTTTTGAATATCAAATTCAAATCCCAATGTGCGCTCAAATAACCAATCCGAAAAAAATCGCAACACCAAAACTCAGAAAAGAGAGAAGAAAAATCAACGAACAATCGATCGTAGATGTTGAAGCGAGCATTGCTGTAATCCGAGAAGCAAGTGCGAAGGCCACATTCGCTAGCGAGCTCCCACACAGGATTCGCCTCCTGGCCACCGACACCAGCGATCCAGCCGGCGCCAAGCTCAACCTTCACGCCAGCGAAGTCCTCGTCGCGAATCCGGCCGCCAATACGATCGGAAGCCTCCAGAATCACCAAATCCTCCACGCCGTTGTCCGCCAACACCTTCGCGGCCGATATTCCTGTACGCATTCGAAAGCAAAATTAGGCGTTGTTTTTCTGTTATTCGTCGGCGGTGGAGATGCGATGCGACTCACCGGAAATACCAGCGCCGACGATGATCGCGGAGTAAGGCTTCGAAGAATCCATGGAAGATGGAGAAGGAGAGGAGAAGAAGAAAGGGGGAAAAGGGAGGGAGAGAGCGAGTAGAAAAGAGGAAGAAACAATGGAGGAGGGGGTTTATATAATGCTCGCGTTGCCTGCTCTTTCGAGAAGGGAAGTCTCTTTCTTTCCCCGTTTCCCGGCGTTTCGTGCCCTTAATATTTTGGAAAATTTACTAATTACATTTGTGGAATTTTTTACCGTGTGTGAAAGTAAAACTTGTCATTTGCGTTTTACCGTTTAGTTTTGTACTTACTATTATTGACTATTGAGTCGACGCTTGGTAATTTTGGAAAATTACATGAAACCACCCTAAATTTATGATTCACCATCCATACTTGGCCATACGATCATTTAAACACACTTATAAAAGTAGGTATAGGTCGTTTTTTTTTATGTCGAAAGAGAGACAACACTCTCTGAGCTTTTAGTCCTTATTATTAAAATAAAAGAGATTAAGGGTTCGTTCAATAGTGGTTGAAATGAGATGTTTATTTTTTATACAAACTATATAATGTTCGGGAAAATAGTAGTTTATAAAAGTTGGTATAGGTCATCATTAGCATTTTACCATTTAATTGTGTATTCTGTATTAGTTAGCGGCTAAGCGTAAATAATTTAGGGAAATTACATGAAACAACCATTTAATTAACTTATAAATTATATTTTCTTTCATCCATGTTTTACTTATGATTCTCCATCCATATATACTTTGCCATCTTTGTTTGCAAGATAACTCTAAGCATACTTTATGTACTAATTTTCAAGGAATTGGAAATGTGTTTGGTATTGAATCAAGTTGTATAAGATTAGGTAGCTTGGTGCTTTGTGAAATCTAAAGATCCTTCATTTCGATGGAGTAAACGTCAATTGTCCATGTCGCACGCACAAGATGGGTTAACTTGTTGCCTATGACACTATGCTTATAGTATTTTAATCATCTTGAACCCAAACTCATCTTAGTTATTGCATTTGAGGGGTTTGTATTTTTTCCTAACTGGTCTTGCTCGCTTTTGACCCACCTAGCCATTCACAACTACTGTTTTTAATATGGTGTCTCGAATTATCGAGCATGTTTGGTATTTGAATTTTTACCTTTTTAAAAAAACATTAATAAAGGTATAGGTCATCCTTGGTAGAACTAAAAATAATTCGAAAAAGATTGAAAAAATATTACGGGATGGCGAGCCGGATTAACCCGCCATTCAGACCAAAACTAAAGTCCATGTTTGACCCACTTACACATTTGGACCGGACCAAAAGATCCATGAAGAAGTTGAGCTACATATGTTGTCCGAATCCGCCGAGTGGACAAGTGAGGCTAGTCTGCGCTTCTCGAGTTTAGCCTAATCAGTCTAATTGATAGACGATGAAAAAGGTCGTGAGTTCGAATCCCTTGCCTTTATTGTAATGGCTTAAATGCTTTCTACAAACCAAAAAAAAAAATGTTTGTCTTGATGCGTACATATTTCATATACTACAAGTTTATAACATGGACTCTTTTTTTGGTGAAGGACATTACCTATGAGAATCGAACCGAAAACCTCTGAATAGTATATCCTTTGGAGGCTTAACTGCCTAACTCGATGCCCAAAAACTATAACATGGACTATCACCCAAAAGTTTGTCTTGCAATTTGTTCTCTTCATCATTTACTTTAAATCCTTAAAAACATTGTTAATTAAGGTGTGTGTTTGATTAATAAGAAGTCATATCAATGTTCAACAAGAAAAGAAAACGATGTCACTTTTTTCCCCTATAGATTCTCAAGTATTGGCCAACATGTTTTTTGGTAGAACAAGTACTAATGTTAACATAAAGTACAACAATTTTTCAATCACAAGATTGGAACAAGTACTTATGTCGTAAAAATATTATTGTCTGTGAACTACTAAGATGAACGTGTGGCATTGTTTGTTACTACGTAGTACGTATTAATTTATGGCCAACAATTTATTCAAAAAAATTTTTATGAGGAAAAATTTAGGCTATTCTGAATGAATTAGTTTAGAGCATCCTTTTGGATAAGAATATTCAGTTCTGGATGCGTCTTCAGTTGATCGGAAGATAACGTATGTCGCAATCGAGTAATACAATCATCTATTACGTTACATGATCGAATCACGTGCTTAAATTCAATTGCCTCAAATGCTTGTGCAATAGCCAGTGAATACACAATTGTATGTCTATGATCTAGGGACAACTTTTACCTCCACGTAGTGCATTAATCACTTGAATGTTATCTCCTTCAATTTTAACATGCCTACACTTCATTTTCTGCGCCGCGTGCACTCCCATTACCACCCCTCTTACCTCTACCTGCAATGCGCTTCTAGCGTGTGTCTTTATTGCATCTACAACAATTTATTCAATAAGTTAGCATACATATTCTCTTCTCTCTCTCTCTCTCTTTTTAAAGGTGTCGAGGCACAATTAGCGTACATATTCTATGTGTTTAACGAGGGCCTATGTTCACGGTGTAGAGATGACAATGGGTCGTGTTGGAGGCGGGTGGACGGACCTCTAAATTTAAAATATTCTTTCATATTTCTCAAGATAATAGTACATTAGTGTGTACATCTCAACCTCTAACTTTACTTTTCGCAATGCACTTTTCCACCATAACAATGCACTTTTACAGTGGACCGAACATATGGAGCACGTGCCCTGCTGACTTCATTTTTGCTTGCACTTTTCTCCTTACCAATGCACTTTTTGTATTTAACAATGCACTTTTTCACGATAACGATGCACTTTTGTAATTTATGAGAAATTACCAAAATGACATCGTGTCCCTAAAAGGAATAAAATATCAGCCCTTGGATCACCTTGATCCAATGGCTCTAAACGCTCCTTATTTTATAGGATAAGGAGTTGTTTTATTTGAACCTTACTATTTTATATGTGTCTAGAAATTGCATCCAATAATTCAATTATTTATAACTAGAGTTGTCAAAAGCTTACCTAACCCGCAAACTCGACCCGAATGCCCGACAATTTAGGGACAAGACTAAAAAATTTGAAACCCGAAATAAATCGAACCCAATAGAACTCGAAACCCATTGGGTTGAACGATTTGTAAAATTTATTTTGAAAATTATAATATATTTATTATTAAAATACATAAAAATAATATATTATAATTACGTATTATTCTTTAATTAAAAATGATTTTAATAATCATAAAAATCGATATTTTAGACTCGGTGGTCAACCTGACTCGACCGAAAACCCACAATAACCCGACCCAATTGACACGTAACCTATAATGAACCGAACCGAAATGACCGAACATGAACCCGCCCGATCCAACTCGATTGACAGGTCTACTTATAACTCTATATAAGTAGTTAGTTAAAGGCTTCAATAATTTGTAAACATATGGCAGTTGGTGGTTGTTGCAAATGTTTGTCTTGTTAAGAATTCGTGCATCAAAATAAAAATCAGCACTAATACCTTTAGAGGAGTTTGGTTCAAATAAAACGAACTCTTATCCTGAAACGAACTCTTATCATGAAACGAATGCACTTTTCGTACTTTGTAGTGCACTTTTCGTACTTTTTGTATTGCACTTTTCGTATTGCACCTTTTGTACTTTTCAATGCACTTTTGTATGAAAAGTGCACTACTAACTAGTAACTAGTATAAGTGCATTCGTTTCATATTTTAGGATAAGAGTTTGTTTCATTTGAACCAAACTCTCCTTTAGAGATGATAATTTGAGCTTTTAAGTCATAAAACAGATTTATGAGAGGGATTGAGTGCCCTAAAGTTTTTATTTTTGGTCATGAGTGCCCTAAAGTTGACCAGTGAAGCTTTAATAATAACATGCAAAAATCATTTGCTTAATCCAAAATTGGTAGGAAACTAATCAACCATAAAATTTCTACACATATCACTTTAATTTGTGCTAATTTTTGTGATTTCGACAAACACTTTTGTTATTTGTATAAACTTTTGAAATTAGAAGGAATGATTTTACACTAATTTAAATCCTTAATACTTAAGCAATTCATGAATTTGTTTGTTCCCAATTTGACGTGGCACACAAGGTCGGTCGATATGACACTATTGTGGCACAATTAAGGAGTATGTATTAAATTATTAATGAAATTTGAACATAATTTGCGTTAATTAACAAGTTTAAGTAGCTATGGTGCTTATAATTTATCACATCAACGTGTAAATCTACAAGGGCAATAACGTAATTAGGAGGCGTTCGTGTGGTCAAGTCACCGCATTGAAACCCTCCGTGTATCCGCACGTGAAGTCATTAATCAATATCCTTCCACCGTGTGATCTTTATTTTAATTAATTAATCACCCATTATTTTTTTTGGTTGAAATTAATCACCCATTATTAATCTATCTCTATATTACAATAATACTACCCAGTGTGGGATCTGAGAATTTGGATGTAAAGGGTCACTCCTAAATAATAAGTGAGGACTAAGAGCGTTAAGTCCTGTTTAGGGCTGAGCACGGTTCGGTTTAAACCGAAAATTAAGCCGAACCGACTGAACCAAACCGAATCGAACTGAAACCGATATAATTCGGTTCGGTTTTCGGTTTAGGAATTTCCTAAATTTCGGTTTCGGTTCGGTTTCAGTGCGGTTTTCGGTTAAATTTCGGTTCAGTTCTAATTTTTCAAAGAATGATCTTCTATTTATGTAAAACCGACAAAAATCGAAACCGAACCAATTCGGTTCGGTTTTCGGTTCACATAAAATGGAATTTCGGTTTTCGATTCGGTTCGGTTTTTATGGGTTCGGTCGGTTTTGAACCGATGCTCAGCCCTAGTCTTGTTTGATAACCTCCTTCCAACTCTTCCTACAACGCTCTCTCCCTCGACGAAAATCCACAAAGGACATGCCTTCACAACTAGAAACAAGGATGGTTCTTTGTCTCTGTTGCACGTGCCCAGACCACCTAAGTCTCATCCACTGTTCTAAAAAAGGTCTAGGCGGCCGCCTAGGTACTGGAAAATGGTCCACCGTTCAAATTTAGCCTTGGATGGGATATGCGGCCTTCTAGGCAGCTTGAGAGGACTCTAGGCACGCTCTAAGCTTGAATTAATATGGAGACGTAAGACGTTATGATGAGATTGTTCTTTATTTATATATTCTCACTATTTACAAAAAATAACCCTATAAAATAAAAATCATAGTAATCCGCCTAGATCCCACTTAGGCCCTTGCCTAGCGATCTAAGCTCTAGGTCCCATCCCACCGCCTAGTATTAATTCCTACCTAGCGTTTTTTCAAAACACTGGTCTTGCTTCATGCATCTTTTTCTCAATGCTAGATACACCAATCGTACATTTTACCAATAATCTCATTAGTGACTTTATATAGTTTCATATATCCGCACATCTAGCATAACATCCTCATCTTTGACACTGCCATTTTCTACTCTCGATTTTTTCTAGACAACCAACACTCTACACTCTACTCCATACTAGACCTGGGCCCGGTTCTAGATGAATCGGCGAACCAGCGGTTCCGGGTTCCCAATACGGTTCCGGAACCGGGAACAGGTGGAACCGCCGGTTCCTCCCATAAAAATAAAAATAACCAAACCGCGATCGCGATGTGGGTAACCGCGACCGCGACAAATGTTTGGCTAACCACGACCGCGGTTTTCGTTCAGAGGACAAAAATGAATCTTTATTTTTATTTTTTTTAATTATTTCGGAACCGGAACCGGGAGGAACCGGCCTTGTAACCGGCCGACACCGGCAGGTTGGGCCTGTTACGGTTCCGGTTACATGGTTTCGAGGAACCGGAATCGCCGGTTTGCAAACCGGACCCAAGTCTACTCCATACAATAATATCTATCAATAATTAAATAAATTAAAACTATATTTGATTTAATGTTTATTGATGTATATAACGATGTTATCAAAGCTAAGTACGTAGCATGACAACTTAGATATTCCGGGCTCTCAGCGTAAACCACGCACCTCTACAAAGTCAAACCTTCACGGGATTTTAATTTTTTTAATACATCGAATAAACATAGAAGATTTCCACATTAATCACAGATTAATAATGTTAATTAGCTGTTAATTACCTGATTTCGGATCAAACCCCGGAATAAAATCAAAAAATTTATAGATCCAACGTACCCAAGCGTGGACATGGTTGTCCTCTTGCAGATTCTTCAAACAACGCTCTCATTATATTTTTTATTGCTTAATAATTTAAGTATTTTTTATTACTTTCATGTTAACAAATGAACGGTGAATCACTTGCTATTAATTTTTTTCCTTTTGACTATTTTTACCTAACACCTTTAATTCGATGTAATCGATTTTAATACTTAGATCAACATAAAGTCATAAACCCAGATACTCAGAAAGATATTGATATAAGTAAAATTTAAAAAGTCAATATATATATATCCCTGTTTTGAGTGTAAGTTAATTAACTTTTTCTGGTTGATGTCGTTTGTTGATTACTTAGTCGATTTTTTTTATATTAATAAAATTATCCTAGAGGGAATGGGGAGTACCATCTCTCTTTCAACAAAAAAGTTAATTAAAAGGATGTGTATGACGGACCCAAAGTATTTTTTATTGCTTAATAAACAAAGTATTTTTTATTGCTTTCATGTTAACAAATGAACGGTGAATCATCGACCCACCCAGTCATGACTCGTGAAACCTTTCACTCATCTGACCAATGAATAGAAATGGTTCATCGATCCATCCATGACTCGTGAAACCTTTCACTCATATTCGACCCACCCATCACCTGTGTGTGAGTCGGGTGACCCACCACTCGTGAATTATTAAATTATAATAATATTATTTTTTTATAAAATTTTAGAGTTAATAAAAGAAGCATTGACTCTGGTGACACTAAAAAGGGGCGAGCGATCGGATTGAGAAAGACTTGCAATGAAGTAGTGAAGAAGAGTTATTGGTGGTAATGTTGAGAAGACGATAGTTGAAAATAAAAAAAAATACGGTCAAAGGAGTGACACGTTAGTTGGGAAGCTAGTTGAAGATTGTAAAACGAAACACGTCAAATAAATAGTAGAATTAATTTGGAGGTGACAATGTTAGATTTGTTGTAGATATTAGTAAATAGTATGTATATTAGGTAAAATTATGCGGTGATAACGGGTGGGTCGAGTGATGGGTGGTGGGGCGGGTGAATCGGCTGTAAAATCTCACCTATATCCAGCCCATCACTCGCTTTTCTTCGATTTTTCAACAATATATTTGACCTAGGTGAAGCGGGTGGGTCGGTCACCTACAGATAATGTCCAAACCTATGCGGTATCTAGACTAAAATTTTACTCCCTCCGTATAAGTCTATTTGTCTTTCTAGCCTTAACTAGTTGTCTAATTCTACTTGTTTTTTAAAGTATTTTATCCAAAATTTTCCAACTTTACCCTCAAACAATCCATGCAAATAATTGCACACACACATCTCAAGAAATAAAGTAGGTAGATTATAGGGGTAATGTGGTAATACTAGCTCTTGCCTTAATATATGTGTAAAATGCTTAAAAGACAAGTAGACTTATACGGAGAGAGTATAATATTAATTAAAAAACCATTTAATCATGTTGACACGTGTGCCATGCCCAAATAGTACGTGGCACGTGGGCCCCGCCTCGAGCTTTGTTCCTCTCCCGTACGTATTCACTACGTACTAATCATCCCTCCGTTTTTTAATCATATCACTAATCACTAATTAATTCTTTATTTTCCCTACTAATCTCCAAACAAACAACCTAAAAAATATTAATTAGAGATTTCGATTCAAAAAATGACAAAACAAGATGTGTGAGTCGTATGAGTAATGACTATGAGTAATCAAGTAGATGAGGTGACCATGACCCATGCAACATTAATTTATTATAGATGGTAATTAATCGTCAAAATCATACAATTTTGAACTAATTCAGCCTTTGTTTGGCGCTTTTATAATGATTAAGGACATGGGTCAAATGAAATTTTAAATCTGTTTATTGATCAAGTCCAAACTTTAATTATGATGCTAACAAAGTGTTAATCAGGGCTTAATGACATTAATTATGACACTAAAATTTGTACGGAGGTGAATAATAATGTGACTTGTAAATTGACTAAACATATTTCTTGATTAGATTTTACTCGTCCAAATGAAATCCTAAACCATATATGATGTAATTGTTTTGGGCCTGACTGTTTGGATCCATAAGAGTATTGCTAATGGTTGTCCAAAACTTTGGTCATAGAGGAAAGAGAGTATAAAAAAATATTAAAAGAGGAGAGAGAAGATCAAATGGGCATTGTTTTGGTCACTGTGATGACCAAAACTATTCTTTGGTCATTAAATGACACAATGACAAGTGTCATTGAAGAGTGGATGATGAAAATTAAAAAAATGAAAAATAAAAAATGGAAGAGAGAGAGATATTATTATTTTAATTTGATGACCAAAATTCTTGGGCAACCATTGTGTATGCTCTAAAGAAAATTGGATCTTGTTCCACAATTCCACCATGCAAAATTCAATGTATTCTTAGATATTGTAACGAGAAGTAAAAAAAGACACAGTGATTTACATGTTCATTAATAGTATGTTGGATACATCTATGGATAAAAAAGTGAATTCTTATTAGGAAGGTTAAATAAAAAAAATTATAATAATAGGGGGTTTTATGAATAATATATAGTGACTCATGAAACCTTAATTGGATTATGGACCGTAATCTCAAAACGGATCATGATAAGCCCGTTAATAGGAACATAACATACCGTTTTTGGCAGGGTGGCATTGCACCATTTAATTTAAGTGTATATTACTTTTATCTTATAATTTGCAAGTATCTTATTACATACTAGGGTTGAGCACATACCCCATCTATCAAATCGAACCGAATATATCCTTTTAGCATTTATCCGTATTCGATTGGTTATTTTTTTTCGAATTTTATTCTTGTGCGAAATGAATGTTTTATGCGAATATGTGGCGAGAAAATGTACATCATAAAACATCAAAAGTGCTTCGCGAATCCTCAAAAGTGCATTTCTGAACGACACTATTAAATGCAATTTTAACACTTTAATATCCACTTTTAATAAGGACCGTGGATGGAGTGTGTTCAACGACCAGTAGTAAACCTCATATTACACATAATCTTTATATCGCACATGATTCACACTCTGATTTTTCCACATACTCTAATCAGATACATAATGAGGGTTTTTTAATCTAAGGAATATTCAAGATACTTGGACAAACTAGAACAACTTTTTTAGTCGGATAGTTCAAATATTTGCATCAGATAATAATTCCATCATTTTCGTATATCCGGCTAAATTCGAATCAGA
Organism: Fallopia convolvulus; assembly: GCA_964016875.1. Classification (NCBI taxonomy): domain Eukaryota; kingdom Viridiplantae; phylum Streptophyta; class Magnoliopsida; order Caryophyllales; family Polygonaceae; genus Fallopia; species Fallopia convolvulus. The sequence goes on from OZ024725.1 coordinate 62,636,269, forward strand.
TATAAATCAAAGTTTTATGAAAATAAAAAACATATATTTAATATATCAAATCAAATATATCCATTTTCTCACCCCAACCTATATACATTATGGCATTATCACTATATCGCATCAAATGAACATTTATCCTTTGTTTTTGTAACCAAATTCGAAAGGCATAAGAGGCCAATAGAATTGTAATCAATGTAAGAACTTTTACATGGTTCTTAATTGTCATGATTTAAGTTGGAATGTGGCTTCACATTCACATGGTGGGGTGCTTCTTCTCCCAAAGTCAACATGATTTTTCTGTTTTTTTTTGTCCCCTAACATGCCAAACACATACTTACCATGGTAGAAAAAGGTAATGTTTTTACTTAGTATATGGGTAAAAAGAGTTAAATCTTGTTCTTTTGCTTCTCTTCAATAAATGATATGTGTTTCAGCAAAAAAAATTCTACATAGTTCCATTCCAATCAATAGTCATTGTTGGATAATGATCAAATCTGGTGACACCTCATCACACGTTCAAGCAAAGCTTGATTAATGTAGAATTAGTGGTTGCTTAGTTGCTCTTAATTGTTCGATCTTTTAATTTCTTTTATACATACTGGTTTTTCATAATTTCTCTTCCATTATAATTGGTGGAGGCTCTTTTTATATATCGAGCGGGAGCGGGAGCTGGAACTGAATGAGTAGGCAAAGTGAATCGATTTATCAATTTAACTTTTAAAACAAACTAGTTAGAATACGTTATTAGGAACTGAATTTTGGACTGAATGTGGTAAAATTACAAAAAAATAAGGAAAGAGAAATTTCTTATTTCAAGTGCTTAAAGATACTTAGCTATTATTTAATATTTTCTATTCTTTGAATGCTACTCAAGCACCCATTTATTTATTTTTAAGTCCAATGGAAGAACTCTCTTGGGTGCTTAGTTTTCTATTATTGCAATGCTACACAAGCTTTATTAAATGACATGTGGCAAAAGTTTATTGGCCACAAGTTAATGTGTCGAGTGCTTAATGTGTGCTTGTATAAGCAATACTCCCTTAAGTACTTAGCTTTTTTCTTTTTTCGTTAAACAAAAAATTAATAAGTATCCTTAAGTACTATATAAAAAAACTACCATTGCACATGACCTAAGCATTCTTCATTGTAGAAAATTACATTGGAACAATTTGTACAAGGCATTGCTATACTTATTTATAAAAAGTACTTATTAATCCATGGTAGTACTACAAAATAATTGAGCAATCTTTCGTATGCAAGTTTAGTTTAAAATATATGCAAGAAAAATAGATGATAGCACACACACAAGTAATACTTTGCTAGCCGATAGAGGCAGAGGAGAAAGAGGGGAGAGGTTGGAGCCCCAAAGAAACTCAGAGAACTCAGATTTTTCGGCGATTTGTTTGCGCACTCTCATTTTTATGTTTCGCACTCCGTTATAGGCGGATTCCAAATCAGCACACAAAAGGACAAAAATTATGACCCGTCCAAAAAAATAGCACAAAACATGAACGGGTTTCAAACCCGTACAAAAAACCGTATATTTATAAACGGGTTTAAAATCCGCACAGACTGGAGTGCGCATCCGAAAAACGGAGTGCGCAAAAATTCACCGGATTTTTCTTGCAGATGAAACTCAGAAACCTCTAAGACAATTTTAAACATCACATAGAACTCAGAAATATGTCAAGTGCAAAATAGTCTCACTCTTCTTGTGAAAGAGAGTCTAAAATCACAAACTTGGACTCAAAAAGTTCAACTACTAACATTTTTGTCTCACTCTTGTGAAAGAGAGTCTAAAATCACAAACTTGACTCGAAAAGTTCCAACAACTACTCAAAGTTCAACTCAAAAAGTTGCAAAAACTACTCAAAGTTCATAACATTTTTATTGTAGACTGATGACTTCCTCCATTACTTCTGCCTCATATTCCTCCTGAAAATGAAGACACAAAAATACACAAAAAAAGCATTAGTTTTTTTTTGGTAATGGTATTGAAACATGTATGAATAACAAGAAAACTAATAAGCATACTACATACCTAAAAGCTTCACGTAATCAATAAGGGCATCGAGTGTGGAAAAAAGAGCTAATTCAGCTTCCGGAAAGAACACTTCAAGTGCGCGTTGACAGCTTCCATGTACTCTGCATCAACCTGTGCATCATCTTCCCGACGTCTTGCACTGAAACTCATCAATGAGACTCTTGGCATCATTGATAGCCTCATTGATGAGTTTCAGTGCAAGACGTCAGACCCTCATCCCAACTGGCTTAACAAACATTACATCCTTGAATAGATGGTTTGAAACATGGGTTACATTTTGACTAACGGCATCAGCAGCATTCAACATAGCCTGAATATTGGGATCTTGCACAAGGCCATGCAGCCTAGCTTTGTCGGCACCATCAAGCATATCAAGCGACACTTCTTGAAGACGCACGACAATCTTATTAACACTGGATTCAGCGTCAATGCTCTGCAGGCTACAAACAGACCAAAAACTGCATACTACTGAATTCTGCAATGACTCTCCTAAAAGGCATCACAGTCTTTTAGGAGTCATTGCAGAATTCAGTAGTATGCAGTTTTTGGTCTGCTTTCCCGCCTAAAAAGGAGATACCGGTAAATTTACACAAGCACATCTAATCATATCTAATCCATTTTACCAAAATCAGCCAACCAAGCTCATCAACAGATTCAGCAAAGCACAATCAGAAAACAAAATCGGCGGAGCACAAGCTCAGCAACCGAGATCAAAAGACTAGAGCCAACAAATCGAGTAATCACCAGATATAGCAATCAGAGCATTTCAAAATCCCAATATGGAAAAACACCAACCAAACACAAATATTAATCAAAGCAAATACCAAACGGAGCACATCTAATCATATCTAATCACCAGATACACCAATTTTTCAGGTCAACTAGTAATGAACATCATTTGGACAGAATGAGACTCAGGTTTGGCATGAAGAGATCATAATCTGGTCAACATATTGAAATGAACCTCAAATTACCACACTCAATCTTTCACGTAACTGACCCTAAAAAGCAGCAGATTATGCCAGATGCTCTATTGCTCTGATTCAAACAGAAAAAGCTGCAAGCAATACAAAATTCCAATTCTCCGTTTCCTTTCCCCCATGTTCAGTCACACGCAAAGTAAAATCTTCCCCCATAAACGCAAATCCGATTGGCATCAACAAAAAGCAAAGCCACTTTCCAAAGCCTGTTGAAAAGCAAAAGAAATTCTAAACAATCCACAATATACTCAAACAATTCAGAATCAGTAGCTTAATTGCTCACCTCCGCGCATCGAATTTTAAAAAAGGAAACATTAAAAAGCAGATGAAAAAAATCAAAGGAATTTCCCGCCTTCAATGCACTAATTGAATGCTCCTTCCTCTTCCGTTCTAAACCGAATCTTCCAACCTAAAACCTGCAAAACAATGGACACAGGGGACGGGGACCCCCTAATCCACCTCCGATACCTAAGTCAAAAGAGCAGTCTGTCGATTCGAACGTCGAGGTACAACGAGAAAACAATGAATCCCTGAACAATCGAGCTAAGCGAGTATTAGCATGTTCAAGTTTTCATAATGGGCAGATATGCAACATGTGGTCTTCCCTACACGGCGAAGGTGTGTATTTATAATGGAAGAAGGAGATCAAATGGGTCAACTTTACACATATCCTAGGGCTAATCAGATGCAAAGCTATGAATATTCCTCTTTCTCCAAGTTTAATTCCATCATATTTGAAAGATAGAATCTTCCATTAAATTACACTACTACCATATTTAAAATAATAAGAAAATCATCAAAAGTTCAAAACACAATCCACTTGGTTAAAAATGAATACACAAAAAGAAAACAAATACTATAACAGGCTCTCTATAACACAAGCTTCTCAATCAATGACATATGTGACCTCACTATGGCTCTCAATTCCTTTGTCTACACAATCCATATATGTGACCAACATAGAAGGAAGTAAGGAACTCACTTTGCTAGGCTTCTAATCACAATCACCTTTCATACTCTCTCCTAATGATCTCAAGCACGAACTCGTTCCAAGTGTCAACTGGGCCAGGCATACACCAATGCAAACAATCCTGAGGCGGTGGCCTCCCATCCGGGCCCCGTTTTGTGATCTTGTTTGGGTCAGGACTCCGGTATGGGCCCGGGTGGCCGTCGTGCCGATACGAAAATACCTCGGTAATATCCATTAACTTCAGCTTCGACCCGTTCGTCCGCTTCTTCCTACCCCGTTCGAACCCCGTCACCTGCTTCTCATGCATTATGTTTGTAAACCCATTCTCAACCAAATTCCCGGGCCGAGCGGGCTCCACCTTACCCGTACACGACCCGCCCGTGTTCCAAGCCCCACCCTCGTAGTGGTCGGGTGAGTACGACCTCAAAATGGTGATACCCGTGTAGTTCGGGTGCATAGCCAACGCCGCCATGGCCTTCTCGACCGAGATTCCAAACGCCTCCACGCTGTTGACCGGATATTGCTGGCCGTTTGGTGGGGCCCACAGCTGGGTCCCGACGATCTCGTTGTTCTGTATGTAGACTGACTGTTTGGCAAACCAGTGGCCCGAGGAGAGGACGACCACGTCGAATTCCGGGGCGTGTTCCATGAATATCTCGTCTGGGACGTCGAGGAAGACCTTGGCTACGCCCTCGGGAACGTCTTTGAAGGCGTTCCCGGTTTGGTGGACGAGCCAAGATGACCAAATCCGAACGATCATCACTTGTTTTGATCTGAAGAACCAGCGCTGCATATGGCGGTTTCCTCGGTTTTTTGGAGCCTCAACCTTCAGGAGATGAAATAGGAATTAAACCCAGAAACATTTGAGAAAATGATATTAAGGGCTGTGTAATTTTGCAATGCTAGATAGTAAATTAATTTCCAAGAAAGATTGATTATAAGCTAATTAGTGGTGTGTTTAGATTACCCAAGATAATTCATACTAGATTGTAGTCCCACACAAGATAAGTCACTCACATGGACATTGTTTGAAACTGGCAGATAGATGTTATGATATTGATACCATGGATGAATTAGAGGGGAAGATGGTTTATTTACCTGCCACAGAATGCAAAGAAGGGACTCCATCTGGTTCCGAGCAACAGAGTCGCCAACAAAAGCCAGTGTTTTTCCACTCATCAATTCCAAGAATTTACGGGGATCAAACCTTGGGAGTACACACTGGGATGGCTTCCATCGCCAGCTCTCATAGCCCTTGTCAGGCCTCCCATTTCCCTGACAGTTTTGCATTTGAGTGATGATTGGGCATGAGTTGTTTGTGTATAGAGGTCCAGTTTCATCATAATACCATTCTCCATGGAATAGATCACACTCTAGATTAACGTCAACAGACGAGAATAAAAAAGTTAATGTTAGTGAAAAACTCCAATGAGATGAACTAAAAATGATCCACCACATCAATAATATGAGCTGTAAGGGTTCTTGCAAACTCATTGACATTTTTGAGGTTAATGTTTAAACTGTAAAAATTATCATAATTGTATTTTGGCCCATATAATTTTATAATCTCAACTGGCACAGTGTTGATGATTCATTATATCCTGTATGACAAATGCTACACATATATAGAGAAGGCAGAGTAATAGACCTAAAATGTGGCAATAGGTAAGATATTTATTAATTCATGAAACCAGAGCATATATAATATAAGCACATACTTGAGAAGAGATACTGAGTGATTGCCACAAAGATCAAAGATTCAGTCATGACCCATATACATTGCAAATTAGAGAACCAAAAATCATTTTGAAGGGCTCAATCACTTGCAAACCAATGCAAGCATGAAATACTCGAGCCACTTCCAATTATGATGAAGATACATAGCTTCAAGAGCAGACAAGAAATGGATTATCAATTGATTTTTTGCCAAATTAATAGACCAAAGCAAATGGCTGTGACATGAACTTTGCATAAGCCAGTTTTAATGAAAATAAATAGGGAAAGAAGGTGTAATACACACATAATCTTCTATCTCCTTTTGTATCCTAACTAAAGAGAATTCCATTGATGAGATCTAGAACAAAGATTTACAAACGTGAAATATTTGAGCTTGTGGCCAAATCAAGACAAACTATACGAACTATCAAGAATAAACAAACTGGAATGCCTATAGTCTGTAGAACAAGAACAGAGAAGCATTACCAATACATCTGTTGATAATAAAAAGAATGCCTGGTAGTAAAGATAAGTTCATGATAAAAAATAAAAAATAAAAAATAAAAAAACAGCACGCATGACGCATGAAAAGTAAACTCAGAAAGAGAGAGAGCTGACCTCCTTCACGTGAAGGATTCGGGTTATTGTCTGTTGATGGTTGATTAATTTTGCCATCATCAGCACTTTGTTTATCTTTGTTCTCTTGGTTTGCATCCACAGCAATTTTGCCATCATCAGCTCTTTGTTTGTCTTTGTTCTCTTGGTTCACATCCACAGATCCAGCATCTTTAAGTTGTGTTTTTCCTTGAGTCGTGTTCCCATTGTTGCTAACTTCACTTGGTTTTTCCTTGACCTTTTCATTATCTCTGTCCTCCTGGTTTGCATCCAGGCTACCATTAATCAGTGCAGTTGCATTCTCACTATTGCTAGCTTCACTTGAAGTTGCATTTTGCCACTGAATCCCTGGAGTTGTTGTTTTCTCGTCGTTCCTAACTTCACTTGGCTTTTCCTCGGCACTTGTCTTATTTCCGTCCTCCCGGTTTGCATCCACACCATCTCCATCTTTCAACTGTGGTAAATCTAGGCTATCCTTTGACTTATAAGTGACATTAACTTCACTTGGTGTTATGTTTTGCCAAGAATCTGAAGAACTTAGATCTCCTATACCATTGACACCGTAGAAATAGTTCCTAACTACTGTACCAATCGGGTAAGATAATAAGACCCATGAAGCAAAAGTTATGAACACCGCAAGAAGCCCCACCGAGACAATGATGGAAGAGAGTGACCTCGGGTAGTTAGATGCACTTGAGTTATCTTTCCATTTATTCATAATGATGATCTAACATGTGCTAAGTTCCACTGCCTTCAGGACTAGATTCAGCAAAGCAAGCCGTCCCTACTTCACCCACAATCTAAGGGACCCCAACTTCATCAAAAACAATCAGAACAAGAAGCAAGCATAACCCAAATCAGCTTCAAAATGGCCTTGTTCCCTCTTTTGACACCAAATCCTGCAAATTAATTGGAAAATTGTACAAACACATCAAGAACAAAGAAACTGGAATCAAATCCTCCAAGAAAAGAGTTCTTTAGCAAATGTCACAGACGAATTAGATAGCTGAAACAAGGGGGAATCTGGAAACAACCCAATAATGACAGTATAACTAAGAAAACCTGAAATCCCCAAATCTACAGCCACTCAGATCAACAGAATTAGGTATTAAACCACCAATGGCCGGGAGTTCTCAGCCAGCGTCACAAAAACAATGAAAATTTGGATCTTATTTCTCAATTGAGCCACAGTTGAACTAAAAAAATTAAAAACAAAATTCAACTGAGAAAGACATGTTCAAACCGATCAATTTTGGAGACGAATTTGCAGACTTTGACGAGGCAGAGAAGATATGCCGACAGTGAGGACTTCGGAATCGGATTCTTTCTCCCGAGTCCGTCGTCCTGATGAATCCTCAGATGAATGTGAATGAACTTTCCTAAAACAAATAAACAGATCAGTTGAATGAACTTGAAATAATGACAGTATAACTAAGAAAACCTGAAATCCCCAAATCTGCAGCCACTCATATCAACAAAATTAGGTATTAGACTAACGAATTCCAAACCATCGAACAATAAAAGGCAAGCTCAATAATTGTTTCTAATCTATTTTATTGCAAATCTACTCGCAGAACTAAATCCGATTTCCTCTTGACCTAGTTGCTTCGCAAAACAAATACTCATATCAAACTTTGATCGAATTCTCCAAAAGCAAAAAGAAAGAAATCAACAAATCCAGAAATCCGGTGCACCTGAATAGGCATGTGAATCAATCCTGAGACCGGATTTCTCGGTTTCCTTAGCAACTGTAGATCTGGTTCGATACCGAGCTACTGCACACCTGTATATACGCTCTTCGACAGATAGTACCTGTCACGATTAATAGCCCAATGTAACTGAATCAAAGCTGAGTTCTTACTGAATTTTGTTGTCGATTTAGTGGAAACGAAGACGAAAAGAGGAAACTTGGGAGGATTTGGGGCGACACTGGGAAGATCAGCACTGGAAAAGTGTGAAATCCCAGTGACTAGAGAGGGAAAGAGATGGAGAAGAAACGAATCACCGACGGGATTTGGAAGTAATGTATATTGTTGGATTCTGAGTACATTTAATTTAATTAATTTTTAAAAAATTATCATTTTTTAAAAGAGAATTGAATTTAGTATTGAGATTTGAGAACAATATAAAAGCCATAAATACCTATAGATATAATTATATCAACTGTGGATATAATTTTCACATTTAGTTTGATAATTATAATCACAATTAGATAACTTTTCCATGTAGATTTTTCAAGGTTTTTTACTAATATAAAAATTCATTTGGAGCAACCAAATTATTGATTAAATTCTAATATCTCAAGGTTTTCATTAATCTTACCACTTAATTATTCCATCCGGTCAGTTATATTTATCCTTTTAGAATTTTTCACATATATTAAGAAACTCATTGAAAAAATAAAAAATACCATTTAAAATTCAATTTTTTCTAAATATAATCATCAATTAATTACTAACCATTCTTTATAGACAATAGATAGAGAGAGAAAAAAGTTAATATAAATACTTTTTAACATATTAATTAAATAAAAATCCTAAAAGAACAAGTTTTATTGAACAAAATTTTGAAATTAGAAAGACAAGTAAAAGTAAATTAACTAGAGACATTACCATGCCAGATATCAAGCCATGTAACTTTATTGATAAACTTGCTAACTATAACAAAGTTATGTTAATTATAATCAAAGATTTTATCATTCCAATGCAAGAAGTACATTCTAATTACATCAACAATTCTACATCATGTGTAATGCTCTAGTATCCAAATTCACCAATTTGTAAAGTAATTTTTTAGCTAGCAAAACATTCCCTAAAAATTTTAGGGCAAGGTGAAGTTGTAGAAAATTCGATACATAAATTTATCTGTATCACAATTATACTGACGTTGAAAATTGCCTAGAAAGAGACAATTACAAATAAATAATGTAAATAAGTATTTGTGGTAAAAAAAATTCTCACTTGATGGTACATGTGACCTCAAAATTTTAGGCTTTCACCATTCACTATCACTTCTCATACTCTCTTCTAATGATCTCGAGCATAATCTCGTTCCAAGTGTCAACCGGACCGGGCATACACCAATGCAAACAGTCTTGAGGAGGTGGCCTCCCATCCGGGCCCCGCTTCGTAATCTTATTCGGGTCGTTGCTCCGAAACGGGCCCGGGTGCCCATCGTGCCGATACGAAAACACCTCGGTAATATCCATCAACTTCAACTTTGAATTGTTTGTTTGCTTCTTCTTACCTCGGTTAAAACTTGTCATCTGCTTTTCATGCATTGTGTTTGTAAACTCATTCTCAACCAACTTATCAGGCCCCCTAATGGGCTCTACTTTACCCGTACACGACCCACCCGTATTCCAGGCTCCACCCTCGTAGTGGTCGGGTGAGTACGACCTCAAAATGGTAATACCTGTGTAGTTCGGGTGTGTAGCCAACGCGGTGATCACCGTCTCAACTGAAATTCCATATGCTTCCACATTAGTCATCGGAAACTGTTGTCCATTTGGTGGGGTCCATAGTCGGGTCCCAACAATCTCGTTGTTCTCTATGTAGATAGATTGTTTTACGAACCAGTGACCCGAGGAGAGGACGATCACGTCGAATTCTGTGGCGTGTGCCATAAATTTCTCATCTGGGACGTCGAGGAAGACTTTGGCTACGTCGCTCGGGGCATCTTTAAACGCATCCCCTGTTACGTGGACGAGCCAAGATGACCAAATCCGAACAATCATCACTCCTTTTGATCTAAATAACCAACGTTGCATAAAGCGACTTCCTTGATTTTTTGGAACCTCAACCTTATGACAATTAAATAAGAATCAAACCAGTACAAATTTGAGAAATATAAAGGGTTTGCTTGAATTGCATGGGAAAATGTGTTATATGTACTAAATCTTGCATTGCATTACAATGGTATATCAACATTATTATACAAGATAACGCATATTCAGATCCAATCCAAACACAATCTAAAATTAAGGATTGTGTATTATTGCACTGATTATAGGTCACTTCCATAACTGTTTAGAACCTCCACCTTATGATAATGAAACGAAAATCAAACCCATAAGAAACAGAGAGAATAAGGGTGTGTTTGGACTGCATGGATAATACATTATCTTACAATATATCATATTGCATTACAATACAATATATCATTATTATACGAGATAATGCATGTTCCCATGTAATCCAAACACACCATAATAATAAGGGTTGTGTGATGTTATAATAATGCTTTATTTACCTGCCAAAGAATGCAAAGAAGTGACTCCATTTGGTTTCTAGCAATAGAGTCACCAACAAAAGCAATAGTCTTTCCACTCATCAATTCCAAGAATTTGTGTGGATCAAATCTTGGAAGTTCACATTGATATGGCCTCCATCTCCAACTCTCATAGCCATTGTCAGGCCTCCCATTTCCTTGGCAATTTTGTGTTTTAGTAATGATTGGGCAAGAGTTGTTTGTATATAGAGGTCCAGATTCATCATAAAACCATTCTCCATGGAATAGATCACACTCTAGATTATTGTCAAACAAATAAGAATACAAAAGTAATGTTAGTGAAACTACATTATATTTATTATATTTAGTGTTCTAAAGAACACTAAGCAGATCCTAGGCGAAGAGAGACTGTCTAGCACATAGGCGGCCTAAACGGGTGCCTAGACGGTTTAGACGGTTTGAAAAGGCTAGGCGGGTTAACACCTTCCAGCGCCTTGGCGGGGCCTATATAAAGCTAGGTGGGGATTTTTAAAACAGTGATTATTTTATATATATTACATGTGAAACTACATTATATTACTTGAACAACTTTTTAAATCGGTCAAGATGCATAGTATTGATAAGACTAACAGAAAAACTAATCCACCAAATAGTTTATGAAACTTCCATTTCCACTTTGTATCATAATAGGAGAGAATTCCAATTTTCCATAGATGAGATCTAGAACAAAGATTTGAAAACATGAAATATAGGGAATGCCTTTAGTGTGTACAACAAGAATTGAGAAGCATTATCTAGTGTGTTTTTCCAATAGTGTTTAATAAGTTTTTTTTTTGAAAAGAGATAATAAACAAGCAACACTTTAGGCGAGTATGAACATGACATTGGGCCCGAATAGCGGACCTAGGCCAGGCCCAGACCGAAGACGCGGGCATAAAATGGGGTTGGATTCGGCCCATATCTGGCTCAAACCCGTATTTAATCAAGTCTATAATCATGATATAGTATATAACTAAGGGTAGAAAGATAAAACGACATGCATGGTGTATGGTAAGTAAACTAAGAAAGCTTTTAGGCATCTGATCAAGCGGTTAGAATCTCAGGATTGTACCATAAGGTCTTCGTTTCGATTCACATGGACAGTGTCATCGAAAATCCAAAAAAAAAACGCAAACTAGAAAGAAAGAACTTACCTCCTTCGCGCGAAGAATTGAGTGTATTGTCTATGAATGGTTGATCAACTTGCCCATCATAAACCCTTTGCTCATCTTTCTTCTCTTGGTTCACATCAAGAGCTTCAACCTCTATAGCCTGTTGCAACTCCTCGCCGATTTTCGCCCCTTGAGTTGTATTCTCACTAATGTTAACTTCACTTGGCCTTTGCTCAACACTTTTGTTATATTCGCCCTCCGGAAATTCATTTGACACTTCAGTGATGTTAACTTCAATTGGTGTTATGTTTTGCCAATTAGATGAAGAACTTAGTTCTACTATGCCATTGACACCATAGAGATAGTTTCTAATTGATGTACTAATTGGGTAAGATAAAAGGATCAATGGAGCTAAAGTTATGAACATGGCAAGAAGCCTCACTGAGACTATGGAGGAGAAAGGTGATTTATCCTTCAATTTGTTCATATACATGATCAAACTTCAAGGATTCAAACTAAGAATGATAGGAGTAAGAAAAATTACTAAGGAAAAAAAAAATGAAATCGGCCTTTGTTTTGTAATTGATGAAATGTAGATGTATGCTACATATTTATAATATGAAAATAACATATATTTAATTAAATTTATATCCAACTTATTTATGGTATGAAAACAATATAGGTGACATTAATATCTAGGCATATTTATGATATGAAAACAATATACCTAATATTTATGTCTACAAAGTAACATGGCTCGATGCATGTAATTAAGGAAGCATGAATTGGTGGGGAAAATTGACACTAGGGCCCGTGCCCAAATTAATTAGGTTTAAGTTTTTAACAATATTTTAGAGTCATGTTAATTATTTTTGATGAGGATTGATCATTTTTATTTTTATTGGTTTGAGGGTGCATGTGGAGATGGAAGTGTTGGGAATAACCTATTTCAGGTTTCAAATTCAAAAAGATTAAGTCTAATATATTTATATATGTTTGGGTAGCTTTTTTATTGATAATTGATTTTAGGATTAGATTTTATAGACTTATGTGCTAAACCTATAACACGTATGTACACATATCGATACGTCTCCAGTTTACCTACATATCGTATCATCGGACTTTCTTTAAAAAAGGTAGGATAATGTGTGCTTCAATCACCCGATCTATAATGGCAATAACTTCATCCGTCACGCATGTCATTTGCAAAACTTGTATATATCTTCTTCATCTAACTTAATTGTCATTCTATAATTTTCGGGTGAATTGGGTGAAATAAGAAAAAACTATACTTTTATAGTCCTTATTTAAGGGTCATGCACTCTTAAAAAAACACCTAGAAAATCTTAAAAACCATTTATCGTATATATTTAAAAAAAACTAGAGAATGTGGTTAATTTTCAAGATCAACATCATGCTAAAAAATTCCCTAATGCTTAGGGAAATTAAATTGAAGCTCTGATGGAATAAAATCAAGGAAACAATAATGCTCAGGAAAATGAAATCAATCATCAACATCAGGGTTGATGCTATACAAAAAAAAGAGAGTACAAATTACATTAATTTACCACAAAATGCAGCCTCTGAAAATAACTAAAGAAGCATCTTAACATTTATTACAAGCAAATATATCCTTGTACTCTCATCAATATGGTATTATAAATGTCCATAAATACTTGTCCTTCTAACTTGAGTTTTTTTTTTAATAATACTTGTTATTTTATATATTTTATTACTGTTTCTAATATTATTCTTATCAATTTAAAAGAAATACATAATTATATAATAAATGGTAAAGAACTTCATAATATGGGAGTATTTAAGTTAAATTTTATAGCTTCTTAATTTTTAAAACAAATTCTAAACGACATGTATTTTTGAACAGAGAGAGTAGTTTCTTTAATGAAAGGATTAGAATCAAGATGTGGGTATTTAACCTATCTCACATGTATTTCTGAACGGAGGTTGTGATCGATGGTGATGGTTAAATATGAGAAGAAAGATAAAGAATTTTTTAAGTACACCCGAAAAGAAATTTAGAAATTTTTTATAACGGTTAAGGTGAAGAGTTTTGGTTGATGGACAAATTTTTTGTTAGATAATATGGGTAAAATTTTTTGTTAGATAATGTGGGTAAAAGATGAGACTGGATAATGGTAATATTTGTCTATAATTAATTATAAAAATAATAAAACCAATATTTAATTAATGGTGATCCATATACATTTTATACACACATTAAATCCATTTCTTCATTCAATTTTTCAAAATATTTTTTATGTCTAATCCTTAAAATGACAAGATAATAGGATGTTCATGTGAATATCAATTAAGTAAGAAAACTTCAATTATTTATGCCCGTTGTCAATGAACAAAAGCTAAAGTCGTGATTTATAGTAATAAAGATTGGATTTTACTTCAAGATATTCATTAATTGACGATTTATTACCAAATTATTAGCAATTTAAAATGTTTTAAATAAAATATTTAGTTCAACAAATAGTATATATTATAAGCTAAATAAATCTAAAAAAATAAAAAAAATTATTATTTGATAAATATTTTTTATGTTGTTCTTCCTTAATAGTTTTCTACTAATAATTATAATAATTATTATATTTTATAAATAAAAAAAGTTATCCAGTTCATAGCACGGATATGAACTCTAGCCACAATTGCACGTCGTACGTCCATACAAATTGCACACATGCATGAGAATAATAGTAGTGGTCAAGGTTATCGTTTTCTCAAAGCTTTCTTTCGCACAAATGAAAATTTCTGAACAAATAATTTTCAAGCCAAACTTTATAGCCTTACATTCAAATCCAAGAACTAATCAATAATTTTACAGAAAATTCAAAGATAAACAAGATCGAAAACAAAGAACGCATAGTAGAAGCTCATCAACATCCCCTCATGTTGATTTGATACTTAATTCACATGCTTGTAAATCAACTAGATTAACGTACAAACCTGCACAGTGTAAACAATCAGTTATTAGTAATTCAGATCTAAATAGGGTTAGAGCATGGGTCGGTTCAAATCGAAATCTTAAGTTGAACCGAAACCGATATTGTTCGGTTCATTTTTCGGTTTAAGAATTTTTCAAATTTTGGTTCGGTTTGATTTCGGTTAAATTTTGGTTCAGTTCGATTTTTTCAAATAATAACCTTTTATCCATCCCAAACCGATAAAATCGAACCAAACCAATGACTCGGTTTGACTTTTGGTTCACCTTAAACCAAATTTCGGTTTTCGGTTCAGTTCCGTTTTTAACCGATGCTTGGTAGTTTTTTTTTAGAAGGAGAGACAGTACTTTCCGAACTCTCAAGGAGGCGTTTTATTAAAGATCTTACCTTTTAGAGAGAGCAATTAAAGCCCGGAGGAGGGGTCTTGCCACAAGTAACAAGGAGTTCAAGAGCAAGAGGAACAAAGAGTTTGAGGTTTAGAAGCTTGAGCTTGAGTGTGGTGCATAGGCAAACTGCAGCCTCCGTCTCAACAAGGCCCTTCAACACCGGGCAACACTCATTCACGACGGGGTCGCCGAGCCCGATGTGGACAAGCCCTCCAAGTAAGTCTACACAAGCTCCCAACTTCAATGTGTCAATTGGGCATGATTTGGGGGGTGGGCTGGAAGGTGGCGGGCAGGGCTTGCCGCTGGGCGAGGGCTTTGGTAGCACCGGGGGCGTGGGTAGGACGGGCGGGACGGTGACTGGAGGCACAGGGAGCACGGGAGGCAGTGGTAGCTTGGGAGGGACGGTGACTGGAGGCACAGGGAGCACTGGAGGGACTGGTAGCTTGGGAGGGACGGTGACTGGAGGCACAGGGAGCACGGGAGGGACTGGTAGCTTGGGAGGGACGGTGACGGGAGGCACGGGGAGCACGGGAGGTACTGGTAGCTTTGGAGGGACTGTTACTGGAGGCACTGGTAGCTTGGGAGGGACAGTAACGGGAGGCACAGGGAGCACGGGAGGAACTGGTAGCTTTGGAGGGACCGTAACGGGTGGCACTGGTAGCTTAGGAGGGACCGTAACGGGAGGCACAGGGAGCACAGGAGGGACTGGTAGCTTTGGAGGGACCGTAACGGGAGGCACTGGTAGCTTGGGAGGGACCGTAACGGGAGGTACAGGGAGCACAGGAGGCAATGGCAGCTTGGGAGGAACCTTAACGGGAGGCACAGGGAGCACGGGAGGGACTGGTAGCTTCGGAGGGACCGTAACAGGAGGAACCGGTAGCTTTGGAGGGACCGTAACGGGAGGCACCGGTAGCTTCGGAGGGACCGTAACGGGAGGCACAGGTAGCACGGGAGGGACTGGTAGCTTGGGAGGGACCGTGATTGGAGGCACAGTAACGGGTGGAACCGTGGGCTTGGGCTTTGGCTTCGGCTTTGGCTTGTGGTGGGCCTTCTCGCAAGAGCCGCAACCTAAGACAGGTGCAGTCGAGTACACCGATAACATGCAAAGGAGGATGAGAGCAATGGCCTTGGAGGACGCCATTGCTATATATGTATGTAAGCAAACTTGGGTGTGTGTTTGTTTTGTGATGCTTTGGTTTTACAACAAGGAAGAAGGATTAAATAGAGGGAGATTGGTTTGGTTACTTTGGTAACTTTGTAGACAACAAAAACACACATAAAAGAGGGGATATGGAGAGTGGGGACTACCACGATAGAGTATGTGATTGGCAAGCTCAGCCCGTGAACTCATGGGCTCAGAATTTAGGCCCATTTCGATGGATGCCAAAAAAACCAGTTGGCATGCAACTTTAATCGTTAATAAGTTATCCAACCGAACAATATATATATTCTTTGAGACGGTAAGAATTAGGAGGCCGACGTGCTAGAGCGTCCTTTCAAATGAGAATGAGAAGTGTGTATGTGCACATAATTTAATGGTTGAGCCTCTTGTTCATGTGCAAGAGGTCTCAGGTTCGAGCAGCAAGGGTGGCAGTTTGCCCCTCTTGCTTAGAAGTTAGAATTGGTTAGTAAACCAACTCTCACCCGTTTACAGGTGCTCTAAGCTAGTTCAAGTAGTACTTGGGTTACCCTAAAATCTTACCTAATAAAAAAAATGAGAATGAGAAGTTATGGATGATTTATAATGAAATTCATTGACGGGTTATGATCCAGTTTAACAATTATATCAGTCACAACGTTAAAAATTATTGCCCATAAGATTAATTCGGAAAGTATCAAATCAAAATAACGAGACTAGAATACTTGAAATAATAATATCGGAATTTCATGAGCACTTGCCCGTTTTTCCAACCGAAAATTTTAATTTTTTTTTTGTGTCTATGGGTACCGAGTGTCAAAAAATTGATGATATTTTTTTTAGATTATTTTTTTGGGTTGAATTTATTTTTATTTTTATTTTTATTTTTATTTAGATTATTGTCATATCATTTTATGATTGATGATATTAGCCACCATTGAAGAACCAAAAGTTTATATAAAAGAATAAAATAATAATCATTAAAAAATGCCAAAATCGAGCGCCTATAAGAGGAGGAGTGGGGTCCACAGACAGCTCTAATTGACTCCAAAATGTGCATATCTGGCAATCCTGGCATTGACAAGTGACTACTAGTCTACTAGCACACATTTTTTACAAAAAGTTAAAGTGACTAGCACACACTAATCACTATCCAATTTGATAAAATTTAGGATTCACTATCCAATTTGATAAAATTTAGGAATTAGTATTGAAAAATATTTAATAAGTTTTTTGTAATAAGTAATTTTTTTTCCACAAATAATTTATTTATGCATTTAAAATGTTCACTAAAGTTAGAGTTGTCGAAAATTGACAATATAATCTAACTTGAATCGCTCGAAATTTGAAGGAATGATACCCGATCCGAAAATCAATGAGTCGAGAGAAGACCAAAATCTGACTAACCTGAACATGATAGGATTGAAACCCTAAATGACTAAACGCGTTGGGTTGATCTAAACTATTGTTTTTAAATAAATATACTACATTCGTTCAGAAATACTTGTCGTTATAGCCTGATTTGTTTGTTCAACAATACTTGTCATTTGACATATTTTACCTCAATTTTTCAATATTATCCTCATTAACTAAAAATAATAACACAAATATATAATAGAGTGTGAAAGATTTCAATAAAATTGAGGATATTTTAGTCAAATCACGTGACCTACAGCTCGACCTTTGCTTTTTGAGGCTTCCTTCACCCACATTTTTATGTGCCTGCATCGCTTCCATATGGAGAAAGATAGGCTTATCATGTTCCATCAATAGCACCTAACTTATGTCGATTTTGGTGGACCGCGCGCGACGGATTTTTTTTCACTATTCGGAGAGTTTTTTTGTCTCGAAATCCGAATTCCTTAACTAAAGCGGATTTTTGGGGATTCACCTAAAGAAAGGAATTGCTTTGAATTTGACCCGTTGAAATAGCTGAAAACTTTTTTTCGCATTTGAAGCGGGCTCTTACTCTTAGTCGCTTCTGACTTCGTAATTGTTGAGACCAATCCTAAAACCATGTGTATTTCTAAAAGGAGGAAGTATAATTTTTTTATAAAATAATATTATTTTAACAATCATAAAAAGTTGATATTCTCAACTCATTGGGTTGATTTAAACCCATACGATAACTTGTCATAAACTCATAATTCGATCTGATTTGATATATTATTACGGAGGCTGATTACAGAGTACAGAATATTAGGTATTTCAAGAGTTTATATAGTGATCAACCGTAGTACAGATTATGGGCCATAGGCCCAAATAGATCACGAGAGGCCCAAAAACAATTAATATTGTATAGCGCTTGGGCGGGTGGGTGTTGCCCCCGCCCCCCGCTAGGGGGCGTCGCCCTATGGACCCCTGACTCGCTGAACGGTTAGTGAGACCACATCCTAGGGGCGCTGCCCCTCGGACCCCTGGTGTTGTCGGGGACTCCGTCCCCGAACTTATAGCTGGTTCCGATCAATGATTGATTCAAGGCATATCAACAATGTAAAATCATATGGTCCATATTAAAACTTATGAAATGAAGATGATGAAATCAAAACATTTTCAGGAGGAGCTAAAGGCACGAACCTACAAGCCTCGTGAGCTACACAATTATCATACCGACTGAAAAACAAGAAAAGGTGAAAAACGTAAATGAATGAGGTCCTAATTTTCATCCATGGAGTATGTGTGACCACTAAGGCACTAAATGAAAACAAACAAATAAACAAACAAATCTTATTATAAAAAAATGAAAACAAACAAATAGAATGTAGACACGATAGCTAATTAAAGAAACCTATATTGCTATGCAGATGGTAATCTTAATTATTGATATGACTTATTAGGATTGAATGCTAAAATATGGTCCATGATTATTTGTTTAGTTTGGCAAGAAGAAGTTATATATAACCTTTTGAGAATAAGCATGTGTTTGATGATTGTCAATTTAATATATTAATTTGTTTGGGTAACTTGTGTCTGGCTGTTATTGTTATGGGATATTAACAAGAAGTTTAAATTTAAATTTTTGTAACAATCATGTATGTGTTATATAATACGCCCCTTATTGTACATATATATATATATATGTCATTTAAAAGTTCCTTTAAAAAAAGGTCATTTAAAAGTATAAAAGTTCATCTTTCATTTTTTTAAGTTTTTGGTAAAAATTAAGTTAATGTAAAATCATTATTATGGATGTTGTTGCATAATTTGGTAGGGTTGAATCAACACAAAAAAAATCAAATAATGGAACAATAAAAGACACAGAGATTTAATGTGTTTAAGTTTTTCCAAGAGAACATGACCATTTTATTAATGGGGCACCTCTTTTATAAGGGAGGAGAAGTTCATTAGGGTTTCTTGGGTGAATTAGTTTTTTTTTGTTTGGATAAAGAAGATGAATTATATTGTTATTCAATCATTATTGCTTTATTTATTGTTATGTTTTATTTAATTAAATTGGTTAGCTTTTTTAATTTGTCCAAAAAATTAATCCACAAACAAATCCCTTTAAATGTCGCGATTCTATGGTCAAAATTGTGTGTATTTAAACAGACCTCTATATGTGGCTTTATAAGAGCGACCCATGAACCCTCGTATGGTTTCTCCAATCAAGGTGATCAACTACCTCCGGAGAAGCCTCATCATGAATACAACATGCCCCCTGCATACCACTTGATCCCTTCAAGCTAAGTCCGGGCATAGTTCAACGCACCCCCTTCATTCATAAGACGTCAACACACCTCTTCATGTATTTAAGACACAATCGCCCTTCATTCTCATAAGACGTGTTACACCCACCCACCCTTTGCTCCCCGTGAGATGTGTGAGAGTACTGTAATGACCCGCAAAATGTTTAAACAGCCTACCAAATTTCAAAGTTAATAAAGAAAACATAACGTCTTGATATGAGCGTTTTACAAAACATTGTTCAAAATAAAGAATTAAATTCACTTATAGCTAATGGACCCTCATTAAACCTTGGTATTACTTGCTCTAGCTGCCTAAACTCTAAATTTGACTCACCCAAAAATCGGCTAAATCCGAAATCCTACTCACCCGAAAATTCAATTTTGCCCGATTGATTGAACACCCAACTCAAATTGATCCAAAACTTCTGAATCCAACCCGAATCGAAATTGATCCAAAACTGAAATGACCCGAACCCAACCCACCCGATTGAGACCCCTATTATACCATTTTTTAAGAAAATCCAACTCATATTTTTTAAGGCCTTTGGCCCAAAACCAAAGCCCATTTTGGAATCGGTAACTTTTCGGATCTTCTATTTTTCCGAACCGGGCAATTGAACCGACCCGTTTTTATTCGGGTCCAACGCAAAACGGTTTATATAAATACATTTCCGTCTAAACAAGGCCGAAGATCTCTTTACTGTTTACTTGGCGGAGCAAATCTCTCTCTCAGAAACCTTATCGATGGAGTTCGACAAGACGACGGATCAGAACAACCAAATCGAAGGGGAAGTAGAAAGCAATTGTGTAAGCTTCGTGTATTCCAAAGCGGCTTCATGGCCGATACTCCATGGCTCGCTCGATGATGCTGTAATTTGCGAGTCTTCTCTCTCCCCCGTCGATTCCGATGGCAATTCCGCGAGCCGTAAATCGGCTCTTGTTCTGCGCCGCCCTTCGCATGATTGTGGTCCTTGCGAGATTAAGAGTGAGTTGTTTCGACTTCTTTTGTTGAAAATTGTTTGAACTTTTGAGATTCCGTTGATTCCCTTCGCGTTGCAATTGGTTGGTGCTAGTGTTGATGTTTGGAAAATTTAGGTTTCAGTTGATTTGTTTTCCCCTAGGGTTTAGGGAGGAGAGGAGTAGTAGGTAGTTGAATTATCTGGATTGTGTAGTAGCAATTGGAATCTCTGAGACTGCTGAAAATGATCTCATTAATATATACAGTAGAGAATCACTTCCATTAACCATGTATATATTTCTAGTCTTACTACGTGGAGGTGTGTTTTGATTAAGCCCTGCAGAGAGGGAAACACTTGAATGAATCTCAGAGGGCAAATAGATAGGAGGCACACTTGACTTTATCACTTTCTTTCAATATGACTATTGGAATGAAGGGGAGAAATTGTTATGATGGTAAATTGATGCACTACCATTCATATTGTTGATTAAACTTACTAAATCTTTTCACCCCTCCTAAGATGGGATGTTTTAAATTGCCTTGATTTGAAATGGTGGTTTTTCAACTGTAAGAATTGGCAATTTTGTCTTGTTTTCAGGATTGCATGGTTGATTTGATGTCTTACAGTTAGTTGTTGCATGTCTTTCATTTCTGAGTGAGCTTGTGTGAATGCTACTGCAACTTAAGAGTTGAGAACTCTCATAGACTTTTTTATCTGCATGAGAGAAGAACATATTCTGAATTATCCTTTTGATATTTCCTTTTCCATAGTATTTCATGGGGGAGTTCCTAGATGTTTGTTTTATCTGCATAATCTTATTTGTCTACTGTTTCTCAAAAACATGCATAATTATGGTCTTTCGTGAAGTTAATTCATGCTGCTTCTTCACTGCAGTTAGTTTTGAGCAAAGACACGAGATCAGGCAGGTCTATGTTAAGAGCACTGCTCGAGTTTATGAGATATACTATGCAGCTGATAGACAGAGCATGAATCAGTATCTCTGTACTGTACGCTGTGGATTGGCTGCCAAAACCCAAGAGTGCGTAGCAAATGAGTACTTGCAGAACACATATGCTGTAACTTCCGTTTCCCCGAGTTCTACTGGTTCTAATAAGCTGTTGGAGGAACTTAAAACTGAAAGTGGTGGCAGCACAAATGAAGATGGTTGGGTGGAGATAAAAGATCCTGACCCCTCTCTAACTGAAGATGGGGACAGTTCTCATTCAAAAAAAACTGAGGTTCGCATAGAAAGAGAAAATCAGGTAGTGTGAAGTGTATACATATCTGAAATCTTTTTTCTATCTGAGTTTTTTTAAATCACTTAAAAGTTTTCTTAGGAAATTTTTTATTCCTTTTTCACAACATAGCTTCCCTTCTTTCAAATTACATGATTTTTTGGATGTGATAATTTTTGGGACCCTTAAATTGGATCTTTAGATTTAGTTGAGACTGCTGCCAAAACTGCTAATGCATTCTGGTTTCCTAGAACTATTTGTTATGGTTGTATAAACTGTGTAGGAGTATAACTTTTTTTTTCTGGCATGTTAGCTGATTATACCATGAACCTGCTTCTGCAAAACTCCTCGGTTATATCACTTGAAGCTTATTGAGGATCTAGGTGCTAGTATGTAGAATGGACTAGAAATAATTCAATAAGCTGGTCTAATGAAAACTTTAAACTATATGTTTGGGTTTACAGGATTTCTATGAGGCTACTGCAGAGATTTCTGATGCGAACCCTTGCACGTCTATTACCATTCGTTTATTATCCCTTCAGAGTGGAGAATCAGTTCACCTTGATGACGTTTATGTATTTGCTGATCCTGTCGAGTTTGATGATCCCAATTTAACATCCAATGAAGTGGATCGCTCAACTGGAAATCCTCTTATGTCAATGCTTGTCCCTGCTCTGTTGCAGCTTTCAAAGTCTCGAATGAGTCAAATAGAGCAGCCTAATCCTATCTCAAAATTAAAAAATGTAGAGCAGGATGTATCTCAGAATATGTCTTCAGCTTCTACTTCTGTTAAGATTCAGAAAGAAGAGAATCCATCCGCTTCTAATGAGCAGGCAAAAGTGACAGACAAATTGGAATGTCCTGAGCAGTCTACAAATTTGGAAGTCCCAATACAACCTTCAATTGAACATGACAAATCTGGCACCAATAACAGGATGAACGAGTCTTCCTATCACATAGGAAAAACTTTGGACCAGCTTGTTTTTCGCATAGCCAGGATGGAGGAGTTCTGTTTGAGGTTTGAACAGAGGATGATAAATCCAATTACCAGCATGGATGCAAGGCTTGGAGAGGTGGAGAAGCAGTTGAAATCACTAAATGAGAAATTGCAATTACCCGAGATGCACTCTGCTACTAGAACTCATGCTCCCGATATATCTTGCAATGATTCAGTACTCGGTCAATTTCACACTGATGGGAACACCAGTCCTAAGTGCAACGTTGAATCTCTTGAAAAGGAAGATTCCCTTTCTTATGAAGTGCCAACTCCATCCTCTGATATACCTTCAGCTGAAAATGCTTCTATGGTTCCCATTGTAATTACCGCCCCAGAGTTCTCTATGTCCTCAGTCCCACTTGAAAATGGTGATGACATTTCTGATGAAATTGCAAATCCGGTCTCTGATATTCCTTCAATTGCCAGTGCTCGTGCTCACATGGTCCCCAGTCTTGTAGTTACTGCCCCGGAGTTTTCTTATGGTGAAGAAGAAGAAGAAGAAGAAGAAGAAGAAGATGATGATTCCAAATTAGTTGGAGACTCCCCATGTGATAAATTGAAAAAACCAGTCTCAATTGATGATGCTTTGGCAGACGCACTTGCTGGGTTTGTTTCTTCAACTTCAATACAAGATTCAACAAGTACTCCGGATCCCGACACATCTAAGACCAGTAAATTATTTGTGTCACAGCATTTTGAAAAAGACGAACTCGTAGTTACTGATAACGAAACTTTTGTTGAGGCTGCTGCAGAGAATGGAGAGAATGATAATGTTCTTATCATTGGTAGCAATTCTGGAGATGATCATGTTTTGGAGGTAGAGTGTGGTCATGTTTTGGAGGTAGAGTGTGGTCATGTTTTGGAGGTAGAGTGTGGTCACGATTTCTTTCTAAATGATGGTGAAACTCAAATTGTCGAGACTGTGATTACAGAGGAAGATGACATTTGGAACGACACTAACAAGTTCATGAAAGATGATCATGTTTTGGAGGTAGAGTGTGGTCACGATTTCTTTCTTAATGATGGGGAAACTCAAATTATCGAGACTGTGATTACAGAAGAAGATGACATTGGGAACAACGCTAACAAGTTCATGAAAGAAGACTCTACTGTATTGCATGACATTCTTGATTTGCCAATCAATTCTGCTGTTGACTACAAAATCCCAATACTGGATGTGAAATTTGCATCACGAGAGTCATCATCCAACTTGAGCTCTTCTATTGAAGACCTACTATTGACAGAGACTACCGAAGCTGGTGTCACTGACCATGATTGTACAACAGAGACCGATAACATTGAGGTTAGAACTCTAAACATTGGTGACGACTTGTTGGTGAATTTGGGCCATGGTGATTCAAGTTATAAGTAACATACCAAGTGCAATGAAGATGTTTCTGTGGCTCTAGATTGATAATCGTCGTTATTTGGTTCTGTATATATGCAGCTGGGCATCTTTGGTCTTTTCCTTGTTCATAATATATATCATGTTCACTTTGCTACTGCCATATATCCCTTTTCAGTTTTCCCAGTGAACTAATCTTGAACACTTTTTAACTGTCAAGAATCTTAGAATCTCTCTGATCTTGTAGCTGTTAAAGTACGGTTTATGTTTAGCAATGTTGATGTTGTCATTGTTTGTCAGATTTTGTAATAAAACTGTCTTCACCTCACAAGAGCTGGTGATTTTTATTGGCTGTTTTATGATCCTTAGTCTATTATATTGTTGAACTGGAGATAAAACCAGCTCTTAGTATTAGCAATCTACATAAATACATATAAGTCTGTTGCTGCTGCAATCAATAATTATGGCCACATTTGTGTATACAATAATTATCATAGTAGGGGTAAGAGTTTCAACTTTCAACCTATATATTATTCAGAAACTTTAATAGACAGCTGTTTTTGTTGTGTGTCTAAGGAGACCTGTCAACCAAGTCCGTTCGGTAGGGTTTGGGTTCGGTTATTTGGGATTCGGATTAAGTACGAGTTTGTGTAAATCAGGTTACCGGTTAAATTGGCGGTCAAATGACAAGTCAGTTTGGTCATGTTCGGTTCGGTTATTTTGGATTCAGATTAAGTACGGGTTCGGGTCAATCAAGTTACCGGTCAAATTGGGTCGGGTTATGAAAAGAAATGCTAATATGCTATATTTCCCGAATCTGTATATCATAGCATAGCTTCTAACATTCTCAATTAGTCAAATCTAGTGCAGATTGAAAAATATTCGAGTGGGCTAAAAATTGCATAAAAAACGGTCATGAAATAAAATTAGGTATCTATATTTTCCAATTAATCAACCACGTTCTATCACACAAGTTTCCCATTCAATCAAAAAATGAAAAAAAAATTAAACCATATCCGAGGAAGATCACATACATTAACAATCACAAGTCCCAACCTTAAGTTGATTGCAAGATGAAAATTTACACCACTTGGAAGAACCACCAAACCA
Source organism: Fallopia convolvulus (assembly GCA_964016875.1). NCBI lineage: Eukaryota > Viridiplantae > Streptophyta > Magnoliopsida > Caryophyllales > Polygonaceae > Fallopia > Fallopia convolvulus. Next base: position 62,661,791 of record OZ024725.1, read on the forward strand.
AACAATCCACAACACATGCAAGAATACAAGCACACTAAAATCTATGCATGTAGATTTAGATGCAAACTCTTAGCAAGTGAGATTTATTTCATAACAAAAGACGGGAAATCTAAAACCTGCTTAGTAATCACACAACAAGGTTCTCTACCTTCAGAAGTAGTCTTTTGCATTTTTTGGTTACACAAGAAGGGGCTGATCTAGAAAAGGATAGCTCAATGTACACAGCAGCAGCACTTACATCAGATATCAGCGACAGACGGTATTATACTCGATTTCTCCTTTTCCGGGTATCAGCCACAACAAACAGAATGTAACAACAGCCAAGAATGATTTGCCTGGGCCATATAGGCCACAGCACAACAAACTATTGATCCCATCTAAACCTGCAGCAAGACAATATGTTATGGCAAGTTCTGCATAAAGACTCGGAAAAAGAAAAGAAAAATTGATCTTCTAATGTGAGCCCTAGTTCCAAATTTAGTAAAGATCATCATCATCATTGACCCAATGAGGCTCCGCTATAGCGGAATCTGGGGGGTCAAGATGGGGGTATCCTTGCCCAAGGGAAAGGGGGTACGCCCGATAGACCCAAGAAAAACTGAAATTCAGTTATGTGACAATAATAACTGGATTTAGTAAAGATATTTCATCAAATTTATTGTATGATTTTTGGGTTTATTATTTCTAATTTAGGTAATAGTTTGGACACAATTTCCAATATGAGATTAATGAGCATAAATTAGAAAAAAAAAAACCAAGAAAAAATTCATCATTGGGTCTGCATAAAGATCCAGAAAATGAAGAGAAAAACGGGTTTTTTCTAAGGCGTGACTTGAAAATATAGTAAGGACATTCATTAAATTAATTGTTTGTTTTTTTAAAAGCTGATTTCTTAGGCTTTATTATTTCCAATTTAGAACAATAGTTTGGACATAATTTCCAATATTAGAGATCATTAATAAAAAAATCCCAAGAAAAAAAAATCATCATTGAGTCTGTCACTTTTTAGATTACCTGATCATAAGGTTAAGTGGGGCCCGTTTCAGGCGGGTCGGCAGGTCCTAGTTGACTGAAACAGCACCACCAGGAGTCCCGTTGACTTTCATGCCTCCCTGGCCATAATTATCTATATTCTCACTGCTCATTGATGAGGAACGATATGGTGGCCCAAGATTGCGGTTGTGGCCACTGCCATTGTGAAATTTTGGAATTGAGGGTCCTTTTGCCTCTAGCTGATTACAAGAGCTTGAGTTCCCTTCATGGTTATTAGCCATGGTTTTGGTGTTGATTGGACCAGAAAATGGAGTAGAATCAGCATTGTCACTACCGGGCTTCTTTGTATTGAGAAAACGGCCTCCAGAACCCCTTGGTCTCCGCAAGGCATGTTGATGCCGAGATTCATGAAGGTAGGGCTGTGACAGACAATCAAAATCATTAAGCAATTTGAAGAATTTAAGAGGCACCAAACAGTATATTAACCTTAACGGTTTAGATAATAATATATCTTCTCTCTGACAGAGTGGCTCATGCAAATTGAGATAGTGAAAGATAGGATCCCACAAATTCGGATGGAGTCAGGATAAATGATGATCTGACTTTTCGGTGTTAATGTATTCAATAATAGTTTTTTAAACTCATTTAGAAAAAGAATCAAGCTCCTCCCCCAAACCAGTGTTTAAAAAGGCGAGGCGACGCCCGAGGCGATGGCCCCCCTAGATTGCCTAGGCGCGCCTTAGAGGCGAAGGCGATCGCCTTATACACAACAGTTTGTAATTCACAAATATAAATATATAATGTTAAATAAGATCATTTAATGAAATTTTAGGATATAAAAACATATTTATAAAGCCCAAAACCCAAATTTTATTAGTAATAAAACCAAATTTAAAGATAATGTAATAAACTAGTATGAAATTTTGAAAAGTTGAACACTTGGATCTCGAAAGCCGCCAGAGGAAGAGAGACAGAGAACGAGAGAATGAAGTTTGATCGTGTATTTGGGTATTTGCATAGCTTAAGGATATGGATATATAGATATTGAGGAAAATATAGGATAAAAGCCCTCTTGAGGGGCCGGAGAGTGCCGCCTCTCCTTCAACCAAAAAATATAGGATAAAAAAGAATAAAAGATATCTTGATGATATAAATTGCAAATATAAATTGTATTAAAAGATATCTTGAAAAAAAGATAGAAAGAAATATTAGCCTTAAGGAAAGTATATTTAAAAGATAAGAAAAGTGAAAAGAAAGATCATTAATTCAAATATTTAAAAAAATCAGCATAAGGCAACCCAGGCGAGCCAAGGCGAGATGCAGCTCGCCTGGGCGCCCAGATCGCCTAGGCATTGCCTCTTCGAGGTTGCCTCGCATTGCCTAATGCAGGCGACAGGCATGGCTGGGCGCGCCCAGGCGCGCCTTCGCCTCGCCTTTTCAAACACTGCCCCAAACAGCGCTAAATGTAATAATTCTTGTGCAACATGTTCAGAAAAGATACATCAGAATTACAAAAGAATGCTAAGCAGCTTAACACAGAATGATAAACGATGCCTAGGAGCAGCTCTTACAAATGAACAAAAGACAAATGATGACATTAATCTAATGTATCTATTTTATTTTGGGTATAGTTATAATTAAATCAAGTCCACCAAGTTTTGTCTTTCCAGAAGTAACTATTTTATAACATGAAATTATATCGGCACCTTACCTTTCTAGATTTAATCACTTTCTTCTCCAACTCAGCCCTTGCACGTGACTGACGACGCCTCAAGATTCCATGATACTGCTTAGCATTCACATAAACCGGCTCTTCTTCCAATGGAAGGGGCAATGGTACTCTTTGTTGCATGGCATACATATGGGGATTTACCTAAGCACCAAATATACATTTATTCCTTCTATTCCATTTTATGTAATGCACACGCAAATCTGAACGATATATATTATATGCACTAAGTTACAGATCCAAAAATGTTTCAATCATTTGCAGATTAATTTGGGGGAAGTGAAGTATAACACATCCTATGTTAATAAAAATCTTAGTTATATGAGCACAGCAACCCCACCAACTCAATAAGCATTGAGATAAAAGATGCAATAAGATCATGAATAAAGGTTTGAAGGTGAAACTGATACCAAAAACACGATTACCACTCTGTCTGTTTCACAACATGTACCTCTAAGCATTGGTCATTGATGGTTGAAATAATCACTTCTACTTCTACAGTTCTACTCATACCTGCGTAGCATAAGGAGCCATAACTCCATAAGATTGATCCTGGAAAGGATATGATGTCATAACCTGCATGGTTTTATAGCTCAACAATATCAGCAACAACTAGAGAATGAAATTTATAAATCAGGAAACAAGTACAAAGAAGTGTATGAGGAATCTGATCTCATTCAGAAATTTGAGATTGCCATACAACTATGCGAGTAGTTTAAAGAGGCTGACAATCTTACAATTGAGTGACCAACAAGTTCCATCTGGGACTGAGAATTTGACTGGGGGTGTTCTTGAGCTTGTAATGGCATTGCCATGGGAACTTGTTTGACCTGCTGTTCTGCTTGTCTTCCATTCTTATCTAGTTCTTGAATTATAAAGACAAAGCATGTCATTTTTTTAATGAAAACAAAGACCAGATGGTAAAAGCTGAATGGATTATCAATAAGAAATTAAGAATGCAAAGTAGAAAAGCATAAGCATTGCACAAAGATGAGCCTTTACGAAAACCATATAATTAGCACTCCCAAGCAAGAGTCATGCAGACTTACAATTTTTTTTAATATATAAACAGGAAGCAGCCACTGCAATTTGAGGCTACCTCCCTATTAACAGTACAAACTCAACCACTTCAAGCTTAAAATAACTAAGCAACTAAAGATACATGTACAAAAAATACAGCAGGAACTTCATTCACTTGTTCCCCATATCAACTACTAAACTTTTGCTATTATCTTCATGAGTTACCACCTTCACAAATTATTTAAAGTAAAGAGCTGTAGCCTAAATTCATAGAGCCATTTGATAAACCCAAAACAAATAACTAAGCAATTAAAGCATCCTCTTTCTATCAGATCAAAAAAACTGCACTTACCATCTCTAGAGGCCAATGTATGCAGGCCTTCTCTTTCAGCATCAGCTCTACCAGCTCGATCCACATTGACTTCTGGCTGATAAGTATCAGAAAAGAGAGAACCATTCGATGATTTTGCAGCACATTCAACAGCAATTCCCTGAGATGTTTCATTGCTATTTATACCATGCCACCATGGCTGGGAGTATAGCATACTTGGCAGGCTGTTTTCCTCATTGGATTTTGTCACTTCCACGTCACTGGCCTTTGTCGGCATCGATTCTTATCCCTCCTTATCCGGAAAATTCTCAAGCTAGAATGGACAGAAAGATAACCTGTAGAAGAAGACTACAGATCAATATTGATCATTAAGAATGCAACAAACTCATGAATGCAACTCACCAGCTATGCAAAGGCAAACAAGAGTTTTTAATTGCAATTTAAACTCCAAATCGGAGAAAACCAGAAATCAATCTCTACTTCCATTACTGCTTCAGAGCATAATCAGAATACGAAACACAAAAATTCGTTCGGATTCGCCACTCGTCAGTGCTCAATTACAATTATCTCAATCATTCGACTAATTAACTCATCAAAATCCGAGTTTGCTTGATCCATTGCACAATTCAGCATCGAAGAATGAGAAAAATATACAATAAACTATCAATTTCAATTGAAAAAGGCCGACAACACTCCATGAATTGATACAAAACCCTAGAAAAATTTGACTCCCGAAGTGTTTAATTTTTTAGTATTTTTTCTCTCTCGCTGGTGCTCCGAATTAAGGAAGAAGATGAAGAACGAACAAATCGAATTCGGAGACAAAATTTACCTGTAAGATTGGGAGAAGAGAAGAAAAACCCTATCCAAAAATCTCAAGATCAACGCAAAATCATCGTTCGCCCTTTGCTGTGTGTATCCTTAAGAGAGACAAATGAAGATGCCGGGAAGAGAATACAGACGGAAATGGGATATATTTATTTTTATTTGCCTTCAACGGAAAACAAAATTATTTATTATATAATGTTCAATTTTTTTTTCTATTTTAAATAATACGGAGTATAATTCTTATAATTATTTAATATTTATTTTTGTAAGGTGAAATAGTTTGCTTAGTGAAAGTAATGGCTAAACTAAATTAATCTTTAAAATTAAGACTAACAAGAGATTTTTTGTACAAAAATATGTAAGTTTTAAGTAGTACAACTTTCGGTGGTTGTGGTATTTTTTGGCCTAAAACATTGTGGTATTCTTAAAAAATATATGGGATGGTAGTTGGTATAATTATTGTTAAGATGGAATGGTAATTATTAATGACACGATCCACGTGATTGCTATCAACTATGCTAATTTATTAATTTTCTTATAGTTTAATTAAGGGTGTGTTTGGAATTTAAAAAAAGCATTTTTTTTAATCGAAAATACTTGACGTTTTAACCTATTTTTAATTTAATTATACTTGGCTTTTAATGTATTTTAATATACTTTTTTGATATTATTCTCATTAATAAAAAAAATTATACAAATATAATAAAAGGGGTATAATTTTTACAAGTTTTTGAGTATATAAATCTAATCACAGACAAATCTTAAAACTAGGTATATTTTTGAACGAATATTGCTTTAATAAAATGAGGAGAGCCAGATATTATGAACATTGTCCATAAAATTTGTTAATAATAGTTTTAAATTTCTTATAAAAGTGACCTTTTGCATGTTAGTTTTTTTCAATGTAAAAAAATTTACAATAATATTCCGTTGTATGAAATTGTCAACAAGATTGTCAATGAATAGTTTGAAAGTTACATGTCTCCTTAAGATAGACACACAATTAAAAACAACATTAATGTTTAAAGCACAAACAAAATTATTTTCGTACTATAAAAAGCCAAGTTATTACTTCATCTATGGTGTAAAATGATTAGCATTATTCATGACACCAAGATGGGTGATCATTTAAATTGTTTAACAAGCAATTCCTTACAACTAATGATTTGTTAGTTGATGAAAATAATTTAAGTTTATTTGTGGGCATTATTATTGTAAAGTATCACATCATTTTTTTGTATAAATTCTCATTCTTCATGGTATCAATTCTTATTTCACTTTTTAATTGGGTCGAGGCATTTTTTTAAGTTATAGTTGATACCCTTAAATTTAAAGATATTTTGATTGATGCCCTAAAATTAATCTTTTTAGTTGGTACCCTTGAAATTTTGGATTTATTTCATCCGTAATTCTATTTTTACTCGAACATGGCTCAAATGTACTTGTTTGAGTCGACTTAATTTGATGTGACCCAACTCATGAGATGTCATGGAAGTACTAGACGACTACTAAGTGGCAAGAGGCGGAGGGACGGGGGCGAACAACTCTAAGGGCTCGTTGGTTTCTATACGTGAAATCGAGTTGGAATGAGGAATTGTGTTGGGATAGGTTTCACTCATACCCACCTCAAATATAAGGTATGATCTCATGTGTATTTTGAGGGAATGAGCCATACCGAAACCTTGTTCCATACCAAACCTGAAAAAGGGAATAGACCATACCTAACCCGATTCCTTATACCTTAGGTATAGTACCAAACGGTCCTAAAAGTGTTACCTAGTTAGCCGAGATACCTTAAAAATGAGTTGTTGTTTAAGAATTAAAATAGGGGTGATTTCGATATAAATTTTGATATTTTACGAGTTGATATTATTTTGTGGGTGACTAACATATTAAAAGGTTGAATTTGAATAATTCGAACCGAAAAGGGACACAATTCAAAATATCCAAAACCTCAAAACTACCGAATGAAAATAAAACTAATATTAGGGCACTAAACGAAATATCCTTAAATAAGGGACACCAACCGAGTTGAGTATACTAAAAACAAAGAAAATGTTTTTTTTTCATAAAAGGAAAAAAAAAACAGTAAGAAATTGACCGAAAGTACACAGTTGTAGCCACGTACCACGTGTCGTCACGATTCATGCACGTGGGGCCCGGAAGCACTTTTGTTTATTCAGGCACACATGGCCACGCACCACGTGTCGACACGATGTGAGTTTGTGGGGCCCGCTGGAGTAATGTTGTCTTAGCCACACGTGTCAGCCACAAGCGCTATTGCCGCTATACAACTAAAGTGGTCGAGGCAGAATCTAACGGCGTTGCTTTGTAACGGCGCGTTTGTCTTCTTATAGTACATTTTTTTTGGAAAAAAAAATCTAAATAATTTCAAGTATATTTTCGACCAAAAAAAATCTAGTATAAATTTTGAACCAAAAATAATACGAACTTTAAAAATCATCGATAACGATACAAACTATCATAATATTAACCCAAAACAATATGCAATCATTTTTCGGCCAGTTTTTCGACGGGATTAATGGCATCGCAATCGGAAAATTTTACGTGGCAAGTTAAAAATTGACATGGATTTGCATTAGGGGGCCGAGTGGACAACTCATCGAGACGTCGATCATCCTAGAAATATTTATAAAGATGAGATTATCAAGATCATAAAACGTTGTTTGGATAGGGATATGGTAAAAAACACCCTCTTTTTGATATGATCCGCCACCTTGTTAATTTTCTTGAAGATGTAGTCCAAACACCTCACCTCGAACCTCAAAAGAGAAACAATAATATTCACAATGATTAGCTCAACCTCCCACAAATTCTCTAATAGTAGAAGGCATGGAGAGATTTTGAGAGGTCTTAGGTTCGATTATTGTTTTATTTTCTTCACTTGAGTGAAAAACTATGTCTCACCGTTCTTTCTTCTATTGAGTCGAGTCAGTCGGCCCAATTCGATTTATCTCGTTGACGGGTTTTACCGACTGGTTCACGAACTCAAAATTTACCACTAGGGCTGAACACGGTTCGGTTCAAACCGAAATTTTAAGTCGAACTGAATCGAAACCGTTATAATTCATTTCGAATTGATGTTTAGGAATTTTCCAAATTTCGGTTTCGGTACTGTTTTCGGTTAAATTTTGGTTTGGTTGGAATTTTACAAAGAATAACCTTCTATTTATGTAAAACCGATAAAAATCGAAACCGAACCAATTCGGTTCGATTTTCGATTCACATAAAATAGAATTTTGATTTTCGATTCGATTCGGTTTTGAACCAATACTCGGCCCTATTTACCACCAAATGTAGGTCTCGTTAATATTTTCTTTTCTTTTTTTTTTGTTAATTTTGTCCTTTTTATAAGGATAAGAACATAGGGATAGTCATGTGTGTGTAACGACTGACACGTGCACCCATCTTATCTTATAATGCCTACTCTTAGAATATGCTGTCGTCCAAAATGAGTATCAAATGACATCACAAAAGGTAGAAATCTCTCTACCACGTGAAAACGTCGTCGTTTTCCTTATTCTTCTCTGCCTCGTTTCAATCCCTAATGCGCCCTATAATTCAATGGCCATTAAATGTTCTCTTGACAATGCTAATGATATGATACTTGACATGTCACCTATTTTTTTCAGTTAAAATGTTATAAAAAGTGAAAAAAGGAGAGAATTTGAACATCATATGAGACTCTTACGACAAAAAAAAATATAAATTAAAAATTCTATAATGGGAAAGATGAGAATACACTACAGGCCAACGACAAATTATTATCATAACACACCACTAAAAATATAAATAAAAAATTCTATAATGGGAAAGAAGAGAATATAGTATACTATAGGGTTTAGGCACCATTATTATTATCATAATACAACGTACCTACATCACTCAAATTGTTACAATATTCTAAGTTTTTATTAAACTGTGAGCTTACTACGTGTAAAATTTGGTTATGAAAGTTTCTAGATGCCATCTAATTTTAGATATGTAACAAACTACTCAATTTACTTGATTATACAATCAAGCCTACTTGTCATAACTTTAACAACAAAAAAATTACAAGACATTTTTGTCACTAAAATATGAAATAATTTTCCAAGAAAACAAGCATAGCAAGCAAATTTCACCTACCCTCTAAGAGATGATTTCATTTTTCAGCTACCATTTATAGATTTTTAGAGTTTAGATATCATAAAAAAAAAACATTTACAAGACATTTTTGTCACTAAAACATGATATTAATTTTCCAAGAAAACAACAAAAAACAACAACAACATTGACATAGTGAGTTCTACTACATCAAAATCTAGGAGGTCAAGATGGGAGTACCGGGCGTACCCGAAAGACCCAAGAAAAAATGAAATTTAGCTTAAAATGCACTAAAATTGATACATGGACAAAATCGAATAATCCATCTCAAAGTCAGTGTATAAAAAGTCAATGAGCATGAAAATGCGCCCCATAAATTTTCCAAGACATTTACAAGACATTTTTGTCACTAAAACATGACACTAATTTTGCAAGAAAACAAAGGAAGCAAAAATTCACATAACCTCAAGAGATGATTTCATTTTTCAGCTACCATTTATAGATTTTTAGAGTTTAAATATCATTAAAAAAAACACATTTACAAGACATTTTTGTCACTAAAACATGGCATTAATTTTCCAAGAAAACAAAGGAAGCAAAATTCACATACCCTCAAGAGATGATTTCATTTTTCAGCTACCATTATAGCAGCTTTTTAGAGTTTGTATATCATGGGAACATTCCCTCCAAGAACTCATCAAATGTCTCATCATCATTTTTAGTTTCGTTTTCGTCAGCTGTTGTTTCCTTCTCCTTTCCTGCATATGATTTTAAAGATACACAAAGTGAATTCACAAGAAATGGTTTGTAATATGCAAAACAAGGGAAAACAAGTTATAAGGGTGTCAAAAACCTTTTCTGTTCTTTGGAGATTTATCTGTTGAATCAAGATTGGACCTTTCCCTAAGACAATAAATAAAAAATTAGTGTTTCTTTCCAAAAGTTGAAGAACTTTATTCTGAAAAATGAAAGTTGAAGCAAGCACAAAACAGAGTACCTTGTTTTTTCATGAGCTCTTCTCTCTCGTGTTCTTCCATCTTCAGAAAGCCTTCTATCTTTTCTCTTTCTGACATTGTCGGCATCGTGTTCATTTTCCGTGTCTGAATCGTCACTCGTCCACCTTTCCCTGAGCAACAATTTGTGAGTTTGAGTCTAAAGATGGTGCAAACAGTCCCAAGTTTCAAACAAGTTTTCAGATTTGAAAACAGAATTTTAAAAAACATTCATTGTTCTATTTTTCAATTTTTAGATGACAATTCTGAGAATTAAGGTGATAACTAGGATATGACATATTTTGAAACAATTATTTGAAAATAAACTGGAAACTCAAAGCTTTTTTTGGCTGGAAATGTATTCAAGGCTTAGTTTTGGCTGTTGAATAACAAGTTTTTACCTCTTTTCACACTCTTCCCTTTCCTTTCTTTCCAGTTGCTCCTTTTCCTTCCTTCTCCGATAATGGAGCTTCTCTGCGCATCTGCTCAAATTAAAAAAAAAATGCTAGATGATAAGCTAATGAACGGTTGAAATGGAACAGGTCTGAAATTAAATTGAAATTACTGTTCCTAGATTTTTAAAGTAAGCAATGCAAAAGTGATTATGCTAACCTATTGCATGCAACCAATTTCACCAGGGCTTGTTTGCTTTCACCTGCCTCGAAATAAGCAAAGTTCACCTGCAGAACCGTGATCAAGTTCAATATTTTGCAAACCATATAAACAACCGACATTCACATTCACACAAACACCCACTTAATGTTATGTGTCATACTAGTCAATGAACAAACCACGGCAAAGAAGCACATTAGCAAAGACGAAGGGAAAAAGGCTTTAAGAAGGGATGCAAATAATGCTACATGCACATAACGTGAAGAATGATTTTAAAACTAATTTTAATTTTAAAGTTCCATACTAACTAATATTAAGTAGTTGTTTCAGTTTATAGCGTGGAATTGGAAGCAAAATAAACAGGATACACCCGGGCTCCAGAGAAGAAGAGAACCAAATGAACAATTGACCTCCACAGTGAGTGACTGAGACATCACATAATTATTGATTGTATTTTGTAATCCAGCAAAAGAATTTTATGCATGATGAATTGATGAGGTCACAATTTGAGTAAGTGAACAGCTTTTCTCACTAGCCTAGTAACATGCCTTCTACTTCATCTACTAATTCAGATTTCCCAAACACCAACATACAGGTTTCATATCTCACAAACCAGTATCAGTAACATCTTAGCTGATGAATTTTTACTTGCCTCATAACTGGCCAAATCAACCTTCTCATCACAGTGCTTGTTACCACAAATGAACTGTCCTAACAAACAATAGAATATGTCAATAAAGTCATTTTCAAATTAAGTTTAGAAACCAAACACTCAATTTGCCATTAAAAAACTAAATTAACCGTAACAAGCGAAAATTATATGGAAAAGTAAGTTACCTTTTCCTGACATGACTTCTTTTTCTGTTCTCCATCTCAACCCAATCTGGAAAGCTGAAAATGTTAGTAACTCTTCTGAAAATGTTCTCATTAAGTGCACTATAGAAGAGGAAAGAAAACTAAATTACCTTCCCACTCTTATACTTTGACATATCAGCTATGCAATATCTGCACAGTTAAGGCACTGAACAGGGCATATACAATGAACATACATTACTACTGAGCAGCAATTGGTGGTTGAACATTGAATCCGAAGAATATACTTTGCTTTTCATCATTCATAAAAATGTTGCTCACTTGTTTGAAAGCACTTCTATGTTGTCCAATTATAACAAAGATAAACTGATAGCACCACATAATGCTGTTCAGAGACCTAAAACAACCATTCAACTTCAGGTGGCACCTAAACTCTCGTTAATTATTTGAGGTAGAACTCTCAATGATGGTTAGGAAGATTCATATGTACCAAATAATTCATTGAGAGATAAGAACCTGTTCAACTAGAGTTGCTACAAGATTCCACATTCAAAATAAACAAAAGCCAAACACCCAAATAACATACTTGCACTTGCAAAGAGAAACACCTAAATACAATTTTAAGATAATAATCCCAGTCGTATTTGCAAGGATACTCCTTAAAAAGCTTATCATAGTAACGTTTTACGAGCCTCTGCTCCCAAGATGTATCCATGTCATCCTCTTCAGACCGAATAAACCTTGGCAAGACACAAAAAGCAAGATTTAGCAAGCAATAACAGGAAAGAATAAAAATAGAGGGCAACCAAAGTAAAGCAACTAGGAAATATCAGTCCTTTGGGTCCTAAATTTTTAGGAGAGAAGGTTGTGAAGTCTGGAAATTTATGGTTTTCATACACGTGCAAGTTTTTTTTACAGGTTAACCTATGGACTTCCGGAAATCTGTTTCATGTAGCTTGGAGCCGGGCAACCAGATACTTCAACCCGCATTAAATGTCGAGCCGCTTGTTGAAACAACACATCAATTTTCCTAATTAGATCACCGTTCTACTTAATTATAGAAATAAAAGATCACCATTTTACTTTGAAATGTAGTTATATTCAAAATTTAGATCAGTATTAGAACATCATGAATAATGAATAATCTCTACATTTTTCTTCTTTCTAAACAAAATCCACACAAAAGTGGATTATAGCCCATAGCAAAGACCTCAGAAAACCTATGACTTTGTGAGTCAAAACAAAATTTTAGCCTCATTAACATTCAAGCAATGTGAAGTCCTTCACCAGAAAGACCTAAAAAACCCTAAGAAGAACCTACATCTTCTGTTTTGACAGTTCCCCTAATATTGTATTATATATAATCAGATAGAATACATGAATATTTTTGACAGTTCACCTGATCATATAAGATCCACAAATCTCATGATATATGGCATCACCAGCTCAAAGATTCGTATTTCTTAGCATCCTTTCTTATATTTGAAGATTTTTAACAGCCAAAGGAACCATAAAAATACTGAATGAACATACCTATATCCTTCTCTAAGAGCATCTTGATCAGTTCTGATAGGCAACTTTTCGACAGAGGGTCTTTCTTCCCCATAATAGCTGACTACAAACAAAATTATAAAAAATTTAGAATATCAAAACACTCTTGAATAGAGAAAGTACTCATGAAGGAAACAAAAGAAAATATCATAATCCAAATGAAGAGGAGAAATCATATTCACAATCTTCTACAAAATAAACTTCTTTAAAATAAGGCTAATTCCTAAATTATAAGGATTACAAAATCATTTCACGAGGCAATATAAAAAGTGTTAGTTAGCGCCCTGAAGTAGCATAGACCATGCATATCAATCGTTCTTCCAATTTATCTTCTGTGAAAATGTTCAGTTCTAGTGTGTTGTATAGGATATAAGCTAAGTTGAAGGCTGCATGTAAAAGGGATAATGCTGTATTAGGTGGATTTGGAAAAACTTGCAATCTAAACTGAACTTGTAAATTGTAAAAGGATACATAAGAAAATTTCAAAAATATGTGAGGACGATAGTAGCCCCCTTCATCACTCAGCAGAGGGGAATGTTCATCATCCAGTAACTTTATGACACTAGGATTCAACAAACATCTCTCGTTAATTGCATATCCATTGTGTCAAATTTCATAAAACTCATTTAAAAAGTATTCATGATAGCATCTAACTGCAAATAACTATCATTCCACTACTTGTACAAACTCAAAGAGTATCAGATGGCAAATACAACACATTTTATTGATCATTCTTTCACTGTTAAAACCAGAAAACAAGTTCACATGAAAATACAAAGCATACATGTTCATTGTTAGATCAAATAGAGCATATTTTAAGCTTAGTGCTTCAATTTCAGCATCTAACTGAAGCCTTAAGTCTTGACTTCGACAAAACAGCTCATATGAACACGATTATCAATCCTATTGCATGTTCAAACTACCATTGCATAATCAATCACATTAAATTCTAAACCAGCAATAAATATTTTCGCAAATTATAAACCCTAGCAAGCACAATCCACCACCAGACGAGTACAAAATGAATTCACCAGCTAGGTAAAATAGATACCGTAATCCTTGACAAACTTCTTATGCCTGTCGTAAGCGTTGAGTCCTCGAATGTGAGATTGATACTGCCTGCGCAAAATCAAATTGCTCAAACTCCTCCGCCACAACAACAACAAAATCTCAGCAATAGAGATAATCAGCGAAGGAGGTGACTTACTGTTTTCGCTCTTCTCTGTCATAGACCACTGATTTTATGGATCGGAACGACGCCATATGCGATCGGGAATTTGGAAACTTACGATTATGGAGATTGGAGATGCTTTCTCTCCTAGCTGTTGGGAAATGGCGAGAACGGTGGGAAAGAACACACAGAACAAGAGAGCTAGGGCTTATTTAAGCTGACATAAGCGTAGTGAAACGATAGAGGATTTTGATTTTTTTTTGGAAAATTATAAAATTAAAATTACAACCAAGTTTATTTTGAAATGTTACAATGGTTTTTCTAACATATTTCTATAGGTTAAATATGTGTTTGTATAAACTATAATCTTAAATGAAATTGTATAAAAAATTTTACATAAATGCAATTCAATAAAAGTATATTTTATTTCAAGGCTCTTAACCATAACATATTTATTACAAATATGCAACATTTCTCCATTACTCTTACCAATAGACCTTTTAAATGACATAAAAACTTAAAAAGTCTCATTTGAAAAAAATATTATTAAGACTTCATTCGGTATTTTGAAGCTGGAGCTAAATATGTAACTAGAGTTAAAATTGAATTAATTAAAAAAAAGCTAATTAGGTGTTCGCTATGAGTTGTTAGAAGGAGGGGAGCTTATCGGGAACAAGATAGCAGAATTCTACTTTCGAAAACCGCTCTCGCTAGTCGACAAGCTCAATGCCGAACGGGGAAAAAGGAGCTTGACGCCTTCCGTTTCGAATGAAACGCTTCAAGTTCTGAAATTTCCGCTAGTGCCGAATGAGCCCGAGTCATTTTGCAAACTATGGTTGAGACAAGCCTAGATCACATATTGATAAGCAAACTTGTGTTCTACATGACCATAGCTTGTTCCTTATGATTACCAAATTAATGTTGTATAGAAGAGACCCATAGTTTGTTATAGAAGAGAGACCCATGATTAAATTAATGTTGTATAAGCAAACTTGTTTTCTACATGATGCACAAAATTTGCCAACATTTTAGCACAAACCCAGAAAAAAAAATAATCTTTGTGAATGAACGCAACTTCTCAAAATCTAGACATGAATTTGATTGTTATAGCTCAAACAAAGCTTGTCACCAAAAGAGAATATATTCTGTAAACTAAAAATTGAGACCCAACAACAATGAGGAAAAAAACACTTCCAAACAACTATTGAACTCCTTTCTTAATTCTGAATCTGTAGTGATGAAGCAAAAAGATTGAATTTTTCAAAAATTCAAATCAATTTCTAGGCTTGATTTTCAGCTGCAATGTCATGCTCCAAGTGTTGACTAGCTTCTTCAACAGAGAGGAGCTCCATCTTAAGAGAGATCACTTTCTCTTCATTTTCCTTGTGAATGTGTGCAGGCACTTTTTCTTTATACCCAGAAGCACTCATCTTATCTTCCAGCCTTTTCACTTGCCTGTACTCAATAATATTTCAACATTTAATACATACAAACGATAGAAATCCAAATTATCAACTTTGTTAGTTATAATCACTGTTCTAAAAATCCTCGCCTAGGCGCTAGAAGGTCTTAGCCCACCTAGCCTTCTTTCTAGCCCGTCCAGGAGACCATCTAGCCCGTCTAGGCGGTCTCTCTCCGACTAGGGCCCGCCTAGTAATCTTTTAGAACACTGGTTATAATATATCACCATTTTTTTACCTAGTTTCTTTAAATTTTGCTTTATCCCACAGGCCACTTACTGGGTTTTATAGGCATTTTCCCATTTCCCCACTTTTTCAAGAGTTAGTTTTTTTGGTTCTCAACTATAAAAAGGAGATCAGACTGTAATTGTTCAGACTTGATGAAAGAAATAAACTTCATGTGATGATTTACTCTTGCTTTTCAGATTTCTATGCTTTATTTTCAGTTTTAGGGTTCTGACAAGAAGCTTCAGCATTGCCTGTATGCAATAATACATCAACATTTAATACATAAAAATGGACACCCAAATGATCAACTTAGTTTTAAGTTTAATCTCTTTTCTCACATTTTTTTACCTAGTTTCTTTAATTCATGCTTTTTCCCACTTACTAGGTTTTAGGCACTAGCCCATTTCCCTTACTTCCTCCATGTTACTCTCCATCATCTCAATTATTATTGATTAGATTTAGAAGTTATTTCTCTATTATAAAAGGAGGAGATCAAACTGTAAGTGTTCAGATTTCCTGAATGAAATAAACTCCATGTGATGATTAATTCTTGCTTTTAAGATTTCTACGCTTTATTTTCAGTTTTAGGGTTCTAACAAAAAGCTTCAGCTTTGTCCTTATGAGGAATAATACTAGGACAACAACAAATGCATAATAATTACTTACTCTTTCAAGTCATGCATCTTCTTTCTCATCTTCTCACGCTCCGCCTCTGCATTAATTGCCCCTTTCACTGTGAGATAGACAGAAAGGCTTTCATTCACAATATCCACTGCGCATCCTGGACCCGCATCACGGCTCTCATTAATCACCTGCACAGAGTAGAATTTAATTGCTAATTAGAAAGAAAATAAATAAAAAAGATGAAAAGTTTGGTCCATCTTCAAAAGTGAATATGGTGATATGCAACTACATAAGAGAGCGGAAGAACAGTATCGATAAAATTAAAGTTGAATGACAAACCTTGATACTTGATACACTGGCCAGGGTTAAAATTTCCAACTCATGGCTGCTGATTATATCTACAATCTCATCACTCCGGCTCAGTGCATAAGCTGGTCGCCTGGACAAGCAATATAGCATCCATTTTATGTTAAGTATAAAACAACAATGAATTGCATTAAAATTTGACAATGTACATTCATGATTATGGAAGCACTATCAAGAAATAAAGGGAAAAATCGTTGAAAAGGCAAATATGAGGTCTTTAATAATTGTGTTGATAAAGTAGTAGATTTTTTCAGAACAAAATGAAACAGAATTTTAAATTTTACAGGTAACTTTAAAATGGATCCACCAAGTAGCTTACCAAATTATTTATAATACGAAATACAGGACCAGATTTAATCCATACAGAAATAGCAGGAATTATAGTGCATTCACATGGATTGTGTTGGAAAGAATCCAAGTGAGATTTTGCATCTTAACACTAAGAATAGGATTCTAAAGATATTAAACAGATTAACTATGTCAGTACAATAAGCCTTCAGAAGTAAGATTGTCTGTAATTTCAAGTAAAGTGTTTGTCGCATTCACCATGGTGTACTATTATGGAGTTTTGAGACACAATAGGTGATCATCAGTGAACTTTCATTTCAAACAACACCAAATATCATCAAAACATCTAATTATCTAAATGTATTCCATATTCCAGATGGCCATGTCATCTAAATGTATGACAACTGAAGAGGAAAATCATACCTCTCACGCTGCTCATTCGGAGGCATAGTTGATCTAAGCGACCTAAGGGACTTCACAGTAGACTCGACAATATTCATCCTTGTCTCCGCATTTTCATTCTCCCATGACTGTAAAATTGGATAAAGTAGCATGTTAGTAGGCCTATTAAGAAAAGCAAATGAGTATGTACAACCAATATCATTCATACCAGTTCCACTGCATGATTTGAAGATATAATAAATTCTCACCTTTACTATTGATGGGTACTCGCTTATCATAATTGATTCTTTCCTAGCGCAATCCTTTGATTGAGGAAGACGCTGCCAGAGCTCCTCCGTGATAAATGGCATAAAGGGATGAAGCAAACGGAGCCCAGTGTCTAAGCAAATCCACAAGGCATCTTGTGCAAACTTTCTTTCAGATGAAAATGATTGATTATTGCTACCAAAATATGGTTTTATAACTTCTATAAAGACATCGCATAGTTGGTACTGCCACCACGAGTAAACTGTATTAGCAGCATCAGAGAACTCGGATTTTTCAAGAGAAGACACAGTTTTATCAATCGCTTTGTTCAACACCGACAGTATCCACTTGCAACTCAATGGCATATCTTGAGGAACTTCATTTATATGCACAGGTGGGGTGTAATCAACTCCGAGCTTTCCAATAGCAAATCTGGTGGCATTCCAGAGTTTATTGCACCATTGACGATATCCAACCACTCTTTGGATATCCAAGTTTATTTTATCGGACTGAAACAACACAAACGAAAAAGGTCATAATCCATCAATCTAAGTTTTAAGCAGAATCAGAATAAACAAAATACATGAGAAGAAAGTGACCTGAGCAGTATAAGAAATAAGGGCAAACCGAAGAGCATCAGCACCACATTCTGCAATACCATTAGGGAAGTCCTTCTTCTGACCCTCTTTAGCTTTTTCCAGCTCAGTGCGATCCAAATTACCTCCCTCCAGTCGGCTGTGAAGACCTTCTAGTGTGACCCCATTTATAACTTCAAGCGGATCAATAACATTGCCTAGTGACTTAGACATTTTACGCCCATGTGCATCCCGGATCATGGGATGCAGATACACCTGCAAGTATATCACTTTAGATTTCATAATACAAGAGAGGATTTTATAAGGAATCATTGCCTGTTAGAAATTTATTAAAACACATGCATACCTAAATCTTCCCTCTATCCCCAATAAAAGGAGAAATACAAAAATATATCACAATCAAATAACACTAAACATTAGAAAATTCAAACTCCAACACAATATGGTAATAGAGTTCAGCTGTCTAGATTTTTATTTTTGTCATTAATCCTCAAGCAGCGATGTGGTAATAGAGTTCATAACCAGGTCAGCATGCCAGCAATGGAACATGGCAAACTTATCATGTAAGAAAATATTACCTTTCTGAATGGCACATCGCCTGCAAGTTTAGTACATAACATCACCATTCGAGCAACCCAGAAAAAGAGAATGTCATGTCCGGTTTCAAGAACTGATGTTGGATAAAATGCGCTCAAATCAGCTGTCTCATCTGGCCAGCCTAGAACTGATAATGGGAAAAGACCAGAGGAGAACCATGTATCCAGAACATCAGGATCTTGAGCTATCTGGAAATTCTTGTCCGGGAATAATCTACCAGCCTCTTCTTGAGCCTCAAGCTCATTTCTAGCAACCACCCAGTGATCATTATAAGCACCTAGCTCCTTCTGCTGATCGTCGTCCAATGTAACATACCAGGCAGGAACACGGTGACCCCACCACAACTGCCTAGAAATGCACCAGTCACGAATATTCTGAAGCCACCTGTGATGGTTTCAAAGCCACTAATTATTATAAACCAATAGAAATTTCCAATTCATCTCAAGGACTAATGAGTTAGCAGAAATCCAGGTACAAGAATGCATTCTAGCAACATGACTACAAAAGACATCTTCAAAAATCATAAAAAACATTCAAGTAAACCTTAATAGTTGATAGATTAATTTATGGTGTTGTAACTTGACAAAACAAAAGCTAAGCTATATTGAGCAACTCAGGGAGTTGGAACCAATAGTACCAATAACAATTTTGGGGAAACATATTAAAAAACTAAATACCTTTTCCATTCTGCAGTATACTGCTTCGGGACAATCTCAATTTTCTTCTTCTTTTCATCCATAACAGCATCAAGACCTTCCTTAGCCATGCTATTGCAGTTAACATACCACTGAGGCTTTATCATTGGCTCCACTACATCATTGCTTCTTGAACACAGGCCAAGACGCATCTCATTGTTTTGAGCACCTATATAAAGCCCCTGAAAAAAAAATGATGGTAATCACGATGCTATTTAAACAGCACTAAATTCCAGACATCTTCAAGAAGAAAAAAAATGCAGTGTTATTTCTATAGAAGTTATCCATCAAAAGAGAAGGGTATTTTTTAAACTGCAATTGATATCCTTGTACGGTGCCTTACCTAGGATGCCTTTTCTGTGACAACTTTAATACTTCAATGAATTTACATGCTCATTTAAACAATGCACCAAGAATAAAAGGCTGAAAATCAGTTTTGGAAAACACATTGACAAAAAAAACGGACTGGTCCGGTTTTTCACCTACCTTCTCTATGAACATGTGTTGACATAGAACTATACAGTAATACTCAGTCCTGCACACTGTATATTTTCACTTACCTTCTCCTGTAATGCTCGAGTTATTGCTTCACGTGCTTCAAATCGTGGCATTCCTTCGAACAGTTGGCCACCATTACTGTTTATTCTCCCATCATCAGTGAATATGTTGATAAACTCAAGCTTGTGACGTTTCCCAACATCAAAATCATTTGGATCATGTGCAGGCGTAATCTATATGTACAAAAAAAAAATGAAGGTAATCCAATAAGAAGTTTCTTCATAAGACAAAAAACAGTTACAAATCCTGCCATCAATTTATGCTAAATAAGAAACTGATCTGATCAGAGCTAACCAAGAGTGACAGCAGAATCCTCACCTTTACACATCCAGTCCCAAATTCTGGATCCACGAGTATTTTATCAGTAACGATAGGAATCCTCCTTTGGTTGAAGGGGTGAATAGCAAATTTTCCATGAAGATGTTTGTACCTTGGGTCATCAGGATGAATAGCAATTGCAGTATCACCAAGCATAGTTTCCACTCGGGTAGTGGCTACGACAACCTTTTCATTAGGATTGTCTTCTAAAGGGTATGCAAATGATGTTAGAACACCAAACTCCACAGGTTTTTGATAACCTGGAATGTTCAAGAGAGTCCTCTCTTTGATTTCAATATAGTCAACCTGCAAAATAACGATAAAAATCCTTGTAAGTATAAGAAACAGGGCAAAAGTGATAAGCACAAAGATACGTTACCTCGATATCAGAAATTGCAGTTCTTAGCACACAATCCCAATTTACTAGCCGGAGATCTCTGCAAAAATAGCAGAAGAAATGTTTAAGATATAACAAATGAATTATCCAAAAGGAAATTGATTTGAAACTAACATGGGGAATCTGGTAATTTAGGGCAGAAGAATTGTGGAGGCTAATCTCGTTGAAAGGAGAGTGTTTTCATTTTAAGTGTCATCACTAGTGTAGCTGGAGCAGAAACGCTCAAAGTGTCACTAATAGGTTAGATTATTAAAATTCCAAAATAGCAGAAATGTCAGTACAGAGAAAGATCAATGATGATCCCTAGACACAATGTCCATCTCTTATTTACACCCCACTAACAACCTGAGGTTACTTTACCATACCTAAGCTTATATTTTGTAATAAGGGCCCCTTATTACATAGAATAGCACCTAAATGACCCCCCCACCACCACCTGGAGCCGCTTATTAGGATCACCCATGAATTTCCCCTTAGAATAAACAATAATTGTTTATAAGTAAGTTTATTAGACCATAAATTTCACTTATTACCCTGTCAAGAGACTACTCTGCCATCAACACGGAATTTACGAAAGCAGCAGACAAGAGAACAAAATATTGGCTTTGATTACCCATCAAGAAATCACTTAGGCATTGTAATGTTACTCATAAGCTTACTCCGGTTCTACAAATTATATGGTGCCAGGAAAGAATGGAACATATTGATCAGCATGACAATTATGAGGTAATAGCATGCTTGAAAACAAAGAACAAAATTTTATAAAAAAAGAGAGAGGGAGAGAGATGATGTGAATATGGAAGTTGATAGCCATAGAACAACAAAGGATCAAATACGCTGGATTAACAACTAGAGATAACTATTCTAGATTTTACCTGTAAATAAGACCTTCCTTGTAGAGTCTCACAAATGCCTCTGTTACTGCTCGTGACCTCTTCTCATCCATTGTAAAACACTACAGTTGCATGGGAAAAGTGTTTAGACTGGAGGCTGAATTAACTCCAAAAACACACAATCAACACACTTAATCTCAGGGAATCAACAGTATAAATCTGGACAATAGGATAAGATAAGATAGGTTTCAATTGAGCCAGATCTCATAGGAGATCAACTCTCCAAAGATTCCAAGGCCTAGTGCCCGATTTAATACCCAAGGCAACTTGATAAAATAAATAATCTTACTAAACTAAGCTCTGTAATTAATAAAACCTTATAGTTTACAGCAGACAAAATTATGAGAATTAAGATCCAAGACAAGTTATGATAAAAAAAAAAAAAACAAATCACCTCACGGGACCAGTCAAGAGATGCACCCAGCCTGCGTAGTTGTCCCAATATGGTGCCTCCATACTCATTTTTCCATTTCCAAACCTAATGGAAGTTGTGAAAAGCAAAATTAGGTTGAACACATACCACAAAAATAAAAGTAAGCCATAGGGAAAACTGGATTTGCAACAGCCATTTAAAATTTAAAAAAAAGGTACAAAAAGATTCAAAACTCACTTCAGAAACAAAATTGTCACGGCCAAGATCATGCCTGGTCAGATTTCTCTCACGCATAATCTTTTTCTCTACAACCACCTGCACTGAAATAATATCAGTTCTAGATTTTATTATGTCTATGACAATTTTAGACTTCATACACAGTGAATTATTTTTTTCATTTCACCCTAAACATCAATTATTCATTTTAATGCATTATGATTAGTAAGATGCTAACTGCCAAATACGACCTTAGTGATGTAGAGAAACAGTTTATTTTTATGGTAACTAAAAAAAATCAAATTGTAAACTGTTGGGAATTTTCCAATATTGCACAAAATTTAAAAAAAACAATTGATGTATTTTCCTAGAAATGACGGAAAATTTAACTACGGTAAGTGAAAATCGAAAGATAATCCTGCCTCCCATCTTCTTAAGTTATTTATAACGGGGGTCTCTTTCCCAATTAACCATTCAAATGTATAAATTATAAAATATATGTATACACACACATATATATATATACGTATTGGCGACCGTGAAGTCACTGGATGATTTGCCGATTTTTAGCACGTACAATCATTGGTTTAATCCAGTATAAATATCAATATAAGTTACTAACAAACCGAATATGAAAAGATGTGTGATGGTTTATCGAAAGTACCTGAGTTGCTATTCCAGCATGGTCCATCCCAGGCACCCACAAGGTGTTATCTCCAGACATTCTCCGCCAGCGAATAAGCATATCCTGTGGGTTAAAAAAGAGTCTTATATAACAAGTGGAGGAATCACATCAATACGAAGGTGCATATATAAGTAATTACCTCAACGGAACTGGTGAGAGCATGACCGATATGTAAGGCTCCCGTCACATTAGGTGGTGGTAGAACCTACAAGTCATGAGTTAATCAACATCACAGCAATTTCAACAAATCAGCAGCACATTACACCAAGGTATTCTTCATCAATAAGCAAGATAATCCTAACCTCATTAGTACAAATATTATCTCCGTGCATTATTGACATAAATTAAGCAAGTGCAATGATTTAATTCTGTATTTTATCATTGAGCAAAAGAAACATGTTCAGAAGATCAAATATACATACCCTACAGGCTACAAGATATCTTTTCACAATATAGAATATTATTAGCTCTTGCAGTGACTAGTTACTAAAGGTACATTGGTAGTCCTCACACAACAAGGAGAGTATGCTGTCAGCATCAGGATTCCACTAGTAAAAGTATGATAGGGAATTGGTTTCTAGAAGGATGCATTTTTATCAAATAATTAATCCAGGCGTGATAAAAAATAGATTAGGGATTTTGAATTTGAAGTGTTAAATAAGCTTTAAGCTGCAACAATATCATCATTGATAAATCAATAATAGAGGGCAGACAACTAAACTCAACTATTAAGTCTACAGGAGGAAAAGAGCACTGACAATGACATAAGGCTTTTTTGAGCTCTGAGAATCTGCCACGAAATAGCCTGATTTTTCCCACCAAGGATACCATCTAAGGATCAATGGAATAAGAAAACTGTGTAAGAACATTTTTACAGACATCATGCCACAAAATATACATGAATAAATATTACACATACGATTTCTCCAATGCACTTGGATTAAACTGCTTTGCCATGACACGTGATAATAGTTTCTTCTCACCAGCAGGAACTTCTGGGTCAACATAATCCTCAGCATTCTCTTCCTCTGCACCTTGTTTTAGGTTCTTTCTTTCACTCTTTTTTGATGAATTAGATGATTGCTGAGCCAGATATAATAAGTTTAGATTTAATAATGTTAATTCTCAGTAAAATTTTACAAACAAATATGTATATGAGTTAATCAGCACCTGAAATTTGCCAGCTTGAGCTTTTTGCAAAGCCTTTTGCTTCTTCAATTCTTTCTCCTTTGCCTGCCAAAATAAAGAATGAGACACTAAACATGACACTGCTATTACAAATAAATGATCAGATACTTTGCAACCACAAGAAGAGGAAAAAAAAACATAAAACAGCAGCAAACACATCCAGAATATGCAAACCATGGACTTCAAGAATCAGAATCAAAATTTGTAATGCTTCAGTCAAATGAAAAGCATACATAAACAAAACCAAACTCCCACCCAATATCAAACAGCTATAGCACCAGGTGAGTCAATAGATGTTCACAGAATTGCCATGCAATCACCGGTCTGTTAATTATCATAAACCCTTAAAATGAATGTAGTTCACCTGCTGATTCAAATTAAATAATACATCCACACATCCCCTTTATTTAACAAATTATATAACACCAAATTATGCCCTTAGATACTTGTAAACCGATGGAAAAGAGTAATGCATTAGGATACAATGTTCTCCAACCAACCAAGTGGATTTTGCTTGCAGATTTGTTAAAATTTAACCAATAAACAAGATATGTGACCACATTTAAAATTATGCATCTTCATCATATAAGGTCAACTTTAAGCATAGCATCAAAGTTAATCACATCTACATAAAAACAAGAGAAAGATATATAGCCCGGGTAAAAATGATGAAAGAACCTTCTCTTCCTTCTTTTTCTTCCTCTCAAGTTCTTCCACTGAGAGTTGGACCTCCGGTTCAGCCTGCAAGTGAACACACTCTATAAATCACATATGGAAAACTTTATAGGTTCAACATCATAGAAACTCATTTAGACTGGGAAGTTCAAACATTTCTCATCTTGCTAAAATCTCATCTTGTCAATACATTTAATAAAATTTCATAAAAATACCATAGAAAACCTTCTCGGCCAGGCGCCAACAGCACAAAACAAGTGAAATTGTGGAGATTTCTTCAGAAATAAGAAGCTCGGTTGACATAAAAACATAATTCAATTGAGAACGACAAGCTCGAATCAATCAAAATTGGAACTTAAGGAACTACAAACAAGACGAGTGAAACCTACTTTTGGAGTAGACATTGACGAATCAGAGAATATATGCCGCCGCCGGTGAACGATTCTTTCTCCGGTGATGAATACTTTCTCCTTTGCAAAAGACCTACCAAGCGAGCGGCCTCACTCAGAAAATGTGATAGTGCAAATCAGATAGATGAACTTGGGCCTGTATAAAGACGGGCCCGTGATAAGCCCGGCCCATTACATGGGGTTTTCAACTTGGATAGGCCCCGTTTGCTATGATGTTGGAATCGGATTGAAATCAGGACTCGGGAATTGGAATCAAGAATCGAAATGAACCAATCTTATGACATGTTGTTTGGTATGTTGTTGGAATGAACCATTCCTGAGAATTATGGTTTAAAATTTAGGTTTAAACCTTATAATTTAGAGTTGATGAAATGTAGAATTTATTTAGGGTTTTAAGGTTTAAGATAAAAAATTATTTTTTTTTAGAATGCATGATACCTTCCATTTTCTACTAGAATCAACTTTGCTTGCATGCTTGGAATGAGTCATTCATGGGAACGAAATCGATTCCGGATTTTGGTAAACCAAACAGTACACTGGAATCAACTATTCATGATTCTCAAGGAATTGAACCAAACGATGCCTTATATTCTATTTTCACATAATCACCCCTTGTGTTTTTTTTTCATATAACCACCCCTTCTAATGTAAAAATAAATAAATATGTAAATCACAATATTTGAGCCTCAAGAACAACAAATAAATGCCAACTGATTTTATCAGATGTCTCCGAAGAGACCGTGGTTAAACTTCGGCATTTTTTCACTTGCGATCATATTAGACTTAACGTATAGGTCTGTGCTCTTATCCGAAAGGATGTACTAGGATGAAACCTAATTTCCCCCTAATCTTTAACTTCTTTTAAAAAAAACTAAATGCAACTAAAAAAGCACAATTTAATGTTTTTTCTCTTTCTTCTTTAGAATTGGTTAGTTATCAGTTTTCATCCTTAGTGGATACTAGCGCAAATAGTACTTGTGATCCGACGCAATCCTTACTCTATTAAAACAAAAACAAGCAAACCCAGAAAAATATACTTATATACCTCAACCAGGCCATCTTGTTCTATCAGGAGATTGATCCAGGATGGATTTTGTGCTAACCACTCTGTATTTTCCACTGGGTTTCGCCATTGGAGCTCCTTGCAAAAGCTAGTGAAACTCAGGAGTGTGTATGGCAGGAAAATATTCTGCAAATGTCTTCCTTGATAAGTTCTGGCTTGTTTTATTGTTCAAAGATGATCAGGTGTGGTCAAGTCCAGTGTAATATTCTGTATCAACACCATCAACATGGGTTTTCTGCCACTGTATGATGATCATTAATTTACATTAAAAGGAGCTACATATTCACTCATTAAGTTATTCCTTTCGGATAAGAACATTAATTTACAGTGCACGAAGCTATCTTATTTCATCAAGTCTTAAGTTACATTTTGTACAGAGATTGCAGTAAAACAAGTTTCTACATATTCACTCACTGATATTAAAAACTCCCACCCAACTACTCAACTTCATTCTTCTAATGCCGGTATTTGCATTTCTTAAAAAAAACCTATTATTGGGACTTGGAGAATCTGAAGACTGAGAAGAACTGGCCCATTGAAAAATTCCTGCTCAGCAGCCAGGACCAAGGTTACATCCAATTTGCCAAAAAGAAGCTGACAGAAAAACCCTGATGTTCTAAATGGCACCCCTTTCCTGCAATAAACATGAATACATAATCACTTGGTAATGGCTTCATTTTGTGCAAACTCAAGCTCCTTTTACATTAAAAGGAGCTTCTTACAAACATACTGAACTAATACAACAGTATAAACATATTGATGCAGACACTACAAACCCACATTTGGATACTATTACCCTAATTTGGATATCTAAGCCGTGTAAGAAAGATTAAAGCAACTGGAATCTTTCCTAAATTAGGATAGGAAAACTGCTAACACAATACTATTATCCGCTGATAATGCAATAAAAAAATATCAGATATCATGTTTGAAAATATGAAAGCTTTGTGAAAAAAAAAGAAGTAAACATGCAAGTATAAGCTGAATGAATACTTACAGTGAGTAGGGTGTTGACTCGATTGTCCAGAATCAATAAGAGTTAATTCCATGTCATGCGTGATACTCCAGCCTGGTTCATATGCCTCAAGAAAACCCATCTTTGCCTTGTTGGGAAGATCATGAGGATGAACAAAAGGCACTCCTGGAGGCCATCCAATCTCCAGCCTTATGTTGGCACACGGGCTCTCGAGTGAATGAATATGGTTTTCGCATTCCTTCAGATTGCAGAATCTAAGTTTAATTCCCTTGTTATCTGCAATTTCCTGAACCTTTTCTTTTAGAACTCTCTGTGCTTCAAGTCGTAATCTCTTGGAAGGTGGCAGTGGTTTCCATTTTAAATTGCTCTTTTTTCTTTTAATAATAGATTTCATTGAGCCTGTACACGCCATTTCAATATTCCAACAAAAGAAGCAGTCAAAAACTTCTCATATAGACCAAGATTTAGTGTAGCAAGACAGCATTAAATCACAAAAATGCAATGGAAAAATAATAATCCTTGATCCCTTTCAAAAAAGTGAACCAAATCAGATAATATGACAAGAAGAATTGATTCCTACTCATTTGAAGGGGTAATCTTGAATCATGAAAAGGTGACAAATATAAGACCATCCCTGAAGCAAAACCGAGCTAAGAAACCAACTTCATAAGCAATACAAACTAGTATATTGTCCCTTCTGCAGCTAAGAGGATAGATCAGGTAAAAAAAACTAATTATTTTCAAAAAAGTGAACTATCTGGAAAGATAAAAGGTGCATAAAATATTATCTGAATTGTGCCAATAGTTAACGTTGATATAGAGGCCGGTCACTGTTGAGAAAGAATTTAATCCATCTCGACAAAGATCTAAACACTAAGCACATGAGATGTCCAATCATTCCAAAACATGTTCTGGCTCATTAGAAAATAGATTCAAAGTGAACGCATATTGATTTGATGCTCAAAATGGAA
Source organism: Fallopia convolvulus (assembly GCA_964016875.1). Taxonomy (NCBI): domain Eukaryota; kingdom Viridiplantae; phylum Streptophyta; class Magnoliopsida; order Caryophyllales; family Polygonaceae; genus Fallopia; species Fallopia convolvulus. The sequence continues at coordinate 62,690,163 of OZ024725.1, forward strand.
CTATATGTTCCATAGACGAAAAAGATTCAAGTTGCATGTAAAGACGTTCTCAGCACCGTTGAGAGCAAATATTAAGCTAAAATCCCAAATTCTATGCATATACAGGATCTTTATTGAGAGAATAAATCCTTTCACATATCAGATACCTATCAGGAAAGAAAATGAAAAAAAGAAAGAAAGACAAAACCATAAACACAATTCAGCAATTAGAAACATAATGGGCATCCTACCTTCTTGTGTCGTGGGGAAGTCATAACCTGAATGAGACTGTCGATTGAAGAGTTGATCTATGGGATGTGATCTCTGCATGAAGTCATCCACCGGTACTGGGAGTTGGAACTGAGCTTCAACTCCATAACCAGCAGCTCTCATCTCTGAACAATTAAGAATGGTCATGGATTTAGGCATGAGCTTGAAAGCCAAAGAACACCTTCCATGAATATTACCCTGAGGAATAGGATCACTAGTCTCAATCCTTTGAAGAGCAGGGCTTATATATCCAGCACTTGCCTGGTACAGAGCCAATCCAGGATAAACAACCACTTCCTGTGGACCAATTTCTGCATCCACAAGTACCCATTGACCCTGAAAGTCTCTAACAAGTAAGCCAGCCTTATCTGACTTAACAATGGATAATAAACTTTTATCAGATAATTGTTGTTGCTCAGAAAACATGCCCAAATGCCCATCCTCTCCATTTGCCAAATTATGCTGTTGTGCTCCACTAAATGACGGTCTACCATGACAGCAAACAGACAACACTGAAGACGATATTTCTTGGTTTCTCAAAGGAACATTATCAAGGATCTCACTAAATGGAGAGCTACGTAGATTTAAATTGAAGCTGATAGCATCTAGCATGTCCCGAGCAGCTTTTCCAAGAATAGCAAAGATCTCCGCCAAACCAGCTGGAGGAATTTCCAGCCCATTGGAAGGTTCCGTGGGAGTAAGCCCAGGTCTAAAATCATAGGTTTCTTGCCATGATTGAGGATCTGCATAGTAACCAGATGTTTTACACCACTCACGGGATTCACTTCCATGAATCACATCTGCAAGGGGATATGGTGGCTTCTGATTAAAGTAGAGGCGAGCAGATTCAAGAGCTGAACGCAAAAGAGCCGCATCCCAATGCGGAAACTTTACTATGGCAGCGGAATATTGTGCAAGTGACTGACACAAGATTGATACTGCTGTTTTGTAGGAATCATAAGGCAGGCCTTCAGAAGCAACAAGATCAGTAAGCTGGACACGGCCTATAGATGGCAGGTCAGTGCCTGCCATGGACCATCAAACTAATACCAGCGCTCTCTTTGATTAAAAAAAAGGGTCAATATTCAGAGTCTTAGTATAACACAGAATACACCTGATACAAAAAAAAGTACACTTATTCAGAAAATGATAATTAACATCTTTTTGAATAATGTTATAAAGCTACCACTTCAGTTTTCTTCAAGTAATAGATTGTATTAATCAAAAGACAACCCAAATACCATCATAATCGATCAACAACATATCCGATTGTCGAATGTCAACTGCTTGAAGAACAACCAATAATCACTGGAACCAATAATCACTGAAAAGCTGAAATTCAGCTATGTGACAATAATTTAATGCATCAAAATTGGTAAAGGGGTGAAATTCATCTCAAAAGGCTGTGTATAAAAGCCAATGAGCATGAGGATGCGCCCGAAAAATTATCTCCTCTTCATATCTCTAGTTCACTCCCAGCATCTAGTTACCTCTTCAGCACAATTATAATTTATATCAATTGAGAAATAAACATAAAAATATTAAAAACAAAGTTCAATTGAGAAAGAAATGTTCAAACCGATCAATTTTGGAGACGAATTTGCAGACTTTGACGAGGCAGAGAAGATATGCCGGCAGTGAGGGATTCGGAATCGGATTCTTTCTCCGAGTCCGTCGTTCCGTCCTGATGAATCCTCAGATCTCAGATGATGAATCTACTTTCCTGAAACAAATAAACAAATCAGTTGAATGAATTTGGGCCTGTTTACAGACAGGCCCGCTGGATAAGCTTGTAATCGGCCCACTAGATAAAAAAATAACTTGGATCTGATTATAGATAAATGAATAACTTGGGCCTAAATATTTTTTAGGGATGCTCACGGGTCGGGTCAGGTCGACCCGCGACCCGCAAAAAATTTAGTTTTGACGCAATTCGTAATTTCAGGTCGGGTCATTACGGGTCAACCCGATTTTTTAATAAAAATTAATTTATATATTGATAAAATTTTAAAAATATATATATTTTTAAAAATATTGCGGGTCACGGGTCGACTCGCGTGGGTTTAACCTGACCCGACCCGCAAAATAAAAAAATTCGACCCGCGAATTGACCAGCAATTTGCGGGTCGGGTCGCAGGCGACCTGACCCATTGAACACCCCTAGTATTTTTAGAATACATTATAAAATGGCTAATTAGTTAAAAATCCTTGCTATAAAGAGTGATGATTGTATAATTCGTAATATTTCATGTTATACATTCGAGAGGAATTTGAACTAAATTAGAACAATAAATTTATTAGTGACATTAGTAAGATATATATATATATATATATATATTATCTATAAACTCACGTATTTCTACAAAAAAAATATTTAAAAAATGTAGAATATATTTTATCTATAAACACAGGCTAACTTTTCATACGATTTATGTCTTTTGGTTTATAGTAGTTCTTTTTTCGTTCATATTTTTATATGCTTAGGTTCATGATAATTTATCTTACAACTCATGTTTTTTAAGTCATATCCTAGTTGTTATTTTGATTCACATCTTTTGGTTCATGATATTTGTTCATTTGGTTCATGTTATTATAAACACATGTTCATAATATTTCATCTAACGGTACATGACTTTTTTTTTTGGTAGAATGGTACATGACTTTTAGTTCATAAAAGTTGGTGTATTGGTTTATGTCCTCACATGGTTAGGTTCATACCAATTGTCAATAAGGTTCATTAAATTTAATTCACAATACTTGTTATTTTGTGTCATGTATTCATAAATGATATTCTATTGGTTCATGTCTTTATACGGTTAAGTTCATAACAATTTTCAATAAAGTTCATAAAATTTAATTCATAATGTTTGATATTTTTGTCACGTAATCTAGTACATAAACTTATTGTGTGGGTTCACGTCTTTATAAAATTAGGTTCATAACAATTATCAATAAGGTTTAGGATATATAATTCACAAATACATGTTACTTGTGTCATGTATTCTAGTTCATAAATGGTATAAGTTAATAATTTTGGTATACTAGATTCATAATTTATGAATAATTGGTAAAAAAATGATCTATACTCTAAGTTGAACATTTGGGCATTTTGTCGAACACATGGTGGGCGGTTAGATGTCCATTGGTCATTAACCTTTGTTTTCAATCAAAAACTTGAAATTGTAAAGCAAAAACAGGCACAATCTTCATATATTTGATTCTAATCAACAAAAATCAGTCCAAAACACACAAAAACATATAATCGAAGTACCAAGCTCCAAATTTTGAAAAAAAAAACTCTAAATGTGAACTTGAAACCATATAAAAGAGATCTATAGTAAAATCTATGAAGAAATAACATAAATTTTGGGCCGAAATCAACAAAAAAAAAAAGGTGAACCAAATTAGAAGAAGCAAAGATGCAACAAGAATTGAAAAGATTAAATCGATCAAAATAGGCAAATGAAACCCCAAGTTGAATAGGAAGAAGAAGAACTCGTACAGACTGCAACTTGTGTTTTAATTTAATGGGTGAAAGACGAAAATACCCCTCCATGTATAAAAAATTACTTAATACGTGTACACATCGGGTCATTAAAACACATCAATCGAACGGCTCACACGTACTCACATAATGCACTGTAGCGAATTTATACATCTGATCGTGATTCTGATATTGCATGTATCTATTTATTCAAATGATCATGACTAGATAAGACATTACATAATATAATTAGGATACTAATCCAATTTAGCTAGTAGTACATACTATTACATTAACGAATTAAGCACTCCAGCCCCTTAACTATTATTTTTTTTACACAAAATATAGATGTATTAATTTGTGCTTGTTCTTAAGAAGCGCCAAGGTCCAGTCCCAGTTCCCATCCTGCAAAATAATACAAATATGATAATTATGGACTTAATTAATTTACTAACATCATTTTAAGATGATAATTAAATACTAATAAAGATAATTATTACTTATAAAATCCAAAATAATTCTAAAAAAATTAAATTACCTCCAAACTCCTGCAAAAGCTCGCAAGGCCATATAGATTGTCAAAGCAACCCATATACCAATAAAGCCATTGGATTTTGATAAAATCACTAATGAAGCTATGCTTGCAATTCCAACTCCAACCTGATCAAATTATTAATCCATGTATATATAAATTCCAATTAATTAGATGAAGAATTCATATAATAATTTAATTAATTAATTAATTAGTATGTTATTAATTAATTAACTTGCCATTGAATATGCAGTATAAGCAAAATCTGATGCTCCAAAATTGACACCGTCCATCACAAAGGCTATGGAGTTTATCGGTTGTGTTGCAGCTACAAACTGATCATTCATACATACAGACGTGTCAAAACTCAACCTGATTCGAATCGTCCGAAATATTTAGGCTTGAAACCTGACTCGAAAATCAATAAATTATAGAAAGACTCAAATTCAACTAATCCAAACCCGATAAAGTTGAAACCCAAAACAAATCCGACTGAACCGAACCCTATAAGGTTGAAACCAAAACAAATCCGCCTAATTAATCCGAACCCGTTAAGGTTGAAAATCGAAACCTATTTTTGAAAATTATTTTAAACATCATAACATATTTTATCATTAAAATATATAAATTTATATTTTATTATTAAATAATACTATTTAATTGAAATATTAGTTTAATAATTATAAAAGCTTGATATTCGGCCTTGACTCGTTGGGTTGACCCGAACCTGCACGATAATCTGCTATAACCCGACCTGATTTCACATATAACCTGATTAACCCGAACTCGTATTCAACCCGAAATGACCGAATGAATTATACTTATATATTTAGGGTTCGTTTGGATTGCGTATTATTCTGCACTATAATGCATAATCCAAACGCAACCTTATAATTAATTGCGCATGCATACATGTATTCCAATGGTTAACCTGAACCTGCACGATAATCTGCTATAACCCGACTTGATTTCACATATAACCTAACCTGAACTCGTATTCAGCCCGAAATGACCGAATGAATTATACTTATATATTTAGGGTTCGTTTGGATTGCGTATTATTCTGCACTATAATGCGCAATCCAAACACAACCCTATAATTAATTGCATACCGGTATTCCAATGGTTATGAGATGGAGAACATGGATGTCTTTTGTGAAGATTATGTCACCAAATTGTAAGCCAAGCCCTACAAGAAGAGCCAATCCCAATCCCAGTACAAATCCCATCTGCATTAATTAAACAATAGATTATTTAGTTAATTACAATAAATAGCCCAAATGTTTCTAAGAGGCAAATTATGGACAGACTTGAATTGCAATTGAATATGGTTTACCTGTAATACTCTACAAGCAGCAGCAGTTGCTAGCTCATGGTTCTTCTCCGCAAATGCACTTGCTAAAATTGCCTATTTATTAGAACAATTACGTTACGGCCAAAAAATTTTGTTAACATTATAACATATGTTCTATATTTTGAGGGTCCATGGTTCGAGTGAGAACGAAGACCTTACAAGAACATTAATATTGTATCGTGCACATGTATTTTCAATAAAAATGATGCACACACGATACAAAATATATGCATGCATGCACACATATAGTGCAAAATATGCACATATTTGTCAATAAAATTATGCACACACAGTATTTTTTCGATATAATTAAAGAGTTTGGTTTAAATGAAACAAACTCTTATCGTGAAATGAACTCTTATCTTGAAAGGAATGCACTTGCAAACAAATTACCTGACCAACAACGGCTAGACCATCTGCAAGAAGTGAAGAAGTCATCCAAACTTGCAAACAAATCTGGAAAGCAGCCATAGGTGTAGACCCCAATCTTGCCGCCATGGATGCAGCCAACGTCACGCAAAACGTCACTGCTACCGTCCTTGCTAACAACAGAAACCCTATACAAATACATCTTTAATTAGTGAATTAAATCCAATCTTAGTCACTATTTTAAAAATCCCGCCTAGGTTTCGTCTAGTTGATCCTCTTGCCCGCTCAAGCGTCCGTCTAAGCCTTCTAAGCAACTGTTTAATTAGGTGGTCCAGGCGTTAGACGACTCCTCTATGCCCAAAGATCGCTTAGCGTTTTCTAAAACAACATTGATCTTAATTAAAGATAATTAATCAAGTTTTTATTACCATTTTTAAGGAACCTTTTGAATTGCAAGGCTTTAACACTAGGAGGCACCAAATCAACTTTCTTCATCAGTCTCCACAAGAGTATAATTGCCATCAAATACCTACCAAATTAACTTAAATTAATTAAACATGAAAAATGAGATTAAATAAAAAGAAATGGTATAATTAAATAATTAATTTTCTTACTGAGAAATGACATGAGCTATAGCTGCACCACTAACACCCATATGGCAAGCATATATAAGAATTGGATCCAATATAATGTTTGAAACATCTCCAACAACTAATCAATCAATAATAATCAAGTAAATATATAATTTATAATTCATAATTCTCATTAATTATAAATTAGTGTAAATTCAAGATAAATAAATCAACATACTTGTGGCAAAAAGGGGAGTTTTTGTATCTTTAAATCCTCTAAAAACACCTTGCATTGCTAAGGAGAGAAGAACAGCAGGAGATCCTAAAGATCTTAGAGTTAAGTACTTGTGTGCCGGTTTAATCATAGGCGAATCCTACACGATTAACAAATAATTAAATTAAAAATACCCATAAAAAGTTTGATTAACATAACTTTAAGAAGACATGAATATAATTAGACCAGTTTGATTAATTAAGATGCTTACAGATTTAATTCCCATTACACCCAAGAGTGTTTTAGAACCAAGTACTAGGAAAATCGCCTGAAAAAGCCCTAGAAACATGCCGATTATGATTGCAGTGGACGCTGAAGGAATGTGTCGCTTCTTGTTTTCTCTTGGTGTCTCAAGAACTGAAGATACTCAACGAATTAATACAACAAAATAATCTCAAATATATTAAAGAAGAAGTCTTTCTGCTACATTTATGCATGATATGAAAATTCGGCTAGTATGTATTTTATTATAAATGACGCAATAAAACGAATGAAGTGTTGAGAAAAAAAGATTGCCTTTAACTATTCTTTTTTGATAAGAAAATAGTCCAAAGAACCGAAAGTTGGACAAACCGGCATGGTGCGCAATAAAAAAAACGAAACACAAAAACAGGAACGAATGAAAGAAAACGAGAAACAAACACCGAACTAAGAAGCGGAACCATCTTTTGTATGTATTAGGTATTATAGTTTTCCACATATAAAATAAAAGAAGGAGCCTTTTTACCGTATCCGTGCATAACATGAGAGTTCAACTAGTTGATACTTAACGATAAATTAATCGACTCGATAAAACATAGGATTATCGAGAGAAATAGTACTAACCATCTTTTGTATCAGGCATTATTGAAGTTTCTGTTTGATCAACTTTCTCCATGCCTTGAAGAACTTGATCACCTTGCTCTAGCTTATTTGGCGACGATTGATTAATTTCCACTTGTAAATCCTTAAGCATTGTTTTATTAAAATTAGAATCTTCCTCAGCAACAAAAGATGTTGTAATACTAACTAAAGGAAAGATTGTAATTCTTGAAGCTTGATTGAATATTGCAATTGAAACTCCAACGGCAGCTAGCTCCACTGGACCTATAATTATAATCATATCATTATAACAAAATTATGTGTAAGATATATAAATTAATAAAGTTTAATTAGTTAATTAATTAATTAATTAAATACCTAAATGGCCTATGAAAGCGGTATCAATTAGAGAGGCAATTGGGTCAGCAGCTAAAGCCAAGGCTGCTGGAAGTGCAATTTGTATTATCTCTAAGCCCAATTCATCCATCTTGAACACATTTCTGAAAATTTAATTTTAATCACAAGATTAAGCAAAATAATTAGATTTATCAATCAATTAATCAAGGTTAATTAATTAAGTACCTGGCGTCTTTGAAGAGCACATAAAATGGTGGCATCTTCCAATTCTTGCTCTGAGTTGCTTGCAAAGCACCCTCTTGATCCTCCATGAAGAATATATATATTCAAATCTAAAAATTAAAAAATTAAATCAATGCACAAAAAAACTATTGTGAGCGAAAATTAATGTATTAAGTTATATTAAATATATAATTAAATATATTAAATTGGCAATTCAAACAGACTCTGAATTTGATGTGCGCGACTGCGCGTAGAAAAAATAAAACTCACCACTTGAGATGCTTATAAAAGGATGAGAATAACAATTAAGCATGTTTACTCTAACAATGAAGAACACCAAACTTGACTAGTTGGGCTGATAATTTAGTTAGTTCTATGGTCTACATTTGTACACAACATTATTAATAAAGGCAATAAAGATGAATAAAGCTTGATCACTAGCTGAAAAAAGTGAGCCTTCCTCTTTTTCAATAATTAAGATTTTAGATGGTGAATGTATGTCCAAAAATTGGTCAATTATTAATTTGAGATTGTATGATTTCATGTAAAGAATAAAAATTAAGATCTTACATATGTAAGGTCTAAATGTATTTGCGTGGCTCAAATTAATCGCGAAGTTTGAAGAAATTATTCGCGACTTTTTTTTCCGATTTTTTCAAGGACACACTGTTCATGAAAGTCGAAAACGAAGACCTCGTAATACTACTTTGATTAGATGTTCGAAGACTATAAGTCACGACTTTCTTAAAAGATGAAGCATTATACGTACCTCAGAAAGTTAAGGCAGAAATCAGTGGAGAGAGATCAATCGATAGCAATAGTCGGCTTGTATGCAACTACTAGTGTTTTAATTTGGAAGAAGTAGCCAAGTGCATAACACAAAGTATCAAAGTGGTCTCTATTTAAAGCCTCTTTGGGATGAAAAAGGAGACATAAAATTGAAAGGATAAGTTATAAATCAACTCCACTAGACGAACCGGCCACGTACAATAATACAACATTTATTAGTATTAATCACACCATTACTTAGAATGTGGTTGAGTTATACGTATAATTAAGATTGATTAGTATGGTTTATGGAGATAATTAAGTGGGTGTCTTTGATGATCGATAAGTCGAGGTTGGATGAATCGAGTTTTCATAGTGCTAAGTATCAATTAGCTCAACTTGTGTATTATAAGCACAATCCTCAATATTGTTGTCTGTTGTTTTAGTGATTGTATGTGAAATTTCGGTAGGCCGATATTAAATAGCTGATGTGTTAAAAATTTAAACCATTTTTATATAAAGTCGGGATATATCGTTTAATTCAAAAGCTTAAGTTATTGGGTAGCGTTTTTTTTTCTATATGTCCATGTAGAAATTGTCAACACGCCCCCCTCAAGTGATAATTAACTTGACCGGTTGACACATGAACATTTTTTTATTTTTAGACGAGTCTAACATCCCAATAGTTTAAACAACGATTGTACGTTTATTTATTGCCCTTATTTTTCAAAAGACATACGTAGTATTGATTTGTTGTAACGAGAACAATAAATAGTAAAGAACGACATGGAGATTTACATGGTTAGGTAATAGTGTGTTACCTACGTCCATGGGCAGAGATTCAGAATTTTATTGTGGAGACGAAGTAGAACAGATTACAAGAAAAGGCGTTTCATGAGTATTTATAAGGACTCATGAATTGAAACTCTAATCAGATTATGGGCCTAAGCCCAAAATAGATCACGATAATCTCATTAATATAAAACATATAGTACCGTTTTTTGAGGTGACGCTGCCCCCGCCAGGGGCGCCCGCGCATCGCCCCCTCGACCCCCGACCCCCGACTCATTGATTGGCCCCTGAATTCCCTGCCATGAGGCTCCGCCACTGAACCCTTAGAAAGTACCAATCAGTGACAAATTCAAGACATATTGACCTGATCAAATTACTTTATCTATATATTTTGTTTATAATTTATCATCAGTTATCCTTATTATAATATTCCTCTTTAGCTACAATGAAATTATGAAATTTTATAAAAGTATCTAATATATTTTGAAAATATTATGTAATACATGATTAAATTATTGGGATGGTGCTTAAACTGATTTAGCTAGTTTTATGGTACAAATGAAATTATGGTAGTGCATAAACGTACGGTTGTTGTTTGGGTTTGTTATGGAAAGTGGACCGAGTAGGATTCCCACATGATACTTGTAACACCCCGACTTCCGTCGAGGCTCTACTAGGGAATAGACCTTACAAGGTACTATTATTTAGGTTGACAACTACACTGTAGGACCTTACAACTCGGGCACGACGAGAAAGCATAATAAAACATCCAACCTTTATTTAATAAAACTTAGAAAAACGTATCATGCATGAATCCCCGAAAATTATAAATAATCAAATATGTCACAACGCCTACTGAACTGAACCATCCGAACCAAAAATAATAATAAACGAAACACAATACCAACTCTATCTAACAAATATTAAAATCAACATCCTAACTATTATAAATAACTAGTAAAAACCAATCCCACTATGACACGCGCTCTTTACCGCTCCGGCCCGCCATCTTGCCTCGGTTCCTGCACGGCTCCCTGATTCATACCTGGAACTGAAAAATGTCCCCGAAGGGTCAGCGTCTAATCTACCAAGCTAGAAAGAATATGGAAACTGTAGAACGTTTTGAAATCAGTTATCTATAGTCAGCATACAAATCCACAACCGCAATCATAACTCTAAAGGCCAATACCTAAATTAGTTATATCAGTCACACAAGTCACATACGCATTCACAATCACAATCACACATCAATGAAATTCTTCCTTTGTCCACAATCCGTCTTCCAAGGCGCTCATCACCGCGCCGAGTGCAGAGGCAGGCTCTCCCACTCCACTTCCCAATCTCCCTTCGAACTCCTGGCTAAGCCTCCACTAGAGCGCTTGCCTAAAAACACACAGATAATAATTTTCGTTTGAAGGGGTACGATTTTCCCAGTCACACGGGTCAAAGTAGCCAACTCTTCCTCAACACCAGCTACAATGGGCCGTGTCGGAAACGGTACCAACACAGAGAAAACGTTCCAAAATATTTTCCGATAAATCACATTTAAAATCATTAACGCACACAACACACAAGGAGTTCAAAACAATTTAAAAGGTATTCGGGACTAGTTCCCAAAACCCGTCCTACAATATCGATACGCAGTCTAACAAGGGAGAAAAGAACCGAGCAAGTCGAAAAACGACTTACCTCGAACGAAGGATCCTTTGAAGAAGACGGAATTAAGAGCGTAGACAAAAGCGATTTCCTATAAGAAATATTATCGTGACCGGAAAGAATTAGGTTCAACCCAAACTTGCTGTTAACAATATATAAAGCGAACAACCCTTAATTTTCAAACCCCACTTAAAGCATGGTCCAACCATAGTTTCTTAAGCTCTCTAATAAACCCAACTCCACTAATTAACTATATTAACAAGTAGAAACAAACGCTAATATATACTGGATATATATATATACTAATCTACATCATGAAAACCCAACTCCACTAATTAACTATATTAACATGTAGAAACAAACGCTATATATACTGGATATATATATATATATATATACTAATCTACATCATGAACTAGCTCACTCCCATAATGATTGATCAGACCACTCCACCTAAAAAGAAAAACCATACTGATACTTTACTTGAAAAACTAATAACAATAATACATAATAAAAGAAGTTCCTCCTCCTGCAGTCAAAACAGCGATCGCCTCACGTGATCAGCTCAACTACCATTTTTAATAAAAAAAACACACTTTATGCTAATTGAAATAATCGAACTTCACGAACCCAGCCCTTAACGATCGTCGTCTTCATCAATGGCCACAACTTCACGACCGGCAAGTGCGCCCGACACCCGACAAACCCGATGCTTCCCTTACGAGCGCTTCTCTCATCCCGACCCGACGGACACGAAGAAGAAAGAAGACAAGCAGCCTTCACCCAACACAGAAATCAAGAAGAGAGGCAAGAATGACTCACCGGCAATCGAAGCGTCCGTGCGCGACCGTCTTGGTTTGCAGAGGAAACGCTCACCACGAACTCGCCGGAGAAGGAAGCGAAAGAAAACGGAGTTGAAGGCAGAAGGAGATCATGAGTTTTTTTCATGAAGATCGAGACGGCTTTGATCGAGGGCTCGATTTATAAACAAGAGTGATTAAAGATATAGTTATTGCTTAAGATAAAATTTTCGGTTAAGATATGATCCACGAGCTTAACCAAGTAAAAAGTGATTAAAAAGGTGATAAATTTAGCCCTAAACGGATGGGATTAGTTGAGGGTAGGATTATGCTTTTGGATAGAAATACTTGTGTACATAAATATATAGATATATATAATTTGGATAAGATATTATTAAGGTGAAGATAAAATTTTTGGTTAATGTTTACGGTAACTTAATTTAAGATAGAATTTGTGATTCGATTCCATTGAAAGATTAGGATTAATCTCACAATATATATATTTATATATGTGACCAAATCCGGATTAGTATATCGGATCATTAAGACCTATATTTTCCTAAAACGAGGTTGCATGTGGTTCAAAAACTCGATTTTTTTGTAACTTAAAGAACTCGTTTTTCCGACCCACGAGACCTACACGACTACGGATATTACAATACCTAATTATATATAGGCCCCTTCATAATAATTAAGGCACCCGATTAAATGTTAAAGGATAGAATTTGGGTTTAGAAGAATAAGAGATTGAATTGATTCTGAATAAGAGATTGAAGATAGATAGAAGAAGAAATAGACGATAGAAAGAAGCGTAGACGATAGAGGAGGAGATTAGAGAGATTAGGGTTGGGATAATAAATTCATTCTTATTGACTAATTAAAAAGATGACAATATGAGAGTATTTATAATAATTCTCGTATCTAGCTAAATCGGAAAAGATAACGCTGAATTGATATCTTACTAAAATATAAAAACTAAATCCTAAATAAAAGGAAATAATATTCTGAAATATAAATTATTAACCTAACTAATATAATCTAGCGTATCATTAAATGGCCTATAAACATGCCCAATGTCCCTAATGGCCTAGAACCAAATTAAAAAAAATAGATACCATATTTGAAGCAACTCTAATTAGTAATTTAATTAGTTATGTGTCTTTGAACATCTAGTCAAGTAGTTAATTAAGTCTCTAACGTTAGTACTTAGAAGTTTTCGGTTCGATTCTCATGAAAAATGTCCTTCACTGTAACAAATAAATTTAATTATGTTGAATACGCGCTCTCGCACTCAAACATAGTATCTGATCGAGAAGCTCTTCGACTTAAAATTTTGTATATTGAGATTAAAGACGAAAACCTTTGTGGGATCAATGACATGAATTTTGAAGCCTATAGAAAATTAAAATCATCTTAAAAACATACTTCTTGATGTCCGATAATTCACACAGTTTCGCATTTCTCACGTGTTTAGAAAGGTTAGGACTCGTTTGGTATGGATATCAGATATCGGTATCAGGTATCGGTATCGGTATCGGAATCGGTATCGGATATGAGATATCATTCATATCTCATATCTCTCATACCTCTTTTGTTTTGGGCATATCAACTATCATGCATTTGGCCTTGTTTTGATATCAAGATATGGTCCGATACCCATATACTCTCATACCAAACACAAGATATGACCCGATACCGATATATAAATCCATATACTCCCATACCTAACATAAGGTATGCCCGGATATCGATATCTGATATCAAGATATCAATACCAAGCGGACCCTAATATATATCATGGCGGATCACATTACACAACTTAACTACATATTACCGAATAATCGATTGAATTTTCGAGATCTCATCTGAAATGATGTGGGCTAATCACATATATTGACTACGAGACCTCTCTTCTTGTCGTCGTAGGTGGATGGAGGTCGACCCTCTTCTCTCTCGTGCAATGATCTTCTCTTGGTAGAAGAACTAGTCGTTCTTTGTTTTTAATCATTTCACATATGACACGAGCCCGGTGTGGAGTCGTATCGAACCCTTGTTGGTCAAGGGGTTGAGCAAAGTCCGAGGTGGACGCCTGACTCAGAAAATGTGTTTAAGGGAGAGGGAAAAGAGGCTAGAGAGAAATTAGGGCAAATAATTCTTGGATAATTCTATCAGAAGACACTTCAAGAGTATTTAAAGCTAAGCCCTAACGGTTCAAAAAAGACGTCCCGGGAAAGAACCGTAAAGAAAACCCGAGAAGAGAGATAACTCTAGTTTATAAAAATTACATCATTAAATAAAAATACTAAATTAATAGAAATACTAATCATCATATTGTCTTGGCCTACGACGGTCCCATTGCGGTCTCGAGTCTCGACTTAGTAATTTGCGGCGCATCAACATATATGGTTCCACGTCTGAAATTGGGAACTACAATTAATTGCCTAGTATATAAGCTCAGAAGTTACTCCACCCATTATCATATAATTTTGAGTTTAAATCTTATGGCCTTGTATGATAGGCCCGTTACCGCACGACCCCCTGATTAACTTTATCACTGAATGCCATTCTTTTATTTCACCATGTGGGCTTTCCGATTTTAACGGCAACATTTCTAAAGGAAAAGCTATCGACGCGAGTAATATGATAATATATAGTTCACATATGATTTAATAATTTTTAAATTTCGTATTATTATAGGTTTAATTAAATTGGGAGGTACTTTTTATAAGAACATATAAGTTCTTAGCTTGACGTGACATTCTTAATTTGGCGTGTGGAAGGCACAAACTCTACATATTAAATCTTACACAACAAACTCTAGTAGTGCTAGTATACTCTATATGCACCACACAATATCTTAAAATAAGAGCTTGCCACAAAATTAATGATTAAAACTAATATAAAGTCACCCAACAATTCATTACAAAATTGTTGTTATGCGCCACCAACATTAACATTTAATGTACTCAATCTGATCTTGAGTAAAGTTGAGGCCGGCACAAGCCTCACACATGCAATGCTATTTGAATATTTTAACTTTTAATCCCCTAAATCCCCCACTATTAATAGAATTTTATCAAAAATGTACGTCGTGTCTTAAGGCCGGTTAACCCATTAATAGACCAAGAATCCGGACCCACGTCGAACAGACTCTGATATCATGTTAAAGTTCGATGGACCATAATAACACAATGATCCATCATGTTAAAGTTCGATGGACCATAATACGGACAGAGGTTGAAACGGATCGAAGGGTGGGCCGGGTACATTCCAGCCCGCCCTAAAAAAGTAAATAATAAAAATAGAGAATTTAACAATAAAAAAAGATAAATTTAGTGTTAAATTAGTTAAATTAAAGTAATTTAGCTCACCAAAAAAGTTTTAGTGACAATTAGCCCACCTAAATATTAAATCTCGCGTCTGTCCCTGAACGGAGGTTAGGGGGAGACCGTACCTACCAACGCACACACATGCATGCGCGACAGGTCTATCACATAAGTCCATGATACTAAAATCAATTGGTTATAGAAAGGGTTGCCCAAAAGTATATATATTAGATAAATTATATCATAAATTCCCGATGTGGAATAACATTATTCCACATAAAATCACGACAACGATCGTTAAAAAAAAATAGTAGCAAAGGGATGAAACATGCACAAAATAACACAATGATCCATCATCTCTTGGATAGTTGGATACTTGGATACCTAACATTTGTCGTGGCATTATTCTAGATTGATTTTTTTTTTTTTTGGTACTATTTTGGGTTGATTTTTGAGTGTGGTGGACGCTTTGCTTTTTGCTAAATTATAATTTAAAACTACAACAAGAAAAAAATGTATAAATAAAAATTCGACCATTTTTTAGAAATTTGTTGGTGCTAATAAAAACTTGAAAGTTAGTAGTACTCACAAAAGCAAGAGCACTTATCAACATTACATTTGGTGAACAAAAATTCAACTTGAACACGGCATTTTATGCATTTTTCTACATTATCTAGCTTTATAAGTTATAACTAAGTTAGTCAATACATACTATAGCTAAGTCGATTGTTATATATGGATGATTTTGGTGAAGGGAAGTTTTTGAGCCACAATATTCATTAACGAAAACAATTCAGAGGATATATATTTTTCGTGTATACAATACGCGAGAAAAATATGTGAAGTAAAAATTTATGTTTGGTTAAAATTATGTAAATGGAAGAATTAAAAATATTTAAAATTTACAGAAAGTAGAACTTACCTACCTAGCGTATTTTCTATGTTTGGAGGAAATAAAAATTCTTGAAAACTAAATCCCTACATATATGTTATAAACCAAATTTCAGATATTGAAATTATTTCATGTGAAATTGTACTTCATGAAAAATTAATTGTGAACCAAACTAGGGCTTTGTGTGTGCCTTCAATACAACGTATTTTCTTTGGTAAGAAAATCTAACTATTTCTTTTTTTGGTAGAAGGAGAGACAATACTCTCCGGCCCCTTAAGGGGGCATTTTATTAATAATTTAAAAAGGGCTAAGTAGTCATCAAACGGGGGATAGTCCGACCCCTTACATCATGAAGCAGCGATAAAATAATCCCCTCAGGCGGGGCAAGCATTACATGGACTCCTAACGAAAACGAATAAGCATAAGACGTGAGGCGATCGGCAACCGTATTCGCCTCTCGGTACACATGACGAAATTGGACAAACCAATCCCTACAAACAAAGCCTTGGCATTGCGAAACCAGGCTAAAAAGGGGATGACATTTGTTTATCCTAGAATTTAAAAGATTAAACACAAGAAGAGAATCAATTTCTACCCTAACCTTTCTATGACCATTGTCCCAGGCAAGTTGAAGGCCATTCCGGACGTCCCAAAACTCCGCCATAGAAACCGAGCACGTCCCAATATTGTGAACAAAGCCACTGAACCTAGGTTAAAAACACCGAATTCACACTCAATAAACCTTAAATAGTAAAACATAAATCATATATTTTTTTTAAAAAAAACTTTAAATATACATAAACCATGTTAGAATAATAGAATCTTTCTAACATGGTTTAAAGGCCAAAACCTTAGTGTTGAGCAATCCGGATTAATCCAATCATAGGCCCATCATGGCCCAATTCAATTCCCAATTTGAAGCCCAATTATTGCTCACCACTTTTCCTTTCTCTCTTTCTTTTACACCCATATATTAAAAATTTTGTTTAGGCGCTGAAAGGTCCTAACTTGCCTAAAAATCGGCTTTAGTCCATTTAAACAATTATTTAAGTCGTTTAGATGTTAGGTGATCCATTTTCCTTTAGAGTTTATCTAGCGTTTTCTAGAACATTGCTTTTAAATATGTTATTGATCACTCTAATTTTAGTCTACCCAAAAAATAAATTGTTTTGCCCTTTTGACAATTCACTCCATTTTATTTAACCAATGTATACTAATGATTGTTTCTATTTAAATGAAAGTGTTATTTACAACATATTGGAAAGTCCTCTTAAATTAAATATAAATCAATTGATAGGCAGTCCCATACTCATTATATGTCTGCTTACTCTTTGTGATTTCGTAAATATAATTATCTAACATTTAAAGTAAGTTTGTACATGAACCGCGTATTATCTACCTTCTTACATATTTGTTTTAGTTAAGTTATCGGATAATACAATCTTAACTTATGATATTATTGTTCTTTTATGTATTGGTGGTAGTGATGATGATCGTGATATATCATGTACTATTAATTAATGATAACAATTTGTGACCTAAAGAATTAATGATAACAATTAGAACATGAAGCTAAGTGTTGTACGGATATCCATAATAAATATTTGTCATTTTCAATAATTTCACATTTTTTAAGAAAAGTGATAAATAGACATATATAACCCTATTTATTATTCTATTTTGTTTTATTTTCCAATACTACTATTAACAAATCTTTCCTCATTAATTAAATAGTAATAATAAATGCAAGGGTATAATTGTAAAGTATGTGATAAAAAGACTTAAATGACTAACATTGTGTAACAAAAAAATAGGGATAGAATGACAAACATTTTGTAACGGAGGGAATAGATAGTAGATACTAATGTTCTAAATGTAGACATGTACAAAAGTGGACATAGAATGACAAACATTTTGTAACGGAGGGAATAGATAGTAGATACTAATGTTCTAAATGTAGACATGTACAAAAGTGGACCGGCCGACCCGGCCGGTCCGACCCGCCTAGCTTGTCTATAGATTGTAGCGGGTTTGGATAAGGAAAATATCTAAATTTATAAAAGCCTGGCTCGCTAGCTTGGCGATCCGATAGCGACATGTTTCTATGGGCTAAATTTTGCGTCAAGTCCAGTTCGAGTCCGCTTTTATACAAGTCTATTAGAATGGTACTAATTATACCCGTCGTGCCTTGCACGACTACATGAATTTAATATTTAATTTATTTGGTGAATATGATTTTAATTTAATATTAAAACTTATTTATTACAAAAAAATATATAAAATTTTACAATTGGTGTCATGTAAAACGGGGCTAAAATTATTAAGGTGATCCCACTATAATTTTGATGGCTTAATGATAATTTATTTATGCAAAAATATAAATAAAAATTATTTGAATTAGAATCATTTAATTTTACAAATATTTTACAAAAATATATAAAAAGGTAAAAATAATATAAATTCTTATAATTTTTTTATCTAATTCAATTCCTTAAAAAGTTTGAATAAAAATTATAAATATACTTAATAAGAAGCGATGAAAAATAAAAATATAGAATGAATTTTTAATGATAAGAAAATCATTTATATTTACATAAATAGTTCAAAAAGAAAATTATGAAAAGATAACGAAATTTATTTATTTTTATCAAAAGTCAATTTAGGCAAGTAATTATCTAGATTGAAAGTTCTATTTTTTATCAAAATTTTATTTAAGATAAATTTTTTACATGAATAGATAAAAAATAAAGATATATTTTTTTTTTTAATTTTAAATAAAATTCGAATTTAATTTTTTCATATAAATAGATAGATATTTAATTGGAAAAATTAATATGTCTATCTTAATATATAATATCTAATCTTCTATAATTTATTTTAATTTTAGATAAAATCTTTTTGATCTATCCTAATTCCTAATATATAATAGATAACATCTTTATTTTAGATAGGATTTTTCCTGGATTAATTTATGCTATTTCTGTATTATCCTAAAATAATATCAACATATATAAATTCCCAAAATAAAAAAAAATCCTATGTGGCGAAATCCTAGGTGGCTTAACGTGGGAACGACACGTAGGAAAATCCTAGGTGGCGCAACGTGGTGGTCTTATTCCTTGCGTCTTTTATATATATACATAGATTAGAAGGGTCTAGTGATAGAGTAATATCAAATTTTGTAAAAATTGACTAAAAAATTAGAGTTCAGAAATTCTTGATAGTATTTTTAGAGAAATTAATTCTATAAATATTTCCTCAAATTAGGGTTATGAAATACTCGAGTCAATGTTAAACTACACTAACCGATTAAATTAGACGACGAGTCATAAAATAAAATGGAAGTCAATTCAAATAAGGGCCCATTTAGTGTTCATATCAAGATATGAGATATGAGTATGGATTGAGTCATATGACTAACATATATCTAGTGTTTGATAGTATATTCTAATATTGATACCAAACTGATATCTGTTGTTTAATATACGAGGATATCGGTATTGGCTGATATCAGAATGTTATTTTGATATAAGTCGAAAAATTATTATACCAAAGATATCACTCGTTTTAAACCCAATGTTCTAAAAAACTGCTGTCTAGACAGAGTGGTGTCGCCTAGTGCCTATACGACCAAAACTGTTATCTAAACGGTCCTAAATGGGTTGAACGATTAGGCGGACTAGGACCTTCCAAAGCCCGGAGGAGTCGAGACGGGACTTAAATAGTATTTTTAGAACAATGTCTATACTCATATCTCGCTATCCGATATCTTAATATCATTTATATTCATAATGATATTCATACCGATGTCTCATATTTTAGATATTAATATCAAACAAGCCCCAGGGCCACATGGTTACATGTGATGTGAGTAAACTTAGGGTCAATATAGGCTACGAATTTGAAAGTCGTCTATTACGTGTTGAGCGATCCTCAATTCATGGAAATATCATTAATTGTCTGGTGTACGTGCATGAAAAAATAATCAAATAGATATGTTTAAACTAATAATATATTGATCTCATTGTCGTCTATTAACTTTGCATTAATTGGACAAACAGCTAGCTAGGCACATGTGCTTATAGGTTCAACCCCTACTTGATTAGTAAATTAATAATCCTATAATTTAAAAGTCTCAAAAAATTAACCACCTTAAACGAGTTCTTAACATTAATAATACATTATTTTGAGCAAAAGTCGTCACTTTAATGTGCTTTATTTATTAGACGAAAGTTTATGAGAGAGTGGTGATTTTGAGGGGAAGCACTATTTTTTTGATAAAGAAAGTAATTAGGATAATCACTAACAATTTAGTGTCTGAAAGATCCAGCGATGAAGTCCGTCACAAAATTGCACTCCCGGTAGACGTGATTGATACACCAATCTTGGAACCGGGCAAGCAAACAATGGATGTGCGAACGCAGCAGCTCAATCTCCCACGGGCAGCGCCAGTCACCGAGCATGGCCTTGACCAGCTGCAAATTATCGCCTTCAATCTGGATCAGGGGAATGTCACGTCTGGTGATCTCGAGAAGTCCCTGGCGTAAGGCGATGGTCTCGGATATCAGAAAAACTGTCAACCAATCAGTCCTTCGTCAATGTGGATGGGGGAGCCACCAGATTCCCTTAGGATGAACCCGAACGAAGTCCCTGGCGTAATTTATTTATGTAAAGTACTTATTATGAATTAATTTAATATGTCTATTGTACATATATAAACAACTTGATCATGAAACTAGCTCATACCATCAATCCACATGATACAAACAATGTCAAACAACAATGTCACCTCCGAAATTCAATTCTATTTGTTCCTCTTCATCTTATGGCTCTTCTCAACTCTACTAATCAAATCTCTATTAAACTCCATTAATCACACTAAGCCAATTTACACGCTTCCTCCAAGTCCACCTTCCCTTCCTCTCCTTGGCCACCTCCACCACCTTTTCTCCTCAGACCTCTACAAAGCCTTACACACCCTATCCTCCAAACATGGCCCTCTCCTCTACCTCCGGTTCGGGTCCTCCAAAACCCTACTCGTCTCCTCTCCGAGCCATGCGACCCAGGTCTTCAAAACCCTGGATCTCTGCTTCTCCTCTCGCCCTACTTTCTACTTTGTTGACAAGATCTTGTATGGGACTGACGGTTTCATTAGTGCTCCCTATGGAGACTATTGGCGGTTCATGAAGCGGCTCTGTGTCACTGAGCTCTTAGGGCAGCGCCAAGTGGAGCGGTCTCGCTCCATCAGGCGCGAGGAGCTTCATAAGTTTATCAAGAAGATGGTTGCAGGTGCTGAGAAGCTGGAGGTGGTTGATGTGGGAGCAGAGCTCGTGAGGTTGACAAACAACGTCGTGTGTAGGTATTGGACTTATGTTTTGGCCAGATAGTAACGTAAGACATAAGTTACGTTTGGTTATTTTCACTGAGGTTTGTGTTGCATACATGGTAGTGTTTAGCATATTTAATTCGCAAAACGACTTACATAGTGATTTGCAGTTTTTGCTACAATACATTGTAGCAAAAACTGCAAATCAATCAAGAATGTTGTTATTACTGCTAACTGCTACTGTTGCCACTAGACATATCAAACGTGACTTAAGACCTAAGTTTTAATGTCCCGCTCATGAATGAAAGTTGTACATTGTCGTGTGCAGAACGTCGATGAGTGTGAGTTGTTCGGATGATGCGGATGAAGCTGCAATGGTGAGGAAGCTGGTGAAGTTGTCGTTCGAGTTGGCGGGAAAGCTTTACATTGGGGAAATGATAGGGCCATTGAAGGGTTTGGTCTTGTGGTTGTATGGAAAACAAGCTATGGAAATGACTAAGAAATTTGATGAGTTGCTCGAGAAGATTGTGGTTGAACATGAAGAAAGAATGTTGCAAGGGAAATTGAGTGATGATCATCACAAGGATTTGATGGATATTGTGTTGGAGGTTTACAAGGATGATAATGCAGGTGTGAAGATCACTCGAAAGAATGTCAAGGCCTTTTTCGTTGTAAGTGGCTAATTGTTTATCTATTAGTAATTTTTTATAATTATATATTCTTTTGTGTAAGTAAGTTAATTCGATTGACCAAATAAGTTTGGAGCAATCGAGAGACCGGAAATCCGATGATCGGACAGTACAAGCCGATGCAAGATGAAACTGGACAACCCGATGACAAACAAATTTTTTATAATTATATGATGAACAATATAACTTGACATTATATATTTAGATGAAACTGGCCGGACAACCCGATGACAAACAAATTTTTTATAATTATATGATGAACAATATAACTTGACATTATATATTTAGATTTGAGAAATTTGATAGAGACTAGAGAGTAAAACGGTATGTGTGACCATTTTTTTAAACTTATTCTCCTAAGAATCTATGAGTAATATTTATTTAGGACTATTTCAATATTTTTATAGGGTTTATTTATTTTTCTTCTAAAATTTTAATTACTAAAAACGACATTCTATTTAGTCCCTTATGACATTTTCAAAAACATCACTTATGAACAAGAATGGAACCAGAGGTTAAATTCTGGATAAGTTGAATTTACTTTTTTTTGGTCGAAATAAGTTGAATTTACTTTGATAGACTAGATTTATCTTAAGTTTCACCTATTAATTTCAACTATTTTTATATTAAATTTTTATTTTTTTAACCCTAACCCGCCCCTTGATCCGTGCCTACTTATGAAATACTTAACCAAGAATGAGATTACAAAAAAAAGTATTCATTTGTTCGAACATTTCCTCCCCCTAAAACAAAAAGGATTCAAATGTAAGAAAAAAGTTCATTAATTTAGTAAGGATTTTTTTAAAATATAACCGTAAGTAGAAAGGTCCAAATTAGGTAATATTGGTATAATTTCGCTATCAAAGGTATACTTTAATTATTTATATGTTTAATCGAATTTTATAATCATAAAAATATTTTTGTGGGTGCAGGATCTTATAATAGCAGGCACAGATACATCATCACAAACAATGCAATGGGTAATAGCAGAGCTCATCAATCACCCTACCATACTAAAAAAGGTAGAGCAAGAAATATCACAAGCATTGGAAAGTGATCAAACAAGGCTAATTCAAGAATCAGACATACCTAAACTCCCTTACCTAACATCAGTCATAAAGGAAACCCTAAGGCTACACCCGCCGGGCCCGATCATAACCCGATTATGCCGCGAGTCTTGCGAGATCGACGGCTACGAGATCCCGCGTGGCACTCCGGTCGCCATCAACCTCTACACGATCATGCGGGATCCCGAGGCGTGGGACCGCCCGGATGAGTTTCGACCCGAGCGGTTCTTGGACCAAAACGACGTCGTTTCGATGATCGGGTTTCGGGAAAAGACGAGCGAGGTTAAGTTTATTCCGTTTGGCGCGGGGAGGAGAGGGTGCCCCGGGATGCAACTGGCTTATGCCCTAATGGTCCCCGTTCTTGCGACTACCGTTCAGTGTTTTGATTGGAAGACGATGGCGGCTTCTGATCAGAAGCTGCCATCGTCTTCCAATCAGAAGCAGATGAATGGGGATGAGGACGGAGATTGTAAGGTTAATATGAAACCGAGGAGCGGGTTGTCGTTAGGCATGGCAAATTCGCTCAATTATCGTCCTATCGTTCGGTTTAATCCTATAACAACCAATCATATCTAGGTTTTACTTACTTATACACCTTGTTATTACTAATAATGTATCACATTATCCCTAATTTATGTTTTGAGATGATCAATGAGTTGTATTACTACTAATAATGCATCAAACTTTTTCATATATATATATTTCTATATTCTAGAGATCAAAAGTAGGTTGAGCATCGGTTCAAAACTAAACTGAATTGACAAAAACCAAACTGAAAACCAAAATCCCATTTATGGTGAATTAAAAACTAAACCAAATTGGTTCGGTTCGGTTTCGATTTTTGTCGGTCTTAGATAAATAGAAAATTATTCTTTGAAAAATTCGAACCGAACCGAAATTTAACCAAAACCGAATTTTAAAAAATTCTTAAACTGAACCGAATAACATCGGTTTCGGATCGGCTTAAAATTTCGGTTTGAGCCGACTCATGCTCAGCCCTAATCAAAAGGGTGTGCAAAATATATGGCCAAATATACAGCACATACAAGATAGTGAAAATTTGTAGCAAACAGACAAGCATAACATTACATTCATAACTAATTTGTGTCAAACTACAAACAATTCTTGACCAAGCAGAACCTCCTAAATCATGCAATACTTAAGCCACAAATGTTTGACAGAAATCAACACTACAAGAGTCTAAGAGAGTACTAAAATCCATGGCACTTCCATTTAGCACACATCAAAGTCCTTAAACTATTGAAAATACAAACAAACACAATCTGAAGTGAACACAAACTCTGCATAACACTGCATTTGATAAAGTCTCAGAAATCCACCAGCTTCATTCTTTTGCAACCTACCAAAAAGCCAAAAAAAATCATTGAATCAAATTCATACTTAAATGTTAGTCTACATATACAAAACTGTATTCTTCTACTACATTAAACCAAGCCTGATGCTTACTACATACCTGGGCCTTCTAGGCATAATCAGCCACGCGAAATATAGCGACTTCGTATTCCATTCTTGAACTATCAACCAACTCAAAAACACAAACATCCCCAACCTGAAGATGATTATCGTCCGTGAATGAGCGCCATCCAGCAGTCTTTAGACGTGTTCGCAACAGAGGAGGGGCTTCAATGGCATATGGCGCATACCAAGTTCTCTGATCCCTTCCATTAGTAAGACGTAGTATACCTTCTCCTCTTACAAGCAAGTACTCTTTGGCATGTGGCATAGGAATATACCGCATATACATAATTAGGAAAATGTTAGCACATACTTCATTTGAAAAATGTTTAATAAAAGATATAAGATCAATGAATGTTTATAGAGCATACCAAACGAGAGTGTCTAGCGCTAAGATGATACTCTGTCATCACGAGATGAAAGCAAGGATTTTGGCATTTAGAGGAATGGGACTGGGCTCTTTGAAGAACTCTATTCCTTGCACTTACAGGATATTGGCTTCTCTTCTTCTCTGCAATTTTAGTACCCAAAAATAGATAAATAAAAAACTGAAGCTTGTTTATAACTCATGGTCTTCTTTGGCATGCCAATGTGGCTAACATATCAAGAAGTTGGTCATGTCATCTAAAATTAACATATCATGCAACCCTTAACTTCTAAAACATATACATATCATGAATGAAGATTCACTTACTTGACTGTCTGACTGGTGAGCACTCATCATCAGCATCCTCATTATCACTATCGTCATCTTCATCATCCTCATAATCAGCAATACGAAAAATGGTGACCTTGTACACCATTTTCACGCTATCAATCAGCTCGAAAATACATATATCTCCATCTTCTAGATGATTATCCTTCATAAATATGGTCCATCTAAACTTCAAGAAACGTACTTGGTCATGGGGTCCAATGCAATACTTCACAAACCAAGTTCTTTGATTTTCTCCAACTTTAAGGTATGCTCCTTTGTTTTTCTTATCACGGAAGTAGCGAATGGAGTGAGTATGTGGAACACACTGCATATATGAACACAATAAGAAAATTTTAACAAAGAAAGTCAGCCAATTTAGATTAAAGGTAATTATAAAATATCAAACATACCAATTTAGACTTTGGTAGCATTTTCACACTGAAGGAAGGATGTGGACTTTTATAGGCCTCGGCTCTTTTCAGAACTTTGTCCCATGCACTTGAAGCACGCCGAGTTCTTTTCTTGCCTACATTTTTAACACCAAAAATTGATAGGAAAAGTTACAGCAGTACATGTTTAAATATTAAATTTATCAACTAAAAGTATCAAGAATGAAAATTCATATTTTTTAGTCCATACAAGGAAAACATGAAAGAAAATTAACATACAGGATTGGTTGGCACGTGACTCTTCTTCATCGCCATCATCATCATAATCATCTTCTTCTTGTTCTTCCTTTTCCTCATAATCAGTTATACGAAAAATGGTCACTTTGTACACCATGTCTGCGCTATCAATGAGCTCGAATACACAAACATCTCCAGTTTGTAGAAGATTTGTGTTCACAAAAACGCTCCATCCAGACGTCCATAAACGTACTTGAGGCAGAGTAGAACCAATGGTGTAATTCACAAAGTAAAGCTTTCCATCTTCTCCAACAAGGGTAATGCCTTTGTTTTCCTTTCCATAGATGTGCTTCTTTGAATGTTCATGTGGAATACACTGGATATAGAAACAAAATAGGACAATTAAGGCAAATGTTTCATTTGTGTAAGGAAAATCAGTTAATCAAATTAAATGATAATTATATATATTATATATGAGATATACCAATATACACTTCTTAATAGAAACATAATTTTTGTGCATTCTAACAATAAAGAAAGGATTAGAGCTTTCAAAGGCCGAGGCTCTTGCATAAACTCTGTCCCATGCATCAGTTCCTTTCTGACCTGCAATTTTCACACAAAATTGATTAAATGTAATTAAAGCAATACACGTTTAATTATTATATATATTAACTAAAAGTACCATGAATGAAAATGCATAGTTTTTAATTAAGGAGAAGTAACATACTGGATTGTTTGACATGTGACTTTTCGTTGTATTTTTGTAGGCTTTGTCGATATTCTTCTTCTTCTTCATCATCGTCATAATCAGCATCATCATCCATGTCTTCTTCTTCTTCTTCTTCATCGTCATAATCAGCAGCAGCATCCATGTCTTCTTCTTCTTCATCATCGTCATAATCAGCAGCAGCATCCATGTCTTCTTCTTCTTCCCCTTCTTCTCCTTCTCCTTCTTCCCCTTCTTCTCCTTCTCCTTCTTCCCCTTCTTCTCCTCTTTCTTCATCATCAGTTTCATCCTCTTCAGTTTCGACGGCCTTAGATTGGTCAAAACCGACCCTGCTCTTGCTTGAAGCTTCAACGGGATACTGAATCTCCATAAGACTTGGATCAAATATGGAGACATGGAATTTGGATTCACCTTCGTATCTAAACATCAATATATGAAACAATTTGATGGAGTAGTACTCGGCAAATGCTTTCCAGCCTTCACGTAACCAAACTAGGCCGTCTTCACACCTTTCCACTCCCAATTTCCAAGTTGATCCACTAGGACCAACTTCTAAACAAACATCCTTAGACAAGGTTTTTCCATGTTCCTTCACAAATCTTGCAGGAATTTTCTGTCCAAAAAAATTAATAAATGCAGCATAAGGCAAAAAATTAGATATACATGCAGTCAATCTAAGCAGAAACCTAAACACTAGCAAAATGATCAGTAATTAAAAAAGAAAGTCGTCAATGCAGGACATGGCAGAAAATCATACATGTATGCACACATTAGTAATTTCCTCCAGCAATATAGTCAAATTTTAATATAAGAAAAGTTGACAAGAGGAATTATGCTTCTAAGTTATACATATACTTGCAGAGGTAGATATTTATTCATGTATGTAGTAAAAACAATAATTTACTCTAACAATTTGCTCTAAAAAAGAGGAAGTTGACAGGTAAATTATATTTCTAACCATCCGAGCATTTTCCAGAGACAGAATAGCCTTGATGAAATGTGAGGGTCTTTGAGTTTCTTCTTGATTCGCCATTTCGAGAGATTTAAGTTCACCTACATCAGTAGTAGCAATCAAGGAAATGAGCAGATTGAAAACTGAATTGTGAAAATAAATTTTCACTGGTGAAAGTTAGTTACTTTAATTGAAGCATTTCATTGTAGACATGTCTAACATTAGCTGGAGCAATAAATTCACATAGTGTATATCAGTATATCTGCTTTTACAATTACACTCCCCTAATATCTTTTTTATTCAAAAACGGCCTAAACTGCCAAACAGTAGCAAAAATGCCCTTGAACACTGCATATCAGGATTATCAGCGTTCCCAAGTTCACCATAGCAAGCATTTCTGATAAAAAAAACCCCTCAGAAATAAGCAGATTGAAGCCCTAGTTGAAGAAAGAAAGTCCCTTTATTTATACCCACTTTCATTTGCTCATCCCTAATTCCTTTTTTTCTTCAAAACTAGCTTATATTACCAAATAGTTGCAAAAATGCCCTTTGAACACCACATACCAGCCTTCCCAATTTCACCATAACATGCATTTGATTAAACCCTAGCTGAAGTATGAAATTCCATTCGAATATACCCATATTCCCTCTTCCTTCCCGTTAAAACTAAGAAAAATGGCAAAAAAAATTGCCCTTCATTCAACAAAGCTTGAACACAGATTTAGAGTGAGAGATCAAACCAGAAATTTCTCCGACTTCTCTAACTTGGCTAGATCGAGCTCCTCAGACGACCTTCATAGACGGCGCTGATGGGCGGCTGAAATTGAACGAGGAAGAGAGGAATTGATGGAGATAGAGTGGGAATAGAAGGACCCAAAGGTTCCATTTTGGATCTGTGTTGGAGCAAATATGGGTTGGTTTAATTGCAATTTTAGGGTTTGGGATTTTGGAAGTGATCCATTTGGGGGAAATTTGCAGACTGAGAGGGAAAGGAGTGAAGGAGGAGTAAAGAAGACGAAAGGGGATTTTGTTTCAGAGGGTATCTTTTTGAACCATTGGCAAATTGAGGGGATTTGAGGATGGGTCCAATAAATTTCCATATGAAGCAAAGGTAAAATGTCAGGCTTTATACAAGTGCAACATCTGTTTCTCAATCTTCTCATTTTCTCCTTCCATAAACATTAGCAATCAACTTGTATACCATTTAGTATAAGATACCATGATTTAAAGATGTACTTGAAAACTCTATTCAATACTATGATTTAAAGATACTATAATTTATATCATTTTGGACCAAAATGATATAAATTATACAAGGTAGAACAATAGCTTATAACCAAAATGATGGAGTATAAATCAGGGACAGGTGTGATTACTGAAGAAATTCACCATCATCTGTTTTATTTCAGTAGGATCATCATCAGCCCAGGACTCCATCAGACCTCTGCAAAGTATCAACGCGATTAGCCCATGACTCACCATCGACCCCACAAACGACGTTTTCTATGAAAGATATTGCCAAAAACAGAGACATTCCAAGCCTGAAGATCATCCCGCATCAATGAAGACGTTACGATCAATCCAGTGATCAAATTCAGCATCAATTCTCAAGGTACTTGTAGAAGCATCAGCTCTTGTGTCATGACGAATGAGTAGATAATTATCTTTAACTTCATCTATCTTTTGCTAGCTGGTTCAAAGTTAGGAACCCATCGCGACGAATGAGTAGATAATTATCGCCCAACATCCATGGTCCTTGTGTCATCATTATTGGAGAATCTTAAGACATATATAGTAGTCATTCCCAATATCAATCATTGTAAAACTGCCTTCATGACAGTAGATTTCATCTCAGCAGCTTTGGAATTGTCGACTTCCATGGTGGATATTGTCATCTCAGCAGTTTGATCAATCGACGTCCATTGTAGGAGCGTCTGATGGTGCCCCTGTGGGAGGGGAAGGATATTCATGAGGAACCCCAGTCGCGAAAACCCGTCGGCGATGACCGGCAAGAGCGACGGAAGAGCAGTTAATTGGCCGGAAAAGGAAAATAACTGACAATAACCGTCAAGCGTAGAGAGTGACTAATGTGCATTTAAAGGGAGGTGGAAGCCATCTCTCTAGCTTGGTTCAGCTGCACTTGCTAAACAAGTCTAGCCATATATTTGAAGGTTAATTCTAATTCCATTGGCCTAATAATGTCTAGCCATCTATTTGAAGGTTGCTAAATTTGAGACTTATCAATATTTACTTGCTGCCTCAAATATACTGAGCAAATCCTTGATATGTTGACATTCCTGCAGATTAGCTCTAGCAAAAACCAGACAGTCATCAGCAAAACAGCAGATGAGAAACATGTGGAGCAATGGAAGCCACTTTAATAGCCATATCTAGCTGCCTGCTTGATTGCCATAAAACCTTTTTTACCACTCTTCCATCTTCTTTTTTAGATAATGAAAACATTCAGCTCTGCTACAATCGCATTATCTGTAATGGAATTGAGCTATATCAATCCATTCAATTGCCAGTTTCATAAGAATTTTTATAAACACATGTGTTTCCAAACGAACCATAAATTCATTCAGCTACAAACACAAACAAGCATAACATTACAATCATAATTAATTTGTGTCAACCCACACAATTCTTGACAAGATAGAAGCACCTAATCATGCAATATTTAAGCCACAAAATGTTTGGCAGAAATCAACACTACAAGAGTACTAAATTCATTATAAAGTATCACCAAATCCATGGCACTTCCATTTAACACACATCAAAGTCAAACTATTGAAATAGAAACAAACACAATCTGAAATGAACACAATCCCTGCATAACACTGCATTTGATGAAGTCTTAGAAATCCATCCACCTTCATTCTTTTGCAACCTACCAAAAAGCCAATAAAATTATTGAATCAAATTTATATTTAAATGTTAGTCTACATATAGAAATCAAGCCATATGCTTACTACATACCTCAGCCTTCTAGTCATAATCAACAACACGAAATATAGCGACTTCGTATTCCATTCTTGAACTATCAACCAGCTCGAAAACACAAACATCCCCAACCTGAAGATGATTATCGTCCTTGAATGGGCGCCATCCAGCAACATTTAGACGTACTCGTGACAGAGGAGGAGCTTCAATGGCATATGGCGCATACCAAGTTCTCTGATCCCTTCCATTAGTAAGACATATTTTACCTTCTCCGTGTACAAGCAAGTACTCTTTGGCATGTGAGATAGGAATATACTGCATATACATGATTAGGAAAATGTTAGCACATACTTCATTTGAAAAATGTTTAATACAAGATTTAAGATCAATAAAGGTTTATAGAGCATACCACACGAGGGTTTCTATTGCCAAGATGATACTCTGTCATTACCATATGAAAGCAAGGATTTTGGGATTTAGAGGAATGGGATTGGGCTCTTTGAAGAACTCTATTCGTTGCACTTATAGGATATTGGATTCTCTTCTTCTCTGCAATTTTAGTACCCAAAATTAGATAAATAAAAAACCGAAGCTTGTCTATAACTCAGGGTCTGTCTTGTTTGGCATGCCAACGTCGGAAACATATCAAGAAGTTTGTCATGCCATCTAAAATTAACATTATCATTGTAACATGTCATGCAACCCTTAACTTCTAAACCATATACATATCATGAATGGAAATTCACTTACTTGTCTGTCTGACTGGTGAGCACTCATCATCAGCATCCTCATTATCACTATCGTCATCTTCATCACCCTCATAATCAGCAATACGAAAAATGGTGACCTTGTACACCATTTTCGCGCTATCAATCAGCTCGAAAACACATATATCTCCATCTTCTAGATGATTATCCTTCATAAATATGGTCCATTCATCCTCCAAGAAATATACTTGGTAATGATGGGTTCCAGTGCAATACTTCACAAACCAAGTTCTTCCATTTTCTCCAACTTTAAGGTATGCTCCTTTGTTTTTCTTATCACGGAAGTGGCGAATGGAGTGAGTATGTGGAACACACTACATATATGAACACAATAGGAAAATTATGGCACATATACTTTATTTGCATATACGTTTACAACAAAGAAAGTCAGCCAATTTAGATTAAAGGTAATTATAAAATATCAAACATACCAATAAAAACTTTGGTAGCATTTTAACACTGAAGGAAGGATGTGGACTTTTGTAGGCCTCGGCTCTTTTAAGAACTTTGTCCCTTGCACTTAAAACACGCCGAGTTCGTTTCTTGCCTACATTTTTCACACCAAAAAATTGATAGCAAAAGTTACAGCAGTACATGTTTAAATATTAGATTTATCAACTAAAAGTATCAAGAATGAAAATATGAAAGAAAATTAACATACAGGATTGGTTGGCACGTGACTCTTCTTCATCGCCATCATCACAATAATCATCTTCTTGTTCTTCCTTTTCCTCATAATCAGTTATACGAAAAATGGTCACTTTGTAGACCATGTCTGTGCTATCAATGAGCTCGAATACACAAACATCTCCAGTTCGTAGAAGATTTGTGTTCACAAAAACGCTCCATCCAGACGTCCATAAACGTACTTGAGTCAGAGGAGAATTAATGGTGTAATTCACAAAGTAAAGCTTTCCATCTTCTCCAACAAGGGTAATGCCTTTGTTTTCCTTTCCATGGATGTGCTTCTTTGAATGTTCCTGTGGAATACACTGGATATAGAAACAAAATAGGACAATTAAGGCAAATGCTTCATTTTTGTAAGGAAAATCAGTTAATCAAATTTAATGATAATTAGTATATAATATGAGACATACCAATACACACTTCTTAGAAGCAACATAATTTGGGTGCATTCTGACAATAAAGAAAGGATTAGAGCTTTTAAAGGCCAAGGCTCTTGCATAAACTCTAGTCGATGCATCAGTTCCATTCTCACCTGCAATTTCCAAACAAAATTGATTAAAAGTAATTAAAGAAATACATGTTTAATTATTATATATATTAACTAAAAGTACCATGAATGAAAATGCATAGTTTTTAATTTATATACATATTAGGGGAATTAACATACTAGATTGTTTGGCATGTGACTTTTCGTTGTATTTTTTTAGCCTTTGTTGACATTCTTCTTCTTCTTCATCGTCATAATCAGCATCATTAGTTTCATCCACTTCATTGTCTTCTTCTTCTTCATCGTCATAATCAGCATCATTAGTTTTATTGTCTTCTTCTTCTTCCCCATCTTCTCCTTCTCCTTCTTCCCCTTCTTCTCCTTCATCTTCATCCTTAGTTTCATCCACTTCAATATCAACGACTTGAGATTTGACTCCGGTTTTGCTTGAAGCTCTGACAGGATATTGAATCTCCATACGACTTGAATCATATATGGAGACATTGAATTTGGATTCGCCTTTGTATCTGAACACCAATATTTGCCCTCTTACGATGGAGTAGTACTCGGCAAATTCTTTCCAACCTTCAAGTAACCAAACTAGGCCTTCAGATCTTTCCACTCCTAATTTCCAAATTTTTCCAGCACGACCGACTTTTAAGCAAACATCCTTAGACAAGGTTTTTCCATGAGCCATCACAAATCTCGCAGGAATTTTCTGTCCAAACAGTTAGATAAATGCAGCATAAGGCAGAAAACTAAACATTAATGCAGTCAATTCAGTAATTTACACTACCAAGATTCAAAAAAAAGGAAGTTGACAAGTAAGTTATGTTTCTAACCATCCGATCTGCTTCGGAAATAACCTTGAAGAAATGTGAGGGTTTTTGAGTTTTTTCTTGATTCGCCATTTTCAGAGATTTAAGCTTGCACTCTTGATTCCTTTTCACCTACCTGAGTAGTAGCAATCAAGAAAATAAGCAGATTGACGACTGAATTGTAAAAAATATTGTTACTGTTAAAAGTTATAACCATTCACACTTACACACCCCTAATATTTGTTTTCTTCAAAAACCGGCCTAAAAGGCCATATAGTAGCAAAAATGCCCTTCACCATTTGCTCATCAGAAAATGAGCAGATTGAAGCCCTAGTTGAAGTAGGAAATTCCCTCCCTTTATTTATACCCACTTTCATTTGCTCATCCCTAATTCTTTTATTTTTCTTCAAAAACTAGCTTATATTACCAAATAGTTGCACAAATGCCCAAGTTCACCGCATACCAGCCTTCCAAATTTCACCACAACAAGTATTTCTAATCAAAAACACCCTCATAATAAGCAGATTAAAGCCTAGCTGAAGTAAGAAATTCCCTTACTTTATTATACCCATTTACACTTACTCACCCCTAATTCTTTTTTTCTTCAAAAACCACCCTAAAATGCCAAATAGCTAACAATCATACCCTCTTCCCTCCCGTTAAAACTAAGAAAAATGGCCAAAAAATGTCCTTCATTCAACAAAGCAAAAACACAGAGATAAGAGTAAGAGAAGAAACCAGAAATTTCCCCGAATTCACAAACTTGCGAGATCGAGCTCCTCTTAGTTAGATGCACCGAGATCGAGGCGCGAGACGACCTTCATAGACGCCGGTGGATGCGCCGATTCTCCGGCGGAGGACGGGTGGTTGAAATTGGACGAGGAAGAGAGGAATTGATGAAGATAGAGTGGGAAGAGACGGGCAAAAGCTTACATTTTGGAGCTCTGTTAGAGCAATTATGGGTTGGTTTAATTGCAATTCTAGGGTTTGGGATTCTGGAAGTGTTATCCATTTGGGGAAAATTTGCAGACTGAGAGGGAAGGAGGATTAAAGAAGATGAAAGGGGCTTTTAATTGCAATTCTAGGGTTTGGGATTTTGGAAGTGTTACCCATTTGAGGAAAATTTGCAGAGTGAGAGACTGACTGAGAGGGGAAGGATGAGTAAAGAAGACGAAATTTTTTGAACAATTTGCAAATTGGGGATTTGAGGATGGGTTTAATTTACCAATCTTGTTCCATGGAGTTTGTTAAAATCTTGTAATGCTTGCTCAGTTCTTAAGAAATGATCATATAGAGCCGAAGTCACAGAACATGGCTTTATCCATTCATCCGCATCATCACTCATTTTCATCGGACTTTTTGTAATGGAAAAGTAATTGTATCATTCAACATACAAAGTTAACAATAATGGAAAAGTTAATTCTTTTTATTTTTATAGAATTATAAAAAAAATAGAGATAATAATCTAGGAAAAATATATATTTTTTATGAGATTGGAATATATTTGTCGGGAACGAATGAGCAAAATTAACAATTTTATTTAACACACCATTCACTTTTAAGTCTTGTTTGGTTTGTCGTGACATATGAGAACGTAAATGTAAACGGAAAAGAAATGAATTTAGATCATATTTAGTATCATAATACATTTATATAAAAAATCATCCAACACAATATTCATTATAAAAGTGAGATAAAAGGAGTGATTCCACCATTTTATTACCCACCCCTTTAATAAAAGAATGATTGAGGAGAAACAAGCTTCTTTTTACAATGGATAAGAGGTTGTGCAAAACAAGTTGATTTTATTTTGTCAATGTATCATGACACCAAAATAAACTACGTTCATTTCCATTCCGTTTACGTTTCCATAAATTGCAACCAAACGGGACCTTAGTGTATTGTTTTTAGTTTTGTATGCTTTCCCATTCAAAACTGGACTTACGCTTCTAGTGAAGTTTTTAATTGGGCCCAATTTGGATTGGGCCATAAGACTACAATGTAAGAGCCCAGTTTTAAACACCCTTCTACTATATGATCACATTGAATTGAATTGAGCTATATCAATCCATTCAATTCCATTCAATCACCAGTTTCATAAGAATATTTATAAACATGTGTTTCAAAACAAACCATAAATTCATTCAGCTACAAACAGTGCGCCCTCAAAGCATAACACAATAGTTTTAACAGAAATTCAGAATAGACACTACTAATCATGCAAATATGCAATGTTAAGCTAAAACTTTAACATAGATTCAACAGAATAATTATTAAAACAACATCAAATCCATGCTTCTGACAGTGTAGTTAAACTGTCAAAAACCATCTCCAACTTCTTCTTCTTCAACATCATCTTTGAATTTCCTCTACTTGCAACCTGCCAAAACTGCCAAAACAACATATTGTCAAAATGCAAAAACTATAAGCCCTTATTTTCCTTCTTTAACCCAAGTCTAATTCTTACCACACTAGGCGGCACAATCGGCAATCCGAAATATGGTGACTTGATAAACCATTTTTACACCATCAACGAGCTCGAAAACACAAGTGTCTCCAACCTCAAGACGATTCGCCCTAGCGAAAGGGCCCCACGCGGGCGAAGATAGCCGTACTCGACAATGAGGAGGGGCTTCAATGGTGTATGGCACATTCCAAGTTTTGTCTCCAACGCAAAGACATATTTTATTACCTCCCTTTCCAAGCAAGTAGACCTTTCCATGTTTCTGTGGAACATACTGCATTTTCACACATATTTTGTTAAAAAAATGGTCATTATAGATTCTGAGATTAATGTTTGATTATAGAGTAATTAGACATACCAAAGTTTTCTTACGGCCGAGATAACATGGTCGCATAATGGATGTGAACGAAGGATTTGGACAAGAAAACTCAGAAAAGGCTTCGGCTTTTCGCTTGACTTCTTCTCGTGCTCTTTTAGAAGGTCGAATTCTTATGTTACCTACAATTTTAGTACCTAAAATCAATTGGTAAAAAAATTATTAAAGCAATATACTGCATATGTTTATAAACTAAGTCACGTTTGGCATGCCAACAATGGAATTCTCCATCATGTTTTTTGTTATATCTTCTAAAATTACCAACATGACATGTCAAACAGAACCCTAAATATATATATTAGGGCTGTCCAACGGGTCGACTCGACCCGACCCGCAACCCGTAAAAAAATAAAGTCGACCCGTGACCCGACCCGCAACCCGTAAAACGGGTTTACAGGTCAGATTACGGGTTGACCCGTTTGACTGGGTCGAAAAGGGTCAAACGGGTCAAATTTAAGAAGATATAACAAAAAAAGGGTTAAACGGGTCATATTTGACCCGTTTGACCCTTTTCAACCCGTAAAATTGACCCATTTGACCCGTAAACTTTTTTTTTTCTTTTGACTTACTATAAACATAAATTTTTATTTTTATTTTTTTTAATATTATGGGTCAACCCGTAACCCGACGGGTTAACCGTAACCCGTAAACTAAAAAACCCCGACCCGTAACCCGTAAAGTTACGGGTAGGTCGGATCGGGTTACGGGTCAACCCACCCGTTGGACAGCCAAAA
This sequence comes from Fallopia convolvulus, assembly GCA_964016875.1. Classification (NCBI taxonomy): domain Eukaryota; kingdom Viridiplantae; phylum Streptophyta; class Magnoliopsida; order Caryophyllales; family Polygonaceae; genus Fallopia; species Fallopia convolvulus. Next base: position 62,727,450 of record OZ024725.1, read on the forward strand.
TAATTACAAATAAAAGTTCACATACTTGATTGATTGGCAGATGACATAGGTTGCCTTGAAGGGCCTTCATCACCACCTTCTTCTTCCTCTTCTTCTTCCTCTGCATAATCAGCATGACGAAAGATGGTGACTTTGTACTCCATGGCCACACGATCAAGCAGCTCAAATACACAAGCATCTCCAATTTGTAGAAGATTCTCTCTCACAAAATCCTTCCATTCAGGTGTCAAGAGACGTACTTGGCGGTTGTAAATCCCGTAATTTACAAACCACCGTTTTCCATCTTCTCCGACAAGGAACATGCCTTTGTTTTTCTTCCCAATGATGTGCTTCCTTGAATGTTCATTTGGAATACACTGGATATATGATCAAAATAGCACAATTAGGACATATACTTCATTTAATCAAGTTTAGTAGTAATTATTTATATGAATATGACATACCAATACACACTGCTTATAAGTAACATAATTTGGTTGCATTCTGACAATAAAGAAAGGATTTGAGCTTTTAAAGGCCTTGGCTCTTGTCCATGCATCTTTAGCCCATGGAGCTCTTTTCTCACCTACAATTTCCACACCCAAAATTGATTATAAGTAATTCAATTAAAGCGATACGTTTTTAGTTATCAGATAGATATCAGAACAAAGTATCATGAATGAAAACACAAAGTTTGTAATCTATATTAAGGAAAATTAACTTACTGGATCTTTTGGCTCGCGACTTTTCTCTGTTTTTTTGTAGCCTTTGTGGGCATTCATAATCATCATCGTCTTCTTCTTCTTCCTCTTCATCATCTTCTTCTTCTTCTTCCGCTTCACCATCTTCTACTTCTTCTTCTTGATTGTGTTCATCAGCTTCTCCTTCTTCTTCTTGATTGTGTTCATCAGCTTCTCCTTCTTCTTCATCATCATCATCATCATCTTCTTCTTCATCAGCTCTGACAGGATATGGAATCTCCATGGTAGTTGGATCATATATGGAGACATCGAATTTGGATTCGCCTTCGTATCTAAACATCAATATATGAAACAATTTGATGGAGTAGTACTCGGCGAATTCTTTCCAACCTTCAAGTAACCAAACTCGGCCTTCAGATCTTTCCACTCCCAATTTCCAAATCTTTCCACCACGACCGACTTTTAAACAAGCATCCTTAGACAAAGTCATTCCATGAGCCTTCAAAAAATTTGAAGGAATTTTCTGTCCAAAAAATTAAACATTTATGCATTTAATTCGGTAATTTACACTAACAAGTAACAATATACTAAAATATTAAACAAGAGAGTTGATCATGGAATTGTATGTGCAAGATAAGGTAGATATTTAAACATTTTAAATTGAACATTTTTGCACTAACAATTCAGTATGTAAGGTAGATATTTATTCACATATATATGTAGTCACATTAGTAATTTATTTTAACTATATACTCAAAAGATATTGAAAAAAGGAGGAACTTGACAAGTAAATAATATTTCTAACCATCCGAGCATTTTCCGGAGACATAATAACCCTGAAGAAATGTGAGGGCTTTTGAGTTTCTTCTTGATTCGACATTTCCAGAGATTTAATTGCACTCTTGATGTCTTTTTACCTACAGCAGTAACAATCAAGGAATTATTGAGCAGATTAAAAACTGTATTGTAAGAAAATATTTTACTGTTAAAACTTAAAATTTAGTTACTTTAACTATAAGCTTTTATTGTAGACACGTCCAGCATCAGTTGGATCAACAAATTCCCCTAATTTATATCCATTTACACTCACACACCCCTAATATTTGTTTTCATCAAAAACGGCCTAAATTATCATATAGTAGCAAAAATGCCCTTGAACACCAGATATATATCAGCTTTCACAATTTCACCATAACAAGCATTTCCAATTAAAAGCCTTCAGAAATAAGCCAGATTGAAGCCCTGTTTTCATTTACTCACCCTCTAACAATTTTTTTCTTCAAAAATCAGCTTATATTGCCAAATAGTTGCAAAAATGCCCTTGATCGGCCTGCCCAATTCCACCATAACAAGCATTTCTAATTAAAAACCCTAATAGATAAGCAGATTGAAGCTCAAGCTGAAGAAATTCCCTCAATTTATCCCCATTTACACTTACTAACCCCTAATACTTTTCTCTTCTTCAGAAACCGCCCTAAAATGCCAAATAGCTAACAATATGCCCAATTCCTCTGATCCTTCACTTAAGAACTAAGAAAATGGCCAACAAATGCCCTTCACCTTCATTCAACAAAGCTTTAACACAGATTCAGTGAAATTAAACCAGAAGTTTCTCCAATTTCACAGAGATCGAGCTTTAACACAGAGATCGAAGGAGATCGAGCTTTAACACAGAGATTTAGAGTGGGATGAACCAGAAATTTCTCCGATTTCACTTACTTGAGCGAGATCGAGCTTATTCTAGTTATAGGCTCCGAAATTGAGGTCCTCTAAGGCAACCGGTGGATGCGTCGCCGTCTTCTCTGGCGCCGGAGATCGAAGAAGTCTGAAAACCGCCGAATTGGAAGCAGCGTCGGTCCGCCGGAGGAGAGGTGGCTCGAATTTGATGATCAGTAGAGAGATTGGTGAAGAAATAGAGTGAAGATTGAAGAAGAGGACCAAATCCGCCATTTCTAGAGTTGCTTTCATTGCTATTTTGGGTTTGGAAATTTTGAAAGTGTTTTTATCCGTTTTAGGGGAATTTGCACATGCAGAAAGAGACTCAAAGAGGGAAAGGGTGAAAAAGACGAAAAGGGGTTTGAAAGGGCTTTATTTTACATTATTGCCATTTCCTTTCCTTTCCTTTTCTTGATTTTAGCGGGAAATAGTTTATTTTGACGCCAAATTTGAGGCCTTATATTTTTTTACGCTTAAATAATATTTATACATTACTACTAACTATAATTTTGGATAAGCTGAATGTACTTTGATATGTTAAATTTATTTTAATTTTCACTTATATATAGCACCTTAATTTTCATTTTTTCTTAATAAATTACCTTATTTTACTATTTTTATTTTTTTAGCGGATTGGATCCGACCCTAGCCCGTCTCTCGATCCGTGCCTGAGTATAAGCATATATATATATATAACTACTCCGTATATATTTTCTAAACAAAGCTATCAAAACTTGAGAGAGCCATTGCAAAAAGTTACATATATAGTGATTGCACATTAAGATTACTTAATCCATAGTACTTAATTCATACATCAAACTAGATAGCATATCACATTACACATACCATACATCAAAGTCCTTGAACTTTCAAAGATAACAAACACTACATGATATTAGCAATCCACCCAAATGCCAAACGACCATATTAATACAACACACATAATTATACATCACTACTAACCCGGAACCCTGTCTTGCTTCACTAGACCAACTCCTGTCATCCATAATCGGCTACACGAAATACGGTGACTTTGTACTCCATGGATGAGCTATCGACGAGCTCAAAAACACAAACATCTCCGATTTCTAGATGATTTTCCTCGATGAATGGTTTCCAACCGTGTGTCGATACACGAGTTCGGAAATAAGGAGCACCATAAGTAGAATACTTCACAAACCAAACTCTTCTATCTTCTTCTTCTCCATTGCTGAGGTATACTTTTGTATGACTCCGTGGAATATACTACATATGATAAGTAAACATGTTAGAATATGATAATACAATGTTTAAGCTAGATTAATGTATATGTTATATATTAGGCACACATACCATAGAAGGGTCTCCTCTAGAAGAAAGATGAGATCTTTGCATTGTGACAATGAATATAGGATTTCGGCTCTCAATTTTAAATGCATTGGCTCTTTCAAGAACTTTGTCACTTGCACTTGTAGAATGTTGTGCTCTTTTCTCACCTACAAGTTTCATATCCAAAATTGATTTAATAGATTAAAGTGTATATATTAGGGTTGTTCAAAATACCCGTAACCTGACGGGTCAAGATTTTTGGGGTTAACGGGTCGGGATACGGGTCGACCCATATAACCCGTAACCCGTGGGCACACATTAGCCAAACCCTTTGTATAATAGTATAATAATAAATATTTACGGGTTGATCATGTTGACCCATTTGACTAGCTAGTAAAATCTGTTTGACCTAGTTAAACGGATCGACCCGTAACCCAACCTGCAAAACCCGTAAACCAGGTTGCGGGATGGGTCACGGGCTGATTTTTTTTTACGTGTCAACGGGTCGACCCGTAAACCGAGTTACGGGTCAGGTCGGGTCGGATCGACCCGTTGAACAACCCTAGTATATATATAGAAAAATCATGAATCAGAAGTTCACTTACCAGATCCGTTTGTGTATTCATCATCATCATCTTCTTCTTCTTCTTCTTCATCATCGGTGTCTGATTCAACCGAAGTATCACATGCATCTTCAAGATCATAATCAATCTCCATGGTACTTGTATCAAATATGAAGACACGAAAGTTGGATCCACCTTCATATCTAAACATTAAGAAATGTCCAAACTTGATGGAGTAGTACTCGACGAAATCTTGCCATCCTTTGTGTAGCCAAACATGGCCTTCCTCCCTTTTGACCTCCATTTTCCACATTTTTGAACCGGCTGATGACACTTTTATGTAAGCATACTTGGATAAGTTGTTGCCATGCTCCTTCACAAATCTTGAAGGAAGTTTCTGCTCAAAATGTGAACATATATATAAGACAAGGGAGCAAACTGAACATATATGCATTTCAATCAATCTAGTGATATATTTGCACAAAGCAAAATGAAATAAAGAGAAATTGAATATTATGTTTCTAACCATTTGACTATTGTTGGGGAATAGAATGATCTTGAAGAAATGTGGAAATGGTAAATGGTTGTCTTCCTCATTTGCCATTTTCAAAAACTAAAGAGTAGAAAAACTACTTAGTATTTTTAGGGTGAAAGCTTGAATTTGAAGCTTTTTTTTACTCTTGAGTTAGGTGAGAAATTAAATGAAAGTTTTTCTCCTTTTGGGTGAAAGCATTTAAACAACAAGACTTGTCATTCTACCTTTACCCATTTCTTCACTCAATCACAAAATAGAGATAGTCAATTGACCAATTTTTTTTAAAAAAAAAAGAGTGAAAAATCTAGTTCACCAAGTTCATGACATATAACTAGACCAAAGCCATTGGTTTGTATTTACCCCTAGAAATTCGTTACTCTCTGCAACACTTCCATGTACAACCAATGAGATGTTGAAGGTTGTGATCTGCAGTAGCAAATATTCAAATAATATGGGTTAAATGAACAGTGGCCACATTTCCAATTCACACATCCTTCAGTTTTTCTTCATATGTATATAAACATGAGGCTGGGAAACTTATTAAAAGGTACATTTATAGTTCAGTTCCTCTTTTAAAAAAGCTCAGCTTATACTAGCATGTGTATACAGTATGATTTATCTGTTAGATCTGTACATAATTCTACTACTTTCTCTTATAAATCTGTCGAAACATATTTTATGAGCTGCTTGTCCTACATATATGACTTATGAGCTGCTTGAGCTTTAAAATCAACAATTGGACGCGAATAAAAAAAATATAACATTGTCTTATGCTTACAGATGATGAGTGGAACTATCAAACAAGATAACAAACATTGTCTTATGAAGATTCATGACAGGATCATCCTAACCAAAGAGAAACAAAGACTAAAGCATAACATGGTTTTTATCAAGATTCCAAAATAAAAACAAGCATTAGTATCTGAAATTTTATTCCATGAGACTCCATTAGCAGAATCCTCACATAGCATGCTCCCTACTTGATCTAGCTTCAGGGTGTATTTGGGAAACATGTTTATAATGTAAGAAATGCTAAGGGGTGATAATGTAATGATAATAAAAAGATAAACTGGACCTTTTCAAAGGCACCCTAAAACAGTAGGACACAATCTACAAAGATTTTAACCATAATTGGAGCCTCAGAAATTTAGTGATTGTTCCTTAGATGACAAAGATTTCTAATGCCAGAATAACTGACTAAAAGTTTCATGATTACATCTGGATACCCAAGTGCAATTTTTAGGGAAAATACTTGTGTCAAAGAGAATGGCGGAAATATAATTCCAAACTCACGTCATCAGAATGCTATTATCACCCAATTCAGAATTCCCAAAGACTTCAGACTTCTTTTTTTTTTGGCAACAGAAAGATGAATAAAAATGGGGTCTTTTTTTTGGAGAAAGAAAGAGAGATTAGGAGGGAAGAGTACCAGAGTGTGACGAATTCAGACTTCTGCAACATCAGGTACCGGGCACCATCATAGGCTGAGCTGCTCGAGAAAACAAATCATAGCAAGAAACTCATTTAATTCCACAGCATCTTCGTAAGTCATGGGGAAAAGAAAAGCAAAATGACAGGGCATCAAAGAATTAAGAAAGCAGATCAAGGAGCCAACTCACCTAATCATTCAGACTGTGCACGCCATTCCAATAAAGTGGATGTTGCGTTTGACTTAGATGAAATCCTTATTTTGTGCACTTTCTGAAGCAACTCCTTCACTCTTGCACTTTCATTCTCATGAGCAAAGCCACGTACCAATGTACTGTATGTCATGACAGTGGGGGAGAAGCCCTTGTCTTCCATTTCAACGAGCAGATTGTATGCCTCCTCCAGCAACCCAACTTTACAATAGCCACAAATCAATTCATTATAAGATGCCCCGTCACACTCGTAGCCACAACTTTTCATCAAAGAAATCACATTATGTGCAGCTTGCCCCATACTTCCTTCCTTCCCTTCCTTCCCAAGATTGCTAATTATAATTTTGAATGTCACAGTGCTCGGCAAAATACCATCTCTAATCATCTTCTCCAGTAATTTGTTTGCCTCCTCCACGTTTCCAGAACCGTAAAACCCATGTATTAAAATATTATAGCTTATAGCATCGGGAGAAATTCCACTACATTGCATTTGCAGAAAAAGCCCTTTAGCCTTATGCATGTCTCCTTCCTTGCATAATCCATCAATCAAAGTATTATATATAACTGTATTAGGAGAAACACCACTAGCTAACATCTTCAAGAAGAGCTTTTGAGCCTTACCTATATGGCCTTGTTTACACAGCCCGTAAATCAGACTAGCATATACATAAACATTCGGAGACATACCTTCCTGTAATTCCAGAAAAAGCTCTTCAGCCTTATCTACATGCCCTTCTTTACACAATCCATCAATCATAATGGCATAAGTAAATTTGTTAGGATTGCAAGCACCATTTACGTCCATCTTTTTCATGCTTCTGAATAAAATCATAGCATCTTCAACTTTCCTCGCAAGAAAAAGGCCTTTCAACAATGCACTTATAGTCACATGATTGGCAAATATTGCCCTAGAGTTCATATCTTTGTATAAATTCATAGCATTTTCTAACTTCCCAATTCTACAGTAACCATCGATTATTGTACTAAATGTAACAATGTCAGGAAACTTGCCTCTTAAGATCATAGTGTGCAAAACCTCCATCGCTTCTTCCAACTTGCCACGCTTGCAAAGTAGATCTATCATAATGTTATAAGTCACCGTATTGGGATAAACACCACGATCTATCATTTCAGCAAGGAGAGACTTAGCATCTTCAACCATCCCCGAACGACACAACCCATCAATCAAACAACTATAAGAGAAAACATCTGGACAAATCCTTGCTTTCTTTTGTTTTGCTTCAACCATAGGCCACTCTATACAGCCACCATCAATCAGAGTATAAGAAACCGTGCTTGGCCTACAGCTCTCTTTACCATGCACCATCTCTCGGTGCAGCTGAAGAGCTGTGGCAACATTCCCAGTCTTGCACAAGCCGTTGAGTATTGTACTGTAAGTAACGGCATTAGGAGGGCATCCCAGCCGAGACATCTTTGAAAGCAAACCAACAGCTTCAACTAGCTTCTCCTCCAAACACAATCCCTTGACTAAGGAATTGAAGGAAATGACACTCGGGTGATATCCATTCTTCAAAATGACACCAAAAGCAGAATACCCAACACTCCCTAATTTCATACTAGAATAGCAATTCAGAACATATTCATGGTGATGAGATCTGTTCTCAGCCCCAGAACACCAGAAACCTGCAGCCTCTTGTAGAAGGATATGGGGACGGAGAAATGCTGGGACTTAACTAGAGCGCTGAATAGCCTACGAAACCAAAAAATTGGAGGTGGAGGTCTCATACAAAGCATCTGGTCGAAGAAGTAGTGGGCTTCATTTATGTCAATATTTCTAGATTCACAATCAATATTCAGAAATTTCTGAAGTGCACTGTATCTACCAACATCAGAAGCAGGTGAAGGGAGCTTTTCCATGATACCTCTCCTAGACATTCATTAGTATTCAATTAGGGTTAGAGAATGCTCCCAAATGGCGTGAGGTGAAGACGATTAACCAACAACACTGCAAAGCTGTGAATTGTAGAAGACAAAATCGGCATAAATTGAATGAGAATCTCCAAATTCGAAAAATCAAGTAGTAAATTTACCAAGTGAAATTGGGAAGGGGATTTTCGTATTGATGCTCGAACGGAGGTGGAAGACTCGCCTGATCAAAGTATGAAGCGTCACAGGGGCGGTGCAAGGAGAATGAATTGATGAGGTAAAATGAGCATGGATGGAGAAAACAACATTAGTCCAATTTAACATGAGCCCATTCACAACATTAGTCAAATTTGTATCAATTTCAGCATTTCACAATTTGAATGGTGGACCTGAGCCCATTCACAATTGGGCCAAAATCAGATTTCACATTCTGGGACCCAATTTAACATGGAACATCATTTCACTTAGATTTATTCAGAATTCTCAATTTCTCATATTTTGTCCATAGTTTTAGGACAGCTACGCTGATTTAATCTTCTTCTTTTAGAAAGAAATATTAAGATGGAAAAAATGAAACTTTCATATTAGATTTGGCACCATCATCAGAACCCTTCAAAGGGCAAGTAAAATGAAACCAAGATATCCAAAACAATACATCAATCAAAGACTAGCTCTTCCACCAAGAATGGAAGCAAAGCTTCAGCTACTCATCTTACTCAATTGCCCAATTTCACAAGAAAGGAAAATTGTAAATGAACTTGAAAATTCAGGCAATGTATTATTCATATCATGCAGACATGATAAATCATGTTCAAGCTAGATTAATCAGCTTCCTAAGCTCTTGACAAAAACCAATGTATTCAACGTCGTCAAAAGAACATACAAAGAAAAGGCTATGCTTCAGAGAGAGCGTAGCCCGCCACCTGAGTATAACTCTCATAGAGTTGAGGCAACTTTTCCTTATAAGGTAGCACAAACTTCGCCATGAAGTTAGACTCGGCCATCTTCAATATAGTATAAACACAGATAGGACGCTTCAACAGATTCCTATCCATCAGAGTTTGCCTGACTGCAAGTCGGGGCAAAATCCTCTTCCCCATGCTATATGTTAGTATTGCAGGACGTGCCGCCAAGTAATCAGATCCAAGACCAAGATCCTCCATGAAATACTTCAATTTAGACCTCAGATGTTCCTCAGACAGACTCAAGATGATAGGATTTTTCTTGAGTAGTGTTGAGATGTCAGTTTCACTCCATCCATAATGTTGCAATACGTCAAGCACTGAATCGATGTTTTCTTCGCTTTTCAGAGAAGTTAATGCGTGAATCCCATACATGAACATATTAGATGTTCGAGGAATACCGAGCTTTTCTTCGACTCGTTTCACTAACTTTTCAGCCCACAGGGTATCCCCAAAGAGAAAGCGAGTGTGTAGTAATAACCACTTGATTTTTTCACTTGTGAGACCATAACTTTGCAGCATCAGCATATTAGCAGGGACAAGCTTACACACTTGGTAAGTAGTAAATAAGCGTTGTGATTTATGTTGCAGCAAAAAACTAACCAGTTTCTCATTGCTACCCAATATCGATCTCAACATCCCAATCACAGGTACAATCCTATGTTCTAAGCTCTCACCTAAGCTATATGGATGTTGAGATACGATTGACCCTAAATTTGAGCCCGAAACCCCTAAATCCTCAAAAGCCCTAATTTTGGGCTTTAGGGTTTTATCGACATTGCTGCGGAGAACATGTGGAAACTTAGCAACCACATTCCTAATTTGCGTTCCATCAAATCCACTTTCTTTGAAGAAATCAACAACCAGTTCCGATTTTTTGACGGATTTGAAGGGAGAACTAACCTTATTAACAACGGAAACAGCTTCTTCTTCAGTGAACCCCACCGAGTTGACCAGAAATTCGATCATGAGCGGGTTTGAAATCGCGTTCTTGGAAGGTACTGATGTCGAGTACAGGATGAGAGATTTCTTCAAGGAATGGAGGCAGGTAAACATGCTATGGAAATGGAAGCCATTAGAGCTCCGTCTGAGCATCCTTCTGAAACTCTTCGAGTCTTCTTCTCGAAACAACCAGGTGAAATTTGAAATTGTGAGCACTGATGACTGGTCACGGGACTGTTCTTTTCAACTTCTATTTCTGTTAATGGGCCTCGGCCCAAGTAAAAGGCCCATAAAGAAAAGCCCAAATGACGTCTTATGACGCATTCCTTCCTTGTCAAGTCACAACACCCTCCATCAATGGCGAAATTTCCACGACACTAGCGAAATCACTCCAAAATAGCTCTCCATTTTCACTGAAAGCTAACTACGGCCTCCATCAATGGCGGGAATCACAGGCCTGAAGCTCCCATTTCAGCTTCCAGCTCGATCTTCATCGTCAGTTGTCGTAGATTTCCGAGTAATTAGCACCGAAATCTTTCAATTTGTCTTAGCTCGCAGTCACTGTTTTGCATTGTCTCTTTCGAGCATGCGAAGATCCGATCGCTGCTTTGAAACCGCATTCGCGGCTGGACAAGCTTATTATTATTATGGCCGGTTGCGGTTTTGGAACTGGGAGGAACCGACCTCATAACTAGCCGAAACTGGAACCGATTAGGCTCTGGTTATGGTTTCTGTTTCGGTTTCATGTTTCGGAGGAACTGTAACTAGCCAACTAGGTCTACATATAACACCTTCTAAAAAAACCATTATGCTTAGAAATCAACAACAACATTGACCCAGTGAGGTTTCGTTGGAAGCGAAATCTGGGGGGTCAAGATGGAGGTACCCATGCCCTAGCCCCTAGGGAAGGGGGTACGCCTGAAAGACCCGCGCAGAGTCCAAACTGCACAACACATAAGGTTAGCACAAGACAATAAAAACACTCAAAAACAAAAGAGGGGCCCAAAGCACAAAAGCGACGACAGAAACAGACAAAACACAAACAACACGCCCCAGATAAACTAAATCATAAATCACAAATAAACTAAATCATAAATCACAATCACAAAGGAAGGAAAAAAAGTGAAATTAGCAGGAGAATAAATATATCCATGAGCATCCCAAACTCTTCCCTCTTCATCCATTCAACCATTACATGAAAGTATACATCTTAAATATATAGCAATCTACATAGTCAGTAATTCAGTAAACTTCATGTGATTCAACCTAAACCGAATTCCATTCGGAGTTGTTGCACCATTAATACATGGTTATTGTGTATGGGCATCTCCTGCCAACTGATACTGACTGTAAACAGTGAAGATTATGTAAACAAGAAAGCTCTGGCCTTTTAATCGTCAGAAACATAAGCCTTGTCCTCGTAGTATCTTCTCTCACTTTCTGCCTTCTTCTCATTGCGCTTCTGAAAAGGTTATGATAACTCAAAGATTAGTCTAGAGCCATATTTCACTGTACTTGTCCTAGAAGCACTTTAAAATATATCCTGACTTGATTATACCCAAGTGTTTTTAAAATCAATGAGCTAAGAGTGACCCAAACCCGACCGACCCGAATCCAATTGACGCTCTCAACTCGTTGGGTTAACCTGAATCTGTACGAAACCCGCAATGACCTGAACTGCCTAGCCCGTAAATTTTAATGACTCAACGAGTCAAAACCCGTTTTGACCCAACCCAACTAACAAGAACTGGACCCGCCCAACACGTAAATTTTAATGATGTCAATGACCCGGACCCAATTAATGCTCTCAACCCGTTAAGTCCACCCTGCACCAAACCCGCAACAACTTGAACTGGCTGGCCCGTATATTTTAATGACTCAACGACCCGAACCTATTAACAAGAACTTGACCCGCTCGATCCGTAATCACTCAACGACTTGAACCCATTTTGACCAAACCCAGTTAACCTGAACCAGACCTGTCCAGCCCATTTGACGGGTCTAATCCTAATTCGCAACCCATAATGCATTATAATACATTGTGTTTGAGTGCCATAATATAATCCATTAATTCAGCATTTTAATACAATGCGATGCATTTAATGTGCAACCCAAACACACCCATAAAAAAAAACTTAAGATATAATGCAAAATAATGCACATCATGGGCTGTGATCCAAATGGAATCTAAGAGGCAAATATGGAAGGGTATGAAGGAAACCTGATAAGCTTCATGATTTGAAACGATTCTTTTAATGATGGTGGTAGTAGTGACATCCAATGGGCTCTCCAGCACTTGAAAAATACCCATACTTATTGGAACAGCATATGGATTCTCTTCTTCCTGCAAATTTTATAAATCTCTATAAGCAAGGATGTAAGATTGCAAAACAACACAAAGCCATTGGTTTGTATTTACCCGTAGAAAGTCGTTACTCTCTGCTACACTTCCATGTACAACCAATGAGATGTTGAAGGTTGTGATCTGCAGTAGCAAATAATAGGTTAAATGCAGTGACCACATTTCCAATTCACACATCCTTCGGTTTCTCTTCACAAGTATATAAACATGAGGCCGGGAAACTTATTAAAAGGTACATTTATAGTTCAGTTCCTCGTTTAAAAAAGCTCAACTTATACTAGCATGTGTATACAGTATGGAAAGACATTGTACACTAGAGAATTTAGCATTAGCTTTGTTAACATCTGATAGTTATGGATGATTCATCTGTTAGATCTGTACATAATTCTACTATTTTCTCTTTTAATCTGTCGAAACATATTTTATGATCTGCTTGTCCTACATTTATGACTAATGCAGGTGATATTACCTTTTGGCTTTTGCATGAAAAACAATAGTTGAATGACCTACATAGATATTCTTCTCAGGTATTGAGCTTTAAAATTAACACTTGGACAGTTGGACGTGAATGAAAAAAAACATTGTCTTATACTTACAGATGATGACTGGAACCATCAAACAGGATAATAAATATTGTCCTATTTCTAGTCCTAAGGTAAGACATTTAAGATTGCTTGAGTTTTTCTTTTTATTTAATGCATTGGCATTGCAAACTCTAATGATGGATTGAGGTATATAGCAAGAAGAGAGGTGCATTAGTAATGACACACATTAACATTGTGTAGTTTTCTTTGAAAGATGTAAAAAATATATAAGGTCAAGACTAAAGCAAAGGTGATGAAGATTCATGATAGGATCATCCTAAGTCCTAACCAAAAAAGAAACAAAGACTAAAGCATAGCATGGTTATTTTATGGGACATTCAGTCAAACTGGACTAAAGCCAGTCTCAGTCAAGAACAACAATAGAGATTCCCAATTAGTTAATGAGAGGAGAAAACACTAAAAGAAAAAGTGGAAACGCTAACCATATCTCTGGACACTTCCCATGGTGCACCAATTATGACTTCATCTACATAACGACAAGCCAAAACACTCAGACTTCTTTCATGGAGATTCATGATGGGACGATGTGCTTCGGTTTTTAAACTGCAGAAATAGCTAATATATGAGCACAAACAACGAAAACAACTACAAACATTTAAGTGGAGGAAAATGAGAAATTGACCCAATAACCAATGTAACATGAACAACTATAAACATCATAATAAGTTCACAGTATACATTTTCACACATTTCCTTCTTTCATAACATTATTGTTACTTCAGAATTGGGCCTTGTTTGAGACTACGTCTCAGGTCCAGCATTACAATGGAAAGTTTATGCCATGTTCGAAAATCAGAGTGCTTAGACATACTTCATAGGCAAATTTGTTAAAGCCTTAGTGAACATAATTTTGTTGGATGCATCTATGCAAGTTGAATGCAGATTCAGTGAGATGTGCAGGTCGAGAAAATACCTCACAGTCTGATCTGTATGAATCCCAACGAGTAGAAAGTCCCCCAGCTCCCGAGCAAGCCTCAAAATCTAAATATCAGAGTAATTAGCATCAGACTGATAAACAAAAAGCAATAAGGAAAAAATCTACAACATTTCACAACAAAATCGAGGTTAGGTAATGGCAGCAACACCAAATAAACAGAGTTGGAATGATAAACAAGGACTACAATAATATCTTACATTTAAAACTGTTCCTAATTATGCACCCTATTGGTGTTCACTTTACAAGCAAAGTCGGTTTTCATAGTAACCATAAGAGATAATTTTATCTGGGAAATGCAATGTTTATGCTTTTCTATAGCATTTGTTTACTAAACTGTTCTCTGAATTCTGAAACAGTGCTCTGTGAACCAGATTGTTTCCTCCATAAGAGGGTTTTAAAAGGGTTCAAAATGGGATGCTTTGTGACGAATCTGTTAAAATATTTTTCTTGACCTCTGGTAGACCTGAAAAAGTAGAACCAGATTCATTCTTCAGATTTTCTAGGTGCCTAATGCACATATTGAGGGGGCTTTAAAAATAGTTCTTATTTGAACTCTCAAATGGATGCTTTGTAGTAAAGCATGGAAAACAAGTTTCCCTGGAAGACGGGAAAGAGCTCAAGTGCATAAGATTATAAGAGCATAGTTTGCATAAGATATCATACCTCTACATGCCCTGCGTGAAAAAGATCAAATGCACCATCAATATAGATAATCCGGGAATCTGATTGCGGACCCTGAAAATAACAAGGAAGAAAAAGCAATCATAAACAATTCTACCATTAAAGAGGAAGAAGAATATATCCAGTCATCACAATAATACAAACTGGAACTTTGAATATGGGAATAAATCCATCAAGGGCGAGTTTTTTGGTAAACGATGAATGACCAAAGAGGCTATTTGGCAATTTCATAGCCTTCAGAAAAACAAGGCCACTAAGACCATACAGTGTAAATGTAATGGTATTTATATTACTACATAATTAGATCTCTAGATTCCGAAAATATTGATGAATACATGTGTGTGTGAGTGTGTGCTCACGTGCGCGTGTGAGACTAGCATCTCTACTGAAGCCAATAGTCTTTTAACAGTGTTTCTGATCATCTTATGAGTTTTGACCATGTTGAATTTTAAGCTTTGGTGCAATAGAAACATAAAATATACGTAGTATATAATTGCATAACATTAACAAAAAGGTATGTATAAAGAAAGCATTCCAGTTTGGTACTTTAATTTGAAATAGAATAAGAGAAAGGACAAATGCAACATTCATATCTGGACTCAAAAAAAATTCCTATAAGCTCACAACTGAAAATATGATCCCAGAATTTAAGACATGTACCTTCCCATTTGAGAATTGAACAATCCTGCGGGATGTTGGGAGAAAGTGAGATATGCGAGTTTCACCAGAAGATCCACCAACTTCTTCAATTTTTTGGTTATGACCGTGGCTAAACTGTCTTTGCAGGGACGAATGATTGGATTTATCATTAGATGATCTGACGCAAAGAAGCATACGACCTGCAGATAAGGTAACAAAACAAGATTGAAATAGCAAGCAAGATGAATAGAAGCAAGACAAAGCAGCACACTACTTAGGATGTATACTAACAAAAATACTTATGAGCATAAATGATAGAAATGGATTTAATCATCAGTTGAAGGCTAAAAGCTGCTAACTAAAGCACTGGCTTTTTAGACTAAACAATAAAAATGTTTAACAATACCAACTTTTTAAAATAAATAAAATACAAACCATACATATGTAAGCAGAACAGCTTCAATTATTGTCAGGTGACATATAATAAGATGAAACAGGATACTGCAAAATCTTTACTTGCAGAACAACCTATAAATTCCCTAACTTTATAGGAAGCCAATCAAAGGGAAAGAGTCCCTACCAACAATATCAGTGCTTGAGACTCCTTCAGTACGTTTGATCTGCTTATATCTCCCAGCCTTTTTCGCAAGGGCGTATGCATCAGTACCATCTGGAAGAATACACGGATCATCCCCATGAATGATATAATCAATATTATATTCTTCAAACAGTGTCTTCATGAATGCTTCAGTTATTGCATAAGGTGCATCAGGAATGACTTCATCTACCCACTTTACAGCTTTGACCATAATCATCCTGTCATCAAAGTTCAGGATAGACTTTAAGTCACAGCGCAAGTTGACCTTTAAAAAATTCAATTTCAGAGATCCTCAGCTACTAGTAAACTCCCATAAATTACCGAAAAAGAGATTGAATTGAAGAAAAGAGAGACCTTTCGTGAAGAGGCGTAACGGGAGGACCTTTGTTGGCGGTAATTTCAGCGTCGCTGACGACGCCGACCACCAATTGATCGCCGAGAGCTCGAGCCTGACGCAGAGCGTTGCAATGGCCGTAATGCATCATATCGAAGCATCCATCCATGTAAACACGAACTGGCTTCTTCTTCCTCCGCCTCTTCCTCCACATTTCCAGCGGAGAAAAGGAAGACGACGACGACGACGAAGAGTAAGCCAATAGAGATAGAACTAGAACCGTTCCTCCTACCAAGCATGAAACCAGAACCCTAGATCCCTTTGAATGACCAGAAACCGCCATAGCTTCACCAGCTTCTTCGCCTCTGGCCATGTCTTCACCAGCTTCGACTCTGGATTATTTCAATGGAGTCCGGATTCCAGATCTGTGGACAGCTGATTGGAGTTCTACTGGTTCATCTTCAAGTAGAAGTAGAAGAAACACAGATTCTTGTACCGATTTATCTCACTATCCCAACCCTAGCTAGAGAAATTGGGCATTTTTTTTGGAGTGTATTCTAGCGAGTTCATGAAAATCGAATACCCCAAACGCGACTCTCAACAAATTATTAATATAATAATAATGTACAGGTGGTAAAAAAAATGAATTTTTAATTTTTGTCCTAAATGTTGTCAATACATGAGTTGTTAATCTTAATTAATAAGTGTGCATAATTTAATTGATCACTCATTTAAAAACTAGTTTAGCATTTGCTTCAAAAAAAAACTAGTTTAGGATACATTTGATCACAGTATAAAATATATATTATCTCGTATTTTTAGGAAGATTTTTAGTGATAACTTGTCGACCTTAAAGCATTTTTTTGTCCATTAATGGTAACTTATGCAAATAAAATATTATTTTTTTGAAAAAAATAATAATACATTCTAGTCATACATTATAATATTAAATTCTACATAATAATGTAAGATAATGCTAAAAGGCCCTAAAGTTTTGGCCACTGAAAATCTTTGTGAATTGTGATCTCATTAGTCATCACACAAATGGTCAAATTTTCAAGCTACAAGGTAATTCCATCTTATGTAAATGAGGTGACAAAGTATATATAAACTACAATTTAATCATTATCTATCCAGCTGAATCTCAGTACTAGCGGAATCTAGAGATCAAGATATACGTACCTTTTTCTCGATCAAAGATCGGAAGAATATATCTGGTTGGCCATGAGCAAAAGGGAAACACAAAAGATTAGTAAAGCGGCCAAAAGGGTCCAAAAGCAAAAAGAGTGCACGAAAACAAACGGGAAACGTTGCAAGAAAGAAAGGAAAAGAAAATCGGGTAAGACACTGAAAGTGAAAGAGCGCTCCCTCCGAGCCTTCACCACTACTGCTATGCCACTACAATCTTCTCTCATCATTGATCCATGCATAATGCCATGCATAATGCCAGAACTATTGATTTGTTGATAAATTACAATTTTCTAAGAGTACTTTAATAACAAAAAAAAAATACATCATCATCATCATTGATCCAGCGAGGCTTCGCTACAACGGAATCTGGGGGTCAAGATGAAAGTACCCCTGTCCAAGGGAAAGGGATATGCCCGATAAACCCAAGAAAAACTGAAATTCAACTATGTGACGATAATAACTGAATTTATTTAGAATGTACCAAAATTAATATAAGGACTAAATCTATCTCAAAGGCAATATACAAAAGCAAATGAGCACGAAGATGCACCCGGTACCAAAAAATACACATTGTTAATATTATTACTACTAAAATCAAATCAGAATCTCGTGTAAACAGACTCCAGTTAAAATACAAGACAATTCATGACCAAAACAAGAAACCTTACATCAAGCTATAATCATTTTCAGACAATACTAAACTGAGCATAATAAACCAAGAAGCAAAACCATTTATTCAAACAACTTACAAATAACACACAAACTGATCACAATAAAAAAGTGGTGTATAACAGATGCTAAAACCAATTAAACCACCTCCTGTTTTGTCTCTGATTATTCCCTGTGCTTATCCTCTGATTCTTCTGATGAGGATTATTATTCCCTAACCACAACACCATAACAATCCCAAGAATGCTAACAACAGGAGCAGCCACAAGAAAACACCATCTTCCTCTTCTTCCACCATTTCTCAAATTTCCTGCCATTTCTGTACCAGCTTCCACATTCTCAGATTCAATTTGTTCATATAAATCATTATCATCATCATCAGATGAGGAGCTCTCTTCTTGCTGTTGAATTTCGGTCCGGTTCAGAATATTCGGGCTTGGGTTCATATTACGAAAACCGACGCCATGAGCCACATCATCAGTTGGGAGCTCGTAGCGACAGAGTGGGCACGAATTGCGTCGGGCTAGCCATGGTAATATACAGCATGGATGGTAGAGATGGTAACAAGGGAGTTGGATTGCTTCACTGCCAAGCAACATTGCGTCCTTACAAACAGCGCAGGGGACGAGTTCATTGGATTTCTTTTGATTCTCGTTAATGATGACGCGAGGTAGAGAGCTTACGAAGGATGCAGACGCAGGAGGCGGGCCCCGACTTGAGACGTTGAAGATTCGATTGTGTTCCCTTTCTTCCCTGATTCTCAAGTGGATTATCTGTTCCAATCCAAGAAACCGGTTTCTTCTAGTACTTGAAGAACCCGGGCTTGTGATTTCAGATGGATGAAGATACCTTGCGTTTGAGATCTCAACGTCAGCTTCTTCAGATCCATCAGAATCACTTTCAAAATCATCGCCTCGCTCAAGAAAACTATGATTATCCTCCATGGATACATCAGAATCGCCTCCATAAATACTATCGCCTTGAAAATTCCTAGCACCAAAGCTCGAATTTGATTCGGTCTCTCCATATAAAGAATCCATATTGTCAAACCCATCGCTTTCTGTATCAGACATTCGCCTCCATCTTCTGGAACCATCTGGAGTGCTGCGAGAGCTTGTACGCTGAAAAATTCTAGAAAATGAATCAGCGTCTCCTCCTCCATGAGGAGGATCATAAGGCTCAAAGACGACTAACTGATTGTGCCTTGCCAAGTTCATCATTTGTGAGAATTCATGAGAGAAAAAATCTTCAATTGACTCAGAACTAGCACCAGCTATTGATCTTCTTCCTCCTCTATGAAGCCTTCTTCGGCGCTGGTCATCTGTTGGCGTGTCTAAATCTTCAAGCAACAAGAATTTACAGTGACCACATATACTAACAGTACCGCCATTCAGATATGAAAAACTATCAGTTGAAGGTGTCATCTGACAGAGACTGCATATGGGAGGCATGACAGAGTTTTCTGATACACTTTCAGATCCCACGTCCATCTGGATATACACCTGAAAAAAAAAAACATTAGAAACAAAATTAAGAAATTTTGTGCCCACAAAAAAAACTCCTTGCTTTCGACTCCTTTGAAATCTAATCCGAAAGGAGATCTCAAGCCCAGAATATGGAATACATTCATCTATTATTTTGTAATCCAGAAAGCAGAAAACATCTCCTACCTTTCACATGAAGAAATCAAGTACTAGGTTCATGTGTAAAGGAGTAAAGCCAAATTGAATATGAAGTACTTTCATCTATTATTTTGTAACCCAGAAAGATTAAGACATATCCTTAAAAATTTATAGACCTTTCACTTGAAGAAATCAAGTACTAGGTATATGTGGTGAAAACTAAAGCACTCATCACTCATCAGCCACCACCCAATACTATGCTAAATGCAATTTCTTTATAAGCACACTTTTGTGAGAAGTTATGCAATGGTATTCAGCTCTCTGTCAATCATCATTACATTTTACAATCATGTGTAACACTCACTAACATCAACTAATGCAAATGGGTTATGATTCTCAATAATCCAACAAATCATAAGTTTCCTGATTCTCTCATCTTATCATTCATGTCCCAAGATAGGTCCTTTATAACACTAGTCAAAATCCAAGTTGATAAAAATAAGTTCCAAAATAGGTCTGCTATTACTTTGCTTCCTTTTATAATCTGTAAAATTTATATAGTTTCATATAGAAAGAACCAGAAACCTTCCTCTAAAGTAAAGCCAATTTTAATTGCAAAAGTGGGGAGTTTTGTCACTCAACAAACAGGAAACCAACAAATTGATCTGCACTCAGCGAATGACAGAAGCCTAGTAGACAATGCGCCCAATATATTGTTTAATTGGATTTAGAAAGCAAGCAAACATCTAGTTAATCAAAAATTCCGAAATCGAATCTGACAGAAATTGATTGCACTCAGGATTTAAAAAAAACGCAGTGTCAGCTACTTGCAGAGAAAATGGCGAAAGAAGGACAATATCAGTTATAAATTAAGCTATCGAGTACAAAAAAAGGCGAAAAAGTAAAGATACCTGAGTGGAATCAATTGGAAATTCAGCGGGATTCAGATGATTAAACGGTGTTGAAGAACTAGGGCTCGACGATGATGATGAAATTACTCGACTAGAGTGAGGAGATGTTCAAGCTTCATAGATTGTATGCAAAATTTAGGGATTAGGGATTTGAGATCTCTCTTCAATTGACGAGATTGTAGTTTGTACAGAAGGGGGAGAGCGTACAGGTAGTGGCGAGAAAAGCAAGATGAAGAAGAGAGCAAGTAGAAGGAGATGATAGAGATGGAAGAGGATAAATAATTAAATAAAAAGGTAAATATATTCAATAAAATTAGGTGGAAAAGCACAATTTCGCTTTATAAAGTGGAAATTTTCATTTTTTTTATAATGAAAGAAATAGGAGGTAACAAATATGTCGAGAGACCGAAACACCGGTAATCAGATAAGCCAACAAGAGAATACGAATCAGATGAAAAACCCTAACAAGTAAGAAAGACACCTAAAGAAAATTAGAAGCTAACAAATAGGACGGACGGGAGAGGTGAGTCAAGTATTACAGAACGGAGCACCGTCGCTATACAGGAACCTTCTCGACGGTGCTCTCACTGCCTAGATAAGGGATCTACGGGAAATAAACTCGACTAGACACGACTCGGTCCAATCCAACTCAACTCCTAAATGAAAATTTTCAACAAACCATAAGATTTTAGTTATTAATTTATTTTCGAAAAAAAACATAAATTAAATTTAGTGTTCCTATTTCCTAAACTTTTTAATTTAATTATTTTCTAATGAGATTCATTCACCTTAGAGACAGATTCGTAATTTACATATTCAAATAATGTAAGGTAAATGTTAAATCTTAAAAGGGTAGTTCTTTGAACCTTTTTTAAAATGGATCCTTCCTCATGTTACTTGCTTATCTTGCTAATACATGTATTCCTTTATTGCCTTGCTAATGCATGCATTACTAAGGCTATCTCCAACAGCTTCTCTAAACTATTGGAAATTGTGCATTTGAAGAATTTTGCCCACTTTTTTGCCCCAACAGTTTCCCTATCTAATTCTCTATAATGGAGAATTCTCCAAAAGATTAAAGTGTCTTCCCTATATTTAGAGAATTCTCCAAATGAATTTGGAGAATGCATTAATTGAAA
Organism: Fallopia convolvulus; assembly: GCA_964016875.1. Lineage (NCBI taxonomy): Eukaryota > Viridiplantae > Streptophyta > Magnoliopsida > Caryophyllales > Polygonaceae > Fallopia > Fallopia convolvulus. The sequence goes on from OZ024725.1 coordinate 62,749,371, forward strand.
ATGTATACATGAAAACTTGTGATTGACCATATGAAATTTTTATAAAAAAATTTATATATAAATAGAACTAATAAATGTAAGATTTTCTAAAATGAAGAAGCTGTTGGAGTTAAAGTAAATTTTATTTGAAGAATATGACTTTTGGCTCTTTATTTTGGAGAAAATTATAGAGAAATTGTTGGAGATGGCCTAATTTAATTCTCATTTCATGCACAATTTTTTTTTTGAATTTACAAATACAACTTTATGCACGGTCACACTCTTATAAATTGGGTTTTTATAAATAATTGTGCAAAATTCATAATATTAATTATTTATAACAATTCAAAAACATCATAAATTGGCATGTGACAAGATTGCATATTAATATTTTAAAAAAAAAAAAAGTAGTGAGACTTTACATGGGTTATATTATTATTCATTCATCTAATCAATCCTGGTTATACAAATCACTCTGCAAAGTGCATAATCCAGATCTCATGGAGCTTGATCATTTCTTGTATATACTATAAAACCTCAAGAGAAGAAGTATTACATACATGTGGGACTTTTCTTTAAACTAACACCATACTATGAACACAGCTTTGCTTAGCCAAATGGTGTGTTGAATGTTGAGATAATAATGACTAAACCAGCAACATCTAAAAGTTCAATATAGCATTAACTTCTTGATCAATTTCATTATTGCCTCCTCTCACTTTTTTTTTTCTTAAAAAAATATATTTTAATCTCCTTGCTCAGAATAATTGGAAAAACAGACTGGTTGATCCATCAGCAAAAGATTTTAGATCAGCTGGCTTCACCAAAGCCCTGCAAAGTGGGCATGTTCTTTCCCTCTCAAACCTAACAAAATTGCCATGAAAATAATTACAGTTAAATAAGAATTCAAATCTTACCAGATGTTTATTTGATTTTGAAAAAGTATGTCCATTTTGCCCAAAACCCAATCTTTTTTCTCAAAAAATGATATAAATAAAACGGTTTTCAAGGGAACTAAAACCTTATAAGGAATTAATGAACCCTTTTTTAAAAAATTAATCCTAAATAAATACAATTTAACAAAAAAAATTCAATTTAAGGGGCTTAACCTGTGCCCTTACGCCTTAATCGATAACTAAAAAAACTCATTATAATTAGGTGAACTAAACATTGAGTATGTTTTTTAACTCATTATAAAGACATTTCTATTTATAATTTCATTTTTTTTTAAAATTATTAATCCTAAATAAATACAAATTAACAAAATATTTTCATTTTAAGGAGCTAAACCTAGATAACTAAATAAAACTCATTATAATTAGGCGAACTAAACATTGAGTATGTTCTTTTAACTCATTATAAAGGACGTTTCTATTTATAATTTCATTTTAATATCATGAAAGCGTGTGAAAGAAGATTAACTAACCATTCAGACACACAATCTTCACAGAAAATGTGTTTGCAACGTAGTAAAACCGGTGTGTGCATCTTCTCCTGGCATATGGCACACATATCCCCAGCTGCATTGACCTGTGTAGAAGAAGTATATGGAACAAAGAAAGAAGCTTTAGTGGACAAATTAAATATAGCCAAAGAATATCAATATGCAAAATAAATACATAGCAAACTCAAATAAACAGCTTAAATTGGCAGAACGCACTACCTGCTCTGAAGTAGCATATGCTCCATAATGCACCTCTTTGCGTGACAATGCTTTCACTGAGGTAAAGAATGATTGAACCTATGCCACCCAAAAGAAGATTAAGCAAGAATTCAAGTAATATTCACCTGTTTTTTTTTTTTTTTTCTCATAGCAAAGTAGGGCATAGAATTTTAAATGGAAGCAGCATAATACCTTCTCAACCACGGATGTCAGCTTAAAAGTTAGATACAATCCTGTCATCAATGATGAAAAGAGGCTACCGTATTCTTTGTTCAGGAAGAAGCGGTACCAAACTGGAGTTGGCAGCAAGGCACGATATAGAAGAACCAGATACTCTACCAAGGTAAGCATTTGACCCTAAAAAGGTAACACCCGGATGTCAGAACAAAGAATGTGGAAACCAGGTTTCATGAATGTGGAAACCAGGTTCGCTTAACCAATCATAGAAAACAGCAAATTCATAATTCATGAAACATTCAGTTTACCTGTCTACGGTAATTCCTCCCCCTACTGTTTTTGTAATACATCAGTAGAAGGCATTTGAAGACCATTGAAGTCTGCCTAACCAAGGTATCTGTCAATAGGAAACCTTCATGAAATTAATATAAATTGGCATCTAGGAATTAAATCTTCATAGAAAAGAGGAACAAACATTCTTCATCAGAAACATAAATTAATAACAAAAATAGGGAAAAAGCAAAATCACAGTAGGATGAAGAAAAACATCAAGGACATGGATACAAGCTGAAGCACTACCAATTACCAGTTGTTCACAACATTCCTAAAAAATAGATGCCACTCATTAGAACAAAGCCTAGATAGGTTACAAACTCACTTGATATTTCTACAATTTCTTCTCTCGTGTCAGTATTTGTAATGAATAATAACATCCTACTCAACTAAACATATATGACAGAGAAAGAAGTGATTCTAGAGTATTGTCCCTGATTTGATCTAATCTCTTATAAAACTTAAAAGACTCTAAGAGACCACAGTAAACAAGATATTATTTGCTGCAAACAACTATTGTAAGTTGCCGAGATATTAACAATGACTATTAAATCTTTCTAGAAAAAATACAATTGACAATACTACTTAATCAGAAATTTGCAATTATAAAATGTAAACTCACGGCATGGTTGCAACGATCCAAATTCTAAAACCGACTATAAAAACACTTGGAATAAGACTTGTAAAAAAACATCCGAAAGAATTAGATGGTGCATTTGGGGGGATAATAGATGGGTGATTATTACATGCAAGATATTCAGGAGCAGATGTTACATGTTCAAACTTATCATATAGAAAGACAGGTGGTGAACAAGCAGCAGCAAGTGCATACCATTGACCATAATGACAAAAATAGCATGCCAAAAAGGAGGTATGGCTTTTGGGGGTAGCATGACTAGCGGATAAAGAAGGTCATCATTTCGGTACCACCAGTAGACGCCGATTACATGCAGAGCAAACACGATGCAATAGCCAACAAGAATAGAAATCTTCCTTTCGCCCTGCAGCAAACAAACTATTTTTATTACAAAAAAGGAAGACATCATACTGTCATTTATAATATAAAAATTTGGCATAAAGTAACTAAGCAAACAAAATTTGTACTAAAAGCCAGCATATAATGTACCTTTAATGCCGTATGCTTCTTCAGAATGTCATTTGATTTGAACATAACCACAGCTATCCAAATTGTAACAAAGAATCCTGGAAACCACTCAAAAACAGATTAATCATCAACAGGAGACACCTCATAGAAAGCTGAATGTCTGAATGATTTTGAAGTTCAGTATCTACAGACAATCACAAGTGAAACCTCAAAGCAAAATGATGTAAGAGATAACTGTGACACTCTAGGGAAATCAAGTTTTGTTACTGCATTGATCTTGTTGACCATTGTCTAATTAAGAGTACTATTGTTATAGATACACAGTCATTAACTGCTACAAATTTTAATGACAATAATGATCCATATCTCTCTACATGAAGGCAAAGCATGAGAAAAAAGGTTGTTGAAGAATGTGCAGTTAATGTGACACTTTTGTAAAATAGATACTTCGGCAATGCATCAGTCATGGATATTCAGCCAGAGGCTGGTGAAGTAAAGGTGGAACTGAGTAATGGATGTTCCAGGCACTCATTCACATTCTTTTACTACAGCTCTCAACTTTTCTCGAGAAATCTCTTCGTGTAGAAATAGACTATATATTTTGACAAATTTAACCAAAAGCAAATTGGGTTCGTGAGGCAAGCAAGGCAAGCATGTAGCAAGGTGTGAAGTAGAACATGTGCAGAAGTAGCAAAAACAAGTACTTTATTTGCATACCCACTACTAGCCAAAAAATTTCTCCACTCTTTCGCTCACTATATTCTTACCAGATATACAGTTCCTCTGGCACAGAAAATCACACCCTGGGTTCAATTCCCATTCTAACATAGAAATTCCCGCACACATTCAGATGATAGATTATACTGCTAGATAAAATTCAATAAATAATCATATAATTTGTTTCACATGTTTATAAGAAGCACTAAAGGCACATTAAACACTTAAACAAAGACCTACTTTACCTATACCAACAAAGAAACAAATGAATCAAGACTGCGTCCCAAGATCAAAGTATAGAATACCTTGCAAATGCTGGCGGATGAAAACAACAAGCAGGAGCAGAAAGAATGGGAGGACCTGCTCAATCCAGCGAGCAGCCTGCTGTATATCATATCTCTGGTAATTCGAATCCCTGTTAGAACTATTAACCCCAGCACCATCAGCCTCACTGTCAACACTATTAGAATCAACGCTCGATTGAGAACCCACATTAGCCGATACACTTTCACCTCTCAATTCATCTCCGAATTCAGCAGAGGCCGGCACCTGCTGGAAAGAGGACCCAGCACCCGCAGTGCACACACCTTCCCTAGACTGTTCAACTGCAGCACCACTACTACCAGGACCAGCAGAATTAATGGAGGCAGAAAGTCTATTTCTGTCATGGTCTTGATCACCCGCTCCAATAATCCGTATAGAAACCTCAGCACCAGTAGAAGAGGGAAGAACAGTAGGGGCAGAAGAGTGATTTGTGGAAAGAAGAGCGTCGGATTCATGGAGCTGGTGAGTAGAAGAAGACCTAGGACTCGGACGGAAAAGCCCGGAATACTCCAACAGAGCATGAACAGGTGAGCGAATGAAGTCGGAAGCTGAAAATTGGACTCTAAACCTTCTATTGTTGTTGTTGCTACTACTTCCACTATTCGAGTTAGCTGAACTCCCACCGCCAGCTTCCATCTCTGAAGACGATGATACCGTAAACCCTAACCCTAAAACCACCAGAGAAAATCACACCCAACACCAAACGCGCATCAATTTACGAAATTCATGAACAAATTGAGCAACATCTAGCCAATAAAACCGATTATGCACCCCAAATTCAACTTCTGAATCATTGAGCAACTAAAATCACGATTATAAAGCATAATTGAGCTGAAATCATGATACAAAACGAACCTGGCGCGAGAAAACTCCGAGGAATGCTACGACGGCGGCAGGGAAGGATTACTTACAGGAGGAAATCGAAAAATTGAAGGTCTAGAGGAAAGATTCTTTGATTTGTTTGGGAGGAAAGGAATGGTAAACGCACCAAGTCAATTAGAGGCAACAACGGGGGAGAAGGAAGCTGCAAAATAATACACAATCTTTTTTTTTTTTGAGCAGAAATAATACACAATCGTTAACGTACAATTCGCGAATTATTTAATTCCAACTTGTAAGACTTTAGGAAATAGTAATACGGATTATACGGAGTAATGATTATTATGGTAAGAAAATAAAATGCGGTGCGGATTATGTTATAATAAATTAATTAATACGTTAATTAATTAATAATTAATGGGGGATTATAAAAAGAAAGTTTATGGCAAGTTACTAGCTAGTGACGAGGTCTTCTCATCTAGAAGTGAGGGCATTTATTTAGGTTTACATTTTATGAATTTCAATTATATGTAGCTGATTTTTAAAATATAAAACAATAAATTGGTCAAATGTATATTTAAATTAGGAATTTTTTAAATAGGTGATAGGATAATCCACACGATTAACGTAAGGGATGCTAAACCTTATTAAAACTAGATGGCTTCGTTAATTTTATAATTGATCATAGATAAGTGTGTATGCTATTTAAATTAGCATAGAAATAAAAATGATAATTGTTAGTTGTTGAAAATAAATAATAAAGAGAAATGTATTTAAACGTTTTTTTTTTAATTATTGATTTGCTTCATTAGTTGCATACCCTAAAATATACCCTCCTCCGTCGTCGGCTTTTTCGCACAGACGTCGTCTAAGCCTTTGTCGTCGGCTGGTTTGCCTTCTTGGCCAAGCTCCGTCGTCGGCGTCGACTGTTTAGTTTTCTTTTTCAGAAAAAGAAGAAAAAAAAAAGAGGAAGTTTAGTGCTTGGGTAACAAACTAAAAAGAAAAAAGAAAAAGAAAAATAATAAGAAAAGTACGTGTTAGTATTTTTGCTTGGGCCGCAGCATAGCAGTAGGGTATATTTTAATAATTTTTTTTATTTCTTTATCTTTTTATCTTTTGGTTTGCCAGTGGTTTTATTTTGTTGAGCAGGATGACTTGGCCTTTACGTTGTATATACGGTTTAAAGAGGTGGAACTGAATTTGGAATTGGACCGAGTGATTTTGGGTTAGGTCGTTTGGTGCCTTGTGGCTTTTGAAGATCCTTCATCTCGATGGAGGGAACGTCAGTTGTCCAGTTCGCACAACTCTCGATGGGTTACCTTTTGCCCGCGACACTTTTTTAGTGTTTTACTCACCCCGATCCCAAATTCTCCTTTGTTCTTTCTCTTTGGCGTGTGTACTTGTTTTAGTCATCTTTGCTTTTATTCTGTGCTTCTTTCTGATGTACTTAGCCGTTCTTGGCTGCCGTTTGTAAACGGCCTCTCGGTTCACCAAGCTTGTTTGGTGTTCGAATTCTTACCTTATAAAAAAAAATAGATTAGTTGTATCCCACTTTTTATATACCATCACTTCAAGCTCATGATGAATACCATCACGCAATTCATCAAGTGTGCAAATTCAAGTTATTCTTGTATTTTGTTAGCCAAGGGTGATATCTAAGTCGGAAAAGTCAAACTCATTAATGTTTTTATTACTTTTAACCTCCCTCTTTTAAATTAATTGAATATGGAGAATATAACAATTTTTTTATTTAAGAAAAATGGATTAAATAAATGAAGTGAATATGAAAATATAACATTTATTTATCTTTAATGGATAACTTTTAGAGTTATAAAGATGAAAAATACTATGATTTTTTTTTATATAAACAACCTTTTAGAAAAAAATTAAATTGACGAGTCTCCATCAAGAGCATTACACAAAGCATAAGCAAGACTCGAATTCGAATAAAATCAAACAGGACTCGAAAATAATTTTGTAGCCAACCAATGAGCAACTCTATTGCCATTTCTTCGTGTGAAAGCCCGTTGACAAGAGTCAAACTCCCACGCTTTTGGTCCGAATGCGAGCCACCAACACTCCGATGATTTTCCGACCAATCAGACCCCTCTTTAACTTGTTGATAAGCCCCATAGTACCGCCTCAGCCTCAGCCACCTCGACCTTATTATTATTATTAATATAATTTATAATTTATTCCCTTAATTTCCTTATTAATAACTAATAAAAAGATTCACTAGATCCTGACCATTCAAATTAATCAAGGGCTGAGATTTTCTAAGGGTAAAGTTATTTTTGAACTCTACCGAAACAGCACCCGTTCTCTCAGTGAACCCAGGGAACACTTCCGGCTGCTGCACTAGCCAAAGGCGATTTTCAGCACTCGACAATGGAAGAACAGCCTCATAAACTCCATCGTACTAGCCTAGCGGGTTCCTCCGCAAGGAAGAAGAAGGGAAAGACCAAGGGCGAGAGTTCAGAAAAACCCAACCAAAACCCCAAGGTTAGTTTAATTTTAAATGTAAAATTTTCAGACATTCGAGCGAATTTAGAATTGAACTTTGTGATTGGAACTTGATTGATTTCAGGCATTTGCCTTCCGCTCGAATGTGAAAGCCAAGAGGTTGCAGTCGCGTACAGTGGAGAAAGAGCAGCGCAGGCTGCATATCCCTACTGTTGATCGATCCACAGGCGAAGATCCTCCCTTTGTTGTTGTAGTTCATGGGCCACCTAAGGTAATATTTTCTCTGAAGATCATCCTTTTAATAGTACTATTGAGGACAATTCGGTGAATGAGGTGCCAGTGACCTCAATCTGATCTTGCAGCTCTCGAGTTATAGTCAATGTGTGAATTGAGAGCATGTACTTTATTGCAGGTTGGAAAATCCCTCGTAATTAAGTGTCTTGTGAAGTATTATAACAAGCATAACCTACCAGAGGTTCGAGGTCCAATCACTATTGTATCGGGTTTGTATTGTCTTATCACCCTGATCAGTGCATTTGTGTTTATTTCTTTCACTTCTCTTTATTAGTATTGATGTTGGCTATTATATTACTGCCCCTATTCTTACTTGTTCTATGTTTGGATGATATATTATATTACTGAATCAATTCTATCTATTACAGGTAAGAAAAGGCGACTCCAATTCATCGAGTGTCCAAATCACATTAATGGCATGATTGATTGTGCGAAAATTGCTGATTTGGCATTACTTCTGATAGATGGAAGCTATGGGTTTGAAATGGTGAGACACAGTTTTGTTTCTGTTTAGTTTAGTTTTGCTCTCAAGTCATAATTGAATTTATACTTCCTTCACTAAGTATTGATAGGATGATTAGTAATAATAATTTCAATTTCTATTACTTTTCTGATATAGTTGGTTAAGTTCAAGTGTAAAACTAAATATTCTCAGCCTAACTTTTCTTTTTTAGCATAATCAATGCTGTCCTTTTCTCTCAATCTCTCATTGTATTCAAAATTTGTTCAAGTGTTGTGTTCTTTCAATTTGAACTCAAGAATCTGATTATGTGAGTAACAGACTAACAGTTAAGTAGTCATTCTTCATGTGAAGGATGCTACGGTTTGATCAAATGTTGAATCATGCATCAATGATATTTCTTCCCTTCTTTGAATGAAAAAAAAAAACACTTAAGAAGCTAATGGAGTTGGGTCTTTTACTTGCAGGAAACATTTGAGTTCCTAAATATTATGCAAGTTCATGGATTCCCTAAGGTAATGGGAGTTCTTACACATCTTGATAAGTTCAGTGATGCATCAAAACTGAGAAAAACAAAAAAGCGCCCATCGCTTCTGGACTGAAATATATGATGGGGCAAAGTTGTTCTATTTATCTGGTCTTATTCATGGAAAGTAAGTGATAGCCTCCCTTGTATATTTTGATCCTTTTTAATGTCTGAACTTGAATGTCTTCAGTTTTGTTCACTGCAGAAAAAGGAATATTACTGATTTGAGTAATGCTGGTGTTAATGAATAGGTACCCAAAACGTGAAGTTCATAATCTTGCAAGATTTATTTCTGTTACAAAGTTCAATCCTTTGTCTTGGCGATCAAATCACCCTTATGTAGTAGCAGATCGTGTTGAAGATGTGACTCCACCAGATAGAATTCAAGAGGATGAAAAATGTGACCGAAATGTCACAATTTATGGATATTTGCGAGGGTGTAATTTAAAAAAAGGAACTAAGGTATGTAATTTACTTTGAAGATAATTTGTTCTTGGTGAATTTCTAGAATATTATAGAGTAGAGGCGAGAATAGTGACTTTGGACCTAATCATTGTTATCTCTTGCAATGAAAGACAAGTTTATGATATTTTGGATTTTCAGTGCTAGTGTTTGAAAAAAAGCATAACTGCCAAGGTCGGGGATGGATGTATGGTTACTTGTGGATTTTGGGCCTTGGCTGGGATTAACCTTGGAATATACCTTTTGATATAAGAGTCTCTTCATGTTGGCTGTTAAATAAATAAATGGGAAGCCAACTCTAACGAAGGTCCTGTATACTAAGCATTAACCATTAGCCTAGGCAGTTCATTATTTTTTTGCTGCAATTCAACTCATTTTGTCATTCACATTTAGTGTAATACCAAAATGGCTTGACAATGTCAGTCACACTGGGCTCCATATATTTTTAAAATTTTAAAAGTTTGTCCGCCTTTCTTGAGCGTGGGAGAAATCTGATTGTTTTCTCTGGTGCACAGTCTAATTTGATTTTTGTATGATATTAACCATTATATTCTTCTTGCTCCTCAGTTTTCACAATCTTTGAATTTTTTTTTCTCTTTGCCAGGTTCATATCGCAGGTGTAGGGGATTTCAGTCTTGCTAGAATCTCTTCCTTGGCTGATCCTTGCCCTCTACCTTCTGCAGCCAAAAAGAAGGGATTGCGTGACAAAGAGAGACTGTTTTATGCTCCTATGTCCGGTCTTGGGGATCTTCTGTATGACAAAGATGCTGTTTATATAAACATAAATGACCACCTGGTTCAGTACTCCAAAACTGATGATGAAAATGGAGATGGAAAAGGTATATTAGAAACATTTGTCTAATACATTCGGTAAATTGCAGATATTCTATTCATTCAACGCCAGTTTTGATTTTTTTTTAGCATTGTTTATATGTTTGATTTCTTTTTCATTATTTGTTGTAAACAGGAAAAAAACATGACATTGGTGAGTCCTTGGTTTATTCACTTCAGAAAACAAAATACTCTCTTGACGAAAGTTTAGGGAAGAGCGACATTGCAATGTTTAGTGGGAAGTCTGATATATCATCAAATGCCAAGGGTTCTGCTGAGCAGATTCCTGGAGTGGAATTTGTTGATCCAGATGATTCTGAATCTGATGAAGAATATGAGAATGGAGATTTTAACAATCCAGAATCATCCAAGAAAGAGGTGAGCATCGAAGGAAGTGGCATTGATGGGGAAAAACAAGATGTAAGGAGTAATTACTCTGAAGTTGCCGAGTTCTCTGATGGTAGGACCAGGAGAGGAGCAAGATTTCTTAATGATGATGAAAACGTAAGATTTAGGAAATTTATCACCACCAAGAATCTTTAGAAGCATTTGTATTTTTTAGGCCTCACCTCTATAGATCTTTTTGTTCTCATTTTACTACTTACTTATTTTATAAAGTTTCTGGTTCCTTGTAGCTGCTTACTCAATTCAAGGATAGTGGTTGAAGTAAACAAAGCCTAACCAGCCGCTTATCTGTGGCCTTTGTACAGGGATTGGGTGAAGATGAGGAGGATAATGATGAATCAACTTCTAATGAAAGTGATGATGATATAAGTGATGCAGGTTCAGAGTCTTCTGATGGCGATGAGTCGGACGACAACATGCAAGGTAAGTTCAAAATAGATGCCAAATGGTGTAACCATAGGTTAACTTGAAGGATGTGCTTGCTGTCATAGAAGTGATCTAAAAGGGAAGCCACTGTAGACTATGGTAAATGATTGGGTCTAATTATTATAAGGGTAAAAAGTTCATTTCTGGATCATTATTAAGCCTTGGGTTCAACCATTGTGGAGAAAGGTGTGAAATTAGCTTGTATCTATGTATGCTTATGCAAGTGAGATTCATGGTGATTTAATTTAACTCATGTAAGCTGAAAATTATGCTTGATAAACATCTAGCACACATTTTCACAAAGTATGGGTCACAAAATTTTCTAGTCTTGCTCACATTTTCTATTTTTTCGAATGTATTTTTATTGGCAGTGGATGGGGATTTTGGAAATGCTGCAAAATGGAAAGAATCCTTGTCGGAAAGAATTGCGGCGAGACCAAACACTAATCTAACACAATTAGTTTATGGGCAATCTGAGTTGTCTGAAGCACAAGAAATTAGTGATGAAGAAGGGAGCGAGGATGAAGAATTTTTCAAACCGAAAGGGGAGGGCCAAAAGGTTTGTTCTAATTGACTGATTCATTTAGATAGCAGTGTACTGTGTGCTTTCTTGTATCTTGAGTCATTGAAATCGTGTGGCTCTATTTATTCATGCTTTTTTTCCCCTTTTGCTGACTAGGCTAGTCATTTTTTTTTTCTGGCAGAAATCAGTAGAAAGTGTAGATGCTGGAAATTTTAATATAGATGACTGTTCTAAATTCACAAATGCTTCAAGTTTGAGGGACTGGAGTAGTGAAGAAATGATTAAGACTGTTCGTGACCGTTTTGTCACTGGAGACCCAACAAAGGCTGCTCGGAGAAATAAAGCGTTTGAGGCGGACAGTGATGACAATGATGACGCTTATGATGAATTTGAAGATTTGGAGACAGGTGAGAAGTTTGGTGGAGCGCCTATCGTGTCAAAGAATGACGCGTCAAACAAGGATGACAGTTTAGCTTCTGAGGAAAGGAGGCTTAAAAAGCTCGCTCTACGTGCAAAATTTGATTCACAATATCCTTTTTGATGTCTATCTAGTTTCTTATGGGGCAATTCTTTAATGTAGTCTATTTACTTATGTATGGCTGCATTTTTTGTCAAGACTACTGTGGGGTTAAAAAATCTGTTGGGTCAGCACACGATGGGGGTATGACTAATTTTAGCTTGATATTTTATTCCCTTTGATTAGATGCTTTGATCCTTCTCCATTTTTATGCGTTTCTTCAGTTAATTCTGCCTTTGCAAAGTTATATAGACATACAATTAAGCATATGTGTTCCTTAATGCTATCACGTATAATGGATCTGAATTACCTGAAGATGAAGAGGACGAAGGAAGTGGGCAAGCTTCCCACCGGGATAAGGAAAATGAAAGTGAATTTTATGATAAGGTGGTTTTTTTCCTGTTTTTTAATTCAAATTTGTAATTTTGTATTGATTATATTATATGGAAGTGAATTTTATATTGTTTATTGTAACAGTTGAAAGAAGAAGTTGAAATTCGGAGACAAAGGAATTTAGCTGAACTCAATGGTTTGGATGAAGCAAGTCGAATTGAAATAGAGGGATTTCGGACTGGAATGTATCTAAGATTGGAAGTGCATGCCGTGCCCTTTGAGATGGTGGAATATTTTGACCCTTGTCATCCTGTATTGGTGGGGGGAGTTGGTCTTGGTGAGGAAAATGTTGGATACATGCAGGTACACCAAATCTTCCATGTTTCCTGTTCTACCTGTTTGAATAATTTAATTTCTACAATCTTATAGTTATTGGAAATTTGTATTGTATAATGATTTGGCCTTTCTATTCCTACAGGTCAGGATAAAGAGACATAGATGGCACAAGAAAGTGCTGAAGACTCGGGATCCAATTGTCGTGTCTATGGGATGGAGGCGTTACCAGACAACACCGGTTTATGCCATTGAAGATCAAAATGGACGATACCGTATGCTTAAGTACACACCTGAACACATGCATTGTCTTGCTATGTTTTGGGGACCTCTTGCTCCACCAAACAGTGGTGTCGTTGCTGTTCAGACACTTTCCAACAGTCAGATCTGTGTAGCATAATTATGCCACTCTCACTTTACTTGCTCCTAACACACCTTATGTAGAAAATTTATAGGATTAAAGATCTTGAAGTTGTTCAAATTTGCTTTTTTTTTTTTGGTTTTTGCTTGACATCTTTCTACTTTACTTATCTGTTACAACAATTCGTTGTTAATTTTCTTCGTCTCGGCTAGTATGATGTTTGTATTGATTTTTCTACAGATTGAGCCATCTTCTGCTATTAGTAAAAATGGTCTTTCATTCTAATATGGCTACTTTGATCTTTTCAGTCATCCTTTAGAATCACAGCAACCGCAGTTGTGCTAGAGTTCAACCATGCCACTCGAATAATGAAGAAGATCAAACTTGTGGGCTATCCTTGTAAGGTTTTCAAGAAGACTGCCCTCATCAAGGATATGTTTACATCAGATCTTGAAGTAGCCAAGTTTGAAGGTGCAGTTCTTTCTACTGTTAGTGGTATCCGAGGACAAGTGAAGAAGGTAAGATGAGATGAGATGGGGTTTTTAGTAGTTGAAAAGATTCTAGTGTATCATCCTAACTTTGATAGGGATGAATTATTGTAGGCTGCTAAAGAACATTTAGGCAATCAAATTAAAGGAGGAGGATTCATTCCCAAGGAAGGAATTGCAAGATGTACATTTGAGGATAAGATTCTGATGAGTGATATCGTCTTCTTGCGTGCATGGACACAAGTGGAAGTTCCTTGCTTTTTCAATCCACTTACTACATCATTGCAACCTCGTGACCAAGCTTGGCAAGGAATGAAAACCGTTTCAGAACTGAGGAGGTTGCTAAATCTTCCTATCCCTGTGAACAAGGATTCCGAATACCCGGTAAATTACAAAGTTCATCCATATCTGATATTCCGGGCACATCCTCATGCTCATTGGCTTTTATACAGTGCCTTTGAGATGCATTTAGCCCCTATATCAATTTTGGTGCATTCTAACTAAATTCAGTTATTATTGTCACATAGCTGAATTTCAGTTTTTCTTGGGTCTATCCGGGCGTACCCCTTTCCCTTGGGCAGGGGTACACCCATCTTGACTCCCCAGATTCCGTTGTAGCGGAGCCTCACTGGATCAATGATGATGATGATGATGATCCATATTTGATATTCTTGTGGAGTTTTCTCTGATGCAAGTCTAATCCTCTATATATATTGTCAAAGCAGAAAGGAGGAATTGAAAGGAAACCTAAGAAGTTTAACCCTCTAGTGATTCCCAAGTCATTGCAAGAGGCCCTTCCTTTTGCATCAAAGCCTAAGAATCCACCGAGTCGAAGAAGGGGTCTTCTAGAAACTAGAAGGGCTGTTGTCCTTGAACCCCATGAGAAGAAAAGCCGCGCACTCGTCCAACAGCTTCAGCAGATCAAATCAGCCAAGGTAATAAGAAGAAACAGAATCCCTTTCTACCCAAAAACTACTTTTAATACTCTTGAAATCCGTGCAATTCTCTCTACTTTTCACGTTTTTCAAGACACTGAAAATCACATTTCACCCAAAAAACCCTTTCCGCCCCCACAAGTGAAACAAGGCTTAATTGATTTCCGACCAAGTTTTCTCATGTATGAATCTTGTCGTTTCATCGTGTCATGGTGCAGTTAAAGAAACAAAGTCTCAAGGATGAGGAGAAGAGGAAATCGTACGAGGCGAAGAAGGCCAAGGATGATGCGATATCGAAGAAACGACAACGAGAGGAACGCAGAGATAGGTACAGGGAGCAGGAAAAAATGAAAAAGAAAAGCAGAAGGTATTGACATGGCTGATGACTTTAAAAACACAACTCTGCACTTTTATTCTTTCTGGATGATGATATAGTTGGATCTCCATGGCATGAAGTCCGCAATTTTGACACTAACATGATCACAATGATCCTTGTGGGAGTTTATACTAGCATACTAGAGACTATAGAAGAGAAGAGAGCCTCTTTTCCCTTTTAAATTTAATGACTTGGTAGACATTTATTTGATCTTCAATACTTCAATTTTTATTCACAATTGTAGTTATGTTTTACTGTTTCTGTATTTCATATGTAGCATTTTTAGACCTCTCTGTGTTCTGTATGTTTGCTCTTCAGAGGAAAGCCAAAGGTTGATTACCTTGCTCTACCTAATTTTTAGTTTTTGTACTTTGAATATGACTTGTACAAGAAATTCAAGAAGCAGGTGTTGTCTGATTGTCTATTTTGCCATTGATGAAAAATTTTGTACCCTAATTTCTCTAACAACAATGTAAAACTTAAAAAACCCAATTATATGTGTTAGTTTATTCAAATAATAGGTAGCTTTGATTTTTTGTTTGTTGCCTCTTTGCTTGTGGCGTCTGTAGTGGGTTTTCGGTCTCTTTGGGTTTTTTGGTCGCACCCCCTCAGCTTTTAGCCAAGGGTGCCCCCATCTTGACCCCCCAGATACTCTTTGGAGGGGTACTGAACTGGGTCAATGTTGTTGTTGTTGTAGGTATCTTTGATTTATTTAGTGGTTAAACTGTATGATCTTTAGTGGTTAAACTGTATGATCTTTAAGGTGTTAACGTAGTTTAATCTTTCCTTCTTAAATTTTAACAATTTCTAAACTACTTTTCCAATTCGCATTGATATAAAAGTCGCTTATTAAATTTGATGGGATAAAAATTGATACACACAATGTTTGATTTCACACAATATAATATATACTCTCGATATTTGTTTATCAAAACCAAAACAATATAATATAAGTACATATTTAAAATAAAAGTCTTGATTGATCACCTTTTTAATTCAAATTTTATTATTTTAGTCTTAATTATTTAAGGTAAAATTACATAAACGGTTATCGATTAACCGAGAAAACCGAACCAAAAAATTGGTTAACCGAAGTACGGTTAACCGGGATTCACGGTTTAATTTCGGTTCATTATTTTAAGTAACCGAAATCATGGTTAACTGAACTTCTGTTAACCGAAATCTCGATTAACCGGGTTTAAACACCCTTACTAGTGAGTAGTAACTAGCTATCCACCGCCGTAATCGTCTCCCTCCAACTATCATCAATAAATTAATAATTTAATACAAAATGATTAGTAACGTGTTAACATCAATAAAAATCTAATGTTACCTCAAAGGACACTATTTTTTTTTGTGATTAGACCACAAAGGACACTAGTATCACTATCATACATACATATTGATTGCAAATTTTCAATCAATCAAAAGAAAAGATATTTCGCACAAATGAAAGAAAAAATAGAATTAAATTTTGCAATCAGAAGACACTTCCAAAATGTCCCTAAAATCGCATTAATTTTTTTTGGTCAAATACTTTCCACTTTCTTCTTCTTGAGGACAGTCTTGACTATTTTTAGATTTTGTGGTCAGTAGAATGTCATTTAGGGGAAATTTAAGGGCATAATTGTAAATTGACATAGAGACATGAGTGTGGGGCTTTTTAAAAAGTGATTTACACACCTGTAAATCGCCTCTTTTTTCGGTTATTTATTAATTTATTTAATTAATTGTTTTTGTTTTTATTTTTAATTTCTCTTGCCTTGGCTGGATCTTCATATGTGTCCCCAATCTTTGCTAAGTCTGGTGAGAGTATTTTTATGTCTTTAAATTTATAAATAAATACAATAAAATAATAATAATACTTGGGGGTCACACACACAGTCACTGAAAAACACTGCATTTTGTGGAGAATTTACACTTATAGTACCCAATTTTGAGAAATTTTGTATACGAGCATTATAATGTGAGTAATTATATTCGGGATCCTTGACATTTCAATTCTTTTCCAATGGGACCTTGCTTGATTCCTCGAGCATGTTCTGCCTCTGTGCTCGGAGGAAACAACATTGGAGCAATGGAGGGAAATGGTCCGAAGTTCAAGGCAGACCAGAGCAGTGCAAGTCCGGTCTATAAGATCGGAGCTTCGCTTGCAGAATCTAACACCCTCAAGGCGCAGAGACAAATATACATTATGTTTATTCTAATCTTTCTCCTTGTACTTTTTATATTTTTATTTGCAGATTAGATAGATTACTACTATAGCCAATCAAATCGAAATTTCCTTTGTTTTCGCAATTACAATTTACTATACAAATCTCTCTTATTAATGTTTTAAAAAAGATTATATAGTAGTTTTATTAGTTGTTTTATCATACGACTTGTTTGGTTCGATCAACCAATGTCGTTCTATATTCTGAACAAATCTTTGTACCCCAAAGATTCAAACTCAAATCTTCTTACCATAGCTTTCTTCGTATAAATTGGGATATCCACTTTTGTCATGTCTTCCAAGAAGCTAACTGCATTGCTCACTTTCTTGAGAATTTGACATTTTTCTTTTCTTTCTCGGTTCATATATTATACGATGTCCCTTTAGATCCGTGCTAAGTATCAACTAAATTTTTAGCCCTGTATGACCCATTCGTGCTAATTTGGTTTCTTAATTAAGTATGGAGTTTAACTTCCGTCATCATATCAAAGATAAAGAAGGAAGATAGTTAATATAGACGTTTTTATCATTTTCATTGTCCATGTGCACTGTTATAAGGTCTCATCCCGCTTTAGCATTTCAACCCGCCTATACTACCGTTCAAGCCGTCTAAGCACTAGGCGTTACCTCTCCGCACAAGGTCCGTCATTAGTCAAACGTTTTTTAGAACATTGTCCATGTGTGAGAAAAAGTAGTAAACACGGTACATCAGCAAAAATACACAAAATTCGGTACCCTATACGTAATTTCCCGAAAATTCCGTGCATCAAAGTGAATTTATTTTTATACTTTTTCACATACTGAGAAGTTCCATTATTATTTCTTTCAGCTCCTCCTCCTTTCACAAAATTTACAATCCCCACCACAAAACCACACCCACCCCTCTCTCTCCATCTCCATCTTCCTCCATAGCTTCTGCTCTTCTACACTCACAAGCTCTCCCAATCCTCTCCTCCATCTCATTCACACAGAAATCCTCTCTCGATTTCTCTCCTATTCTGCTAAACTTTCGAGATTTTTTTGCTCTTCAATGAGGTTTCGGTGGGGCTCATGCTACCTGGTCCCTCCTCTTCGAGCATGAAATTTGACGATAAATTCGGTTTCCATCTCCATCACCACCTCATCCTCCGCGGAAATGGAAATGCAGGAAAATCAGGCCTCGTCTATGTAGCATCCTCTTCGATTTCCAGGGCTTTTCGTTCACGAGCGCCTGCATTCGCTAATAAATCGAGTTTTCAAGCCGAATCGAACCTCACATGGACCTTGTGCTTGCAGATTTAGCTTCTTATCTACTTCTTCTTACTCGCATTTCGCCTCCTCGGACTGGTAATTCTGCTCTCTATCTCTCTTTCCTCCCTTTTTCAGCTTTTTTCGTCCTTTTTTCCATTGTTTGATTTGACGGTTCACATTTGCTTACCTGGATCCCAAATCTCAACAATAAGCGGCTTAATTAGGGATAGAAAGAAGATATGGTGGATTTTATGGTGCTTCGGATTTTCATTCCTTCCTATTGTGTGAATCCTTTGTGCATTTACTTCGAAACTAGCATTATAATTCGTGTTAATTGGAAGAAGATACAGGGATAAGGAAGAAAGTGAGTTGAGAGTTGGAGAGAGAAAGTAGAAGGCTAGGGTTTTACAGATGATAGTCGCCCTCATGTTAGAGAATCCGAGGCCTTTCTCTTTCTGAATGAGTCTAAAGGGGAAAAACACATAAAAAAAGGTCATCTACAAGCATAAACTTGCAACAGCTTCAACAAATCTTCAAACTCCGCTTTTTCAGCCTGCTAGATTTTTTTTCATTTTTTGTTTGGAATATTTCTCATCCAGAATTATTGAGCTTTTGTGTTGTTGTTGTTCTTTTTACCAAGTACCCGTTGGTTTGCTCCTTTTTTGCAGGTATCTTCTCTCTTTGTGTCCTGTATTCTATTGCTAAAGGTCTCAAACGTTGAAGGCTTCAGTGGACTGGTCCTGGTTTCTGAAACACAAATTGACAGCTTCAACTTCATTAGCTGTCATCAGTAAATTAGTTTTCTGGATCTTAGAGGTGGTCAAATATTCTCTTGGTGACTTTTTTCAGTGGCTTCCAAGATTGGGTGTCTTGGTTGCACATTTTCCTTCAATCTAAGCATCATCAATGGGGCTTAGTCTTTCGTCATGTCTTTTTCCATTTCTTCTTCTTGCATTTTGTTCATGGCTTCCATTTCACACAACAGCGCAATCACTGTCATCTTCTTCGGTTGCCTCTGCACGCGCCCTTGATTCCCTTCTCCAAGACTACACTTACCGGGCTTTCGTTCATCCCAAGACCGGCATTACATTTGACGGCTCTGTGCCATCGAATTTGACAGGGATCAAGATTTCTGGAATCAGGCTGAGGAGTGGTAGCTTGAGATTCAGAGGTGTTAAAAGTTACAAGGAATTCGAAATCCAAGTTGGAGTCGTCTCTCAGCCTTACGTAGAGAGACTTGTTTTGGTCTATCAGAATTTGGGAAATTGGTCGAGTGTGTATTACCCTCTGGATGGATATACCTATGTTTCCCCAATAAAGGGTCTTCTAGCTTACAATGCAGCAAACTTATCAGCTACGAATTTGTCGGAATTGGACATTGAAGCGACCTTGGGTCCTATATTGATACACCATTCAGATGTGAAATCAATAAAAGGCCAAGCCCCGAAATGTGTGCGGTTTGATTTGAACGGCTCGGCCAATTTCAGCTCTGTAATTTCAGACAATACTTGTTCAGCTACTACTCAAGGCCACTTTGCCTTAGTAGTTGAGGGCGTTTTTCCTCCTCCACCGTCCTCCATAGCTCCAAACCCGGGAAACAAGAAGTATCATCATCATGTTTCATCCAAAGTGTGGATAATCGTCGGGTCAGTGCTGGGCGGATTGCTGTTATTGATTTTGTTTGCAATTCTATTGGCTTGTTTGAAGAAGTATGAACACAGAAAGAAAATGCAAAGGATGGAGAAAGCTGCTGATGTAGGAGAAGCCTTGAGAGTGACGTCGGTGGGAACTGCAAAAGCGCCTTCAGCAGTCCGAACGCGAACTCAGCCATCATTGGAGACAGAATATGTGCCCTAATCAGTATTTATACCTCTTGAAATTCATGGATCCTCACAATTAAAATTCAAAATTCTTCTGATTCCACAGCTGTGCTTGTGTGTGTCATTCCCTCCTCTTGCCCTCTTTGTTCAATTCTTGGTAGTTGATAGCTTTTTCCCTTAGTTCTAGTGTGGGTGATAGAATTATTGTGTAAATAATAATGTCACCGTTTACCCTGGAAAGTTTACTCAGTCCATACTTTGGTGCTCTCATTTATTTTGGTGTGATTGAATATGAGATGGGAAAAAAATTGGAATGAATAATCAAAGCCTTCTTTCTTTCTTTCTTTTCATTGTTCTAGTTGGCTAACATGTATCTTTTGTTTGTTAATTACCTGATTTAACTTTATATCATGATTTGGAATATTGGTTTTGAATGTGTATGTGGTGACAGACAGCACTCAGCACTCACATGAGTTGGAAAGGCAATGCAAAAAGGAAGGGCTTCTCTCTTTCCAGATCTTCACACTATTTAATCATCATAGCTGTGCTTGCCTGGCTTCATACAAAAAGGGGAAAATACTCTTGTTGGTAGGTAAGTTTTATAACACCCTCATTTACTATTTGAATTCGACTACTCTAAAGTCTAAACTTGTCGTTTTAGAGTTTATCTTATAAATTAAGATAGTCATTTGATTTTGCTCAAATACCCTCAATCTTGTTAAGATCTTTTACCTTAATTTGTAAATTCACGTAAATATCTTTAGTTAATAGGGATATTATTAGAAAAATTGGGTTAAAATAAGACAAATGACTACTTTTATTATATCACTTGTGTTTTTTTCCCATCCTGTGTGGCCTTAAGTATGAAAACCAATAGCTTCTGATAAGAATAGAGAATAATGCTATCATGTGAAGATTTTTTTTGTCAAATTTATGAACAGAAGAGAAGCAAAACTTGTAGAGTGTAACTAGACAATTGTGATGGGAAAACACAAACACACACATCTTTACATTTGTCATCTGTTCACATAAGCATATGAGGAAATGAGGTGGGCTTGCAATTGCAGTCTGCGAAGTGGACAAAATTTGACAGATGGGATGAATTGTATAAAGAAGAGGAAGAAGGGGATGTTGTTTGTGTTTGTGTTTGTGTTTGTTTATGTTATATTGATTTGTTTGTATTCATTACATAAAAAAAAAAAAAAGAATAAAAAATAATACTATCATCATTTTGGACCACCATGGACATGTATTATATCACCAGTCAAAACTAGGGGTGTTCAAAAATATCCGATTCGGTCAATCCAATCCGGTGATCCGACGTCCGATCCGCGAAAATCCGAATCCGTTGGAAAATTATCCGAATCCGATCCGATCCGAGAAAATTAGCCGGATCACCGGATCGGATACGGATCGGGTCGTCAAACCCCCCGGATATCCGAGGGTATAATACTATACATATATATTATGTTCAATAACAAAAAGTTTAATAGTCCAAGTAGTTTTATGTGCTTGGACTTACTAGTACTACCCCTTTTTTGTTTGTTTTTTTAATTATTTTTAATATATTTCACCCCACAAATAAAATTAACGTTAAATAAAACCTAACTCTATATTTAACACCCCATTTTTATTTTATTTTAAATTATTTTTCTTTTTCTTTTATGCGGATGATTATTTGGATCATGATTTTTGGGTGAAATTTACCGACCGAATAAACTATTTGGAACTTAAATACAAAAAAAATATAAAAATATGAATATTCGGATATCCGCCACAAATATCCGATCCGATCCGAGCTATACGGATCGGATATCCGGATATACCCGGATCGGATACGGATATGGTTTTAGAGAAAATTTTATTGCGGATATCCGATCCGATTAGCCGGATCGGATCGGATATCCGATTATGAACACCCCTAGTCAAAACCCCCTATATTGTATTGTATTGTCTATTTGTCTGAGATTTCATGTTCTGAATTTTTATTTTTTTATTTTTGTGAAGGGCATTTATTAGGGCTTCAGTGTCATTTAAGTTTGGGTACTTTGGGGGATGGGGATGAGGATGATACAATACAATACAACTCTATTGATACACACAGAATAGTCAGCCATTAAAGGCTATAAAAAGCTTTTTCTTTGCATTGTATATGAGTTGTGTTGTTGATCAGAAATCAAAAAATGATACATCCTTCTTTTTTGTAAAGAAAAAAATGAAACCCATGTTTATATGACATGAATGCCCTACAACTTTTATAGAAGATTGGTTGCCAAACATGCCCTTGTTCATGAAACCCATCTTTCATTACAAGTAAAGTGGACCTAGGGTTTGTTTGGATGTCGTGCATTATAAAGGATTTATGCATTATCGAGCATTAAAAGTATATAATACATACATTGTTTATAAGTGGTGTTTGGAATGGGTTTGATAAATGTATTATACAATATAGAGGGAATAATGCATTTGTCATCCAATAAAGTATTTTGAATAATGGTTTAAAATTTCTTATCCAAACACAATTTATACACAATATAATTATACCACATAAAGCATCATCATCATCATTGACCTGGGAGGCTTCGCTACAACGAAATCGGAGGTGTCATGATGGGTGTTCCTACCCAAGGGAAAAGGAGTATGATCGATAGACCCAAGAAAAACTAAAATTCGGCTATTTGACAATAATAACTGAACTTAGTTAGAATACACCAAAATTGATATAGGCACTAAATTCATCTCAAAGACATTGTATAAAAGCCAATTGAGAATGCGCCCCAAATACCACATAAAGCATGTAAAATAATAATACGTGCTTTACATCAAATGCATGTTTGGATGCATAATGCATTATGAATTTTAATATCCGATAATGCATAAATTCAAGTGTTGTTTGGTAACCTCAACATATAATGCTTCATGACACAATCATATAATGTATTTTGCACCATAAAACTTGGTGCATATTTTTTCAAAAGCTACATTCTGAATTTTAATATCCGATAATGCACAATTTTTTTTTAATATTGCATGACATCCAAAACAAAATAGTCACTTAAAATGTTATGTTATGGCTGTCTACTTAAGAATTGCTAAAAGCCTCTTTTTGTTTGATGCTAGTGCTACATTGCCTTGTCTCTCTTTTTTTAAAGAGGGTCCACTTTGGTGATAAATTTCGAATTCATGAACTAGCTGACAAAACGCACAAATCAGATTGACAAAGCGCACAAACCACGTAAAACGACTTGCATCGACTGGCTCGACCTAGTAGTAGTAAAAAATGCTACATTACTCTTACAACCAATGTTCTAAAAAATGCATTTTACCAAAAAAAATGTTCTAGAAAACGCTAGGCGGACGTTGGGCGGAGAGAGATCACCTAGCGCCTAGACGGCCTGAATGGTGGCCTAGGCAGTCCTAGACGGGTGTCTAGGCAATCTAAACAGTTAAACGTGATAGGACCTTTTAACGCCTAGACGAGACCTAAAAAAATTTTTTAGAATAATGCTTACAACTAACTTAACCTACCATAAAAAAGAGAGCTATTCCAATTAAGTGTTGAATGTTGATTGTTGATCATTGCTTTCAAACCACATCAACATAGAAAGGAATCCTTTCTCCTTACTAAAAGTTATACAATAATAGTTTGATTTGTCTTTTTTTCATCTTTATCTTTATTTAGATTTTGGAGGTATT
Source organism: Fallopia convolvulus (assembly GCA_964016875.1). Classification (NCBI taxonomy): domain Eukaryota; kingdom Viridiplantae; phylum Streptophyta; class Magnoliopsida; order Caryophyllales; family Polygonaceae; genus Fallopia; species Fallopia convolvulus. The sequence goes on from OZ024725.1 coordinate 62,773,179, forward strand.
CTGTCTTTGAGGGACATTTTTTCCTATCAGAGGATAAACAGTTTTATTTCATTAATCTAGTGCAGATCAAAGATGACATATATACGCAAAAGTTTATTTAATTTTAATCACAAATTTAAACTACAATTAGAGTCATCCAACGGGTCGACATATGCCAACCCGCAACTCGTTAATTGTCCAACGGGTCGACCCAAATAACCTGTAACCCGTAAAAAATAAAATCGACTTGTGACTCGACAAACAACCTGTTTTACGGGTACATGTCGAGACACGGGTCGTCCTGTTTGATCTTTTTAACCCGTTTGACCAGTAAAATCCTATTAATCCATTTCACTACCTACAACAATAACATTTAAATTTTATTTTTTAATATTACGGGTCGATCTATAATCCGTAAAATTGGTTACGGATCGAACCGGCCGTTGGACAGCTAGGGCTGAGCACGGTTCGATTCAAACCAATATTTTAAGCCGAGCCGAGCCGACCGAACCGAACGGAAACCGATATAATTCGATTCGGTTTTCGGTTTAGGAATTTTCCAAATTTCGGTTTCGATTCGGTTTTCAGTTAAATTTCGGTTCGGTTCGGTTCGAATTTTTCAAAGAATAACCTTCTATTTATGTAAAACCGAAAAAACCGAAATCGAGCCAATTCGGTTCAGTTTTCGGTTCATATAAAATGAAATTTTGATTTCGGTTCGGCTTTTATCAGTTCGATTCGGTTTTAAACCAATGCTCAACACTGCCTCAGCCCTAAGACAGCCCTAAGTACAATAGATTTAGAAATTGTCTTCCACTTGGTGTGAACTGTGAACTGTGAAGTAGTCAGATCTTGAGAGTAGTGGAATCAAGGAGCGGCTTTGTTTGGTGAAACCCTGGATTTATGATTTTAATTTATAGTGCAATGGAGAGTGGACACACAGCTGGAAAACTACACTCTTTTCTATATAAAAATAAATTATTATAAGTAATTTTATTTATTTATTTTATGATATAGTATTATATTGATGACTGATGATAGGAATAATGATGAAGACAACTCCTTTTCTGCCTCAGCCCTTTCTCATGCTGTAAATGTTGTATAGACTTGCAGAGTTGCAGTTTCATTTGATCCTAACCAGTGAAAAAATTGCAAAAAAAAAGAGCAAAACAAAACAAAACAAAATACTTTTATTTATGGAAAATATTAATAATCAAATTAAGTGAAACAGTATTTGTAGACGGTTAAATTTTAAAAAGGTAGTATCTCAAAAATTTTGGTTCAATTTTTATGAGTAACGCCCCTCACTAAAAAAATATTAAAAATGTGTGTGCAGCAAATTACTTTTATTTACGGAAAAATATTAATAATCAAATTAATTGAAACAATAGAAGATGATCATGATAGAGGGAACACATCTTTTGGATTCATCATTCGTGACCATGAAGCCAGACCGATTGCAATGAAGAACGGGATAATAGGGAGACAGTCGATCTTAATGGCGGAAGTTTTGGCGCTCAAGAAAGGCTTCCAGGAAGCCTCGTGGTACGATATCACTCATTTGGAGATTGAAGGCGAGCCTTGTCAATACGGGTTGAGGCGTGTGGAGCTGCCCATAGGAGATTGCGATCATTTTCACAAATATCCTGTTCGAACTTCACAAGCTACAAAGTAATAGAGTTGTGTAGAATTGCATAACTTTATTAATGAGAGAATGAGAATATTTATACATGAATTACATAGGATAATATGGCAAGAATATCATAGAATAATAGCCTAGAATATTAAGAAATATATTGTGACCTAAATACAGAAATACTAGCACATAATAGAATATATCATATAATCTCAATACAGAGGCGGTTCTCCCGTGTCTTCCAAGAAGTCAATACAGTGACGGATCACTAAGCAAAGTGGGTGTTCAACTGCAGTTGATCTAGACCTCCTTGGTATCATTCGTTAGAATGCGCTAGAGCAATATGTTATAAATAAATGAGCCCCTAATCTCTTTAAATATATATAACGAGCTTCCTTGGTCTCATCACACACAACTTAACTCCGAAATTAGAATATATTTTTCAAGGGAGTTCATCATGCAATCAAAAGACTTGATTGACAAATCGAAACTCATACCTTGTAACACCCCGATAATTTATAAGGGATTGAGGTGCTCCTCATGTCAACAAGAACTCTTCCTTTTCTAGGTTCGAGTGAGGACAAAGAACCCGAAAGTTAAGCGTACAAGGACGAGAGTAGTACCAAGATAGGTGACCTCCTGATAAGTCCTCGGATTGATATGAGATAACACTTCTTAGGCCTCGAGCCTTACATACCTAATATTTTTAATATCGATACAAATTGTATGACTTTAAAATTACTCCTCCTATTTTCCCATGAATTGAGTTTTCATGGGATAAAAAAAAAAGTCATGTGGGTCACTGACTCACATGTCACAAATTTCACAACTAGACAAACAAAATGTCACACTATCAAATAAGACACAAGACAATGTCATTGGACATTCTTCTTTATTATCTCTTATTGAACCTTTTTAGCCTCTTCATAATCACACAAAATCTAGCCAAAAAAAAAATGCCTTGAAGAGGATGTCGGCATTTGTCAAAATCTTAATGTGAAGAAACAATGTTTTTCCACTAGCAATTAAGAGAACAAAGAATTTTATGTTTGAAAAAAAAAATAATAAATGATGCAAACCCAAAATTTCAACCTTAATCTAAAACCTAATCCACACGACATAGGAATTTTAAGGTTCAGGACAAGTACCTTTCAACATATAAACCCATACTCCCACAGTCAATCTTTTAGAAAAGTGGGAGAGAGAAGTTACAATTGTGTGGATGATGTTCATCTATCTATTCATATTTAGAACTAACTACCCTGGTGGCAAATGGCAATTAAGGCTGTTAAAACTCGACCCGAAAAACCGACCCGACACACCCGGCCTAACTCCGAACCCAACACGGTACCTGAAAAAAACCAAAGAAGTGTATACCCGAAACTGGTTTGACCCGAACTAGTAACAAGCCTGAACCTGAGATTAATCCGAAACCGATTATGTCCGAATGGACTAGCATGATTCAACCCGATACCCGATGCTACTTGAAATCATTCGAAAATCCGAAATCCAAAACCCGAAGTTACCGGACCCGAAATCATCCGAAAATTCGAAATTACCCAAACCGAAATCATCCAAAAATCCGAATTTACCCGAACCTGAAATGACCCAACCCGGCCCGATTGACAATCGTAGTGGCAATCATCTAAAATTCATAAGAACAAGTAATTTACTAGAAATTTCAATTTTTGGAAAGTAGAGAATCATATTTGGTCGATTTATTAGATTTTATATTAATGTAGGAAATAGGAAATAGGAAATTTCATTAATTTAGAAAAATTAAGAAATTTTCACTTTAAAAAGACATAAAAAAAAATCTTGAACAAAATTTTGTGACAAAAGTGGGGGAGCTCTGGTCTTGGGAAAAAAGTTCATATATTGTTATGCCAGAATTTAATATCCAAATCATGTCTTTAAATCAAAATCATCCACTCAACAAGAACTAATGAGGTACATCCAAGTTCTGGTTCCTCCTTCAAGAAGATTTGAATCAAAATTACATCCATACAAATAACAAACCGGTTCATCTAGCATTACATCTCAACAAATTTTAGAATTCCTGAAGAAATGATAACCAGACACCTTTATTTGTTTCATATGCCTCCCTGAAGAAGCTTCCTGCATAGATCCATCAAACAATGTGTCAAAAACACAAAAGTTCACATGCAATGACTTGGCAAAATCATTTGAGAGAACAGCAACTTCGCAGATTTTCTTTTCATGTTTTTTTTTACACAATGCACTATCATCTCATTGTTACCAGGAAAAAAAAAGAGTTTCATATTGCAGTCAATGCCATCAATCATTTAGGATGAGTGCTTCAAAACTATGATACAATGTCCTTCATGTTATGCAAGTATTTAATGCTAATGCTGGTAACCATTATTCATCTTTTTGTTGCACATCATAATTCACTAGAAAATTTCAAGGCATGCTAACCTAATCACAAGCTTTGGATTTGTTTGATTCAATCATTAATATGTATATGATTACGTATAGGAATTCTATAACACAATCAGATGGGTATTCCTCAATGACAAAAACAGCAGTAAACTAAGCATGCCCCAGAAAGAGTGCATTTTCAGAATGATGGACATCAAATAACTGATAATTGAGAAAGGGAATCATTGCAAGTTAATAAATTTTTGGTTCAAACAAACTCAACCTAAACTGGAATGAAAGATTATTTAAAAGTGCCAAAAAGGAGAGTAATTCCTGTTAAAAAAAGTCCAACAATGACCCAGAAAGCTAATTATTACTAACAACGAAAGGAAAAAGGTTTCTCTTGCAAACGCGGTAAACAAATGGAAGTAAGCCTTCATATTGCACATTAGACTCCAAAAATGGTATGGTGTGTGGAAGAGGAAAATGGTCGTTATGTAAGTCATTGAGATATTAAAGTGCAAAGTACCTTCAACTGATATGCACATGTAGTAACACAAGCACAGTTGTGGATTATTGGTTTCCATAGTTGGGCAAGCCCTTATTTAGGCCTTTGAAGGCGCAAGTTTTGGTTTGGTAAAAGAATTTTTCTACTCAAAATGTCAAGCAGAAGCATGTAAATCAAACTTGATACAACTCATGGGTAGAAGGCATGAAGGAAAAATAATTTAAAATTTGGCATCCAAGTATACAAAGAGTTTGACACAACGAAATCAGAACAACTGAGAGGGGGTAAAAGCATGAACAGTGTTGAATCAATAAGAATACAAGCCTTAGTGAGGGAATTCGAGAGGAGCATAAACGCGTAACATCTAAATAGGAATCAAACGAATAACATCTAATAGGAACTAAGTGAAGCAGGAGATGTTTAAGATAAAATGGTTGATGTAAAATGAAACTAATCAGAAATAACAATACCATGCGAAAAAATATAAACAAGGATTTAAGTCTGACAATCTGTAAAAACAATAAAACAGAACTCCACAAAAATAAGATACAAGGAAAGGTTTACTTCATCACAAAAGGAGAATCACATTGCTAATGTATTTGTAATGTTAGATTTCAGATATAGAAATTTACAATCTGATCCTTAGGCGATATGATTCTAGATTATTGGTCATGGTAACACTGATCTTGACATTGATAAGATAAATCTAGTGAATCAAACGTAATTCTGAGGTGAAGTATTGGGTTACAACCATTGATTTTGACCTAAATAACTCAAATGAGATTATACTTGCACAGCTACAGGATAGAATAGCCACGATCTAACACAAACCAATTACAGTAGCAGGCAATCAGAGGAATCGAACACTTCATTTCAGATATAGAAATTTACAATCTGATCCTTAGGCGATATGATTCTAGATTCCTGGTCATGGTACCATTGATCTTGACATTGATTAGATAAATCTAGTGAATCAAACGTAATTTTGAGGTGAAGTACTGAATTACAACCACTGAATTTGACCTAAATTACTCAAATGAGATTATAGCTACACAGCTAGAGGATAGAATTAGTCACGATTGCACACAAATTAAGAACAGTAGCAAGCAATTAGGAATCGAACAATTCAGCAAAAGATGAAGAAAGGTAATCCATTGAAATTGACCTAAATCACTCAAATGAGATTATAGCTACACAGCTAGAGGATAGAATTATTCACGATTGCACACAAATCAAAACCATTAGCAATCAATTAGGCATCCAACAATTCAGCAAAAGATGAACAAAGCGAAGATTACCGAGCAAAGGAACTAATTTTTGGGAAGAGAAGCAAAATATTCCGCGATCTTCTTGTCCCTCCTTTCCATGGCTACGTCCCACATGTCGTTTCCGATGTGCTTAGGCTGAAAAACAAGTTGAGAATCCCCAATTTACAAAGTCAAACATACAAGAATCTAGGGCTTCCGATTGCAGAAGAAGGGGGGAGATCGAAAATCGAAAAATCATACTCGGCCGTGATAAGCTTTGTGGATGTAATACTGAGCGTTCCCCATGATGCAGAGCATTCCTGCAATGATTCCCAGTGGGAGTGCTGCTTCAAGCCACACCGCCATGTTCGCTCTCTTTCGAACCCTAATTCGTAAATCTCGATCTCTCTTGAGTTCAATCTCTCTCGAGAGTATTTCAAAAGGGCTCTGTCACTTGTTGTTCCTTTTTAATGTGTGTTATTTATTTTTGATTTTAGAAAAGGGAGATCCGGTCCGTCTCTTTTTTTATTTGAGCAACGAACCCGGTCCATCTAGTAATTCATTCTGTAAAATATTTTTTATTATTATTGGAAAAAAGATGTATACAATATGGTATAATTAATCATATTTGTAAATTGATGCAATTTAAGTAGTAAAAAAAAATTGTATTTTTGAGATCGAAACAATTTGGTATATGGATTTTTCTAATGTGTACCCATGTCACATAAGAAAAATCCTACTCAATGTTCTCATGGATTGATTTTCAAACAATGTAATTATCCTCTTCCAAAGAAAGATAAAATTTTGGTGCAAAATATAGTCACATCGAAATGGACTACATTAATATATGTTAAAATGAATTTTTGAATAGAAAGCTATTTTATTTGTCTTGAAAAAATGCAAAAAAATAATAAAATTATACAGATTTCAACAATTTTAAAAAAAAAATTTGGAAAGAAAGTTATGTTGAGTTAAAAGTGAAATCAAACAGGCTATTAGAGCTGAAATATCAGAATGTATGAGGGCAATAAACGCATACTTTATTAAACAGTAGTGACCTAAACACTGCAATTCTTCAAATTGTTGTTTCATAAACCTTTTCTCAGTGCAACTTTACCACATTTCACAATGGATCAATGATAAGAACCCTTACCCATTCTAAATCTATGGTATTGTAAAATTATAAGAGTTCACTGTCCGGACAACTCATGGTTAGGGTCTAGACTACACTTGATAATGCATCACAATGCAAGATTTAACACAATATAAGACATCACCATGCAAGATTACTACGTCGATCAGAACTCGGGAGGGGTGTTCGTGGGTCGCCAGACTGGTGGAGAGGCGGGTGGTCACTGGCGTCTCGTGGAGAGGGCCTGTGTTTCGCCCACGACGTTCCCTACGCAACGGTTTCCCAAAATCAGTCAACGGAAACGTCACCGTATCAGAAAAGCCCTGCGCTTTGCGTGTTGCGACAGCGAGCTTCTGAAACGCTGGGTATAGGAGGTTATATATGACCTTGCACAGTAAATATGATGCTCTTCTAGTTGATCACATACCTACTAATCAAGCAAAAAAGAAATCATCCAATGAACAAGCAGTAACAAGGTTTAGTTTCAGATTGTGTACACACTATTTCAAAAGTATTTGTGTCAAAAGACTTGATTTTGACTAATAATGACACCTGTTTATCCTGCACATTGGCATTTTGAACAAGGTAACAAGCTATGAACAAATTTCAGACCCTTTTATTTGCCCCATTGCTTCTAGAAACTTCCTGCAAAGTTCCATCAAATACATGTGCAATTGTGAAAACAGTGAGTAAGAGGTAACATCACATATCAATCAAAACTTCATGTTTTTTCATTTTTTTTTTTTGTTTTTAAGCTACCATGTTACTCACAACTAGTTAAAAAAAGGATTAAGCCTCACTCTAATTCAGAAGTAACCAAAAAAAATAAATCCAAGCACAAGCAATTTGTGTATTCAGCAAAGATTCTGAAAGACTATTACACTTGTAATACCATCTTTTAAAGATTCTTTTTTATTGACAAGGGACCCACATTTGGCAGGAAACCCCAGGACCCGGGTGCGTGAACTAGCTTGTGCGACCCAACGGAAAGAAGGATGGTAAGAATTGGGAAGAAGCAAGGATCATTAAAGATTGTTCCTTTCCACCAGAGAACATTATTCCTAGGTTTCAAACTACCCTGAGTATATGCACTTTCATCAAATTGTCACCAATATAAAAGGTTTCACCTTGCTGTCGAAACTATCATATCATTTAGAACAAGTGTTTACCAATCTATAAAAAGGCACAGAGAGAAAGGGGTTCCTTTTCCATTACAAGAAAGGTGCTGAACAACAGCATTAGACTAAACGAGGTGAAAAAAATACAGCATGAGCAACATTGAATCAACAATCATTCAAGACTATAAGAGTCAGGTGAGGGAAAATTGGAGGATGTTATATAAACACATTGTAGGATGATTTACAAAATGTCAAAATGGCTAGAAAAGGGCCAAATTATAACACAAGAGAAAGATCAAACTCCAACCATGTTAACACCAGAAACACACATCCACCATTTCTCTCTGACAACTGGTTTGAATAATTTCAAACATTCAGTGCACTATCGAATGAAGAATCGTCATGATCTACGCAAATACAAACTAAATTTCAACATAATTACATAGATACTTGCTAAGCTCTAAGAAGATCCGAAACAAAAGAAAGTGGAAATGAAACGTTGCCAAGGACACAGAAATTACCGGCCAAAGAAGCGAAATTTTCCATAAGCTTCGTGTTCTTCCTTTCCATGGCGACGTCCCACATCCCATTTCCAATGTTCTCGCTGCACAACATGAGAGAATTTAAACTTTTAATGGGATCGCAAATTTACGAAGGCGATACGAATGATCAAATTAGGGTTTGGTTACCGAGACGAAAGAGGCGAAATTCTTACACGACCTCGACAATCCCTTAGAGTGCAATACTGAGCGATTTCCAGCGAGAATGAAAGCTTCCGTCCACACCCCCATTGTTTCTCTCTCTGCAAAAGCCCTAATCCACCATAACTCGATCTCGAAGTTCTCTGAGCTAGCTAGCTTCAATTTGTCGTTGTTAGACAGTGGTAAATTGGTAATATGGCGGATAAAGAGGGAGAAATGTGGAAAGAGAGGTAAACGACGTCGTAATGAGAATGTCGGCCACGCCAACAGCTAACGCTGAGTTGGCAAGCATGCCAATATTTTGCCTTGTTGGCATCTACCTCAATTAAGTGTACATCCTTGTTGTTATTTTTTTTTTCTTTTTGATATGAGTTTAAATTTACATTTTTAATGGAAATGAAATGTATTTTATTTATGCTAATAATTATGACAGAAATGCAAATCTAAACTAATAAGACAAAAGATGAAGCTTAAATTACAAGATTTGTGTTGCACCCTAGCCATGAGTTGAGCCTTTTGGTTTTGGATTTTTGTAGTCTTTTTCTCCTACATTTTGATTAATAAGTCCATTTTTTATAAGGAACAAAATTAGAAGGATATTAGTAAGAAGTTGATTGTGCCATCTAAATAGAGGAGTTTTTTAAAAATTTACTTCTTCAATCTCGATATTCTTAAAGTCTAATAGAAATTCTCGATAACTCCGTTCCTGGGTCCAAAGAGTTCCACTATGATGATGATAGGTCCAAATCCTACGTTACAAGTGTATGGGATTGATTGTAGATGTCGAACTCAAGAACTATGTAGTACCAATGTAACTTATTCACTAAGTGGTAAAGAATGAATCGAGATGTGACCATGAGTGGATAAATTAGATATAGAATATATATTATAGTGGTAAAAATCAATAGATAAAATCTTCTAGGGTAAGGCTTACCACAATAACACTTCAGTAGACTTTGGAAAGATAAATACATGAACATATTTTGGTTTTGATGAAAGTAGTTATTTGGTGTAATTACTAAGCGTTTACAAGCAATATATAGCATAGTGTCTAAACGTAACTAACATCCACTTTTGCGACTTGATAACCTAAACCTAAATCCTTTTAAGCACTTATAATTTAAGATTATAAGAGATGACAAGACACTTTCTCAATAATGAAATTTCAAGTTCAAATCTTAAGGATCCAATAGAAAAATATCACCTTTCATCATCAACCTCTATCCATCTACCTATTAAAACTTTCACCTTTCGTTCTAAAAATCCTAATATCTTTTTAATTAGCATTGACAAAATAGACGAGCACACTAGGATTGAATCAAACAAAGTTCCAAACTTCAAATCTTGCATATAACAGATAAGTCTACCTATGCATTATCAGGATCACCCCAACTCCAACATAGATAAATTTGTTAAACATAATTAAAAGAACAATCAAAACAATCCATGAAAATATTAAATAGATTAAAGAGGAAGAAAACCAGATTGAATTCTCATAATATAAAAGATGAATTAAATCTAATTAAATATCTTTATTTAAAGGTGATTTTCATCAAGTTCCCATCACATAAAAGTTTGCCACTATTGAGAGTTTGATTTTACATTAAACTCTTATAGATGGGGCAATTTTTTTTTCTTCTATTAGATATCCCATTTGACATGGCTGTCATTTTCTTGTTGAAAAATTATAAAACCACATCAAATGAAATATCTATAGGTCGATAAAAAGACTTCTCTTGCTTCTCTCGCACCAATTCTTTTTACATAATATGACATCATTAATAACTTATAGAAAGACATTAGTTGAAAATGATAATCACATTAGGAAAATGTTTGGTATAAATTAATACATGGATTAAGACGAGGTATAAGGTTGAATTAGTACGGGATAAATACCTCATACCTTAATTGAGTATTTAGTAAATTATTGAGTTAAAAATAGGTTTGTTTGGAAAGAAATTTCTAAGGCCTTGCTTTTGCTTCTTCTTCATATTTGCTTCATATTGTGAACATACTTGCAACCTTGCTCGATAACTTCCTTCACTCCTTCGTTCCTTGCTTCGTCTTCCTCCACTCCAATTCTATCTTGAAACTAGTCGAACTATAAGCTCCAAATCGAGCATGCTTAAACTAGTTGAACCTCACCATATTCGAACCACAAGACTGCGAATAATTAAGAAGTGAGAATGAAATCCAAACTATGTGAAGCCATATCCTCCGAGTACGTGAGAATCAAATATAACATGAAAAAGAAAAACATAACAATCAATAATACTAGGCGAAGTATGAGAGACTAAGATATACACACCCTTGCATCTTACCCTATACAACAAAATTAACTAAATATTATCGAAAGAGAATAATTGTGTTTAAAATATAATAAAAGCAAAAATAACACCCTAATCATGTGAAAAAAGGTTAACGAAATATAACTCACATTAAAGTTAAATATTCCCCTATCAAAATTTAACATTTTTCACGATTAGGTTAGATACCTCACAACCTATCCTATAACCTACATATAAAAAAAACTATCTTATGAAACTCTACACTTTATTTTCCACTAAAGAATAGCAATATTTTTTGCCCTTTGTCATTGTCATAAAAAAAGTATGCACTTGAAAAAGTGTACAATAAACCTTAATCAACCTACAATAGCTCACTTATTAATTGCATTTTATTTTAATTTGCATTATATAAGTCTTTGGGATCTGTCAAAATTCTTTTCTTAAATCTTTCACCTTTGACACAACTCAAGTCACACAATTATTATTCTACACAATCAAATCGAACCAAATCGGACTTCCAAAAAGAATGGAAAAAAAAGCGTGAAGATTTGAGATTGGACTTCAATTTTACAATAGATTAATTGATAGATAATTGCTCACATCATAAAATATAATTAATAAATTTGCTCAATAACTAATCTATATTATGTATCAAGTGCTGAAACTATTTAAAATTTATTATTGTTTAAATATGAATATACAGTATTTTTAATTTATAATTAAATATAAAAATTAAATCATCATTAAAAATTTAAATCTAAATTTATTTCTAAATAATTTTAAATAAAAAGTAAAACACTTGTATATGCAAAAAAATAATATTGATTTAGTATTTATGAAAAAAATTGAAATTAAAATATTTAGAAGGAAGATAAATTAAAGAAAAAAGCATCTCTAAAATTCAAAAGAGACCTTTCAAAACCTCTTTCTTTCCACAAAATACATTATTAGTAATTGATTTATATTATGTATTTTGTACTTAAATTATTTAAAATTTAAAATTTTTATATTTTTTTAAATTTATAATTAAATATAAAAGTTAAATCATCATACAAAAATTCCAATCACAATTTATTTATAAATAATTTAAAATAATATTGATTTAGCATCTATCAAAAAATTAAAATTAAAATATTTAAAAGGAAGAAAAATCAAAGAAAAAAGGCCTCTGCGAAATTCAGAAGAGACCTTTCGAAACCTCTTTCCTTCTCTCACAAATAAACACTCACAACAAAAACCCTTTTTATAATTTTAATTTCTTTTCCCTTTTTCCTCCTCTCTGTATCTTCCTCTCCTGATCTGATACATAAAAAAAAGCCCTTCTCTTTCTCTGCCTCTCTCCCCCTCCGCCTCCTTTCTTTCTTCTTCACCCCGAACTTAATCAGCCACCATCTTTCTCCTCAATAAAGCAAAAAATATATAAAAAAAAGAAACACTAACATACATATCAGTCAGCACCAGAAACCATCCATGTCTGGGCTTTACAACCCAAACTTTTCCCCAGCAAGAGCAGTTTCTCCTCAGATTAGAACCGCTCCTGATGTCGATAGGTGCTTGCTTAATCAACCCTTTTCGTTTTCCTACTTGATTTTGCTTAAAAATTGAATCTTTATGCTTTCAAGTTCATGATTAAGGGTTTTTCTCAAATGGGTTCTTCATTTTTTTTCTAACTTGTGCTACTTTTCTTTGTTTGTTGTAGTCAGTACTTGTCAGAGTTGCTTGCTGAGCATCAAAAGCTTGGGCCTTTCATGCAAGTTCTTCCCATCTGTAGCCGTCTCTTAAATCAAGGTTTTTGCCCCCTTTTTGCTTTTTACTGCTTTAATTTCCGATCTATCTTTCTGATTTGCTCAGTGTTTCTTCTTGCTAATATGAACTTTTTGATCATTTCTGTGGCTTCTGTGATGCCAGCCTGGCTTCTGAATAAATTAAATTACAACCTAACAGATGGTTGATGGCTTGATGCCCTCTCTCATGTAGTCTGTAATCTTGTGATTCGAGGTGGTTGGTGGGCATCTACCTCATCATAATTGTTCTTTGGAGTTTCATGATTTTGATTCTTGTTTTTTTTTTCTTCTTCAAGTTGGTTTACTAGTCCCAAAAAGTTGCACCAGACAATTGTAAATGCACTATTAGTACATTTCTTTTGAAAAATGAATTAGTTCATTGGTTCAGTGTCATTTTAGTTCACTATTATTGCCTTGCTTAATGCATGTCATAGGAGCTTCTTTGAATGGTATTGGTATACTATTAAATGGGCTTATTGGGTTGCATTACTTTCATTTCAAAAAGTATCTGCAGGAGAAATGTATTGGTCTAATATAATTGCCAGTAGCATTCACATGATTTCAGGATGCCAGCAAAAAAAAATCCTACTTATGGATGATGTAGGCTCTCAATGACAATGTTTTTGCTCCAAATCCAACTTTCTTATGTGAAATAATTTTGTTTTGACACCTTGTAGAAACCCCAAATTGAAATGATCATTGCTTTGAATTCATTGATGTGATATAAGAAATCTTCTTCTTTACAGTCTTGCTTTTGCTTTTATTCATTTCACCTTCTCCTCATGTTTTCATAACATTGTGATAGTTTATTATCATATTTATTGATGCAGAAATCTTGAGGGTTTCTGGAATGATGTCCAATCAGGGCCTTGGAGATTTCGATAGACGGCAACACAGAAGCCCTAGTCCTATGGCTTCTTCAAATCTCATGTCAAATGTCCACAGTTCAGGATTAGGAGGTTGGAGTGGCCTGCAGCAGGAGGTAAGCTATTTCATACAGATTTTTAATAGACAGATTGATCAATAAAATTACAAGAAGAAAGTTAAAATCTTTTGTAATGTTGCTGGAAATGAATCACATTATGAAACTGCACTCTTAGTCATTCACCCTAAGCTTGAATTTAAGATCAAAGTGATTCTCTTGCGACTGAGGTGGTCCAGGTGGCATCTAAACCAGAAGTGTGAAAAAAGTTTGGATTCAATCTGACATTTCAAAACCGAGTAGGGATGATTTGGGTTTAAGTGTTTAACTTAGGGTTGCTTTTTTCAAACATTTCAAGTATTTATAATAAAAAAAATGTCTTTCTAATGATTCAAAAGAACAAACCTTAATTGGATCATGGTATCTATAATCTATTGTACATAAGCCAAAAGAATCGCTTAATTTGTTACTTCTAGGCAATGATAGAAGCGGTCCTCATATACTTACGTCATCATCAATGTATTTTAATAAAAATTATATGCAAGGATTCAAACTTGATTTCAAGACTACTCTGTAATTTTGAAGTAGAAGCTAGAATTGTTTATTGAATGGTCTGAATTTTACCATTGCAGCCAAGCCATAACGTAGTTGTCATTCTTGAGTTAAGTTTTAGGGTTTAGGCTTTTGTGTTTTTGGCAAGTGTTAGCACTCTTAAAATAACTTCACTTGATCCAATACTAATTCATAACAGTTCTCTAACATACTAGAAATCTGCATGTCCTTATTATGTCTCTGAAATTCATAGCATTCTGATCCTTGTCGCGAGAAATATCACTCTATCAAATATATTTTAGTGAGGTTGACCACATTACAATGTGTTGATTACTTTGCAAGGATAAAGCATGTTTGACAATGCTGTTTAGTGGACAATTTTTTTATTTGAAGGTGGATTATTTGACAATTTAGGCAAAACATGGAATACATAATTTCTCTGAAGTTAGATTCTAGCTCTTTGAGAAATCCATTATTCTTACTAATATTATGCAACCCAGTTCAGCAGATGAACTCTTGCGAAAACCTCTTGCCTTAAGTTGACTAGTTTTCACTTGAGAATTTTTTCTTAAAATTCTTAGGACTTTGCTTTTGAGTAGTTCTCTATACTGTCTAACAACCAAAAGATTCCACAGGCTGATGTGCATTTGTAATTTGTTTTATAGTTAGAACCCATTTAGCTCAATAATCTAATATGGATAATCCAGTGTCAAAAGTTTTCTGATCTTATACAGCAAGTCTGTTTAGGATGTATTTATCAGCAAAATTTACTTTATTGTGGCAAGTTCAGAGTTGGTGAGTTTGGAATTAAGATGCATTATTATAAGATCTTATGGGCCATTGGTAAAATATTGGAGTCAAATAGTTCAAGTTATCCACCTTCATCTTCATCTAGATTTTGTTTTACTTGTCATCTTGTGAGTCAATGCTGTACATTTTGTTCTTAAAAATCTTTCTTGTAATATTGTGGAAAATGACACTTTTTCTAAATCTTATTTTGTTTTGGTCTACTTCACTCTTTTGGTCCATTGCTTCTTCTTCTTTTTTTTTTTTTACTTTTTAACTTCTTAAAATGATGTTGCTTGTGTATTGACATCCCTTGAAGTAATTTCCGGCTTACTTGAATATCTTCAAATTCTAAGTTATATTCTGCTTTAGCTATGTTACCTCATATTGATATTATAGATAGATTTTTTTGCATATTAATTTGTAGTATGTATAGAATCACACTTCATTTCTTTTCTGAAACAATATTTCTTATCAATGATATTTTATGGCAGAGAGTAAGTGTTCCCTCTGGCATGTCTATGGACTGGCAAGGTGCTCCAGCAAGTCCGAGCTCGTTCACTGTCAAAAGGATATTGCGGTTGGATATTCCTGTAGAGGTCTATCCTAATGTAAGACAATTTTTTTAAGACATTGTTCTTTGTTCACTTGGTTAAGATACATTAAAGCTGATTTTTAAAACTCTCATTCTGAATGTGTCTCAATTTCAGTTCAATTTTGTGGGTCGGCTTCTTGGACCCAGAGGCAATTCCTTGAAACGAGTTGAAGCGTCTACTGGTTGTCGTGTGTACATTAGGGGGAAAGGATCAATAAAGGACCCAGACAAGGTAATTGCCTTACATGTATGTGTATAGATATCCATTGCCTAATCTATCCAAGATTGAGAATTTCATATAATTGTGAAGTTGTTTGATTAGCGAAATTATAACATTTTTTAATATGAATTAGGAGGAAAAGCTGAGGGGAAGGCCGGGTTATGAGCACCTCAACGAACCACTTCATATCTTGGTTGAGGCTGATTTGCCTCCTAATATTGTTGACATGAAGCTGCATCAGGCAAAGGAGATTTTGGAAGAATTGCTAAAACCTGTGGTAGGCACTTATCGAACTCTTACATTTCAGACCTATAATTACATTTGTAGTTATAGATACTTGGGTCGATTTTGGTGCATTTGAGATGGATTTAGCCCCTATATCAATTTTGGTGCATTCTAACTAAATTCAGTTATTACTGTCACATAGTTGAATTTCTGTTTTCCTTGGGTCTATTGGGCGCATCCTCCGGACATGTTCAGGTTATGGGTGCCCCCATCTTGACCCCCTCAGATCCCGCTTGAGTGGAACTATACTAGGCAATGATGTTGTAGTCATAAATACTTATTTTCAAAAAAATTGTTTGGTATAACTAAGGGTCTGTTTGGATCGCGCATTATAATGGAAAATCCTGCACTATAATGTAAAGATTTAACGCAAAATCTTGCAGTATAATGCAAAATTTTGCGTTATAATGTGTGATCCATACAGGCTCTAAGTATTTTTTCTTTCAAATTCCAAAGTGTTAAAATATTCTTTTAACCATAAAACCACATTGCTAGGAATGTCATTACAAAGTGGTCTACCAAACAAGAAACTTTCATTGAGTTTTATAAATCTGTTCTTCTATGCAGGATGAATCACATGATTTCTACAAGAGACAACAGTTGAGGGAATTGGCTATGCTGAACTCCAACTTCAGAGAAGAGAGTCCCGGGCCAAGCGGGAGCGTCTCACCATTCAACACCAGCGGAATGAAGCGTGCAAAAACCGGGCGTTGATTCAAAAGAAGTTCATCTATGAAAGGTTTGGCATAACAATTGAAAACAATAGAGTTGGTGATGATGATGCCCTTTTGTGCTACAGATTCGGAAAAACGCCTACCAGATTAATTTTCATGGCAGCATATAGGTTTACGGGTCGTCGTTCATGGTGAGCCTTGCCTTTTCTTTTGGCCTGTTATTTCCATTTGCTGTTTCTGCCTTTTTTTACCTTTGTCTATATGCCTCATTCTAATGGGGATAGACAAGAACTTGAAAAGAAAAAATTACCCCAACAAAAAAATTGAAAAAAAAAGGCAAGGAAATCTCTCTTTGAAAAATGAAAACTTTGGTGATTATAGTGATTTTGGATCTGCCTTTGCTCAATTTTTTTTTTTTTAAATGTCAGTCAGTCATTCATGTGAACCTATTATGTTCATTGGATTTATTCTTGTGTTAGCAGACTTGGACATTGGTATATAATATATATAGAGACATGAGTGTGTATGCTTTGCTGTATTATGTTCTGAATTTGAGGTTAAAGGTACAGATTCATAAGCTTATACTTGGGATTCCCTTTGCTGACATTGTTGTATGAGCATCATTTCTTGATAATTATTTTTTAATTATTAAACAAATGCTTAGTTTTTGAAATTTTTATTGACCCATTTGATGGATCTGAATTTAACACAAGGGTCTGTTTGGATGCACCATTTAATGCATTATTTTACATTAAATCTTGCATTTAACGTAATTTAATATCAAATAATGCATTAAATGGTGCGATCCAAATGCGCCATAACACAACTATTTTTGGCTTGATTAGAGTTTAATTGGGTTATGTTTTTTTTTTAATAAAATTTAGGGTTCCATGCTGAATAGCTAGAGAATAATCATTTGACTATTTCAATGAAAGGATTATTTTTTTGGAAATTATTGGATTTTGGATAATTTGCGTGCTCTAATAAGCAATCAAGAAATGGACGTAAATTAATGCTTTCATTGTCTATAACTGGTCAAAGTATGTATTTGTGTCCTCAATATTCTTTAAAAATAATCTCTTCTCCACATGATTGATGTTATATGCTACTCTTTTCATTCAAAAATACATGTCATTTTAGCCTAATTTTTTATTTCATAATGCTTGTCATTTAATATATTTTATCACACATTTTCAAATATTATTTTCATTAACTAAAAATAATTACCTAAATATATAATAAATATATAATAGGAGGGAAAAGATGCTAATGAGATTGTATTTAAGTTAAATCATATACCTTCTTAATTTTTAAGAAAAATTTTAAAATATGTATTTATAAACGGAGGGAGTAGTATATTTTCAGGAACAAATTAAACAAGACAATTAGGATGTTTTATTTTTGAGGAAAAATAAAAACAAATATAGGATGTTGATGTCTCTAAGCATGTGGGTTTCTTTACTGAATATTTGAATAGGACCATATAGACATATATAATTAATAATTATAAGCTTTTGGTCGACAAATATTTTTTTCTTGTGATTCTGGTGTGGTCTCAGACATCACGTGTTTGGAAAGATTTTTGGATTATTGGAGACAATTGTGGTGTATATATGACCGGTCCTGTTCCCATGGAGTTTGTGAGAAACTCTATGGGTGAATTTACTAAAACCCTATAGTAAATTGGTGAACCCGTCGGGAAAAAAGAAAAAAAGAAAAAAATAATAACTTGATATGGAGAGAGAAAAATCAAATCTCAACCGTTCAATTTGTATTTAATGGTTAGGATTTATTCAACTCTATCTATGGAGTTTTTTCACAACTCCACTGAAACTAATTCCATATATGACCATCAATTTTTATGGGGTTTGAAGAAAGGGAATAGTTGTACATTTGTACATGTAACATGTGTGTTGTGTAGCCTTCCACGTTTTTGTTTTCCCTCTTGGCCAACGTTAACATTTTATGTTTGGTGAAATAATGTGTGTTGGGCCAACTTTCATGGACCCGCTAATCTCACGTCGGCTGTCCTTGATGCAAAGCCCTGGACCCATGTTTTCTTTTAGAGAGGTTGAGCATCGGTTCAGAACCGAACCGAGTTGAAAACTGAAATGGTATAAGGTGAAGTGAAACTGAATTCGGTTTGGTTTTGGTGTTTTCGGTTTGGGATGGATAGAAGATTATTCTTTGGAAAATTCGAACCAAACTGAATCAAAATTCGATAAATTCCTAACCGAAAATCGAACCGAATAATATCAGTTACGGTTTGATTTGATTTGGCTTAAAATTTCGGTTTGAACCGATTCATATTTAGCCCTACACGGAAGGCTCCTGAGGTAAATAGGCAATTACCACAACTGAAGGGACTCGAATTCAATACCTCTACTACAATCAAATCTTATCAATTTAGTTGGTAGGTGATGACGTACGTGACTATTAGGTCGCGACTTCAAATCTCTCAGTTTTTGACGGTGCTTCGAAAAAGAAAAAAAAACTATAATTGCTTCATGCTTTGTGGATCGAAGTGTAAACTATAATTGCTTCATGCTTTGTGGATCGAAGTGTACATTAAAGTATAAAAGTATGGAAATGGGCATTGATCCATTTTTTTCTCGAGTCTAGAGGAAGAATGAGAAATATGGTTAGAGAAGAATGAGCGATATGGTTAAGCCATGTTAAAATTAATCAAAGGAATGGGGAGAATTAACCTAAATTTTGCATGAAAAATGGAAGAAGAAAGGTAATGGTTATATTATTTTGATCAATGAACCATAAATTAAAAATTGACATTTTCTTAACCATTTCATTTCCATACTCAGCGCCAAACGAGCCCTAAATCAATCAATCTCCCACTATTACTAGTATTGTAGTAGAAAATCCAAACCACAACAAAATCCTTTAATAGCTAATGAAACATAGATAATTTTTTTTGGTTAAATGGAACATAGATAATTAAGTTGCGTTCAAAGACAACATTATTGATAAGAGTGATTTTGTACACTAATAATAATAATAATCGTGGTAGTGTATTTTAACACTTATTTAGTGACCAAAACATAACAATTAAAAAAATAAAAAATTGGCCTATGCACTTGAAAATTGCATCTGCCCCATTAACTTACTTTTCATCATCTAGGATCCAAAGCTAGACCAAATTAACTCCACTCCATTAGCCTGATCTTGATTTAGTAGGGAAAAAACAAATGATGAGGCAGTTTTATTTCTTTCCAAAACAAAAGAAGACAGAAGAGCTCAGAAACTTTATCTTTGATCTCCATGGCGGAACAAGAATAGAGCAATGAAGAAGAAGACGCTAGAACCTTTGGTAGAATGAAGCTAAGTGCTCTTAATCCATATATTATGTTGTTGATTGTCCAACTAGGCGCTTTCGTATCTGCAAAATATCAATATCAAGATCAAGATCAAGACATATTAAGGATAAGATTCTAACTTTATGTTGCTTTCACTCTTTAGATTTAAGAAAGGCTTAAGAAATTTATACGGCTATTAAGGCGTTAATTTGACGAAATCTAAATTGGAGCGATTAATAACCAACCATTCTGGATTAACTACTAAAGATAACATTCATTCATTCATTTACTAGTTTCTAGTCTTCATAGAAAATGAAATATTAATTAATTAATTAGAGGATACAATGAAAATATAAATCAAGTCATTAAACTATAAGATATCAAACTTTTCTACTTTTTATTTTAAGATTGTAAGGCCAAATATTGTGAAACGGAGGTGGTATAAATCAAAAGGCTAATAATGCATACATACCACAGGAAGCTTCTGACGATAGGCGACGTCTAGTCTAGCATCAAGAGTGTTCTCAATAACTATCTTGCCGTCGTTTGAAGCCATTACAACTCCTCCAGAGCTAACGAAACCACGAGAAAGCGTGAAGTTATAAAGTATTGTATGTGTAAAATGAAACATAAACTTAAAACACCATTATTCCACAAGATTAATAAACTGCACAATTTGTACACTCAACTTTAATCCAATCTATAAAATGATCAGAAGATTGAAACTGCACAGGATTGAAAATGATCAGAAGTTCTAGGATCATTACTGTCACGAAACTGCACAAATTGTACACTCATCTTTAATCCAATCTCTTAAAAACCAAAGTAACTTAAAACACCATTATTCCACAATATTAACAAATCAAGATTGAAAATGATCAGAAGTTATAGGATCATAACTCATGAAACTGCTAAAGCTATACTCATATTTAATCCAGATATAAGCGGGTACGAAAGATCAAATTTTGTAAAATGAAATGTTAGATATAACATCAAGAAAACCTCAAATTTTGCATATGGGATGAAATGCTTACCAAAAGATAGCATTTTCATCTGAACCTGAAGGTGGTGGTGGTAGATAAACACTGTCAACTTTAACAGTAGGGACGGCGTCGAGTTTTGCTTTTTCTACATATTCCTTTTTGGCATCATTTAGAACAGAATCTACCATCTTCCGATCAACTTCTCTGCAGCGCAATAGTACTGAAGGTTCCCTCAGCCGCAACAAGCTCTGAAATCCAATACAATCACAATTCACTAATTCCAATACAATCAGATTCTACTCAAATGTGCAATAGAACTTTGGTTGTTATAGTAACTACCAGTTTCAGAGCTTGTAATTGTAATGAGGTTCAAGCACTGTACTCATTTTGCAAACAAATTGATTAAGTTGTGATTGTATTGGCATTACTGATTTCAGCTCAATAGTGCTCCCCCTCAAGCCTTGTTTCCTCCAAAAATTCACTAAGCCCAATACAATCACAATGAAATCAATCTTTTTCTGCAAAAAGAGTAAAGCTGTTTTGACAAATGACAATGATAAAAAGGCCCAATCTCATAGGGGGTTCAATAAAAGGCTCAATAAACACTAGTTACACTACAATGAAAGAAATAGAACAAGACCACAATAGAGAAAAGGCCATTAGAGAACTTATAACCAAAATGCAACAGCATTGAGATATGCCAATAGAATAAAGGCCCAATCAACATATACCATTGCAAAATTGCAAAGTGAGTACCTGAACAATTAGTCCTTGCAGAAGCTTCTGGTAAGCTTTCTTATCACTAGTGATACGAAGCAGTTCCTTTCCTGTATCCTCCTTCATGCCATTCACAAACTCATCCTGTGCTTGAAGCACCTGTAGCCTCGATGCGTTCAGCTGCATTGAGTACTCACTACACCATACAAAACAATCTCAACAAAAACTTTCACTAGAACAAAGAAAACTCAAACATACAACAAATCTATAGCAATAACACTTCAAATTTCACATAATTGACTGATCACGAATTCTAGGTATAATGTCGTGTAGGCTCACATCTTTTTCCGAACTTCCACCTGCTTCCCCTTTCGATCGTACTCTTGCCTTACCTTCTTCTTCTCCGCTTCAGCTAATTGCAGCTTCTCTATGTTGAATTCCTGCGAATCAGCAACAAAAATCGCTCAGCGCAACGATGCACACTATTCAGCGATGCGATTCCACAATCAGACATCATTTAAATCCTAATCAAACGAATCTACGGACGTTTTTTACGAACTGAATGAAAAATTACTGAATCGCTTCAACTAATTGCAGTTTCTCTATGTTAAATTCCTGCGAATCAGCAACACAAATCGCTCAGCGCAACGATGCACACTATTCAGCGATGCGATTCCACAATCAGAAATCATTTAAATCCTAATCAAACGAATCTACGAACGTTTTTTAACGAATTGAATGAAAAATCACTGAAATCGACATGAAATTACTCCGAATTCAGATGATTAGAGGAATTGAAATCCAATTGCAAAGGTAAAGATGGAGAGAGATACTTCTTCGGCGGAGACGGAAATCTCGTTAGCTTTCTCTTCGGCTTCCTGGCGGATGAACTGAACCATCTGCTGGATTTGCTTCGACACATCGCCATCGTTCATCTTTCTAGGGTTGATTTCTCGAAGATTCTGCGATGATGGAAGGAAGAAGGATGTGTGTATTGGATGAAGTAGGAGAAGAAAAGGTTATATTGGGATTTTAGTAGTTTGGATGAATCAGCGTAACTACTAACCGAATTTGATGGTTTGGACTTTGAATATTCCTTTTTGTCTCATCCAAATTTATTTATTTATTATTTTCTAATTTCAGGAAGAAAAAAAAGAGAAGTCGTGGCGGGCTTTCATAGGCCCAAAAGTCTAGCCCAATAAAGTCCTAATTGCAAGGCCTATTGTGATTGACGACAAATGTTTTACTAAGAGCCCATTTGGCATTGACATCATATATATGAGATATCAGGTATTGGATATCCGTATAGATATAAGTGATATTTTTTATATGGATTTTTTTATCGTATGCCCTTAAGTTAAGAGCCTAAAAGTAATAATATATTTTAAAATTGCATTTATTTAGATTAAATTATTTTTTTAATAGGATTTTTAGTACTCTTAACCTATGGAAAAATCGTTTTGATATACCAACTATTTGACATTGATATTATAGATATGAGATATCGAATCTTGGATATTGATATAGATATGAGTGATATTTTTGATATACCAATTTTTCAAAGTATATCAAAATAACATTTTGATAACAACCAATATCATCATATACCAAACAATAGATATCAATTTGATATCGATACCAAACACTAAATATTAGTATTGTTTATTTTCATATCTGATATCCTAATATGGATATCAAGCGGGCCAAGATTTTAATTTTTCGAAAACAATTTGGCAAAATAATAGTACTAGGGAGAAAGTCATGATTTATTATTGGTGAGTTATGTGATTTTTTTGTTCCATAAGAGATACTTAGACCATTATAACGGGGATGGGAGATTCGAACTCGCAATCCAATGATCATAGATTACTTCGTTCCTAACTTTGTCTAATTATGTGTGTCCACTCAACCAACATAACATTCTCATCTCTGCCACCACCATCTTCTGTTCATAGGACTCTTTGGATGACCAAATACTCTGCTTCATATAACATCACCGACCTAGAGTTTTTTTTTTGTCGAAGGTGAGGTGACGCTCTCCGGCCCCTCAAAAGGGATGTTTTATTAATAATATAAAAGAGGACTAAGTAGTCATCAAGTGGGAGATAGCCCGACCCCTTACATGGATCATCAAAGAGTATATTATTAATTTTCTCAGGCGGGGTAATCAATACATAAATATCTAATGAATAAAAAAAAGCAGAAGACGCAAGGTAATCCGCAACTGACTTAGCCTCTCGATACAAGTGACAAACTGGGATAGTCGTATTGATATCTCAATTTTTGGTAAAATTTGACAAATGTCATTATTGCATATTATATGGTTCAGGAACTTTCCAATACTCCATTCTTCAATTGGTAGTGTACGTACTAGTGTCGGTGAACATTTCTTGTCTTGTTTGATAAATTAATAAAATAATTTCATCATTTTTTCTTGTCTTCTTACTACCAAAACAATATTTAAATTAGCCAAATCTTCCAAAATGGTCATGAAATATGTATATTTTTTTGATTATCGACCGATCTTCAAACCTTTTTAAAGTGATAAATGTTTTTTTTATACAATGTTTTGTCATAACATATAAACCCCCACCTCAAAATGCCGTCACATTCAGCAGTATATTTTGAGAAAGATTTATGTATATATATTAGAATATTATATATGTAATTAGAATATCATAAATCATAATGCCAAATTGCCAATATGATTTGCATGGCCGAAAATGGCTGGTGAACAAAATTAATGAAAGGGATTTCCCAACCAAGAAATATTATACTGTCGGCTGGACCCATAACATACCGATGTTACCAATTGTTATTTCTTATTTTGTTTTGAGTTTGAAGAAAAGATTAATTAAGGAGCATCTCACCTAATCTTCAAACATCTAGTTAAACGGTAAAACCTCCAATAATATCATTTAAAAAAGTCTTCAATTCGACTTTTATGGCCAGAAAATTGAATACTTAAAGGCAGAGATCGACGTTAGTACTTAGAAATATTAAAATGAACATTAATATCAAATGCGATAACTTGAGGGAGGTCTTAGGTTCGATCCTTCCATCCTCTTTTTCACTTAATTGGGTGAAAAAACAAGTCTCGCTGATGCGACCTTGCCTAGACTAGGACCCAGTTCTGGCTAGCCCGAGACTTCGTAGGCCATGACGATCCCCTTGACATAGGACTTAGTCCATTATTACGTAACTTCTATATTTATGTTATTTCCCGATTTAACGTTTCTATTTCGATATTACGATTTTGGAAGCGTGTAGAGACCGGCCCAATAATCTAGAATAATACCCATTAGCCAATTAAGGTTTTCTATTATGTATTTAAGCTCATGATTGTAACCTTTTTCATTCACGTCAAGATTAATCCAGAAACCGAGTTAGAGTTGAGATTGCCTCCTCCTTTTTGGATCGATTTGACGTCACCCCTTTCCTATTCTCCTTTCCCTCTGGTTCGGTCCTCCATTGGATCGGTCAATTCTCATATCTAGGCATCTAGCCTCGCCTCACCCTAGCCAATGTGAGCACGTACTAGAGACCCGCATGAGCATAACGTTGGTCTCATATTTATCCGATTAGAGAAGATCCATGCATCTCGAGCATAGACCGACCTCCTAGCGACCCAAACTCAAATAGGGCCGTATCATTCACCATTCTTCTACCATTAAGTCGAGTCAGTTGACGCAAACCGATTCACCTAATTCGTGTTGTACTGGCTAGTTCATGAATGCTGAATTTAATTATTACCATAGGTACGACCCCTCGTTAAAAACATATAGTAATTAGTTAAAAAATGAACCCGGTTTTGTGCAGGTGTTGGTGTCTTGACACCCCCTCAGGCCTTTCGAGCGTATATATCCCCGACTTCCGGCTTGGAATACCTTCATCTTTGTCCCTCAAATTCCGCTTTAGCGAAACTAAAATTAGGTCAATATTGTTATAGTAAAAAACTGAAATTATGTGAAAATTCCAAATGTGTTCACGTGGAGGGCATCCTAACTCCCATGTGTGTGAGTACTAGTGCATGCATGCGCATGAAACAGCATCTGCAATTAAGGAGAGTATTAATTACTTATGCAGTTATTATTCTAATTAATTGAATTCAATGAAGCCTGTTTTACTGTTTGAAATTAATGAATCCTGTTTAAGTTGCATGAACTGACGATACATAACTTTTCTTGCCTTCACCTACAAAACTATTGGGTACGTAAAATTGCCTAGTACATTATGAATAATAAACAGATTGTACTATTGTTTCATCAAGTAAGAGATATGAAAATAGTATGTATAACACAAACACGTACAAAAATGTCTACCATGGTGGACCAAATCAACCTTGATTTTTGCTTGAGTTTCGAGTTTTTCCCTCGAGATTCACGCCCTAATCGATAAGTATTCTGCTCATTATTCACAATTTTATATGTCGATAATAGTGTTTTTTTTTTCTGTCGAGTCGAGCTGATCAAATAGGGTTAAGTTTGATTATATTGAATTTACACTCATCCAGTTCAAGTTTCATGTTTAAATAATCTTTTCATATATTTTACCTCTGTCGAGACAATAAAATTTAACGAAAAATTGTTTGTATATTAATGTTAGTTTCCTTACTGGATAACGAATACTATCATCTTAAAATTGATTTGGTTTGAATGTTGGAAGTGCAAGTTACTTTCCGATTTCATGAAAATCGTGAAAATGTGTTTGATTAAATTTTGTTTTATGCGAATGATAATAATAAAAAAAGTTCATATTTTTATTCATAGATAGAAGAATAGAGTTCCGCAAATACTAGGAATGTAATTTCATATTTTTCATTTAAATCTTACCATACTTTGTCATAAAAAATACTCTTTATAAAAAAACATGTCTTTTTCTTTAAAATTGTGAAATTAATTACATTTTACTAGTAACTTCAAATTAAATAAGTATATTTATTACAAAAATGTACTTAAAAAAATAAAATGTAGTAATACTTTAGTATAATTAATGTGTATTATAATTTTCAATATATTTTTTCCCAATAAGAAAAGAAATTAGTAAACAAATATATATATATATATATATATATATTTGATAAGGTAAGAATTTGGTATGGGTTGGTTACCCAATACTAATAGTATCCCGACGGATGAGAGCACACAGCTCTAGGTGAGAATCCAACAACCATATTGGATAATGAGAGGCCAATTTGACAATCTTGTCAGCTACATAATTTACATTTCTGTAGATATGAGAGATGACTACCTCCTCCAAACAGAAGCATAACATCAAAAAATATGTGACTGATATTTGTTAACTACTTAAAAAAACATATAAAATGCGGACTAAATTTTTTGGATCATCATCACTACTCAACCACAAAGAGAAGGCCACGCAATTACATATTTCACATTCACACAACAAAGTATAAAACTCCACTATTCATTAGATCACTGAAAATTACGCTTCCATTGCATCTAGACTATAGGACCCACACAACCAATCATATTCATATCTCATCCTCTTTATTTATCACCTTCAATTTTTAAATATGTGAATAAAAAGAAGAAGTTATGGTAAATTTGTATAGGAGAATTATGGTTGGTGCCCTTAACATCAAGGGTAGTTCAATAAGTGTCCCAAAAGTATCCTTTTTGTGGTTGGTGTCCTTGTGGTTCTCGGTTTGTTTAGTCTGTAACCTTGGTCGGAATGAGGACTTCGTGTTGATTGCATGTGACTTGAATGGGCTTGTTTTTCGATCAATAGCTCAAAGTCCAACTAACTTTTAAGTGAAAGTAAGAACAAGAACCTATATGACTGGAATTATGATCAAGACGATAAAATTCAAACAAACAAATCAACAAAAACAACAACCAGTCCAAGGAACCAAACCACATAAATCTCACACTTGGAGATTACCAATTCACGAAGACTTAATGTTAAAACTCTTCAGACTATATCAAACACTTGTAAACTCATATTAGGGTTCAAAATAAGAGGAATGCTTATCAACAAACTCCCATTGTTGATTTCGGAACAAGAGATGTTCATGGACTTGACAAAGACGATCACTCCTTCACCCAAATTTCCCTTTTCTCTTATATTTTCTCCCTCCTCTCTCTTGTGCTTCAAATGGCCAACTCTCTCAACAGAGTTCTCGTGCTTCAAACGTTTCTCATTGCACTCACCCGATGTAACTCACAAGTCCAGCTTGACTTAGTCAATTAGTAGAACTTTTGGGTTGGACCTTACATGAGCTCTCATTGCCCCCAACACATGCTCTAAAAATGGTTTTAAGTGAGTCAAAATACCCTTAAATTGGCTATTCTATTGGAATCTAAATCGGAATAATTTAGTCATTAATTTGAGTGTTTTAGGAGCCAGATCTTCTTAACTTGAGAGTGATGGTACAATGGTAGGCTTGATTTTGAATCTTTGACCACTTTGAACTAAAAAGTCACACCAACCGAAACTCTAGGGATTGCAAACTATGGATGTGCAAATATAAACGCATCAAAATCTAGTCCACCTTAGCATCATGATGTATTGACAAAAAAATCTTCTTGACTTGCAACCCTATTATTTATGTGTTTAGATGAGAGGGCGAAAGAGAATAATTTCATCGTTTTAAAACTCACCCTTATATTTTATAAATAATTAGGGAACTGCAAGTCTGCAAGTCTATTTCTATATGAAAAATGAGGCGCCGCTATATAAGTTGCAAAATTTTGTTAATATATCAAGACATATAAGTAGACTAGATTCCTACCAAACAACCAACTTACTATAGTTTGCTTATTGAAAAGCATTTTTTTATAAAAAATATACTTTTTATATTTTTTCAACACAAAAATACAACAATCATTCACGTTTTTCAAAATAAAAAAAAATATTTTTTTCACAAAAATTACTTTCTAATTAGCAACTATAGCAAGGCCTTAAAATGAAGGACACTTAAGTGGAAAAATGTTAAATCTCAGGCCACCAGTCGAAATATCCTCAAACTCGAGTCACCAACCGGAATTTCCCAAATAATATCACTTTTAAAAATTACTCTGAAGGAAATGAAACTGCATCTTCGCTGAAGGAGAGAGCTCCGTGGCGGGGGTGCCTTCACATGACGTAAAGTAGCAAAAAAGTCGCCCCCGTCTCTCTTTGCATCCACTGCACTCTCTCATCTCTCTCTCTCTCTCTCTCTCTCTCTCTCTCTCTCTCTCTCAATTCTCAACTGCCAAAACCAAACTTTCCTCCAACATCAATGGCGGTTCAAACGATTCGCTGAATTCCGTCACCGGCAATAATCCGATGAATCGGAGCTTCAAAGACTACGCCGCCGTCCCCGGCGTCGCACCTTCCCGATCCCTCTTCCCGACCACCGCCTCTAACCGCCGCCGCGACTCCTCCGAGGACCGCGCCTTGGATCTCTTCTCCAACAACCGCCGCAGCATCTCCGTCTCCGCCTCCTCATCCGACGAATTCTCCGACGGTACGTAGTTCGCTCGCTAATTCTCCACTGTTGAATTCCTCCGATTGCGATTTGATTTCGAAATGTAAAGTAGCGGATAATTGCGGTTGTTAGAATTCCAGATCGGTTGTTTTCGTTGCGCTTCTGTTTCCGTCTGATTCGCCAGTCAATTGTCGTTTTCATCTCTCTTCTTATTGTCAGTTTTGCGATGCCTTTCGCTTCGGGATTCAGATCTGCATTGGATTTTTCTACTGGTCCCGTCCTTCGTCTCTCTTTCATCTCGCCATTAATTTCGTCTTGTCTAAATCCGACTAATGTTATATAAAGCTGATCTGAGTTTAGTTCTGATTTAACTGTAAACATTCCGTCTGAATTGGTAGACTTTGTACTGGAATTCGGTTTAGGTTTTTTTCTAATTGCGGTGGTTCTGGATGAGCTTACTTCTTCTGTTATGATTGATGTTCTTTTCCAGATCGGACGGCATCGTTGAAATTGGGAAAGATTTCAGTTGGATCGGCGAAGAGCGGTTCGGATGACCTTTTGACTAACGCTGATGGTGGAAAACACGATTACGACTGGTAAACAATTTCTCTTTCGTTTTGTCCTTGCCAAATTGCCAATAAATCCTATATCAATTGAATAAGGTAGTGAGTCTAATTTTCATAAGTGAAGAAGATTTCGAAGCAATTTAATCTCGCTGAGTTTCAAACCCTAAAGATTTTACCAGGCTGAATCGTAGCATTCTGTTAAGGGCAAAGGTTTTCTGTTATGAAAGTAGATTGTCAATGATGAGAAGGGACTGAATAAAACACTGCACATGATTACTAATTAGTCTGTCCCTTAGTAAGAGTTAGGACTAAAATTTAGCAATTGTTTATTAAGGTACTTTGATTCTATAGTCCAATTAATCAGATTTTACATTTCTTAGGCTTCTTACACCTCCAGAAACTCCCCTTTGTCCTTCAGCTGAGGGAAATGAGTTTCAACCATCTGTTACAAAACCAAGAAGCAATTCTGTTGCAAGATCCCTCTCAACAACTAAATCATCCAGGGTATGTGTTCTTACAATTAGCCATGTGATTTGAATCAATTTCAAAAACTGTAGTTAGTGTACAAATTCATGGTTTCTTTGTCAAAATTTTCCAGCAGCTATCAACGAATCATGTAGAGAGCAATGTTTCAACAAGGCCAGCAAGAAGCAGCTCAGTGACTCGCTCTTCGATTTCTTCTTACTCACATAACAACAGCTATTCCTCCATGAAAACCTCCTCAAACTTTCTCAATACTAGTTCATCCTCTGTTTCATCCTACATCAGACCGTCTTCTCCGAGCACCCGTTCTTCCTTCACATCAAGACCTTCTACGCCTTCTCGTACCACTCCATCACGATCCTCCACTCCTTCGAAGCCTCGTTCTTCCCCTAGTCTCTCTTCAATCGATAAGCCTCACCCATCACTCTCCTCAAGACCTTCTACTCCTAATTCTAGGCCGCAGATTGCGTCCAATTCAAACCCGCCTTCACGCTCTTCAACTCCCACGCGTCGAACCACCATTTCTTCACCTTCTCCTAAGCCTAATGGGCGAATTCAGACGCCGTCAGGGTCTCGGCCTAGCTCCCCGAGTCCTCGGATTCGTCAGCAGCCGTCAGTTGCTGTTGCTTCCCCTGATTTCTCACATGATACTCCACCAAACTTGAGAACAAGCTTGCCAGATAGGCCTGTTTCTGTTGGAAGGTCGAGACCGTCACCTGCAATTACATCGAAGGCGAACATGGAGAGCCATGGAAATGGGAGTTTTACTCGACGAGCTTCGTCTCCTGTTGTTTCAAGAGGGACGTCAGTTGAACCGAAGGGAAGAAGCTATTCCAATGGACATATTAGTGAAGTTCAAGAACCCAGAAAGTCATCTTATGTTCCTGATTCACCATCTCGGAGAAATATAAGAGGTTCTGCCATCTCTGATAGCAATGGTTTTGGGAGGTCTATTTCGAAGAAGTCCCTTGATATGGCGATAAAACACATGGTATGCATTTATTTTTAGTTTATGCAATGCCTTGCTCTTTTTGGATTTGCAAGTATATAAAGGGTAGATTATGAACTAAAGGGTAGGTTATGAGCTTACAATAACTAGCCTGAATTATGGGGTAGTTTACAAACTTACCATCACTAACATAAGCGTCACTAAATACAAGATTTTTTTATAGTGGATTGATTATGACAAGAAAATATCATCTTTAGACTCAATGATGCACTACCTATGTGAGTCGAAATGGAGATCTCAGCTGGCCACTTGACTAGATGCCCGGAATGATACTTAGGCTAAGTAATCATAAGCTACTTCATAGCTGAGGCTATTTTTTGCAATCTTTCTCAAAGTTTAGATTTTTTTCCTGCAATTACCCCTAATAGATTTTACTCCTTTATGTCTACTTCAATTAGTGTTGCTTAATTTCGTTTTTACCTCTTTTTAAAGTGACGTTTTCTTTCTTCTGGAAAAATGACACTCCAAGTAGCAGTTTGTAATGAAAAACTAAACTGTAGATTAGTCAAAGTTTGTCCATCAAAGTAAGAAATTGCCTTAAATGTCTTACCTAATAAGATTTTTGATTTTCAAAAAGCTGTTATGGGGTAGTTGTTGAATTGATAGTAACAAAGCATGTGAAAGATTTGTTACAATATTAAGCTCCTCTGTTTTGTGTTATAACTTCTTAGTAAATTTGCTCTAATTACACCATTTAATCACTCCATACTCCTCATTCCTTTATAAATAAAAATGTATTAAGCCAATGCTTTAGGCGGTCTGGGACTTTCTAGCGCCTAGGCGGAATTTGTAGAACAGTGATTAAGACAATGTAAAACAAAGTCTTAAACTGATGCAAAGTTTTCAATCTTGCTGTAGGATATAAGAAACGGGCCGCGCCCACTCGCAGGAACCGTCCTTTACCCGCAAAGCATCCGATCCGCCGCTTCTAAAATCCATGCTTCTCCTCCGGCACTCAAAAACTCTACATCAAACGATTTGAATGGACGAGTTCCATCAAATAACGACAATGGCTTTATCCATGAGAATGGTAAGTACTCTAATGGTGCACAGGAAAACATAAAAAGAGAAGAAAACGGTCGATTATTTGCAAGATTAACAACCGATGTAGACATGTTTGAGAGCTCTCGTTACGATGCAATCCTTCTGAAAGAGGATCTGAAGAACACGAATTGGCTTCTGGGTAGTGACGAGAAGTCGGATCAAGGCTTGGTATTTGATCATGGCTTCGAGTCTTTACCCGAGCCTTTCGGCCTCTCATGATTGTATGTTTCTAAAGCTTAATCTCTCTTAAGTTAAATGAAATTGGAATTTGTCTTTTTTAAAGATCAGTGAATTACACAGCATATATACTGGGGGAGTTTGAGGCTAATGTCTCATTGACACTGAAGCAAGCAAACTCCTCTCACACGAAGCCAAATAGCCAAGGTTATGGTTCTGGCTTACTGGTGTAAATTTGGTTCGTTTGTCTGTCTCTTTACTGGAGAAGTTGAATGAGATGGATTTGTAATGCGCTTGCGTTAGAGTTGTGATCAAAGTGGTTAATATTGTAACGTGACATGTCCAATAATTTACCAAGCCTATGACAAAGTTGTATGGTATCGACATAAGCACTATTTATTTAAAATGAAAAATTACAGTAGGCATTGCGCAGGCGGTTCTTCTAAGATAAGGCTAGGGTGGGTAGGCGGACTATCTGTTCGACAAACAATGTTCTAAAGAACGTTAGGCCGAAACGGTTGTCTAGGGAGTCCTAGACAGGTGGCGCCTAGACGGGTTGGTCGATTAAGCGAGTTGGGACATTTTATTGCCTAGGACTACCTCAAAATTTTGTATAAAAAGTCTAAATTCTCTATTCAGTTCTTCAAAATAGAGAATTTTCCAAAAGATTGAAGTGTTTTTCCTATAATTAGAGAATTCTCCAAATAAATTTGGAGAAATGCATTAATTAAAAGTGTATACATGAAAACTTGTGATTGCCATATGAAATTTTATAAAAAAAATTATATATAAATACAACTAATAAATGTAAGATTCTCTAAATTAAGAAATTGTTAGAGTTAAAGTAAATTTTATTTGAAGAATATGACTTTTGACTCTTCATTTTGGAGAAAATTATAGAGAAACCTTTGAAGATGTCCAAATTACGTCATACCGGTCAATGTATAGATTCCTCGTAATTCTTCACCATCTCATTTCCAGAATACAATGAAATCCACTGCTTTGTTTCCCTTATTGTATCTTGGCGGGGCGTAGGAATTTAAAGTAGGGGTTGAAAGTTGAAACAGTGATTTCGCACCTAACCTAATCCAATAAAGCTCTGGAAACAAAGCAACACCTAGTTACTTTGCCTGTTAAATTAGTTGAAACTTCACATCAAAATTTGAGGTCCAAATTGGCACCACAATTGCCTATCACTAAGACATAGAGTAGATGGCAATGTTAATTTTTGTGCAACACACATTTTGTGGTGTTTAATTGTGTGGTCAATTTAATAGTAGTAGTAGTAGTCCAAAGCCTAGAGTAGTTGGTAACGGTTTTAGTTTTGTAATTAGGCTTTTGGCGCGCTTTGTAACGAATTCAATAAAGTGTTCAAAGGATAATTTATGTTGCCCACTTGGTTTTGTTTTTTAATGTATTTATTAAGACATTTGGAGAACAAAGGCTTAGTTGAGATTTTCTATCAATTTGGTCCCTCCACATGTGTCACTTATTCATAATTGGCTAGATTTTCAATTGAAATAATTATGGGTGTGTTGAAAGGTTTATATTTTTGAGCATCAAATATGCATTTTTTAAAAGTCGTAAATACTCTTATTTTAGAAACTATAAGCCCATAAAGAAATAAATGAGCCCTATTAAAAAAAATTAAATTGCTCTAAATAATAAAAACTAAGAAAATCTTTGCATTTTAAGAGTTTTAACCTATGTCTAAAAGTGTAAACAATTTTTTCTAACCTATGCATTTTTTCGCAGGTGGTAAAAATAGAATTGAATACAAGGAAGTAACTACAGAGTATCGATATCAAATAAGGATATTGGGAAGCAAAGTAGACAAAGTGCCACAACACCTCTAGCTCCACTACTCCAGCTTGGCCTTGAATAGTCGAATGTAGTGTAAAATTTCACTGAAGCTATCAAGCAAGAACGAGGGTCTCAATTACTCATGTATCATCATGGATAGGAACATAAACTCCTCCATCAATCATAGGTGACTAAGGGGCTAATAACATCAAAATCTACCCGAAACACCCCCTCGTTTGCAAAGTAACAAAAGAGAAACTCCATATGCCAGGCAAGCTAGCAAGGTATTGAGAGATAGTTAGGCCCTCTCCTACTACCTCTTGACACAATCATGCTATAAGATTTAGGCCCAGTCCAGCTGCCTAAGAGGTCCTAGACGAGTTGGACGGCTAGACGAGCTGGGACCTTCCAATACCTACACTGCTACACAGGACCTAGACAGAATTTTTAAAACAATGTCAATATACAACTAGATTATATTTGTATATGTTTTAAGAGTTTACATATCCATGTCGTAAAACCAATATGCACCACAATTATATTTGTGTATCTTTTCTGTCCGCACTTCAACATCGTAAGACCAATATGTATAAGAATTCTATTTGTGTATTTTTTCTATATGGCGTCTACACATCTACATCGTAAGACCAATATGCACCCGGATTCTATACACTCAATCATCTCAAATAATATTTTTTTATTAACCGTTTGACTAAATGCCCGAAGACCATCTCAAACAATACTTAGTAACAAACAATTATTATTACACATTTGTGTAATAAGGTATCTAGATTCACCACTAACTAAAACCACAAATGAGGCAATTACTAAAAAGGGTCATGAGTTTGAATTACTTACTACCCATAATTGGTTGCTATTTATAGTTTTGATCTATCTACTTTCAAATATTCAAATGGGCGGTGGAGTAGGAAAGCCTTAAATAGCAAGTGGAAACTGAAATTTACAAGTACTATAGATCTATATGAAACCAAGAATAACAGTGCATGGTATATATACTATTGGCCTGAATAATAAATAGTAACATTTAGTGGATGTATGTATGGGTCACTATTCAATTTTCTTGTTGTATAGTACATACTTCTCTCATGTGATGAACACTTATGATATTCTTTTTTACTATATAGAAGTTATATTTTTCTTTAATCACAAAATCGAGCTGGCTCGGTTTTAGAGTTGGGATATTTTCGATGTTTTTCCTAAAATCAATATTATTGCAAACTTAATTTATTATCAATTCGTCTTGATGTGTTTCTTTCACAATTCAATTTTTCTGTTCTTTTTCTATTATGTGGAAGCTATATTTTTCTTTAACCAGAAAATCGAGCTGGCTTAGTTTTAGAGTTGGGGCATCTTTGAAGTTTTTCCTAAAATTAATATTATTGCAAACTTAATTTATTATCAAATCGTTTTAATGTGTTTCTTTCACAATTCAAATTTTTTATTTTATCTTACACTTCTCTCATGTGATGAACGCTTATTCTTTTTTCTTATGTGAAAGCTATATTTTTCTTTTATCAGAAAATCGAGTTGACGTAAAGGTAGTTAACTTGGATTTTAAGCAGTCTACTCATATTTACGAGGTCAGGGTTCAACTCCAGTAGGAGTAAAAAGAATTCTTTGAGAGACTCACCCGCTAAAGTTAGGTGCACAATCCGAGTTGAGTTGAACATAGTTAAGACGAAGCTTTGACGTACCAATGGGCAAGAAAAACTCGAACTGACCTAGTTTTAGAGCACTCTCTACATTTTTTGTGAAGTCAACAGTGCTGCAGACTTCATCGTTAGCTCGTTCCAACGTGTTTCTTTCATTTCGACTGCAACTAAGCCTCAGTTATAAGGATACTTTAGGGTGATCCACGTCTTGTTGGTGTGCCCGGTTTTTAAAAAAAATAATGAAAATCGATCCAACGGTATGAACGTACGTACTATATACACTGACAACTAATTTGTGTAATAAATGATTTCAGTTGATCTTACCTAATATCATTGATGATTTAATAGTTGGATGAAAAAATATAACAAGAAGAGGTACATATACAAGAAGATAATACTAGTTTTGGACTACATATGTTTATATGTAGTAGACATTTCGATTTCTTGCTTTAACTTCATTGTCAGATTCACACTTTTTATACGTTCTTTCATGTCGGCTTATTGATTTTCTTTTGATCTTAATATTAATTGAAATTACATCTTGCATTAGAAAGTCTACAACCATACAAAACTGATCGAGAATTGAGATAATTTAAATCATAAATGACTTATTATTTACTCAGTAATATACAGTATATTTTAAAAATAGGATTATAATTAGGGACGTAACTAGGAATAGGTTAGAGTCCGCTCCAGTCTCTACTAAAAAATAAAAAAATAAAAAATAGTGAAAATTAAGATAAATTTAGTACTAAATAAGTAAAAATTAAGATAAATTCAACCTACCTAAGTAAATTTAGTATTAGATAAGTGAAAATTAAATTAAGTTAAGCTTATAAAAACAAATCCAGTCTACCGAGAATATTATTTCTGGTTCAGTCCTTGGTTATAATAGTAATTAAATTCTCATGAAAGTTTACATTTAATCAAATAAAATGCAATAATTTATTTTTTACATAATTAAATTTAATAATAACATGTTTTTAATCATAAAATATGCAATTCACAAGAAAATCATGTATTTGAGTATTTCTCATGTTTAAAAATTCATTTTACAAGGATATAACCTAAAAAATTATTATAGAAAAGAGATAAGTTAGAATATTGTTTTACGGTTGAAATTAACATAGGGTAATTCATAACTCATCATGATATCAACCATATTGGATGCCTAAATGTATAATTATAACATGACAATCTATGAAGCATCGATTAATTAACCATAGAGTAAAAGTTTGGAATTAATGATTAGCTAGAGTGGTGAAAGTATACCTAGCTATTTTGGATCAGTAAATAATTTTGATGGGTTAATTTTAGTACATATGTTGTTTCTTTCTTCTTGTTAATTTGTCTAAAGTAAAAAGTAAAAAATAAAGAATATAAACTCGTGAAAAAATTCCAAATAAATCCAACAAAACCAGCAATAACTAGCTAGCAACATCAATGTATATATATAGTATTCAAAGGACCACTCTAATTAATATGTATCCAATAATATGATTTCTTTTTATTCATGCAATCACGAGAATGACAGAATGAATAAAGATGATAATAAGTTTATATTTTCAATGAATTGGATCGAGTTTTAAATGTTTAGATTATCTCTCAACTTATAACACTTGTTCACATATGAAATTTGTGTTTGAATGCATAAAAGTTGCATTATACAATATATTTATGTAATATAATGGTGAATTCTATAAGTATTTTATAAGTGTATTTGGTTTAAATGAAACGTACAAATTAACTCTTATACTGAAACGAATGTATTTTTCCTAGTTAGTAATTTACTTTCTTAATTTCGGAGTGCACTTATTCGGATTTGCACTTTTCGTACTTTGCAGTGTATTTTTTGTACTTTTTGTATTTTGCAATGCAC
Organism: Fallopia convolvulus; assembly: GCA_964016875.1. Classification (NCBI taxonomy): domain Eukaryota; kingdom Viridiplantae; phylum Streptophyta; class Magnoliopsida; order Caryophyllales; family Polygonaceae; genus Fallopia; species Fallopia convolvulus. The sequence continues at coordinate 62,811,065 of OZ024725.1, forward strand.
TTTTGTATGAAAAGTGTACTACAAATTAGGAAATATACATTCGTTTTACGTTTCACGGTAAGAGTTTGGCTCAAATGAAACAAACTCTTTTATAAGTACCATTTAAATATTTATATTATAATACACTAAATAACTAATATACCCCTCTCAATATAAAGGAAGAAAATTATTGGTCATAAATTAGTTTTATAAACGGAAACACTTGTGTTTCGGAATGGCCTTTAAAAAACTCGACAATTGGGTTTGTGAAAGATTGAAATAAAAGGTGATCAACCTTACGGTCATAATGTAGTCAAGAGATCGGAACTGGTTAGTACCCTTGGATAATTGAAATGATTATTTTGATGGCCTCTCTTAAAAAGTTCGACACGGTTCGCCTGCATTATGTGATTGAGAAATATAACACTATAGCTTATAAAATTGTAAATTTAAACCACGTAATCTCTAATGAACATATTCAAAATCGTATAGGAATTATGATTTTTATTCGCAAAAATACTCTAATTTGTCTTCCATACCAAGATATCCTAATCAGTATCTCTTAAAAATTATTCCAATAAAATTTTCATAAAAAATTCGAAGTACACTCATTTATCAATTAATGGCTTGACCAAAGTTTTTTTTTTTTATCAATTAATGGTCATTTATTTGGTCAAATTAAATTAATGGTCATTATGTCTGACCAAAAAAAATTAATGGTTATTATGATTGGCCCCATTATATTTCCATCTTCTTTATGTTTCAAAGTAATCTCCATATTTATTTTCTTAGCAATTTATAAGTGTACCATTATTCTCTTACATAAATAAAAAAATCAGTATAAGCTCTGCATTTATATCAACTCTTAGATTTACATAGTATATTAATTTATTTCCACTTTCTAAATTCTAAAAATAAAACTATAAAAGTTGAAAAAGTGTCCTTAAAAATAAAAGCTGAAAATTTTGTGTTTTTTATTTTTGTTTTTGTTTTTGTTTTTGATTCCTGTCATTGTCATTACCAGCAAATCTTTCTCATTTCCAATTAATTATCAGTCCCCCTATTAACTTTTTTCATAATTCCTTTCTCAACCATCCGAAATTGACCACTTTGATAAGCAATCCTTAATCCAATTTTCAAATTTCCTAATCATGTAATTATTAATTAGTTAGGAAAACACATCATTTTTTCCTGTTAAAATAAGCTTATGTACACTACAAGGGATTCCAATCAATCATGTAGTACTCCAAGTCTCCAAATCATGAAAAACTAAGTTTTATGTGATTTGGTCAATTACTCCAAATCATAAAGAACTAATTTTTATGTGATTAGGTCAAAATGGCACCTACTAATGTACCTTGATTAAACATAATTAACCTAATTAAATTCATTTTATCTAGTTCTTCTAGTAGAGTTGGCAAGGTGTTTTGATGAGAAAGCGGTTCTGGTTCAATCTACATATGCAAGGTATTTTATTTAGGGTTTATTAATTTGTTATATGGTTTTAGAACTTCACCCATAGAATTTTTACGGTAATAAACTCCATTGGAACAAGACCACAAATTTAGTAAGGATAATTCTTGTATGGGTCATACATTATTGTAGTAATTTTAAATTGATTCCTCTATTTAAAAAGTTTATGTTAGATTTTGTTCAGCGGTTAAGGCGAATATAAGCATATTTAAATTAGAAACTAAACCTTAAAAGATAAATAATAATTTCTATAGAAATATTATTAAAAATCTAAAATTGTAGGATTTGGTTTAAGTTTTTTTATAGACTTTAACAGTTCTTTTTATAGGATTTGAGTTTAAAATAAATAAATTCAAGGCATATGTTATTTTTTTTTAATTATCATAAAGTTTTCACTTTTAACCATAAAAATTGTAGTAATTTAATTAATGCATAATTATTTACAACTAAATATATTTTTAAATTATATTTTTATAAAAAAAAAACTAAATATATTTTTTAAAATTCAGTATGACTCTTTGAATGTATTATACATTACTTTTTAGATAAATATTACTTCTACATTAATTTGTACTCCCTCCGTTCTATTCTACTTGTCATTTTAGCTAAATTTACGCATATTAAGACACTATAATATCTTACTAAAATGTCCCTATTAAATACAACTTACATTATTATTCATTTTCTTTCTTTAACCAATAAAATTGATCCACATAATAGTTGTTCATAGAAAATTGAAATATAATTAAGTTGGGAGAGAGATTTAGATAATAAATGAAGGGGTATATTTGGAAAATTATGAATAAAATATAAAAAATGACATGTTTTATGGAACACAAAATTAAGGCTAAAGTGACAAGTAGAATAAAACGGAGGGAGTAGTATAATTTGATTAAATTCAGATATTTTAGTCGCCTGTTAATCCATCTTCACTAATCAAATTGTTTGCCTGGGAGTATGAAATTTGGTCAAAATGACAACTGTTAATCCATCTTGATCAATCAAACTATTCTTTAATCCACCTAATTAAATTCAATTTTAGTGTGAGTAGCTCCGATGGGGACCACGGCACTTTATTTATTTATTTATTTAATCTCTGGGACGAGTGAAAAAAAAAATTAAATGAGTCCACTTCAATCTCACCAAATTGCAAGTGAAAATCCCCAGCTCACCTCTCAACACAACAACAAGAAAACCTCCATTTTTTCTACACCAATTTGACCTCTCGAGATCTGTAAATCTCCCATTGCCGTGAGCTTCACGGAGAAGCTTTGTAGTTTGTACAGCTCACTCTTCTTCTTCTTCCTCACTTTCCGAGATTCCGCTCAGAGAAAGTAAGAAACTTGGATTCCGTTTCCGTTTGAGGTTTTCTTTTGCACAAAAAGTCAAGCTTCTTCCTGAAGATTTGCCGTTGGAAGTTGTTAACTTTCCCCGGGAATAAACTCGTTCGTTTGTGGTTTCATTCTTCTTCTATCACCCAATTGGCATGGCGAGTGTCTAAAGGTTCGTTCTTTCACTTGCCCTCTTTGTAAATTTTGCTTGATTTTACTGTTGGGGGAAGCTAGCTCGCTTAATTGAGCATTTGAGCTCAATTTTCTGCGGGAATTGCGGGTGTGTGTCTGTAGAGAGTTGGATTTCTCTTTCTAGGGTTGGAAGGAGGAGAATGTGTGTTTGATTTGGTACATTTTGGCTCTGGAGAATGGGGCTGTTCTTAATTTTGGTGAAAAGTGAGTTGGGTGGATCTGAATGTGGGTTTGAATGATGATTTGCTTGTTGTAGAGGTACACAAGGCTTGTTCTTTCTCTTGCCCTCTTTGCAATTTTGCTTGATTTTACTATTGGGGGAGAATGTGTGTTCGATTTGGTACATTTTGTCAATTTTGGTGAAAAGTGAGCTGGGTCGATCTGAATGTTGATTTGAATGATGGTTTGCTTGTTGTGTTGTTGTAGAGGAACACAAGGGTTTATTATCTAGCTTAAAGACCGATGCTTGAAGCTCTTATCTATCTCTAGGTGATATGCTTCTCCAAATTAGTCCTCTGAGATGGCTCATTACATGTAAAATGGTATATTAAGAGAAATGAAAGTTGTGTTTTCTTCAGATATGGAAAGTTTAGGCTATTGATTTGCACTCTATGCAACTTCATCTTTAGCTGGTATTCACTTCTAAATTTGTATGTGTATTTTGTAGTTTTTTTTTGCTCTATTCATCCTTTTGGAGTTTTTTCTTTTTTATATTGACATTTTTGTTAATGGAATTATGGAAATAATGATGTTGACTGACCCAATGTGTTGTGTATGGTAAGATTTGCCTGCAAGTTATGAGCCTAATTTTCTGAATTCAACATTTTTTTTAGTTAACAGGATCTAAATATTTTTCATAGAGGAATATATGTGAATATTATAATTTAACAATGAAGACTTACTTCATGCTAGTTGCCATAGTTGGCAACTCATTTATCAAAATTTCAGCCATACACCGTAATCCTCTGCATTTTTTTTTGTACTGTATGCTGTGTGAAGTATGTTAATACATCAAAAATTGCATCAGTGCTATCTCTCAGCTAACATGGTTCAATAATGTCATGGCTTTGTGAGTTAATTACATTAGTTTGTGTATTAATGGTCGCTTTTTCTTCTATTTGGCAGGCTAATTAAAGAAGGGCTCATTTGCAAATTTCACAATTAAGTTATCTATATGAGGCTATTCTCTATCTTCTCAGCAGCCATTTTTCTATTCTTACATATTTTACCCCCTGGATATGCGGATTTGGAGTCTGAAAAGCAAGCTCTTCTTGAGTTTGCTGCTAGTGTTCCCCATGGCAGAAAAATGAATTGGGCTAATGATACCCAAGTCTGTACTTCTTGGGCAGGAGTCACCTGTAATCCTGCAAAAACACATGTGGTTCATCTCAGACTCCCCGGGGTTGGATTAATTGGCCAACTCCCAAATAATACCATCGGGAAGTTAGACAGTCTTGAAATCCTAAGCTTAAGATCTAACCGTCTTAGTGGGAATCTTCCTTCTGATATTCTTTCCATTCCTTCTCTCCAATACGTATACCTTCAGCACAACAACTTTTCTGGTGAAATTCCATCTTCTTTATCACCCCAATTGAACTCAATAGATTTGTCATTTAATTCCTTTGAAGGCGAGCTTCCATCCACAATTGGAAACTTGACCCACCTGACGAAATTGGAGCTTCAAAACAACTCCCTCACTGGACCAATTCCAAATCTTAATCTTCCTCTAAAGTATCTGAACTTAAGCAATAACCATTTTAATGGATCCATTCCGAAAAATCTTAGAAGCTTCCCTAGTTCATCATTTGCAGGCAACACAGGCTTATGTGGTTCGCCTCTTTTACAATGCTCTTCTGCTTCACCTACATATATACCTAAGGTTCCTGAGAAAAAAGAACCTTCCAAAAGGAAACTAAGCACAGGTGCTATTATTGCCATTGCAATTGGTGGGGCAGCTGTTCTTTTCCTCTTATTTTTGATAGTACTGTTTTGCTGCTTAAGGAAAAAGGATGACCAAGGCGGTGTACTTAAGGGGAAGACGTTTGCCGGTGGGAGAGGTGAAAAGCCTAAAGAAGAGTTTGGAAGTGGAGTCCAAGAAGCTGAGAAGAACAAGTTGGTTTTCTTTGAAGGTTGTTCATATAACTTTGATTTGGAGGATTTATTGAGGGCTTCTGCTGAAGTATTGGGGAAAGGAAGTTATGGGACTACATATAAGGCTATCTTGGAGGATGGAACACTAGTGGTTGTTAAGAGGTTAAGGGAAGTGGTTGTTGGGAAAAGGGAGTTTGAACAACAGATGGAAATCATTGGAAGAGTCGGACAGCACCAAAATATTGTCCCTGTTCGTGCTTATTATTATTCCAAGGATGAAAAGCTCATGGTTTTTGACTATGTTCCGGCTGGAAGCTTGAGTGCACGCCTGCATGGTGAGCTTCTTTTATCATCGTATCTTTTTGTTTCAACTTAGTGAATCTTCTCTATTTCCCTTTTGAGATATACTATGCCATTCATCTTATTACTGTTGTTGGTATCATTTGAGTGCATTTATTGTCACCTTATGCAAGAAAAATCTCATTTAATCACAAGTATCAAGGGTTTGTTTGAATGTCATGCAGTATAAAGAACTTGTATTTAATTGAAGATTTATTATTTAAAAACCAAAATACATAATCTCTAGATGGTTTAATTTTCGAGCAACTAAAGACCCATTTTCTATAGTAGACATTATATTGCAAATAGTTCCTAACACTATTGATATAATGGCAGGAAACAAGGATACTGGAAGAACACCGCTAAGTTGGAATTCCCGGTTTAAGATCTTACTTGGGGCAGCAAGAGGAATTGTGCACATCCATTCAGCTGGTGGAGGAAAACTCTCTCATGGCAACGTCAAATCATCAAACGTCCTCCTTTCTGAAGAACTTGACGGTTGCATATCAGACTTAGGCTTAACTCCACTCATGACTTCAGCTAGTGTCCCTCCAAGAACAGCTGGTTATCGTGCTCCTGAAACGCTCGAAACCCGAAAATCGACCCAAAAATCCGACGTCTACAGCTTTGGTGTACTTCTACTAGAAATGCTGACTGGAAAAGCACCGGTCCAGTCACCCGGGCGTGAAGAAGTGGTTGATTTACCGAGGTGGGTCCAATCTGTTGTTCGGGAAGAGTGGACTGCTGAAGTCTTCGATGTGGAGTTAATGGGTCATGATAATATTGAAGAAGAGTTGGTGCAGATGCTTCAGATTGCAATGTCTTGTGTTTCCAAAGTGCCTGATATGAGACCTAAAATGGAAGAGGTGGTTAGAATGATGGAAGAGATAAAGCTGGATTCTTCGAGTCGTGTGTCGCCAGAGAGTCAGTCTAAAGGTGAAGCTTCTGCCTCAGGTTCATAAATAGTGTGGATTGTTTTGAATTGGTTGGAGAATGCAAGGAAGTTAAAAGGAGTGTACAATGTACATACATTTATCTTATGAGGTTTCTCCAATCAGTGTGGTAGCATAAGAATTTCTCAATAATTCTTTTAGGGTTTGTGTAGAAATTGGAGTTTTTATTGATCTTTTTTGTTTTTGGGCTTCTTTGGTATCATAATGTGTTTGTTACCAAAGGCTGTGTAATTGTGTAACTGTGTTTGTAGGGTATTTCTTGTTTCCTAACCATTGTGGGTTTTACTCCTTTTGTTATTCATTGACTCTTATCTTTCAGTGAATCAATTCCCAATTGTTCAGCAATGCTCCTGCCATTTGTATTCTCTCTTTTAACTGTAGAAACAAGTGGTATAACTTATAAGACATGTATTCTGCATTATAATCTATGGACAAAAGGTATTTGGAACTTTGGATGCCGTAAAATAAAGCATTTTGATGCTTTATATTGATTTTCGGATGTCATTATACTGACATCCATAAAACCAGCCAAAAGCTACTTTCAATGTGTACTAAACTCTTGACATTGTGCATTAGTTTAGGAAACAATAATGACAAACAAATGTGCAAAAAAAGTGTGCTGAAACTTGTTATAACAGAGACAAGAGAAGAGGTCCAAAAGAATGTATCAAATTGACTGTTGAACAAACTGAATCAAATTTCAAGAGATCTCTGTAGTTTCTATAAGATCATCATTCTCACTGTGATGTATCTTTCAAAAGACCCAATTCAAATATCTGGGTAAGAAGGGGAAGTAAGTAAGCCTTCTAAGTTCTACCAAAACAATTGTCATACATTATAACATACAATCTCAAGTCTCAACTAAATCAGTGTTGTTGCTCAAAGCTGGAATCGTCTTGGACTAAATCAGCACCGCTAACGTACTTTGCCATAAAAGATATGAGCCGATAAGGAGCGCCGATTAATGGTGAGTCTGATAAGGGTACACCATCATCGGTATTCTCATCCATGAACTCTTGTCCTTCTAAATCTTGGACTTGAATTTCATTCAATGGAATTTGCACAGTTTCTTCAGATATGGTGGGTTCTGGAAACCTCTGATTTACAGCAGTATCACTCATTAACCTCTCTTCTTCAGGTAGCACTCTGGCTGAACTATTATTAGCATTTTCGGTTGATATAACAATTTCATTACTGGGTTCAGATTCAGGATGAGAGGCAGTATCATAGGGATTGACAGTTAGAGAATTAGGCATAGAGATGGTAAAATCTCTATCTTTGGCTTGCCAGTGACCAAGTTCAATGTACAACTCATTCATCTGCAAATGATTTTAAATTAAGTTAACAGAATGAGAATAAAAGGTTTAAGAAAATATGAACATGTTGAAACCCATATTAAGTTCATATAGTAGAGGTTTTACCTTTTCGACAAGATCAGCATTTTCTGTGATCAGTTTCTCAATTAACTGAAAAGCTGCTTCAATTTGAGAGTTCAAGTCGTCTATCTTCGAAGTATCCTACATCAAACAATAAAACTTTTGTAAGATTTAAAAGAATTACCACGATCATAACATTGCCAGGTAAACCTCCAGTAACTGATAGCATCCTAAATATATTTTTAATGCCATTTTCCCATCATTTCAGGCACTTTTCGTGATTAGGAACCTGAGTTAACCCACTAATAAGAGTCAAAACTTATGATGCATAATCATTAAATTGTAAAATACATTTGTGATGTCAGTTGATGAATGAGTAGAGGCCAAACTTCTCTCCAGATCCTCAATTCGTGATTGCAAGATTGACATATTCTCCATCAGTTGCTGTTTTTCAAGTGAAAGCTGCTTACTGCATTCATCTGATTCCATTACCTGCCAAGCTTTGTTTTTAATTCAGTATCAGAAAAAATAGAGTTTTAATGTAGAATCGAGGGTGGTGGAGAAATAAAACATGCACATGTGACCCAAAACAAACCAAAAGGGATAATATCGACAATTAAGAAACATGACTTGACTTGGTTAGAGTTTTTTGAGGAATATTATCCAGCGGCTAATACCTGAACTCTCATTCTTGTGTTGTCATCATTAAGAGCAGCGATTCTTTGTTTGATAGAATCCTGGAAATATGAAGAAAAACAAGATATAGTAATTTTGCACACCTTACACAAAAAAGAACACTTGGCAGTTGGCATTGTGCATAAAGAAGAAAGAAATATATAGTTCTTTGGCTGAGCAGCAGCATATGCTCAAAAGAACAGTGATAGAAAGTCATTGTATTAGACTGCTAGTTATCCTACTTCACATCATTTTTTCGTATCATGATTAAATTGAGGGGCGAGAAAATTGTTTTGCACATTCGTATAAGACAATGTTCTTACCTCCTCCTGGATCCACAAAGCTTTCTCCTTTTCAAGAAGATTAACATTTTCCAACAATTTCTTCTGAAAAGAAATGTATATTAGTAATGTCAAATTACTGTATACTACAGCACATCTGAAATGTTGAAAGAACCTGAAGAAACTACAGCGAATGACAGATAGAAGATATGAACCTCTTGCATTTGCAAAGTGTCCTTCTCTCGTACTAACTGGCTTATTTTCTCCTCAAAGTTGATCTGTATGTGAGAATTTCATTTCATTATCAAATTAGAAACTTCATCTTAATATAAAGATCACAAGATAAGATGCTCAAACATCTTTGCTGGTATATGCATGCACAAAAAATAATACTATATGCACACAATATGATAGATAATTAGGCATTTTACGTCTAGCTGCATTGCGTCAGAAAAAAAAGAATTAAATATCATGAGAGATATTTAAGATAGCATGTGTATGTGATTGTAAATTCAATATGCCCTAAATTTGAATGCTGAAGTGAAGTAATAGAAATACCTCTTTTTGATATGATACATCCTTTTCTTCTTGTAGTTTTGAAAGTTTCAACTCTAGTTCAGCCTGAAAACCAAAATACGGGTGAAAAAAGTCAGATAGATTTGCCCTTGAACCAAAAAGAAGCATAAGGTAGAAAAGCACATAGATCATAAATAAAAACCATTATTTTGTTTCCTAATTAACCTTGGTTTAGACAACATCTTTTGTACCTCTTTTTGGACCCGAGACTCTATTTCAAGTTGTAGTTCTTTGATCATCACCTTCAATCTAGCCTGCAGAGATGAAGAGTATTGACAAAAGAGAGAGTTAGTAAACAATTTGCCCATATGCCAAAATTCATGTTGAAGCATCAGACAAGTTGATTAATGTTTAACCTCACCTCCTCCTTAATCCAATCTTTCTTTTCCTTTGTTTCCAATGCTGACTGCAAAAACAGAAATCATACAGGGCAATAAAAATTCATTAGATAGTGCTAGAAAAGAGGAGCAACCTCAAAAATTCTTTCACAAGTCAACACAACAAGTTGTTGATGAAGTGCTCATATTTAGTAGTGATCAACTAGTTTATAAGCTCAACAATTAACTTCCCAATGCAAAAGCCTAATCAATGTCAACTTCTAGTACTGTCATGTCACCTTAACTTCCCAGTATTTTTTCTTCATACACCACATAGAAACAGCATGCCAATTCAAGAGAATCCTCCAATTTTCTTCATAAGTACCAACAGAATAACAAAAGAAGTGGTAATTTTGATGGAACAAACAACAAGGGTTCGTCTATAAAATTAACGACAATCTGCAGACATGTAAGGCCTAAATAAGTAGTAGTTTCCACAGAATAGCCGAAACACTTATATGTTTTCTAATATAATGCTTCTTTCCCAAAAGCTTTTCCAAGTCTTCAACAAGTTTCAGTCACTAAGAAGGACAATGGGAATAACAAAAAACAATATTGAGAATTCATATAACTCTACAATAACTCAATAAGATCAAGAGCTCAGGAAGACTTGAGCTAAAAACACACACAATGAGTAGGAAAAAGGGTTTTACTTACACCATCTGAGCCAGTACCGATATTGTCATTACTCTCTATTGGAAATTCACTTATGCCATTAGAATGGCTTTCATGAAGACTCTGACTTTCATTACACTGATTCTGATGACTCAGATCTGGAGCATCATTACCCTCTTGTTGAGTACTCGTCTGGTCAGAACCTGAAGCAACAGCATCCTCCGTTGTTTTCTTCTGCTTGTTATTCTTCTTCTTGTTCCTCTTCTTCTTATTATCCATTCTCTGTTGTATTATTCAAACTCAATTAAGATCCTAAATCAACACCGCTGAGCAAGTAGATGGTGCTCAACTCCCTGTTGAAATCGACATAACAGCCTTCAACATACTATTCAATCGAATTGCTTCAACATTTGATACACGCAACAGAAATGAATCACCATAGCCTTGAAAACTCGCTCTAGATTGTAGATTTAGTCCTAGTTTAGCCTTGAAATTGTCAAGGTTGAGTCTTTTGATACAGATTCGTAATCGATTGATGAAAATTGGAAAGAAGAGGAAGCATTTGATGCATTAGAAAAGAGGGAAATTGAAAATCTGAGAATGAGATGCGAGTACTTACAGGATACGGAATGCAATTTGTGTGCTCTTGGATTTGAGCAAGGTACAAACTAGCTCCAAGCGAAGGACAAAGCGAAGAAATTTTTGGGATTCTTCGCCTTCTGGTAGGAGAACGAAAATGGAAACAATGTCAAAGGCGATTCTCTTACTAAATTAGACGGTTGGAAACGCCAAATATGCTGTAGTATAAGGTGATTTTTCATAATATTTTTTTAAAGATCATGTTTAGATATCCAATTTAATGTATTATTTTATATTAAATTACCTTGTACGGGTTTTGATTAATAAAATATCATATAATGAATATTATATTTTTAACTTGCCAAATTTTAAGATCTCTAAATATAATTATGTATTAATAATATAAGAAGTATTGTTATAATATAAAGATTATAAATACTTAAACAAAAGAAGGGCAAAGAGGTAAATGGAAAAATTAAGACGCATATGTGGCATAGTTAAGACGATGACACGTAGGATAGAGGGATTCGACTTTAGATATAGTATATTGATTTAATGTATTATTTTATATTAAATTATATTATATTAAATTAAATATTTAATGTAAAATAATGTATTAAATGATGTGATCTAAAAATGTTATAATTATCTTGTATAAGAACAAGCATATAAGTTAATTTTTATTTTGTTTTTTAAGAAAAAAGTGAAGTTTATTACTTAAAAGTTATGTAAAGTTAGTTATGACTTGTATTTTAAGATTCTAAAAAAAATGTTGACCAAAAAAAAAGATTCTAAATAAATTTTTTTCTTAGAAATTAACATCACAATTTAGTTTAGATTGGAGTTGGTATGTTTGAAGCTTGGGTTTTAATTAATGTGATTTAGGGCAATTTGGAAATTGTTGTCTTATTTGGAGTTTATTGGGTGCACATTTTATTTGAACAATGTGATTTTGGATGTTAAATAGAGAACGTACTTATAGTATGATTATAAAAATGAAGAAATGTGGACAAATATCTTGACCTTAACAAATTCGGATAGATCGTCTACAAATAAAGGTATATGTAAATAAGGAAAATATACAAAGTACAAAAGTCCAATCCAAAAATGATGCCCATTGTCCATGACCAAAATTTTACGTCAAGCCTAGTTTAAATCTAGTTTTAAACAAATCCAATCTAGTTTAAACCGTCTTTCTTATATGGTCCGAACTTGCTTTTATACATATATAATGTAGTCTAATTTAAATTGACACTCTCAAGTCTCAACTTATTGTTAACCTAAATTAATAAATTATTGTCTTACTCTCGTCATTTTTTCAAATGGGATAAGAAAGTAGAAGCAAAGAAGAAAAGAACCGGTGGTGATAGAGAATGCACAAAAAACCGGTGGTGATAGAGAATGTTTTTTCTTCACTTTGTGATGTGAACCCCGTTGGGAGATTCACGAGAGGATCGAAGATGGACTTGTAAATGGTCGTCTCACGCACGGTTGGATAGGTTTTAGAGTCGAATCGACTAGACTTTGGTGAGAAGAGAATTGAAAGAATGAGAAGTGCTCTCTTTTGAGGGAGAACTGATGAATATGGGATGAGAAGAGAAATTGGTTGACGCCTTTAGTAAATACTTCTAGAGTAATCTCAACAACAATTCGGTATATTAATCAAAGCGTGAGCAATACATAGAGGGGCGTGCTCCTTATATAGGAGAAGGAGGCGCGCCCTAGCTAGCAAACCCTAGGCGGCGGCATGGGGAAATGAAGGGGGAGGCAAGCATGCGGCCCAACCATTTAGCCCAAGCCCAAAATGCATAAAAATAGTAAGAACATAAGTAGCAATGTTTCGGAATGGAAATAGTTCTAAAAATAGTAAGAAATAAAATAGGTCACGGTGGCCTAGTCGCGAGTGTCGCGACAAGGCCGTGACAAGGCTGTGGCGCGCCAAGGGCGTGTCGCGACGCTGGTAAGCGCGCGGCACGGCATCGGCGTGCCGAGGCTGGCGCGCGCTCGGACCTCGAGTGTCGAGGACGAGGCGCGCTGGAACCTCAAGTTCCCACGCCGGGGTGGCCCGGCGTGGCATGTGGCTCGACGCTCGCGATTGAGACGGTGCCGAGAAGGAGGTTCTCGGCGCTGCGGTGCGAGGCGTCGGGCTGGAGACTCGGCGCGCCTATGGTGACGAGGCATGTGGAGAGGGGCGCGCCGGTGGTTGCGCCGTGGCTTGCGATGGCGCGCGCGATGATGGACGAAGTGGCTCGGGTTATGGCCCGGGTCCTAGCTCGTGTGATCGGTCCATCGGAGCGCACTAAAAAGTCCTCCTCGTCTTGGCTAGCCGTCCTGGTGGGGCTCACATCACTTTGTTTGTCGAGATTTTTGTAGTTTCCATTAAAAAACAAGGGATTGAGGTGCGCCAAACCAACTACCTCTATGCCCCACCCTCTTAGATAACTCGGATACTTAATATACACTCTAAGATGATCCGTCGAGACAAAGGGCATTCAATGAAGACCTTAGGGGGGGGGGGTTTGTCACTTGTTAGACATGACCAGCTTTGCTTGCTCTCATCAAAGACTAACCCAAGATAAGGCAACCCCCGAAAGACAAGATTCGGGTAGGGGTAGGGTGAAAGGAGGGGCATAGGATTTTCGGGCTTCTAGGTAGGCAGAGGGAGAGTGGTTTGGGATATGTGCTTAGGGTACATTATCGTGTTTTCTCTTTATCTTATTGGTTTGTCCATGAGTGGTATCAGTTTGCGACGTGAAATGTGTGTTTTGCGTTTTTTTTTGTTCCTGTTTGTGTTTACGTTATGAATAGTAGCTTTTGTGTTTTCTTAGTGTGTGTTGATTTGGGCCTTAACTCTATGTTTTTGGCTTGTTTCCTTGAGACGAAACACACTATAGTTTACATCGTTCATGCTCTGATGGTTCTTGACCGTCCTTGGGTCTCCTGGCTTATACAGAAAGACACGTAGATCCTGACCCCTCAGATTCCTCTCAAGTAATAGATATTAGGTAATAGTTGTATAAAATTTTCTGAAAATCAAAAAACAAATTGAACCAAACGAGGAATAAGAACCCGACCCGAACCCGATTCTCTTAAATAACGCGAACCGAATCGTGCCCGAACATCAACCAATTAAAATAAAATAATATATTCTTTTCGATAATAAATCAAAATAATAAAATATAAAAAGAGGGCTAAAATAGGAAACTCGTACACCACACGGAGAAATCGGAGGAAGAAGGTGGGAGTAATTTTCCTCCTCAGAGACCGCTCTCTTTCTCAGATTTGGGGATTTCTGATTTTGCGTGTGGAAGAAGAAGAAGAATCGAACCAAAAGCAAGGAGAAGACGAATCCGTTCGAGATCTCACCTCTTTATCCGATTTGATCGCCTCGTTTCTCCGCCGCTACTCTTCGCTCCTCTCAGAAACCCTAATTTGGTATCATTCTCTCGATTCGTCTTTTTTCTCTCGATATTTGTTTAATTGTTGCTAATCGTTTCGTGAATTTTTGTGTAACGCTATACTCGGATCTCTTTGATTGGAGAAGCTCGCCATGGCTTCGAAGCGAATCCTGAAGGAACTCAAGGATCTGCAGAAGGATCCGCCTACCTCCTGCAGCGCTGGTTCGTGGTCTTTACGCTTTTGTTGTCTGATCTGTTTATTTGTTTATCTTTTCTCGTGTTTTGCTATGGATCGGGTTTGTCGGCACGGGCTTTAGAAGAAAATAATATGTTGATGTTCGGGGAAGGGCATGATTGTTTGATCTTGAAAATGAAAATGTTTTAGATCTCCAAAATTGGGGATGATTTTGTAAACTATCTGTAAATTAGGTTTGTTTTTTCTTGAAACCGTCTATGTTTACATTGAACCACCTACAATAAATCAATCTGATTACAGATATTGTAAGATTTCCGAAATAAACTGAAGTAAAATTCAGTAGATGGGAGCTACACTCTAAAGATACACAAGCTTAGACCAGAAACTGAAATAGATTCTTTTATCTGCTTTTAATTCCATCGTATGTATTTCCTGATATGAATATTTCTTCTTTAATGAAATTATGATTTTCTTATGAGTTAAATAATCACGTTATTAGTAAAGCTTTTGACATGCCTTTGGCTTTGCCCATGGGTTTAATGACAATAATCTTGTAGTGCTTTTGAGAAGGGGAAAATTTCCTGAATTACAGGTTGTGTACCTTTATTATTTTATCTAGTAAAATCCACATGATATGTTGGATATGCCACTTCTGGTGCTGTAGTGCTGTTTTGTTGTCTTACAGAGAAAGTTAGATATTTTATATTCATATGTGCTTGAGCTTTCATTGGATGTGTTTGTATTTAGGCCAAATTAACTTTTTCCACTGCTTATAGCCAATAACTAGTCACTTAGTTTTTGGCTTTTAGCTGATTGTAGGCAAAGTGAAACTTTTATTTCTTTGTAAATCTTACAGCACTCCTATTCCTACTCCCCCAATAACCTTTTTGTTGTAACAGGTCCTGTCGGGGAAGATATGTTCCACTGGCAAGCAACTATCATGGGACCTACAGATAGCCCATATGCTGGGGGGGTGTTTCTTGTTACCATCCATTTCCCTCCGGATTACCCTTTTAAGCCACCCAAGGTAAAGTGGTAAACTGTGGCCTCTTATTCTATCAAGGTACACTGTTATTTTTCAAGCCAAAGAGCTATAAATTAATTAATTTCTGTAGTAACCAATCATGAAGGTCAGATTCATCAGATGTGTAACTTCTCAAGCTATCATGATTAGCATATACAGAGACACATGTAACTTCAAAAACTAACATGATAGGCTTATAATTTCAGCATTTACACAAAGGGTAGAAATATCTGATCCTCGTGCATCCCGAGTGGAACATGTTCTAGGACCTCCTGACCTTACATGATAGAATGAAGAGTATATGCAGTGGTCATATGATGGAGTGAAAATCTGGGATGAGATATTTCTACCACTGCATATACTGTTTATTCTATCATGTATGGACAAGAGGTCCTAGAACATGTTCCACTCAGCATGCACAAGGATCAGATATTTCTACCCTTCATGCAAATGTATAAATTATATGACTATCATGTTAGTTTTTGAAGTTACATGTGTCTCTGTATCTTCCTATCATGATAGCTTGAGAAGTTATGCATATCTGTTAAATCTGATCTTCATGATTAGTTATTACTGAAATCAATTCATCCATTGCCCTTTGACTTGAAAAATAACAGTGTAACTTGATACCCATAGTTGGATGATGATGGATACTTTCATGTTCATATTTGATGTTTCGGAATTATTTTTAGTGGCGTTTTCTGAACTTTAAGGTATTTGAAGCATTGAATTCCTGATGTTGATGTATCTTCTGTGGTGTTTAACACTATCAAAAGTCTTTGTCACTAAATGTTGGAGAGTAATTAAAAAGTGCTAATGAAAAGAAGAAACTAGTTTTCCACTTTACAGTATTACATATCTTGATGCTAAAATTGCATATTCATGCCAGAAATTTTAGCCAAATTTTATTAGATTTGGTCAACATCGTTTGTCTTATTAGCCTCTTTTGCTGAAGTCTATACTTTGCTGGCACAACAATGAACTGATCTATTGAAATTCATATCCTTTTCTTCTGGATGTTTTTAGATTTGTCTTATGATATACAATGCACGTTTTCTTGGTTGTTAACTACTTGTTCACATTAATTTGTAAAGGTTGCATTCAGGACAAAGGTTTTCCATCCTAACATCAACAGCAATGGAAGCATTTGTCTTGACATTCTGAAGGAACAGTGGAGCCCTGCTCTGACTATCTCTAAGGTTTGCATTTACTATTAATCTCTCTACCTTTATTCTAACATATATGTATATTATGAAAGAAAATTTTGATATTTTATTGCAATTCTCTGGTGGCCTTAGTAAAAAGAAAACATATTCTTTCTTTTGCTGTTTTTATTAACAATTTTTTTTATTTACAACTCTCTCTTCCTTTTACAGGAGAATTGCACCAAATATTTCTATCTTTATTGTTCTATATGTGAACTATTAACCCTATTTTAACAAACAACACCATAGGTATATTTTTCGAAGTTCCAAAAAGCCGCATGACAGTTTAATCTTTCACAAATGCTATAATACTAGTCAACATTTGTGGTTTTAAAATGTTGCACGTCTTTTTCGTGCCATGTTATGTCGTATTTTGTAGTATTGTTGCATGTATGGAATAAATAGTAGTTTGCAGATGTTGTAACTTGAAACTCTTTGTTGCAAATCAGGTCTTGCTTTCAATATGCTCATTGCTGACAGACCCGAACCCAGACGATCCTTTGGTCCCCGAGATAGCGCACATGTACAAGACTGATCGAGCCAAGTACGAGTCGACTGCTCGTAGCTGGACTCAGAAGTATGCTATGGGCTGAAGAGTGAAACATGAGGCCAACAGAGGCAGCATTTGGCTAATTACTCTTAAAGAGTTTAATGCTGCCGTTTATCCAAACTAAAAAAAGCAGACTTTTGTGTAAGGATAAACCTTTTGTGTTGCACTTTCTTCTGTGATGATGGCATCGTGATTTGAAGGTTTCATTTGTGAACTAAGAAAAAATAAAAATGTTAGACAATGTGAAACTCTCTTGGTTGTGTTTGGTCTTGTTCTTTGGTGTGTGCACTTGGAACTTATGTGTAACTTGTAATTGTGGAAAAATGGGTGGATTTTATGTTCTCATTCTTGATTTCATGAAATGTGGTTAGTTTTCATCTATTGTGCAACTTTATGCAATTTTTTTTAATCATTGTGTGAAAAGTTTTCTAAAGCTAAACCACCTATTTTTAGCTTTGTAGTTTCAGTAGTATCTTGTTCATCCATTGAAGAAAGTGTTTGTGTGTATATGCCTTTGGGTATATCAATATGAGTGATGTTTGATTTATATGCTTTGCTAGATTGTCATCCATCTTCCCAATTCGCCATCGGGAATTTGTTTCGTCGGTTAAGTCTAAGTCTATGAAGTAGTACTCCGAAGTCACCGTTTAAATCTCACGGGCGACGTTTTACCTTTTGTTTTGAGTGATCAATATCATCGTAATTCAACTTAATTATTTCCTTTCGTTTTCAAGAACCCTTTAAGTATCTCAATTTAACTTATTAAGGTGTACAACTCCTAATAGGTAAGATTAAAAAAAAAATAAGTTAGGTAAGATCAAAAAAGAAGCGTGGGAGCTTTCATTTTCAATGCCACCAACTACAAATGTCCACATCCAAGAAGTGTGCTACATATTCCATTTGAAAGCATTTTTGCTAGTGCTTCTTCCCACTGTTATTACTTATTATTCTATGCAATATTGCAATATTGCAATATTAGTAGTGCTTCCGAACAAATGAAAGGGAGGATGGTGAGACATTAATTTTCGCTCAAATGAAAGGACAGAAACAAGAATCGAACCTGAGACATCCTAACATCTCCTCATACGGTCATATCTTATACAGGTCACCCCATGTGGAACTTTCTTTCTTATCAATCTTACCTAAATTACATCTTATGACAAGTTTCTATCAATATGGCAAATGGAAACCTAAACATAAAGAGAGAGAATATATAACAATAGGGTTAAAAATAAATATCTTTTATATTATGCAAGTGGCTTGAGCATGAATGAGTAGTAGAAAGGCACCACTTTTGAATTTTGATACATTAAAATACTGACTCTTATATTTATTTGGGTTTTTTGATATTGTATTTTTTTTTTAAGAAATGAATATTAGAGTATTGCTGCAATTGGTTTTATAAAACTTGTGTTCTATGATTTCATGTCAGATACCATATTGTTTTGTACTATTATACATTCATACCTTTGCTTCATTGGTACTTGCTAGTGCCAATTTATACCATGATTATATTGTTCTTTTTACAAAGATTAATTCCATTTCCCTTGCAAAAAGTAGGATACCAAACTTGATAATCTCTAATTTTGCCAAAGATATTCATACACAAAGGGTAATAAATGTCATGAGCATAGGATTAAGAATCTAGGGATTTGATTCACAAGTAGTAGTAGTAGTACACACAAGTGTCAAGTGATCATTTTTCTCTCTTAAAGAAACTTGTCTAAAATGGTAGTGTGAAGAGGGTCACTCAAGTGGGTAGCCCAGTTGTTGAGTGGGCCCTGTCCGGTCACAGCGGCCTGAACCGCGAACCCGAGGAAGCCAACCATGGCTAGCCTCGCGTGCTTGATCTCCGCGAGCTGGAGCTTGGCCTTCTTCTCTGGGTCAGACGCGAGCCCAAGGGGGTCGAACGGACCACCCGGGTAAAGCCTCCTCTCTGTGTCGAGCTCAGAGTTACGTTGGAACTCGATGTACCCGATCACGAGCACCTCGATCCAGATCAGTGTGGTCATGGAGAATGGGAGTGGTTGGCCTAGGTAGGATGATCCTTCTACTAGCTCAACCTGCAAGAGGAGACATTTGATTCAATTACACATTATGGACTGATGTTGAAAACTATATCTAGACTATTACCTTAGGCTGGAATAAAAAAATTAGACCTGTACAAAAGCGGGTTCCAGTCGGATTTAGGCCGGGTTTGCAGGCAAACCAACCCGGACTTGTTCAGGTCTAGATTTAGTTAACCTAGTCCAACTTCTCGTACCGGTTTATATTACGCGAACACAACTCAGATCGAGGGTTTTTTCTCTTTTTTATTGCACGATGTTAAGGATCGGGCTACCCCACAATTAATTTTTATTTAACCTTTTCGAATATTTGATAAAACTTTGGAGGGTGTCGCATCTCTTTCAACTAGAAAAAAAAACTATACCCCTTTTTAGGTCCATGGTGGGCAACCCAAGGCCAAAGATATCCCCTTACTCATATGAATCGAAGACTAATCCATGTTCGGGTATACAGAAGCCCATTGTCGATGGCGACAACCCTCCCAATTCAATTTCTTCATATACCCTACCAGGGAGATTCGAACTTCGAACCTCTTGAACCCACTAGACCAAATCGTTAGTGGTAAACTATTATCCTAAATCGGAATTACTAAATTGTTTCCCAAATTTGGAATTACTAAATTGTTTCCATGGGCAAACATTAGAAAATCCTTTCCTATGTGTTACTTATCAGTTATCACAAGCTTATGAGCTAGCCTTTTTTTTTTTGGTCTTGGGCACTGTCCATAGAAGTCGAAACGGAGACTCCATGGTACTACCTGAGATTCTTATTGCTTGACTAGACGCCCGAAGGCAGGCTTATGAGCTAGCTAAATGTATGTGATTAGCATGACATGAAACTTCTAAAGTAAAAAAATGAAATCAAATATATTATACCTTTCCAGCATCTTGCCATGTAACACCAGTGAGCCACTCAACAGTGAGAGCACCAAGTGTGGCAAGCATGGCCCACCTTCCATGGATGAGCTCACACTCCCTGAACCTCTGCAGCCCAAACACCTCAGTGTAAGGCTGCAGCGCCGTGGATTTGACCTCGCCTTCCTCGAACCTTGTGCCGATGACATCTCCAGGCAAGTTCTTGGCCAGGTTCTGGTCGAGTGAGTCCAGATCATACTGCAAGTACTCGGCGGGCTTCCCGAGCCCGAACGGGTCGAACCCGTAGTCGCCCACGAGGCTCCCGTCGAGCCAGAACGGCGCCTTCGCTCCCGGGTACCATAGGGGCCGGTCCGAGCCTCCGCCCTGGCTCGGCCGAGCCTTCTTCGCGGCCTTCTTTGGCCCGAACCCGAACCGGGCCTGGACTCCCCGGCCCGTGTTGGACGTCGGCATGTCGGGGAGGCGGGTGCCGAGGAACGATGACGTGGCGGCGGTGGCGGAGGCCATGGTGGGTTGGCTTTGGCTTCAAGTTTGGGAAGTTGGGTTGAGGTGTTGTGTGTGTTTTTTGTGTGAGTTGGGCGTTGTTATAATTTGGAGCTTTGAGTGCATGAGATTGTGTTGGTCTATCTGAGGATGATGTGGACGGTTTTGTGGCCGTTGGATGGAGGAGAAGGATTCATCTGACGGTTGTGGGGGAGTTTAAGATATATGGCCTTATCTTATCTGGTTGAAGGGTGATCTATAGTTTCATTATTGTCCATTTAGAGCATCTTATTGGGTGGACATTTTTGTGGTCGAAAAGACTTCGAAACTTCCTCTGTTTGATATTTTGTGGGGTAGTGTTGTGAATTTATGTGTACTGGACTTGGTATAAACTAAACTTTGCTTTCTCAATAGGTATGAGAACGAGGGATTCCCATTCCAAAATAATACATTTTATTTCATACGTACCCATGTCAAACTTAAGGTATGAGCCATTACGAATCCAACCTGATTCCTTATGCCAACTCAATTCCAAGTATAGAAATAAACGGACTTTAAACAGTATATCTCGAGCCGGGTTTGGGGGGTCTGGATGTACCAATTAACCCGTACCCCGAACAAGTCGAATAATCGGGCTATTATAAGCATAGAGTAACAACAACACTGTCTAGTATATCCCGAGCGGGATTTGGGGGGTCAGGATGTACCAACCCATATCCCGAAAAATTCGAATAATCAGGTTATTATAAGCACAAGGTAACAAGAACAACACTATCCAGTATATCCCGAGCGGGATTATTATAATTTATAAGCATAGAACATTACCTATTGTTGGAAAATTGAGTACCAGAGTTAGAGCGAGTGTACATTGTCAAGGCAAAACATACCATAACATGCTTAATTTACATAATAATTACATGTATATCAAAAGAATGCAAAACCTCACTAACAAGCAAACAACACCATCTTCATTCAAACTTTTTCCCCACAAACAATCCAGATTCTAATATCAATATGACAACAAGGAGAGGATTAATATTGTGTACCTCAACGGCCCGCCGGATTCATTATCTGCGAGAAGACGCCGCTAGGAGTCAAGCCATAAGAGTCCTCACTCACAATGCTCCGACCACCAATGCTCACTGTACTCCTAGAATCCGTCATGTTGTTACTACTATCGAAACCGGGCGACGTATTCTGATCCTTCTTTCCAAGACTTTCAATCTCATAGCTTCCTTCTTCATACTGCAACAACTCTGGAAGACCCTTCTCCTCAGCACTCTCCTGAAGCTGAAGAGCAAACTCCAAATTCCACAGGACATCGCCCATCGACGGCCTATCGATCCCTTGATCGGCCACACACTTCATTGCTGTCTCTGCAAATTTCTTGAAACACTCTGGTGCAATTTTCCCCTTCAGATAAGGATCAGTGATCTGATCAAGAATACCCTTCTTCTGACAATGCGGTCCCCACTCGGCTAAACTGACCTGTTCTTTGGGGAGATTCGGGTTCAATGGAGGCCGGGCGCATAAGACCTCAAACAGCACAACACCGAAGGAGTAGACATCGGATTTGTCGGTGAGTTGTTGTCTTCTGAAGTACTCTGGATCTAAGTACCCAAAGCTACCCTTTACAACGGTGCTCACATGGGTGTGATCCAATGAAGGCCCTGTTTTCGAGAGCCCGAAATCGGAAACCTTAGCGACCCACTTCTCATCAAGGAGAATATTCGTCGTCTTGACGTCTCTGTGGATTATGGTGTGCTTGGCGCCTGTATGAAGATAATGCAAGCCACGAGCAGCCCCGACGCATATCTCAAGCCTCTGCTTCCAAGGCAGAGGAGGCTTCTCGGTCTTGTAAAGATGCTCACGGAGCGTTCCAAAGGCCATGTAATCATACACAAGGATCATCTCGTCGTTCTCCTCACAGTAACCGAGTAGAGAAACTAAATGGCGGTGGCGGAGCTTCGAGAGCATTTCGATCTCGGTTTGGAATTCATGGACGCCTTGCTCAGAGAGCGGGTTTCCACGTTTGATAGCGACTTTCGTTGTCCCGCTATCGAACTCTCCTCTATAGACTTTCCCAAAGCCGCCAACTCCGAGGAGGAGAGCCTCATCAAAGTTGTTGGTGGCAGCTTTGATCTCGGAAAATGAAAAGTGGCGGCAAAGGTTTGAGGGGATTGATGAGGCGTGGCTATTTGTACCGTTGGTCTTTCCAGAAGTAGAAGAGTGTGATGTTCCATACAGAGAAACCGGAAGCCATCCGGATTGTTTATCGCTCGGGCTAGAGACCCTCCTCTGTCTATACTGACGCTTAACAACACAAGCAAGAACAACACCAGCAATGGCTAATAATCCTAAAACACCTCCAACAGACCCACCAATGATTGCTGTCTTGCTCTTAGAGCCCGAGCCGCTTGATCCTCCTGTCCATAAGTCAATTGTCGTTGGCATTGGAGTCGGAATTGGATTCGGGCCAGCAAGATTACCACTTGTCTCATTTATCTTGAAAATCTCCACTCCATTCAGAATTGCATCATACCATTGAGGCTTGCCAGTAGTATTCGGATGCAACGAAAGCCATAGATCCTGCTGTTGCTCTCCAGTAACAATCACCAAATAGTCCTTATAAACAGGTACTCCGCTCCCACCTGTCCAGCCAGCCACATCGGCCCCTGCCTCAGCCGTTTCATTGTTCAGATAAATATTGAAAACTCTCTGGTTGATCTTGTCCATGACCTCAAACTCCTCACAGAAATGCAGCCTCACCAAGTAAGCGAATCCAGCATCAACAGAGAACAGCCATGTCAGATTGTAATTCAAGTTCACACTCGAGTTAGGACCCATGGATCTCGCCGTCGAATAGACATCAACAGGCGCGGTGTAACTCGGTATGCTGGGAGGATACTGAATCGTCAGGTTCTGATCAAGCTGAACAGTGACACCAGAAGCAGCTCCGTAAAGGTAAGGAGTGTCAATATACCATGTCCTGAACAGACCTGTGTCATCTGGTGGAGAGATCACGTTGCCGCCTACGTTCAGCCTGTACACATTCTCAAACGCAGTGCTATTATCAATGGTGAAAGTACTCGATTGTCCCACAATGCTCACACTGGGATCGTCATACACAGAAGGCATCGAGCTCAGTTCAATCCCATTCACGAAGGCGAAAGTGTTGGAGTAGTTCGATGACGGGGTAAAGGTGAGATTTAGGGTTTCGGTTTCGACATAGATTGAGTACTCTTTGATCAAATAATCGAAGTTGATGGCCTCCGCCGTCTGGTAAGCGCTGAAATTGCTGAGAAGAGTGTACGGACCGGCGGTCACGGCGAAGATGGAATCGGAGGTGTTGAATTGATTATAGGAGTTCGGATAGAAGTAGAGACGAACGAATTTGCGGCCCGGGACGACGGGGAAGGAGTAGGTGAACTCGGATTGGAAGATCCGAGCTGTCATGTAGGGGACTTGTGTGACATCGGTGGCCTGGCTGGAGGCGGTGGCGGCGGAGGATTTGGAGGAGGACAAGGCGAACTTGGAGCCGACGTCGGTGGTCCATTTCCGGCCGTCGGAGTCGGAGCCGTCGGAAGAAGCGCCGCAATCGAGGAGAATCTGTTCAGTTGGCTTGTAATCTGCGGCGAAGACTGTAGATGTCAGGTGAAGGCAGAGAAGGAGAAGAAACCCTAGGAGCTGCTTCCTGTCGAATTTGAGCATCGAGACATGATGATTCAGTTCAAATTTAAAATTTCTGTACTCTCAACTTTGTGATTCTATCTCTTTAGCTTCCGATTATTCCTACCTTGCTTCGATTAACACTCTTCTCCTTTGTTTTTTGAAGAATTTTCGCGTCACTTTCGAGAAGAATTCTGAAATTTGGATTGGACTGAATTTCTATGGCAAGATGATCATCTTCGACCTGATAATTGGATCATAAGCCTACTAAGCATATTCATCTCTGGATTGCATGGTTTCGATTCCGACGGCCGGAAATGGATGACCGGTGTCGGCTTCAACCTGCCGTCGGAATCGGCATAATCGGAAACAGCTCCGGAGGAGAATCTGCTCAATAAGCTTATAACCGGAAGCCGAAACCTAAGAATTGGTTCTTGTCAAAGTTGATCATCGTAACATGAGAATTCAGTTCAAATTTCAGGATTCTTCAACAATCTTACGCAAAAATTCTTCAACAAACAAAGAAGAAGCACGCTAATCGGAGCAAAAGTCGTGTAACCGAACCGGAAAGAGATGATCACAAAGTTGAAAATCGTATAAAGTGCAAAAAAAAATCGGTAAAGAAAAAAGAGGATTCAGAATTGACTTACATGATCTTAGATCAGCAGCTGAGAATTCCAAATACAGAAGGTGAAGATGGAGAATTTGTCAGGCTAATTCATCTTCTCCACCTTTTCGTCGGATTGAAGAAAATCAAAGCATGAAGGAAGAGAGAAGAAGATTGGGATTGGAAAGTTTGGTTGTTGAAAGTAAGAGCACGCAGAAACTGAAAATGGAAGCCGGCGTTAGCCTGCTTCTTAATTTAATATTTAAATATATTTACCGGCCTTTCATTTTTATATATGAAAATTTCTTAACTTAGTATTAGGGGTGTCCAAATCCGGTTAACCGTGATTTCGGTTAACCGAAGTTCGGTTAACCATGATTTCGGTTAGTGAAAATCATGAAACGAAACCGAACCGTGAATCTCGGTTAACCGTAGTTCGGTTAACCAATTTTTCGGTTCGGTTTTCTCGGTTAATCGATAACCATTTATGTAATTTTACCTTAAATAATTAAGACTAAAATAATAAATTTTGAATAAAAAAAGTGATTAAGTAAGACTTTTTATTTTAAATATGTATTTATATCATATTGTATTGGTTGTTGTAAACAAATATCGAGAGTATATACTATATTGTGTGGAATCAAATATTGTGTATATTAATTTTTATCCCATCAAATTTAATAAATGACTTTTATATCAATGTAATATGGAAAAATAGTGTGTAAATTGTTAAAATTGAAGAATGAAAGACAAACTAAATTAACACATTAAAGATTATAGAGTTTAACCACTAAAAAAATCAAAGATTACTAATATTTGAATAAAATATTAATATATTTTCGGTTTTTCGGTTAACCGTTAAATGTAAAGTCGGGAACCGAAACCGAACCGATAAACCGAAATATTTTCGGTTCGGTTAACCAAACCGAAAATTCAAAAAAAGTCGGTTTGGTTAACCGAAAAAATAAGCGGTTTTTCGGTTCGGTTTTTCGGTTTCGGTTTTATATGGACACCCCTACTTAGTACAAGTCTTAAGTGAATATTTAATATTATAATTGGTGGTCAATCTGGGTTAATAGAAACAAGGTGTTGTTCGATGATCAAAACGTAATATCCGATCTATATCAGTTCATTATCATTCAAAGAAAAAATTGGGAGAAAGCGCACCAAGAAAACCCAAAATATGAAAATCAAAGTCAAGTACAAAATCTCCTTAGAAGGTATAATAAACAGGAGAAATGGAAGAACCCACGGTTCGGATGGTTTAAGCTCAATGCAGATGCATCTAAGACAAGAAATGGAGAAACTACTATTGGATTCATCATTAGAAACCACAAAGGAGAAGTGGTGAGAATAGGAGCTGAAAAAACAAGAGATAGGTCAATTCTCCAAGCCGAAACCCTAGCTCTATACAAAGGTCTCCAACTAGCTCTAAAATTAGGCATTCGAAAATTGGAGATTGAGAGTGATAATCAGATTTTAATTAAAGTACTAAGACACGAAGGAATATGCCCGTGGGAGATTGAAATATTAGTAACGGATTTTTTGATGATGTGCTCTTCCCTGGAGGAAAGAGCCATCTCTCACATTTACAAAAATACAAATTCCGTTGCTGATAAAATTGCTAGGCTTGCGCTTTCTTATCCAACCAGGGTGTTGGATACTCACCCAGAGTTTTGCGCTCTCATCCGTAAGGATGCTATTGGTATTGGGTAGTTGGCCCTTACTAAATTCTTACGTGATAAAAAAAAATATAATTGGTGGCACAAACTAATTATTATTTTATTAAAGATGAAAATTTTATTTTATTTCGAATTTAAGGGTAATATATAGTGACATTATGCGACTTCTCGTTTGATTTCATATTAAAATGACATTGATAACTTTATTAATTTTTTGGATGAATTGATAACTTTATTAATTTTTTGGATGATATAAATGATTTTGATGTTATGCAATTACCACTAATATGAATAATTTTGACGGGCAGACGCGTTGTTTGGCATGACAATGTCAAATTTTCCAAGTTGGAGCAAGATGATGTAAAGTTTGTATAAACACAAAATTAGATGAGAATACAAAAACAACCTCTATCCATGTGGATTCCGGTGTAAGCGGAATTTGAGGGCTCGAGATGTACATACTCTTGCAGCCTTGCCCCGAGTGAAAGTCGAGAGGTATGTCCAACGGGCTCAGAGCAAAAGCAAATTAAAAGTGAAAAACGAAAAGCTAAAAAGATGACAAAAGGGCAAAAATAAAAAAAAAAGTATGCGAAGAAATCAGAGAACCAGGAAAGAAACTAAGGGAAAGAAAAAACAAGTAAGACACTCTCTCTAGTTCTTTCCTACTACCGCTCTGTCATTGTAATAGGATCTCGCTGGTGCCACCTAAACGGTGGATAGGCGGCGGATGTGTGACGTTTGGAGTTGTCGTTCGTGCACCTGTCTTCTCTCGTTACTGATTTTGCACATGATCAAATCTGTTGAAACTGCTAGAGAGGTAAGGTCTTGCTTAATAATATTCTTTCAACGCTTTTTAAACTTGACATTTTCTATGCGAAAATCATTAGATGATAATGTAAACACAAAATTAGATGAGAAGGTCAAAGAGAAATGATGATGCAATACTTTTATGTGGGTTGATTTTTTTTTTTTTTTGTATTAGTATTTGAAATTAGTGTTGGGATTTGGGTGTTGTTTCTGTGCCATTGGCGCCTGTATATGAGTTATGATTTGCTTACAAAAGGTGGTGATGAAATATCATACCACTAAAGCTTGTCATTTTAACTTTTGATACAATTATAAGATGATTCAATCTTTAAGCTAAAACACTACCCACCTCATTTAAACTAATTAAATATAGAAATTTTGTATAAATTCAGTCAATGTGTGCAAATTTCAATAACAAAATGCATAATTTGTCAATAAATTAGCAACTACAATTTAGGAGAGGCTAAGCCTTACTTGGATTGCTTACAACAAAAACAACATTGACCAGTGCAGTTTCGTTTACGGGACCTCTGGGGGTCGGGGACACCCCTGACTTAACGCAGAGAGTGAGCACCCAAGATACGACAAGACAACCAAACAGACAGAGTGCAACCAAAAGTAGAAGAAAACAACGCAACGAAAACCAAAAGCATAACAAAAAAAAAAAAAAAACTTAAATAACAATCTTTTCCGAATGTGAGGTATTATCCTGTAAGATAGGTCCAGATTAATTTTGCAAAATTTTGAAGTGTGACAAACTTGACTCGTTTTGTAACAAATATATACAGATGTAAACAATGAAATTAAACACTTTTAGAGACTTGACTTCTTAATCCAGCTCATACATGCTACAAGTCTACAACCATTCTTGAACTCACATAATCAAATCTGACCATCATACATATTACATACTACTAACTTGACCCCCAAATCACCAAACTGAAAATTAAAAACTTACAACAGTCATGATATTCGGTTACACCAAGGCACCATCTAAAACAGGAAAAAATTAAATAGTACGTACATAATAACCAGAGTTACAAATCCAAATCAGATAACCCACTTCAGATTTCCACAAAAACACAGATGACTCACTTATTACTTGAACAAAGGATACTTAGGGTGTGGATTTAATGCAACTTAATGCATTAAAAGTGGAGATCCAAACGCGCCCTTAACTACTTGGTTTATTTGCTCTATTGGGTAAATATTAAAGGGTTTAACAATCATTTAAGGGACTTCCCTTTCTGAGGAAGCTATCAGCTGGCCTCACATAAGTGAAGTCTTTGAAGATGAGATTTCCAGTGGCGTTTGGGCTAGCAGCCGGCGAATCAGCAACTGACATGTCAGTCCAGCATTTGTCGAAGTTGGCAATGCACAGCTGTCCAGAGACTTCCGGACGAAAGCTCGGTTGGATTTCCCTTGCTTCCAGTTTCTTCCATTGGATGGCCTTGAACCACTTGTGGCGCTTTATTTCTTCAGTTCCGGTTAATCCGCTGCCCAAACGCTTGCTCGGGTCTTTGTGAATTAACTGCAGGATAAGGGTTTAATCTCAGAATAAGCACTGTATTATAAAGGGGTTTGTTTGGTTAGTGTCATTATACACACATTTTCTTACCTTGAAATGTATGAAAAAAACTCGTTCATACATTCCAAGGTATAATTCTTATGAAAATGACATTAACCAAACAGGACCAAAGTAATAAGGCATGTCTTGTTCTAGATGCAGTATTTAATTTGTCATTAACAAATTTAACAGCTTACCCCTTTTAAGAGAGAATGAGCTTCACTTGTCAAGAATGATGGTAGCTTGATCTTATCTTTGATGATCTTCTGCTGGATTTTGTCCCTGTTACCGCCGATGAAAGGAGGCTGCAGGTGCAGAAAGATTTTTTTCAATTGTAAGCATCAACTTCATAAACTAAGTTCTGGCCTAAGTACAAAGAACTAAGTTTAAGCATTAAGTTTCAGTAAATATAGTTCATTTATCTTTATTTCTCAAATAATTCTCCTTCACACATTGTACAATAAGACCAATGATTTCCACAAACGAGAAGATTTAAGGGGCCCGTTTGAATTCCTAAGATAATGCATTGAATTGCATTACCTTGTATTAAATGTCAAGATTAAAATTAAAGTAAAAGAAAATCCAAACAGGCACTAAGAGTCCTAGAATGAAACAAACCTTTCCAGTAAGCATCTCAAAGATCAAAATTCCAACACTCCACCAGTCAGCAGCTTTATCGTGACCCTTCCCCATAACAATTTCGGGAGCCATGTACTCTACAGTCCCACACATGGAGTTTGATCTCTCGTTCTCTTGAAATTGCTTTGCCAAACCAAAGTCAGTTAACATAACCTGCCAGAACAAGGTGTTATCCACATAGGTTGGTAAGAAAAACACGCATTGATAGACAGCCATATGGAAGAAAAGGAAAGTGAAGCAAAGTAGAAATATACATACATGGCCATCTGCATCCAGTAGAATGTTTTCTGGTTTCAGGTCTCTATGCATAATACCATTGGCATGAAGATGAGACACTGCAGAGATAATTTCTGCAGCATATATACGTGCCAATTCCTCCCTGCAAACCATAGATCCATAAGCAATCCACTTTAAGTTTCAATATAGCATCATAAGTGAAAGTTAATAGTATACCTAAATAGACCCTGGTTATAAAGTTGAAAGAACAAGTGACCCCCGTTGATAAAATCCAGAACAAGGTAAAGCCTGTATTTGGTCTGCAGAGCATAAAACAAAAAGTTTCATCATTAATCATGCATGTAATAAACAAGGTCTCAGCAAAGATTTAGAAAATTTAATACAGTTAACACGCAAGGTCTAAGAAAATAGAGATTACTTGGAAGGAGTATCTCAGCTGGACAATAAAAGGATGAGCAATCTGTGTCAAGATATCTCTCTCTGCTTTCATATACTCAGCATGGTTCTTCTCCATTATCTTATCTTTCCTCATAACTTTCATTGCATAAATTTCACCTGTGCCCTTCTTCCTCACCTGAAAGACTTTGCCAAAGGCTCCTTGGCCAACAAGTTTCATTATCTCAAAATCGTCGAGACCTACTTTCTCAACCTCTAATGAATTATCATCAGTCTTTATGACCTTTGCATCATCATCGGTCAGGGACTTTGACAGCTCTTCAATTATCTCTTCATCATCACACTTCAAAGACTCATCAGAATCCACCACTTCATGTAGTGTCAGCATACTCAACTTCAATGATTGACTAACGCAAGCTGAAGGGCCAACCAAAGAATGGGAGCGCCTGTATATGATGACTGGATCATCATACACAAGATCACTTGGATCAACAGCAGAAACCGCATTCTCTAGATTCCCATCATTAATGTCGACAGATAATTGTATAGGTGCAGGGCCAAACACATCAGAGAAATCCATTTCAAAATGATCAGAAGGCAGGAGATCAGGGGCAGTAGGAGTTGTGCTAGGAAAAGCTTTGCATAACTGAGCTTTGCTCAAGAAAGGGGCCTGAGAAGTCACCATGTTGCCTTAAAATTTCAAGGGAGGATCAACTGTGCAGATGGCCAAGCTTATTTATCACTACAGGTGGAGGACACTTAATGCAGAGGGATTCCTGTCAATAGCCTGAATCAAAAGGAAGTTCACGAAAACAATAGGCGTGCCAAGGAACTTTGGCTGTAGGCAAAGGAAGACCCAGCAAAAGTCGTTCTTGTTTCCCGGGTTACAGGAAACTACGGATGCCAGAGAGATACTTGAACTCATTAAGATGGGGTGTCTAATCTGTGATTTAACATACAGCAAGTTAGACTCAATATAAAAAATGTAATAGTATCAAAATAAATAAATAAACGCATACATCAATGCATAGGGAAATAATTGCAATAAAAATACTAACAGAGGAGACAAATAATCAAGGAAACATTGTTGTCAGAATTGAAAAGCTAAACAAAGGCAGGATTGCAATATTGCATGTCAACATCGTTAATTCACAAAATAATACCTCAAATTCGCAACCTATAAAAAGGAAATTCTAACACAATCCTTTTCAGATATCGATAACATCAAAATCCAGGCTAAATTTGATAATCTATCGAAGAGAAAGAAAGGGGGGATCGAAATGGAAGTAGCAAATAAGGACAATGAAACTAGCGGTGGTTTCCGATCTGCTACTTCCTCCTCAAACTAAATCAACAAATTTGCATGCAATGAACAAATGAAATCACACTTCAATTGTCATCAGATAACCAGAATTCAGCTACACAAAATCTAGGTCAAAACCAGATCCACCAAATAAAAATCCCAACTTTCTACGGCAAAAAAACCCTATCAAAAAACTGCAAAAAGAAAAGCTCCATATTTCAAAATTGACCACATCTCCAATCAATTTCCCCAATAAAATCACCCCCGGGACTCGAAAAACCCCAAATTCAACAAAACGAATCAAACAATTACGCTGTTGCATTACAAATCTAGCTTCTTATCAGATTAATGCAGGGAGAGAAAATTTACTCACATCAAGTATGCACGAATGAAGGAAGAGAATCAAATCAATCCGAAAAACGGCGTTATAATTGAACTGAAACGAGATCGAGGAGGAAGAAGAGAGGCTTACCAGAAGAGAGAGATGCAGACGCGGAGAGAAAAACGATAAATTTGTTGGGAATCCGCTAAAAGCGAATCGCGCCTCTAGTTTTATTAGCAAAAAATTTCCCCTGAATATAAAAATTAAAAATGAATTAAAATAAAATGTTGGCCGGAATATAAAAAAATAATAAAATTAGCGGTTTCAGATTTCTCTATTTCTTTTGGATCTACATTTATACGTGGCATATCTATTGCTTCATTAAAAAAATAAA
The DNA here is from genome assembly GCA_964016875.1 of Fallopia convolvulus. NCBI lineage: Eukaryota > Viridiplantae > Streptophyta > Magnoliopsida > Caryophyllales > Polygonaceae > Fallopia > Fallopia convolvulus. The sequence continues at coordinate 62,843,320 of OZ024725.1, forward strand.
TAGAATATGCTTCAAAATTTTAGAAAATAACCCAACTTTTAAGTATAGTTGTGAAAAATATCCTGAATTTTTAAAGGGGAATAGTTTATAGAGAAATAAGTTGTACTTGCTAGCCTAAGTATTGTTAAATACAAATTTTTTATAGTTAACAATTATGTAATACTATTATTTATGTTTTGGCAAGATAAATAATGAAAAACATCAACTTTAAGTATTCTGTTAAAATGCCTCCAACTTGATACTGATTAGTACTTATTAGGAGAGTTCGGGGAGCAGTACTCCACGAAAGGGGTTCACGAGTCAAGGGGGCGATGTGCTCCTGGTGTGGGGCTAGCCGTTAGGGGGTAGCGCCTCCCCACGAAAGCTTATTCAACTACAGCAAAGATTCGTTTATGCTTGGCTGGGATTGATGCACCAGCCTTTATTCAGTCAGTAGGTGGGAGGTTGTTCCTTCAGTCTTATCCGAGCTGGAGTGAAAGAACGGAAAGTCGCATCAAAGAACGTTTATTCTTTCTTATCAGCTAGACTGGCCACATTTACTACATCTTTTATCGAGGGAAGTGACTCTTTGTTCTCTCTTCCCCAGCCGGGTCGTGAAGGGAATGAAGTGAAACCTGCGATAGCAGCATTTCCAACTGCTGGTGGTCTCCCGTTATAACGTATTGAAGAAAAAAAGATTTGTGTGTGCTATTGAGCCCCTATGAGGAGAGGAGAAAGAGATGGGTAGGGCCTCTTCGTTCCGTTCGGGCAGGGATGGCAGCGAGCAAGCACCGATAGCAGGGCACAAGTCAATACCAGCTAGGCCGGCTCCATATCTTTTCTTCCGGATGAACGAATCAGACTGAACCACTGTTGAATTTTCAGCTGCTGCCAAGCCTTTATCCTTTCTATGGTCGGGCTCAGACTTGTCCATTCAAGGTATAAGTCCTTTCCTTTGGGCTTATGCCTCATAACCTGATTAAGGTTTCATGAGATGCTAATATGCTAAATATACTTATGAATTACTTTATTATTCTAATATGATTTGATTAGCCTCCATGATCAGAAAGCAGTTTCTATGCCCTGTTCACGTAGCCAATATATTGTTGTAAACCACGTCAAATTTATTGGTCTTTCTTTGCACTTTTATCGTTCTCGTTACAACAAACGATGATACTTAAGCCAGTGATCATAACCCCATCTATACTTGAGGTTATTTACTGCAATTTTAAAAATTCGGGCTATTATTGCAACCACCTCCGAAAATTGGGTTATTTTATGCAATTCTCTCTTATTTGAAATATAATTTTGTTTTGATATAAGAGAATATGCTTCTTATCATGAGAAGGTATCCAAATTGGATTGTGGTTGATATACCCACTACGCAACTTGGAGATGAGTGTATGATAGTATAGATTAATTGAATATGATGGAACTTCTTTATTTTGGAGTTTTTACATACCACAAAATAAAAATAAAAAACAAGCTAGCTAGAGGTTGTTTGGTAGGAATTTACTAATGTGTGTTTATTTTCTTGAAAAAATAAGTTAAAATTTTAAAAAAAAATAACGATAAGTTAGTTCGATAAGGTTGAGAGTGTTGATTATCTTTTGAATTTAAAATAAATTCGATAAGCTTTTATAAGTTCAGTATCACTGAACCCGTAAAACGAAAAAAAAAAATTCTCGAAAAGTGTGACAAGTTCCATAAACGTCTGATAAGGTGTATGCCGAACGGGAAAAAATAGCATATTTCACATGCATGAAGAATTCCACGTTTCTTTGGTTATTGTATTTTTGTTGGTCTAATTATGTGCATGAAGTCCACGCTTATATCTTGGTTTTGGCTTCATTGTGTGCACGAAGTCCACGTTTAAGTGTTTGTTTAACGTACGTGTTAAAGTTTTTGCAATTTACCAACAAGCATGGAGCGTAGTGGGAGGGGTAATACTTCTCTTATCTGAAATCGAGTGTTCGACTCTCATTAGATGAGAAATGAACTTGTTGGGAGAGCATATCCCACCCAAAAAATAAAGGGGCTCTCGCGAGATTCGAGCTCCAGACGTAGGCGTTTGATGGAGCAAAGCTTCTCCGCCGAACTGGGGTGGCAATGACAAAAAAAAAAGTAGTTGCAGTTTCTCGAATATAACTACCATCTTAGGCCCCGTTTGGTTTGTCGTGACATATGGAAACGGAAACGAAAACGAAAACGAAATCCATTTAGACCATTTTTAGTGTCATAATATATTTATAAAAAAAAATCATCCAACAACTTGTTCATTGTAAAAGTGAGATAGAAGGGAATGATTCCACCATTTTGTTACCCACCCGAGAAATGATTAAAGTGGAGTAAGCCCCTTTTTACCATGGATAACAGGTTGTGCAAAATAAGTTGATTTTTTTTTGTCAATGTATCATAAAATTAAAATGGACTACATTTATTTTCATTCCAAAAATTGATTATTGTAACCAATTTCGAGAAAACAAACTTGACCCAGGCCCATCTTTCTCAATCGGCCCAAAACACCAGCCCATACCCGTATCTTATCGGGTCAAACCGACCGGGTTCGGCCTATTCAACGGAGTCACTATATAACGTGTCGTTTAGTCAAAGAGGGAATCTGATGACAGCACCAGACGAAAACGACAGCTTCTCCTTTAGTAGCCGTTACCCGCCTCCTGCCCTTTCAAATTCAAATCTCTCCACCTACTTTCCCCTTTCTTCTTCCTCCCATTTCTCTCTTCTCGATCCAACAAACCATCAAATTCCAACCGATTTCCTCTCTCACATCCTCCTCCTGTGTACAAAATGTTAGCCGCTCAATCTCCGATCACGCCTCTCACCGGATCTCGCCGGTTCCGGACTCCACTCCAGCCGATCAACGATTTCAACTCGAATCCGAAGCCGAATCCGGAAAAACCGCTTCCGATTCCTCAAATCAACGACGCGAACAAGGAGAACAGCCTCGCGTATGGTTTGTCGGTTTCATCGACGAAGGCGGAGGTGGAGATTACGGCCATGGACGCTTCGCTCGCTGAGGAGCTGGAAGCCGTGAGGAAGAGGATCGAGCGGATGAGGATTGATAAGGAGAACACGGAGAAGATGCTGAGGGAGAGAGATCGGATTTTGGAGATTCGGTTGGAGGAGCTTGGATTGAGGGGGGAGTTTCAGAAGGAGCTCGAGATTGAAGTCGATCGGCTTTACCGATTGAAGCAGCTCCATCTTCAATGCATCATGGTACCGAATTTCGAATCGATTTCGCGTCTTGTTGTGTTTTGAATCAATGGAATCGGAAACCTAATTGTTCGTTTCGGTTTTGCTTTTCTCGATTGATCAGAGAATGTCGCCGATTCGATCCTTAAGAGAGAAGGAGATGCAGAAGCGGAGTAAGGAATCGCCATTGCTGTCTCAGGTAATTATTATTCTCAGCTCGATTGATCTGGAATTCTGGATCGATTTGTCTTGAATCTGTTGTATGATTTGGCAGAATTCCTTGACGAAGGATGAATCTGTGGATAGAAGTGTGACGATGTCGCTGAGTTTCAACTCGGAAAGTACATCAGAAGTTTCATCTGCAATCAGAGCTTTGGATTGTTCGGTTTGAGCTGATTTGCTATTCTTCTTCATCTTTGTACTTGAAATTTGCAATGTCAATGATTCGTGTTGGCATACTTGTTAATCATAATCAAAATCTCACAAATCCTTGCTTGAAAAGAACCTCCAATCCAATTCTTCTCGTTGCTATGAATGCCCTCTACATGTTTGATGAAATGCCTGTTTATCAAGCTATTCTCTGGTTGTTTGATTGAATTCCATTGCTTGTTCATAAGATTATACTTGGAGATTTTGGTTGATACTTTGCAATGTGTTATGGTATTAGGTTTTGAACTACATATGGAAGAGTTTTTGTTAAATTTGAGTGTGGAATTTGTTACATTTGAGAGACCATGAAGATTAACTCTAACCCAATTCAAGATTATGGTGATTGGTGAAGGTGATAAATGTAATATGTTGATATACATTTTCACCTGTTATATAATGTGCATATCAGAAGATGTTGAAGTGCTAATTTAATTATGTTAAGAGAATAATTAAGTTTTAACCACCAGCAATCAATGGCCTTCAATTTAAGTCTGTTAGGCAAAATGTGTTGAAAATTGAATCCACCTTCTAAAATTATAAAAAGGTATTGGACAATACTTTTGATGTCCTAAAAAATGGTTCCACACTTCCACATGTGACTCAATTCAGATTACAAAATGGACTGTATAATCTTATGGGCCGAAGTCTCATTGGGCCGCTGGTTTGAAGATAATGTTTGGGCCCTTCCTATTCAAGAAAAAAATTAGTGTTGTGTCATTAAGGCTCCGTTCGGTAAATCAGTACTTATCGGTGTTGATGCTGATATTTATTATTGTTGATTTTGATCGTGGATGCTAATATGGGATATTGATATGAGTTGTTTATTTTCCAAATAACCCGGAATGTGTTCGGTAAGCTGAATTGCTGATATTTTAAGCAAGAGGTGCAAAATTACTAAATATGGCTTAATGAAGGGTAAAAAAATAAAAAATAAAATTTAATTGGGAAATCACGTGGGTCCGCTTACTTATATTTTGGTAAGAAAAGTTAGCTTATTTGACGTACGGTTGGGGTGTTGATTATTTTTTCAGCACATAAGTATCGAATATAAGTAACTTATTTCAAATAAGCAAACTTTACCGAACACGTAAAACGAAGCTTATTTTTTGCATATAAGTAACGGAGCCTAAGACGTAAAGATCATAAAGATCAAGGCAAGCTAACTAATTCAGGGTGTTTGGAAATGTAGGCTTGTCAGTGAAACTATCTACGATATTTGTTTCCTTGGAGATTCGTAAAATTTGAAAATCTCTAGTGTGAGATCATTGTGAATGTTAGTTCGAATCATTTTAATTTATCACGGTTAGCTCCATGCGTCATTTATCGTGTTGATAAGGTAGAGGTTATACCTTTTAGCTAAATATTTGCGACCCCCGAGTGGATTGAATCCTTGACTCCTTATAGGAGGGCCAGTACGTACTTTCGCCACAATGATCGAAATTTGACATCATTGGCCATTACCAAAACCGATTCTAGCACCAACAAGACTCCTTGTAATGAAGTCGAGTAATGCCTCATCGATAGTGTTTTTAGAGCCATCGAAATTGAGTTACAGATGTCATATGGTTGGGCAACCCCATTTGATGTTTTTTCCATTTCATCTAGTACGTGTGTTCCTTGTAGTTTTGTAATTGTATGATCTTCTTAGTCATTTGATTTGGAATTCATCTAGTCTTTGAGCAATATTGACGAATTTGTGGCCCTTCTCTGCTACCTTTTTCTTCGTGGCCATGTTAATAGACCTCCTTTTTTGGGCCTCCATTTATTTTGGCCTTGAGCTCAAAGGCCTTTAGAATTTGACGGATCTTTGCAATTTATTTTTTAACAGACTTTATAAGAAAATCCTTTTTAGTAAGCGTAGTTTTTCCCTTTGCTTTTAGAGTTTTGAGTCTCTTAGGTTGTTTGCTTGCTTTTAGAGTGATTACTTTTCTAGGGTTAATATACCTCTAAATATATTTTTTAATCACTCAAGTCCAATGTTCACACATAACCAAACATCCACATTAAGCATTGTTATTACTTTTTTTTCCCTTTTTGATATTTATAATTTAATTTGCACTAATTAACATGTCAAAGTGGGAAATTCATGTTGTAATTAAAAATATTATGTGTTTTCTTACATATTTTGAGAATTTATGCAATTTTCATTGTTTTAGAGAAAAAAAACAAGACAACAGATTTCATCGCATCGAAATTGTAACATGAACCTCTTAGCAATAGTTACCATCAATACTTATAATTCATAGGCAAATCCCCAATTTACCGTCCTTTAATAATTGAATTTTTAAAGATCATCCGCTTAAATAATTTAAGTTGATCATATATTAGGAAGACCGCCTGATTTTTATATAATATAAAAAAATGTGGATTCTAAACTTGTAACAAAATAGGTTCGGATTGGATTCGGACCAAATATAATTGCCAAATTTTATAATTTTTCATATTTTTTTAGTCCATATTTGTTTTATTTTTTATTCTAGCTCGGATTTGTTAGGGTCATTGAATTCTAGCTTGACTTCTCGACTATTTTCAAAACAAAATTTGTAGACATTGATAGAAAAATTCAAAAGCATATTCCATCCTCGATATTTATTTATCAAACTAATATAGTCCATATTTTATCTTTGCTAAGATGGAGGAGAGATTTACTAATTAACAAACCACTTGTTTTTTTTTCTACAACATATACAAATATTAGTAAGTTTTTTTAATAAAAATAACACTACACGTTAAGTACTAGAAAAAAAAAAATTCGAAACTGGCCATGATTATAACCTCAAATTCTTTAGTCCTTTATACATACTTGTATTTCAATCCACGTTGACTGACCGGTGAGGCCCTTGAACAAGAAAGATGTTAGGTTTGAAAAGATAATTTGGCTTTGGAAATATTTTTCTAATGTTGTAATTAATTAATTCGATTTTTCTAATAAATATCTTAAGTAAATAAGCTACAAAATTTGATCGTCAAAACTAGAGATGTCCAAACCCGGTTAACTGTGATTTCGATTAGTTAAAACACTAACCGTAATCAACCCGTTAATCTCGATTAACGGTAATCTGTTAATTGTTTTTTATGTTCAACCTTCTTGGTTAATCAATAGCCGTTTATTTAATAATAATGCACTTAAATTATCGATTTTATATAAAAATATTATTGCTCGGTTAGAAATTCAATATAAATATTAGCTTTATTATATGATGACTAATTGACTATGCTTTACATTGTCTGTGCAATATGTATTTCATAAATAGCCATTTTAGAGTTAAATATTTTTAAAGTAGAAATATAATTAAGCAATTATTAAAGGTTAAAATAATGTTATGGAGAATATCGAAAAAAAGCCCTTTTTCTTAAATGAGCATGCAATTCCTTTAAACCAATATATATTTAACGTTCTATTTAAAAAACCAAAAATATATTTCAGTTTTCCATTAATCGAGAATATCAATATGTCGAAGTGTAATTGACGCATAAAACCGCAAAAAATATCGATATGATTAAACAAATCAGAATTATAAAAAATAACGGTTCAGTTAATAAAAAATCGTCGTTTTTTTCATTTTTCGGTTCGGTTATTTTTTATCCACCCTAGTGAAAACTACTATTATTTGGGTTCTTAACTTATGCTATAGCCTCATAGGTTCAAAAAATAGTGTAACTATTTATATTGTGCTCATTTTTTGTTGCATGGATTGGTACCTAATTCGTTTTGTTTTTTGGGTGATCAGAAAATGATCATAAGAATTTTTGTTGCATGTAATTTTTACTATTAGCAAAAACTGCATGCAACTTGATTGCAAGCAACTTATTAGAAAATCTAACCATATTATTATTTATGAGCACAATGTTTCTTCTAGACTCCTCTTAAACACTAAAAGATTCCAATCCGTCTTAGATGTCTGCCTAGACAACTGTTAAGACTTTGTAGGCACTAGGCAACCCCTGTAAGTAGTTATGGGATTGATTCTAGTGAAACCGTAGAACCAAACAGGAAAAAAACGGTGGTTCCGAAACCGGGATCAACCTATCCCGATTCCACGTTCCTTATAACCAAAGAATCAACAGTTCTGAATCGGTTGAACCGTTGTGGCAGTTTTGGGTTCCAGACTTCCAGTGCTATTTTTTTGTAAAGAGTCGAAACCAACCCCTGAACCGATAGAACCTGAAAAAACAGGCACCAAACCGGGAAACCAGTGGTCTGGTTCAATGGTTTCTGTTCCGAAACCGGACTCATGACTACTTATAAGTTATAAATGAACAAAACTTAAATAACACATAAAGCATTTAAATGGACATAACCGTATTCTAATTAATTAATTAAAGTCATTTAAAGCTTTGGTTTGTGCCATGATGATTTCCTTAAAACAATAATTGGATTTGATTGAACCGGGTCTATCTGTCCCCTGCCATGACAAAGATTCTTAGGATTCCCAACAAAATTTCATTAATTAATGATTAAACCATATATATATATTTTGTCCTATCTTTTATTCGGAAAATTAAAAGTTTGTGACCTTTTTGGGACAGAATTTTAAGTTTGTATTCATATACTGTGTAATACGGAGTATATCAAATCTAATAAAAGAGCAAAAGAAAAATATTTTATTGTTGTTGCAAATTAAATATTTTCTCACTTTCTCAAAAATTGTCCTTTTAACTCACTACACGATTATTAAGAAATGAATTTTTTATCTAAATTATCTCTGCATTTGAAAAAATGTGTACTCTTTAATCCTCATAACCCTCATAAAAAATTGTTTGAGTAATCATTACTTCGATAAAGTAGGGATAAATTATGTGAGAAAAAATATTAAAAGGACATGTTTTTATGAAAAAATGAAAAATGGACTAAAAAGACATGTTCTAAGAAACGGAGGGACTAGAACTTAAGAAAGTTGATAGTTAGTTGTAAAGTGGCAATTATAATTAATAAAACCAAATTACAAAAGTTGAGTCAAGTTGGTAATAGACTTACCCTCTTTATTTAGAAGTCTTGAGTTTGAACTCTCATAATGGTCTAAATAAAACATTTTTAAACTAGTAAAGTAGTGGTGTACTTAGTTATGGGTTCGGTTCCCATAGAATCGGGGAACCGAAGCAGGAAAACCCGACGGTTCCCGAATCGGTAGAACCACCGATTTTTTTCTGTTTCGGAGCTGGCGGTTTATATGATTTTTTTAAAAAAAATTTATGTAACTGCGATTGCGTTTTTCAATTCCAACGACTGTTTTTTTTTTTGTAAAGGGACAGAATCGGTGAAAACGGGAACCTATGGTCAGTCCATCCTAATCTGAAACCGAGGAACCGGATGTAAAACGGGTCGCAATTAAAATAGACAAAAAAGCATTTAATAAAACCAAATTTTAAATTAATAATGATATGGCATGAAAGGGATCGAAGAGCAAATAGGTAAGATGGTCCCATTTTAAAAAATCTTAATTAAAACTGTTAATCATATAATATGGCTTAATCAAATAGGGTATTTAAAAAAATCATAACTAATACTATTAAAAAATACAAAAAAAAAGAAAAAAGAAGAGATCAACAACATATATACGATGAGTGTTGTAGTGGAAAAAACATGGAAGTTACTAAGTTAGGTATATACTCGTGTGACATATGATCGATATGGAACATATCTACCCCTAAAGATGGGCCAATTTGTAATACAATTAAGTTGTTTTAAAGAAGTAATTAGGGGATTAATTAAGTTTCTTTTATGACAAAAAGGCTTATTTGTATGTGACATATCAACATATTATTCTCATAAAGAACTTATAAGGGAAAGACTTACGTGAGAATGAGCACTCGTGTTAAAGATAAGAATAAATTTTGGTCATTTCCTTCCAAAAAATCGGTGTCTCTTATTTTACATTGATTAACAGGTATAAAAAATAGGATACGTGATTTTTTTCCGTATTTAAAAAAAAAGCGACAAGAACAAATTTATCCCATATTTTATGAAAAATTTTGTTGACAAAATTTTCCCGAATTTTAAAAAAAATCGTTTTAAGGAGGCGTACAATTTATTCATCAAAACTTACCAATTGTGTATCAGAAACTAATTTGTGACCAAGTTTTATATGTGCATCGTTCATTGATTTTGGTTTTTTTTAATTTTGATTTTTTAATTATATTTATATATATAAAATCATATTATTTATCTAATTTTTTATGTACATATCATAATTTTTTATCGAAATTTTATCACAAGTTTTTTTCTTAATAAATTGAACAAGAAGAATTTTAAGGCTGAGAAGAAAATTAGGGGTATAATCGTCATATTAGCACTCATACGAGTGTGAGTCACCCGCCCAGTGTGTGTAAGGTATCAGACAAGGTGACGTGACGATTGAAGCCTAAGCGTGATGACGTCAGAGAGGTGACGAAACGAACAAATGCTGTGTAACAGTGTAAGACTGGCAAGCCGCTGATAATGGCGCGTGAGTGCACGTACTTAGTTTAATTAAATAGGATTAGCAAGTGCAATTTAATTATATACACACTTGGATATGGATTTTGTCATTTTACCAAATCAGATCCACCTATAACAGTGTTGTTTGCTTTTCAAGAGGAAAAAAATAATAAATGAAGTGAAGGCATGCAACTATGCAAGTGTTTTATTTTTCTAAGATATAAATTAACTATTTAAGGCTTAGTCACAAACCCTATAAATTATTTAACTAATCACATCACACAGAATTAGAGCTGTTAAAAGCTGATCCGACTAAAATCGCTCGAAAATTTGAGGGTCAAGACCCGAAAATTTGGACCCGAAACTCATTGGGTTGACCCGATTTGTTATATTTTTAAAAATATATATAATATATTTTGAGAATTAAAATATATTAGAGTTAAGAACCGAAAATTTGGACCCGAAACCCAAAATTAACCAAACCCGATAAACCCGAAACCCATTGGGTTGACCCGATTAGTTATATTTTTAGAATATATATACTATTGTTTAATTCAAACAATATTTTAATAATTGTAAAAAAATCGATTTTCTTGACATGTTGGGTCGACCGACTCGCCCGAAAACCCGCAATAACCCGACCCGTTTTAACCGGTGACTCATTACAACCCATACCCGACTTAACCCGAAATCGAAATAACCAAACCCAAACTCAACCTGACCGACAGCTCTACACACAATATTTATAATACATTACCAAATAACATAATGCAATCACTTTGCCCTTTTGCTCCTCTCAAAACATAAAACAACTTATAAACAGCAACTAGAAGGGCACGTGAAATAACGCGCGTAAACACGCGCGTAACCTTCCCACCCCTAGGGCAAAAGAATAAGCTTAATAACAAGTGGGAGAAAGAAAAGAAAGAAAGAAAACTGCGTTTGAATCTTCCCACTCTCCTTCTCTTCATCTTCCTCGCAAATTCCCCCGCACTCTCCCCCACTATAAATACCCCCAATCCCAACTCCTCTCCTTCCTCTCTCCTCCTTATCCCTCTCCCTCTCTCTGCAAAATCCTGTACGGACACCTCCTTCCGATGAACTACTCCACCTCTCGCTCCCCTTCCCCCTCTTCTCCGGCCACGATCCGCCACCGCAGCCTCGTCAGCGAGCTCCAGACCGGCTTCAACGCCGCCGAACAGCTTCGCCGCCGCCTCATTCGTTCGCCGGAAGCCGATGATCCGGAAACGGGAATCTCGCTCTCTGATATCGATCTGGCGGAGCTGATATTCAATTCGTTCAACAACAGCCTCGAGATCGCCAGGAGCTGCGATGATTTCTCGTCGGCGCTGATTAGTCCGAGATTCTCGTCCGATGCTTGTAAAATCGAAGAATCCGGTTGCGGAGGTGGAAGAAGAGGAGGCGAGAGCTTGCGGATCAAGGATCGGCGAGGCTGCTACAAAAGGAGGTGCGAATCAATCGATTGAACGGTTTTTGTTTTACGCGATTTCTGTTCGATTTGCGAATTTTCTACTTTTGGCTTGGATTCGGATTTCTGAAACTAACATTCAAATTTCAAAATCTGGTGTGGACTGTTCGTAAAGTGCGATTTCTGTTGTGCGATTGGTGTTCGATTCACGAATTTCGTCTCCTTTTCGGCGTTTTCTGTTTTGGTTTTGGAATCATATGCTACTATTCAAATTTCGAAATCTGGTGGAGTTCTCTGATTTGATGAATTGCGATCTAGATAGTTCGATTGTGTTGTACTCGAATTGAAACGGTTTTTGATTGCTTTTGGCAGAAAGAGAGGCCAATCCTGGACAACCGAAGGTGAAACTCCGAATGAGGATGGCCACGCTTGGAGAAAGTATGGTCAAAAAACTATCCTCCACTCCAAATTTCCAAGGTACATACAAACCATACACCGATTGAATTTTCTTTAACTCGTAATTCAAGTTAGACATTGAATTTTATCGTCTGCCTAATCAGAATGGATAACGAAACCCTAAACTGGAAAAAAAAATCTAATAGTATTCGTTAAAGTTGCTTAAAACAAAAAGGACCAAGTTGGCCGACACAAGCGAACTAATAATAGTAATAAATTCAAATCAAATTGATTGTACTTCCGGAAACTTTTGAATAGTAGTGCTGATTTCTACTTCTGCTTGAGCTAGCTAGACATTATTAAATTAATGCTAATGGTGTGATTAATGCTTAATTATACATACAGGAGTTACTATCGATGCACTCACAAAACGGATCAAGGCTGTCAAGCGCAAAAACAAGTGCAAAAAATGTCAGAAGAGCCACCACGTTACAAGACCTCATACAGCAGCGAACACACCTGCAAGAACCCTCACAAAACGCCTCAAATCATCATCCCTTCGTCGTCGTCGCCTGACGGAGGATCTGATTCGTCGATCCTCCTCAGCTTCGAAAGGGCCTCGAATCCTCATCACAACAACATTAGCCCCCTTTTCCCGCCATCATCTATCAAGGAGGAATTAAAAACCACCGTCGCCACGTCATCGACCGAGGCGATGGTGATGAACATGATGATGATGTTTAATAATAACCACCAAATGTCGTCGTCGTCGGACTATAACTACTTGTCGTCGTCCCCGGACCCTGCCTTGGGTGGGGCCCACCTGGCGGGGTCCGAGCATGGCGCGGATGTGATCTCTGTTGGGAACTATTCTTGCTCCCCGAGCCCGACGAGTCTGGATAATATCGACCATTTTATGATGCTCGGGGCGCAAGATCACCTCGACGATTTCATCGAGTTCTGATTACGTCTTTTAAAAAATGCTAGGCAGAATTTGGGCGAAGAGACAGAATTTTTTAGAATAATATATAAATATGTTTGTATGATATTTACTATAGTTTGGAAGTTTCTTATATATGTGTGTATGTATAGATAAGTATGAGGTAGGTTGAGAGAGTGATGATCATAATAATTTTTAGGTAGTTTTGATATTACTACCTAGCTAGGTAGGTAGGAGAAAAAAGTTCTCCCTATGAAGAAATGATCAAGTGGTGGAGGTGGAGTAGTATTGTACTTGGTATATATATATATATGTTGGGTAATTTAATGTATGTAGCATTGAGGAAGCTGGCTTTTTGCATGTTCATATTATAAATAATAGGACATGTTGTAATTAGGGTAAAAATTAATGAATATAGGTTTGAACTGTAATCCATGATTTATGGAGTACTTTATTGTTCTTGATGTGCTTGTTTATTTTTAGGTAGTTCTAGTTGCATCTTTTTTTTCATTGTATTGTATCATTTCATGTTGGTTGTTTTTCTTTTCCATAAGGTAAGATTTAGTATAGCTTTAATTTAAGTATGTTTTGAAGGCCCATTTAGAATATCTTTATAGATGAGAAATGGAAGTTTTGATTCTGAAAAAAGTATTTAGGCTGGGCTACATTTGTATATAAATATGCAATAATTATTTTTCACACATTTATTGAGACAAAAAATATTACTTATTATCAAAAAGTACTTATTAATTATAATAAAGCTTTATTTATATATATGCCCCAATATTGTGGAATTAGAAATGTACTTCCAACCCAACTTGATTTATAATTGTTATTATGTTATCTAATTTAGTAGACAGTTTACCAGTAAACAGAAAAATATATGGAGTTGATTAAGATTGTTGATTAGTTAAATTGTTAACGGTACATGTGAATTACTATTTTATTGAAATAGTTAAATTATATTCATCAACAATAAGTGATGATAATGGATTAATATCTCACGATCAATTTTTTATTACAGACGCAAATCCAACATGTATTTATTTAATTGGCCTTCTTGTGATTAGTATTTTCCGAATAATTACTTAAGATTTTGACTAATTCAGTAATTCTTTACATCATACATAGAAAATCTGCCTAATTTCATACTTACGTCGATTGCATATCTACCATATACATCATTGATCGGTTTAATTTATTCAAAACTTACATCATAAAACAATCAACTTTTTTTTTGTAGTAAAATCTATAATACAACATGCGTATATATGTCCATTGTATGATGTAAACATCGTTCGATAATTGGCTTAGCTAGCTCAACAACCATGAGTCCAAACTTTTTGCATCCATATAAATCAATCAATCAATGTCAAATTTCGACGGGTCAATATGAGTCGTACAAGCGTGTTCGGCTAAGCACGTAATTCCGTGGGGTTCCATACTAAAACTAATTGATAATAGGAGGAGTAACATAATGGTATATATGGTGGACAAGTTTTTCATAAATCCCAATCTGGGATAGCTGTTTATCTCAACACGCTCCCTCAAGTGCAACTGCCTGGCCCCGCAATATTAATGTCAGTTGCAACTTGACGTTCACATGCCTTAAGGCCGGCTAGCCCATTAGACATGAATTTGGACCCAGAACAAGCTCCCTCAAGTGCAACTGCCTGGCCCCGCAATATTAATGCCAATTGCAACTTGACGTTCACATGCCTCAAGGTCGGCTAGCCCATTAGACAAGAATTCGGACCCATACTGAATATGCTCTGATACCATATCAAATTCCAGCGGGCCAATATGACGTGGGGTGTACACGTACACGTCAGTTCATGCTCATAAGCACGTTCGGCCTAACACATAAGCTCGTGGGGTTCCATCCTAAAACCAATTGACAATATGAAAAGTAACCCAAAAATATATATAGTAGACAAGTTTTTTTCATAAATCCCGATATGAGATAGCTTTTTATCTCAACAATCCATTTTATTATAAAATTAAGTAGTGTTCAATTGTTCACGCATGGCTTTTCATTTATCCGGTCAATTCATAGAGATATGAGTTAAACCATACCCATCAATCCATCATGGCCATGTTTGTCAAAAAAGAAGATAGAGAATATTGAAGATCCCAGACTTCTTTTGCATAATATGATTTCATTTGTGTGTGCATATCGAATCCATATTTATCAAATATTAATGGAAAGTGATGGATTATTTGCTAATTAATATACAAGTTGTGGATCCCTTCGGATCCGCGGTTGTGCCATTTTCCTACCTATCTTGCGCCTCCTCTACCTTCGTTCGATGTTTAATTTGTTTCCCCTTTTATTTATTCTGTGCTCGTTTTCGTATTTCGTTTACTTGTTCATTGTTCATGCTGGTTTGTTCGATTGTTGACTTTCTCGACCTCTCGATCTATGGGATATGTCAGGTACTTCGAATTTCTTTCCTTATAAAAAAAAACCTAGATCGATATCGTAGTGATTAAAAATCAGTATCTATCAAGGTCAGATCCTTGGAGATCTCATCCAAAATAACGTTTTAGGCTATTTATTTATTCTGTCTCATTCCTGTGTTTCGTTTACTTATTCATTGCTCATGCCGATTTAATTTGTCCAACTATCAACTTCGTCAGTGCGCCTCTCAATTTATCGAATATATCTAGTACTTTAAATTCTTTCCTTTCCTTGTAAAAAATATACAAGTTGCATATAGTAATAAAAAATTAATATCAATCAATGTCAAATCTTTAAGATCTCATCTGAAATGATGCTTTAAATTAGCCCCATATCAACACTAGGGTTCCCATCTCTTTTCTTTAAAAAAATACAAATTGAAGTAATTAATTCATGTTACTTATTATAAATTAATTACCCAATTGCATTTACCTAAAGCTATCAAGATCTACGGTCCCTTTTGATCAATCTTAGCTCATAAAAATCCAAGAGTAAAATTATAAATATATATGCAAGCCAAATTAACATGCAAATATATGTATGAGACATCACTTTCATATCCTCCACCACCAATTTAAAGCTCATTTTTTTTACATTTATTCCCACCCCGTAACCCAAGCAATAGAAAGTATTGGCCAATTAGTCAATATCATAAAATGACCTTTTTTCTTTCATTTTTCTTGTCTTGTTCATCCTCTTGTAACTTTCTACGAAATTGAGGTGAAAGTTTAATTGCCCACCTCAAAAACTTTACAATATTTTTCATCATTATTTGGGAAGCTACAAGGAAAGCTTGTAGTAATTTCATATATATGTACTCCATATATGATAGATATACTCCATCTGTTCTATTCTATTTGATACTTTAGAGCTAAAATTGTGTTCATTAAAACTTGTCATATTAGAGTATTTATTTAATTAATGTATTGGAAAGTGTTTCTAAAGACTTTTTTTTTCACTCTATTGGCTCTATGGATGAGTTAGTAAATAATTTTTTATTACATATAGAAAAATTTGTATTTCCAATAATATTTCTTATATTTTCAATGAATTTCTTAATATGTGTGAATTGTTCTAAAGTGTCAAGTAGAATAGAACGGAAGGAGTATCTCTTTAGAGTTTAGAGAGTATTAATTTTTTTAAAAAAATAAAATAAAATTCGTTCACTAAAACCATGTAGTGCTAATTTTACAAATTTAATTATTATTCAAACATCCAAAAATAATTTAGGGCGCATTTGATTAAACGTGAAATTTACAATTGTGAGGAAGTAATATTTCTGCAAATAACTTCACATAAAGTATTGTACTTCTTGATGTGTTGTGGTCTGTTGGATCGCTACATTCAATACATTAAGTTGCAGTAAATACATTTTAATATTAATTAATGTGTTAAATGTGCGATCCAAATTGAGGCTTAGATTTAACCCTACAAACAATTTATATCAAATAACAAATTAAATGGTCCTAATTTTATGTTTTTTTCTAACTTATATATATTAGAGTTTGATTTAAATGAAACAAACTCATCAAAAAATTTATTTACTCTAAATAATATGATTAGATAATTTTTTTTTCTATTTCGGAGCGTTTAAGCTATATCATCGGGCATAGGCAGACCTAGGAGGGCTTGAGGGTCGGGGCTCGTGCCCCTCCTTTGATTAAGTTTGTTACCAATATGTATTTTGAATTTTTGGTTAAATATTGATAAATTTAAAATAATTTATATTGAGTACATGAAAATAAATTATTCTAGATGATTGATTGCTCAACCTTGTATTCAATCCATCAAGGCTCAATTCTTCCTACTATCATTTTAGTTTATTATATCATTCATATTAGTGTTATAGTTTCATTGATATTTTTCATTCCCATTAATGATCTCCTCCCTAAAAATTTTTTTATTATCAAATAAGTATCACTTTTTCGTATTTAAGAGTATTGACTTGTTAAACGTGTCGACAATATTCATTCATAAAATCGAGTTTGTAGGAGAAATCGTGCCCCTTTCAATTTGTTATGCGCATGGCTTATGTTAGACAAATTGTTTTAAGTTACAACAAATATGTCATAATCATAACAAATATGTCGTTATTTTTTTTGGTTATTGTCACCCTAGTTCAGCGGAGAAGCTTTGCTCTATCAAACGCTTACGTCTGGAGTTCGAGTCTCGCGAGGGCCTCTTTTATTTTTTGAGTGGGATCTGCTCTCCCAACAAGTTCATTTCTCCCCTACTGAAAATCGAACACTCGACCTCAGCGAAGGGAAGCGTAGCCCCTCCCACTACGCTCCATGCTTGTTGGTAACAAATATGTCGTTATGGAAAGAGATGATCAACAAACATTAAACACCTACTCTACGAGTAATTAAAATGATGCAATGCTTGCAATAATCAATGGCGTGTATCATGATCAACCTACATATATAGTGTGAATTGAATTTCCATATTCTTTTGAGTTTTCAAAATCTCGTGTTTGAAACAAAAAGGTGTGTACATACAATATGAACCCGACAAATATTGATTAATTCATCAATATCGTACGAGTAATAATGACTTGATAATCGTCTTGCTTGTTTTGAATCATGAAAAAACAACACTATATATCTAGTAGCCCTAGTACAAGTGTTTATTTTTAGCTTTAGAATTGATACTTATCTCATCATGCCTTCTAAGATTGTGACACGTGGCACCATATCGTCCAATCGTATTAGGGTACAATCTCGTATTTGTTTTTTTTGTTATCCTTATAAAGTTGTAGTGTATAATACTACATTGTACGAAGATTACATGGGATATTGAATTCATATGGACCATGTGGTATTTGTTTCTATTCTTATCCTCTTTGAGAGTCCCACACAAAACCCTAGATAAAATATTTTTTTTAGGGTAGAGCATTGGTCAGTTCAAACCGAACCGAAACCAATATTACGTGATTCAGTTTTAGATTTAGGAAATTTTCAAATTTCGGTTTCGGTTAAATTTCGATTCGATTCGAATTTTCCAGAGAATAACCTTCTATTTATCAGAAGCTGACAAAAATCGAAACTGAACCGAACCAATTCGGTTCGATTTTCGGATCACGTTAAATGAATTTTCGGTTTGGTTTGGTTTTGAACCAATGCTAAACCCTACTTTATTTTTTTATATAAATATTTACCAATATTGTCAAGATCGGGATTCATGAATTAGAAAAACAGTAGGATCGGATTGTTGAATCAGATCGTTAGGAGTAAGATCATATTGTATTAATAAAATGATGAAAGGACGTACTAACATTAATATGTTATGTATCACTCAAATATGAAAGTAAATCATAAAAAATAAAAACATAAAGTACATCTTGTAATTTTCATTTTCTTAATTAAGTACCATCTTGTAATTTTCCTTCTTTCGGATTCACACAAATCCTACTCAATGCAAGTTAATTTTTGAGATATTGTCCAATCTCCATTATCAAATTCTGATTAAATGCATTTTTTGGAGCAAATGCAAGTACATTTAGTAATTTTCTATACCTCTTATACTTATAAAACACCAATTATAATCACTTTTTTAAAAAATTCGCCTGTACTCCGCCTAGGTGCTAAGCTAACACTGTTGTATATTACAAATACATACTCAAAGTTAATTAAACATTTAGCGTTTTTTAGAACATTGGTTATACCACGAATAGTGTATGCATTGTATATCGACCAATTGACAATTTAATGTGTATTGTACTATATTATGCATAAGTTTTGAGGGTCAATTATTTCTGTATCAAGTTTCTTTTTGATGTCGTGCCAAAAAAAATTAAAGTTTCTTTTAGATGTATGGACTCTTAAGATTGAGTAATTGATTACTGTTTCAGCCTTTAGGGTACAAAATAAAGTTTACTTTCTCAAAAAAGGCCCAATATCATTTATCAGCAAAGGCCCATTGTCATTCAAGCATAAGTTTTAGTTCTGTTTTTTTTCTTTCAAAAAACGGGCAACCCCTCCTTATTATTAGAAAGCAAACTAGTTATCCTTCTACTAGAAGAAACCAAAAACGCTCTCTTTCTGTGTCTCTCTTATGACTGAAATTTCAACGCCGGTGGAAACACCGGCCAACTCGGATAACGGGAATGAGATCAGTATGGATGACTCAAGTAAAGTACGTCCACCGGGGGTTCCTCCGGACCGACGTGCTTCGTGGAAGGATGTAGTTGTAGTTGGGAGTGCTACCCAACAGAAAACCCTCATAGATGAAGAGTTTCTGGAGGGTAAAATCCAAATTCACTTTCCGGATGGAGAGAACGGTGATCCTGCTATCTCAATCGCGGATGATGTGATGGATGCGTTGGCTTCGGTGTGGAAATGGTCAGTTGTTGTCAAACTTCTTGGCCATCCGATTGCTTTCAATATTATGGAGAAGAAGATTCGTGATATGTGGCGATCGGATATAAGATACCAAATCCTTGACCTTACGAATGGTTGTTATTTGATTCGTTTTGGTAGAGAAGAGGAGTATATGTCAGCCCTTACAGACGGCCCCTGGACGATCTTTGGCCGTTGCTTGGTTGTGCGAAGCTGGTCTCCTAGTTTTCGTACCGCTGACCCGATCAGAACGGCACCAACTTGGATTAGATTATCGGACCTTCCGGTTACTCTCTATGAGGAGAAGATCCTGTTAAAGATTGCAGCGGCTATTGGTCGTCCTATCAAAGTGGATTCCAAGACGATGTTTACCAATAGAGGGAGATTTGCCCGGATATGCGTTGAGATTGATCTTGATAAACCTTTGAAGGGGTCGATAAGTATCAATGGAGACCGTTTCTTGATTGAATACGAGGGGCTTCCAACCATATGTTTTGACTGTGGGCGCTTTGGGCATGTTAAATCTAATTGTCCTTTCCGATCGGAATCGAGTAGTCGGAGCAACCTCGACCAAACGCCGACTACGATTACGGCAACTGTTGAGGGTAATATTGGAGGAACTAACGCTCGAGATGGTGTTCAGGGGAAGGAAGCTCTGGTGGCAGTTTCCTCGTCAACGGCGACTGGTGTGAACAACGGAGAAAGGAAAGGAATGTACGGGGAATGGATGAAGGTTGAGAAAAGGAAAGTATCCGTGAAAGGAAACAATCAGAATATGCGTTCGGGCAATTCGAAGAAAACTTTTCCTAAAGATGGGCAATCATGGCAGGAAAAAGGAAAGAATAAGTTGGTCGATCAATCTGCTCCTCTATTCTCCCCTATTAACAGATTTGTTACACTAGGGATTTTGGATAAGGATGTGAGTAATGATACGATAACACAATCGGTGGAGGAAAATCTCAAGAAGAATCAGATAATTAATGAAGATAGCAAGAAATTAAGGAAAGCTGGTAATGGGGATCTTAACGGCTTTGTTCAATCAAAAGGGAATGTGGGTAATGGGGACCACATGGAAGTTATTACTAAGGACGTGGGTTTTTGTATGGATGTGAAAGGGTCCGAGAAAAATGGGGCCTTGAGTTTCAATAATGGGCTTGGGATTTCTAAGGTCCAAAATGGGAAAAGAGCTATTAAATTGGGCCGTAAAAAGGGGATCTTCACTCCTAATGCTAAAGGTGAGGATGAATCAGTTGGACTTAAAAATGGGCCGGCTGTTATTCTCACTAAGAGGCCAAGAACTGCCACTGAAATTGTTCCTGTCAATTCGAAAAATAATGGTTACGAGGGGGTTCCTCGCATTGAGAAGAATGGTTTGCTTATTGATGGGCGACCGCCAGATCAACATATGTATTCTCCTGTATCTAGTGTGTCCCCAACACAGCAAGAACCTCCTACTGTTTGCATCGTCAGGGATGCTCGTATGGCGGAGAGCGACCATGCTCAAGGGCCGAATTAATCTTTTTTTGGTCTCGTTTATTCTTTATATTAGTGTTATTATGAATATACTAATGTGGAATTGTTTTGGTGCAGGAAAGCCAGGTTTTCGTAGAGCTATCAGGTACTTATGTAGACATAATAAAGTGGACGTTTTGGCGCTTTTTGAAACTAGAGTTTCCGGGGACAGAGCTGATGCTATTAGTGATAAGTTATTGCGATCTGATTTTTCTTGTTGTGAAAGAGTCGAAGCTATTGGTTTCAAAGGAGGTGTCTGGCTATTTTGGAAAGATTCTATGTCGCATATGAAGGTTGAGTTTAAGAACACCAACTTTATTCACGCCTCCTTTATGGATGCCGGAACTAAGAGTCACATGTTCTTGGTTTATGGCCCCCCGTCAGCGACCAGGCGTGTGAGTTTTTGGAAGGAGCTCGAGGTTGCTGTGAGTAGAGTTCATGGTCCCGTGGTTGTTGGCGGTGACTTTAACTGCATTCTATTTAGTCATGAACGGAAAGGTGGTAAAGGCAGCGTGCATAGTGATTCAGCCGTGTTCAATAAGTGGAGGGATAATCTTAATCTTGTTGATCTCGAGTTCAGTGGGAATAATTTCACTTGGAGCCGTCGTATCTCTCCGACTTCGGTTGTTCATAAGCGCTTGGATCGGGTCTTCATGAATGTTGAGGGGCGAATGCGATGGCCGGAAGCTAGAGTGAGACACTTGCCTAGATTCTCTTCGGATCACAGTCCCCTACTCTTGAATTTCAATCCTCACATTAAGTTTGATAAGAAACGACGACCTTTCCGTTTTGAAGCGGCGTGGTTTTCTCACCCGAGATTCAATGATAAGATGAAAGAGTGGTGGTGCAATGATGTCGGGATTCCAGAAGCGCTTGCTATGTTAAGAATGGAGCTGTCAGAGTGGAATAAAAAGGAGTTCGGGAACATTCATAGACGTAAAAGTGAGCTACTGCAGAGGTTGGATTTATTACAACAAAATTTGGCCGTGTGTGATTCCAGCAGCGTTGTTGATATGGAAGCTAAGGCCAGGACGGAGCTCGAGTTAGTGCTTGAGCAGGAGGAAGCACTTTGGTTCCAGAAATCCCGTGAACTTTGGCTGACTTGTGGGGACCGAAACACTTCTTTCTTCCATACTTCTACTATCATTAGACGTAAACAAAATAGGATCGAAGGACTCAAAGATGTTGAGGGTCGATGGGTGGAGGAAAAGCAGGAGCTTGAAAATTTAGCTGTGGAGTACTACAAAAATTTATTCAGAGCAGAACCTACTGATATTGCTAGAATGCCGCAGTTGAAATGCAATTTTCCTCATATTAATTCGGACAGGCTGGTGCGTCTCACTGATCCGATTTCTAATGATGAGATTTGGAAAGCGGTTAAGTCTATGAGCCCGTTTAAATCGCCGGGAGTTGATGGGTTCCAACCGGCCTTTTTCCAAAGATGTTGGGAGATGGTTAGAGGCTCAACTTCGAGATTTATCAGAGAGTTCTTCAGCACTTCTGTTTTGCCGACGGGTATGAATGACACGCTCCTCGTTTTGTTAGCGAAAGTGGCTAAACCGGAGTTGATCAGTCAATTCCGTCCCATCAGCCTTTGTAACGTTTTATATAAGGTGGTTACGAAGATCTTGGTGAATCGTATTCAACCCATCATGCCAGATATTATTGGGCCAACTCAGGGGAGCTTTATTCCGGGCCGTATGATTACGGATAATATTATTGTTGCTCAAGAAGTTGTACACTCTATGAAAAAGAAAAGGGGTGCTAAAGGTTGGATGATCCTGAAACTGGACCTTGAAAAGGCTTATGACAGATTGAGCTGGGATTTTGTCGAGTCGTCTCTGCGTATTGTGGGCTTTCCGGATCAATTAGTTCAATGGGTGATGGCTTGTGTTACTTCCCCGAGATTTCATGTCCTTTGGAACGGTGAATTGACGGATCAATTTACGGCCTCGAGAGGGATCAGACAAGGCGATCCTATTTCGCCATATCTTTTCTTATTATGCATTGAACGTCTCAGTCATATCATTGATGATGCTGTGGATTCGAAGCGGTGGAAGCCGATTAAACTTACAAGGAATGGGCCCTCTCTTTCGCATATCTTCTTTGCCGACGATATCATGCTTTTCGCGGAGGCCTCGGTTGATCAGATTTGCCTGATTAAGAAATGTTTGGATGATTTCTGTGCTGCTTCGGGTCAAAAAGTTAGTGCTAGTAAATCTAGAATCTTTGTTTCTCCTAATGTCGGACGGCGCCAGATTCGTTTGCTGAAGGCTGCTAGCGGGTTTAAAGTTACGTCAGACTTAGGTAACTACCTTGGTATGCCTCTCTTACAAAAGCCAATCAACAAAAGCACTTTCACGCCTCTCTTGGATAAGTTCAAGTCCAAGTTGGCGGGTTGGAGATCGAGATCCCTGAGTTTTTCCGGACGGATTACGCTGGTCAAATCTGTCCTTACCTCGCTCCCGGTTTACACTATGTCGTCGGTTTTACTTCCGAATAGTATGTGTGCGCAAATTGATAAGATTAACCGCCAGTTTATTTGGAGTAATACTCCCAAGATAAAGCGGATGCACAAGGTAGCTTGGGAGGAAATCACCAAACCTCGGAATCAGGGTGGGCTTGGTATTCGTTCCATGAAAGAGTTGAATTTGGCTCTTGTTGGTAAGCTTGGTTGGAGATTTGTGATGGAGGATGGTGGTATTTGGGTGGACATTCTGAAGAAGAAATATGTCGATAGTGCTTTAGGGAATTCAAGGGCAGTCTCTAATGTTTGGAGGGGTATTAGAGCGGGTATTTCTGATGTGGTTATACATGGATCGAAATGGGTTGTTAGAGATGGTCGTTCTACGCGGTTTTGGGTTGATGTGTGGTTGATCGATGAGCCTCTTCGTAATGTTGCGATCACTATGATTACGAATGTTCAACTTCTTAACACAGTTCGTGATTATTGGTCTGATGCTAGTGGTTGGGATTGGGGTACTCTATCGTTGTTGCTGCCTGTTTCTGCACTTCTTAAGCTTGCTGCAGTGATGCTTCAACAGGAAGCTGACGAGGAGAGTGACGAATTAAGCTGGAGATTTTCAGCAGATGGTTCTTACTCTGTCTCCACAGGCTACAATTTGATTAGTGGTAATTGTTCTAGGACTGAAATGGATAGTAAGTTCTATAATCAGCTATGGAAGTTGACAGTGCAAGAGAGAATCAGGAGCTTTGTTTGGCTTGCCAGCAGAGGTGGAGTTTTGACAAACCTGGAGAGATGTCGGCGTCACATCACGTCGAATGGGAGCTGTCCGTTTGGCTGCAACTCCGACGAGTCCTACGAACATGTGTTCCGAGATTGCCCACAAGTTAGACATATTTGGGCTAATTTGAATGTTACTAATTTTTACCCTTCTTTTTTTCAGGATCCTTTTGCCATATGGATTAGGATTAATGTGTTGGAAGGGAGAAAACTTGAGAATGAGGATTGGAATTCCCTTTTTGCAACTGTTTTGTGGTGGTGCTGGAAGTGGAGAAATACCAAGGTTTTTCAAGATGAAGTCCCGGTGATTGATAAACTATCTTTCGTGTTGGCCCAAACGAAAGAAGCTAGTATTGCTACAAGTAAGTTTTTTGGTTCTCGTACACTTTGTTCGAAATCTTTTCAGGATATCTCTTGGACGATGCCTGATGAAGGTTGGATCAAGATAAATACGGACGGGGCGGTTAGAGCGGATGGACTTGCGGCTGCTGGTGGTGTTTTGAGGAATGACAGAGGCGATTGGATCGGAGGTTTCGTTCATCATATTGGAATGTGCACGGTGCCTATGGCGGAACTTTGGGGCGTGCTCAACGGGCTCAAGATAGCTTGGGAGAAGGGTCATCGCAAGGTCTTATTAGAATCGGATTCACAATTAGTCATTCGCCTTTTGGGCACTAGGGTGACCCGTAGTCACCCGCTTTTTAGCCTGGTATCTAGATGCCAAGGCTTTCTTAGTAGGGATTGGACTATCCAATTCCGTCATATCTACCGCGAGGCCAACGCTGTTGCGGATTGCATCGCGTCCCTGGCGTTTTATTTTCCTGTTGGTTTACATGTATTGTCTGCCCCGCCTGAGGGGATTATTAACTCTTTGCTTGATGATGTTAGGGGTCGGGCTATCCCCCGTTTGCTGACTACTTAGCCCATTTTTTTATTATATTAATAAAACGCCCCCTTGAGGGGCCGGAGAGTACCGCCTCTCCTTCAACCAAAAAAAAAAAAAGAAAGCAAACTAGTTATCCATAATCGGGATTACATAATCAGAGCTAATCAAGTTTTTAACTGAACTATGAAGAGAATGAAAATCATAGGTACTAAAATTTTCGTTAATAGTAATAGCAAAATTAGCAAAACTATCTGCCGCCGAGTTCGCCCGTCGGTTCACATGAGTAATGCAGATCCTGGTAGCCCAATTTTGTGTCAGCACACGACATTGCTGAAGAAGAGCACTGTAGTGAGGATAAGTGAGATCTGGATTGTTTAGCAAATTGCAAGCCACCTGAGAATCACTTTGCACCATCAGCAGCTCGATGTTCATACTAAGTGCCTGGTCAAGCCCGTGTTTCAGCGCTATTAATTCAGCATTGAGAGCATCACATTGACCACAACAGAAGGTGAAAGCTTGAATGTCTAGTTTTAAAGCCACACATATAAAAACAGGTCTTGCTATCGTGGAGTTTGTTAAAAAATCTTAAACGTCATAATAAATTAGTAAAATTTAGAAAAAATAATGAAAATAATTAAATAAATCAATAGCACATTTGTAAAGAGGAAAATCTAATTTTAACCATTTATATTTTATTTAACGATTCGGATATTTCCAAATCCACCTATAGAGTTTTTTATAAATCCAGTGGAACTAAATTCTACAAAAACACACTCTAAAATATCCATATTTAAATAATTATTTGTAAATTTTCTCTCAAAATTAGCCTATAATTTATATTTTTATTAGAGGATTGATAAATATATTTGTAGAATTTTTTTAACTCAATTCTAGAAAAAACAACACCAATTTATTTTACCCATACAACCCATTTCGTATTATAAATTTAAAAATTATTTTCAAATTCGATAAATATTGGTTGATTGTATATTTCATTATAGTTCAATGATTCAGAACCAGTCTTTCTATTTCCAATAATTCACTCTCGATCACCGCGATCTATAAGAATCATCGAATCAATAGCAACAAGCTCCGTTTGAAAGGCTCATATGCAAAACGTCTCGAAATAATACCATACGAGAATTTTAGTGTAACAACTACATTTCGATTCATCCTCTTTTTACAAGTTTTTTCCTTCATTTTTTTTGGTATGAAACAACTCATTTTTGTGTATTTGTTAGGTCCTAGACACTTCATTTTTATTTCAAGCTCAGGAATTGTCACAATGTTGCTCTATACCAAGTATTCTCTAATACCGCATACGACGTCGTATAACCCACTTGCTACGACGTCGTTTTGTCATCTAAATTCCTGTTGTTCTCGATCTCTTTCATTTCCTGAATCAGCCAGCAGGCAGGATCAACTCGAAGACATCTCCGATTTCCATCTCCACTCACTCCCTTTCGATGTCTATTTCTCCACCAGCTCGAAGTAATTGAAGCAACAATCACGAAGAAAAATGCGAGATAGCAACGGGTTTCTTCAACGATTAGGGTTAGGGTTCTTATTAGTCGGGATTATTGTACTGGTAATCAGCTGGATCCAGCCAGCCATTGCTTCAATCCACGAGTACAGGCGCGAATCCTTCGTCCGACAGGACAACGCTTCCTTCTTCCATGGCGGAAGCGAAGGCCTCTACGCTTCCAAGGTTCAGGACGTGGTCCCTTCTTCCGATCAACCCCATCCTTTCAAAGGAACGTCTTTCATTAGGTATTTTCACTGGCGCTTCTACTCAATTTCATAATAATTGGTTCGTGATTTGGTAATTTCGAAGAGAAATTGGATTAGATTTGTCTAGTTTTGGTGCAAATGGTCGAATTTGGGCCTTCTTTAGTAGGATTTTTCATTTTTGAGTTGAAGGATGATCGTCGCCTTTTTGATTTATTCGAAGAGGAGGAATTGGTAATTGGGATCAGGTCATGCTCAATGATGTTAATACGAATTAGATTTTTTCTAGTTTTGGCGCAAATGCTCGAATCTCGGCCTTCTTTCGTGGAATCACGTTATGCTTAATGATGTTAATTTGGATTAGATTTTTCTGGTTTTGGTGCAAATGCTCGAATTTGGGTTTTCCTTAGTAGGATTTTTCATTCTTGAATCGGCCTTTATGATTTCTTCGAAGAGGAATTGGTAATTGGGATCAGGTCATGCTCAATGATGTTAATATGGGTTAGAATTTTTCTAGTTTTGGTGCAAATGCTCAAATCTCGGCCTTCTTTCATGGGAGTTTTCATTTTTCAATAATTGAAGGATGATCGTCAACTTTATGAATTCTAAAATTCGTTCATGCATCAGATTGAATGTAGAAAAGTAGGAATCTTTTTTATGTAGCTAGGTTTTCTGACATCTTATTTTGGCTGCTTATGTTTAAGATTTGAATCTGTAACCTTCAAGAGAAGAAAAGAGGCTGCTGAGAAACAACATGAGATGCAACAGAATACGGGCATGGTTGAGGCCGTTGTAGTTGAGGTCAAAGACAGAGGAAGGATTGGAGGTGCTTATTTAAAGTCTGATAAACTATGCTGCACCCCTGATCTTGCAAAGGAGGAGCATTGCAAAGTTGGAGAGGTCTTAATCGATAAAAACCCTGATAACCCTGGATGGCCTTGGCGAACGAAGATCTTTTTTGACGGCAGGGATGAAGAAGCTACGATGCAAATGACAACTGTTTCCATCAATCAAACTGGAATGTACTACCTGTACTTTGTGATATGTGATCCACAGCTTGAAGGGACTTTAATTAATGGGAAAACTGTATGGAGGAACCCGGAGGGTTACTTGCCGGGGAAAATGGCTCCTTTGATGACATTCTATGGCTTGATGTCTTTGGCTTATCTAGCACTTGGGTTAATTTGGTTGCTGCAGTGCGTTCGGTTTTGGAAAGATATTATTCAGTTGCATTACCATATAACAACAGTGATTGCTCTAGGAATGCTTGAAATGGCTCTTTGGTATTTTGATTATGCAAATCTTAATTCAACTGGGACCAGGCCAATGGGTGTCACAACATGGGCAGTGACCTTTTCTGCAGTTAAGAAGACTTTATCACGTCTTCTTCTCCTGGTCGTTTCCATGGGTTATGGTGTGGTTAAGCCAACCCTTGGTGCTCTTACGTCTAAGATACTCCTTTTTGGTGCTGCATATTTTGTTGCATCTGAGGTGCTCGAGCTTTATGAACACTTGGGAAACATCAATGATTTTGCTGGAAAAACAAAGTTGGTGTTGGTACTTCCTGTTGTTTTCTTGGATACTACATGTATTCTCTGGATTTTTTCTTCGTTATCAAGTACGCTGGAGAAGCTTCAGGTAATGCTTTGAATCCACTTTATTTTGATTTGTTTTTTCATTATCTAGCAATTTAGGAGTGTAGTTTTTTCTTTGGAGAATCACACACGGGACATGTGACTTGCTGTTTTGCAATTGGAAATTTTATGTTCTTTCAGCCTTCAAGCACTCTCTTTCCTTTGTGGAAATTCCTGTGACAAGTTTTCTAAATCTCCATGCTTAATCTCTTATGGGTTACTACAGATTCGGAGAAGCATGGTGAAATTAGATCTGTACAGGAAATTTACCAATGCCCTTGCTGTTTTTGTGGTGCTTTCCATTGCTTGGATTGGCTATGAGGTAGACCCTTCTTTCTTCCTTTTTCTCTTTTTTTTCTTTTTTTGCTGGAGACTTGCACTCAACATATGGATTATTTGTCTCTACTTGACATGAACTCTTGATTTAATTGTGCTTTTTCTCTGTTGCATGTGCACTAATCTGTGTGGCCAGCTGTATTTTAATGCAACTGATCCATTAAGTGAGCTTTGGCGGATTGCTTGGATAATCCCTGCCTTCTGGGCTTTGCTTGCCTTCTCTCTTTTGGCAGTAATTTGTGTCCTTTGGGCTCCTTCTAAGAATCCTACGAGGTAAATTACTCTCTTTTTAAGCTCTTTTCAGTGATTACTTAAATCTTTTTTTTCTGTGTAAGGCTTTGTTTAGATCATTACATCTGATGAGAGATTGTGTTGCTGACTTGCCAAAGCAATGTCTATGTCCTCTGAAAAGGATATGGCTTAAATATTTCATTCGTGAACAATTACTGTTACACTGAGTTTTGTGATGCAGAATAAGTATTTTGGTTGATATCCTGTCTTCAAACAACCGTGTTTTTAAAAGTTACAGCTTACAAAATGGAAAAATTGGTTATTTTAAAATGCTTGCTACTTACAGCCAGATTTGATTTTAAACTAGAAATTCACATGTCTTGATGGACTTTATGATACCTAACTGCCTAAGGAACTAACATCAATGTTTATGCTTAAGCCTACTTGCATGCATCTAATTATTTGTAGCATGACTTTTCTTTTTCATTTAATGATTTTAATCTTTCCTCTGCCTTCAAATTGACAAAAAGTAGGGTAGCTATTTCACCTTGTCTGGGTTGCCATTCGGAAGTAGCCAAAAAAAAAACTCTTTAGTGATTATGCATTTTGGTGTTATTATTATACTAGTCATCTGGATCCTGTTAATGCTCATAAGCTCTGTGAAAACATGCTAGTCCTTAATCTGTTATACAGAATTTTGGTTCCCCTTGCTTTTCTTTTTCACTGACTGTTGGTTTACAGGGCAAGTTTTTATACTAATTCTGTTAATGTATTCTCATTTGGATTTACTTATTTATGCTGTGTGGGTTAATCATGGCTTTAACCTTCTTTGCCTTTCTAGATATGCTTATTCAGAAGAGGCAGGAGACGAGCTTGGTGAAGAAGGCGTTTCACTGACAGGCACTGGAGTTAAAGCGGCTACTGATCATGTATTTGTTGGGGTCAGAGACGAGATGGAGGAGGATAAGCGTGAGTAAACACTAAACAGCGACAAAAGCATCCGTCAATGATTTCCATGCCGCCGTAAGTGAAATGCTGTATATAAATCATCAGGAACAATGTTATACTGTGACCAAACACTTGAAATGTTTAGTTATCTTACTACACTGCCAGTAGATTATGGAAGAGAAATATCTAATTTTGGTTGTTAATCATGTCAGTATTATGATTGCTTTCATTGCAGATACATTGTCAGTATGATTAGTTTCTGATGGGGTAAATCAAATCACTTGTGATGTGTTGTTACCCACTTTTTTTTGGGACCTATTTGCCTTCATTTAAAAGCATCTGATGACCTTTATTGGGTTTTAAAGTAATGGTGAGTGATGTGTTTGGATCATGAACAATGTGTTGTTGTCCCTTCTGTTTTACTTCACTTTTGATGAACGCCTTGAATACAAGATGTTATCTTAACTCAAATTTAGGGTCTGTTTGGTTACAAGCTATGGAAACAAAGATGGAAAGGAAACAAATCTTAGTATATTTTTGCGTCGTGTATAGAAAGACTACAACAACAATAACGATTATCCAGTGGAGCTTCCCTTAAAGGAAATCTGGGGGGTCAAGATGGGGGCATCCCGAGCTTAACGTGACAGCCGACAGGGCTTAACGTGTATGGAAAGACTGAATTGGAAAAGTCGCCCCATCAAGGGCTTCTATTGTATTGAGTCAAGACATAGAGCGGCTTTGGCCGATCAAATTGGGCGAGAGATTAAAAAATAACCACTAATGCAAAAATGTGATTTTGTAAGTTTACTAGCTCTCACTTAAGAAGTAGAGATTTGGGTCCACTATAAAGTCATTGCTTGCCACCAAGGGCATTGAGTTGAAAGGGTATGCTTTTTAGGTAAAGTGTAGAGTAGAAAACATGATTGTGAAATTGCACCATTTTCTTAACGCAAAGGTCCCTAATCTAGTAATAGATTTTCAATTAAGACAATTAAAGTTATAAACTCAATAATACTCATAAAAAAATTTGCAAAATAATTCCTATGACCTGTTAAAATTAGTCAAGGATTAACAGCAATGTGAACATGAGGTTGGAGTCCATCTGTGTCATAATAAAAAATGTATAAAATCCATGTCATTTGAAAATTGATACATCTAAAGAAAATAATGCAGAGTTGCTAAAACTAACAAAACCTTCACCCAGAAACAATGGTGGACAAGCAAGCATTTATGCACAACTGCATTCATTCATTCATTCCTACTTATTACTAACCACTGTCTCATTCTCAGCAAATCTAAATAACACCAAAAACATTCAACCCAAATTCCACCAACCCACAAGAAACATAGCACAGCTATTGAGCTACGATGATTAGCAAGGCTTGCTCCAGCAAAAAAAAAAAATTATCTCACCTAACGCGCCGTTGTGAAGCATCGTAAACCTGTTTATCCCATCAGTCCATCAAAATTGAGGTTCTCCATCAATGTTTGACTCTCTTGCATCATTGTCATATGAACCAGTGTTCGACTGTTTTGCGAAATTGTCATGCAGCAACCTGTACACAAAGAATGCTGCAACCGCACCACTGCAATAGACAAATGTACGCCAGTTTAAGCACATATAGTCATACTCATTGACCCAATGAGGCTCTGCTATAGCGGAATCTGGGAGGTCAAGATGGGGGTACCCCAACCCAATGGAAAGGGGGTACGCCCGATAGACCCGAGAAAAACTAAAAATTAGCTATGTGACAATAATAACTGAATTTAGTTAGAATGCACCAAAATTGATATAAGGACTAAATCCAGCTCAAAGGTAGTGTATAAAAGCCAATGAGCATGAGGGTGCGCCCGTAGTTTAAGCACAGATAGTAGTAACTTTATTTTTGCTATAAATTTTAGCAAGAAAAGGGTTTGGATCCCATGGAGTTACTCCATGTGGAGTTAAAACAATTACCCTAATAGAGAATAGTGAACATTCAAAAAATAGCTAAAATGTTATTTAATCTCTCAACCATTAGGTTAGGTTTGAGAGGTTCAGATCTTCTGAACTTCACTGTGGAGTTATTTAACAGCTCCATGGGATCTCATTCTGTTAGAGAAAATGTCAGGGAAGAGTGATCATGGGCAAAAAAGTTTGGACTATAAAAACCAATTTCATCCAATTATGTGCACTCGCTCTCCATATTATTCAACTTCTTAGCAAGATTGTCAAAAGATATTAAAAAAAAGATGTTTTTTTATTACCTTACACAAATAATTAAAGCAAGATGAAACATGTGTTTTTATCATTCATTTCTCGTCGTTTCTAAGTAGAAACACATGGGGCAACAAGAAGCAACATGGAACATTAAGAAGGAAACAAAAAACGGAGGGAAGATCACAATAAATGTTTTATATAAGAAAATGACCTCATAGCTGTGCCAAATAGACCAGAAACTGATGCTTTCTGCATTCAAGGAGAAGGATAAAGTCATGAATTTCACTAGTTCGGTAAACAATTATTAGTAGAAATATCAGTGAATGATCTTACCTGGAAGAAAAGACGGAACTCCCTTAGAAAAAGAATTCCAGCAATTGCTGCATAGAATGAAGCACAGTTTCAGAATTCGAACACAAGCATGATCTGAAGCCAAGATGGGCAAATTGACATACTGAATGAGCAGCCCAAACTCAACACTTGTTTTGAAACATATTTGAAATTTGAACCCCTGAGTACTAACCTGTCTCACATTTCAAGACCACTTTGTCAGTTGATTCACCTGTTCTCCATGACCTTAAACTTGATAAACCCAGAGCCAAAAGAGCGCCTCCAAGGATGATACCAAACCTAATTGCAGAAGTTCTTCCAGTTACCATAAAATCAAGGAAGCCTCCAATGGAAAGAATTGCACCTGCAAAGGAAACACAAAAATGTATAAACAAACCACTGCAGGTAAAAACAAGTTATTTTATCATACAAAAACAAGTTTTGTTAAAATTCCAATGTTATATACATTTATTTCAGTGTTTAACATATTTTATCATACAATGTAAAATGACTTCAAGTCATGGAAACTACCATGCACTGGCAACCCATGGCCATGGCCTCATAAGAAACAAACTTTTGGCACTCATGAACACCTTAACATGGATTTTGCTATAATTTCAATCCAATAAGGCATCGTGTAATGAGAATAAAACTTGTAATCAATTACCGACTAGTCCCTCTATTCACTATTCACTCAGATTGTAATCTTAGGCTTTGATACAACTATTAAGGTATTCTAGAACAGTATAAACATAACTTATTAAGTAACCACCTCATTTCTAGCCAATGAATAAAGAAAAATTGCATCAAAAGAATCAATATTTGCATATTCCAATAACAAACCTCATAACTCACAAATAAACCATGCCTAAAACTCTAAAATGACATATATTTCCTTACAAGATTATGCATTAAATGAAAATCTTTTCTAAATGGAAGAAGTATATTATAAGCTTACCGTAAGGTATCCCAATGTAAAAGTCGTGGACTTCAGATACATCTTTAACATTATCTGTTGCATAGGCAAAAGTTTCGACGACATCCTTCACAGGTTCAGGGGAATTCTCAGCTACTTGAGTAATATACGATTTACTCTCCTCCCCAAGTTCTTGAGCCGTGATGGTAAGATCATACTTCGCCTTATCCGCCTCAATTTTCAGTTTATCTGCTGTTTCTTTCAATGCAACCATTGCCTTTTGGGAGTAAGTCTCATATGCTTCTTGTGAAACACTCTGCAACCTCAAGGCCTGCTCCTTGAAAGAGGCCAATGCCTGCTGCCAAGCTTGTTCAGATTCTTTATCTTCTTGTCCCTCTTCCCTCTTTTCCTTCTCAAGCTCAACATCCAATGGGGCCTGCCATAGCCAAAAACCATACATGCAAAAGATGTTATTTTTAGTGTATAATTTCAATGATTTACAAGAATTCTACTCATTGCAATTTCTAACACTAACACAGGATAAGCCTGGAAAGGAACTAAAGATGAAATTTTTATCTCAAAAAGCCAATCACATTGTAGAGCACATTAATATTCAACAGATTATTTGCTGTAAGTTTCAATCGAAGAGTGCTATAAAATTGATAACTTTTCATTCACAACAATCCTGCTTTCCTGAAGCGTCAATTCAGAATTTGGGGGAAAAGGACAGTAGAAGATACAGATGCAGGGAAAAACAGATGTTCAGCTCACCGAATTGACATCCAAAGATTTTATTTTTAGTGTACAATTTCAATGATTTGCAAGAATTCTACTCATTGCAATAGAATCTCAAGGAATATTACAAACAAAAGAATCAGTATGCCAATCACAGTATGGAAGAAATGAATATTCAACAGATTCTACGCTTTATGTTTCAATCCAATAATACAGCTTCCTGAACTCCAAAAAAAATGATTAAATTTGCATCATCAACAATACAGCTTCCTGAGCTCCTGAAGCGTCAATCGAGGCCCCAAATCAAGGAATTATCAATTACCTTCACATTCCAAAGTCCATATACTACGAATTGGATAAATTTCATCATCCTCAATAATACAGATGCAGGAAAAATAGATGTTCAGCTCACCGAATCGTCGTGAGAAGAGGCCAACGGAAGTATAGAACGGCGATTTCTCACATGAAGCAAGGCGGAGCCACAAAGTCCGCTAGGAGTATTGCTGAAAGAGGCCGCCGAAAGACTCAGGAGATGATTCCGGCGGAGAGAGAGTGTAGATGATACTGAAGACGAAAGGCGTGGAATTGAAGGTCTTCTGATGCTCCCGAAGTTGATAGGGTTAGGGTTACGAAGAGAGCAGCACTCTAAAGCCATCGCTCTGAATGCGAGTAGAGCGATTGAGAGAAGAGGAGGAGGAAGATGAAGATGAGTGTGTGAGAGAGAGCGAGAAATGGAGGAAGAGGACGGCGTGAATTGAGTTGAAACGGGGGAGCCGCCAAAACGACGGGGTGGTGTGAATGAAACGCAGCAAAGTGTTGTTGTTTGATTGATTGAACAAAAAATTTGATTTTAACTTTAGTTAACATTGATAATTGATGTTTTAGGCACTTAGGTCATTACAACGAATAAGCCAAATTCGAACTTGCGATCAAGTGGTTGTGAATATCATTATTATCTGTCGGATAAACTGTTAAACCTCACTAGTCTAGCTGGTAGGTGATGACAATTGTGACTATTAGATCTAAGTAATTCCTATTGATAAAAAAACCTACCGATTAGACTAGGGAGGCTTGATTAAAATTTATGTATAATAAGCCAAACACTTAGAATTACATCACCATCAATACACACCCTTAGTCTTTAAATTCATAGCGGCCAATGATAGAGTTAGAGTTGTATACAGTAGGATATATAATTTATTGAAGAGAATTTAATTCGTGACGGATAATTAACTTCTACGAATTGAAAAAATCATCATAGCCTAAAATCTATGCACAACCACATATTAATTTAAACAAATAACAATAGTTTCTCATTAGATGTATGCAAAAACTCTCAATAGATATTAGTATGAACAAATACTAACATTTTCCAACAAAAGACTAGACTCTCTAATATTTGTCATTTTAGCCTTGTTTTTTTTTGTTACAAGATATTTGTCGTTTTAAACTTTTTGTCATCTACTTTACAATTATACCCTTGTATTATTTACTACTTTTTTATTAATGAGTGAAGATTTGTTAGTAGTAGTATTGAAAAATAAAACAAAATATAATAATAAATAGGGGCAAATGTCAATTTGCTACTTTTCTTAATAAATGTGAAATGATCTAAAATGACATATATTTTGTAACGGAGGGAGTAGCATAATATCTAAATTAAATACCACATTAAGTATAGTTTATTAATTGGGGTTTGACTTTAAATTGCCAAAATATAAGGATCAATCATATTAAGTGTGTGTACAAGCAAACTATAATTTGGCCTTTCATTTACAAAAAATAGAAGGATGATATTAATTGTGAATACAAAGAGACTATTGTGTAATAGTCCAATTAAATACCATATAAAATGTATTTTATTAGTTTAAATTCAACTTTGAACTATAAAAATATATGGATGATGTTAAGCATGAAATACAGAGAAATTCAGATTATGGTGTAGTATCTCAATTGTATACCATAACAAATAGATTTTATTAATTGAATTTGACTTTTAACTACAAAAATACGAAGATGATATTAAGTTTGAAATACGAAAAACTTATGGTGCAATAAGAGCTTATATTCAAATAATAAAATAATACAAGTGAGTATGATATTAACTATGAAATGTCTGAACCAAAATATGTTATTATTATGGGGCCTATACAATTACAGGGAGATATTCTGTACCGATTCTTATAGTACTCGATCTAGGTCAGAATGGGATCATGTGTTTTTCACGTATAACAGAGTGTTTCTAGAATTGAAAAGCGAGAACTCTTTTCTTTGCTCATTTTGTATATTTAATGTTTGAAATCCACAAATTCAAACATTAAATATAAAAAGATTATTAAAAGATTTTTTTTCTATTTCTTTATAATATAACTCTTATCAATCAACAAAAAAATCCGAAAATCTTAATCATAATTATAACATTAAAATCCAAAAATATACAAAATCACTATATAGATAAGATAAGATTATTAAAAGATTTTTTTCCATTTCTTAATAATATAATCTCTTATCACTCAACAAAAAAATTCGAAAATCTTAATCATAATTATAACATTAAAATCCAAAAAAATACAAATTCACTATATAGATAAGATAAGATTATTAAAAGATTTTTTTCCATTTCTTAATAATATAATCTCTTATCACTCAACAAAAAAATTCGAAAATCTTAATCATAATTATAACATTAAAATCCAAAAAAAAATACAAAATCACTATATAGATAAGATAAGATTATTAAAAGATTTTTTTCCATCTATAACTATATATTAAAGTTGTTCCTTTTCGAGCCACCAAAACGATTCTAGCCCCACCTTATAATTACAAAATTAATTTTTATTCCTAATATTTTAACTTTTTCTATTAAATTCTTCTTTAACTATTTAAATCTATCTTTAACATCAAACAAATATCTATTTAGTATAACGGTATCTTTTGAAAACTTCCTTGTATTTAAGATTAAAGATAAAATATTTTAGAATAAATATAAATATTTTAGCATATATCTTTTGAAGAATTTATTTATATATATATATTAATTTTCTTTTATAAAAATTAATGATAAATATTTATAATTTTAAAATTTATAAAAATAGATAATAAAATATTTAATAGATGTATTAAAATATTTGATAAGCCCTAAATTTATGTAAATAAAAAGTAATAAAATGTGAAGAATATGATATTTGATAAAAAAAAATTATACATTCTGCAAGCAATAAATTACTTATATTAAAATTTATATTATATTTTTATTTATTAATATCCTATTTATAATGTCTATAAAATATCGAATCGTAGTCGTACATGGTACGACGGGTAAAACTAGTTTCTTTATAATATAATCTCTTATCACTCAACAAAAAAAATTCGAAAATCTTAATAATAATTATAACATTAAAATCCAAAAACATACAAAATCACTATATACTATATAGACAAGATTTTGAAGAAATACCAAATCAAGAGACATAAAAACAATAAAAAAAAAGGTAAAAAGTTGACTAATGAGCCGGGCCGGTCACGAGCCTGTCTTTAAACAGGCCCAATTCGTTTTCAGTTGATTTCCAAATATCACGCATATCTGTCGAGATCAGGTCGGTAATCGGTCTGAAAGTCGAAACCCTAGAACGAGAGAGAAATCGAATCAGGACTCGTCCGGAGTTTGACAAGGAGAAAGATTTCTTCTTCACCGGCGCCGGCTTATCTTCTCAGACCTCGTCAAACACTACAAAAAGGTTTAAACTTCATGTATACACATACATCTCTAGGTTTTCCTCTCGTTCGTCTTGTTTGCAATTCTTAACCAAAAAAAATGATAAGATCCAGATTTGATCGGTTTGCACTTGTCGATCTCAATTGAATTTTGTTTCTTTCTAATGCCAAATTTTCACTTGTTAATGGTGCTACGGCCCCAATTGCCTCCGCCACTGAAATTACCAGCCTTTTTTCATAGCTAGCTACATATATATATTTCCACATTGTGCAGTATCCAGAAAGATCCTCAATCTCTGCATATAGTTTGATTGCTCTTACACTTCTATAAAATCTTCCCACTTCCCCCAATTATGGCGCCTACAAAAAAGAAAAAAAAATGTTTCCATGATTTGGATTTGTTTAGTTTGGTTGGACATTCAATTCAATGACAAGAGTTGCTGCATGAAGCAGTCATGACAGAGGGACCAGAGGTTGATGACCGTGTTGATCTGGAAGATGACAATTACATGGAGGATGAAGACGATGTTGATGCTGATCCAATTGAGGATGAGGATGGAACGGGAGACGAGAAAGGTGAAGAGCAGTATGATGAATTGAGGGAGAGTAGTGGGAAAGAGCAATCGTCGGAAGCGGAACAGAGCCCCATTGCTGATAAGCATGTGGAGGATGAAGAGAAGCATGGGACTTCAGCTGATGAGAGTGATAGGGAGAAGCATGAAGAGCTTCTTTCCCTTCCTCCCCATGGCTCTGAAGTGTTCATTGGCGGGCTTCCGAGAGATGTGTCGGAAGAGGACCTTAGAGATCTTTGTGAACCGTTTGGTGAAATTTGTGAGGTTTAGCTCTTGAAAATCTTTCTTTTCTATGATCAATCAATCCATTGCCCTGCCTTTTCTCTATTTCAGCCTTCAAAATCTTATCTTTTGCAGGTTAGATTAATGAAAGATAAAAATACCGGTGAAAACAAAGGCTATGCTTTTGTGGCATTTCAATCAAATGATATTGCTCAAAAAGCTATAGAGCAGTTGAAGAACAAAGAATTCAAGGTATTTAATCCTTCTGTGTACGTGTTTCTGTTGTTTCACCACTGCACTGTTGTTTAGTGGTGATTTACATGACACGAATCTCTGTGTGTGTGTTTTAATGCAGGGCAAATCTTTGCGTTGTTCACTCTCCGAATCAAAACATAGGTTATTTGTTGGTAATATACCAAAGGCTTGGTCTGAGGAACAGTTTAAACAAGTTATACATGATGTTGGTCCAGGGGCAGAGATTATAGACCTCAAACAGGTTTAGCCCTTCATTGAACAAAACATTCTAAAGAGTAATACTGGGAGCTTGTGTTGCAGAATCTGTGTTATAAACAGTTTTCTTCCCCTTGTTACAGGATGCTTTAAACCCTGGTCGTAATCGTGGTTTTGCTTTCATTGAGTACTACAATAATGCATGTGCTGATTATGCGAGGCATAAAATGTCTAACGGAACTTTTAAACTTGAGGGTAATACACCAACTGTTACCTGGGCTGATCCTAAGACTGCCCCTGAGAACTCTGCTGCTGCCTCCCAGGTAAACTTTGCAAGGAAGAGTCCTGGGTTGATCCCTTTAATCAATTTTGTTGCTTGATTTTTTTAGATGTATAGTTTCTATCTTTAGAAGCAATTCCTTTCAACTTCTAAATACTTATCTAAGGTGGATGGGCAATTATGATCTTAATATGTATTTTTAGTGAGTGTATTTGTGTACAGTTTCATGTAGCGTTTACTTAGTTACAATGGAGTATGGCTTCACAAAAGTCATATTTTGCTTCATAAGTCCTTTTTGGTGGTTACTAGTTTGTGAATTGCTCTCTTTAAGAGTATTTTCATAATATAATATTGTGGATGTCAA
Organism: Fallopia convolvulus; assembly: GCA_964016875.1. Classification (NCBI taxonomy): domain Eukaryota; kingdom Viridiplantae; phylum Streptophyta; class Magnoliopsida; order Caryophyllales; family Polygonaceae; genus Fallopia; species Fallopia convolvulus. The sequence goes on from OZ024725.1 coordinate 62,883,224, forward strand.
ATATCTCATTTTTTCTCCCAGGTTAAGGCTCTTTATGTGAAGAACATACCAGATAATGCTACCCCTGAACAGCTGAAGGAACTTTTCCAGCGCCATGGAGAGGTTACAAAAGTTGTCCTCCCACCTGCTAAAGGTGGGCAAGGCAAAGGGAATTTTGGGTTTATTCATTTTTCTGAAAGGTCTAGTGCTCTCAAAGCTATCAAAGATTCAGAGAAGTATGAGATTGATGGTAATACTTCTCTAGATCTTTTTCATCACGTTGCTTATGCATAATTATACTAATGTTTTTTTTTTCGGTTTTAAAGTCATACCCTTATGTTTTCTTCTGTTGCTTGAATCTTCTGACATAAAATTGACTAAATATTCTCTCATGCTAACTTACATTTTTGTAAGGGAATCTTTCCCAGTTGTACTTGTTTGTTTGAAGCTTAGCTGCATACAATTATTATGACTAGGTTGTTTCATCATCTTTCCCAGTATGTGTGGTGTTTTTTTTAGCAAAGGATTAATATTTATTAATCTGAAACTGATTTCCTAGGGTTTATTATATCCAATTTAGGGTTTTAGTTTGGAAATAATCCATTAGCATTTTGATGCCTTAGGTCAAATGTTGGAGGTGACAATGGCCAAGCCTCAGGCTGATAAAAAATCTGAAGCAGCTGCTTTTAGTGGCGCTGCAAACTACCTTCCACCTGCTCCATATGGTTTTGGTGGAAACCCATATGGTTCAATGGGCGCTGGATACGGCGTTTCAGCTGGGTACCAGCCACAGCAGGTTCGTCTAACGCTTGGTTTGGTTAGCTACCCTTCTTATATTGTCCCTGGTTTTTCGCTAATCTAATTTTTTTTTAAACAGCCCGTAATTTATGGCCGAGGCCCGATGCCAGCTGGCATGCAAATGGTTCCCATGGTCCTACCAGACGGTCGAATAGGCTATGTTTTGTAAGTTTTTTTTCCTTTTTTTCATATTGGAAAATTTCACAATACCTTAAAATTAGGGCTGATCAATCGGAGATATCAGATCTGTTCCGGTATACCAGATATCTGTATCTGATCCGTTAATGGCCGGATTATCCGGTAAAAAGTATCCGTTTGGATCAAACTACAAAATTTTGCGATCCATTCGGATCCAGACTTTTGTCGGATCGTAAAGGCTGGATCAATGAACCTGATATTTTTGCACACCCCTACTTAAAATTGTCACCTTATGTGTTGAATTTCTTCAGACAACAGCCTGGTATGCAAATGCCACCTGTTCGGTCGTCCCGAAGAAATGACAGATCAAACGGGTCTGGCGGGCCTCAAGGGAGGGGAGGAAGCAGTGATGATGGAGGCCGAAGTCGAAGGTATCGACCGTATTAGTAGGCCAGCCAGTCTAGTCTCCCTTTTAATGGAAGAAGAGGCAGAAGAATGGCTTTTGTTGTGAGAATATTGAGGGGGGAGGGGGTGAAAAATATTTATAAATGCTGCTGCTGCTGCATCCTAATTCACTCCAAAAACTGTTGTGATGAAAGTTTGGAGGAGGCTGGGGGATGCCAAATTTGTAGTAGTTATGTTTTTAAATTTGAATGACCCCTTACTTAATTGGTGTTTTTGGGCGCCATTAGTGAATTCTGAGTTTGTTTGGGATTAATACATGTGTACTGTTTCTAGATTAGATTGTTGAACTGTCTTTCATGTGTTGTGTATGAGCTTCTGTTGGTGCTTTGGAAAGTTAGTGTGAATTGTGTATGGTTTGTTTTGTGTAGGAACTGGTGGGAAATAACAATTAGATGATCTATTCTGATATTAAGGCTCCGTTTAGTTTGTTGTCACATATGGAAACGTAAACGAAAACGAAATGAATCTAGAGTCTAGATTATTTTTAGTGTCATAATATATTTTTATTAAAATATTATTCAAATAATTTGTCCATTGCAAAAGCGAGATAGAAGTGAGTGATTCTACTATTTTGTTACCCACTCCCTTGATGGAAGAATGATCGAGGTAGAGAAAGCCCTCTTTTACAATGAATAAGAGATTGTGCAAAATAAGTTTATTTATTTTTTGTCAATGTATCATGACACTAATATGGAATACATTCCGATTCCATTTACGTTTCCATGAATTGCAACAAAACGGTGCCTAAGTCTCTTGGAGTACATGCTAAATTTGGTATTACAAGCCAATCTGCCAATATGGGCCTGTTTAGATTGCAACTGATACTGTATTATCCTATATTATAATGAAGGGTTTAATAATAGGCTCTATTTTGCCATCTTTATTGACTTAGATCAATTAAAACAAGCCAGCTTCAATGAGTTTGGTCAATATATCGCGTGTAAATTGTAATCATCATTGCTAATAATATATTGAGCCTTCAAAATAGTTTACTTGTCTTGAAATTTGTAAAAATGTAATTATATTTTATGTATTTTAAATTAAATTGAAGTACATTTTACCCCAAAAAATGCATAACTTACTTGATACAAAAGCATGTAATACAATGATCAACACCAATAAACGATATGAGAATATGAGGCTCATTACTGGTTGTTGGATACACTTCATCTACAATCCTTATTAAAAAGTGCACTTTTGACACTTTATAATACACTTTATGATGCACCTTTCGCTTGCCGCATATTTGCACAGAACATTCGTTCTGCACAAGATTCATAGAGAAGAGAAGATAGGAATCCCCGACAAAGTGTTTCCGGCGTCCACAATGAAGACATTTCCGGTGACATACTCCGATGAATCATGCAAAAGGTATCTTACAACCGATGTCAATGCCGGATCAATCGACCCAAATGACTTGAGTGGAATTGTCCTATTTGTGAAGGTCTCTAACCATGGCTTATCCATCAATTTCCCGGTGATTTCAGATTTGAACACTCCTGGTGCTATTGCATTCACTCTAATCCCATAATGTCCCAACTCTAAGGCCATTATCTACATTATATACAAAATATAAGTACGGGTAAGCAAACAGATATATTCGATCCGATCTGATTACCTGAAAACAGGTATTGTTTTCCTTTGAAAATCTCGATTTGTATATAGAGATTTATTGTGTACTTACTTTGACCATTGTATTGGAAGCTGCCTTGGAAGCTGAATAAGCAATGCCACCATGGAAATCTCCTCGATTTAGGCCAGAAATCGAAGTTGTATTAATGATGGATCCTCTAAGTTTAGCACCTTGCATTCTGATACACACGTACTTGGCCACCAACCATGCCCCCCTTACATTTGTACTCATCGTCTTGTTCCATTCTTCCTCTGTTGTATCTACCGGAGATCTTACACTCCCTGTACAAAAGCAAGCACTATGTCACTTAACGGTTTTATTCCTACGAAATTTATTACTCCCTCCGTAAAGGTAAACTTGTCGTTTTAGAGTTTGCCTTAAAAATTAAGAAAATCGTTTGATTCTACTCAAATACCTTCAATATTGTTAAGATCTTTTACCTTAATTTGTAGATTTAGGTAAATATTTTTTATTAATAGGGATATTATTGGAAAAAATGGATTAAAATAAGTTAAATGACAATTTTTAGTTAACAAGAAAATCAAGCTAGAATGACAAGTTTAACTTAATCGAGGGAGTAGAAACTAGCTATGAGTGAATTTTAAAACTCTATAGTAAATTACTACACTTTAGGTAAAATAATTAAAAAATAATAATCATAAAATAATAATACTTTACACCTTTTATATTTATTATTTTTTTACATTATTACCCCTACATAATATCACCTTTTACCCACTTTCTCAATTAACAATACTATTTTATACCTTTTATCCCTATAAAATTAAAAACATACTCCCAATTATCAATATTACTTTGCACCTTTTATCCCTATAAAATTACAAACATACCCTCAATCACTCTCACCTTTTACCCACTTTCCCAAATACAAATACTACTTTACACACTCCTTAATAACCACAAAAACCGTTCTTTTGGACAAATAAACCGAGACGGAGGGAGTATTATACTTTAGGTAAAATAATTAAAAAATAATAATCATAAAATGATACTCTTTCCGATTAGTTCTACTTGTCCTTATAACTCAATGCACATATATTAAAAACATGTCATATTCTTACTAAATTACTCTTATTAAATTCAAATTGGTAAAAGATGAATGGTGAATGCATTTCATGTGTCTTGTATTTTACTGGATAAATACAAAAAATAATATTGAAATTTTTTGGACAAAATGCCTAGAAGGACAAATAGAACTAAGCAAAAAATTAAATCTAGAAGGACAAGTAGAACTAAACAGAGGGAGTATGAAAAGAGAAAAATCTGATTTAAATCGTTGATTTTTTATTTAACCGTCAAGTGGTCAAACTCTATGTATAGAGTTTTTTTACCAGCTCCACTAGAACTAGATTCGTCGGAAAGATCTGATCGGATTTGATATTTTAAAATTGTTTATAATTTTTAAGAGAGTTTTTTTTAAGATTTAAAATTCTAAATCATGTATGTTTATTATTTATGATGGGTCTTGGATTAATCTCATATTATACAAACTAACTAAAATCTTATTAAAAAAACTACTCTAATGAACTCCTTTAAAAAATTAATTAATTCCAAATAAATAAAACCTTATAAAATATTACCATTTTAAGAAACTTAACATGTCCTAATAACATAAAAAAACCAAATTAACTTTTAACATAATTTACCTCTAAATCCAGCATTATTAATAAGAGCATCAATTTGTCCAAAAGCCTCCCAAGCCTTTTGCACCCTCTCTTCAATCTCCTTACCCTCCGCCGCCACGTCAAGCTCCACCGCCACCGCCACCACCGGCGCTGCCACAGAGCCACCGCCCGCCGTGACTTTGTTTATCTCGTGGCAAAGCGATCTGAGCCGCTCGACTCGCCGGGCTGCCGCGACGATTCTGCAGCCAGCTCGTGCGAGATCGAGGCAGATCTCGAGGCCGATCCCCGACGACGCGCCCGTCACCAGCACCACCTTTCCGTCCAGCCGCCGCCATGGCTCCGCCGCTTCCTCCTCCATACGAGCAAGACTTTTTTTTTGATAATAATAAGGAGGGTATTATCCCGTTTTATTCATAATAGTAGTGAGTTTACATATGCTCACTCATCCATACATCAACTTCCATAGTTTTAATAAGACCTTCCGGGGGGTTATCGAACAGAATGTAATCCCCCATACATTCATAGCTAAGCCTAGAGAGCCAGTCTGCAGCTTGGTTGGCTTGTCTTGGAATGTGGCGGAATTTAATCTCCCAATCCCCTCTTCTGATGAGCTCTTGGCAGTTCCTAATTATCTCCCAGTGTTCAGCTGTGCGAACGTCGTCCGCCATCACTGTCTTGATTACCTCAGCAGCATCGATCTCAATCTCTAACTTCTGGAGTTTCAACTGTTTGGCAATCTTTAGTCCCTGGAATAGCCCGATCAGTTCAGCAAAGAAAGCTGAATTTCCTCTTTTCTTAACAGCATATCCTTTCAGGAACTCCCCATTCCAATTCCGTATCAATCCCCCTGCTCCGATAACTCCAGAATCGCCTCTGTAGGACCCATCAGAATTAAGCTTCCACCAATTCAGTTGTGGCCTCTGCCAGTGAGAAGGAACTCCCGTTCCCCTGCTACCAAATTCAAGTTTGCTATTGAGAGAATCGATGTATTCTCTTGCCCTGCTGAGAGCAAACTGGAACTTTGATCCAACTATTGTCATCTGTATATCAAAAACTCTTCCGTTCCTCCATTTCCAAAGCCACCAAACTCCATAAGCGAAAGTCGTTGGCCAAGAATCCGAGCGGTTCAGATTTCGCTCCATCCATTCATGCAGATTCCCACTAAAGAAGGCCTGTTTGTTTCTATCTATTAGAGCTTCATTCCAAAGATCTTGTGCTAATGGGCAATCCCTCAAAATGTGGAGAGTCGTTTCTGGGATCTCAATGCATTTGCCACATTTATCGGACTCACATAAGTGCCGCCGGAAACGAGTAGCATTGCAAAGTATGGATTCGTGTCCAGCAAGCCAGAGAAAAACACACACCCTCTCTGCTGCTTTGGTCTTCCATATTGTCTTCCAAAGATTAGTGTGCTCTTCTATTTCCTAATCCTCTCGGCGAATGATTTCCATCGCCGATCTAAGTGTGAATTGCCCAGATGATTCTGGACTCCAGTAAAAATTATCTCCAGTACCTTCGGATATCACTCTTAACTTTCCAATCTTCATCAAAACATCTGATGGCAATAAATGTGAGAATTCTTCCCATTTCCATTCCCCATTATTCCAGTATTCACTAACTGTTTTGCCCAGCTCTTCATCTCCAACCATTCCTGTCGCCATATCAATCAGTGCTTCTTCTCTCACCCAAGGATGGTCCCAAAAAAGGGTGGTATTTCCATCGCTAATCCTCGTTCTTACCCCTCTCAGGAGAGTCGATTTGGCCTTGACAACTCCATTCCAGAGATTCGATGCTCCCTGCTTCTTCTGAAACATATCACGATCTTGTCTTCCATTACAGTACTTTCCTCTCACCACTCTAGACCATAAAGAGTCAGAATCCGTAAGAAGTCGCCATCCCATTTTAGTCATGAAGGCTGAATTTGCTTGCCTCATGCTTCTCATTCCGATTCCGCCATCCATCTTTGTCTTCTTCATCTCATTCCAATTCAGCAGATGTATTTTCCTTTTCTCGTCAGTGGACCCCCAAACAAAGCTTCGAGTTTTCTTTTCAATAGCATCACACACATGTAAAGGTAGGCTCGCTGTTTGCATAGTATAGAACGGAATGCTTTCGATTGACGATCGGGCCAAAGTGACCCGTCCGACCATGGATAGAACATTAGCTTTCCAACTCGCAAGTTTGCTGTTAACCCACTCCAAGATGTGCTTGTAAGTATCTCTCGTAGTCTTTTGCTTTGTCATGGGAACCCCGAGATACTTTCCCAAATCTTCAGTCAGCGGTATTCCACTCGATGCGCTTATTTGTTCAGCAATATCAGTTGGCGTGGAGTTGGAGAAACAGAGTTTAGATTTCTGGTAGTTTATTTTCGCACCAGATGCATCACAAAACTTAGCCAGGCAGTATTTGATAATTTGAATCTGATCCAGAGAGGCCTTTGCAAAGAATATCAGATCATCGGCGAAAAATAGGTGCGAAAGCTCCGGTCCCCCCGGGGAAAGTTGGATCGCTTCCCAGGCCCCAGCATTTACTGCCTCATCTACAATATGCCCAAGTCTCTCCATGCATAGAACAAAAAGATACGGGGAAAGTGGGTCAACTTGTCTGACTCCCCGGCTTGGTTTGAAAGTGTCGCCCATCGATCCATTCCATAGAATGCGCATAGAGCAGGAGGTTACGCAGTCCATGATAGTCGATATCATTTCACTGGGGAATTTAGCTTCCAAAAGAGTGTCCCGGAGAAATTCCCACCGGATTCTGTCATATGCCTTTTCAAGATCAATTTTGATGGCCATGAATTGATCCCCTCTTGGTTTCCTCATCGAGTGCATCACTTCTTGAGTTATAACAATATTGTCTGTTATTTGTCTTCCGGGCACAAAACTTGTTTGTGTAGGCGCCACTATTTTCCTCATAATCTGTTTCAGCCTTGTAGTCAATGCCTTAGTTGCGATCTTCATGGCAACATTGCATAGACTAATTGGTCTTAGCTGATTTACCGTTTCCACACACTCCGTTTTTGGGACTAGAACCAGGAGAGTGTCATTCATTCCTTGAGGGATGCCTTTTCCTTCCAGAATTCCTCGAACCGCAGTCTCAACGTCCTCTCGGATGTGATTCCAGTTCTTTTGATAAAAGATAGCGTGAAATCCATCGGGTCCAGGAGCCTTTAAAGGTCCCATACTGTTCATTGCTTCTTCAATTTCCTCAGGAGTAAAACGCCTTCTCAGAGCGGTGGAGTCCTCTTCAGTCATGGCCGGAAAGCAATCCCGTGGCATATCAAAAGGTCCCGGGAATTGATTTTCCTCCGTGTAGAGTTTACTGAAGTGTTCCGAGGCCATTTTCTGCATTTCATCCTGATCCCAAATCCAATCTCCTGCATCATTAATCAGTCCGTCAACCCTGTTCTGTCTTCTTCTTATTACTGCACTCGCATGAAAGAACCGAGTGTTCCTGTCCCCACCAACTAACTCATCAGTCCTGGCCTTTTGTATCCAGAATATATTGATCTGATCGAGGACCACAGCAAGTTGTTTCCGAAGTCTATTGTCCAGGTTGATCATATTACGAGAACTCCTCTGTCCTAGTGCACGCTGAACACCGTCGATTCTTCTCCAAAGGCGATCCCGTTTCCTGAACAGATTACCAAAAACATTCTTGTTCCAATCTTCCAACTGTATTGCCAGATTTGTTAGCGTGGTTCCAAGTGGTGCTCCTTTCTCCCAGTTAGAGATAAGCACACTTTGGACCCGTATACGAGCAAGACTTTAAGAATGTATTTATATGGAGGCTAATTAATTGTGTATTATTGATCACCTTACAAATATGGAGAGTGCAAGCAATGTATATACTAAAGTCTTTGTAGATCGGAAGCCTTAAATAACTGCTCATATATAATACAACATTTGTTAAGTAATATTTGTCGTTATAGGAATTAACAAAAAAAAATTAAAAACTACTTTTGAAAATTAAAATGATAAAAAAAATTGCCATTCTAGATAAAATTGGAACAATCTTATAAAAATATTTAAAATGATAAGTATTATTTAACAAAAATTTTAATATAAAATGACAAGTATTGCTTAACGAAGAGAGTATAGTGTAGATATTAATATAATAAGGTGGCATAATTTCCTGAATTTGAGAAAATATGTTTGGTTGAATTTTAAACTTCGGAATTTTAAATAAAAAGTTAAAAACACATTAAAAAGATTAAGTAAATACATTGCCTATAAAATGCAAAAAGTTAAAATTTTTAGAAATTTAATTTTATGTGGTTTTCCGTTATAATTCTTCAACCAAACAATTATATTTTGTTTTATTTTCTATAATTTTCTAATTAATGTGATTTGAAATATTAACCAAGTACTAATTCGGTATTACATATATTTGAGGTTCGAGCCATTAGACCCGTATATTTATTAAAAAAAAAAATCTCATTTTCTAAAATAAGCCCTTAGGGTAAATGATAAGCATCTTATTTTGGAAAGATTTATTATTTTTATTTCTTTAGTAAATTAAGTCTTTTTTGCTAAGGATTTAGGTATTTTTTTTTCAGGGTTTTAGTTTCCAAAATTGGTATGCTTAATCTATGCCCGAAAAAAATAGAAGAACATAAGAGTAATAAATGCAAGAGACACATGTAAATGATAAAACTAAATCTATTTGCTATATGTTTATTAACTAGATCTAGATTATGACATTTATTCTTATTCTATCATGTGTTAGGATTTGAATTCAGATCTTCTAACCTTGTTTAAGATTTTTTTTTTATTGACACACAACATGTGGGTGGGTGGGAAATTATTTTAAAAAATGTGAAGTCATTGTTGTACATGTCATGTGGATGGGAAAACTAATTTCTTGTATTGGTATTATTTCACTACATTGCTTGTGAAGTCATTGCACATGCTCATATCAATGAATTATTTACATATTTAGATCATAAATTCATAATGAATTATTTAGGTTTGCGCCCATGTGTTTTGAGATTATAATTTTCAAGATATTAATGACAACTCCATGTGCTGAGATCTGCCGTTTCTGTGTGTAATTTTTATTAAAAATAAAAAATATAATATTATTTGTGTGATATTTTTATTAAAAAATATTACAGGTCTTACTAGTCGGATTCCCGTAAGTCCGTAACCCATAAAGTCAAAACTCCAACCCGTATTCGACATGTAGACCCACAATTTATGGGTCGGGTCGGATTATGGGTCAAGTGACACGTTGGACAGTCCTGGCCCGTTTGGCACAACACAAAATACACTTACACCAATACACCATTAAACAAACACCGAGGATTAGACATGTCAATCGGGTCGGGCGGGTTCGGTTATTTCAGGTTCGGGTTCATTATGGGCCACGGGTCAATCGAGTTGGATTGTAGCGGGTTTTCGATCGGGTCGGGTCGACCAGCGGGTCTAAAATATCATTTTTTATGATTATTAAAATCAAATTTTAATTAAATAAGTAATATTTAATTATAATATATTATTTTCATTTATTTTAATAATAAAATATATTATAATTTTCAAAATAAATTTTAAAAATTCTATAAATATACTAATTCGGTCAACCAAACGGGTTGGGTTTCAACCCAATGGGTTAAGAGTTCAGTTGATTTCGGGTTTCGAGTTCAAATTTTCGGGTCTTGACCCTAAAATTATCGGACGGGTCGGGTCGGGTTAGCGGGTTAAGTCAGCTTTTGACAGCTCTACCGATGATCGATCTTGTATAATATATCAATCTCATAGAGAACTTAGCAATCTGATAGAGCAAAACTAAATCAGAGGAACCGCCTAGCGCCTAGACGGCTAAAACGGTTGGCTAGGGGTCCTAGATGGACGCCTAGACAGATTGGACGGCTAGGCGGGCTGGGACCTTCCACGCTTAGGCTGGGCCTAGAATTTTTAGAACAGTTATCCCTTCAGCATAAACTTCCACGACAATTGCAAAAAAGAAACTTGTATTTTCAAGATCCAAGGCAACTAATTACAGGAAAAAAAAAAGCTTCTATTGTGCACACATATACACATTTGATGAATCATGTTCAAAGCACTAGTATTACACTGAAAAAAAAGCAGCCTTAAATCATCATGCAAATTCAATCATCTAACCATTCTCAATGCAAGATATCAAGGATTCAAAGATCAAGACCAGACAATTTCACCACTTACATAAAATATCAGATTTCAAGGATTCTCCTTCATAAGGTAAGACAAACCTGGTAGATCAAGAGACTGAGTAACTCGGCAGATGGACAAACCGGAATGAAGCAAACAACACAAAACAAACAAAAACTATGCAGAACAATGGTCACATAACGAAATCAAGATCAAAACGGTATGAGCAGCAGTGATCTGTAGCAGCCTTTGTTTTAGAGAGAGAGTAGCCTGTGGCAAGAACTTAGACTATCACTTTAATTAAGCCTACATAATATAAATTAAAAATCTAATAATCAATCACTTAAACTACATATGAAACATATGTACAATTGAGAACTTAGGCTATCATAATATATATATACTCATTCCCAACAGAAAAAAGATAAAATTGCATTGAGGGTAGAATTTGCCATTTTAATTTCCTAATTGAGTAGCTACGGATATATTATATGAGCTTGAACAATATCTAAGCCTGAATAAACTACAAAACCAACCTGACTCAAATTTCAAATTGACTAATGTTTTAGTGACTTAAATTTAATTTCGACGAAAACTATAAAGAACAAGATCATCAGAACTCGAATACCAACTTGTTGCATCTCTCTTAAGTCCTCTTCTCCACATTGAAGATGTCAAGTCATCCTTTCCAACGTCTTCAGTCTCCATTTGTTGCATCATCTTTGTATCTCTTACATCCAGTTCAAAAATACATAAAGAATCTGCAAAAATATGAGATCATCACCAATGGTTCATAACATGACTTATGATAGCAATAACAAGCATCAGACAATATAGTCTTAAAATTCAATTCATTCTAAATTCACACTGAACCTAATCCGACAGCATTTCCCGCGCACTTGCAGATTCGTTCATCAATGGCAGATTGATGTAAAAACATTCAGCAACAATATTGATAATTTGACAACAAAAGATCTTGTGTCATTTCCTACTTAATTTATGGTTTATAATTAATAAACCAAATTAGTATAAGTGTATAACTGGTTTATATACTCCACTAGAAATTCCACTACATTGGTAAAATTGTAATTTAGGAAAGTAATATACACATAGGTAAGATAGATATACACATAGGTAATCCTAGAATGAAGGAAAGATAAAAATACACAAGATAACATATATTGTATACACAATATTATCTCCTACAACTTCCGAGCTAAAGAAAAATTGGCAAGCAACATGTAAGTCAAGTTAATCAAAATTATACACAATATTATCTCCTACAACTTCCGAGATAAAGAAAAATTGGCAAGCAACATGTAAGTCAAGTTAATCAAAATGAGTAAAGTGCATTTTAGTAAAAATAGAATGCATCTGTTCGTATTTGGATGCCAAAAAAACAACAAGAAGGAACCAGGTTAACGATACATTGTTCTGCTTACCAAGTTCTTATTAGTAGCAACATACCACCTAAATTCTCCCATTAAACAAGAAGTGAAACATGCATTTTCATGATCCAAGGCAATCATACATACATGATGAATCATCTTCAAAGCACAAGTATTAAACAAAAAAAAAGATACTTCTAGTTAGACTAATCAATTTCTTGACTGTAATTATGCACAATCTCCTTGCAAATATCGAAGGATTCAAAGCTCAAGACAAAATAATTTGAGACTACAACCATCACACATATAAAAGCAATGATAATCAATGATATCAAACGAACAAACCTTGAGCAGACTATGTTTTAGAGGGACAGTAGCCAGTTGCCTGAGTATAATTTTCATAGAGTCGAGGCAATTTTTCCTTATAAGGCAACACATATTTGTCCATGAACTTAGTCTCAACCATTTTCAAACAACTATACACATTGATTTGACGCTTCAACAGATTCCTATCCATCAGAGTTTGTCTGACTGCAACTCGGGGCAAAATCCTCTTCTCCATGCTATGTCCTAGTAGAGTAGGATGTGTGGCCAAGTAATCAGATCCAAGACCTAGATCCTCCATGAAATACTTCAATTTAGACCTCACATGTTCCTCAGACAAACTCAAGATGATGGGATTCCTCTTGATTAGTGTTGAGATGTCAGTTTCACTCCATCCATAACAACGAAATACCTCAAACCACGATTCCATCTTTTGTTCATTTTTCAAACTCAACGCGTGAATCCCATACATGAACATATCAGAGGATTGAGGAATACCCAGCTTTTCCTCAGTTCCTTTCACCAATTTTTCAACCCTCTGTGTATTCGAAAAGAGGAGGCTGCTATGTAGAATCAACCACTTGATTCTTTCACTAGTGAGACCATAACTTTGCAACAGCTGCATATTAGCAGGGAGATTCTTGCACACTTGGTTAGAAAACAAACGTTGTGATCTAATTTGCAGCATAACCCTTACCACCTGATCATTGCTTCCAAACATCGATTTAAGCATCCGGAGTATAGGCACAATATAATGATCCAAGTCTTTATCCAAGACGCGCGCATTCCGGGATATGATTGACCCTAAATTTGAGCCAGAAAACCCTAGATCCTCAAAAACCCTAATTTTCGGCTTTAGGGTTTTCTCAACATTGTTACGCAGAACATTTGGAAATCTAGCAACCACATTCTTAATTTGCGTTCCATAAAATCCACTTTCTTTTAAGAAATCAACAACAAGTTCGGATCTTTTGACGGATGTCAAGGGATAACGAACCTTATTAACAACGGAGACAGCTTCTTCTTCGGAGAACCCCACCGATTTGACCAGAAATTCGATCATGAGCGGGTTTGTGATCGCGTCCTTGGAAGCTACCACTGATTTCGAGTAGAGGATGAGCGATTGCCTCGAGGAATGGAGACAGGTGAACAGGCTATGGAAATGGAAGCCATTAGAGCCGTATTTGAGCATCTTTCTGAAACTTTTCGAGACTTCTTAGAATACCAGGTTGGAAGAAATTGAAATCGTGATTGTGAAAGGTTGATTGTGCTTCCGAGCCGTCGCCGAGAAAATGCGAATTGCGAATAGCAATCGAGAGAGAAGAAGAATGGGGGAGAGCGCGAAATGGAGTCGGAAATTCGGAATAGGAAGAAGAAGATACATTTGGGCCCATAGAAGCCCAAATGAAAACTATAATATCTTCAGTTTTGTGTGTGTTTTGCTTTAGATCCAGTTGTAGTTTCCGGTTAGAGTTTGATCGTGTGGATCTTATTCTACTAACCGGAGGCATTATACGTCTTGGTTTCTAACCCGCGGATATGTCATACTCTCTCCCAAGATGTTGCTTGTTTTAGTCTGATCGTTTGTTTGTTTTGTTGCTTTTTCATGTGGTTCGTAGGAGTCTTTTTATGCCTTGCATAGCCGGCCTGGGATACCATCTGGTTTATCGAAATTTTTTCTCTAAAAAAATAGAAGAGTATTTCACTACAAGATGTGTGAAGTGAAGGATTGTGTAAGAATTATGATCATTTGTAGTATAAATAATTTAAAGACTATATGGAAGAAACAAAATAGAGAATCGAGAAAAAGGTTGACTAGGTTATGTTTAGGGTCCGTTTGGCACGCATGAGCGTTCTCCAGCTACCCCCGAAACGCTAGCGGAAAAGCTCTCTCCTTGGTTATAAAAAAAGTATTTTTTTAGGAATACGGAGAAAATGTAGAGAAACCATTATTTTCGTAAAAAAGGAATTTTTTTACTGAGATAGTAGATAAGAATTTAAAATTTCATGCTCAATCTGACCAGACAGCATTTCCTACTTGCAGCTTCAATGATCAATGGCAGGAACATTGATATAAAAACACTCAGCAACAAGAAGGGAAACTTGCATTTTCATGATCCTAGGAAACCATTTAAGGAAAAACATATTTCTACATTATTCAAGGCATAAAAACTGTTAAATGAAATGAGTAATTCAAGCAATGTGCAAGGGCATCATACAGACATGTTAGATCATGTTCAAAGCACAAGTTTTACATTGAAAAAAGAAATCAAAACAGCCAAGGAAAAGCATGCTTCAGTTTCACAAAAACTGGTGAAACGAAGCGAATAATTCAGCAAAGTGTAAGGGCATCACACAGACATGATGAATCATGTTCAAACCATAAGTCTTACACAAGAAAAAAAACACTTCTAGCTAGATTAATCAGCTTCATAAGCTTCTTGCAAATATCAAAGAATTTCCAAGCTCAAGGCAAGATAATTCAAGACAACAACCATCAAGCATGTAAAGTTTCTCATGCTGTCTTAATAATCCAAGACAAAAGCAATGTATTATTCCATGATATCAAAGAATTTTTAAGGTAGATCATGGGTCGTTTCATGTGCTTTCAGTCTTCACAGAGAGAGAAATTGAAAGCCTAAATGACATCAATATAATCACATCAAGCCTAATAGGCCACAAGCTGATATACACACCTTAATCTAGTATCGATTATTTGAAGTCTATATAGGTTCTAAATAATTGAATTGCTTTAATTGAGTCTACATGATATAGATTACAAATAACCTATCACTTGGACTACATATGACACAACTGTAACCCAAAGATAAAATTGCAATGAGGGTCGATTTTGCAATTTAAAGTTCCTAATTGAGTAGCTATGGATATATTAGATAAGTTTAGAAAAAAAATATTTAAGCCTGAATAAACTATAAAAAAAACCACTTGACTCAAATTTCAAACCAAATAATATTTTAGTACCTTTAATTTAATTTCGACTTAAATTATAAAGCACAACATCAATGATTTTAACCAGGACTCGAATACCAACTTGTTGCATCTCTCTAAAGTCTCTTCTCCACATTGAGTTATCCTTTCCAATGTTTTCAGACTCCATTTGTTGCATCATCTTTGTATCTCTTACATCCACCTCAAATACATGTAGAATCTGCAAAAATATGAGATACTCTGTCATATTCATGATGAATGTATGTATAAACTACATCCAGCAGAAGAATCATCTTCAAAGATGCATTGTTTTGCTTTTGGGAAAAAATAGAATGCAATTTTTAGTATTTTGATGCCAGAAGAAAAAAAAAAGGAACCTTTGTTAAAGATGCATTGTTTTGCTTACCAAGTTTTTATTAGCAGCTACAAAAAAAAAACTTCTAGCTAGACTAATCAATTTCTTGACAATAATTATGCACATATCAAAGCATTCAAAGCTCAAGGCAAGATGACTTGAGACTACATCCAGCACACATATAAAAGCAATGACATTGTATGAATTTAAACGAACAAACCTTGAGCAGACTATGTTTTAGAGAGAGAGTAGCCGGTCGCCTGAGTATAATTTTCATAGAGTCGAGGCAATTTTTCCTTATAAGGCAACACATATCTCGCCATGAACTTAGACTCAACCAATATCAAACAACTAAACACACTGATTTGACGCTTCAATAGATTCCTATCCATCAGAGTTTTTCTGACTGCAACTCGGGGCAAAATCCTCTTCTCCATGCTTAATCCTAGTAGATTAGGATGTGTAGCCAAGTAATCAGATCCAAGACCAAGATCCTCCATGAAATACTTCAATTTAGACCTCACATGTTCCTCAGACAAACTCAAGATGATGGGATTCCTCTTGATTAGCGTTGATATGTCGGTTTCACTCCATCCATAACAACGAAATACCTCAAACCACGATTCCATCTTTTGTTCATTTTTCAAACTCAACGCGTGAATCCCATACATGAACATATCAGAGGATTGAGGAATACCCAGCTTTTCCTCAGTTCCTTTCACCAATTTTTCAACCCGCTGTGTATTCGAAAAGAGGAGGCTGCTATGTAGAATCAACCACTTGATTCTTTCACTTGTCAGACCATAACTTTGCAACAGCTGCATATTAGCAGGGAGATTCTTGCACACTTGGTTAGAAAACAAGCGTTGTGATCTAATTTGCAGCATAACCCTTACCACCTGATCATTGCTTCCAAACATCGATTTAAGCATCCGGAGTATAGGCACAATATAATGATCCAAGTCTTTATCCAAGACTCGCGCATTCCGGGATATGATTGACCCTAAATTTGATCCCGAAAACCCTAGATCCTCAAAAACCCTAATTTTCGGCTTTAGGGTTTTCTCAACATTGTTACGCAGAACATTTGGGAATCTAGCAACCACATTCTTAATTTGCGTTCCATCAAATCCACTTTCTTTTAAGAAATCAACAACAAGTTCGGATCTTTTGACGGATGTCAAGGGATAACGAACCTTATTAACAACGGAGACAGCTTCTTCTTCGGAGAACCCCACCGATTTGACCAGAAATTCGATCACGAGCGGGTTTGTAATGGCATCCTTGGAAGCTACTGATGTCGAGAAGAGGATGAGCGATTGCCTCGAGGAATGGAGGCAGGTGAACAAGCTATGGAAATGGAAACCATTAGAACCCCATTTGAGCATCTTTCTGAAACTTTTCGAGACTTCTTAGAACACTGGAAGAAATTGAAATCGAAACTGTGAAAGGTGGTTTGCACTTCTGAGCCGTCGCCGCGAAACTGCGAATTGCGAAGAGCAATCGAGAGAAGAAGAATGTGGGAGAGCGCGAAATGGAGTGTGTAAGGAAATTCGGAATAGGAAGAAGATACATTTGGGCCCAATTAGAAGCTCAAATGAAAACCATAAAAATCTTCAGATTTTAGGCCCAATCAAGCTGGTTTGTGAATTTGTGGGTGTTTGGTTTGGTTGAGTTGTTGTTCCGATTAGAGTTTGATCGTGTGGATCTTATCTTGCTATCAGACGACACTATGTGCCTTGGTTTCTAACCCGCAAAAGTGTCATACTTTCCCGTTCAAACTTAGCCATAGATTCATGTTGCTTGTTTTTAATCTAATCGTTTGTTTGTTTTGTTGCTTTTTTGTGTGGCTCGTAGGAGTCTTTTTTTGCCTCACCTTTGGTCTCGATTGTCATCAATTGATGGCCTCTTGGTACATTAGGCATGTCTGGTCGACCGAAAAATTTCCTCTTAAAAATATAGAAGAGTATTCCACTATATAAGATGTGTGAAGTGAAAGATTGTGTAAGAATTGTGATCGTTATATTAGGAATAATTAGGCTAGATAAAGAAATAAAATAGAGAATGGAGAAAAAGGTTCACTAGATTAAGTTTAAAGAAACTTGTTTGTCTAGTTCTTTTGTAACCAATTTTTTACTCAATAGAATGAATCACTTCTTTTATTAAAAAAGTTTTTTTTTTGTAGGAACATTGAAAAATTGAAGAGAAACAATCATTTTGGTAAAAAAAGGAAACATTATATCAAGTATATATATTAGACTAATTAGAGATTCGAGGCGGATAGTACCTTTGTTGTTCCAACCCTGCCTCGAACCGGGGATATAGATTTGATCCCCGTCAAGTCGGGAAATTCCCGCCCCATTAGAGGCAGGTTCCCACAGGTTAAATGTACATCCTACTTTGATATCATGGAATAATACTTTAGGTTAGGTTTCATGTACTATCACTCTGATAGAAAGAGAAATTGAAAGCCTAAATGACCTAATATAATCACATCAAGCATAATAGGCCACAAACCGATATACATGCCTTAATCTAGTACCAATTGAATCGCTTTAATAGAGCCTACATAATATAGATTAAAAATAATCTATCACTTGGACTACATATGAAACAAAGATTTGCAATGAGGGTAGATTTTGCAATTTTAATTTCCTAATTGAGTATATAGGCTTAAAAAATACTTAAGCCTGAATAAACTATAAAATAAACTATAATTCCAGCTTAAATTATAAAGCACAACATCAAAGATTTTAATCAGAACTTGAATACCAACTTGTTGCATCTCTATTAAGTCTTCTCCACATTGAGTCATCCTTTCCAATGTCTTTTCAGTCTCCATTTCTTGCATCATCTTTGTATCTCTTTCATCCACCTCAAATACATGTAGAATCTGCAAAAATAAGAGATACTCTGTTACATTCATGATGAATGTGTGTATAAGCTACATGCAGCAGAAGAATCAAAGCAATGAAAATTACAGCAAGTAAAAATATGACTCGGTGCAATTAAGAAGGTTTAAAATCTGACTAGAGATTATCACCATTGGTTAATACCATGACTGATGATAGGAAAAACAATCAGCAGACAATATATAGTCCTAAAATTCACACTGAACCTAATCCGACAGCATTTCCTACTTGCAAGTTGCAACTTCAATTATTAATGGTTTGTATTTTGACATTAGAATGAAATTTTTAGTATTTGGATGACAAAAAATAGGAAAAAAACAAGGAACCAGGTTAAAGATGCATTGTTTTGCTTACCTGGTTCTTATTAGCAGCCACATACTTCCTCAATCTACCTAGTACAAATGTAAAGTAGAACCCAAATCTTTAGAAAAATTTTAACCACATGTCACCATCTGAGTGGATTAAAATTACAATTACTTCAATAAATTTTATTAAAAAATTATCCATTATCCCACTAATCCCACTTTCTATAAAACCGTTATAACTTCTAATTAACTTTCATGGCTTTCTATAAAACCTCAATAACTCTCCACTTTTACTTTCTCCATCTTCATAGCAATATATCTCCATCAAATTTATAGAAGTCGCCAGTGAAAAAAATCTAAAAGCCTATATCCTCTATTCTTCTTCTTCATTGTCTTGCTTTATATCTTTAAAGACTTTCGTTAAGGGTTGGGCGAGAGTTTTCCAAGCATTTACATTTCACAATTATTTAATAAGTATTAAAAATTGTTGAAAAACTAATAAAAATATTTAAATCTGTCGTAACCCGTACATGGTTCGGGTCTAACACTAGTTGTCCCATTAAACAAGAAGTGAAACATGCATTTTCATGATCCAAGTCAATCAGTTAAGGGGAAGCAATGTGTAAGGGCATCATATGGACATGATGAATCATCTTAGTATTAAACAAAAACAAAAAAAACTTCTAGCTAGACTAATCAATTTCTTGACAATAATTATGCACAATCTCTTGCAATATCAAAGGAATCAAAGCTCAAGAAAAGATGATTTGAGACTACAACCATCAAACATATAATGATATAAAGCAATGATATTCAGTGACATCAAACGAACAAACCTTGAGCAGACTGCGTTTTAGAGACGGAGCTCCCAGTTGCCTTAGTATAATCTTCATAGAGTTGAGGCAATGTGTCCTTATAAGGCATCACAAAATTGTCCCTAAACTTAGACTCATTCATCAACGGACAACTATAAACACCGATTTCACGCTTTAACAGATTATTATCCATCAGAGTTTGCCTGGCTGCAACACGGGGCAAAATCCTCTTATCCATGCTAAATCCTAGTAGAGTAGCATGTGAGGCCAAGTAATCAGATCCAAGACCAAGATCCTCCATGAAATACTTCAATTTAGACCTCACATGTTCCTCAGAAAGACCCAAGAGGCTGGGATTCCTATTGAGTAGTTTTGAGATGTCAGTTTCACTCCATCCATAACTACGAAATACTTCAAGCCAAGATTCCATCTTTTCTTCACTTTTTAAACTCAACGCGTGAATCCCATACATGAACATATCAGAGGATACAGGAATCCCCAGCTTTTCCTCGGTTCCTTTCACCAATTTTTCAACCCACTGTGTATTCGAAAAGAGGAGGCTGCTATTTAGAATCAACCACTTGATTTTATCAATAGTGAGACCATAGCTTTTCAGCAGCTGCATATTAGCAGGGACATTCTTCCAAACTTGGCTAGAAAACAAGCGTTGTGATCTAATTTGCAGCATAACCCTAACCAGCTGATCATTGCTTCCAAATATCGATTTAAGCATCTCAACGATAGGGACAATATAATGATCCACGCCTTTATCCAAGACATGTGGATATCGGGATATGATTGTCCCTAAATTTGAGCCAGAAAACCCTAAATCCTCAAAAACCCTAATTTTCGGTTTTAGTGTTTTCTCAACATTGTTACGGAGAACATTTGGTAATTTAGCAACCACATTCTTAATTTGCCTCCCATCAAATCCACTTTCTTTTAAGAAATCAACAACAAGTTCGGATCGTTTGACGGATGTCAAGGGATAACGGACCTTATTAACAACGGAGACAGCTTCTTCTTCAGAGAACCCCACCGATTTGACCAGAAATTCGATCATGAGCGGATTTGTAATGGCATCCTTGGAAGCTACCACTGATTTCGAGTAAAGGATGAGCGATTGCCTCGAGGAATGAAGGCAGGTGAACAGGCTGTGGAAATGGAAGCCATTAGAGCCCCATTTGAGCATCTTTCTGAAACTTTTCGAGACTTCTTAGAATCTTAGGTTGGAAGAAATTGAAATCGAAATGGTGAAAGGCGGATTGCACTTCCGAGCCGTCGCCGAGAAAATGCGAATTGCGAAGAGCAATCGAGGGAGAAGAAGAATGGGAGAGTGGGCGCGAAATGGAGTGCAAGGAAGTCGGAAATTCGGAATAGGAAGAAGATGGCGTGAAAAAGGACCAAATAGAGACGGTAATCACACGAAATATATACCAGGCCCAATTAAATTTCATATAAGGTGAATCAAAAACCGAACTAAATTCGGATCAGTTCTGTTTCAGTTTTTATCGGTTTTAGGTAAATAGAAGGTTATTTTTAAAAAATTCAAACCGAAATTTAACAGAAACTAAACTGAACCCGAATTTCATAAATCGAACCGAATAATATCGGTTTCGGTTCGGTTCGATTGGTTCGGCTTAAAATTTCGATTTGAACCGACCCATGATCTACCTTAAAAAAATATACCATTATGAGATGTGTGCAGTGAAGGATTGTGTAAAAATTGTAATCAATTATATTAGAAATAGCTTAAAGGCTAGATGGAGGAAACAAAAGGGGGAGAATCAAGAAAAGGGTTTGCTAAGTTAGGTTTAGACAAATTTGTATAATTACTCGGTCTTTTTCAACTAATTTTCACTCAATAGAATGAATCACCCCTTTCATAAAAAAAAATATTTTTGTAGGAATCTAGAAAAATTGAAGACATCCCCTACATGGGGTAGCCTTGTGCCGACTGCCACTAGGTCGAGTCGGTCGGTGTAAGCAGGTTTACTTGGTTTGTGCGCTTTGCCGGCTAGGCACCAGAACAGACCGGTCCACGGGGCCTTGAGGTTTCGGCGCTTTTGTTTTGGTTTTATGTTTTTGGTTTCGTTTTTTGCGGTTCTATTTTGTTTTTGCCTAATCTTTGCCTTTTGCTTACCTGTGTTTCTGTGGTCTCGTTGGCTCTTTTGGTCACTCTCCCATCGCGTTAAGCCGGGGTGCCCCATCTTGACTTGGGTAGGTGTAGATTTACAATTTATTAATTTCCTAATTGAGTAGCTACGAATTAATTATATGAATTTAAAAATCATTCTAAAACTCAAGCTCAGCCTGATCTGACTGCATTTCTATTTTATTCAAGACATAAAAACTGGTACAGTAAATGGAATTAGTAATTCAAGCAATGTGTAAGGGCATCCTAAAGACATGTTGAATCATGCTCAAACTTCAAAGTACAAGTATTACACACACACATACACACAAATCTAGCACCAGGCAACCAGGTAAGGAAAAGTAAACTTCAATTTCACAAAAACTGGTAAAACAAAACGAATAATTCAGCAAAGTGTAAGGGCATCATGTTCAAACCATAAGTATTACACAGGCAAAAAAAAACACTTCTTGCTATACATTAATCAGCTTCTTAAGCTTCTTGCAAATATCAAAGAATTCAAGGCAACAAGCCAACAACCATCAAGCATGTAAAGTTTCACATGCTGTCTCTTAGTACTCCAATATACTCTTGCCTGAATATAAATTTCATAGAGTTCAGGCAATATTCTAAATAAATGGCATGTGAAAGTAAATGCACAAGAATGTACCACTAAGATTCTATCATTCTAAATAAACGGGCATTAGGCTCCTATTAACCTAAAAAAAAGGAGCGAATGCACATAATTACATGACTCTTTTGTCATGTACAAACACATATGCACTGCACTTCTTTCATATGAAGAGAATAAGCACACTTACCAAATTGGTGTACAAAAGCTTAGGTTAGGTTTCATGTGCTTTAACTCTGATAGAAAGAGAAATTGAAAGCCTAAAGGCCTCATATAATCACATCAAGCCTAATAGGCCACAAACTAATATACACACATTAATCTTGTACCAATTATTTGAAGTCCATATAGGTTCTAAATAATTGAATCGCTTTAATTGAGCCTACATATTATAGATTAGAGATAATCTATCACTTGGACTACATATGAAACAAATGTAAAATTGAAGACTTGGGCTTTCATAATATATATACTCATGCCCAACAGTCCAAAAATAAAATTGCAATGAGGGTAGATTTTGCAACTTTAATTTCCTAATTGGGTAGCTATGGATATATAATAAAATATTTAAGCGTAAATAAAAACTACTCCCTCCGTTCTATTTTAATTGACACTTTAGAGTTAAAATCGTGTTCATTAAAACTTGTCATTTTTGAGTATTTATTTAATTAATGTATTGGAAAGTGTTTGTATTGACTTTTTTCTTTCATTCTATTGGCTTTAAGGATGGGTCATCCTTATATTTCTTATATTTTAGTGAATTTCTTAATACTTTTTTCTTTCATTCTATTGGCTTTAAGCTTCCAATAATATTTCTTATATTTTCAATGAATTTCTTAATATGTGTGAATTGTTCTAAAGTGTCAAGCCGAATAGAACGGAGGGAGTATGAAACAAAACTCGACTCAAATTTCAAATTGAGTAATATTTTAGTGACTTAAATTTAATTCGACTTGATTTATAAAGCACAACATCAATGATTTTAATCAGAACTCAAGTACCAATTTGTTGCATCTCTCTTAAGTCTCTTCTCCGCATTGAGTCATCCTTTCCAATGTATTCAGTCTCCATTTGTTGCATCATCTTTGTATCTCTTACATCCACCTCATATACATGTAGAATCTGCAAAAATATGAGATATTGTCATGTGTGTATATACTACACGCAGCAGAAAAAATGGACTCGTACAATTCAGAAGGTTTAAACCTGACAAGAGATTATCACCAATGGTTCATACCATGACTGATGATAGGAAAAACAAGCAGCACACAATATATAGTCCTAAAATTCAATTCATTCTAAAATTCATGCTGAACCTAAACTGACAGGCTGACAGCATTTCCTGCTTGCATTTTGGTTCATTAATGGTTTATAATTTCACAATATTGATTAATTTGAAGAAAAAAACAGAAGATCTTGTGTCATTTTGTACTTAAGTTATGGTTTATAATTTATAAACCAAATTAGTTTTTAACCGTTTTACATACTCCACTGGGAATTCCACTACTTTGGCAGAACTGCGAGTTGAGATAATTAATTTACACAGAGCTAAGATAGATCTAATCCTAGAATGAAGGAAAGATAAAGAGATAATATATATTATATATACACTATTATCTCCTACAACTTTCAAGCCAAAGAAAAGTTGGAAACCAACGTTTAGGTCAAGTTAATCAGAATGGGCAAGTTGTGCATTTTGGAAAAAATTGAATGCAAATTTTAGTATTTGGATGCCAGAAAAAAAAAAACAAGGAACCAGGTTAAAGATACATCGTTTTGCTTACCAAGTTCTTATTAGAAGCTACATACTTCCTCAATTGTCCCATTAGTCAAGAAGTGAAACATGCATTTTCATGATCCAAGGCAATCAGTTAAGGGGGAGCAATGTGTAAGGGCATCATAGAGACAAGATGAATCATCTTCAAAGCATAAGTATTAAACAAAAAAAATCTTCAAGCTAGAGTAATCAGTTTCTTGACAAAAATTATGCACAATCTCTTGCAAATATAAAAGGAATCAAAGCTCAAGAAAAGATGATTTGAGACTACAACCATCAAACATATAATGATATAAAAGCAATGATATTCAGTGACGTCAAACGAACAAACCTTGAGCAGACTGCGTTTTAGAGACGGAGCTCCCAGTTGCCTTAGTATAATCTTCATAGAGTTGAGGCAATGTGTCCTTATAAGGCATCACAAAATTGTCCCTAAACTTAGACTCATTCATCAACGGACAACTATAAACACCGATTTCACGCTTTAACAGATTATTATCCATCAGAGTTTGCCTGGCTGCAACACGGGGCAAAATCCTCTTATCCATGCTAAACGCAAGTATCGCAGGACGCATGGCCAAGTAATCCGATCCAAACCCAAGCTCCCCCATGAAATACTTCAATTTCAACCTCACATTTTCCTCAGACAGACCCAAAATCAAGGGATGCAACCTGAGTAAGCTCGAGATTTCAGGTTCACTCCATCCATAGCCACGAAACAAGTCAATCCAAGACTCGATATTTTCCTCGCTTTTCATAGTCAATGCGTGAATCCCGTAAACGAACATCTCAGAGGTTCGAGGAATGCCGAGCTTTTCTTCAACTCTTTTCACTAATTTCTCAGCCCATTGGGTACTCCCAAAGAGTAGGCTGCTATGTAGAATCAACCACTTGATTCTATCATTCGCGAGACCATAACTTTGCAGCAACAACATATTAGCTGTAAAACTCTTACACGTTTCAGAAGAAAACAGGCCTCGTGATTTTATTTGCAGCATAGAGCTAACCAGGTCCCCATTGCTACCTAATATCGATTTAAGCATCCCAAGGACAGGGACAATGGCTGAATCTAAGCTCAAACCTAAGATATGTGGATGTCGAGATATGATTAGCCCTAAATTTGAGCCAGAAAACCCTAGATCCTCAAAAGCCCTAATTTTAGGCTTTAGGATTGTATGTTTATTGGTACGGAGAGCATTGGGGAAACCAGAGATAACTTTCCTGATATGTGCTCCATCGAATCCAATTTCTTTAAGAAAATCAACAACTAGTTCGGATTTTCGTGTGGTTATCGAAGATTCACTAACCCTGACCTTCGTAGCAATGGAGATGGCTTCTGGCTTCGAAAAGCCGACTGATTTGACCAGGAATTCGACCATGAGCGGGTGCTTAATCCTTTTTTTAGAAGCTACTGATGTCGAGTAGAGGATAAGAGATTTCTTCAGGCAGCCATTAGAGGATTTAGAGAATCGACTGAGCATTTTTCTGATGAAACGCGCGAATCAAGGGAGGGAGAGAGAGAGATCTGAGAAGCAGACGATGCAAATGACTGGAAACAGAGTAAATTGGGCCAATCGTTGTTTTTTGATGGAGGCCCAAAATCCGAATGTGGGCTCTTCGGCCCAATTTGAGACAACTACATTTGAATGTATTACACAGAAAAAAGAAATAGAATAATAAAACACTTCTAGCTAGACAAATCATCAATTTATATACAACAATAGCTTAGATTAAAAAATTGGTAATAGCTTCACATTTTAGCCCCACTAAAACTCCTGAATCTAGAAAATCCAATTTGAAAAATAAAAAAAATTAACAAAATAGTAAATGAAAGTGAATCAATAAATAATTAGTTGTTTATTTCGCACACCCCAATATGAGTTTACTTGGTCTATGCATACTGTGTTATGAATTTTAGTGCTTTATTCACCCTGTTTACTCGTTTTCCTCCCATTTTCAAGGATAGTGTACTACCCCCTTTGTCGATTTTGCTCACCTTATGTGTGGCTCATTTGTTGACTCATCTAGTCATTTTTTGTTGTCGTTTTTCACGGCCTCTCAAACTACTAAGTTTGCTTAGTACCCCGAATTATTACGTTTTAGCCCCACTAAAACTCCTAAATCTGGAAAATCCAATTTCAAAGGTAAAAAAATTAATGCAATAGAACTGAAAGAAAATCCCTAAAACGTCAGTTATCTATTTCACACATAATGAAATGGGTTAACTTGTTGCATGCGGCGCTATAAATCATAACACTTTACTCACCATGTTTCCGAACTCTTTTTGTTCCTTTTCAAGGATGTGTACTACCCATTTATCGATTTTCCTCACCTTATATATGGCTTATTTACAGCCTCTCATATTACCAAGTTTTTTTTAGTAATCCCTATTTCATAATATTTTCTAAACTCGTACTTCTATTATTTAATCTTAGCAATTGTTCCCATTATGAGGCATATATTATAGTTCAAGCTTTTTGCCACATTCACCAACATTACCCAAACAAGGACTTAAGAGATGCTTTACAAACTGTATCCTTATTATCTCAACACATACTCTTAGTAATCATTTTTATAGTTTCAAAAGGGGAAATTTTAAATAATTAAATATCAACAATATAATTCTTGATTTCTTGTAGTCCTAAGCTACATCATTTCATACAATTAAATAAACAATTGAACCCCACTAATGCATATAATAGCTTAGCTTAAAATTAAACTCAAAATGCACTAAGGTTTTGAATCATATATGTATGGGCAGGTTATGGGGACAAATGCTGCAACTTCAAATGATGGTGTTGATTGATACTTTTTTTTTTTTTGTAGTGCATGATTTTATTGAAATACCAAACATATGTATAAAAATGAGTGAAGCCTAAGCTTTCATGATACATGTATACTCATGCACAATAGCCCAAACTTTAATAATATAGACAATATCATTATCTTATATTCTCTAGAATTTTGTATAGTTAACGGGCATCTACAATAGTAAGATTGCAATTTTTTTTTAAAGATTAAAAAATAACAATTAAATATATGTCAGTAAAAATCAGAAAAAGAAGAAATTGTGTATTACACAATATCACTTACAATTTTTGCTTTCTTTACAATAAAAAATATTATAGTGGGCTTTGCTTCTACAAATCTTTTATGCTTTCAAGTAAAACTTAAAATTTTGTTTGAACAAATGACAAATAAATTAAAAAATAGATAAGATATTGTTACGGATATCATGATATGTGATAGTAAGTTTTATGATGATGTGGAAAAAAGAGAACATTATAAAAATTAAATAAGAAACTTAATCTAAAATTCACCATTGAAGATGGCCTAAAGATTTTAAAATATGAAATTTGAAATTTCATCATTTAGGATTTTTTTAAAACGGTTCATAAACTTAAAATGGAAAGAGTTTGTAAAATTTTATAATTTAAGATTATTTAATTTTTTATAAGATATATAATTTTCAAAAATAATATTCTTAACATATACCCTATATAACATTTTTAACCCTAATAATATTATAAAAAATTAAGTAGACTAAATTAGTGACTATTCTCAAAAAGTAAGAAATGTATGTTCCACCACGTTAAAAAAAAAGAGAGAGAGAGATGTGAAAGTTAATGCACATAACTTTTTAATGCATGCATGCCAACTCATAGTAAATAAGTTTGCATTTTAAAATCCAACATACCACTTTAAAAAAGTGCCTTAAAAATAAGAAGCCAAGACAAGTGTGATATACACAAATATGTATACAAATTAATTGACCACACTCTTATCAATGATGAGATCAAAAGCCATTTATGTATCCTTTTTATAGACTTTTAATTTTTTAGGGCATTCCTTATTCATACTCCAACATAATTGTGTCCATGGTGAAACACAATAATTCACATAAATAGCATGAGAACTGACATGCTATTAGAATATCTAAATAGGGGGAATTTTTAAGTTTGACAAAAAAAAAGTGCTTTAATTTTTGAGCTTTGAAAACTTTTGCAAAGTTCTACTTAATTAAAGTTATTTTGACAAGAAAATTAAGAGTTGAACTTTTACTGTCTTGTTATCATCATTTAGTGCAACATTCTAAGTTTCTAACTATGGTAGACCCCCATTAAAGACAAACACATTAGTCTTAATCTATAAAGGGTATGAAAACTTATATTACAAGTTCCTTTCACACAAAATACAAACAACTTAAAGCAAAATTAAGGAGACCAAGACCGAGTTTAAGATCGAAAGTGAGTGAAACACTAAAAAGTATTG
Organism: Fallopia convolvulus; assembly: GCA_964016875.1. Taxonomy (NCBI): domain Eukaryota; kingdom Viridiplantae; phylum Streptophyta; class Magnoliopsida; order Caryophyllales; family Polygonaceae; genus Fallopia; species Fallopia convolvulus. Next base: position 62,911,873 of record OZ024725.1, read on the forward strand.
TTAATAAATGATTAACCCAAATTGGAATATGTAAAAAGAATTATTGACGTTTCGTCTGGTAAGATAAATGATCCTCAAAAACCACAAAGCACAAAAATGACTTAGTCCAACTGACTCGAACCAAAATTCATATCCGACTCTTGGAGAGGTACCCACCTACTCGAAAGTATTTTTTAAGCTCGAAAGTGAAGTACACACCAACTCGATCAGAATTTGATGAGTACTTTACTTATTTTGATTTTGTCGGTTTGAGATTGGTAGAAGATTGTTCTTTAAGAAATATGAACTGAGCCTATATTAACTGAACTAAAACTAAAATAAAATTTCTTAACTTAAAACCGAAACAAATGGTTCGATTCATTGGGGACTTTTCAACTTTTTTTTTCCTATAAGAAAAGGAATTCGATTTACCGGACTTGTATGGTAGATCTAGAAGCCTAAACAATTGATAATTGGACAAGCCGACAAAAGAGCACAAATATAAAAGACTCCTAAGAAGCAAGGAAGACACCTAAAAACATTCATAATCTAAGTAGACGGGATGGGTGAGCCAAACACTATAAAACGCAACACCATCGATACATAGAGAAAATGGGTGCCTAATTCATTATTAATTTAAAAAACAAATAAGGTGATTACGCTCACCCCGGGCACCCTAACATCCCTGCCACGGGTCATCACGAAGGAGGTAAATCACGGGATATGCGACTCGGTGGCCAGGAATTGAACTCAAGACCTTGCAGTTCCGTTGGAAGACATCCAAGTCTTTTTCAATCCGCCCGTTACCACTGCGTCATTTGCTCCGACGACTTAAAAAAAAACCATTAGGCCTTGTTTCACTTATACACCAAAACTACATTTCATCAAAAAATTACTTTTAAAACTCTCGAATTATTATTATTATTATTATTATTTTTTTGATAAGGTAAGAATTCGAATACCAAACAGACTTGGTACTCCGAGAGGCCGTTAGAAAATGGCAGCCGTGAACGGCTAAGAAAGTCAACGTATGCAGGAAAAACTATAAAAAAGTACAAGATTCCGCAAAATAAGAACTAAGAAGAGTTTGGGATCGGGGTGAGTAAAGCACTATAAAAATAGCGCCACAGGCATGTCGACCCCATTTGGGCGTGCGAAATGGACATCTGACGTTCCCTCCACCGAGATGGAGGATCTTCAGAAGCCCCAGAGCACCATGCGACTTTGCCCAACACAACTCGGTCCAATGCCAAACTCAGCTCCAATTCCTCGGAAAGAGTACTTCAATTAAGCCTCAAGCAAACCTGCAATAAAAGAAAACAAACATGCCTTGCCTAGCAAGGACTTAATTTATTTAAATAAAAATATAACATTAAAATGACTTGCGGCCCAAGCGCAAAAAAATTCGACTTGCAGCCCAAGCACCATACGACTTTTTCCTTTTTTTCTTACTCTCACTAATTTTTACGTTTTTAAGACAAAAAAAAATTACTTTTCAATTTTCACCCAAAAATACCTTAACAAGTGAAACACACCGGTCTTCCAAAGAAACCGCTATTAATTATTCCTTTTTTTTTTGAAAAAATAAAAGCATTTACTTTTCTGACTTTCTTCTTTCTCCCTCCTCATGCCAATGACCAGACCATGTCCAAACCACCAGACGACACAACTCAACTTTACTTCACTTCTCCACAGCTTTATCATTTCCCCCCAAAAACACAAAACCCACGATCTCCCCTTCTCATTCCCTTAAACCCACTTCTTCTTCAACTTCCCTCATCACCCAATTCCTTCAAATCCCACTCCCTCTCCAACCGCCATGTCACAAGCCTCTGTTCTCTGAAACCCACATCCAAAAATGACCTCAAACCCCCTCCCATGGCTTCTCCTCCTCCTTCTCCTATTACCCTTCTCCGCAATCTCCCTCGACACCTTCAACGACGACGTTTTAGGGCTTATCGTCTTCAAAGCGTCTCTCAAAGACCCACAATCCAAATTAACCTCCTGGACCGACTCCGACGACAACCCTTGCAAATGGGCCGGGCTCAAATGCGACCCGAATACGAACCGGGTCACCGAACTCGCTTTAGACGGATTCTCGCTATCTGGCGAGATCAGCCGAGGGCTTCTCCGGCTCCAATTTCTTCAAAGACTCTCGCTTTCCAACAACAACTTTACTGGCTCCATTGCTCCTGATTTCGCTAGCCTCTGGAGCTTGCAGGAGATCGATTTCAGTGGAAACGGGTTGTCGGGTTCGATCCCGGGCGAGCTTTTTCAGAAATGCGGGTCGTTGAAATCGGTTAATTTTGCGAGGAATGAGATTTCCGGTGAGTTGCCGGAGTCTTTCGTGAATTGTATGAGTCTTGTATCGGTGGATTTCTCTTCGAATCGGCTCTCGGGCGAGTTGAACTCGAAAATCTGGGGTTTGACTGGATTGCAATCGCTTGATTTCTCGAGTAATTTGTTTCATGGTGAGATTCCTGGCGGAATTGGAAGCATGTATGGTTTGAAAGTTTTGAAGTTTGGGAGGAATTCGTTTTCTGGGTCTTTGCCGGAGGATATTGGGGAGTGTTCTCAGTTGCAATCGGTGAGTTTCGGTGAGAATTCGTTTTCTGGGAATCTTCCAGAATCTATGAAGAAGCTGAATTTCTGTTCGTCCCTGAGTTTGAATGGGAATTTGCTTGATGGGGAAATGCCGAATTGGATTTCCCAATTGCAAAGCCTTCAAAGCCTTGATCTTTCCATGAACAAGTTCACTGGTTCAGTTCCTTCTTCATTGGGAAATCTGGTCTCCTTAAAAGCTTTGAATTTGTCCTCCAATGGCTTCACTGGGTTCATCCCAGAAACCCTAAAGGGATGCTCCAGCCTGATTTCCATGGATGCCAGCAAGAATTCTCTGGCTGGTGATTTGCCCAAATGGCTTTTCAACATGGGTTTGCACAGTATTTCTCTATCCAGTAACAAATTCAGTGGAGTTATCCATTTCCAGACTGATTCGTCTTTCCAGACTCTTGAGGTTCTTGATTTGTCATCAAATGTGTTGTCTGGTGTTGTTCCTTCTGAGATTGGGGCTTTTAGGAATCTGCTGGTGTTGAATTTGTCGAGTAATGCCCTGATTGGTGCAATTCCACCTGCAATTGGGAGATTGAATCTGATTCAGATTGTAGATCTTAGTAAAAATAGGTTGAATGGTAGTATTCCTCTTGAGATTGGAGGAGCTGCTTCGTTAAGAGAGCTGAGGCTGCAGAGGAATCTTCTATCTGGCTTTATTCCTATGCAAATTGGAAACTGCTCATCTTTGAACACATTGTAAGTTCTCTTTTACCAATTTCACTTCAATTCTGTTGTTTTTGTTGGATTAGCGATAATATTATACACTTCTATTTATAATGTTGCTTTGGGTTTAACTATGGTGGGTGATTAGGGCTTTTACTGTTTAGTTAAGAAATTTAAGGCCCTGTTTGGTATAAATCCGGAATCGGGTTGGGATTATGAGATTGTGTCTAAAATGGTGGAATGGGTCATCCCTGGAATGGCTGATTCCGAAAAGAAAATCTAACCAAACACGAGAATGGTACCAAACAGAGCCTAAGATTGAATATGCAAATGTCACTTCAAATTTGATGTTTTATGAGATTAATAATAGAAATTGAGTTCTAATTTTGATCATGTTTTTTTTGACTGATTATTTAAATGAAAATCTGCAGGATCCTTTCACAGAACAATCTCAAAGGCACAATACCATCAACATTTTCAAACCTCACAAGCCTTCAAATAGCCGATCTATCTCGAAACAATCTAACCGGAAACTTACCGAAAGAGCTCACAAATCTCTCGAATCTTGAATCCTTTAACATCTCCTACAACAACCTTTCGGGTGAGTTACCCGACAGTAGCTTCTTCAACACAATCCCGCTCTCTTCAGTCTCAAACAACCCTTCCCTTTGTGGGTCCGTGGTCAACCAAACCTGTCCAGCTGTCCACCCGAAGCCCATTGTCCTAAATCCAAACCCATCTTCGGATTCAGCCAATGACTCGCTCCCTAATAACCTAAGCAAGAAGAAACTCATGCTGAGCATCTCATCACTCGTTGCAATTGGCGCGGCTGCCTTCATTTTTCTCGGTGTAGTAGCCATAACAATCCTTAATATCCGCGTTAGAAGCTCCTCATCCCGCTTACCTGCTCCATTCGCCTTTTCTACTAGAGACGAAGAGTTTAGTCAGTCTCCAGAGAGTGAAACCGAGTATGGGAAGTTGGTCATGTTCTCGGGTGAAGCCGACTTTGGAGAGGGCGCCCACGCGCTACTCACGAAAGACCGTGAGATTGGACGAGGCGGGTTTGGTACCGTGTACCACACGCTCCTTGGAGACGGGAGATCGGTTGCAATCAAGAAGCTTAGCATCTCGAGCTTGATCAAGTCACAAGACGAGTTTGAAAGAGAGGTGAAAAGACTCGGAATGGCCAAACTCAAGCACCCGAATCTCGTATCCCTTGAAGGGTATTATTGGACACCGTCTTTGCAGCTTCTGATAAACGAGCACGTCTCGGGTGGTAGCTTGTTCAACAAGCTACACGACGATCCGAGCGCCTGCGTCCTTTCTTGGCAGCAAAGGTTCAACATAATCTCGGGAATCGCCAAGGGCTTAGCCCATCTGCACCAAATGGACATGATTCACTACAATCTGAAGTCGACAAACGTCCTGCTCGGAAACTCCAACGAGCCGAAGGTGGGAGACTTCGGGTTGGCTCGGCTTTTGCCAATGCTGGACCGGTATGTCTTGAGCAGCAAGATTCAGAGCGCGCTCGGGTACATGGCTCCCGAGTTTGCTTGTAAGACGGTGAAGATAACCGAGAAATGCGACGTGTATGGATTCGGGATCCTTGTTCTTGAGATTGTTAGTGGGAGGAAGCCTGTGGAGTACATGGAGGATGACGTGAAGGTGCTCTGTGATCTTGTTAGGGAAGCCATGGATGAAGGGAAGGGCGAGGGTTGTGTCGATAGTCGCCTTTTCGGGAATTTTAAGGTTGATGAGGCTTTTCCTGTGATTAAGCTTGGCTTGATTTGTGCTTCTCAGGTTCCTTCTAATAGGCCTGATATGGCTGAGGTTGTTAGTATCTTGGAGCTTATTGGGTGTTCTTCGGATGATGTTCGAGTGGCTCTTGATCGAGTTTGATTTTACAGGAGAATGTTTGAATGAGTTATGAATTTGGTTTTGTTTGAATCAGTTGAAAGTGAGTATATAGATCAAATCAAATGTGTTCAAAGTGTTGTGCTTTGAGTGATTTTTGGCTTCTTTTTGCATGGTTTTGTATGTCTTACAAAATATATGAATCCTCTTTGTCATATGTATAGCCACCAAGTAAACCAACTTTGGCAAAGAGCTTTCTTCATTTCATACAAGTTAATGTACTTCTTTATTCACAGAAAATAAAAAAATTTAATTATGTCTTTGCCTTGCAATTATAGCAAATTCTCGTTACAGTTTAAGAAATTCAATCCATCACGTTCTATTTTTCTACCAAATTACCATCTTGACTCCCCAAATCTCGCTACAACGAGACTATAGCACAATAACAATAATATTGACTTAGTATAGTTCCGTTGTAACGAGATCTAGGAAGTCAAGATTGGAGCATCCCTACCCTGAAAACACCACGAGGGTGCACCTGATAGACCAACAACAACAACAACAACATCAACCTAGGTGGAAACTGATATGACACGGGATCTGGGGGTCGAGATGTATGCACCCTTACTCCGACTCGAAGTCGGGAGGGTATCTAAGGTGGGTTCAAAGCAAAAGGTGGAAACGGCAGGAACCAAAAGGAAGAAAAGTAGAGAAGTAAAAAAGCAAGATCGGGAAAGTACTCTAGAAAACCCAAATAACTAAAAACTATAGCAGAGAAACTAATACGAGGGGAAAAAAGGAGCAAGACACTCCCTTCAAAGGAGAAAAAGCTAAACATACATCAAAGTATAGAAACACACAGAAAGTAAATCAGAATACCACAGCCATAGGCAATGTTCTAAAAACGCTAGGCGGAGAGGGGTTGTCTAGCGTCAAAAGGGCCACTATGGTTACTTAGGCGGTACGGGTTCTGAATGAGCGCCTAAATGGACTGAACAGCTAAGTAGACTGGAATCTTCCAACACCTAGGCGAAGCTTAGACAGAATTTTTAGAACAATACCCATAAACAATAAACAGGATGCTTTACTCTTATCTTCTCCCTACACGTGTTCCTATAGTGTCAAAAGTATAGACAACATGATCAGTAAATGTGTGAATGCCGTGGAGAAGTAGATTATGTTGCTTAAAAACAAAGCCAATTTGGCATGAGAAACCGATCTAATGTTGTTTCTAGTGATGATTTACAAGTGCTTTATGAAACACATTCAAGAAAGTTCATGAGCTTGTACTTACCAAAGCACTTTCACACAGCTTATTTCAGACGCTGTGATAGCTTTGCTTTCAAGTTAATCAACTTCATATACCATAATGATGAATGTACTAATTGATGATATAAATGATTAATAATGTCAGTGGATCATAATGGGTTCTTCTTCTTGAGATTTTCAAACCATGAAATCATGGTCAGATGCTCAGATGGTCAACAGGGTAGTGAAAGTAAATGATATTTTATTTTATTCATGGTATTAATTGTTCTTGCCCATTTCTCACATGCCTAACAATTATGACTCTGTTGAGTTTCTGAGACTCTCTAGCTTTGTTTTATAGAGTGTTTGGTAAAGATTTGAATATTAGTTATGTTAGAATATGGGGTCAAGTTAAGGGTATACAAAGTTATAAATTAGGTCCTGTTTGGTACCATATTTTAAATATTAGGAATTGGTTTAGGTCTTTAGGAATCACTTAACTCGATTTCCGTGTTTGGTGAGTTGATGTAGGGAGGTTTTTGACATGCATATATATAAGAGGTTCTTGACTGTCAAAAATAGAATTCTCGGTAAAAGTGATTTCGACCGTCCGATTTCTGATTGAGACGTGTCATGCCTTTTCGGATAGGAAATTCGGTAATGAGCAAGACTTAGCGTTTTGCCCTGATCTCTGACACTTTTTTGACATTTAAAATCATTTCAGAGCTTAAATTAGAGTTTAACGTATTTTCGGGATTTTTCGTAATTTCTAGATTTTATATTTTTAGAATTTCTACCTTTTATCTTTATATCTTTGATAACTTTCTCTCTCTATATAATCATATGTAAAAGGTAGAAATTCCAATATAGATTTTTTCTCTTTTAATCTGGTGGATTTCCCAGTTTTATTGTGTTTAGGGTTCGTACTTGCAATTCCTTATTTTCCAAGACTCGCATTTGCTTATCTTTCGTTTTCCTTGCTGCATCAGTTATATTTCTTTTAGAAATTAGTCGTTTGAAGAATGACCCATTCCACTATTTTACACACAAACTCATACTCTCCTTTAAATCAAGGTATAAAGTATAATTAAATTATCAAATCCCTTCTTTATCTCATCCCCATCCTTAGGAATCTAAGTTCTCTTAAATACAATTTAAAGACATTTGGTGGAGATTGATAGTGATTAATGATTAACACTTGTTGACTCCCTATTGGCACTACTTTGAAAAAAGTGAAAGGAAAGGTAGTTTGAAAGATAATGAGGTCAAAGTTCTTAGTTTGAATAGGATGATTTTGAGCCAGATTGAAACTTATCCTTTAATTTGGTTTAGTGACACTTTGTTATGGATATTCAAATTGGCACATACCTGAAAATCAATGACTTCCAATGTTAAAGTATATTTGAAGACATTATGAAATATGATCAATTTCCTCACACTTTAATTGGCCATTTGGAATGTCTTTAGGTATAGGGTGAAACATAAAACTTCAATAAAGTTTTATAAGTGTGAGATTATGATACTATAGGAACAAATTATATAATTTCTAGCCTATTAGATACTTATAAATATGGGCAGATATAGACAAGAAAAATTATCAAATTTACAAAGGTCCAGTCTGTTTACATGGATCACATCTCTTGACTATTCATTTTTATGAGCCCGAGTTTTGAGTTAAGCTCGGCTCATTTACCTAGCTCAAACTCCTTAACCACTCGTGTTCGTGGGACTAAATTTTGAACCAAACCTGATCCGGATCGGCTTTTTATCCCGGTCTAATAGTTTCATATGTAAAAAGGGGAAAAGAAGAGGATTATTCCATAGAATCAAACCTTTTTTTATTGCACTTTTCATCTTACAATCACCATTTTTTCTTATATCATCAATTTTTATTTAAAAGTCACTATAATAAATAAGATAAATCCCTATATTTATGTAGATTAATACTTTTATGAATGAATAAGAAGATTATGATTTCTTTGGGAAAAGTAGTGGTGATTTTGTGTAAATAAGGCATAAAACAGGGTCGCTTTTATGAAATTTTCCCAACAAAAATCTGAATGAAAGCGGAGAGCAGTCTACTGAGCTTCCTATCTCCATCCATGGCTTCCTCCTTGGTTTTCTCTTCCTTCTCCCTTCAACGCCGCCATCAAAACCCTCTTTCCCCCTTAAACCTCTCGCCATCTCCTCCTCCTCTTCCGCAAACCCTACAATGCCGGAAAAGCTTCAACCTAACCCCCAATTTCCAGACTCCCGGGTCCGCGCCGGTCGCCACCCTCCCGGAGGCCGGAAGGTCCAATTTCATCTACCAATTCGAGAAATCGGGCGAGTTCACCTCCATAGAAGACTTCAACGACGCTCTCGTATCTCTGCTGGTAGCTAACGAGCCCGAATCCGCCTTGAAATTGCTGGGGGATTTGCCGAAATTGAACCTATCGCCAGACGGATGGACTTATTCGATCATCGTGAGGTGCCATTGCAAGAGAAGCGATCCGTTTGAGGCGAAGAAGATTCTGGATTTAATGATTGCAAGCGGCCATAACCCTAACATCATCACATTCACTGCTTTGATCGATGCGTTCTGTAGAAGGGGCCGAGTTCAGAGGGCTTTGGAGATTTTCCAGGTAATGAAAAAGCGGGGATGCGAGCCGAATGTGCAGACGTTCAATTGCTTGTTGAAAGGGATGTGCTTTGTGGGGAGAGTGGAGGAGGCTTCCGCCATGGTTGCACGGATGAAAGAGGATGAAAATTTGCCTGATCCTGATGTGTATTCTTATACAGCGGTGATGGATGGCTTGTGTAAGGTTGGGAGATCAGATGAAGCCATGGAATTGCTTGTGGAAGCCATTGGAATGGGGCTGAATCCGAGTGTTGTGACTTATAACGCTCTTTTCACTGGCTATTGCAAAGAAGGGAGGCCTAGGAAGGGCTTCAATCTGTTGAAGATGATGAAGGAGAGGAATTGTGAGCCTGATTACATCACGTATAGCTCCCTCCTCCATGGGCTTTTGAAATGGGGATTTGTCGGTGAAGCTTTCGGAGTTTACAGTGGAATGGTGGGATTAGGGTTGAAGGTTGATGAGAGGATGATGAACACTCTTCTGAGAGCTTTGTGCAGGAGATCATGGAAGGAGGAAGAGATTCTGAAACATGTGTACAAGGTGTTCGATGAAATGCGTAGCTGGGATTATGAGGTTTACTTTGATACGCACCAGCTTGTGATCCAAACGCTTTGCGTTGGGAACAGGATTGATGAGGCTTTGGTTGGTCTTGATGAGATGATTCGCGGTGGGAAGTTTCCGAGGATGGTGATCATAAACAGGATTGTGAGAGGACTCTGTGAGGAGGGGAGATTGAATGAGGCTGTTTCGGTTTTGGGACTTGTTTATGAAATGAGGCGGATTCCTAGCAAGATTAGCTTCAATGTTTTGATTGATGAGTTCAGTAGAAGGGGGGAATTGATGGATGCGAGCTTCGTTTATGGGTTCGCGTTGAAGATTGGTGTGACTCCACACTCGAAGCCAGGGCTTGTTCAAGTGCAAAGATGAGTTGAGTTCATTTTGTATTAGAGGAGATTTTGAAGTGTAGTAGTGTTGAACTGAAATTTACATTGAGTTGGTTGGGAAAAAGTTAGAACATGGGTTGGTTTCTGTTTGGTGTTGTTGTGTAAATATGGCTATTGTAATCTTGCACATATATATTTACAATGTAATGTATACTGGTGGAGATGAATTCATTGTGATATCTAGTAGTTGTGTTAGCTAGAAACAAACTTTCTTATCAAGTTCTCACATAGTGACCTAGACATGGGTCCGGTTCCGATTCCTCCTGTCCGAAACCCGGAACCGGCCAAGTTCCGGTCCGGTTTTGGTTACAGATGATTCCTCCCGGAACTGGCCTTGGAAAAAAACTGTCCAGCGGAGAACTAAGCCGCGAGCCTATTTTGAAGAATTGCAACCATGGTTTCAGTTGCTGGAAAGAGACAAAATGTTTGTGGAACCAACGATTCCATTTGGTTCAGAACCGTCGGTTCCACGGTTCCTGGGTGGTGGAACCGGGACCATAGCCGGTTCCAATGGAAACGGACCCGTGTCTATTCTCACTTATGTTACATAGACATGGAAACCGACACAAAAAACATAACATTCCTATAATTTTACACTAGGAAACGAGTTATCGACATGAATCTGCCCTATTAGAATTTTCGGGCAACATAGGATCTCAAACACAATTCAGCTTTTTCATACATTCAAACGCATTTTCATACATCAATCAAACAGGAGGTAAAAACCTTGATATGATTTCGGGAAAAAAACGAATAGAAGTACAAATTTAACCTGAACAACAACACTGTTTCAAGTTTTAACTTTTAACCCATTGAATGACCAAAGTCACCAAAGTGAAACCATCCCAATCAAATTCATAACTGCATTGTGTATCAAGACAAGAGATCTGATGATAACAGTTGACATCAGAGTGTAAGATTTTTCAAATTGAACAGCATTGCAAATATACATTCTTCATGGCAATTCTAGTAGAACAGAAAGGCATGTAAGCCGCGCATCAAAAAGTTGTACTGATACCCTCTTCTAGGTTCCTGGTGAATACTCAAAAGATTGACTCTCTCTAGTAGTAAGCAATTCAAAGTTTTAGCTCAACTTACACTACATTACAAACTTACAAAAGGTTGAACTTCATTCGCATATCCGAAGGGCAAAATACTAGTACTCAGTCCCGGTAAATCACGCTCTGCTCATGTACGTCCCTGTTCTTGTATCAACAAATATCTCGTCACCAATGTTTACAAACAATGGGACGGTCACAACAGCACCTGTGTCCACTGTTGCTGGTTTGGAACCACCTGTGAAATTAAATATATAGCAGATGAGCGTTAGAGAACCAAAGAATGAAAATATTCATGCATTTTGTGTGAGTCAATAAGGTTCAATTTGAACTCTTAAATACCATATAGCTTTCACTTTTTGACAATTGAGCCTCAATTGAGGCAGATGGTTAAATAACTGGTGTGATACTTAACAAGATTAGTGATGCACTAATGCTCAGCAGATAACAAGAGTTAGAATAATGCTTACATAGTGGTATTTAAAAGTAGATGTCTTATGGGAAACTCTACAATGTTGCCTCTCTCTAATATGAATTAGAATAATGCTTGTTATATCCGGAATGACCAACAAGAAAAGGGATCAAAGCATTAATCTAAATACTAGCTCCGTTCAGAAAAGATAGTCATTCTAGCCCTTAGATCTTGTTAGGAAATGTTTGTCATTTTAGAGTTTTAGGTAATGATTTATTAGTGACTTGGTAGGTTTGTTATTGAAAAATGCATATATTGACTCATTTGATGCAAATTTAGTAAACGTTTTGGGTGTTTTAGAAGTCTAAGTGTGCCAAAACCTAAAATGACAATATTTAGTGCACAGAGAAAGTATATTGAATAGCAGAAATAACAAGTGGCCACAGTAATTGAGCAAACATGTCATGTTGCAAGCTTTTCACATTTAAATTAAGAACAGAAGAAATTTGGTTTATTGAACTTGAAATTAATCAAATGAAGCTAAAATTGCATGAGCTAAGTGAAAAAGAAATGAGCTTCTTGTTCAAAGGCAATAATACACTAGAGAGTGGCAATAGATTACCTTGTGCAGTGTCACCTTTAACACCAGGATCAGTATCAACCACAGAAAGCTTCACTGTATTTGGCAGCTCAAAATCAATGACCTATGAGAACATTACAAAAGCAGTTTTTATACATCAACCAACAATTAGCATAACTAATTAGTGTTCCCGGAAACTGAGAAGGGTAAAGTGCACAGGAATTGAAAAGCTTTGAAACGCTACCTTCCCATTCCAAAACAGCAAATTGCAATCCATGCCTTCTTTTAGCCACTTAGACTTATCTCCAACTTCTCCTGCACTGAGACGGTATTCCTCATATGAAGTCTGCAAACCACAATTTATTGAATGATGATCATGGAAGCAATATTAGAAACTTCTTGCTCAGAAATGATGTTACATCACAAAGCAGATTTACCAAATCCATGAAGACATAAGCCACCCCATCCTTGTATGTGAATTGCTTTGTTTCCTTCATTATGTCAGCTAGAGAAATCTGTTGACAAAAATGTCTTCAATTCCCTAATACAATTTTTTACACTAACCTACACATTCATAGTTGACACTTGAGAGGGAAAAAAAAATATAGCAGTTGCGAATGAAATACCGGACTTCCAGCTCGAAAAGTTTTCTCAACCGTGTTCCCAGTAACATAATTCCGCATTTTGGTCCTCACAAAAGCAGCCCCTTTCCCCGGTTTCACATGAAGGAATTCTGTACAGGAATACAAGAGTGAAATGACAATATGAACAGCTTAGTTAAACAAGAAGAAGCTTTCACAGCAAAGCATGCAACATAAATTACTCCTGGTTTCATTTCAAAGAATACATTGTTCAATACAAATAGTGTATACTACATTGAATCATTTCCAATAACTCATTATAGTATGAATGTACATAGAACAGACTAATACAAAAGTGCAGACGCTAAATTGATGAAAAATTGCACAGGAGTAAAAAAACAAACATAATCTTCAACTTTTGGCCTTTTTTTCCTTCCAGAAGTAAAAGGGAAATTGGGAGATACCCATTACCCTCCACGGAGCACCATCCACTTCAATGTTAATCCCCACCTTTATATCATTACTCGTCAATGCGTATATCTCTGCAAACAAAACATTCACTCGAAGTTCAGCTAATTCGGATAAACCCCCAAAAAAGATCATTTCTTTACATTCTCATGAACACGACATTCTATCTCCATAGTATGAAATTGAGATGAGGCACGAGTATAATCAGCATAAAATAAGACAAATTGAAAGATTTCGGGGATAATTACTCGGAAATCTGCTACGACGAGGAGCCGAGATTAAGCGCCTCGTCCGGAAAATCGGCGGCAAGGAAGAGAATGTGACAACTGACGATGAAGATCGAGCTGGAAGCTGAAATGGGAGCTTAAGGCCTGCTATTCCCGCCATTGATGGAGCTCGTCGTTCGTTTTCAGTGAAAATGGAGAGCTATTTCGGAGTGATTTCGCTAGTGTCGTGGAAATTTGGCCGCTCTGGTTTCACGGCCGGATTTGGAGCCAGAAGATGGAGGGTGTTGTGACTTGATAAGGAAGGAATGCGTCATAAAGACGTCATATGGGCTTTTCTTTATGGGCTTTTATTTGAGCCGCGGCCCATTAATAAAAATAGACGTTGAAAAGAACAGTCCTGTGATCAGTGCTCACAATTTCAAATTTCACCTGTTGTTTCGAGAAGAAGACTCGAAGAGTTTTAGAAGGATGCTCAGACGGAGCTCTAATGGCTTCCATTTCCATAGCATGTTTACCTGCCTCCATTACTCGACATCGGTAGCTTCCAAGAACGCGATTTCAAACCCGCTCATGATCGAATTTCTGGTCAAATCGGTGGGGTTCACTGAAGAAGAAGCTGTTTCCGTTGTTAATAAGGTCAGTCGTCCCTTGAAATCCGTCAAAAAATCGGAACTGGTTGTTGATTTCTTCAAAGAAAGTGGATTTGATGGAACGCAAATTAGGAATGTGGTTGCTAAGTTTCCACATGTTCTCCGCAGTAATGTCGATAAAACCCTAAAGCCCAAAATTAGGGCTTTTCAGGATTTAGGGGTTTCGGGCTCAAATTTAGGGTCAATCATATCTCAACATCCATATAGCTTAGATAAGAGCTTAGAACATAGGATTGTACCTGTGATTGGGATGTTGAGATCGATATTGGGTAGCAATGAGAAACTGGTTAGTTTTTTGCTGCGACATAAATCACAACGCTTATTTACTACTTACCAAGTGTGTAAGATTGTCCCTGCTAATATGCTGCTGCTGCAAAGTTATGGTCTCACAAGTGAAAGAATCAAGTGGTTATTACTGCATACTGGCTTCCTATTTGGGAGTACCTTGTGGGCTGAAAAGTTAGTGAAACGAGTCGAAGAAAAGCTCGGTATTCCTCGAACATCTAAGATGTTCATGTATGGGATTCACGCATTGACTATGAAAAGCGAAGAGAATATCGATTCAATGCTTGATGTATTTTGTAGTTATGGATGGAGCGAAACTGACATCTCAACACTACTCAAGAAGCATCCCGTTGTCTTGAGTCTGTCTGAGGAACATGTGAGGTCTAAATTGAAGTATTTCATGGAGGATCTTGGTCTTGGATCTGATTACTTGGCGGTACATCCTGTTCTACTAGCATATAGCATGGGGAAGAGGATTTTGCCCCGAGTTGCAGTCTGGCAAACTCTGATGGATAGGAATCTGTTAAAGCGTCGTATCTGTGTTCATACTATATTGAAGATGGCCGAGTCTAAGTTCATGGCGAAGTTTGTGCTACCTTATAAGGAAAAATTGCCTCAACTCTATGAGAGTTACACTCAGGCGACGGGCTGCGCTCTCTCTGAAACATAGCCTTTTCTTTGTCAAGAGCTTAGGAAGCTGATTAATCTAGCTTGAACATGATTTATCATGTCTGTATGAATGATATGCTATTATAGATTGCCTGAATTTTTAAGTTCATTTACAATTTTCCTTTCTTGTGAAATTGGGCAATTGAGGAAGATGAGTAGCTGAAGCTTTGCTTCCATTCATGGTGGAAGAGCTAGTCTTTGAATGATTTTGATTGATGTATTGTTTTGGATCTGTTGGTTTCATTTTACTTGCCCTTTGAAGGGTTCTGATGATGGTGCCAAATCTAATGATATTAGCAAATTGCATATGAAAGTTTCATTTTTTCCATCTTAATGTTTCTATCTAAAAGAAGAAGAGCTGTTCTAAAACTTTGGACAAAATATGAGAAATTGAGAATTCTGAATAAATCTAAGTGAAATGATGTTCTAGGGCAGTCAATGGGTCGGGTTATGGGTGGGTGGAGCACTTCCACCACCCGACCCGCAAGTTAAAACGCCCCATCCGACCCACCCATTATCCATGAAAGGTTCTATCCGTCACCCAAACCACCCGTCACCCGCTTGTTATATGGGTGACCTATTCACCCGTATAACTGTTGTATAACCATTGTATTTTATGTCTATAAATAAATTGTCATACATAAACTAAAACAAATATTCATAATCCATACATAAACAAAAACAAATCCCATAAGCAATAAATATCAAAATGGTGTCAACGATGGGTTAAAATTGAGCTTATTTATAAAAGGCCCGAAATGAGTTACATGGGTGATTTCAAAGGCCATACATATTAGAAATTATGGATTGAAACGGGTTATATGGGTGGTTTGGGTGAAACGGGTGATGGGTCGGGTTATTGGGTGATAAAATCTCACCCTTACCCGACCAATAACCCGTTTCGCCCGTCACCCGAACCGCCCGTCACCCGCTTTGATTGGGTTTTCACCTATTTATTTCGGGTGGGTTAAGGGTAATTGACAGCCCTATAATGTTCCATGTTGAATTGGGTCCCAGAATGTGAAATCTGATTTTGGCCCAATTGTAAATGGGCTCAGGTCCACCATTCAAATTGTGAAATGCTGAAATTGATTCAAATTTGACTAATGCTGTGAATGGGCTCATGTTAAATTGGACTAATGTTGTTTTCTCCATCAATTCATTCTCGTGTATTGTAAACACAGGAAGAGCTCGCGCCGCCTTCCCCTTGGCTTCCACCGCCCCTGTGACGCCTCATACTTTGATCAGGCGAGTCTTCCACCTCCGTTCGAGCATCAATACGAAAATCCCCATCCCAATTTCACTTGGTAAATTTACTACCTCTAGATCCTATTGATTTTTCGAATTTGGAGATTCTCATTCAATTTATGCCGATTTTGTCTTCTACAATTCACAGCTTTGCAGTGTTGTTGGTTAATCGTATCCATTTGGGAGCATTCTGTAACCCTAATTGAATACTAAACAACAATGCTCCCTTCACCTGCTTCTAATGATGGTAGATACAGTGCACTTCAGAAATTTCTTACTATAGAACTCGCACAATCTGTTGCCGTGGACTCCGTTTTGGCGTCTCTTTCCCAAGTTGCGTGGATTCATCGGATGTTGCTGGTAAATTTCTTACTACTCTCTCTCGTTAATTTTTAATCTGTGATTGCTTTTTGTGTCTTTAATGTCTGTCTATGCTTGGTTGTAGTGCAGTGTGTTTCAATGGAGTGATTAGTTTATAAATCTCCACTAGTAATTTATCCTGATCTGCTAGACTGCGTTCGCAACTGAGGGATGGTTTAGGGATCTTTAGAAAACAAAGGTTCAAAATTTTGGCTTTTGATCGTTAATTTTGGCTTTTGTACAGTGCCTTTGAGATGGATTTAGTCCCGATATCAATTTTGGTGCATTCTAATTAAATTCAGTTATTATTGTCACATAGCTGAATTTCAGTATTTCTTGGGTCTATCGGGCGTACCCCTTTCCCTTGGGCAGGGGTACCCCCTTCTTGATCCCCCAGATTCTGCCGTAACGAAGCCTCACTGGGTCAATGATGATGATGATGATCTATTTGGAATTTTCTTTGTTCAAAAAGGCCTTGTGCAATGTTCTCACCTGTTTTTGCCACAGGATTTAGTATCTTTGTGCTTTTAATGCCTTCCCTAGTATCATTGCGACAGAATGATAATATATGCTTTTCAGTTAATCATCCAATCCAAATTCCAACTGTGGCTTTTACAATTTAAAAGATTCATCAAAACTTGGTGTGCTCTTGCAACCTTCTTCAAAAACATCAATAATATTCCCTAGAAGGAAAAGATTAACATGTTCACTTTTTGTATCTAAATTTTTTTGTCCTTCCTAACTGAACATGGTCCATTTCTGCTTTGTGCTTTTGCAGATTTTCACGCTTCTTACTATATTGGATGACAAGCCATACAAAAACAAGTGGTAGGAAATGGCGAAATGCTTTAGCTCTTTTATATCCGACGCTATTTGATATCATAGCTGATTGATTTAGATCCTTTATTTCTGGCAGGTTTTCATTAGCTGATTCCTACAAAACGACCCCCTCTGAGGAGGAAAACAAAGATAGCAGTGAAACTGAAGATGACGACGATGACGATGACGACGACCAAGATGAAGATGATCTTGATGAAGATGACAGCGATGGGTTTTCAGGAGAAGACGGTACGGACTCCTCCGATGATTCAGATGATGATGACGGGGAAAGTAGCAGCGGCGACGATGAAGACGACGAGGACGATGATGACACTGACGACGAGGATGATGATGAAGACGATGACGGCAAAGAAGAAGACGATGAGGATGATGAAGATGTTGATGGTCATCAACTACCGCCCAAGAAAATAAATTGACCATTTCACTACCTTATTGTTTGTTTACTCCCTTTTCCCTTCATTTTTTTTCTGTAGCAATTTTAGACAATTTCCTTGCACATGTTTCCCAAACTCTCCCTTAAGTTATAACAAGTTGTGAGTAGGCTATGTGAGGTGTTTGCTAATGGAGTCTCATGGAATTATGATATAAATTTTCAGATATAAGAGAGTATATCTTTGGGAACTCTGAATTGGATGATAATTGCATTCTTATGATGTGACTCTATTTTCTGATAGTATTTTCCCTAAAATTTGCACCTGGGTATCCAGATGTAATCATGAAAGTTTTAGTCAGTTAATCTGGCATTAGAAATCTTTGTCATCTAAGGAACAATCACTAAATTTCTGAGGCTCCAATTATGGTTAAAATCTTTGTAGATTGAGTCCTACTGATTTTAGGGTGCCTTTGAAAAGTTCCAGTTTATCTTTTATTTGATACATGTAAATCCTCCAGTTTTCTGTAGGCTGAGCTTTCATTTCTTAGCCAAGACTATTTATCCCTGAAATCTTTAGATGATTAAGCTGAGGGTAAAGTTATTTTCAATACAAGGTGTTTGATTTATTGTATGAATTGATCATACAAGGTGTTTGATTTATTGTATTGTATGAATTGATCATTCATCTCAATTTATCCCTGAAATCTTTAGATGAATTGATCATCTCTGCAAACAAAACATTCACTCGAAGGTCAGCAAATTCGGATTAACCCCATACAAAGATCATTTCTTTACATTCTCAGGAACACGACATTCTATCTCCAATAGTATGAAATTGAGATGAGGCACGAGTATAATCAGCAGAAAATAAGACAAATTGAAAGATTTCAGTGCTAATTACTCGGAAATCTGCTACGACGAGGAACCGGAGCTCTAATGTGACAACTGAAGATGAAGATCGAGCTGGAAGCTGAAATGGGAGCTTAAGGCCTGCGATTCCCGCCATTGATGGAGCTCGTCGTTCGCTTTTATTTGGGCCGCGGCCCATTAACACAAATAAGACGTTGAAAAGAGCAGTCCTGTGATCAGTGCTCACAATTTCAAATTTCACCTGGTTGTTTCGTGAAGAAGACTCGAAGACTCGAAGAGTTTCACGAGGATGCTCAGACGGAGCTCTAATGGCTTCCATCTCCATTCCTTGAAGAAATCTCTCATTCTCTACTCGACATCAGTAGCTTCCAAGGATTTGATTGCGAGCCCGCACATGGTGGAATTTCTGGTCAAATCGGTTGGGTTCTCAGAAAAAGAAGCCGTCTCCGTTGCTAATAAGGTCAGTCATCCCTTCAATTGCACTGAGAAATCTGAACTGGTTGTTGATTTTCTCAAAGAAAGTGGATTTGATGGAGCGCAAATTAAGAGAGTGGTTGCTAAGTTCCCAAATGTGCTCCGTAGCAATGTCGATAAAACCCTAAAGCCTAAAATTAGGGCTTTTGAGGAATTAGGGTTTTCTAGCTCAGATTTAGGGCTTTTGAGAATGTTGGAGTACTAAGATAGCCTGAGAAACTTTGTATGCTTGATGGGTTGTTGTCTCAAATCATCTTGTCTTGAGCTTAAGAAGCTGATCAATCTAGCTAGAATTTTTTATTTACTGTGTAAATACTTGTGCATAAGACAGGATGTCAGTCATTGGGAGATTTCGACAGAGTTGGCAGTGTGTAAGGATAGTTGGAGGGAGAAGATTCGAGTGGTGGACTTCTAATCACTTGAAGAGAGCGGCCCACAGGACCCTGAAGATTCGACGCTTCGTTTTGTTTTATGCTTTTGCTATGCCTTGTTTTTATGCTTTATTCTTCTTCCGGTTTTGTTTATGTTTTCGACGTTGTTTTTGGATGCCTTGTTTTACTACCTGTGTGTTCTGTGGTCTTTTCGGGTCTTTTGGTCGTTCCCCATTTCGTTAAGCGAGGGGTGCCCCCATCCTGACATCCCAGATTTCCCGTAAGGAGAGCTACACTGGGTAATTGTCGTTTTTTTGTGTAAATACTTATTGAACATGATTCATCATGTCTGTGTAATGCTCTTATACATTGCCTGATTTTTTATGTTGCTTTACATCATGTCTATCTCTGGTTGCCTAGAAATATGAAATCTGAATTTGGCCCAATTGTTTATGGGCTCAGGTCAACAATGAACCAATTATTAGTATGTCATCTATATATTTATAGGCATATAATCATGAAATTTATGATTCGTTTGTGTAAACATGCTTCAAAATAATCCTCATACTCAAACTCAAAAACAGCATTATGAAACTTAATCTCATACTTTTGTGTTAGTATATGTTTGAAATTAAAAATCATGCTATAACTTGATGCTAAGAGTCATGTATATAAGTTGGATATACCAAGTTTAACCCATATTGCTTAAATTTAGGTCATTTATAATTATAATTATAGGTTGGGTTGTCTATGAGAGTCGAACCATTTATTTTAATTGCACATAAACTAACCTTGTTGGATATTTCTTGTCCTTTAATTTAACGAAAGCTCATAATAACAAGGTTTGAACTTTCTAAAAGAAACATAAAAGAAAAAAAAATATCATTTGCTTAGATTGAAAGCGACTTCAAATCAACATCATCATCATAACGAATGAAGCACGTTATTATTATAAAAAACTACAAATTAAAAACCATATACTAATTAATCCATACCCACAACAAGTGCTAGTCATAATGACATGCTAAAATGCTACTAGTAACATAGTTTGTTGGTACATCACTGCTATTGTCGTTCTATTTATAATAATGGATAAAATATAGAAACCACCCCTTATTTTAGGATATTTGTAAGAAAAAACCCTTTATTTCACTTTTTACAAAATATCACCCCTTATTTTTATCCCATTGTCATTGAATCATCATCCTATATATTTTTCATCAATTATACCGTTGAAATTAAAATACATAATTATCCTAGTTTATAAACACCAATATTACTCAAGCTCGACTGCTGATGCTTGGGAAGGGAGATGCCTCAAGGGTGTTTATCAATTTTCCTTCCTCGCTCGACCCTCTTTCGATCCTTGGTATGCACCCGTTGCGTTGAGGCGAGTCTCCGTAGACACCCACCAAGATCCCTTCATCATGAACCATCCTAAAGTTCTCCCTTTCTCTCTCTCTCTCTCTCTCTCTCTCTCTCTCTCTCTCTCTCTCTCTCTCTCTCTCTCTCTCTCTCTCTCTCTCTCACACACACACACACACACACACACGCACGCACACGCACATTAGCAGGCGAGCATGGATAATGTTCGTTGTTTAACATTAATTTCACGGTATAATAGATGGAAAACGGGTTGTGATGGCTCACTGAAAATGGATATAAGGGGCACTTTTTTGTAAAAGTAAAATAACATGTGATTTTTTGCGAATACTCCAAAACAAGGGGTGATTTTTATAAAAAACCATTTTTTTTTTTTTTTTTTTTTGCAAATGCAGTGAAATAAGGGGTAGTAGTTTCCTGTACTTTACCCTAATAATCAATACACATATATAAATAAATCACACGTAATTGGAAAGGGACTAAATATAGTAATATGAAAAAAAATTGAAAATAGAATAAAAATGTGGATTTGGTAATTGACCACTGACAAAGTGACAAGGTGGCTTTGTTGATTCCGCACGCAACGTCGTTCGCAGAGCGGACCCAACCACCCCGCACGCTTGCGCGACGCCTCCACGCGTTGCCTTGTCCTTTTCACTTCCTCTTGGATCGGTTCCTTCAAAACCGGCGCATCTGGTTCCTTCAAAACCTGGAGCTGGAAATGAAACTATAACTGGAGTTGGGTTAGCTCCACGATTTCGGTCGGTTTCGGTTCCGTACGGTCTTGGATCTGACAGGTCACGGGCCGGTTTCAAACCGACCGATTCATCGATTTTAGTGGAACCGGACCCAAGTCTAGAGTTGACCCTTTTCACGTGTACTAGTTAAGGTCGTAGTGAGGCTGAAGACTCTCAAAGTTCTCTCGCCTAGGTGGGGTCAATTAACTTCATAATAGTTCATTGTGCACTCTCTAGATGGAGTTGACATGTTTTTCATGCGTATCGACAGTACTGTTTTCGGTAGTATTTGGCTTAATTCTTCTATGTTTCATTGTTTTGTTAGTTTTTGATTGTCTGTTAGAGTTTTTTTCTTGCTTATTTGAAGTTGTTTGTATTTGTGCGCTTTTGATGGCTCATCTAATTACCAGATTAATTTAACCTCTCAATTAATCTACTAATCATGTTGTTACATCAAATTTCTTTCCTTATTAAAAAATAATATGGTCAAGAATTCCATACTCATTAATTAATTAACCTAACAAATAATTCAAAATTCGATAGTGCATCCTACTTATCCATGTTCACCTAAATTTTTTACATGGTATCAAAGCATATTGAACATTTGAACCGGGTTTGTTTTCTTATATGCATGCTAGTTAGCATACTACATAGAATAATTTTTTCTTACCATATATTAAAAATATTATTACATTAATATAATCTTTGAGCTTTATCCAAATCAGTGATTGTTTATTTGATTGATTGATCTTAAATGACGTCCACAAACGTCATGCATTTTGTTATCATATAGATTATGTGTACAAATTCACATCCATAAACAATGTCATTATAAAATATCTAAGCACTTGATTTGGAACAGGTAAAACAAATCAATGATATAATATTTACGTGCATATATCCATCCTAAATAATGAAACTAAGATTCATATTCTTGTTTTTTTTTTTAATAAAAGAATAGTTGACGTATTTTGTTTAGCCTGCTAATTACACTAATATATATGTCGACTTACATTGCTTGGCATTTATTTTACGATTGAGTCTACATCATATCTACAATCTTTGTTTGGTCAAATAATAAACTACAATTTCAAAAGATTCTCTATATTCATAAAATCTTTTCAAATATTCCAATTACATATGAGTATATACCGAAATTCAAATATTTATTACTAAATTCTATTGCATGGAAATAAAAATTAAAAATCAAAATTTGTGATATGAGCATCCCAATATAAACATTCCTTCTTATTCTAAAGTCATTTTGAGATATACACACACTCACCATTTAATTTAACATACATATACAAGTTGTTGGACATAAAACATCATTAATAATCTTATTTATATCTTGAACAATCTTATTTTCTATTATTTGAACTTTAACATTGAGTTTCTTTTCATTATTATTATTATAACAAATGTATACACTATTTTTTTTATAAATATTAATTTATAATTTTGTTAGTTTTTTTTGGATTCAAATATTCAAACAAAAAAAAAAATTAATTTCTAAATTATAGCTCTTATCATATTTCTCAAGTCTTAACCCAAATATTAAAAAAAAACTATTATCATCAAGACATTTTTATTTATAAACTTTTTAAAAAAATTCAAAGTACTTGTGTTCTTACAAAAAAATATCTTTATAATACAAATAAAGAATATTTTTTTTTTGAAAATTTTATTCATAATTTACGAAATTTATATAAATATTTTTTCATACCAAAATATAGGGCAAAAAAGGATTTTCTTTTACGTTTGAAGAAATACAGAAAGTTTAGTAAAGTGATGATGGAGAGAGTTGGCTGAAACTTGAAGCGTCCGTCGTGCATGCATTTTTGTTCATCGTCTCTCGCTCGCTCGCTCTTCCTCCTCTTCCCTCTCCCAAACGCTCGCATGCAGTTCGCTCCTCTCAATCCGCATCGCTGATTTCTCAATCGGCGTTCGATTTCTCGGAACTCCGCCGAATTCGGCGATTAGGATTTCGTCACACTCGGGAGTAACATAGGTATAGGAAGCCAGTCGGGGGAGCTGAAAAATCGCACCTTTTGGAGCATTCTGGTCAGTTTTGGTGATAATCAGAGAAGATTGAGGCTTATTGTTATCATTCTGGTGCGTTGTTGATTCGCCTTTGACTTAATTTTGAGGTTTTGTGAAGTATTGATTTCGATTTGAAATTGTTGGAGGATTTCTAGGTTGGAGGTTTTGGTTGATTGATTGATTGATGGCTTCGAGAAGTTGTATGAATATCTTGTGTGGCACGACGGCGTGTGATGAGTGGAAGAGAGGATGGAGCTTGCGATCTGGTGAAGCCGCTACTCTCTGTTACAACTGCGGGTGATTAGAGTTTGCTCTCTTTAATTTGTGCACTTGTTTTGGATACGAGAGTTGGTGGTTTTTTTTTTTTGGGTACTCTGATTGTTTGATGGTGTTTGTTAATTTGAGATTTGAAGTTTACGTTTGTCTAATTGAGTAATTGGTGTTGTTTGCCATTGCTTTCTACCAACCTTTTGTGTCTTTCTTATGATGTTTCTTGCAAGTTCATTCAATGTACTAGTGAACGAACTGTCTAATCCTTTTGGCTTATGTGTAATAGTCTGAGTTGGTGAGATCTTTTCAGGCATAAGAACTAACATACTTTTTGATTTGAGCAAGATATAGCTTTGAATTACATTTTCAAGTTATCTCCTATGAAATTGAATTGGGATTTAATTATGTAATTGTGTAATTAAACTGTATGCTGAATGACAATATTGAGATTTTGCTTTATGTCAGGTCTGCTTATGAGCAACAAGCTTTCTGTGAGGCATTCCACGGGGAGGAAACGGGTTGGCGTTATTGTTCTGTATGTGGCAAGGTAGAATAGTAATTTTTTACATGAATCGATTTGAACTTTTTTTCATGTGGTGTTATTCTTTTTTTACATTACTGGATCTGGCTTTTGCAGAAACTCCATTGTGGATGCGTTGCTTCCTTGCCCTTGATCGAAATGCTGGATAATGGTGGTGTGAAATGTGTCAACTGTACAACGAATGGAGTATGATGCCTTTTTTCTCTCTGCACTTGCTTTTTCCCAGTTGTATTAGTTTTACTACTCATATACCAATTGGCAACTTACGCTAGACCCAGAAGTTATGGGCTTAAATCGGTAATTACTAATTGAAGTCATATTATTATGGGCTTCCTTCTATATGTGAACGCTATTCTGATATCCAGGAACAAAGAACTTTTCATAAAAAAACATTTAAGTAAATTGTGCTGAATCGAACACTATTGACTAATGTTAAGTTAGTACTTCTTTGACTAGAGCTCTAGTGAACATATGCCAAGTGAATCTGGAACTGGTGCTGCAAGCAGTGCTGAGCTTAAGCATTTGAGCACTTATGAAGAGAGTAATGGGGTCAAACAACAAGCTGTTCCCCAAAATATTGGCACAAATGGGGTTTTTGGACATATGAAGCCAGGGGATTGCTTAAATCCTCCTGTAGAACTTGGACCTGGAGCTATGCTTTCTTCATACTTAACTCAATCACCCATGGGACTACCTCAAAAGAAAACATTTGGGTTTATCTCTTCCAATATGGAAGCTAAGGATTTTGGTGCATTCATCAGTCTTGGCGGTCCAACATGCAGTTCACAACTTTTTCATGGTATGAGTGTTGAAGGAAAGGAACACGGTAGCACATCTTCTGCTCCTCAAAAAGTGCCTCCATCCTGCAATATTTTGCCAAAACCAGTCAAGTCATCCCTCTCTACGGGTTTTCATTCAAATTTAAGCATCATACCGCATATGCGCATTGCAAGACCGCCAGTTGAGGGACGTGGCAGGAACCAATTGCTTCCTCGTTATTGGCCCAGGATTACCGAACAAGAGTTGCAGCAGATATCTGGAGAGTATCCTTATATTTCTAGCTCAATGAAGTTCATATTTACATCATGAATTCATGATGGGCTTATATATTAATAAACAATTCATTGCTCCATAGTTTCCTTAAGTCTATATTTCCAGTCCAAATTGTACTATTGTCCCTTTGTTTGAAAAGGTTCTCAGTGCTAGTGATGCTGGCCGAATAGGTCGTTTGGTTCTCCCAAAAGCATGTGCTGAAGTAAGTACCCTCTTTTTGTGTGTATCCTTGAACCTCTTTATCCTTTGCTGAATATTGATCTGCTGCAGGCATATTTTCCTCCCATATCCCAACCTGAGGGACTTCCTCTTAAAATACAAGATGTGAAGGGGAAAGAATGGGTCTTTCAGTTTAGGTTTTGGCCTAACAATAACAGCAGAATGTATGTCTTAGAGGGGGTGACGCCCTGCATACAATCAATGCAACTGCAAGCTGGAGATACAGGTATTTTTTTTTATGTGCAGAATTCTAACTAAGCCATTCATAGTTTCATTCGTATCCTATTATGGCAGCAGCATGTTTAATGTACTTGAGATGTTTAGTATCAAATTCAGTGTTTATATAACCGATTCACTACACTTTTTCTCTATAATATTAATGATAAAAGGCTTCACTTTTACTGGTTCTTGAATATTTTTTATACTTGGTCATTGATTAGATACACTAAGACAACTATTTTTTTCTAAATTCTTGGTTACCTGCAGTAATATTTAGCCGTATGGATCCTGAAGGCAAACTTGTGATGGGTTTTAGGAAGGCATCAAATTCCATGCCTCTGCAGGTGGAAATTCTATTTAATTTTCTACAATATTGATACGATGGTATCATATCATACCTGTTGTTGTGAGACATGAATATGTCATCTATGTTTTGTGAACTGATTTGGGATTTTATGGCACTGATCATGAGGAGGACAACCGATTTGGCCTTTTTAAATGGTTCTCTTTTATGTAAAACTTTATTTCGGGTGCCATTGAGGCTGTACCTGTCTTAGGCGGTTGTTCTCAATGTCTGCAGTCATTGAAGGTAAGCACAGATTGTCAAGTAAATGCTCTGCCAAAACAAGCTAGTGCTGCCGGTGGACACATCATGTGGAACAACGGTGAAAAGCAAGGGCTGTCTTCAGTTCTCCTTGAGAGGAAAATAAGTCGAAATATAGGATCAAAAAGTAAGAGGTTGCAAATTGACAGTCAAGAGGTTGTGGAGCTTAAGCTTACCTGGGAAGAGGTGCAAGATATGCTTCGGGCTCCAGATGTTGCAAAGCCAAATGTTGTCACAGTTGAGGATTATGAAATTGAAGAATACGAGGCAAGTGGGTTCATGTTGTATCTATGAGAAATGCTGGATTATAATTTAATATAGCATCAAT
This sequence comes from Fallopia convolvulus, assembly GCA_964016875.1. Taxonomy (NCBI): domain Eukaryota; kingdom Viridiplantae; phylum Streptophyta; class Magnoliopsida; order Caryophyllales; family Polygonaceae; genus Fallopia; species Fallopia convolvulus. The sequence continues at coordinate 62,938,658 of OZ024725.1, forward strand.
TAGTTGAAAATGACTTGGTCAATTTTTCTCATTCAATTGATATCTTCCTTAGTGCATGGTTATGTTATGAAGCTGAAGAATTTGAGGCAAGTGAATTCAAGTTTATAGTATGAAGAATGTCTGAAGTATAATGTAAATATAGCATGCATTATTCAGTTGAAAGTGCTTAGTCATTTTTTCTCTTTCAATTGAAATCTTCATAGTGCACGGGTGTGATTGTCAAGGTTATGTGTAACCTTAGTGTCTGTCATACAATCTTTAAACTTCGTGCTTCTTAATAGTATAAGCTAGTTAGACGGTTGAAACTATTTAAACCGTAATTTTATCAGGAAACTTTCTTTGTAATGCCTCTTTGTTAAAGATTTAGTATAGACAATTTCATTTGGATTACTCTAATGATACTGTTTATTGTGCAGGAACCACCTGTTTTTGGGAAAACAAGCATCTTCAGTGTTCGGTCATCGGGGTATGTTTTCCTGATATATTTGATGTAACCTCGAGTACAGTGGGTTCTAGTTAGCTATGTGTACAATGTTTATTCATTACAACACAAGGATTTTTGGCAATATATCTGCTCTCATTGAATTGCCTATTATTATATTGAAAGTGTAGTATTTAATGCTTGAACATTTTCTAATGTCTGATATATTCAGGGTGGTGGAGCAATGGGCTCAGTGTGATGCTTGCCTGAAATGGAGAAAATTGCCTGTTGACGTTTTACTTCCTGCCAAGTGGACATGCGGAGAGAATACTTGGGATGAAAGCAGGTCTTTTATGGCTCCTGGATTTGCTTTCTGCTTAAAGAAAATTTATAAATGAATTCATACCTTCCATTATATGGTTTCAGATGTTCATGTTCAGCTCCTGATGAAATGAGTCCGAGGGAACTCGAAATGTTTCTGCAACTAACCAAGGGTATGTAATTACTCAGCAGTTTTCCTCTGGGGGCTTGCGTCTATTTCATTTTCGAAATGTTTTCAGTTCATTGTTAAAATCTGATAAAAATTTGCATAAGTGGACCACATTTATTCTGGTTGGACCATATTATTGAAAATTCTGACATGCTGGTTGAACCATACTTAAATAAATAGCTAAGCTGTGTGGCTGACCATTACATTGCTTGCTGTCTACTTATTTTGAGTGCATTTATATGGCAGTCTGGCTGTATTGTGCAGATGCATCTTAAAGTTTATAACTCTTACTAGTCAAAGTTACTAGTCAAGGAAGTCTTTGGTGTCTTAATGTCACTGATCAACACCTTAATTGTGGTATCTAGTTCTAATCGTGCTTAGTTTTCTTGGTTTATGTCACTATGTCCATTAATTAGTACTACCTTCGTTTAGAATTTTTTTTTGTCATTTTAGTGTTATAGGTAATGATAATAGGTGAATTATGAGATTTGTTATTGGAATATGCACATGGTCTCTTTTGATGCAAATTCTCTTTATTTGTTGGCTAGAAACGAGGTTAGTAGTTAATAATTGATAAACTTAGAAAAAATTATATGTAGTGTATTAAAATTTCTTAACAGTTGTGCCAAACATGTAGAGAAACAAAAGAGTTCACAATTAATAAATATGATATGAATTATTACTTCTCATTCCACAGATTTTAAAAAAAGAAAAGTTTTAGCCAGCAACAGGATGTCAGATGAGCAAGAGTCGTTAGGCCTAGAAGCTCTAGCAAACGCCGCTTCATTGGGAGACGACATCAACACAAGCGAATTAGGAGCGTCTACTAGTGCTGCTGTCACCACAAAGCACCCAAGGCACAGACCCGGTTGCTCCTGCATCGTTTGCATCCAACCGCCGAGTGGCAAAGGCAAGCACAAGCCAAATTGCAACTGTAACGTGTGCCTGACTGTAAAACGGCGTTTCAAGACCCTTATGATGAGGAAGAAGAAACGCCAGTCGGACCAAGAAGCTGAATTAGCCCGAAAAACTCACCAAACCAAACATTCCCTTATTGATGAAGGCGAAGCAGACAGCAGATCCACTCAAAGCAGCAGCCTCAATGGTAAGGATTTGGATTTGAATTTGAATTTTCATCCTGAAGCTGAATTGCCTAATGTGAGTATGACAAGCCTCTTACAATTAGCAAGCCTTCCATTGGAGACTTATATGAAGCAAAATGGCTTGATGAGCTTGGCTTCTGAGCAGCAACTGATTAGTAAGGAGAGTGAGAGTTCAGGTGACAAGGATGAGTTGGATGAGCAACGGCGCGTGTCGGAACAAGGTCAAACTAGTGCTCAGTGTCAGTGAGGTACTGTCTTGAGTCTTGGTTTATATTTTGGTAATTTTTGGTGTCCTTTTAATGTTGGACTGAAACCTGAAAGCTGGTGTATATTTTTTATTGAGGGTTTTGGAAGAGGCCTTCTATGTTCATGTAAATCAGATGTATACAATGGAGTATGGAACATACACAGTTTGTTTCTTTCTTTTAACTAAAAAAAATGGAAATTTATACTCTTATGTGTGGTTGAAAGTAATTTTTGAGTGAATTTTTTTTTGATGTGTCTTGAAAAACGTAAAAGGTGGGTAAAATTGTTTTGTATGTATTGAAAAAATTTAAAAAGTAAAAGAGACAGATTTCTGGAGTGTTAAAAGCCCAAAAAAGACAACACTGTTTTGGCTCATGACACAGGCAGATATTGGTTGTAATTTTGCATATTTTCATTGTCCATACCAGATTTATTCATGTCCAAGTGATAATAGAAGTTGATCAAACATTGTTGGAATAGTGAAAAATGTCATAATCTATGTGGGTGGATAGTTGTAATCCTAAAATGGTTTATGTCAATTAAGATTATTTTCACTGACCAAGAACAAGAATGTGGCTAGTTTCAAACACAATTTCCATTAAGACACCACAATTCTGGTCTCCATGAACAAGATCCTCCATGAAAGACTTCAATTTAACCCTCACTGATTTCTCAGACAGATGCAAAATCAAGGATGCCTCAATTGAACACAAGCAAAATTAAGACAATACAATTCTATTCTCCATGACCATGTTCTATTCCTCCAAGTCCCTTAACATACAGATTCATCAGCATCACTCAAAAAATTCCTGAATCATTCTTTTTCAGACTAAACTGCCAAAATCAAAGAAGCAAAATTAACCTTCACTAACAAAGAACAAGAATTTGGCTCCATCATGAACAACATCCTCCATGGAATACTTCAATTAACCTTTACTGATTTCTCAGACAGATGCAAAATCGAAGAAGCAAAATTCAGACATCAGTTCTCTTTTCTCCATGACCATGTTCTAATCCTCCAAGTCAAGATACAGATTCATCAGCATCACTCAAAAAATTCCTAAAATCATTCTTTTTCATGGCACTGTTAGCATCAGAAACTCACAACCTACATATTCAATTCCAATGACAATGTAAGGCTATGTTTTAGAGAGAGAGCCACCTGGCGACGACGTCTGCTGCATATAAGATTCATAGACTTGAGGCAACTTATCCTTGAAACGTAGCACATATTTCTCCACAAACATAGCCTCACTCTTTGACATAAGAGAATAATAACTCTCCTTATACTTCTTGAGCAGTTGTTCCTCCTTGAGAGCCTGAATCACAGCACTTCGTGGCACAATCCGCTTCTCCATGCTAAGTAATAGCAGAATAGGACGTGTCGCCAAGTAATCAGATCCAAATCCGTGTTCCTCCATGAAGTACTTCAACCTATCCTTCAACGTATTCTCAGACATGTTCAAAGTACAGGGAAGCCGCCTAATCAGCTCTAAGATTTCAGTCTCGCTCCATCAATGGCTGCGAAATACTTCAAAACGCGATTCAAGCTTGTCTTCGCTTTTCGTACTCAGCGCAGAAACCCCGTGCAAGAACATACCCGACGTTCGAGGGATTTTGAACTTTTCTTCAACAGATTTTACCTTTTCTTCAAACCACTGAGTTCTCTGGATGAGAAAGAGGGGTTTTTGCAGGACCAACTGCTTGATTCTTCCCTTAGGGACGCCATAGCTTTGCAGCAAGGCGAGATTTTGAGGGATGTTCTTAAGGAGATTGGAAGAAAGCAAAAGCTGTGATTTTTTCTTCAGCAACAATCTCACCAGCTGCTCATTACTATCCATCAACGATTTCAACATCTCAAGGGACGGCAAAATGTGAGCTTTTAGGCTCCGGTATAGCAAATGTGGATGTAGAGATATGAGTAGCCCTAAATTTGAGCCAGAAAGCCCTAGCTCCTGAAAAACCCTAATTTTGGGCTCTAGGGTTTCTTCGAGGTTGCAATGGAGGAGCTTTGGGACACATGTGAGCACTTTCCTGATGTGAGTTTCATCGAATCCATTGCGTTTGAGAAAATCGACAACTAATTGAGGATTTTTGGATGATTCGGAGCGACGACTGACCTTTGTGGCAATGGCGGCGGCTTCGTCTTCAGAAAATCCGACCGATTTGACCAGGTAGTCAGCCATGGAAGGGCTTGTGATACCATGCTTGGAGGAGGCCACTGCTGTTGAGTAGAGTAGCAAAGATCTGAATTCATGGAGGCGTGTGAACGTGCCATGGAAGCCATTGAAGGCTCGTTTGAGCATTTTCGCAGAGTTTCAACGAATGAAGCTCTTCTTCGGGATATTTCCCCCACTTTCATCATTTCAAATGCACAAAATTGTCTATATTTTCAAAAATTGCATAAAACAGCCCAACTTTTACGAGTGTTGCATAAAATACCCAAAATTGTCCACATTTTCAAATTTTTAATAAAAAGCTTTAATTATGGGTTGAGACCTTCAAGTTTAATCATGGGTCGAGTTGTGTTCATTGATCTAACTTCTAAGTATCACTAGAAATGGTTTTCTTTATTGTTGAACGATCACACACTATCATATTTAACGTTGATGTTCATAACCAATTTTGATGACAATTTCACATGATCAGTAACTATAAAAAAATATCTATACAATGATATTTAAGATAGTGATCACAACCAATCTTATACTTAGACCATGTGCCAAAATTTTGAATGTTTGGTTTATTTTTCCATTGATTTTCCAAAGCAACTAGAAATTAGCCTAAACTGTTCTTCTCTTTACTTCTTACCCAATTCATGTAAGGCAACAAAATCAAATTCACAGGCCACACAAGCTAGCTCATCCCACCTCATGAATGTTAACATTTTCCTCAAATTCTCATGTCATCCCACTGAACAGAAAACCAATATATTCAATTCGAATGACATTATCAAAACGAAAAGAACAAACCTATGTTTTAGATAGAGCGCGGCCTGTCGCAAGAACATAATTTTCATAGAGATCAGGCAAATTTTCCTTATAAGGCAGAACAAAATTCGCCATGAACTTAGACTCACCCAACACCAAACAACTAAACACGCTGATTCGACGCTTTAACAAGCCTCTATCCATCAGAGTTTCCCTGACAGCAACTCGCGGCAAAATCCTCTTCTCCATGCTCAATGACAGAATAGCAGGATGAGCAGCCAAGTAATCAGATCCAAACCCAAGATCCACCATGAAATAATTCAGTTTACCCCTCAACATTTTCTCAGACATATTCAAAATCAAGGGATGCTTTTTAAACAATGCTGAGATTTCAGCCTTGCTCCATCCATAACTCTGATACACCTTAAGCAAAGATTCAAGCTTGTCTTCACTTGCTGAACTCAGTGCAGAAACGCCGTGAATGAACATTGGAGACGAAGGAGGAATCCCGAGCTTTTCTTCGACTGCTTTCACTTTCTTTTCAAGCCACTGAGTTGTGTGCATCAGCAAGAGCGGTCTGTTTAGAATCATCTGCTTGATTTGTCTGCTTGGGACGCCATAGCTTTTCAGCAGCTGCAAATTAAGAGGGGCGTTCTTCAGAACATTGCAAGAAAGCAGCTGTCTTGAAGTTGTCCTCAGCAAAACGGTAACAAGCTGCTCGTTGCTGCCGATTAGCGATTTCAGCATCTCAAGGGAAGGGAGAATGTGAGCGTTTAGGCTCCGGCATAACAAATATGGATATTGAGATACGATCAGCCCTAAATTTGAGCCAGAAAGCCCTAGCTCCTGAAAACCCCTAATTTTGGGCTCTAGGGTTTCTTCGAGGTTGCAATAGAGGAGCTTTGGGACACTTGTAAGCACTTTCCTGATGTGAGTTTCATCGAATCCGTTGCGTTTGAGAAAATCGACAACTAATTGAGGATTTTTAGATGATTCGGAGCGACGACTGACCTTTGTAGCAATGGCGGCGGCTTCGTCTTCAGAAAATCCGACCGATTTGACCAGGTAGTCAGCCATGGGAGGGCTTGTAATGCCATGCTTGGAGGAGGCCGCTGATGTTGAGTAGAGTATCAAAGATCTGAATTCATGGAGGCGTGTGAACGCGCCATGGAAGCCATTAAAGGCTCGTTTGAGCATTTTCGCAGAGTTTCAACGAATGAATGGTCTTTGGGATATTTCCCCCCTTTCATCATTTCAAATTCACAAAATTGTCTATATTTTCAAAAACTGCACAAAACAACCCAACTTTTACGATAGTTGCAGAAAATACCCAAAATTGTCCACATTTTCAAATTTTTAATAAAAAAGCTTTAATTATGGGTTGAGACCTTCAACTTTAATCATGGGTCGACTACCTGGTCAACAAGCCTCTATCCATCAGAGTTTCGCCATTGAAGCTCCGTTTGAGCTTGCTTGCAATTGCGAATGGCATCAAATGCTTCGTCTGATATCTCAAAGATGTCATCTTCTTCAGTACGCTCAGCAATATATACTATACAGTTTGCCTTATGAAAGGTTTTTAAAGGTGAAATTCAATTGAATAATATGAAATTAAATAGCTAGAGCATAGTTCGGTTCAAACCGAAATTTTATGAGCCAAAACTGATATTCAGTTCGGTTTTAATTTAGGAATTTGCTAAATTTTGATCTTGTTGTAATGTTCAAATTTTTCAAAAGATAACCTTTCTCAAACTGACAAAATTAATATCGAACCGAACCGAACCAATCCGATCAGTTTTCGAATCACCTTACTCGAAAATTCGATTTTTGGTTCAATTTTTGTCAATTCGGTTCGGTTTTGAATACATAGCATAATATTTCCATCTTTTATTTTGTGTATCATATTTAAGTTTGTCAATTGGCAGCATTGTATTTTATTAGACATGATGGATGATGATATGTTAGGTTAGATTTTGGAGTCAATTACAAACAGGTATAATGAGCTCATTCTTACTAATTTCAGTCATTGTGTTTAAACTTCTGTATTAAGATTTTGAACCTGATTAGCAACATCTTATGCAATTATGCCCTCAATCAAACAATGATAACACATTCTTTGATTTTATTTTTCAAGAGACAACTACAAAAGAAGATGCATAACCAAGTACAGTCCCGTTGCAACGAGATCTGAGGGGTCAAGATGGAGGCACCTGTACCCTGAACATATCAGGACGATGCGTCCCATAGGCAGTAGGCCCAAGTGAAAAAGGAGCAAACATACAGTGAAAGTGAATAAAGCAAAGGAAAATGAAAACACAACACCAACAACACCAACAACAAACTAAGATGTAATACATACATTTTCAACTTTCTTGCAAAAAATTCCTTCAAACTGCACACATCAATGCCAATTTTCTTTCAATGATCTTCCGACATCATCATCATCATCATTGACCCAGTGAGGCTCCGCTACATCGGAATCTGGGGGGTTAAGATGGGGGTACCCCTGGCCAAGGTGAAAGGGGGTACGCCCGATAGATCCAAGAAAAACTGAAATTCAACTATTTGACAATAATAACTGAATTTAGTTAGAATGCACCAAAATTGATATAAGGACTAAATCCATCTCAAAGACAGTGTATAAAAGCCAAGTATGAGGATGCGCACCCTCTTCCGACAAGGATTGTAAATTGCAACAAGTAGATATGCCCTAAGAAAGAAGCTTACACATTTTATTACATAAACGAGTTAAGATCCCACTGTTTAGAACAGTAAAAAAAAATCACTTGTCCAAAATTTGCACATATACGGAGGAACCAGAGGGCAAAGTCCAGATAGCATTCCCTCTTTATTTAAATTTTGCATCAGATGCACACAATTGCTGAAATACTGTAATTTTGCTCAGAAATAAAACAGAAAATCCTAGACAACAAACTCAACAATTTTCACAATGCATTATAATGGAGAACAAAAAGACTACACCCATTGTTAATATATTTTCGCTGCACACAATGGTTGCCTTTGTTATTTTTTAATATACATAGCCAGGTTGTCTAAAAACCCCATCAAAGAATCTGACTAATCTGAGCATATATAGTACAAAGATGATTAAATCATGTAAAACCAAGCTATATTTCTGGGCAATGACACATGAATATTAAACTTAAATGCAGGATCATTGCTCCGAGAACAACAAATAACAAAACCTTTATTATAATAAGATCTAAGAAGACCCACCTTTGGAACCAAACCAAGATAACTTGCAGATTGAAATTCTCAAAAATAATGCACATTGCAGTCAAAATGCACTATCATCTAATTTACATTTGATCTCATGAATTTTGATCTTGCAATAAAATGCGTCTACCGTTCCTTCTAACTCTTTGAATGTCATATGGAATGTCAACTCTTACTCATTTTAAAGATGAACTTCATCATATAGGTTAGGGTTAGACTGTTAAAGTAAAGATGTTTCATTTAAAATCAAAATTGGTCCCATAAATCTCAAAAAATATTGGAATGGTGAAAAATGTAATAATCAATGTGGGTGGATAGTTGGAATCGCAAAAACAAAATTTATTAAAAATAAAAATTTGCCTAGTTTTAATAAAAAAAAATCCATTAACAGACACCACAATTTTTCTCTCTGAAACTCCCCAAGGGAATACTAAGTTCTTTTCCTCCAAGTCCATTAATTATATAGAGATTCAGTCCAACAAAGACTCAAATAAACACCTCAATTTTGCATCAGATTATATAGCCAAAAAAGCATGTAGTATGGACATCACTCATAATTTTTGGAATCTTTCTTTTTCAATAGATAGTGAGTCATTGACTCAAGTAAACCAAACATTTTCCTCGTACTCTCGTGACATAGTAACAGACTACACTACCAATCTCAGAATCCAAGGTCTCTCTCTACAAAAAGCAATGCATTCAATTCCAGTGACATGTCTATAGAAAAAGAAGTACCTATGTTTTAGAGAGAGAGCCACCCAGCGACGTCTGCTGCATATAAGATTCATAAAGTTGAGGCAATTTCTCCTTGAAAGGTAGCACATATTTCTCCATGAACTTAGACTCAGACTTGCGCATAATGGTATAAAAACTCACATCAGACTTGAGCAGTTGTTTCTCCTTGAGAGCCTGAATTACGGCAGCTCGGGGCAAAACCCTCTTCTCCATGCTCAATCCTAGTAGAATAGGATGTGTGGCCAGGAAATCAGATCCAAAACCAAGATCCTCCATGAAATACTTCAATTTCACCCTCAACAATTTTTCAGACAGAGCCAGAGTATAGGGAAATGTCCTACCTAACCTTAAGATTTCAGTCTCACTCCATCCATGGCTGTGAAATAGTTGAAAACACAATTTAAGCCTTTTTTCACTTATCGTACTCAGCGCACAAAACCCTTGCACAAACATAAGAGAATTCTGAGAAATCCCAAGCTTTTCTAGCACTAATTTTACTATTGTTTCAACCCGCTGAGTCCTCTGCACGAGCAAGTGGGGTTTCTTCAGTATCAACTGTTTGATGTTGCAACTCGGGACGCCATAGCGTTGCATAAACAGCAAATTACGAGGCACATCCTTAAGGTAACTCTTAAAAAACAATCTTTGAGATGATCGTTTCAGCAAAAAGGCAACCAACTGTTCATTACTACCAATCAATGATTTCAATATCTCAATGGAAGGAACAATGTGAGCTTTTAAGTTTTAAGCTCCGACGAAACAATTCTGGATTTTGAGATACAAATAACCCCAAATCTGAGCCAGAAAGCCCTATGTTCTGAAAAGCCCTAATCTTGGGTCGTAGGGTTTGCTCAACTTTGAAACGGAGGACCCTGGGGCAAGAAGTGACCAATCTCCTGATATGAATTTCCTCACATCCAATAGTTTAAATCAACAACCAATTCAGGCTTTTTGGTGGTGCATTTCGAGAGATGACTGACCTTGGGATTGGTAGCAATGGAGATGGCTTCTTCTTCAGAGAACCCGACCGATTTGACCAGAAATTCGGCAAGGGGAGAGCCTGTAATCTGATCCTTACTGGCGACTGATGTTGAATAGAGCATCGAAGATCTGAATCCATGGAGGTTGGCGAATTTGCCAAGGAAACTACTGAAGCTCCGTTTGAGCAATTTTGCAAATGACACATTTTTCAATTTTTGCATCGAAGATCTCCACTTGATTTTTCAATTTTATGCACATTTTTCAAAACTGGACCGGACCGAACCGGCCGGACCCGTAACAAACCGGTCTGGAATTTTTTGGACTGGACTGAAATGGGTCGAAAATTTTAAATTTAATTTTATAAAAATATTTATTAGGTGGTTAATGATAATTAGCAGTTTTAAAAATAAAAATATATCAAGGTAAGGACCAATCAAATTTAATTAAAAATAATTTTAAGCCATAAAAAATACTAATTGATAAAATAATTATAAAATTAAAAGTATATACAAAAATCTCATATGAAATTATTCCTCTTTTCCAATTATGTGTCCGTTTGATGCTCCATTTAATATATTATTTTACATTACATTTTAGATTTTGATGCATCATATTGCTTCATTCTATAACTTAAGTGTCTTAGACTCAACCTTGCACATCCAATTAAGATTTCTCTTAAACTTGAGCAGTTGTTTCTTAATGTTTGCAACCTTCTTACTGCATCATTTTTTTGTTCATAAAAAAAATTATGGTAAATGCAATTCATGCAATGAACTTATTACAATTTAAAATGTGTCATGAAAATCATGGTAAATGCAATTCATGGAGCTATAATTCTCACATTTCATGACACATTGTGAGCTAAAGAGATAAACAAAACTTCTCTATTGTGCACCAATTTTTATCTTGTTCAAGAACAAAATCAATGGTAAATAGAATGACCATTTCAAGCAATTTATAAGGGCATCATCCTACATCCATGATGAATCATTTTCAACCTTCAAATCACAAGCATCACACAAAACAAGCCTCAATCCAAATTCCTCAGCTTCTTACTAAAAACTTCTATCAAATCAATGCAATGAATTCAATAAACAAACACTACCTAGTATATCTCATCGGGGGAGCTCTAGGTCGTCGCACCGCCCCCATTGCCAGAACATAGTTTTCATAGAGTTCAGGCAATTCTTCCTTATAAGGCAACACATATCTCGCCATGAACTTAGACTCAACCAATATCAAACAACTAAACACACCGATTTGACGCTTCAACAGATTCCTATCCATTAGTGTTTGCCTGACCGCAACTCGGGGCAAAACCCTCTGCTCCATGCTCAATGACAGTAGAACAGGATGTGTGGCCAAGTAATCAGACCCAAACCCTAGATCCTCCATGAAATACTTCAGTTTATCCTTCAACATTTTCTCAGACAGATTCAAATTGGATGGATGCTTTTTCACCAATGTTGAGATTTCAGTCTTGCTCCATCCATAGCTGTGATACACCTGCATCAATGATTCAAGCCTGTCTTCACTTGCACAGCTCAGTGCAGAAACTCCATGGATGAACATCTTAGACGTCGGAGGAATCCCGAGCTTTTCTTCGACTGATCTCACTTTCGTTTCCAACCGATGAGTTCTGTACGCGAGCAAGACCGGTCTTTTTAGAATCAGCTGCTTGATTCTTCCGCTGGGGATGCCATAGCTGTGCAGGAACTGCAAATTACGAGTGACGGTCTGTAGCTCATTGCAAAAAAGCAGCTTTCTTGAAGTTGTCTTCAGCAAAACGGTAACCAGCATTTCGTTGCTCCCCATTAACGATTTCAGCAGCTCAAGGGAAGGGAGAATGTGAGATTTTAGGCTCCGATGTAGCATACGCGGATAGTTGGATACGATTAGCCCCAAATCTGAGCCGGAAAGCCCTAGATCCTGTAAAGCCCTCATTTTGGGATTTAGGGTTTTCTCGACATTGCAACGGAGGACCTTGGGGAAATAAGTGACCAATCTCCTGATGTGAGTTTCATCAAATCCACTGGTTTTGAGAAAATTGATGACCGGCTCAGGCTTTGCGGGTGATTTGGAGCGATGACTGACCTTGGTAGCGATGGAGGCGGCTTCGTCTTCGGAGAATCCGACCGATTTGACGAGGTATTCAGCCATGAGAGGGCTTGTAAATCCATCCTTGAGGGACGAAGATGTTGAGTAGAATATCAAAGATTTGAAAGGATGGAGGCGATTAAATGTGCCATGGAAGCCATTGAAGCTCCTTTTAAGCATCCTTGCAAAGCTCCGTTGAAGAGTGAAGACCACACTTCATTTGAAGTGCACTGCTTCTTCTTTTAACGCTAACAAAGTTTTGGAAAAATTCGGTTGGAATCTCTGAATTTGAAAACAATTCGGTTAGTGTCCCTAATATTTTGAATATTCCGATTAATGCCCCTTTGATTCAAATTGATAAAATTCAAGCTGATCATTAGATTTCTCTCACCTTGGTCGACTATTGATGGTTAATCAAACAATTAAGGACCCCTTAGTTTAATGGTATCTTGGTTAGCGTCTTAGAGTTAATTTTTCTTTAGTCGTTAATCCTATGGTTTTAGTTTTAGGTTTATTTACCCCTTAATCTTGGTCTAAAAGGGGTTTTTATGCTGCTCGAACGTGGCTCATATGGATTCGTTTAGGTGCAGTTTCGATGAAACTGTCTCACGATATATCAAAGAAGCACCGGAAGATGGATAAGTCATAGGAGGTGATAGAAAGGCGGTAAACAACAACTCTAAAAACGATTTTGAATAAGCCTAAAATACCTTTAAAATGGTTATCGTTCTTTGCCTATTCTCTCACATTTTATTTTTCTGATAATTTCCTTAAAACCCTTTTTTTTTATTAGGTAAGGATTAGGAACCACTCCGCTAAGGAGGGCGTCCTGACTCCTTAAAACCCATTTATTATAGCGTAATTTGTACATAACCAACAAATTAAATTTGGCATACTTACCTTCAAATATCAAAGCTCAATTTCAATTTTAGTGAGAGAACCACTTGAATAAATCTGAAATCTATTAAGTAGTAAGATATATTATCATAATCATAACCATATAAAAACTTCACAATTCCAAATTTCTTTCACTGCATTACAAAGATTTAATCTAATAAAACATATGAAAAAGTTTAACACTTCAATCTATAAACTATACTAAAAATGAGCAACCATGTACAGTGATTTGTCAAACCATATGAAATACTATTTTACAAGATTTTTATCATGCCAAACCTTCATTCCTTCAGCTGGAAATCATGATCAATAATATACCAATTCACATTTGGCCTCTTGAATTTTAATCTTGTGATAAAAATGCCCTTTCCTCATTCTAAATTTCCTTCTAACTCATAACAAGTTCCACAGTTCAACATCTTATTTCAACAAGTACTAAATCAAAGAATTAAAAGCAAAGATCAAACTCACAGAACAAACAATTCAATGACATCAATCTAACAGAAGAAACAATTCAATGAGATCAAACATTCTACAAAAACCAACTTCTGCACTTCACAGCCAATCTTTCTGCAAACTCAACCATGAATCTCAGCAATCAAAATGATCAACAATTTGGCATATTTAAGAACCAACCTTAAGAGCACCACCTGTCATCGCCCGACTATAGTAATCATAGACTTCAGGAACTTTATCCTTATATGGTAACACATAAGTCTTCACAAACCTAGATTCAACCATCTTCACAACACCGCAAAAACAAGGAATACGCTTTAACTGCTTCTTCTTAACCAAAGCCTGAATAACAGCGTTCCTGGGCGCAATCCTCTTCTCCACGCTAAGCGTGAGCAAAGCGTGATTTCTTGCTAGATAATAAGACCCATAACCAAGATCATCCATGAGATACTTGAGTTTAGCACGAATTGATCTCTCAGAACAATGCAAGATTACAGGTTGCCTCTTAAGCAGAATTGCAATATCAGGCTCTCCCCATCCATGGCTCTTGAAAACACCAACCATTGATTTGAGCTTGTCATTACTTGTCTGACGACTCATCGCCCAAATCCCGTACAAGAACATACCCGACGTTGGAGGAATGCCGAGACTCTCTTGAACTGATTTGGCTGTTTTCACAAGCCACTGAGATCTGTTTGTGAGCAAGAGTGGCCTTAGTAGCATTAAATTCCTGATTTTCCCTCTCGGAACGCCATAGCTTTCGAGCAAAGCGAAGTTTTGAGGGAGATTCTTCCGGGCATTGCGAGAAAGCATACGCTGTAAATCTGTTTTCAGCAAAACCTTAATCAGCTGCTCATCACTGTCCATTAACGATTTCAGCATCTCAAGGGAAGGCACAATGTGAGCTTTTAGGCTTCGGTATAGCACACATGGGGACGCAGAAATGAGCAGCCCCAAATTCGAGCCAGAAAGCCCTAGCTCCTGAAAAACCCTAATTTTGGGTTCTAGGGTTTTGCCGATTTGCAACGGAGGAGATTTGGGGCGTAAGTGAGCACTCTCTTGATATGAGTTTCGTTGAATCCAGTGGTTTTAAGAAATTCGACAACCGGTTGAGCAGGCTTTTGGGATGATTTGGAGCGAGGACTGACCTTTGTAACGATGGAGACGGCTTCGTCTTCAGAGAATCCGAGCGATTTGACCAGGTATTCCACCATGGGAAGGCTCGTAATGGCATTTTGGGAGGTTGCTGTTGTTGAGTAGAAAATCAAAGATTTGAAAGGATGGAGGCCGGTGAATGTGCCATAGAAGCCATTAAAGCCCCGTTTGAGCATTTTTGAGAAAGCTTCAATCTTTGGGACTTTTCAGAACTGCAGATTAACCCTTTTCATTTCCCTCTTCAGTTGAAGTGCGCTTTGGCAAGGTGTGGTTATATTAAAATTTAGAATTATTTTATCAAAAAAATTGGAATTATTTTATCAATTTTATCAATAAAAATTGGATAATTATATAAATTTAAAATAAGCAAGACTTGAAAATTAAATTTTGACAAATGTACAACCATTTTTTTTTATCTCTCGCCCTGTTCAATCGGCCATTCAGACTGAGTATTAGGATAATCTTTATTCAAACTAAAATCCTGAACAACACATTGTAATTGTATATTGTACTGAAAAATTAAGTTAGATGAATGCAACTATGCAACTGATTTTAGCAAATTGATCATTTCCCTGCACAAAGAACTTCCTCTTCACATTTTGTATCCTCTAGCACTAAATTAATCACAATTGAGGCAGTAATATTGCATTAGTGCCTCCATTTTCATTAAGCTTCTAAATTGACACAGTTAAAATCACCCATAGCCATTGAAGCATCCACCATAGTCCTGCCAATGTCTTTCAAAGTTCTCCATAGTTCAATTATCTTCATGACAGAGTTAGAAGAATAAACAATGAAGATAAAAAGACAGTTTCTTGTGCTAAGAATTTGGTAGATGAGACATAGCAATGCAGTAATACCTGCACACATTCAAGAAACTCAGAGTTGACATAGTTAATTTTGCTCCATAAAATCAAATCATAGAAGCAGAGTTTCTTGTACTAATATCAGATAATTCAATTGATCAACAAAACTTCACAATGGGGCAATTCAACTTAGTATACAGGAGAAGAAGAAGAAAAGAAAGAGGGCAAATAAATAATGCATAAAACTTGACAGATGTTCCTTTCAAACATCAAAGAATTCAAAAACAAAGCATTCAATGAAGATCAAGCCAACAAAACCCAAGAACTATGTTCAAGAGAGAGATACACCCGCCGTCTGCTGCATATAACATTCATAGAGTTTAGGCAATTTATCCTTAAATGGAAGAACATATTTCTCCGCAAACTTAGACTTAGTCATGGACAAATAGGTATAAGAAACAATATCCTTCTTCAACAGCTTTTTCTTCTTAAGTGCCTGAATAACAGCGGTTCGGGGCAGGATACGCTTCTCCATGCTATACGATAAAAGACAAGGACGCTTTGCAAAGTAATCAGATCCATAACCAAGGTCCTCCATGAAATACTTCAGCTTAACCCTCAAAATCCTTTCAGAAAGATTCAAAACCAAAGGATGCCTTCTGATTAGCTCCAAGATTTCAGTCTCACTCCATCCATAGCTGGAAAACAGCTGAAAACATGATTCAAGCCTTTCTTCAGTCATCATGCTCAGTGCACAAAGCCCATAAAAGAACATAGTAGATGTTCTTGGAATCCCTAGCTTCTCTTCAACTCGTTTGAGTTTCTCTTCAAGCCACTGAGTTCTCTGCATGAGCAATATAGGCCTTTGGAGAAAGAAATGCTTGAGTTTTTCACTTGGGAAGCCATAGCTTTGCAGCAAAGCTAAATTATCAGGGAGATTCTTAAGAACATTAGAGGAAAGCAAAAGCTGTGATTTTGTTTTCAGCAAAAGCTTAATCAGCTGTTCATTACTACCGATTATCGATTTTAGCATCTCAAGGGAGGGGATTATGTGAGATTCTAGGCTCCGATTCAACACATGCGGATGCTGAGATATCACTGAGCCTAAATCTGAGCCACGTAGCCCTAGCTCCTGAAAAGCCCTGATTTTGGGTTTTAGGGTTTTCTCGACATCGTTATGGAGGACGAATGGGAAGATACTAACCACTTTCCTGATCTGTGCTCCGTCAAATCCAGACCATTTCAGAAAATCGACGGCTAATTTGGGGCTTTTGGATGATTTCAAACAAGGACTGACCTTGGTAGCAATGGAGACGGCTTCGTCTGGAGAGAATCCAACGAATTTGACCAGGTACTCGACCGTGGGAGGAGTTGTGGTTGTAATGTCGTCATGGGAGGTCTCCGAGGTCGAGTAGAAGGTAAGAGATTTGAAGGGATGGAGGCGGGTGAAGAAGGTGCCATGGAAGAAGCCATTGAAGCCCCGTTTGAGCATTCTTTGAAAAGTTTCAGTGAATGTTTTTTCGGATTTCTTGTTTTACAAAACGGCAAAGGCTTTGGGCCCTATCCTGGATCAGGGTTTGCTTTGCTCTGGTATATAGCCCATGATACTTGAGAAGTTGATGAAATTGTATGTGCAATTTGTGAAAAAGATGGATTCTTGAGGGCACTGTTCTAAAAATTCCGCATAGGTTTCATCTAAGTCTTATTTAGGCATTAAAAGGTCTCAACCCGTCTTGTCTTTCAACTCGCATTGTCTTCCAGCTTGCCTACGTGTCCATCTAAGCCTCCCTAAGTAACTGTTGGGCGGCCTAGTGTATTCTGCACGTCTCGTCTAGTCCTCATTTAGGCACCAAAAGGTCCTAGTGTGTTTGCTTTGCCCTCCAGCCCGCCTACGTGTCCATCTGGACTTATCTAGGCAACTGTTTAGTTCGTCTAGACACTAGCTGGACCCTCTATGCCTGACATCCGTGAGAAGCAAAAACACAATTTGAGAATATTCAAGTATAGGGTCTACATTACATTGGCAACTCAAGATTTATCTTCTTGTGGTTGCTAGCGACTGGTTTATGAACTCGGGGGTTGCCCATTGAAGGTCCTCATAAAAAAAAAATACACCTCTCTTCATCAGGGTCATATTCCATTAGGTCAAGTCGCTCGATGTAAGCCAGTTTATCCACTAGTCAATAGTCATTACCCATTTAAAGCTCGGGGTTTGCCATCAAAGATCCGCATAAAAAATTGTGGTTCCCTTCATCATGCATCCTTGATTTTGTTTGTTACTAATCCCAATCACAACCAAAGTTTTAAAATTTTTATTTGCATAATTCCCAAGTAAACATCTATTCCACACACAATTTCTCAATAGACAATAATTAAAGATAATTCTTGCATCAAACTTCATTCTCTTATGAGAATTAAACCAATGAGCATTTATTCTCCTTTGCTAAACACTACTGTATTGTACACTCTTTTACAAAGATACCAAACTGGTGCAAGTAAGACACAATTAATGAAGTTTAATGAGGTGAACATCAGTACTTTGTTCTCCTTTGCTGAATTCCAAATGCTCATTGATTTAAAGGAACATAATTCATTGTATATGCCTGACCAATCACAGCAAAAATGAGAAACAATTTGGCAAATTTATCTTGCAAGAAAACAAAGCTTCAAACAAGCTTGATACAAGCTACAACAACAAAAAGAACAAACCTTCAGCAGGCTAGATTTTAGCGAGACCGCTACCTGTCGTCTGAGTATAGTTTTCACAGAGTTCAGGAAATTCATCCTTAAACGGTAGCACATATGTCGCCACAAACCTGGATTCAGGCAGTTTCATAACAGCATAAAAATTAGGATCAACCTTCAACTTCTGTTTCTCCTTCAGAGCCCGAATGAGGACATTTCGCGGCACAATCCTCTTCTCAAGGCTGAGTGAGAGTAGAGCATGACGCGTCGCCAGGTATTCAGACCCATAACCAAGATCTTCTATGAAATACTTCAGTTTAGCCCTCAATGCATTCTCAGAAAAAGCCAGGATCATGGGTTGCTGCCTAATTAAGATTGAGGTTTTAGTCTTGCCCCATCCAAAAGTCTGAAATAATTTAAAGAAAGATCTGAGCCTGTCATCAGTCATCCAGATAAGAACACCAACCCCGTACAAGAACATAGGAGCTGTTCGAGGAATCCCTAGCTTTTCTTCGACCCATTTTAGGGTTTTTTCGAATACCTTGGTTCTTTGCACGAGGAATCGGGGAAATTGAGCTATGAAAAACTGGATTCTTTCTTCTGGAAGACCATACTTTTGTAGCAAGGCTAAATTATGAGGGACATTTTTAAGGACATCGCTAGAAAGCACATAGAGTGATTTGGTTTTCAGCAAAAACCTAACTAGCTGCTCATTGCTACCAACTAAGGATTTCAACAGCTCAAGAGAAGGTATAATGTGAGCGTTTAGGCTGCGCTTTAACACGAATGGATCTTTCGATAGGTAAAACCCTAAATCTGATCCAGAAATCCCTAGCTCCTGCAAAACCCTAATTTTGGGCTTTAGGGTTTTCTCAACATTGCTACGGAGGACTCTCGGGACACTAGTAACCATTTCCCTGATTTGCGTTTCATCAAATCCACTGTTTTTGAAGAAATCGACGACCAATTCAGATGATTTGGTGGATTTGAATAGGTGACTGACCTGGGGATCGGTAACAATGGAGACGGCTTTGTCTTCAGAGAATCCGACCGATTTGACAAGCAATTCGACCATGTGAGAGTTTAAAGTCCCATTCTTGGAGGCTACTGATGTTGAATAACAGGCATGGAGGAAGCTAATTGTGCCACGGAAGCCATTAAAGCCCCGCTTGAGCATTTTCTTTCAATGGCGAAATTGCAGTGCGATCAATTCTGCTTCGTTTGGACCTACCTTCTCAAACAAAAAAACGCCAGCTTTATTCTTCATTATTGGGCCAAGCCCAATATATAGCTTTTTAGGAGTTGTTTAGTCTTTTCTTTTGCCATGAAGGTTGGGGATCTCTCAAATCCAAACATCCAATTGCACATCTCTATGTGATCGATCGATCATCTTGTGCAAATCAATGCATGGCTTTCCATTACATTAGTTATTTTCATGATATTGTCTATATTGATATCTAGTGTCTCTACTCTCTCTAGCCATAGCTCCAAGAAATTTGTTATCTTTAACTACAGTACTAAATTGGAAATCCTCAAAAGGAGGAAGTTTTTAAAAAATTATTTGCATAATTCTCAAGCAATCATCCACACATAATTTCTCAATAGACAACAATTAATGATGCGTAAAGAGCATTAATGAGGTAAACATCTCTCCTTTGTTCTCCTTTGCTGAATTCCAAATACTCATTGATTTAAAGGAACAGAATTCATTGTACAGTATATGCCTGGCCAATCACAGCAAAAATGAGAAACAATTTGGCAAATTTATCTTGCAAGAAAACAAAGCTTCAAACAAGCTTGTTACAAGCTACACCAACAAAAAGAACAAACCTTGAGCAGGCTAGGTTTCAGCCAAAGCGCCGCCTGTCGTCTGAGTATAGTTTTCATAGAGTTCAGGAAATTCATCCTTAAAACGGTAGCACATATGTCGCCACAAACCTAGATTCAGGCAGTTTCATAACAGCATAAAAATTAGGATCAACCTTCAACTTCAGTTTCTCCTTCAGAGCCTGAATGTGGACATTTCGCGGCATAATCCTCTTCTCAAGGCTAAGTGAGAGTAGAGCATGACGCGTCGCCAGGTATTCCGGCCCATAACCAAGATCTTCCATGAAATACTTCAGTTTAGCCTTCAATACATTCTCAGAAAAATTCAAGATCAATGGTTGCTTCCTAACTAAGATTGAGATTTCAGTCTTGCCCCATCCAAAAGTCTGAAATACTTCAAATAAAGATTTGAGCTTGTCATCAGTCATCCAGATAAGAACACCAACCCCGTATAAGAACATAGGAGCCGTTCAAGGAATCCCTAGCTTTTCTTCGACCCGTTTTTGGGTTTTTTCGAATAAATTGGCTCCTTGCAAGAGGAATTGGGGAAAATGAGCTGTGAAAAGCTGGATTCTTTCTTCTGGAATACCATAATTTTGTAGCATGGCTAAATTATGAGGGACATTTTTGAGGACTTGGCAAGAAAGCAGACAGAGTGATTTTTTTTCTCAGCAAAACCCTAATTAGCTGCTCATTGCTACCAAGTAAGGATTTCAACAGCTGAAGAGAAGGTATAATGTGACCGTTTAGGCTGCGCTTTAACACGAATGGATCTTTCGACAAGTAAACCCCTAAATCTGATCCAGAAATCCCTAGCTGCTCAAAAGCCCTAATTTTGGGCTTTAGGGTTTTCTCAACATCGCTACGGAGGACTCTCGGGAGACTAGTAACCATTTTCCTGATTTGCGTTTCATCAAATCCACTGTTTTTGAAGAAATCGATGACCAATTCAGATGATTTAGTGGATTTGAATAGGCGACTGACCTTGGGATCGGTAACAATGGAGACGGCTTTGTCTTCAGAGAATCCGACCGATTTGACAAGCAATTCGACCATGTGAGAGTTTAAAGTCCCATCCTTGGAGGCTACTGATGTTGAATAACAGGCATGGAGGAAGCTAATTGTGCCACGGAAGCCATTGAAGCTCCTCTTGAGCATTTTCTTTCAATGGCGAATTTGCAGTGCAATGAATTTTGCTTTGTTTGCACTTTGCACCTTCTAAAATAAACCGCCAGCTTTTCTCTTCACTATTGGGCCAAGCCCAATATGTATTGTGGGTCGAACACAGGCTAAACTACAAAGCAATAGAAATGGTCAATTACAATCGCTCTCTTCTTCTGCAATCCTCTTCTTCCTCTCTTCGTATCTCTCCAAACCGGCTAAGCAATAGAAATTGTCCGTCTATCGTCTCCGGCGTCGTCGTACCTCTCCGGCTCTTTCATTCGACCATCGTCGTCGTCGGCCTCCGGTCTTCAGCAGTAGCGGCCGCCGAACACTCGACCAGCAGGATAAAAGGTCCGTTCTTCTTCTTCTTCGGTTCTTCTAAGTTCTGAATTCTAGTCTTCTGATTTGATTTCGTATGTATAATTTTGACTATTTGTGGTTTTAGTGTTGAATTTATTGGTTAATATGGTTTGAATACTTCTTTCTTTGTTTTGTGATAAGACTATTTGATTTTTTTCGTAGTAGTCACTAGCTGAATGTTTCATTGGTTCTTATTTTTTAGGTTTAAATTTGGTTTGATATGGCTTCATCAAGTTCATAGATTATTAGTAGTAGTGGAAGTGTAACATCTGTTTCAAAAGAGGAAGGGGGCCTCTTTGGAATCATGTAGAAAAAAAAAGAGAGAAAACTGGAACAGAAAGTGGTAATTTTGTGTGGGTATGTAGTTTTTGAAAGGAAACAATACTTGGAACTTAGCATCCATATATGTGTGTAGTGTAGGTATGTAGAAGTAGAAATCTTTATTTGGTTTGTAAGGCTGAAAATGATGACTCCTGTTCTAAACTGCTAATGTCACTGAAATTGTCATTAGATAATAGTATATGTTACTATTTATGTATTGATTATTACAAGAGCTTTAAAATTGCATATAATTTATATTGTCATTTCCCATTGTAGAGACATTCAGCAATGAAGACGCTAGTGGGCACACCCACAGTTCCGACCACTCTCCTTCCCAGAACCCTTTTCAACCCACAATCTGGATCCCTTTCTTTGAGTAAACAGGTTTGGTGCCGGGGCATTAAAAATGCCTACTCTTCTTCCTTCTCCGTCTCTGTCGCCTATTCCATTGGGGGCAGAAGCAGGCGAAGTTGCTCTCCGCTGATAGCCAAGGCTAAGAAAGGGAATGACAAGAAGAAGAAGAAGGTTGACAGCCATAGCTTTGCTCCCAAGCCCGATGAAGCCACTGGCCCTTTTCCTGAATCCGTTCTCCTCCGGGAGGTATTTCCCCTTTTTCTCCTTTATCTTTGTTCACTGCTTTCGGTTGGCTATTGATTATTGGGATAAGATAAGATTGGATTAGTACCACTGATAAGAATTGGGCTGATTGAGAAGAGTTGTCCAATCCTTTGAGTAAAATGGAAGTGTTTATTAGGATATGATTGCACTTTTTGATAACCCTGACTTTGTGTTGGAATTGGTGGATAATTAGGGATAACAGGAGTAACTAAGATGAAAGTGTTTGGGGGATAATAGAAGAATTGTTGGATGATCCTTTTTCATTTCCTTAAACTTGTAATGAGATTAGTGGATAATTAGGGATGAAGGATTCAAGCAACTTCATCAATTCAATTTTTAGACGGTGTTGCTTTTTAGATATTATTTAACTCTCATCACTTATATAAAAGGCCTGCCTGAATGCTAAAGACTTGTGGTCAAGTTATTTGCCTTTGTCCTTGTACCATATCAGCTCCACATATGTTTCTACTGAATATGCATATGTTTGCTCATAAATTTTATGATTGATTTGGTCAGTATCCTAGTGATGATTTGTAATCCATGAACTAAAGATGGAGGATTCTTTGTTTCCTGTATCCAGAAAAAAGTTCAGGAGGATGGCAGCTTTATGCCGGAGTTTGCTGATGATGAAGAGCGTAAGTAATTTCACTGCTCAGCTCTCAGACATTTTTATGTTGGATGGATGTTCTGTTGAGGGTTACTGATGTTGAACTTGCTTGTCGATTTTGCAGAGGAGTTATTTGAATTTCTGAATCTGCAGCTTGAAAGTGATTTGCAAGTAGATCGAAGTAAGCCTTAACATCCTGTGTTTTTCGTTTGTTTGCTGTTAAATTGACCTTGGATGACAACTTGGAAAATCTTTTTGTCAATTGGATTGTCTTTCTTTAGATTTGACTCAAACTTCTGTTATATAAAAAAGATGATACGTCATATGTGGAGCTTGAGCCACTATAATTCCCTTGGTTTCTTGTAGTTTTAGCTGTCACATTCTTTTGACTGCTATAAGCTCATAATTCTAGTTTCGCACCAAGATAAAGAAGAATGGCAGATAAGAAGGGTTAATAACAGGCTACTGACCCTTTAGTGCATGATGATGAGACTAAACAAATCAAAGACATTGTGATTGCGCTGAGTGGAAAACAAGAACTAATAATTCAGTGTCAATGTTAAAATTCTGCAAGAGTAAGACAACAGGTGTTTAAATCCTTAGACATTTGCCCTGCTGTTAATTTTCTGTTACCATGTATGTGTCCTTACAGTGCGCCATTATGAAGTGGTTTATCTGATCCATCAAGACTACGACGAGCAGGTTGAAAATGTAAACTCCAAGATACAAGGTAAAGTCAAGTCTATGATATTTACAAGTTACTCTACCTTAAGGAGACATTTAGTTTTGGTTCAATTCACAGCAAACAAACTCTGTTTGGCAGACTTTTTGAAGGAGAAGAAAGGCAAGCTTTGGAGATTCAGCGATTGGGGTATGAGGCGGCTTGCATACAAGATACAGAAAGCGACGCACGCCCATTACATTCTGATGAACTTCGAGTTGGAGGCTCAGTGGATTAATGAATTTAAAACCATGTTGGATCAAGACGAAAGAGTAATACGCCATCTTGTGATTAAGAGGGACAAGGCGATTACAGAAGATTGCCCTCCTCCGCCTGAGTTTCACACACTAAGAGGTGAAGGGGATGATGAATATGAAGAAGATGAAGACGATGATGTGGAGTATGAGGATGATGAGGAATGGGATGATGAGGATGAGGATGAGGATGAGGATGAGGAAGGGAAAGAGGAGGAGATTGAGTTGCAGTACGATGAGGGGGACGTTGAAGAGGAAAACTTGATTGAAGATGAAGATGATGTGGGAGTAATCAAGCAACCGGCACGTGTAGAAACTTCTCAAAAGAAGGATAGGAAGATTGAAAAGGCAGTGAGGTAGGAACTTTGGATGCTAAGATTTTGGAGCAACTTTCCCATAGGTGGTTTGAATTTAGGTGCATTTGCTTAGGATATGTGGAGTGAGGTGGTTTAATTTTGCTTGTTTCTTTAATATGATCTGAAAAAGGATTTTATGTATGTAACTTTCCCATATGTAGGAACTTTGGAATATATTTGTTTTTCCTATAGTTCTATCATATTCGTTCAAATATCAGTTGATGATGTTCTTCTTTAAGCCATGTTTTAGAGTCTCAACTTTGACAGGAATGATTGGATTCAAGCAATGTTCTAAAAAACGCTAGGCAGATCAAGGACCGCCTAGCGCCTAGGCAGTATCCTAGATAGACTGGAAGGGTAGTTTTAGACCGCCTAGACAAATGATCTCCTAGACGGGCTAGAAGGCTAGGGCGGCTAGCACCTTTCAATGCCTAGGCAGGCCTAAACGGGGCTAGGCGGAGATTTTTAAAACAGTAGATTACAATTGGTTCAAAATTTGAGTCCTCTTTCCTTTGTCTCTACTGATACGATGCATGAGAGACTAATCAAAATGTCTCTTTTAAAGAGTATAAAGATACCAAGGGCATTTTAGCAATCAACTGCTGAAACTAATAGGATCTTCTTATCAATAGAAAGTTGCAATGAGTTATATACAATACCAATGTGATTAAGAGCTATACACCAGAATTCAAAACCCTTCAACACTAGCCCTTCTAATCGACGTCAAAGAAGAAGCCGAGTTCCTTGTCTCTCTGTCAAACTCATCCAAGACAAGTGAAGAACAGCCCAAAGGCAAAGACTGTGAAACCCTACTGAAAGAGTTCTGATGGTTCAAAACAATGCCATTTAAACTAGGAGACCTCATCATTTTGTTGTTACCCATTATTACTGTTCCTGGTTCTTGCAAAGGAAACCTGCAAGAGTATTTTATCTCCTGGATGATCTTGAGTTTTTCAGCTACTGATCTCATTGTGGGTCTATCAGATGGGTCCTTTTGGAGACATTTCTGAGCAATTTGAGCTACTGTTTTGGCAGCTTTGATCGGGAACCGCCCTTTTAGGTGAGGATCCATTATTAGGGATAATCTGCATTCATCTGCTAAGAATGCCCAGCTCCATTTGATGAGATTTCTCTCTTCCTTTGGACGGCGACTGTCCATGTTCTTTCTACCGGTTAGAAGCTCAAGTAGGACAATACCGAAGCTGTATACGTTGCTTTTGGGAGTGAGGAGTCCTCTTTCCTTTGTCTCTACTGATAGATTTCCAGATGCCTGAAGGAAGTTAGAAATGGTTTCAACAGCATGATTTTTCAAGAGCCCTTTTTTATTAAAATTGGAAACGAATCGCACAATCATGTTAAGAGTGTAATGTATTGGGAAATAGAGTTTGGAATAGGCAATCTCATTAAAGTGATATGATTTTTGTTAAGAGATGCACAATTGCTTGTATAATGTATGTCAAACTCTAAGCATTTCACATTCATATGAGAACATAAAACTAATGGAATCACAAAAGAACATTAGAAGAAGAAGAAGAAGAAGAGATGTTCACTTACAGCTAAAGCATCAGAGAAATTAGCCTCAGGGAGCAGTCCAACACAGCCATAACCCGAAAGCTTTGCACTGAAATCTTTGTCAATTTGTATATTTGCAGTTGAAAATTCCTTGTACATCGCCTTAAGAAAAAAAGATCAAATCTTTAGCACAAAGAAGAATATTTCTGAACTTCCTAGTGATCGAAGTCATCAAACCAAAAAAGAATTATCAAGTGAATTTATTGATGTACCTGAAATGGTCCTTCTTCATGTAGAAAAGTAAGGCCTTGTGCAGCACAAAAAGCTACTTTCATTCTTGAACTCCAGTCAACAGGAGGCCCATCAGATCTCCCATAGAGAAGATGATCTAAGCTCCCATGATGAAGCCTCTCATACACCAAGATCCTTTGTTCTGAATCCTCCCGTGCATGGTAACCGAGCAATTTACAAAGATTTGGATGTTGTAGAGTTGCAATTGTATTCGCTTCATTCAAAAATTCCTTCAATCCCTATAATTAAATTTCATCCCATCATCAATAGCTTCAACTAATAGTTAAAAAAATTGGAAATGAATCAATGATCTTCAAATTTTACCTGGGTTGACGGGTAAAACCGAGTAACTGTAGCCTCTAATCTCCTACAACTAAAAGAAACATCCAAAATAGAAGCCTTGTAAACTGATGATGAAAGACTCTCTGATGTGCAATGATCAGGAGAGAAATTGTGACAAGCAGAAGCAATCTCTTCATAATTAAAGCTTCTAAGTGATTTAGATGGCGGCAATGGGAGCTGCCCAGGGGAATAACCGGACCCACTTGTCGACTTCAAGCTCTGTGGCGCTGGAAGAGGAAGAGGCTGTGGAGTAGGGGATCTTGGTTCGTCATATTCAGAATATGATGAAGTGGAGTCTCGAATGACTCCATGGAGACTTGGAGGAGCGGAAAGCGCGCGTGTTCCGGTCATGGTCACTTCTTTAGAGCTTTTTATAGGGCTAGCTCTAGTACGAAAACTCGGAGGAGCGGATTTTAGTGCATTGCTTATGGTTTGTGGCTCGGGAAGAGCGGTGGGGATCGGATTCTGAGGCGAAACCCGTTTGATGTCGGAAATTTGCTGAGTTTTTTTCTTTCTACTACGGAGAACAGTGAAGCAGCCCATCTTAGGATTCAAGTTTTCAACACGAAACGGAATCAAGAAACGCTGTCCTATTAGAGTTTCCGAGTAATACAGACAACAAGCACTCAAATTTTTCAATTCTGATTCCTGTCAAAAGAAAGCACAATGAAATTTATGTGTTGAAGAAGACTAAAGGAGAGTAAACTTGAAGTAGTTTTGTATGTATAGTAAGCAAATCAAACCAAATGGAGTCCAACTTGTTCTTTGCAACAAGAATCTACAACTTTTGAATTTGAGTCAAAATCCACCTAACACCACTATATTAGCTTTAGCACTACTTCTTGGACCAAATTCTGAAAATACAACACACAAATGACAGACAACACATTCTACATGTGGTTCTACTTTCTTCTCACCTACTAATTTTTTACAATTTGTCAAATTTCCAGGCTAGGTTTTCCAAAGACAGTAAAAGCACTAAGATTGATTGTCAATTTCACATTCTCTTTCCAAATGTTTTTCACTATTCCATAAAATTTCAATCCATTAATGTAACCAAGGGAAAACACCAGACAAAGCTAAGAACTTGCTAGATTGTACAATTTATGCCCTAAACCCCCAATTTGTTAATGCATAAGGCAGAAAACAAAAGACCCAGATCCAGAATAAACCAAGCA
Source organism: Fallopia convolvulus (assembly GCA_964016875.1). Classification (NCBI taxonomy): domain Eukaryota; kingdom Viridiplantae; phylum Streptophyta; class Magnoliopsida; order Caryophyllales; family Polygonaceae; genus Fallopia; species Fallopia convolvulus. Next base: position 62,966,448 of record OZ024725.1, read on the forward strand.
AAATCCAGATGCATAACTACAAACATAAAGGCAACAAAACCCAGAAGTTTTCTTGGATTCAAATCAACAATCTAACAACAAAACTAGAGTCAAGAGGTCAAAAAGGCAAGCAATTTTCATAGTAACAGAGCAAGCTATAAAGTATAAACCATACCTGAATTGAAAAAGCATGAACCTTTAGTATTCCACGCTTTAGAATTGGTACCCAGAAAAAATGGAATTGGGAATGGAGATAGGCGAATGAATAACACAGGCACAAGCAGGTCAATTTAAAGTGGAATTGGAGAATGAAGAAAGGGTGATAAAGATTTCTGATACACAGAGGTGAAAAGAACAGGATGAAAAGGGATGTTTAACAGATGAAGGGAAATAAATGGAGATTGAGGTTGATGAATTTTTGAGCGAGTTATAATCCGAGCAATGGTCAAACCTACCGCAATTAATCACTGCATTTCCCTCTTTTCGGCCTTTTCGCTTTCTAGTAATCATAAGTTTAATTTTTTTAATTTATTTGATTAATTGAGTGTTCTCATGGACAAGCTTGCCCTATTCCAATGGCCCCCACTTCCATGTTTGGTAAATTGAGAAGTACTATGGAGGGTGTGCCAATGACACTAAATTCCCATAACACCCTTTATTTTGTCCTAATTTTATATTTATTTTCCAAAAACTTTTAATTCAATAATCCAAATTTTTACTAAGGAGTCGATTGTGTCCATTGCAGGTTGAAATGCTCATTGTCGATACTCTTGTGAATCTACAATTTTTTGAGGTGGTCAGAATAAAATGCGTGTTTCGATAACGTAATGGTTGGGTTAATTTTGTTGCTCATTTATGACACACGTTAAATATGAGACGGATTTGACATGATATAAAATTTAAAGTTCTTAGTTTGAAAAGATGCTCTAGGTTAAACCATGGGGATTTGTCTAATTTTTACCTACTAAAAAAAATCAAAAAATTTATTTCTTAGTTTGGTAAGAATTAGAATAGCCTAATACATCACTATACAAAAATATTTTGAATGGATTTAAAAATATTAGAGCTTGTTAAAATTACTTTGCAAATTCTTTATAGAGAAAAAATCTACTATTTTAACTTCTTTTTATTAACCCAACTTCACTATCAACCTATTTTTATAAGCAAAATCTATTAAATATCCTGTTACATTTTGTCATACATTGATTTTTTGACACCATAAAAAAAAACTGTTAGGATCGGTTTTGTAACTATACCTAGATATCAGTTATGGATATCAATATAACCTATACTAATATCGGGCGTTTGTTATGTTGGGATAACAATCTCACTTGTACATCTGATATTCTAAAAATTCAATGCGCCTTCACACCTCTGAACAACAAGATACGCCAGTTCTAATTGTTTCCTCTCATATTAGCACTAGTTAAGTTTGCGTTAGGAATTAAATTTTGTTAATTTTTTATTGCTTGTTGCTTTTTGTGTGGGGGCTTGTCCTTTAAGATCTTTTTGTTTTTGTTTTTATTTTGATTAGAAAGATGGAGTTTAATTGATACATATACCAAACTACAACATACCAACAAAAGATATTAGGTATGACTAATATCTTTCCTATACCAAACATTAACTATTGATATCAAATATCATACTTATAATCGATACTAATAAGGAGCCGAGAACTAATATTTGATATCTTCGAATCAATACTAAATGAGCCCTTACATTTTTATTAGGTCAAATCGATTTACCTGGTTTATTCATTTTGCGAAATTGATTCACGAGTCTAAGTTTAACTTCAAACGAATCCTTTGTAAGAAAAAATATTGTAGTCAAACTCATATCAATGTTTGTTTTAACTAAGGGGATGAGAATGCATGATTCTCATACCAGAAAAATACACTAAATTCCATACCCAACTTAAAAATAAGCTATGGGTGATTCTTATTTCACCCGATACTTTATTCCACCCCGATTCTTGCTATAGAAACAAACGGGGCCTTAAGGGCAATTCGGTGATTTTGAGAAAGTGGCGGTCATGGAATCTAAAACTAGGAAGGGTACATAGGTAATTGAGCACCGTGCATTGAGTTTCAAAGTAAAGCACCTCGATTGATGTGACAATCCAGTCAAAGATCACATATTTTCAAACACATTAAATTAGTTAATCCAAATTAATGTATAGATCTTTGACTATCAATCTGAGCCGTCCGATGGTATTTGGATTGTGATCGACGGCTCTAACCGTCCTTACGTGGAGCTAGGGCAGTGTTGTCATCAATGACCCACCTTTGTTTGCCCGAGAGAATAATTTTGCTAAAATATATGCACGAGTACAATGTAACAAAACTATGCCTATGATATGACATGACCAATCTAGCACAACTTTTGGGCCTTGTTAAAACAAGGTGATATAGACATTGGCCCAATGCACTTATAACTTAAAGTATAAGACCATGTGCAATTGACAACAACGTTAACTTTGGAGGCTATGAATAGGGTTAGTTTAAAGTCGAATCGACGAAAATTAAATTGAAAATCGAAAGTTGGTTTAAGGTGAACTGTACAGTTGTATGTTGCATTGAACTGGTTCAGTTCGGTTTCAGTTTAATCGGTTTAATAAGAATGGAAGGTTATCGTTTTGGGAAACTCAAGCCGAATTGAACCGGAATTTGAGAAATTCTTAAATGAAATAATATCGGTTTCGGTTCGGTTATGTTGGTTCTGCTTAAAATTTCGGTTTTAACCGACCCATGATCAACCTTAGTTAATTATTAATACAAAAAATGGGAAATTCTTTTTTGTACCCTCAAATTTTGGTTTTTTTCCTTTTCGTGTCCTAAAAATAACTTATTCATCTTGGTAACCCTAAGATTTTAGCGTTTCTTTGTGATGCCCCTCCTTGGTTCAAATTAGTTAAATTCAAATTCATTATTGTGTTCCTCGTCCTTAAATTAGTAGAACTCAACTATTAAAACACTCAAATTCATAACTAAATCGCAACAATTTGAATTCCAAAACAATCATCTAATTTTAAAACAATCATCAATCATCAATTTGAATTTTAAAACAATCATCAATCATCAATCATCTAATTTTAAAACAATCATCAATTTGAATTTTAAAACAATCATCTAAGTTTTTTTTATGAAAGGGTAATTCATTCATGGTAAAAGGGAATACAAAAAGGTTTTAGGTAAAAGGGAATACAGAAGGGTTCTAGGTAAAAGGGAAAACAATCATCTATTTAAGGAGTTGTTTAGAAAACTTATGGGTCGGTGAGAGATCATGGACTTGCGACACAATAGGTGTTATTCGAGACAATGATGGTTATTGGTTGTGTGGGTCCGTGCACAATATTGGATGTTGTTCTATTCCTATGAATGAGTTGGGGCATGTATCAGGGATTGCGTCTTGCTTGATTTCGGGGCTACAAGAGGGGTTGTGCTGAAACTAATTCTCAATTGGTAATCATGTATTCATGTTGTCGTGGAAGCATATGGATTGTTGTCACCCCCTTTCTAGCATTGTATGTAAGTGTCATAGCCTTATTCAAAGGTATTGGATTGTTCAATTTCGACATATTTATCGTGAACCTAACACAATCGTGGATGAGTTAGCTTTGTTTGCCTTTGTTGTGTTTTTTTTTTTGTGAATGACATTCTTTATAAGAGTAGAACCGAAAACCTCTGCGTACTACCCTTGAGGTTTAACCGCTTCATTCGCCTTTTGTTTTCTATAAGTTTGCTTGTTTTAGTTGATTTTCCTTAGTGTTTTTTTTGGCCTTGCCTTTTGGCTCGCCCAGTTCGATCAGTCGGACACCGCTCTACGTCCAAATCGAGTACTTTGTGGCCCCATTTTGGGGGAGACCATGCCGCCAGTGGGATTCGAACTTCGAATCCCTTATACAAGACTCAAAAATCTAACACCACTTTATCACTAGACCAACTGAGTATTGACTCGTTAGTGTTTTATTGTTATTGACCCAACCTAAATGTTTATGTTTTCTATAAGCCTTATATGTTTTTGTTGGGCCGATCGGCCCAACAACTGTATATGGGCCTTCTTCTCTCCCATTCTTGTTTATGAGCTCTCTCTTTCTAGTTTTCGAGTTCCTTCTCAGTCTTAACAAGAGTAGGTGACGATCACGACATTACAACACCTAACCTACCCATCTTTCAAATTTCACCTAAATTTAACCTCAACAAAAGGTTAAAATCCTCAATCAAAGAGCGTGAACCAATAAAATCGCAATAACCAAAAAAAGATTCACTTTCCCACGAATTTACAGTACACATAACACAATCATCCCAATCCCCATTCCTTTCTCTAGAGATTCGATGCATAATTTTTACCAACACAAGTAAAAAAAAATAAAAAAAATACATATTTCCAGTTTTGCCCCTGGTAATTTACCTTTCACCCCCACGGAAAATCGGAATTTCACTTTCTACCACATCTCGCATTTCCCCCAATCATCCGACGGCGATCACCAGCGTATCCGCCCGCCTCCCGCCGCCGCCACCGCCGCCGTCGACCAGCGAATGGCGACACGTGGGGCAAGACGAGTGCGAGGCCAGCCACGTGTCAATACACCTCATGTGAAAGCAGTGATTGCACTTCGGCAAAACCCTAATTTTCTCGCCATCGGCGAACTCCGCCAAGCAGATCGGGCACTCCGTCTCCTTCACCTTCAATCCATCAGATCCGTACACGGCGACCGGAATCTTTCGGAGCGCGCTCTTCTTCATCCCCGCCCCGGTCCCCCGCCGATTCGCCGCCGCCTCCTGCTCCCTCTCCTCGTCCGTCAGGCTCCGGCTACACCTGAGCGCGCATCGCACGATCGAATTGAGCCCTAGCGCGCAGATCAGCGCGCAGAGGAGCGCCGCCAGTATAATCACCATGTTCGCGTCGAAATTGGCGCCGCCGAATCCCGACGGATCGTTGTCCGACACCTCCTTCCCTGGCGGTGCCGCCGATTCGAGTAGCAGGTGACGACTCGCCTTCGCCATTTCGCTTCCTAGGGCTTAATTTCGACTTCAATCGAGACTGAAATTACTGAGCTCGAGCTTGTATGAATCTTTTGCTCTGCTTTGGATTGAATTGAAGAGTGAGCAATAATTTGATTTTGTTTTGGAGTGTTATGTGGTGGAGATTCTGCAGAAAGAAAGGGACAAGGAAGATGAAGCGAAGGCGTCTGCTTTGTCTCACTTCACAAGATAAGAGAAGAAGAAGAAGAGATGGAGATGGTAATGGCGACTTCTTAGATGAAATGTGAGAGATTTGTCGGTTATCCGAATTTTGGGTTTTTTGGGACCCTATTTATATTCCAAAAGTTTTTTTTTTTTTTTTTTTTACTTTTTAATGGAAAAATTGGTGTAGAAGAACTTGTAGGGTCACTATTGTGTAGAGAAAAGAGATTAGAGAACGAGATTATGGCGAAATTATGATTTGTGGGGTTAATTGATTGATAATCGAATATGTTTTTTTTTGGTGTATGAGAAAATTGGGGTAAAAAGGTTGCTATTATGAAGAGAAAAGAGATTAGAGAGCGAGATTAAGGTAAAGTTAGGATTTGTGTGGTTAATCGGTTGATAATCTAAAAGGGTTTTTCTTGGTGTAAGAGAAAATTGTAGTAAAAGGAACTTAAAGTTACAATGGGGTCACTATTGTGAAGAGAAGAGGGATTAGAGAGCGAGATTAGGATTTATATGGTTAATCGATTGATAATAGAATAGGGTTTTTCTTAGTGTATGTGAAAAATTGGAATAAAAGGGACTATTGTGAATAGAAAAAATAGGTAAGATGGGCAGTTGATCAGATCTAGTATGTATCGTACATGGATCGTAGTTGGTGAAATTAGTGTTTGTGTATAAGGAATGGCGAATTAGGGTTTGAGGGGTTAATCGGATGATAATCGAAGGGTCGAGAATTGATCCTAGGAGATTGATGGGTTAAGATGGATTAATGTAGGGGTTGTTTGGGTGTGATGAGGATTTAGATAATGACAATTGACAAGTATTGAAAGAGGTGTTAATGAAGTTGGAAGGCTATGGAGGAGAGGATATATATGGAGATTAGGGTGAGGACGGTTTGTATTAGATTGTTGGTATTAGTCTACCTAATCAATCTTAATCATAAATGAATGAGGGGTCATAATCTTAGTAATTAATTAGGTGTACGTCATAAGCATCTAATTAATTTTTAGAAGCATGGGGCCTATTTCATTCTTTTGTCACACTAAGCTATTAATAAAGACAAGAGTAATTAATATCTCATTTTAGAATTGGGAGCTAATTTCATGAACAAAATTCATGCATATGTTCCCATGACATGACCATACATTGATACCATTAGGAATTCTAATTGGATTTTTCTACAAGGGTATGTTATAAGAAGTTAATTTCGAAAAGATTATGTTTAATTTTTTTATTTAGTATTTATTAATTATTTATTTTAGGATTTTAGTTTTCAAATTAAGTTGTGCATTTATCTCCAATTATTTATAAATATTATAGATAATAATTTCGAACTAATAATTCATGGGTAGACCTCGATTTAGGCCAGATTTAGGTCGGGCTTAACTTAAAATTATAACTACTAATACGCGTTTTAGCGTATATGGGCTAGTCAAGCATGTCAAGTCTTTGTAAATTTAAATACTGGTGTCCAAATTTAAGGACGGACCAACTCGGACTTGTCCATGTCTACTCATAGTAAAGACTAGGTTATATATAAGTCTCATTCATGATCTTCTCGTTTCAAAAGGCGATGCGGCCGCAACGCAAGAGTCTCTCTTATGCCAGAGCAGCTTTTTTCAGTGCTTGGTATGCGGGATTTCCTTATGGTCGACCTTGCTTGGGCTTCTCGCTTCCTCTTATGTCAGTCTTGTTAATAACCTGACGCTCACCATGGCTTTACCAACAAAAGATTGAAAGAAGTAACAATGGGCGAGCTCGGTAGTACTACTTGAAAGCACTTTTTGCATATTCTTAAAGAAAGACGTGTTTCAGGCTTTTGTAGAATGGAAAGTACAAGGGATGAATGCCCTTTGTACGAGTTAGATTCTCCATTTCTCTTGGTCTTGGAGGTCTTACTGACGCTATTGAATCTGGTCTGTCTGTAATAACCAATTCCTTTCCTGGCTTCACTTTATGCCTTATTGGTGGGTGACTACCGATTACATGGTGTTAATCAATTAAGATCGACATTTCTCAAGCGATCAGTCCATGACTTCGGTTCCTACTATACATACATATTGAATGAAAATTTGTCTTCGATTTGTTAGAAAATCAACATACAATACATAGAAAAATAAGTAAAAGACTATTAAGTGTATAATCAAAGGGACTCACAAGAATTGAGTGAAGTTAATAAGAAACTGACTTGAAATTTTAGTCGAATCTTGAAAATAAAATAACTTTAAAACTTGTAAATAAATATTTTATATTCTTAATAATCTTATTTAACATGAAAATAAATTAAAAAAAATTGTATAACAAAAGCTCGAGGGCATGCCAAACAAAAAGCCAAGTAGGATTTACTTTATGTAGACGTGGAGCTAAATGAGTTGCAATTCGATTAGGCAAAAATTTTGCACTTTGTGTCAATCTTAGTTGATAGATATGGAGATATTTATTTAGCATGTTGATTTTGTACGTGTGCAAAATGTTGTAATAATTAGTATACATGTACGGTTAAAAGGGAAAAGAACCATCATTTTCATGGAAGAATGTAACACCCCGACTTCCGTCGATGTGCTACTATGGAATAAACCTTACAAGGTATTATTATTTGGGTTGACAACTACACTGTAGGACCTTACAACTCGGGCACGACGAGAAAACATAGTAAAACATACAACCTTTATTTAATAAAACTTAGAAAACGTAATTATGCATGAATTCCCCAAAATTATAAATATTCAAATACGTCACAACGCCTACTGAAACTGAACTATCTGAACCGAAAAGATAATATCCGAAACAAAATACCAACTCCGCCTAACAAATATTAAAATCAATATTCTAACTAATATAAATAAACTAATATAACCAATCCCACTATGACACGCGCTCTTTACCGCTCCGGCCCGCCATCTTGCCTCGGTTCCTGCACGGCTCCCTGATTCATACCTGGAACTGAAAAATGTTTCCCGAAGGGTCAGCGTCTAATCTACCAAGCTAGAAAGAATATGGAAACTGTAGAACGCTTTGAAATCATTTATCTAAAGTCAGCATACAAATCCACAATCGCAATCATAACTCTAAAGGCCAATACCTAAATTAGTTATATCAGTCACACAAGTCACATACGCATTTGCAATCACAATCACACAACAATGCAATTCTTCCTTCGTCCACGATCCGACTTACAAGGCGCTCATCACCGCGCCGAGTGCAGAGGCAGGCCCTCCCACTCCACTTCCCAATCTCCCTTCTAACTCCGGGCTAAGCCTCCACTGGAACGCTTGCCAAAAACACACAGATAATAATTTTCGTTTGAAGGGGTACGATTTTCCCAGTCACACGGGTCAAAGTAGCCAACTCTTCCTCAACACCAGCTACGATGGGCCGTGTCGGAAACAGTACCAACACAGAGAAAACGTTCCAAAATAATTTCCGATAAAACACATTTAAAATCATTAACGCACACAACACACAAGAAGTTCAAATCAATTCAAAAGGTATTCGGGACTAGTTCCCAAAACCCGTCCTACAATATCGATACGCAATCTAACAAGGGAGAAAAGAACCGAGCAAGTCGAAAAACGACTTACCTCAAAGACGACCCTTGCTGCGATTTAACGTACACGACTAATGCTAAAAACCTAAGAATATTAACGATCAATACTAATTAACTTACATGTATATTTGAATTAAATAACTGAGTCAATCACCTACACGTATGTATATAAATATCTAACTAACTAAACTTATATACATGCTGTGATCGAACACACAAACATACATGTATATATTTAAACTAAACAAAATACTAATCAATACAAATTATTTGTCCTATTCGAACCCCAATTCTTACAGTTTAATACCACTCAAAGCCTTAACCCCATGGAACATAATCATATATCTTGACATAGCCAATAACTTAATAAAAAAAATTAAAGTGGCATCTCCAAAACCAAGCCACCACCAGAACCGACCCTAACAAAAATAACACACCATGCCTAGACCCTCTGTATCAGATTACCAATCAACCATCAACCAGATAACGAAAAAAATTAGAATAACAATAAAATAAACTAAACAACAATTTAATACCCCTCTCGCACTATTCATCCGCCCCAACCAACACTCCCGATCGCACTGAGTACATACCCTTGGCTATGATTAAATAAAAAAAAACGTAGCAGCAATAAGAAGGAAACAGGTTGAACGATACTCACTATCGGCGGTCGAAGATCGTTACGGTGATGATGGCTACAATTTCACATGAAACAGCAAGGACAATTCGACAACTAAGAACAACGACGCTTGTATCACAGTTGTGAAGGCGGAAAACTTCTACAACATCGGAGAGACAAGAGAGTTACTGGATTCTCCAAAGAGCGTAGCTTGCGTGCAAAGGGGCGATCGTTGGTGTGGGTAGCGATAGAAGAAAAGAAAAGGAATCGATTGTTTAAATATGGGTTGATTAGGTTAATTAGGAGGGTAAAGTGGTAATTAGGGTAGGGTAATTAATATCATAAGAGTATTCTAGGTTAGTTATAATTCTCGTAAGATAGAATAATTATGTGAATAGGATAACATTAATTTTTTATTTTTTTTTTAAATAGAAGTAGCTAAATATTAATATTAGCAATTACGTACAATTTCGAGTTTATTTGTGGCTCAAGAAATCACAATTACTTATAATTTAAGAAATCTCGATTCTTGACCTCAAGGAATAGAATTATCCCGATTATTATAAAGAGCAAGTGAAAGATCAAATCTTTAAATATCTTTCTCCACCTTTGATGCATGCAAATGGCAAATGAATATCCTACACGAAACTAGATTAGATGAATTAATTTTTGATTAAAGAAAGATTAGCTTGATGATTAATAAAAAGTGTTTTAAGTTGTATGGGCTTCCTATGTAATTGACATGAAAGGCATGTGACATTGCATATGTGAATGAATTTATGTTAACTTATGTCATATCATATATTTAATTACATGGCCTTTTTTTAAATAACATGGAAAATATATTTATCTATAATTTAAACCAAAATTTTAAGTCGGAACCGACTGAACTGAATTGAAATGTAGATTATTCGGTTCGGTTATCGGTTTAGGAGTTTTCCATAATTCGATTCCGGTTCGGTTCGAATTTTCCAAAAAATAACCTTCTATTTATTCAAAACCAAAATCGAATTATTTCAGTTCGATTTTCTATTCATCTTAATTGAAATTTAGATTTTTGAGTCGGTTCGATTTTAAATCGATGCTCAAACCTGTGGATGACCTATTTATCCATTTTGTTTGTTAGAAAAATGATTATGACCTCTTTTGATAGTGTGCCTCTAAAATATCTATTCTAATGTTCGACCAAAAAAAATATCTTTACTAATAAGATCACTAAGAAATTGATTAATTAGTTTTAGGCCTTGGAGACTTGAGTTTGTGGTATAGTTTTGCAATATAAGTTGGCGCTCAATATTATTTTTTCTAAACACATGAAAAATAAAACCAGTCTTAAGTTGTAAGTTCAAAGATTAAATAAAATTTGCCCTTAAACATCTAGTAAAATGGCTAAATTTTCATAATATATCATGAAATCTATGTTTCTATTCCTATAAACAGTGTCCATTACATTAAAAAATCTAATACAGTTATTTTATTTTTGTATGGGTAGTTTCAAATATCTTTATAGAAAAATACTAAATAGGAATAGTTTATCAAATATCCTTAAAAAGAGATGAAAGGAGAAGATTATCGAGAATATCTACTTGAACAAGTGTTAACCGAGAACAATTAACCGATTTGGATTTGCGAATAGAAAAGACTTAAAATCCTTTGTCTTCACATAAGAAATGACCTAAAATAGAGCCTATAGAAGGACAGTATTCAAATAAAGGAAGGATAGGACTGTAGTATGCAACTGGTCGAGGTAGGTGGATTGGGTGCTTACTCGAAGGTGTAGTGGTAGGAGGCCATCTTAGTGTGATAGTTGTGCGAATTTTGTCTTTGTTTTTTTTATGTCGAGAAATCCACCTTTGGTGTTAAATTGGGGGTGCGTATAGCCTATTCGACAAGAACCACGAACCAGTTAAATCAATTTACGCCGATTAATTCGACTCAATAATAAGAGGAATGATGAGACTTGGTCCTAACATCCTTATGCAAATATATTTTTTTTTTTATGATTCTCTTCATTTTTTTGAATGTTGTTGTGGTGTTTTTTTATTTTATTTGTTTTGATTTTGTTTATTTTTCATTTTTTTTAAATATTTTTGCCTTTCTATCTTTATAATATTTTTCTACTAGAAAAAATTTTCGAATAATTTATTCTATGATATTTTTATTTTATATTTAATATAATTTTTTCATTGTAGAATTTTTGTTGTTAGATTTTTAAATTTCTATCTTTGGAGTATAATTTTATTTTAAATTTAATAATTTCAGGTCTGCTGTTCAGGCGGCAAGGCAGAAATACATGAATCATGTGAAGGAGTGGATAGAGGGACACGTGTCCACATGGCAGCTCATTGATTGACACTGATTTCACTTCAGCGTCCCCACACCTGTCCGAATGGGGCCCATACATTTCGGACGTGTTGTGCCCTTGTCCCTGTCAAGCGGGACCCACTCAATCGGGTACAAATTCGGGTAACCGTATGTTTATTTCGTACTACTATTAAATCTTTATATCGAAATTCATTGGATAATTGTATTTTGCTTGAATTTAGTGTAGGAAAGTAATTTTAAAAAAATTAAAAGATAAAAATTAATAAAAATAATTTTAAAAATAAGGTAAATTTATTGCTCCATCATAAATTTGTTAAATTACTGTAAATTAATCCATTTTAAAAAAATTAATGAAAATTAGTTTACTCTAATTTTAAATTCTAGAGTCGTGCTTGATGAAAATAATGCAACGTAACGTAACTGTTATATAAATTGAATGTTTTTAATTCTGAATTATTGTTTTAGAATTTGGTACATGGGTAAGGATTAAAGTAATTTATTTTAAAAAATATTTAGATATTTTTGGCAATGTTTAAGTAATTTATTTTAGTAAGTGATTTTTTAAAATTCTACTTTATAGTGGGATTATTCTTATTCAATAAATAAAATAAAAATATTATTAAAAATATTTCTTTGTTAAAATATTAGTATTACACGTCAAGCAAATAATATTATATACTAATTAAAAAACCCAATAAATATAATTCTATATATGTGGCAAGTCGAATGCAATTAGCCTAGCTTACACGTATTTAATTTACACCAAACTCATATGGTACGATATGACGAAATCTTAGGTTTTTCACAATATTTAATTGCAAGTACATAGGAGTATTGATTAGTGGTAGGTTTGATTAATTAATTTTGAAACTCAAATGAGCATAAAATGTACCATAAATATCTCATGATCTATCTTTCATGGACCTTTTTATAAGTAAGCAATTAACATGGCCACATGTCCAGTTGTCCACTATGATGCAATAAAGTTGGCTAGTTATATATAATACATATAGTATGTTAATGGGTTAGTTAGCAAAATTACTTGGTACGTAGGTTACTTAGAATTGAAATGAGGTAGGTTAGGGGAAATAACAGTGTATAGCGGGCATGGGTGACCTAACCCATACGTAGTACACTAATTCCACTTCTCTTAATTAGGGTTTAGGTGAGCTCGAGCGAGGGTTACGTACACGTATTAGCTAATCAGTGCTTAATATACACTCTTTAGTTGCAGAATTAGTTATATAATAGATATTTGCGTTGGTCCACCATGAAAGCACAAGAATAGAGGTTGTTGGTTGCTGAGATGAGAATGCTAAGGTGGATAAGTGAGCACACGATACTAGACAAAATCAGAAATGAAGTGATCAGAAGCAGAGTGGGAGTGGTCAGTATAGGAGACAAGCTGCGAGAATCAAGATTGCGCTGGTTTGGCCATGTTCAGAGGCGGGGTCCTGATGAGCCATTTCGTAGGTGTAAGAGCCTAGTCTTGGGAGAAATACGTCGAGGGAGGGGTAGACCAGAGAAATGTTGGAAGGATAGTATAAGGCAAGATGTCGAACAGTTGGGGATTTGGGCAGGTATGGCAGTATGCAGACATAATTGGAGGGAGAAGATCCGAGTGATGGACAACTAGTTGACTGAATAGACCGGTTCACGGGGCCTCAAGGATTCGGTGATATGTTTCGATTTATGTTTTGCTTTATGTTCTATGCCTAGCTTTGCTTTTGCTTTTGTGTTATCTGGTCTTTGTTTTTTCTCGGGGGTTGCCTCGGTTACTTCATGTGCTCTGCGGTGCGTTGGGTCTGTTAGGCGCTCCCCCTCTGCGCCAAGCCAAGGGGGCCCCTATCTTGACCTCCAGATTTCCCCCAAGAGAAGGTCCACTGTGTAATTGTTGTTGTTGTTGTTGATGTATTCATCTTCGACAAAAATAAGTGTAACATGTAGGACTAGACTCACCCATGACCTAAATATATAGGTGAAGAATCAAACAAAAGCATGTGACGGGTGAGCCGGGTGATGGGTGAAACGAGTGACGGGTTGAATATGAGTGAGATTTTATACCTGAATCACCCGACCCGTCACCCGATTCACACGCATGTGACAGGTGGATCGGATATGGGTGAAAGGTTTTACATGTGACAGGTGGGTCGAGTGAGCTATTTTTATTCGCATGTCGGGTGATGGAAGAGCTCCACCCGCCCATAACCCGACAAATGACCATGTATTTATGAATGCTATATTGGAAATCGAGAGATACAAGTCTATTGTATAGCATTGTGGTCGGGTTACTCTTCTTATTACCGATTGGTTTTAGTATGAAATCTCACTGGACTTAAATAATGGGCTTGACAGTTGGGTCCGTCTCCCATATAACAAGTGATAATATAAATTTATGGATTACTTCTCCAATTGCCAATTAGTTTTGTGATATAAGCTAACTACCACCTAAGTGATCTACAACCTTTGAATTGTCAAAATTAGCTAGACTTCACATTGAAACGAAACCTATGTAAGTCAATATATGGTAGCACTTGATATGACATGAGTCTAAAGTTATGGTTAATTAGAGATAAACATAAGTACGTACATAATCGATCCACTAATAGCTAGGAGCCAGCCTGATCGACTTGTCAATTATAATGAAAGTAGACTAATAGTTACATTAATAGTATAGTTTATAGGACATGTACTTGTCAACTCAAACAAATACTTGATGATCGAAATGAATGATATGTCACACTAATGTAACACTTTTTATTATATATGATTTGAAAAGACGTTATAAAGTTACCTTTAAGATCATTTATAGATGAAGGATTATGTACCTAATAATAACTTAAATCCAATTGGCATGACTACATATAAGAATCGGGTTAGAATTAGGAATTAAATTCAATAATCCTAGAATTGATCCTAGAATTAGGAATTAAACAAGTTAATTGCATCTGGAATTGAAGAAATACGTCGGAAACAACCATCGATGAAGGCCACAACACTATTGTTGAAAGACATGGGGGATGCTTCAACTCAAAAACGGGCTAATACATATATAATGTACGACTGAATCAACTCAATCTCCCAAGAGAAGCTCCAATCGCCTTGCACGATTTTGATTAGATGAAGATTGTCGCTCACAATTTGAATAATAGGATGTTTTCGTTTGGTTGTATTTTAAATTTGAAATTTGAAATGTTTGAATCAACTCTTGTTTTATGTTTTTTTTTGAAAAAAGGTAATGATTTGGAAGAAAAACAAGTTTCGCGCATCTTTTCGGACGAGAACACAAACCACATGTTTAATTTTTTGTCCTCAAACTATTGTAGACTCGCATGAGTATCACTGTATCAGTGACATTCATCTCGATCGACCAAGGACATGATAATGTTGTCCCCTTCCACTTAATTTATTTTCATAGCTTCTTCGACCAAGGGAATTCTAATTTTTTATTCGCATACGCAACAAGATAAATTATATCCCCCAAGTGGTTTCTCACTACATATCTTTTCATATCCATACCGTTCTCTTTTATAAATCCGTCAAAATTAATTTTGATAACATCATGCGGTGGTCTTTCCCATTTGGTATTATGTTATTTAGTGTTGTGTACCTTTTATTTTATGTTATTAAATGTTTGCATTGTTTGCAATGTTCTAAAAATCCTTCCTAGATCCGTCTAGGACCTGCTTAGTTGCTGGAAGGTGCTAGCCCGCCCAGCCTTCCAGTTTGTCTAAGCGTCCGATTAGGTCACCTGGGCGCTAGACAGTCCCTCTTTGCCCAAGATCTCCTAGCGTTTTTAAGACACTGATTGTTTGCATCTTCGTCTTGTTTTTTTAATTTTTTTGATCTTGAACACTGTCCGTGAGAGTCGAAACGGAAATATCATAACACTACCTTGAAGTCTTAATAGTTTAGAGCATCTCCAAGAGATTCCTCATATACAATGATATTTGTATTTTTAGAGATTTTATGGTCTAACAGATTCTCTATCTCGTTCTCCAAAATAGAGAATTCTCTAAAAGATTGAAGTGTTTTCCTAGATTTAGATAATTGTCCAAATTTATTTAGAGAATGCATTAATTAAAAATGTATACATGGAAACTTGTAATTGACCATATGAAATTTTATAAAAAAATTTATATATAAATAAATGTAAGATTCTCTAAAATCAAGAAGCTATTGGAGTTAAAATTAAATTTTATTTGAAGAAGAATATGACTTTTGGTTCTTAATTTTGGAGAAAATTATAGAGAAATTGTTGGAGATGCCCCAATTTTCACTAATCTCTTACATTTATTTATTTATAATTAAAGGCCCACTTATAATTACAACAGCCCAAAAGCTAATTGGGCCCACTCCACCCAATTAAGCCCACGCGAAATATTCAAAGCTCCCTCCCGCTATTTCCATTTTTCTTTTTCTTTTTTCCCATTTTTATCTTCAAAACTTCCGCTGTAAGCTTCAACGCCCCTCTTTCTTCTTCATTTCAAACAAAATAGTGAAAATACAGAGTGCTATTTCGAAGGAAGAAGAAGAGAAAACTCAGCACTCGTTTTCGGGTTTGTCCTTCATAGTATCCCTCAACTCCCATCTTCTTCGCTCTCTTCTCTGCACACCTAGGGTTTGTAATTCGCTCTTCTCCGGATTCAATTCGCTCCCACAATGAAGAGATCGACGAGGAGGTCTTCGGTTTTCCTTCCCCCTTCCGCTAGCGTTGTTAAAGAAGATCGAATTGTGGTAAGCTCTCTGTTTACTCCCGAATTTCCGAGCAAAATTGAGTTCGAGAGTGTGAGTAGTTTGCCGTTTGGGTTCTAAAGCTTGTGTCTTTACTCTCATTGGCGAGGAAGTGAGGTTGCTGTTCTTCGTCTTGTACTGATTTACATGTTTGCTAGATCTGTAGTCCTTGAGATTTTCCAATTCCTTTTGATATGTGTGTCGTTTTTCTATTTGCTATGAATTTGTGCTTTGGTTATACTGTGGGGTTCGAATCTGTGTGTTGTGCTGAACTTATGAAGTTTCATCTCGTCTATGCTTACACTTATTTGAAGGATAAAGGACCCGATTCTGAAAATTGGGAAAGTTGCTTTGTGCAAGTTAGATAGGTGATTTAGCAACTTAAAGTGCTCTACTGATTGCCAAACTAGCATAGGGCCGTTGTGATTTCCATATGAAAGTAAAGTATGAGTTGTAGAAGAGTATCAATTGAGTTCGAGAGTGTGAGTAGTTTGCCGTTTGGGTTCTAAAGTTTGTGTCTTTACTCTCATTGGCGAGTGAGGTTACTGTTCTTCATCTTGTACTAATTTGCATGTTTGCTAGATCTGTAGCGCTTAGGATTTTCCAATTCTTTTGATTTGTGTGTCGTATTTCTGTTTGCTATGAATTTGTGCGTTGGTTATGCTTGTGGGGTTCGAATCTGTGTGTTGTGCTGAAATTATGAAGTTTCATCTCGTCTATGCTTACACCTATTTGATGGAAAAAGGACTTAATTCTGAAAATTGGGAAAGGGTAAAGTACTTTGAACTAAATAGTTTTCTAAAAGTTCAGTTCTTTTAAACAGCTGTGTTACACGAAAAGCTGGTTTGTGCAAGTTAGATAGCCTGATTTAGCAACTTGAAATGCTCTACTGATTGCCAAACTACCACAGTGCTGTTGTGATTTCAGTGTGAAAGTAAAGTATAAGTTGTAGATGAGTATCAATTGAACTTCTTTCTCTGTGTAAAGAATAAACTTTTTAGCTATAATACCCAAGTTATGTGATTCTCTACACAAAATAGCTCAATTGAACAAATTCTATTTCAGGGAAGCAGCTTTGATACAAAGTTTTCACTGCCATCATTTATTAGGAGAGTGGAAAAGTTAACAGAAGATCAAAGAGCTTCCATAAACAGAACTGGGTTTGGGAATCTTCTTAATATTCATAATCAGATGATCAGTAAGGTCCTATTAGGTGAATTAATGGAGAGATGGGACAGTGAGAAGATGACTTTTAAGCTTCTTCAAGGGGAGGTGACAGTCACATCTCAAGATGTTGCCTTAATCTTAGGATTGAGGGTTATTGGAAAGTATGTAGATCTTGATGGATCCTTTTCAGATTTGGAACTTGAGTATGGCGCTACTCCTAGTAATAGGAAAATCAATATCTCAAAGATTGAGGATAGGCTTGAATCAATAGGCGATATGGTCAATGAAGACTTCGTTAGATCGTTCCTCTTATATACGTTTGGAGTGTTTCTATTTCCAAACTCTTCTGGAAAAGTGGATTCCCACTTCCTCACTTTGCTTGAGGATTTGGATAAGGTCCATGAGTATGCGTGGGGCGAAGCCGTGCGTCAAGACTTGTTTTCCTGGATCAAAAAGAGGAAAGAGGAAAATGTGAGGCTAGTAGGAGGTTGTCTACTTTTGCTTCAGGTAAGCTACTTGCTAATCTATAAACTTTGAACTAGTCATATTAGTTACTTTTGACAACTTCTAACTACTTTTGTGAACTAGTCATATTAGTTTTAGTCATTACTAAGAAGTGAGCACAATTCAGCCTTATTGATGAGGAGGTGACTGTTTTATTTGTATTCCAAATAGGTTTGTTGTTAAATCCAGTGAAGGGCTTTTTGCAACACTTTCAAATACATTTTTGTATATATTAGTGCTTATAGAGTTATATGCTATCTGAAATTGTTACAGATTTAATCATGCTAAAATTTATCTGTAGGTATGGTCCTATGAACATATTGACATAGGGCGGCCAAATTTGCTTGCTTCAGGACAATTCCCTCGGGCAAGCCGCTGGGAAAGTATCAGGTCTTCTTATCAAAGACAGTGGCTTAGCACTAAGATAAATAAGCTAGAGGAAGATCAGGCATGTGATTTTTTTTAAAAAAATTCTCCTATATTTCATCATCCTATGAATTTCATGAATTTTCATTGTTTAGTACACGTGTTCATGTTGCGTTCTTGATTCAGATAACATGGGTGCTTGAGCCAACAACAACAGAGTCGGAAATTGATGTCGTCAAGCAATTCCTAGAAGCTGAAAGTGCCAATGAAGAGGAGGCTCTTGTGGAAACTGAGGTACCCCTGATATATAATAAGAACTAAAGATTGATCATTTCATAAACTGATGATTTTATCTGATTTTTTTTTTGACTATCTGATTCCGAAAAGTTGCAGTGTGAAGAATCTGTAGAATGTCATCCAGAAACAAAAGAAACAGTTTCTTTACAATGTGCACCAAATGAAGAGTTGGGCAAAGATGTGCATTTCAGACAGAAAGTTGTTTCTGTATCCTCAGATGCAAGATCTGAAATGACAGTATCTTCTTCAGAAACACATGAAACAGCAGAATCAAAATCCCCACAGAATCTGAATTCAGAAAAAGAGTTACAAATCGTCGAAGAGGTCTCAGTTGCTTCAGGATACATTTCTGAATCTCCTGACATTTCTAGTTGTACTAGAGACCATGAAGTTGACAACAAGGATTGTCGTCTAAATTTATCACAAAAGCTTGTAAGTGTTACTAGCTAGAAAAATCTAATCATTTTATTTAGTTAAATGAATACCCAATCATGACTGAGTCTGAAACTTATCTTGTGATAGGCTTCTCTGCAATTACAGGAATTGGAGGAACTCAAGAAAGAAAATGCCATGTTAAAAGACCAAGTCTTGTTGATTCCACAATTGCAGGATGAGAATTCAAAGTTCATGAAGGAGATTGCAGGTTTGAAAGGCCAAGTCTTGTTGATTCCACAATTGCAGGAAGAGAGTTCAAAGTTGAAGGAGGAGAATGCAGATTTGAAAGCAGAAGTGGAAGGTTTGAAACGGCGTGATCAGCAAGTGAACGCGACTTGTATTAGATTGGAAAGAATGTTGTCTGAGTATAGTTTTTCTACCATAGGTTTGAATGATGTTAGTGAGTTTAGTCCATGATCTGTTGGTGTTGGCATTGGGTACTATGGTAGACAAGGTTAGGACTATAATTATCTGTGCTATTAAAGCTGATTTTGTGTATATATGATATTGAAGTAGACTAGCCATGAAGGGTAGATCCATGGATGTAATGTAAGATAGGCTATGTGGGTGAATTTGTACCTTCATTTAGAGAAGGTAAATATAAGTTGTACTATTTTTAAATTCACTCTTGTTGCATATGATGGAAGAAGCATTTAATGTGACAATGTTATGTCTTTTTCTTTGTTGAAAGTTCAAACATATATAGAACGGAGTTGGCTCAGGTGTTAAGTGACCTACTCAACATTCGCGAGGCATGGGGCTCAACTTAGTAAATGCGAAAATTTTCCTTTGAGAGACTCGTTCACCAAAGTCAGGTGATCGACCCGAGTTGAGCTAGACGTAATCAAAACGAAACTCTGGTGAACCAGTGGTCAACCAAAAAAAAGTTTTGACAAATAGCTTGATTTTTTTAATGTTTTTGAATCCTATCTCTTATTATATACTCCGTATTCATCATTCTATTAAGTCAATAAATGAAGAGTTTTGGGTCATTTAAAATAAGTTTCAATGACAATTTTCACAAGTCACTTTCAATTAATTGTCTAGAAAACTTATAACAATATATAAATTTGATCAAAATTTAATTGGTTAAAATGACACTTATTTCTAATCAGAATGCCTAATAATTTGTCAAAATGTGACCCATATCATATCAGTATCTTAATTTTTCCCCCACCCTTACTATAAAATTCAAAACTAATAATTTTGTGATAATGATGCAGAAAATGTGTAACTAAAATAGTAGTACACAGAATAATTTATTTTGCATATAATATTGCTGAAGAGCTTATACAATAGATACATAAACAAGTGCAAACTAACACAAAAGGCTCGCCCATGGAGCAATACTTGGATACATGCTTAGCTCGATCTTAATTAAACTATTTCAATCGGCCCTCTTTATTATATTTCGTTGTAATCTCTCTTTTTATAGGCACATAAAACTTCCCCAAATCCATCATTCTTCTGCATATATCTTCTTAGTTATAAGCTCAGTGAATCCTGCAATTAAACAACCACATAACACACAAATGAAAAAAATGGTAAGTATTTGTTACTATTAGTTAGAAAGTGCACATGAATATATGTGTGTTCTTTTCATGTAAATTAATTCTTTTTATTAGCGGGTTAAAAATGGTATGTACTTGATTAACGGTAAATTAAAAATTAATAGTGCTAAAAAAAGTTAACTAATGTATCGAGTACTAAAATAACAAATTTTAGTGAAAAAATCTAGTAAAAAGTCCATACACTAGGAGTGAAAGTCAATAATTATATTTCATTCGTTCATAAATAAATGTCGTCTTAGCCTGATTTTTTTCGTTCAACAATATATTATTTGACATATTTTACCATTTTTTTTCCGCTATTATCACCATTAATTAAAAATAATTCCATAAATATATAATGAAAGGAGATGGATCTCAACAGAATTGATGATATTTAAGTCAAGTCATATTTTTATCGTTATTATTCTCATTCATTTATCATTGTTTCAAAGCTGAATTTTAGTTTTTCGTGAATATTCCGTACAATAATAATATTTAGCTTTTTTTATAAACCCTCTCAATTTTATATTGGGGGCGAGAAAGTGAACATCATACTCTTCCATATTACACAAGTAGGTTAATACTGAGTTGATGTTATCGTTGCTTGGTTTTATTTCCATTTTTAAATTCCTAAACCATTGGTTCAAATTTTCAAATGAAGTGGTAAGATCAAGAATCAAATATTTTTTTTGTAAATTATTTTAAATTGGAATGGTTAATCATGGTTGTGATGACCAAACAAATCATGCTTATGATCATAAAGTGAAATGAAATTAATCAATGATTAATTACTTGTTGCAATCGGTGCTAGGGCTAATCGGAAAGGGAACGCTGACGCCACACTTTCCGGGGAGCCCGGCGGCGAGCCCGAAGTTAATGCCCTTGAAGGCGGCCGCCTCTTGCTTGAGGCACACGCACGCCGTCTTCTGGTCGGCGGGGCTCCGGGCCGCCCCGGCCAGCGACTTTACGCCGCCGCAACAGCCCGGGGACGGCCCGGGCCCGCCCCTTAGGTAGGGAAGGCAGCCGATCACGCTCTTGGAAACCGTGCCGCATGAGATGGCGGCGTCCGCCGCCGGAGCCACCACCACCACCACCATGCACACCGCCGCTACTAAGGCTAGCTTGTTGATGGCTACGCCCATTTTTTGTTTTTGGAAGATTTTTTTTTTTAAGATGTAGTGAGTGTGTGTGACTATAAGGGTTGAGATATGTGGGTATTTATAGAACGGTTCGGCTAATGTGTGTCCATGGTCACACAATAAAAGTGTTAATTTGGGAAACTATTTCAAAACTATTCTCTACCTTAGAATTAATAAACCCTTTTAAAAAAAATCAAAAATAACAAACAATATTAAGATTTACCTAAATTAGAATTCTAATTGTGTGCCCATGAACACACATTAGAAAAATCCTTTATAGAATAGTAAGCAAGAATTAGCTACTTTTAAGAAATAAATTCTTCTTTAAAACTAAAAATAAAAAGAAATAAATTCTTCTTGTGTTAGAAAAATGAAATTTCATCATTGAATTCTAGTTAAATAAGTAAAAATTATTCCTCATATTACCAATTTATTTTATGATGAAACTTAACTGGATTATATATGTGTAATTTATTTTACTATTAAATTTATCTTATAATTATGGCCTTGCTTCTTTGGATTTTCTTTTCTTTTAGGCTTACTTGTTTTACTTATCCACCGTACTAGGTTTTATCTCTTCTGTTTGATGATGGGTTTGGTTATTTTCTGGATTGTTTCTAAGTAGTTTTTTTTAATTGTTTCGCCGATGTTTATGCTCTTTTCGACCAAAAAAATATATGTGTAATTTATAGGCATGTTATCAATGAATCCTATTAGTTTGGTGAGTTTATCACCTTACATGGATTAATTTGTAAAATAAATAAATAAATAAAAGAGTACACCATCTATATTTTTTTATCAATAATTACATAGGTTCGGTAGCCTTCAGGTATCTAGTTAAGTGGTTAGGACTATATAGCTAATAGTATCATAAAGTCTCCGTTTCAACTTTCATGGGTAGTGTACTTGACTAAAAATAAAATGATCGATGACAAGTATTAACACATAATTATTTGAGAAAAAGTGACTAGTCATTGTTAAAGTATGTTTTCCCAACTATAAATGGTATTAGAATCTATAGACCTTAAGTTACATAGTGATGCATGTTTGGTTTAATTTAGGTGGAATAAAATATAAGAAGAGTTTTAAGATCAAACATATATACCATTTACATACGTAATGACTCTCTTAATTACCCCTTTTTGTTCCTAGATAGTTGTTAATACTCCGTAGTATATAATTAAATGTCACATACCAAAACAACAATGTTTGAGCTAGGTTAACACTATCTAGTCACTTTGAAAGAGTCAAAACTCAGCTAGGTTCATTAATGTCAAGGGGACGTTGGAGAGATTAATTATGACAAAGAAAAGTGATGTTAATTACATTGATGGGGAGACAAATTTAGGTAAGAAAATTAAAGTTTGGTCTTGATCATGCAAAGTTGTAGAATACGGAGTAAGAAAAAAAACCGTACGTACTAAATATTCATGCAACCTACATTATGCATAAACCGGAGTGGTTTAATTCAATGTCGATGGGGCAGGTTCGGGACAGAGATTACCATCGATCTATAGGTTTGCACTTTGCTCGATCGGTTCCATTTTGGAGCAATTTTCAGATCCTCTGGGTGCAAAGCTAGCAACAAAGATTGTGATTCCATACGCAGATTTAGTCGTAAACACTACCTCGATTAGAATCAATTCCAAAGACTCTTCAACTTGTAGGGCAGGTTTTGATAAGCCCTCGATCTCCTTTTAGTCGAGTATTATCAAAGCTTGCTAGCTGTAGCTTTGTACCTTGCTTTAGTTTTAGCTTCTGCACTTTGCTCGGTTCCATCTCAGAGCAATTTTCAGATCCTCCGAGTGCAGAGCTAGCAACAGAGATTGTGATTCCCTACGCGGATTTAGTCTTATACACTGCCTCGATTAGAATCAATTCCAACAAAGCTATAGCCCATTGTTCGTACGTACCCTCTATAGCAATAGATGTCGCCTGTCGATGACCCTATCCCCGTTCGCTGAAGCTGATAGATGACGCGATATTTTGATTATTAAATCTAAAAGATATTGAGATTTATGATTTAAAATGAAAGTAAAAAAATTTATGAACAATTATCATTTCTCATTCTTAATTAATTCCCTACTAATTTTAACTATATATATATATATATAATTGATCAAAATTCAATTACTAATTTTTCTTATTTCCAAATTCCAATCGAATGGAGAAAAATATAAATCGCCAAGAATTGATCGAAAGTCATATTCTTGGCGTTGGATCTTGTTGGGAAATCGCAATGGAGGAGTACGTTTGTCGTGTCACACTCTCAATGAACGTGTCCTTCATGGCAACTTGACATTGTAGCAACGTTAAAGTTAGTTGGGAAGATAGATAAAACAAAAATAGTTGGAAGTTGAATTAATTGATTTGTCTCTTCGTCCACACACCTCTCTATTAGAAGGGTAGCGATCTTATTAAAACATTTTGACGGATAAGGTTTCAAAGATTCAGATTGACTGTAAGTGGAAAGAACGAGACTCGACGAATAGAACCAAAAATGTAGTCCGCCACCGAATTGTACTTCCAAACAACGTGAGAAATACTCAAACACGTCGAGTGAGAAATACTCAAACACTGAATTGAACCCGGCCGGGCGAGCAAGTAATGTCACATCGAGTGTGGCCTCAAAAATCCCATTCGTAAGGCGGCGGCCTCGAATGTCAGATCCAACTGTTGACCAGTTCTCCGTCAAAGTGAACGAGGAACCGTCGTACGTGATCCCGGAAGATAAAACCGAACGAGGCCACACCATATAAGCGTGATTGTTTACAATCAATTTTATATTATGTATAATGCTCCACCTGATCCCATTTATTTGTTATTTTATATGCCAATTTTAATTTTTAAGATAATTAATTAGTAGCGAGATATAAACATTAGTTTTATTTACTATTTTGCTTTAACTATTTTCCGATCCCATTGGCATAAAAGTTAGGTAACATTAAAAAAGTAAAAAAAAAATCTTACACTTCTACCAAAAAAAAGTAAAAAATCTTACAATATTAAGTTTCATTAGTATTATTTTAAAAAATTACGCCAAAAACTAAAATGACAAATAGACCTTGCGATTATTTATTTGTTTTAGTTCTATTTCTTAAGAGATAATGTAATTTCTAGCAAGTTATATTTGAGATTAGACCAGTACGAATTATATTCAATGAATGCTGGATCAAAATATTGGACAATCATGTATATATAATGCGCCATATATTTAGGTGAATGTATTTAATTATATAGGGTTAGATAGATTTAGTATTAAATGTTAAAATTACATAAATTTTATATTGTAGAAGTTGCAAATTAGAACAAAACATGTTATTACTAATAATATAATTAAGTAATTTTTTTTATCAAAATATAATTAAGTAGTATTTTAAACAGCTAACAAACTCTTAAAAAATGTAGCATTTGCTTAAAAATTTGTAATACAAATGCATTAAATTGATTGATTATTTGATTTGATTTGACCCATCTTTTCCATCTAAATTGATTGATTTGACCCCTCTCATTAATTTTAAATATATGTACGTACTATATATAAAGTTTAAAATGTAGCAATTTTTTCTACGTACATGAACCATGAACCGATCAATATAATGTCGACATGCACGTACATGAACTTAATCCACGTGAAAAATGAAAATATATTTAAATTTAAACGAGTTTAAAATCCCATTTAGGCCTTGTTTAGACACTGAAAAGTCTCAACCTTTCTAAAATATTGTTTTGATTGTCAAACGCTAAGTAACTTCTCTTCGCTCAGGATCCATCTAGTATTTTCAGAACATTGTATATGTATAGATCGATATTAAGGATCTTAGTATCATTTTATATTCAAACAAAGAATAAGAACTCATATTTTGTCACTAATGGCTTTCTTTCACCTTATTACATATTCACATGCATAAAGATAATCGTAACGGACATACCATAGTACACAATAGTTGTAAAAATGTGATATATGCAGAAGGATTTTTACGATGTGTGCTCATAGACACATAATAAGAATACTGACATTAGTAAGTATGAAAACCGTTTACATAATTACATCATTATATTATCAAAGAATTCCTAGTTATCATTAAAAAAATGTTTACTTATTTGGAGTATTTGTAGACTTAGGATGTGTTTCACATAAAGCTAAAATGTCATTTTAACTTAAAAATATTATTTTAATTGTCTTAAAAAAGTTGAGAGATTACACTATTTTAAAAATGTTGAAAATGTGATTTTGGAATAAAATAACAAAATAAAATTGGGCCTTGTTAGACCAACCCGGCACCCCATTCAATTGATCCAAAACAGTTTGAATGGATTCAAATGGGCTGAGGTAGTTTATCACAAATCCAAACACTACCAGCAGAAATCCAAAACTCAAGATTATAAAACTAAGCATTATATGCAAGTTATCAGAGGAGTTGACTCAGGTGATAAGCGTATTGCTCCACATTTACAAAGTCTGTTGTTCTATTTGAGAGACTCACCAGATAACCCAGATCAAGCTGGACGTAGTCAAGACGAAGCTTTGGCGAACCAGTGAGCAACAAATTAAAAGCATTATATGCAAGTTGTTAAGTAGGGGTGTGCATACAGTTTGATCCGACCCGATGAACCAGAAGTATAAAATACGCCAAATTGTAAACCGGATCATATAATTATGGTTCGGTCTTAGGTTCGTTCAACAACTGAGTACTTGTATGAGCTGATGTTGAAGCATACGCTAGTTGAAGCTGATATTACTTGTTGAAATTAATAGCTGAAAATGGATACTTATTTTTAAGATAAGCTAATAAGATGTTTGGTAGAAGGTAGCTGATGGAAATTTATTTTAGGTGTAAATGACATAAGATAAGCTGCTATAAGCTCGGTAATGTTGTGGGTAGATGATTACTTTTTTAGGGTGGATTTAGGCTCCGTTCGACTGGACCCTAACTTTCTCCATCTAGCGGGAACAAGCTAGCGGAAAAGTTGTCCCCTCGGGGGTAGGAGGGTCCTGGATTTGGCTCCGTTCAACTCCATCAAGCGGGAAAAAGCTCCCAAAATGCTAGTGCCGAACGAGCCCTTAAGCTTTGATGCTTACTCCAAACAGACTTACTTGCAGACGTATACAAGCTGCTTCTTTTTTCCGTAAGCTACCATAAGCTCTGCCAAACGGACCCTTGTACAAGAAGATTCGTCTTGGACTATAAAGATTAGTCTATCTAAGCAACCACTATTCTAAAAATCCCTTCTAGGCCCCGCCTAGGCTTTGGAAGGTCCTAGCCCGCCTAGCCGTCCAAACCGCCTAGGCACCCATCTAGGACCGCCTAGGCCACCATTCAGGCCGTCTAGGCGGTAGGCGGTCCCTCTCAGCCCAACATTTTTTAGAACATTGTAAGCAACTAATCTATTTAACTGATTCAATCCACTTGCCATGAGATACCTTAACCTAAAAAGGTCAGTAACTAATTTTCAAGAGGCCAATGTCATTTCAGTGCAAATGATCAAAATGGCTGAATTCATATAAGCTAGTTTTTACATTTTTACAACAGGCTAGACTGGTTCATTGTGTAAAAACACAGTCTTGTATAATCAAACCCCCTCCTTTCACTATTTATTCCTGAACCTTTCATCTATTTATTTTCCATTTTCTCCCCCTCCTCTTTCAACATTCTAAACCATTTAACCAAAATCATCAGTTTTCTCTCAAAAACTAAACCAACAAGATCTTACCCACAAAAGAATAGTCATTCACTGCAAATTCCTTGCTCTTCTTGCAGCAAACAGCTGTCTAATGAACGAGAATTTGCCTCTACCACGCGGAGAAAATTCACTGATGGCGCCATTACTAGTACCATTGCTGGTTGTAGCTGTGTTTTTGGAGTCATATACAGGTGCAGGTGGCTGTGGAGGCGGTACAAGCGTGAAGAGGAACTCGTTTAGCATACGGATGATCTGGTTGAAGCTGGGACGTAAGTTCGGGTCCTCCACCCAACATGACTGAATTATGAATGCAAGCTCTGGAGGAATGTCATCTGAAATAATAGGCCTCTCTTGCTGTGGAACAAGATCAAGATTAGAATGGTTAAACAGACTGCATCTACTTAAAGACACAAGTACTTAAGACGACGACGACAACAACAACAACAACAACAACAACAACATTGACCCTGTGAGGTTCCGCTACAACAGAATCTGAAGGGTTGGAGCTAGGCCCAAGGGAAGGGGGTATGCCCGATAGACCCAAGAAAAACTGAAATTCAGCTATGTGACAATAATAACTGAATTTAGTTAGAATGCACCAAAATTGATATAAGAACTAAGTCCATCTCAAAGGCAGTGTATAAAAGCCAATGAGCATGAGGATGCGCCCTATACAAGATTTCTATTAGCAAAAGACCACTCAATCTCAAATTGTTTAAGTGGTTGTCAAAAGTTATAAAGGGACATTCTTTTTTCGAAAGGAGGTTGTTTTTCTAGTGGGCATTGCAAGTAGTTAAGTGAAAACATAGTACAGATAAGGCATCAAGAGATTTTGATAGGTTTGGGATCCGTCAAAAGATAAGAAAAGCAAGACTTCTATTAGGAAAAAACAACTGAATCTCAAATTCTTTAAGTGGTTGTCAAAAGTTATAAAGGGACATTCTTTTTTCGAAAGGAGGTTGTTTTTATAGTGGGCATTGCAAGTAGTTAAGTGAACACATAGTACAGATAAAGCATCAAGAGATTTTGACAGGTTTGGGATCTGCCAAAGGATAAGAAAAGCTCAAGAGTTGTGAAGAGAAGTGTTTGGAGCAATCAAAAATTCAAAAGATGAAGTTTACTAATTTGACCAAATAATGGTGTTAATATATGCACCTTGAAAGCAGCAGCGTATGCGGCTTGTAAGTTGGACATGCCTTCAAAGGGCATTCGGTTTGTCAATAGTTCCCATAGCACGATACCAAAGCTGTACACATCAACCTTGTTGTTGTAGTGCTTCTTCTCTCCTTGGCGTAATGTGACAGTACTATACAACTGCAACAAGAAACAAGATCAAGATCAGGGGTTCAGGACATTATGTGTATTGAGAAATCTTCATGTGAATGATCGTGTTCCATCTAGGAAGAGCAAAAAGAATGAAAACCCAAATATAATAGGGTAGGGTGATACAACTATTTATCATAATTCATAAGTAATTAACTTATCTCCAGTAGTTTAAGCTAAAAATCACCAGACTATTTGAACATGAATTATTAAAGCTTGTCAAGGGAAGACAAGCATACAGCTAGCCCTATTTAGAAAATGACTTCTAGCAAGGTGGAAACTAAAGTAGACATGGAGGGAAAAAAAATTCAAGTAAAGGGAAAATAGTCATAAAGAGTTGAGAACTATCAATAATCATCTAATAAAGCCTAACTTAATTGAATTCAACTATTTACAAATATTTATCCATAGTGAGCCATCCATCAAAACAAGGATTGAGATAGACTACAAATGTCTAAAATTAAAGAAAGACTAACCTCAGGAGCCATCCAACGGTAAGTTCCAGTTTCTGCAGTCATCATCTCTGTTACAGTTTCTTCTCTTGCCAGACCAAAGTCAGCAAGCTTAACAGATTTGTGATTGGCAGTAAGCAACAAGTTGTCTGCATCATCAAGAGTTTATGGATTTCTGAGTTGTGAACAAAAAAGTATGCTGAATTATTTAAAAAGAGGACGCAAATGGCTAAAACTAAAAAAAAAAAAAGAGCATAATATTATGATTCATCTACAGAGTTCTAATTTTCTTAGTTAACAAAAAATTGAGGCAGTAATAGAATATGAAAAACAATGGCTGAACCAAGTGCTATCATAGTGGGGCTAACTAACAAACTCTTACAACCCCGACTGATGAGTCTTCAACCAACAATCAAGATTTGGTGAAATGGAACAAAAAAGGATTGCAACAGATATGTGATCCATGATAAGTCCATAGACCTTAGATACTTCATACTTCCACCAATTAGAAAAAGCAAAAGCTGGTTTATTCACATCATCTCATAAAGAATCCTTTATATTCAGAATATAGTTGACAAGTACATGTAATTAGCTTCGATCCATAAACGTAAAAAAACGGCGTAAATTAATAATAAGGATAAATAAGTCTCTGCTTAGATCAAGCTAGCCCCTAAAATACCAGGCTTTAAATCTCTGTGGATGATCCCGTTAGCATGCAGACAATCCATGGCTTGAGCAATATCAAGGGCAAATCTCAATGCCACATGAATTTCTAAAGTATTTGGCCGAAGGCTGAGCAAGTATTTCCTTAATGACATTCCGGGCAATAATTCTGTAACTATGACCATCAAAGGATCTTTACAGGCTCCAATAAACTGCAATGGCAAGAAAACAACACTTGTTAGTAAAGTGGCAATGTATCATAAATCATAATTGGAGTATCATTAAGTTTACAATTACCTTTACAAGGTTATCATGCTTAACTCGACACATCATATTTACTTCTCGAATAAAGCGGCTTTCTAGGGAAGCTCTCTCTTCAGGAGTATTCCCTCGATTGAGTACTTTGATAGCTACAATTCTTTCATGATACCTACGTTTGTGAAGTAGGTCAACTTATAAGTCAACGAGCAAGGAAAAGCAAACAAGAGATGTACAAATGTCAAATGTTAAATTACACAATTGCAACAGCATATGCTACAAAGTTACAAAGTTATGAATGTTTAAACTTCCTTTTCCAAGATAGACAATATAGGAAGCCTCTATTTAACCACATAAGTAACTGCAATTGGAGTTTTTCCAGAAGGCCATGCATTGCAATGTTTAAGCTTATATCTTGTACAAACATATTATATATGAACAAGACTCTATCAACTTAATATTTAAGGGGATCATAAATTTATAGTATGAAGGAAAGGAAATGTCTTCATGGGACAATGCATTTATAGACTGATACTCAACTGACAGAACAAGAGGTTGTTACATCTTGTTTAATGGAAGCTTTAGTCCTTTTATCTCGGGCCCAAAATTTCAACCACTTATACTGAATACAATCAATATATCAATAACTACAAGTTCTATCTCATTCATTCAATCAATCAATATATCAATAACTAATATATCTAAACAGCTTAAAAAACCAAAATTCACAGCCTCTCCAAACAGATTCATCAACCAGTGAATATAACTAAATCAAAGTGATAACAGAAGCTCACCTTCCTTCATACACTTTTCCATGAGCTCCCTCCCCGATTTTCGACCCGATAAACAACAAATTCGGGTCAACAAGCAGGCTTGGATCAATTGACAACTGTACTTCTGTGATCGACCCATTTTGGGGACCCGGATTCGGATTCGGACTCGAATTGGCCTCAATTGATCGACGGGCAGACGGTTTATTAAAGGCTCTCCCCTCTTCTCTTGCTTTGTTCCTCTCACCGTAACTCATACTCGCCCAAATGAATAACTCTCAGATTAGCCCTGAGTTTCTCATTTCAATCCAATCCAATCCAATCCCTTGGAATCCAAAAACTTAAAAACAAGAACAAAAAAAAATCTCCCTTTTCAGAAAACTCTATCGCAATCAATCAGTACTGTTCAGTGCTCCCCCCAATTAAACAGAAGAAACCACCAATAAAGACAAAAGCTCTTCCACCCCTGTACAATCTTATCCAAATCAACCCACACAATCCAGAACAACAAAAGCAACGATTCCAAGATTAAATCAAGACTCTTCCTTGCCCAATTGTGAATTTAGCCTTCAATCCGAGGAAGGCCTAAAGGATTGAACTTTGAAGGTAAAACTTACAATCGAAGTAAAAGAAGCTCTTTTGCTCAAAAAGCAAAATTAAATAATTAGAGCAATTCAATCGGATAACAAAAAATTAAAGAAAAAGAAAAGCTTTTTCTCGAAGCTCCACTACTATATACCGAGCTCCTTTTTCTTTCTTCCGTTGCTCTGCTTTTCCGCAACAGAGAGAAGATGAAGGGGACAGAGGAAACCCTAACCCTAGAAATTTGGGGATTTTTCGAATTCTGGTTATGGAGTGAACTTTCCGACGAAGGAGAAAGATATTCTGTTCCGGTCAACTGTGAATTTTGTTTTCTAAGTGGAAAGCACAAAGTAGGAGAGGAGAAAATTAAAAAAAATAAAAGAAAAAAAAAATAGATTTTTTTAAAATGCGGAAAATGTGTGGCGAATATGAGGAGGACACGTGTGGAGCATTTGGGAGAGAGAGGGCTATTTGGTCATTTCACGTTTTACTTTAGTAGAGCCGATTTGGACTTCGATGGTTCAGAATCGATTGAGCTGAATGAGCCGCTTGGTGGCTCAGCGGCTTTGCTGTCGGCGGCTATGCTATGTTTGGCCGGCTGAGTACGAATTTTGATAACTCGGCCGGCTTTTTATTTTTATTTTAATATTGTGCTCGTGGGAAATGAAATTGCCTTGTCTTGTAGTGGTTAGATAATGGTTCCATAATAATATTAAAATTGTTAGTGTAGTTTTCAATGCCGTTATTAAACATTATAATATAACCATTTAAATCCATTGCATACATGATAATGTAACATTATCTTGTTTGTAAAGTTTTTCTTTATTTATTAAATTACATAAAATCACCCATAAATTACATTACTTTCCAAAAACTACCCCGAAAATATAAATTATGCAAAACCGCCCATATACATGCTCGTTTAGCAATAAACGAGTGATATGCATTAAAAAAAGTGAAGTTTGGCTTATTTAGGTAAAAGCTAACAAATTTTAGATGAAGCTTGTCTTTGGGTGGTCGGTTGAAAGACGAGAATAATCAAACTTGATGGTAATTAGTGAAAGTTATTCAAAATATTATTACCAAAACAAAGTTTTTTTTTATCAAGTAAGAAATAAAAGGCAGATCACCCAATACCAATAGCATTCCGGTGGATGAGAGCACAAAGCCTTAAGTGGCTGCACAAAGCCATAAAATGATACACATGGCGAAATTTATACGTTATTTTATTCGCTAATAATTTTATAGTTATGTAGATGTGAGTAATAACTGACTCCTACAAGGAGGAATATAAATTCCTAAAATTCATCACTAGCATTTTAATTTTCCAAGAATATGTTTCATCATATCGTATGATTTAATCCAAAACAAAGTTTAATTTAAGGAGATATTTTGCACTATAATAAATTTCCAAGGAGATATTTAGTAAAAAAAAAACATTTGTCATACAAATATTTAATTCAGAAGCACATAGCCAGGAGTGCGAGCCAAGCCGGCTTAAAGTGGGGACCACACTTAAGGCATTGTTTGGCGTACCCGAATAAAAATCTCAATCGCACAATGCTCGTGTGGGTTGGTTGTTCATAAATCACAATCCTATAGCATGTTTTAAGTAATTATTAATATTCGTAACCCTATAGATTTGAGACACGTGTGGCTCTTATAGTGTTCCCACGCTTCCATTGGTACAAAATTATAAGTTTGTCCCACAGTGGGGTAGACTTTAAAATTAAGGTCAACTAGGAAAGAAGGTTGTTGTTGAAAATATAATCACCTCCCACATATAAGCCCTTGGTCTACGGACTTTCACAGTCGCTCCTATTAAGAGTCTTTACATTATATGATATGATTGTAGAGCGACTTTGATTGATTGACAAAATAAAACAAAAACACTAAACTATCGTTTTTGTGGGGGCCGGATGGACGCGTCACTGGCGAAGCATTTTTATCGGAACTAGGCTGATGGGACCCAGACTCCTGTGGGTCGAAGTTGTGCATTCGCGCCAGGAACTCCATCTGATCTAACCTAGATTGCCTCGCCCCTAGTTCATCCTGCAATTTTGTGACTCGAGGTTGAAGGGCGGCGTTGTCCTGCGTCATCTGCGCCATCCGATCCAACCTATCCTTAGTCTCTGTGAATTTCCTTGAAGTATACAAGAAAAATGTGTCAAACTCATCCATATGTTGCTATATTATTTAGGGATTATCTGGTCTGTCTACGCAATATGACAATTTTAGCTTCTAAAGTCTAATAATAAGATAGTTGATATGACTGACTTCGAGAATCTAGTCAAGCGATTAGAACTTTAGGATTAGTATGAGGTCTCCATTTTGATTAACTGGATATGATAAAAATACGATTGTATCCATTTTCTCTTGTATAGACCAACGTTTGTTCGCATGTGTAAGCAGGGCTCGGTGGGTCAATACTCGCCATTGACGTACTTACTGAGCATTCTCAACTGTATGGTGTGGGTGCTATACGCGCTCCCTTTCGTGCACCCACAAAGCATGTGGCTTCTAACGGTGAACTCAGTCGGGTGCGTGATTGAGTTTGTTTGCTTGCTCCTCTTTGTGATATACTCAAGTGATCTGACATGAGTATATCACAAAGAGGAGCAAGTAAACAAACTCAATCACGCACCCGACTGAGTTCACCGTTAGAAGCCACATGCTTTGTGGGTGCACGAAAGGGAGCGCGTATAGCACCCACACCATACAGTTGAGAATGCTCAGTAAGTACGTCATTGGCGAGTATTGACTCACCGAGCCCTGCTTACATATGCGAACAAACGTTGGTCTATACAAGAGAAAATGGATACAATCGTATTTTTGTCATATCAGTTAGTCAAAACGGAGATCTTATGATATTACCCTAAAGTCCTAACCGCTTGACTAGATACTCAAAGTCAGTCATATCATCTATCTTATTATTAGAGTTTAGAAGCTAAAATTGTCATATCTTGTAGACAGACAAAAGAAACCTTAAATAATATGCATGAGTTTGACACATTTTTCTTGTATACTTCAAGGAAATTCAAAGAGACTAATGATAGGTGCCGAAGTACATTTATTAGGCTTTATAAGCTAAAATTATCGAATTAGGTGGACATGCCAAATGCAAACAACTACAACACTACCCAATATCTCCGCTCGAGCAGGGTCTGGATGTACGCACCGTTCCCATCTTTCAAACATGTTTGGAGGGTGTTTCTAGTAGACCGATGAACACAAAAGCAAAAGGGCCACACATGAGCAAAACATGAGAAACAAAGGGCAAAACAAAGGTAATAGAAATCGAGGCGAAGAAGAACACAAAAAATGTCAAGACCCTTCGACGAGATAGGAACAAACCATAATATAGTTGAGACGTTTTTCTTGTATAATTCAAGGATGTTCAAAGATAATACTAGACTTACGATGGAGGATCCAAAAAAACGAGTAATGTTTCGGGAAATTAAATCGTTTCGTATATAAAGTCGGAATCCACCCTTTTTACCCAAAAGCTTAAGCTATTGGATTGGGTTTCCTCCTTCTTTATATATTAGTGAATATTATTGCCCTTTATTTCCGATGTGGGATTTGCTTTTGCTCTCCAACAAGAACAAGGATAGGTACGTTCGCTGAAATGAAATTAGATGACATGAGTTTGTTGATCAAATTGATGAACGATGAAACAAAAAAACAAAGGGATTAAGAAAGATTATATCATGTTGATGTATGATTTATACATACCTAAAATACCCACAAGCCACAACACATCGAATGACCGAGACCAGAAGAAATCACGGCTTAAGCATTTTCAACCGGCTTGAGTTTTGTGTGTTAACTAAACGAGATATTTAAGGAAAACTTCTAGTAACAACTTAACAATCTTCACCAAAAAACAACTAACTTAACAATAAAATAAAAGATATTATTAAGATATTCTAACATCTAAAAAGCATGTCCCGGTTGAACCATATGAAGAGAAATTAAAGGCGCAGATAGTTTCACTCATCTAGGTTTGTTAAAAAATAATAAATAAATCTATATCTATCAAACTTTTTAAATATTTTTTAAAAATCTTTAACTCTTTTTAAATTAATTATATAATATATTTTTGGTTTTTTAACAAGAATAAAAATTTAATAATATCCTTCGCATGAAATGAAATTTGTACATAGAAATGTTCACTTTATTGGGCCGGATAAATTAAAGGCGCAAATATTGGGCCTATATTTTATGGGCCTATTGGGCCGGTAAGCTCCCATAAGATCTCTGCGAATTGTTTCTCATCATCGCACGGCGCCATTGTTTGCTCCCCGCCATTCCAGTTTCTTCTGAGGAGACTAGAAGAAGCGAGCGTTCATAGTGATGTTCATGGATTTCCGATTCAGATTATGTGAGCTTCCGATTCCAATTTCAATTTCAAATCTCTCTTTTTTCCACTTCTTTTTTTTTCCTATTATGTTCATCGCTGATTTTGATTTGGTAAAATCAAAATCAGCGATGGAAACTTCTCAAGTTCTCCTCATGCTGATCAATCTTAGTTACTCGAAGCTTCTCTTGCTGATTTCTTCACTAAAAGTTGTTTATGACATGCAAAATACCTAAATAATTGATTCAATTGTGTTGAAAATTTCGGATTATCATCCAGAAAGGTTTAGATGGAAAACCTAATTTTCAAGCTCTGAGCTTTATGTATCTGCTTACATTTGAGAGTAATGCTATTTATAGAATTGAGTAAATCAGATTCAGAAACAACAGAAGAGGGTTTTGATTTGCTACAAATTTGACTCTCACTCTCTTTCAACCATCCAAAAAGGCCAAGAGAGTGGATTCAAGTTTATGAAATAAGTTACATAGATCAAACATAACATTTTGCATAATCATACATTGTGCTTCAATCTCTGTAAAATCATTCAAAAAATAAATTGCTATAAATCACTTTTTTCCCTGCCCAATATTAGGGCTCTA
This sequence comes from Fallopia convolvulus, assembly GCA_964016875.1. Taxonomy (NCBI): domain Eukaryota; kingdom Viridiplantae; phylum Streptophyta; class Magnoliopsida; order Caryophyllales; family Polygonaceae; genus Fallopia; species Fallopia convolvulus. Next base: position 63,002,997 of record OZ024725.1, read on the forward strand.
AGAAAAGCCCAAAAAAATCAAATGAAGATGAAGGCTGTATCTGCCTATACACATTCCCACATTGTTGTTTTCTTAAGTTAGTCAAAACTTGTGTAGTATCCAGTAACACATCCAATGTTACCATCTCTTCCTCTAATTTCGTCGAGGAGATAAATTTTTGTTGCAAAAATCATATTTACCTTTGTTTCTAATCTTTTTGAGCTCTTTGAATTCATGACAGCAAACCGGCTTCTAAATCATCAGTTTCGGTTTCTCCTGCAACTCGGGTTAGCTCCTCAGCTCTCTTGGACTCGTGCTTCCAATCGGTTTTCACCAATGTATAAACCATCATACACACACAAGACGCCTGAGCTGCTACTAACCCGATCCACAGCCCCAAAAACCCGATCTTGAATTTGAATGCCATTAGAACCGCTGTTGGCAAGCCCACCATGTAAAACGCAACAAAGTTTATCTGAGCTCCAACTTTCGGCTGCGCAGAGCCTCTCAAAACCCCACAAGCTGCTGTCTGAGGGCAGTTTCCGATCTCACAGAACCCGACAACAGGAAGCGCGATTGCAATCAAGGCGAGTGTGTCAGAATCAGATGTGTACATTCTCCCCCAAACCGATCTCACGAGTGTTGTAAAGATAAAAGCAGTCACCCCTATAGCAACCGCCACAGAGAGCCCAATGACTGTTGTCCTCTGTGCTCTGCTCGGCTGGTTCGCGCCCAGCTCGTGTCCTACACGGGTCGATAGGCTTAAGCTTATGGAGTGAGGAAACACATAAAGCATTCCACATGTTTGGATCAAGATCCCCATTGCTGCAACGCTTGCTTGCGGGTTTTCGAGCAACCCGCATAGGAAAAGCATGATTTCATACCACCACCATTCTAAGCAGACAGCGAGAACACTCGGTAAAGCTAAAGATATGACCGGTCTCCAGCCTTGGAAAGGCGAGAGACATGTCAATCCGTCCCATGGCTTTAGATCCGGGTTTGAAATGATTAGGTAGAGTAATAGTCCGAGGTTGAGGTTAATTGTGTTGCAAGCTGATGCCAAGGCGACGCCTTTGACACCCATGTTGAGGTAAATGACTAGAAAGTAGTTGATTGGGAAGTGAAGGATTAGGCCGAACGCTGAAATGTATGTCAATGGTTTTGTCACACATTGTGTTCTTAGAAAGACGCGTAGTGGATTGAGATGCACTTGTGCTATGAGCTCAGGAATTGAGAATCTTAGGTAAATTTTCGCGACTTCGGTTATGTCTTGGCTTTGTCCTAGGAGTAAGAGGATTGGTTCCATGTTTAGCCATAGGAGTGAAATGATGATGGCTGTGAGTAAGAGAAGGCAGAGAGTTCTTTGGAAGGTTTGGCTTACGACGGAAAATTTCTTGGCGCCGTAGGCTTGGCAGCAAATTGGCTCCATTCCCATGCTTAGGCCTTTGATGACTGAGAAGCCTGTGATGTTGGCAAAGCTGATTGCAAGAGCGCCTCCGGCGAGCTCTGAGCTTCCTAGATGGCCTAGGAAAAGCATGGAGATGACTGATTTTGAATGCATCATTAGTGTTGTCATGGCTGTTGGGCAGGCTATCTTGCTTAGTAATCCAAGGTCCTCTACTACCTGCATCAAATTTTGATGTTTTTGAGGTAATGTCTTAGTCATGCATTATAAAGAACTTATGCATTATAATTTAAAACGCGTTATTTGATTTAGTAAGCATTAAGTTTTATGAAACAAGATGCATTATATTGGTGTATCATAATGCAATATATTTAGAGCCTGCCAAACAACAATTTAGTTTCTTTTTGGCTTTATAAAGCATAAAACATGATATGTAATGCATGTATAATGCAAATCAACCGCACAAAATGGAGAATGTCTTTATATTTGCAGTATAAAGAACTTATGCATTATCGGACATTATAATTTAAAACGCGTTATTTGATTTAGTATGCATTATGTTTTATGAAACAAGATGCATTATATTGGTGTATCATAATGCAATATATTTAGGGCTTACCAAACAACAATTTAGTTTCTTTTTGGCTTTATAATGCATAAAACATGATATGTAATGTCTCTATGTATGTAGTATAAAGAACTTATGCATTATTGGGCATTACAATTCAGAATGCAATATTTGATTTATAATGCATTTAGGGCCTGTTTGGATCACACATTATAATGTAAAAGAGATATAGTTTGGGCTTACCAAACAATAATTTGATTTTGTTGGGGCTTCATAATGCATAAAACATGATATATAATGCATCCAAACAAGCACATGATAGTTTTAGTAATCATTGCCTAAAGTTAGGATCAAAATAGGAATGAGAGAGTATAATTTAGTCAATTAAGTATATGCCAAGACCATATCAAGGTCAATGGAGTGTGTATCAAGGCTGTAATTTGTACATTGCTTAAGAAATAATTATATTCTAGTTCATGCTTATCTGTAGAATGATTAAGCTTGTGGTTTCTTGTCAATGTATATATCATATATGAGTATGATTCTTGTCATTACAGAATAGACAATCTAGAACTTGTATAATTTATACTATTTTTATGTATTATGGGTTTAATGCTGGCAATCTGGCATGTATCTTAGGATTCATTTTTAAGATTAAGCATGATTAGAAAGTGGCATTTAACATACACGTGCTCTAGATCTCAATTGACATCACTGTTGATGTCAGCATGAGTGTCTTATAGCTAGGAGAAAAATAAAATAAAATACAAAAGACTGCAAATGGAATTTTTATGTGGGTGGACACTTTTAATTTAGACTTAATTTATATATGCAACTTGCAAAAATCAATCACAAGATAAAAAAAAAGGAAAGTTATGACAATAAAAAAAAAAAGTTATGAGAATTAAAAAAAATGAACTATAGAAACTTTAAAACATTTGTTAAGCAAATAAAAAGGGAATTTTCAAAAAAAGTATATTATTTTTTTTAGTAACGAGGAACCCACCTTTGGTGGTAAACCCGGGTCTGGGAACTAGCCGGCAAAGCACACAGACCAAGTAAATCGGTTTGCACCGACCGGCTCGACCAAGTGGTAGGACATTGTAAAAAAGTATTATTATTTGAGACATTATTGACTTTTTATTATGCCTATTCTTCTAGAGTCTACCTAATTGTGGAAGATAGCTCAAATTTACAAGAATGCAAAGCCTATACATTGTAAGTTGTGTTGAAAAACTTTACACAAATGGAGAAAGTAACAGAAACCCATCTAAAAACACTAGTGAGTAGTGATGAATATGATTTTTGCATTCAACTTTGGTGGCAATTTTGGCACCCACAAACCGCCTCTATAATAAGCCTAGCTATGCTAACATACCCAATTGTCTCTCTATAATATGACATTTACCCAAATTACCCCTCATAATATTCACATACCAAATTTTAGTTAATTTGATGTGAGGTCCACTTTGCTAGCTAGCTCCATGTTAGTAGTAGTCATATACAAACAATTGGATGAGAAAGTTTTGTTCAAAGTCAAAAGTTATTCCTCCCTAACCCTTTAATGTCTTCAACTTGAAGTTGCATTCAAATTATCACACTTAATGCATTCTATTCCAAATGCAACTTTAAAGTCGGGCATAAGTTGCATTTGGAATACCGCACTTAATGCATTATGTAAGAATATAATGCTTTTAAATGCGGTAATTCAAACGCAACCTATGCCATACTGATGAAGTTGTTTTAGGTTTTGAGTATATTGGATTCTGACGCGATTTGATAGATAATGCATTCAGTTTGGTAATTCAAATGCAACCTAAGTTTTATTGATGAAGTGGTTTCGCGTTTTGAATATCTTGGATTCTGATGCGTTTTGACAGGTATAGACACATTGACAAGTTGTTTATAAATATAATGCATTAAGTGTAGTAATTCAAACACAACATATATAAGTTCTCTCGATATAGAATACATTAAATGCGGCAATTCAAATGTAACATAAGTTGTATTGATGAAGTAGTTTCGGGTTTTGAATAGTTTGGATTCTGTCGAGTTTTGACAGGTCTAGATAATCGATAAGTTGTTTATACATTAAGGTAAGAAAATTGTACCATTATATGTATAAAGATAAACTACATGATACTATGATATGAATATTTAATAGGGTCCCCCCCACTTCAAAAAAATTCTTTATGCTTTCTTCTCTTCCATCAATCTTCAAATCCTCAAATATCTTAATTTTCCTCCCATAATTGTTCTAGTTTCTGTTTTATGTATCTTTCACTTAAAACCTTTTTTGAGTACAAAATCAACATCAAACTAGTACCATGGAAATAGACTTGTATGAATTATTACCCAATATAATTTTGACACCTCATAACATACATTGAAGCCTTAGGATATCAAAACACAATCTTTTTTTACCAAGAAAGAGCTAATCACCATAATTAACATGCATACATATGTAACAAGATCATAACTACATGGCTTAAAATAAACTTGACTCAATCATTTTTGTTTGGACCGCTCATCTCAAAAAGGTAAACTTGTGGGTGATCAAAATTTACCATTCTTAGCAATGAACACCAACGTTAAAATGGAAGTAAAAAAATGAATTTTTTTTACCTCATTCAAGGGAAGTTGGTCCAAGAATCCATGGATGAATCTATCTTTTCTGGGTGCTGAAGAAAGTTGAGATGATTCTTCTTCTTCTTCTTCATTGTTGATTGCGCTTATCGCGAGAAGATGATCACTCTCCCTTGTGATTCCAGATTCATTTGCAGGACACATGGTGATTTTTTGTTTTGTAATTAACCCAAGAAGATTAATTTGAATCTGAAGAAACCCAAGAAGAGGATTATTCAAAGGAATTGAATAAGATGTGGGAATTAACTTATGTTGGTCAAAACTGCAAAAATTAATTGAATGGAGGAAATTAATTGAAAAGACAATTAATGTTTGAGAAAAATAACAAGGATTATATAGAGTTGACAAATTTACCTTAGTTTTTATGTAGTTGTTGAAAGGCTTGCTTTGTTTCCTGGATTGTGGTTTGTTGTGTTCTTGGCTCCCCAACAATGGAGCAGTGAGAGTGACTTAAAGAGAAGATGGAGGGAGAGAGAGAGAGAGGAAGAAAGTTTTTTTTTTTTGTGGGTGGAGGTGAGGTTGGGAGATGGAGAAGACTTAAAACTTGTATGGGAAGTGGAAAGTGTTTTTTAATTTATTTTTCTTTTTAATAATGGAAGGAGATTTGAATCAGCGACTTTAAGGTGTAAAGATGTTTCGTTTATTAGTTGAGTTGACGGATCTTTGACTTTCGGTATTTTTTGCTCGTGTGATAAGCTTCCATAAAAGAAAGTTACGAATAATCTGTATAGGATTTTAGATGTTTATAAATAGGCGATGCAATGTTTTTTTAGATTACGCTTATTTTGAATAATTTAGTACTAAGATTAAGGTTTTTAAAATAAAAATATTTGTATAAAATATATGGAAAATAAAACCTTAAAAGTTGCATTGGAACTTGGAAGTGAGAAATGATTTTTTGTTGCTATTTTTCTATATAGTAATGGAAGGAGATTTGAATCAACGATTTTAAGATGTAGAGATGTTTCGTTTATTAATCGAGTTGACATTCTACCAAAAAAAAAAAAATTAATCGAGTTGACAGATCTTTGACTTTCGGTATTTTTGCTCGCGTGATAAGCTTCCATAAAAGAAAACTACGATTAATCTGTCTGGTTGTTATATAAATAGACAATGTTATGTTTTTTAGGTTATATGTTTATTTTGAGATCACATAAAATTGGTGCGATGGATATTTTGCTTATTAGTCGAGTTGACAGATCTTTGACATTCGGTATTTTTACTCTTGTGATAAGCTTCCATAAAAGAAAGTTACGATTAATTTCTTACATCTACTAGAGTTGAACCCCAAACCTCGCAAATGTGGAGCAAACCGCTTACCACCTGAGTCAACTCCCTTTGATAACAATATTGTTTATAAAAACTAAAATTTTAAGATAAAATTTATAAATCTTATTAAAGTTTAAATAACCTTAAATACTACAATTAAATAAATTATTATCATTTCAAGGTTCTTAATATTTGACTTTGTCACTTTGAGGTATATGTTATAAAAACATATCATCATTAACATGAGGTGAAGCCATATGAAAATTAATTTGCATAAAATAAAACATTGTGGATTTGACTTTAATTTGTTCTAATTCTAGCTAATTGGATTTGAGGGCATCAAGTTTTATGCATTTGATGACCAATTAGTCCTAAAATCTAGACATGATATACTTGCATTTTTAATCTTCTCCTTGTTCTAGCTTCTTCCTTTATGCTTTGTTTTCATATGTCAAGGTGGCATGGCATTTGATCACTTTAGTTTGACTTTAATTGTTATAAATTTTAGCATGTGCATGGATTTTGTGTTGGGTATGGGCATTATATATATATTTCATCTTTATGATATTTTATCTAGGGAGAATGTGTGTGATATGTGAAAAATCGAATCATGCAAAAGTAAAATTCATACTTATTGCTTAACATTCATGCATGTAAGTCCATATATTTTCTTGTAGGTTTTGTTTGTCAAAACTAGTAGTAACGAATAGTTATAGTTGTAATAGTAGTTGTAGTGGTTAATAGGACGGTTAAAAGTAATAGTCTAATATTTTAAAAAATGCTAATGTGTATTTGGTTGGAGTAATTTTTGGTTTTAACTTATACTTATAAAATGACGAAATAGGACATACTCCGTATAATTTTATTTTATTTTGGTCGAAAGAACATATGATTTATTAAAGAAGTCATGCTTTACCTTATTGGTTGAGGGCGAATATGGAAAAGAAATATTAAACGTTAGTTCAAATTTCAAAAAATTTTCCAGAGCAATTGGAAAAACCCAAGTTTTTACCAATGATTATACCAAACACCCTAGCAGTATTTAAAATGAGATTTTAAAAACTAAATGCTAGCATTTTAGGCTTGTCAAATAAGACATTAGTCTCAGGTAGACATGTTAATTATCTCCTATAATGGTTATATTCAACACTTTCGGTGAATCTATTCAAAAAATCAAGTAAAATATGTGATTATGTTTGATATATTTAATTATTTTTCTTATCAAAACAAAAAAAAAACAAATGATTTATCAATGCAATATATGTTCGGAGATGTTTCATCCTTTCATGTTATAAATAAAAAAAATGTTCACTACAATTATATTTTCTTTTATCATATAAAATACGAGTTGTCAAGGTATGACTACATATTACATACACTCAAAAACGTCACTTGCTAATATTGAATTTAAGTTGACTAGGAATCCAAAATAACTCAACTACGATCCATTCACAAAATATTGAGTTAGGTTGGTATGGGTTTTATTTTATTTAGTATAAATTAAGTATATTAAAAAAACACTTTATATAAGTAACTTGTCCCCGGACAAATAGACCATGGCAAGGGCATAATGATAGCTACTTTATTTAAGTAACTATGCATAAAAGCATCTTTCAAGTAATTAGATCTCTCGCCATGTTCAATTAGTCAGAGTCAATTTACGTCTCATTGTTGAGGGCGATTCTTTCAATTCAATTTTTTTTATACACGCCTTCAGAGAAATTCGAACCCTAAACCTATATAAACATTTAAGGAGCCTCGCCTCATCCCACTAAACCAACTGGTTATTAGTAAAAACTGTATTTTAATCACCTATTACTATTAGGTACTACTTTGCTTACAACTTAGAATGTTAGACCCAATTTATTGTTAGTAAAATGTTATTAAAACTAATTACACAAAATCACCACTAAATTAACCTACTTTGTACAAATTTAGGCTTTATAATTACATGTCCATTTAACCCCTCTTTATTCAACTTTACCAAAATTTTAAGACAACTAAAAACTTGGTGTATATATAAACTCTCCGAAATCTATGAGGGCTCCATTTATAGTGACTAAAGTATTTAAGTATCCACAATAGCATTATTTCAGTGTAATTTCGCTCAAGTAAGATCTGAAGGGTCGAGTCTTACTATGTAAGACTAGCGAATAAATTAATATCCAAGCAAAGCGCGAAAAGCATCCAAGTCACAACATAAAATTATAAAACAAGACATACACAAACACACAAGAAAGTATAAACAAGAACAAAGCGCGAAAAGCATCCTTTACTCTATTTTTTTTCTCCCTTCATATATTCTGATTAAGGATTACGTAGTCCCTTCACTTCTTTGTGAGCGAGCCATCAATTCAGGTACAAGATATTATCAATACGTACCGCTTGGATAATTCAACATAGGATGAGATCCTATTTATTTACCGCCCTAGTTTTCAATTGTTTTTAGATTTATCGAAAACTAACCCTTTATACGTTCTCACTGGAGCATCATGCCGCCTCCTTTGCACATTTCCAAACCAACAAAAAGTCTCAGAAATCGTGATTGGCTCAGAATATGTTCTTTGGCTTTTCACTATATTTAGGAATAAGATTCGATACAACGTATAACGCTTCTACGAATTTGATAAGACGAATCCTACAATGGAATGATGGAAGAGTTATGATAATTTATAAGTAGGAGTGTCTAATACGAGAGTAGAAGACCATTTATATATCTTCGGGCATCTAGTCAATCGGTTAAGCTTCCAAATATTATACTCAGAAGTCTTCGATTCGACTTTCGTAGACAGTACCCTTCACTGATCGAAAAAAGGAACATTGTGCCTTTACTCACATCACAACCACCTCTTGTTCAAAAGACACAAACTTTTTGTCCATGAAACTAAAAGACCATTAGCTCTGTCAAATTTCAAAACACAAGATTTATGTTTCATAAGAACTTATGGGCAATTCTTGCACCCAAAAAAAAGGCAGTCCAATTTCTCAATATATCCAAAATACCCTCCCATAATTTGGTACGGATAGCTAATAGGGAACATGCACCCAAGCTAGATAACAGTGTTAAAAAAAAATTATAATTACAAGATTTTTATATTGTATTATGAAGCCACCACCCTCACACTTTGTAAGAGATTAAATATTTTATGCTTATATAATTGATTACACCTGGAGAAAGAATTTATATAATTTAATCCCGAATTTTAAAGCTAATTCCTTTCTGTAAAATATTTTTTTTCATCCCCAAAGCTGTAATAATACATGTACACTAGCTAATAAATAAATGAGTTTGCTTCTATCTTGTACATTATATAGTTATTGTATAACTTAATTTATTTGAAAAATAACAGCTTTATGATAAATATATATAATTATAATAGTTTAGGTAAAAAGTGGGAATCAAATCCGACTGAATCATTACTGTGTAGTGTAACGTACTCTTGAATTCTGCTAGCTCCAAAATTTAATTTAATGTATGGTTATTTTACAAAGCTATATAAGACTTTCATTTTTCAGATAATAAAGAAAAACCCTCATACAAATACTTTTTATCACCTAGATAATATTTTATAACATGGGTGTAAAAGATAATATTTTATATAATTTAATTAAATATATGATGGTTTGACCAATTTAATTTTTCACATATTAAATATGGACCGGTCCATCTAAGTGGAATGAATTTATTAGAATAAATATTTTATTGAGTAAAAAATTATTATTATTTTATTATGTAAAATTTTAAAAAAAATCGGTGATATTTCCTATATTATTCATGTGGCATTTGTTTTGAAATTAGTGGAATAATTAAGAAACAAACCTTTAAGTATATGGACCCAATAAAGAATTTCAAGGCCACAATTATGCATAGGAACCTTAGAGGACTGTACAAACAATAAATTAATCTGGTTAGTGTACAAAAATGGTAAAATAAAAAATAAAAATGGTAAAATTAAAGGCAAATGGAGATAACTTTAACGATTAAACTAATTAAAACACTTAGTTGTATTCCCGTAATTAATTAACTTACTTATCTCCAGTACGAATAAGAACCAAGAGTGATAACTTTAACAAATAACTTTGTATGAATCCACTTTATCTCTTGAATTCTAAATTAATTAGCTTTTGTACTGGTGATAAGATGCAAATGAATAGATATGCTAATTAATTGCACAACTAAAGAGACAGGAAGAATAAGAATGTGATGTCCAAATTGTACACAGTACTATAAATGTTTGGAACAATTTTTTAAAAAAAAATTTGTCCATCTATATAGCTCATAACTATAGCTTATTAGTCAATCTAGCTAAACAGGTATAGTATAGTAACCTTTGTGTATAGGTCATACATTCATGAATCAAATTATCAAAATGTCACAAGATAATTATTCGATTCTAATCAATCTACAATTATTTTTATTTTATTTTTAATAAGAAAAGGAATTCGAGGTACCATATGGGTCCAGTAGATCGAGAGTCGGATAATCCGACAAAATATGAGGCAACAAACACAAAAAAGGCAACAAGCAAACCTTTGTGTATAGGTCATACATTCATGAATGAAATCATCAAACTATCACAATTCACAAGAGAATTATTCGATTCTAATCAATCTACAATTATTTTTATTTTATTTTTTGATAAGAAAAGGAATTCGAGGTACCATATAGGTATGGTAGATCGAGAGTCGGACAAATCGACAAAATATGACGCAGCAAAATACAAAAAAGGCAACAAGCGAGGAGGAGAGTGCACAAATGATCAAAAAGCCTCTATTTAGACTGCACATTATAAAGCATAATTTTATATTAAATCCCGCATTATAATCATTGTTTTAAAAATCAGGTTTAGTCTCCGCCTAGGCGTTGGAAGATCTCAGCCAACCTAGATAATCGTTCTAATCGTCTAGGTGTTAGACGGCTCCTCTCTACCCAGGATCAACCTAGTCTTTTTTTAAAACATTGATTATAATGCAAAACTTTATATTATAATGCGTAATCCAAAAAACCCTAAAAAAACGAAGTGAGCTAAACAAAACAGAATAAAATGTCATCGAAAAGTAGGTCAACAAGCTAACTCCATCTACTCCTCGATGTTGAATTAATATACATTTAATTGCGATTAGTATCATTAAATTAAAAAATAAAATAAGATTAAAGAAGTGCTTTAGTAATATGTGCCTCTTAGGTGCACGTTGGGCTCTTAATTCTCCAATTTGTACGGACAATGATGGCCCACAACACAGTCACTGTTGACTCATCTTGACCACCAATTCCATCACTTTGTCTTCAACAATTGCATCACAAATCATTTGCATTTTGCTTGAATTCTTCACCACCATACTAGTATAGTGTATTATACAAAAGAAGGCACTTTTTTTATACTATCACAACAATAACAACATTGATTCAGTGGAATTCCGCTACAATGGAATCTGAGGGATTAAAATGAAGGTACCGTACCCCTTTCCAAGAAGATGGTATGTCCGATAGACATAAGTATATTCGTCGGCAATTTTTAAACAATTTAACCCTTTAAAGCTATTTTGTGCTCACATTAAATATTCCAAGTGTGATATAAAATTTTAAAAATGTAAGTCATCAAGTCTGGCAGGTCAATCAACAAAGGTATTCTCATGTGCATTTTTTAGTCATCACATATCTTCTCAAGTGACGATAAATCCATCATTCCTTAAAGCCGATAAATCCAATATGGTTTCATGGTTCACAATCCCAATCGACCAACATTTAGAATTCAAATCGGAACTGACTCTAATACCATGACGTTTAAACCAAAAGGTAGATTAAAATTGTGTTCGTAGAATCGCCATATTTACGCCATAAATCCAACATAAAAGTCTAGTGGGATCTCATTTTAATGTCAATTGACAATAGATCAAAACAGTAATAGTCCATCAATCTTATATATTATGTTGTCTATCTTCACACTTCTAGATGTATGACTTTGATTTAACATAAAAATTATCAAACAATACATATATAGGACCACTTGTGATCTTGAATAGTGAAAAAAGAAAAAGAAAGTACAAGTCTGTTTTAAAAAAACATTGGAATACATGATGGTAAACAATAATAATAGTCTCACAAGATAGACATTAGAAAATGAGTATTGTGATGTTAATCATAGTCACATATTATATAATGACAATTGTATAGGAAGAAACTTTGCATAAACATATGTGAAAATGACTTTGGCCGGGCCGATCATCAAATCATAGATCTCTACATGTCAATCGTTCTCAACATGTATTTTTTAGTACTCATCTAACATAGAATTATTCTAATTATATAGGTTAATATGTTTTGAATCTGTCATTAATTGATACTTATTTGGGATTTGGGTGTTCCAGGGGTTTTATGGGGCCAAACTCTTTGGCTGCCTCGCCAAAATGGCATGCTATGTATTCTGTTTTTGGCCTTACGATTCATAATTTGAATTAGGGTTAATTTCTAGAATCTTTATTTTTTGTTAAAGGAAAGACAACACTCTCCGTTTCTTCAAGGAAAAAATAATTAAAAAACGGGTTAAGTAGTAATCATACGAGGGATAGCCTGACCCTTAACATCATCAAGCAGTAAGGAGTTAACACTTAACACCCACAGGAGGGTCAATCAATACATGAAGTCCTAAATTAAAAGAAAAAACAAAAGATACAAGGTAATCTGCTACGTTATTTGCTTCTCTAAAGACATGACGAAATTGAACCTCTCAGTTCCTACGAATTACTTGAAACACCTCATAATTGTAATTACGAAATCTGGATCTCTTGCCTCCTAATAAAATTAGTTCTCCTTTTGCCTATAGACATAGCCAACACAACGTTAATGAATCACGTAAATTTGTAATAACAACAACAACATCTACTCAGGTGGATCCCAATACAAGCAGGATGCCACGATCCGGGGGGTCGAGATGTACGTACATGGGCGGATTTAGGGGGGTGCTGGCGGGGGCGGCCGCCCCCACATCGGGCTGGAGGTGTGATAAGTTTTACCTAAAAGCTCAGGAGATAAAAAAAAATTGAACTTTCGTCCGCATATCCAGCCCGGGGCAAGACAAGGCGGAAGGTGGGGAAGAGTGGGGGCGGAATTGTGAAGAGCCGATAATCCCTTACCAGGATCTCTTGCCTCCTAACAAATTAGTTCTATTTCCGCCTATAGACATAGCCAACACAACGTTAATGAATCACATAAATTTGTAATAACAACAACAACATTTACTCAAGTGGATCCCAATACAAGCAGGATGCCAGAATCTGAGGGTCGAGATGTACGTACAAAGGCGACTTTAGGGGGGTGCTGGCGGGGGCGGTCGCCCCCACATCGGGCCGGAGGTGCGATAAGTTTTACCTAAAAACTCGGGAGATAAAAAAAAATGATCTTTCGCCCGCATATCCAGCCCGGGGCAGGACAAGACGGAAGGTGGGGAAGAGTGGGGGCGGAATTGTGAAGAGCCGATAATATTAATGTACAAAGTCAGCCCCCTTAGCTTTCAGATAATCCTGAATCCGCCCCTATGTACATAAAATAGGGAGACATTATATTATATTAAATGAACGAGAGACATTATATATATCATCGAAGTGTCATATTCTATAGCTAGGTTTCCACAACATTAGGGGGAAACATATAGGTCAGTCACAATTTTAATGTTCATCACTCACGCTTTGTCCCTTGAACATGCATTGCTGATTCACACAGCTACTACTTCCCTAGCAAATGAGATCAATTTAACATGTCATGCATTATTAGATGCAAAAAGATCTAACGTTATTTTAGCTTTTGACACAATTTCAAAACATTAATATATTAGCTAGTTTTCTTGGGCATGCATGTTTGTCACCCTATACACCAAAAAATGTCATTTGAACTTTTGATATAAATATATTAATTATCACTTTTTTAAAAAGCTTTTCAATTATATAACACAACCCTTTTTATGTGGCCAAAGGCCAATATATATATTAATACATTGAAAATAGTTAAGGTTGATGATATCATGTGAATGGACACATAGGTGCGAGATGAAAATAAACCTCGTGCAGGATATATTGTAGATTTTGTATAATATACATAAAAAATTTCGAGTTAATCTAAGGTTTTTATGATCATTTTACAATCCATATCAGGTATATGAATATGAATATGATTAATACCTATAAATTTAGTGTATGAGATTATCTAATAAATGCATTTTTTGCATTATAATGCAGAAGTTAATGTAAAATTGCATTAAATCTTACATTATAATGCAAGATAATGCATTATTCTAGGTAATCCAAACAAGCTCTAGGTGTTAAGTCATTTTTCTAGTGTCACGTCAACTTATTTGATATGAAAATTTATTCAAAATTATTATGTCACACTCTTACACAATTGTGTTATTTTTTTTATCTCTTCAAAGATTGGGCTATCCAGATAATATCTATCGGACGAAAATTTAGATTATTTGAATGATTATGCCTAGTAGGTATTTTGAAATGGTATTGGATCCAACCAGTAATCGTTGCAGAAGTATTTGGTCTTAGAGAGGGCATTCTAGAGACCTTCCGTTGTGCGATCTTTGATATTGAGATAAAAGGAGATAAACTCAATCTGATTTGATGTAGACAGATTTTTGGCGTGCATAGAAAAAGATCTTGATCGTTGGAAATCACGTTCTCGACAAAAGTGACTTGTCCAATGTCCGATTGAGCCGCGTCATACCTTTACGAATAGGGAATCAACTCACAAGTCAAACTCAACACATCGCCCTGACCTAAGGGGCTTTTTGAGCATTCAAAATCGTTTTAAGGCTTAAATTAGAGTTTTAGTATTTTCGGGGTTTTTTCTACAAATTTCAGTTTTCTATGTTTTAGCTTTATACTTTTTTAACTTTTCTAGGCTTTTTATATATATAAGATCGCACGTAGCCGTGAGAAGACATATCTATCTTATATATTATTCATAATTAAGAGTTTTTTATTTTCAATCTGGTGGATTTCCTGTACTTTCGTAAGTAGGGTTTCATGCTTGCGATTCTCTATTGTCAAAGGCTCACGCTTGCTTCCCTTTCAAGCTTCCTATCGCGTCAGTATCCATGCCATCAATGGCGGTAGGAGATGTACGTCCATGGCCTATGGGTGAGTGAGATGTTGCGTGCTGACATCCTGCTCCTACTGAGGTGGTTCAAAGCGCACCACATCAGCCATATTTTCAAGGAGACCAACAAAGTGACGGACTTCCTCATAAAGACTTCTCCTAATGGGGACGATCTGACTGACACAACTGCTAAGGATCTTCAAGATCTCATCCTTTCGGATATTCTACAACGACCAGTTTCTCAATGAGTTGTCGGTTGTCCCCCTAATTCTTTCCTATATCAAAAAATTAGTAGGTATTTTAAAACAACTAGTTTTTGTTTACATTTTTATCAGTTGCAACATTGGTCCCGAACCCACATTGATCATTGGTGAATGCATGACTTAGAGTTAATAGATTCTGATATGACAACTAAAATGTGCACATGCTTTTGTGATTAAATTAAACAGTGCTAGCTCTAGCTAATGTATTGTTATATTGGTACTTGTCGTTCTTAATTCGGACCACAAAACCATTAGTAAGATGTCAATCCATATCTCCATAATAAGTAATAGCACAATTGTACTTGGATCGATTGATTAGTGCACTAAGCACTGTTCATCTTTTGGTTGCTTAGTTATATATGATGTGAAATGACATTTTAGATACGTAATTATAATTTGATTTATTCCTAAGTACACTTATATTTGTGTCTTTTGCTTTTGTTACCAAATTTGGTCGATCCGATCCCTAAGTCTACATCTTTTTTTCTAGAAGGAGAAATCATGTAATGACACATAGTCCGACCATTTTTTTTTATGTAAACCAATTATTTTAATTGGTAACCTAGGCTGGAAAAATTGGAAACCAACGAACAACATTATAAATTTTAATTCGTTTTTACTCCTAAAATTTTAATATGGGATATTTCGTCGTTGAGTCTTTTTTTTTTATGAATGGGATGAAGGCGAACTAGTCTCGTATATACAAAAATTCTTGACTTTCATCGAAATCGATAAAGTTTCTAACTCTAATAGCATCTATCGATGAGAGTCGAAAAATACAGGGTTTACGCCAAAAAAGATGTTGAAATTAGGTTCAAAACTTGGAATATCATGAGATATGAACGATTTTAATTTTATAGGTATGAGATAGATGGAAGGTTATTCTTAAAAAAATTTATACAAAGTGTAAAATCATGTTTGGTTCAAAATTATTCGTAAACACAAGAAATAAAACGACTTTGTGGAAAAGTTATACTTCCTGAAAAGTGAAGCATGAACCAAACGAGGGTTGTATACTTTAATTTTACAAGTTATTTTCAAAGTACAATTCACTTCTAAGAACATACTAATTGAATTTCGATTAATTATTTATACATACTAATTATATATAGCTTTCAAGAGCTAGCTAGCTCGATCAATTGGCCTAGAGATGAATATGGTGCACATGCATGGATTAAAGTTTAATGTGCAGTTTGCAAATTGTTAAATATGTGTATATATATGTTGATTCCCTCTAGTGCTTAATGATCAAATCACAGATATATTTGACTAATTGGATGGTTTAGAGCAAGTTACTATACATAATACAACTCAAGGTGGTCCTAGTTGATTCAATTTTCACTTTATTGTGTTTCCCATTACTACTTTGAGCAATGCAATAAGATTTTATCATTCACATCCTGAAAAGTAACGGCCTAAAGATGGCATGTGCTGCTAATGATCGTCATTAATTAATTAATTAATTAGTTACTACAAGCTGGTGTTACATTAATTCATGAATGTGCTTATACATATGTAACACTACAAAAAAGCTGATTTAATTAGCAGTCACGAAAGTGGTCGCTAATTGGTCAGCGACCACTTGATCGCAGAATTTAGCGATCATCTACTCTAGCGATCAAGTGGTAGCAATATCACGGATTGGATTTAACGAACATTTGGTCGCTAATTTGCAAACAAATGGTCGCTAATTTGCAACCATATGATTGTTAAATTCATGACCAGATTTAGCGAAAAAATTTAATCGCTAAATCTGCAAAATGTTGTAGTGAAATACTTCATTAGGTATATCGATCACCTCCAAACTATTTTAAAATTATTTTTGACGGATCTAAACTCTAAAATGAGGATACAACCATTAGGTATATCGATCATTGGAAAGAAAAGAGACGAAATTGAGAAGATGAACATCGAAAAATATGGAACAAAGATGATCTTGGTAACAGAAGCTCTGACCTTTAGGAAAAGTTTTTTGGTTGATAGACAGTTGCATGCACACACCAAGTTCCTTGAAATTGAAGGAGATAATTGATAAAAAAAATAGATAGATATGAAATTGGAACGGTTGATCCCCCCTTTATTTCTTATTAATGCAATTTTCGGCGCCCTTGTGAAATCAAGATGCTCGTTTTCGACATTCTTTGTAATCTTTAATCCTAGTCTAATGTCTGTGTTTTCCATATTTTCAAAGAGGTGAACTGGATTAAAACAACAGAGACGTCATGATAATATCACGAGGTCCTAACCGTTTGACTAGATAACAAAATTTAAATTAATTATTTTAATGATTTTCACTCTAATAAGAGAAATTTGACACTGCCTTTTTTCTAAGCTACTATTTTATAAAAAAAATCTTAGTTTTTTCTTATGGATGCACAATGCGGGGCATTTTTTTTTTGAATTAATGGGATCAGGGATACTTTCAGCAAGAAATATATCGAAGAGTTAGTTTCGGGCTGGCCGAAAATAAAAGCTTATCAGAAGCAGGGTAAGAATTCGATTACCAGACAAGTTTGATAAACCGAGAGGTTGCATGAGGCGGCAGCCGAAATCGACAAGAAAGAAACGGAATAATTAAAACAAGCTATAGAATTTACAAAGAAGGAACATACAACCAGAAAAAAGACCAAAAACGATTTTAGGCTCGGGGTGAATAAGCACAAAAAGCGTCCGGTAAAAATGATCAACCCAACACGTAGTGTGCGAAAAGAACATCTGATGTCATCTTACTTAAATGAATGAGCTTTCTATTATAAGACACTAAAAATAATTAATTTGAATGAAGTTTTTTAGTTCAATCGAAGAGTGATTAGTGCATATTGCATTAGCCCTTCAGAGTTTGCAAAGGTCACCCTTATATATACTATCATATTTGCATATTGCATTCTTGCTCTTGAGCCTTCAATTAATGACCCTAGTTTTGTATTAGACAATTGTAGGATTATATGGTCAATCAAACCTATCGAGTTGACCTAAAACAATTCTCTAACTCAAAGATTAAGGTGAATTAATTACCTTAAACCTAGCAACTTAAAACTATAAAATATATCCATGTATAATACATCCAAAATCAAGAGTCTATATACCACTAAAGGGCGCCATAACTTGATGCCTCTTTTAAGGAATAAATATTTCCTAGCTCTAATCACGGGTCTTAAGTACAATTAGAGGTGTATTACCACTAAACAATAATTATTCTCCATACTTGGCCTTGTCTTTTATGCTAATAGTAAGTATGTTTGGAATTATATCTCTCTTTATTCCTTGATTGAGAAAAAGGTATATATTCATAAATCATAACTACTTGGTTGCTTTTATTTATTCCATGATCAAATGAATGTGCATGTCCTTATATGAAAACATGCATATATATGATTAATAGGCACATCAAATTTCATATCAAAATACTTTATGCTAAAAGGAATGGATGGACCTAGTTTTGTTAGGGTTTTTGCCATAATTAGAGAATATAGTGATTATAAAACTTATACAAATTTGGTTTTTAGTTGGCTATTGGTGTCATGATGACAATCAAACAACTTTGGGTGTTAACTCTCTTAGATGACAATGATGGATATAGTTGGAAGGTGTCGAGTCTACGAAACAGGGTCGGATTCGCCTGAACAATCTTTCTAACATATGTCGTAGTTCGTAAAGACATGGGACATATGATAAAAAATCGCATTTCAATACTACTTGGAAATCCGTCTTTTATGAAAGAAAATAATAACTAATAAATAAGCGCAACTAATAGTGATACTAAAATTTCGCGAATGATATCATTCGTGAAATCTTAGATGAAGTTTTGAATACTTTACGAAACTAAAAATTGAAAGCTCAAAATATACAAATAGTTCGAGCTGATGATCAACATGCTCGCATCAAGCTTATTATGATCGATGGATTATCATTCGAGTCATCAACAATAACATGCAACAACAACACCGTCTTAGTATATTCCTGCCGAAATGAAACCGGGATTCAGAATGTACGCGTCTTTGTCACAAACAAGTTAAGTGAGTGTTTTCAATAGATCATATTTGAATCATCGAAGTTACAAATTGTATTTATATCTAACAATAATGTAACTATGGCATGTGCAAGGTTAGAGAGATATTTGAAGTCTAACTCGACTCCATAGAAGCTTGAGTTTGCGTTAAATAGAGAGATATTTTTTAGGTTAGAAAGTAATCCCAACCTTATATACGAAATGGTAAAAATAACCGATATGTCACTTGTTTATTTCGGCCGAACAGAATCTATCAAAATATGCCCTCAAAAAGCTTATTCGATTACCCACAATATTAGCACAAACATTTGATGTTGTGAAGGAAAACGACAAATTTGATAATATATTCCTCCAATATGAAACTTGAGAATTACTCCTTCATGGCATCTAAAGATCGATATGCCAAGATTTCGGCTACCAATTAATGGAAACGATTGAATTAATTAATTAATGTGATGAAAAAATATAAAAGAATGGAGTTCAAATCGCATATGTAAGGGTGACTGATTGAGAGATTACAATTAAAAACTTAACTAGTGTATGTCTCGTGTGCGGTTTTTATTGAAAGTTATATTCTATTGTCCTTTTGGAAGAAAAAAAGTTATATTGTATTGCTTCATATTACAAGTTAATTTAAAAGAAAATTAATCATAATAAATAAAATATTTTTTAACAAGAATGGAACAATCATGGGATGCATTTGTGCGCGTATGTTTGTTGGGCCCAACATATAAGTCTAATAAGGTTTCATATTAAAATTAATTGGAAATAAAAGAAGTAATCCAATAGCTTATATAGTAGTTGGTCCAATAACGGGTGGTGATATCTCAGTCTCTTTGCACCCAACTCAACCCAAATAACGAGTGAGCTATCAGCCAAACCCAAACAAATGGGCGGGTAGCAGTGTAGCACTACTCGCGCCCCGACCCACACAACCAGAAAATGGGACCAGGACCATTGAGTTTCCATTTTAAAACCAATTGACAATAGAACAAATAACTCAAGAGCCGAGCTTTCAAATGCGGAAAGAGTATATTCTCGATAATATCAAAATAGACCTTTATAAAAGATGGTTCGAGCCGAATTTGGATCGGACTACCAAGCCGAGCGTTTTTTATTGTGTATATTTTCCTTATCCAAGTCGCTCTTATTTGGGTTCCTTAGGTTGTCGGCTAGGCCAACCAAGACTTGTTCGAGGTCTATAATTTGGTGGTTATGAAAATGATGGAGTTTTTTTTTTGTGTGTGAGAACTTTGCAAGGGATGAGAAACTCTAGCCAAATAGAGTGTTCTAAACTATTTCTCTTCCTATAATGAAATGAGTGATCTTATATGTGAATGTGAGAGGATGTTGCTTCATGATGATTGGATTAAAGTAGATACAGAGAGCTCTAACAATGGTGATTATATTGCTTAAAAGGGTAATTCAAGATAGCGTCAGTCATTAGATTGACAATTTTGTGCATAAGATTGGTACTTGTACAAGACCGGAGTTTTGAGCGTCTTTCAGGACTTTTGTTTGACATTAGAAAGATTATACAAGAGAGTCTTGCGATAAGACAAGTCTATGAATCGTGTCATCGACTCTTTACTAACTTAGGTGTCTCGATGTTAAGACTTTCTCAATAAAAACTGATCAACATGTTCATACCAGTTTCAACACAACTATCAGTCTATCATGGTGCGAATATAGTTGATGTCTTCATAGCACATATTTAATATCAATTTAGGGAATTATGCCTCTCTTTCTAGAAATGAAAAGTTTGTTAAAAACTAGATTATGGAAGCATATATCTTATATCAATGGTTAGGTCTTGATATTAACCCACCTACCTACCTTTTTATGCAATGATAACCAAGGCTTTTCACAAAGTAACAAAGGATTAAATTTGTTAATCTTTTGACATGCACTACTATTACTACTTGCTTTTGGGGAGACATGTCTCAAGGCCTTGTTTAATTTGATCCATCAAAATGGCCCAAAAAGAAGAATCCTTTAATTTGAGCTACACTAATCCTTCATTATTAATTTTTTTTTTGTGGTTTGTGGGTCCTTACAAAGATTATCTTTCAATTTGGTGAGACCACAATTTACCTTTTGATTCCCTCTATTGGTGTTGGATTTTTTTTGCCAAAGTGCCATATCATAGGGTTGGTTGACTATATATGCTATATTCTACATATTCCAACTTTTTTGTTTAAGCAAAAGGGTCACCCTCTTGATTTGATCCATTTGTCCACAAATACATATATACACTTAAATATGATTCAAATATTGAATAGTTTATATAAATCTACTATAAATTTAATTACTTGTTCTCTCTACTTTACTAGTGACTTTAAACATGTGTTATACATACATTGGAAGCCTAAAGCTCTATTCGACGTAGGTATGTGTGAAGATTTTTACAATTTAAAACGTGATTTAATGAGTGTTCAGTAAAATAATTTTTTTAGAAGTTAGAAGGTTTTTAAAGAGTTTTAAAACTAAAAAATATGAAAACCTTGGGATAAAGAAGTTTTAGGAGGTTTGAGAATTTTTTAGCTACTACTTTTATGAATTATATTAACATATATCTTTTTGATAATTTTATTAACATATATCCAGACATACCCTCTCGATTTTCTCTCGAGGCAAGTGTATGTACATCTCGACCCCTAAATTCCACTCACACCGGGATCCAATTGGGTTGATGTTGTTTTTATTGTGCTTTTTGATAATTATAAAGGTAAAACCTTTCTAACAACCTCATAGTACCAAACACCAAAATAAGGCCTCATTTGGTTTGATTCCTTGGGAATCAGGAATGGTTGATTCCAGTATATTGTTTGACAGACTAAAATCTAAAATCGATTTTATTTCATGGAATGGCTCATTCCAAGCTTGCATGCAAAGTTGATTCTAGTAGAAAATAGAAGGTATCATCCGTTCCAAAAAAATTTAATTTTTCATCTTAAACCTTAAAGCCCTAAAACTTCTATACCTCAAATAGTAAATTCTAAAAACCATAAACCCTAAATTACAAGGTCTAAAATCTAAAATTTAAACCATAATTCTTAAGAATGGTTCATTCCGACAGCATACCAAACAACATGTCACATAAATGGTTCATTTTGATTCCTGGTTCCATTCCGATTCCAACAACATACCAAACGGACCAATTTCTGAAAGTTTGAAAAATCTACCCCTATCCAAAAACCTCATAAAAAAACCTTCCTTTTCTCAAAAATATTGTTTTTACCGGAATACACAACCAAAATCAAATTTAATTAGGTACAATTTTATCTATTTACTTATACACACATTGCATATTTGTTGGCCCAAATTAAAAGCCCAAATATCAGCCCATCTAAAGTAAAAAAGCCCGATCATTCTCTTCTCAGCTTACTTGCTTTATATATGACCATCTCTCTATTTTCTACACTCTCTCGAGCAAAAACCCTAAACTGAAGAACATCTGATCCGCGCCGCTCGAGCGAAAGGGAGTTTGCCAAGATCAACATGGTTTCCCCTAATTTCTCATTCGCTATTCCTTCTGATTTTAATCGTTTCTCATTTCGATTTCAACTAATTCTTCCTCCTTCCGTTTGATTGATTGCAGACATTCAAGAGGAGGAATGGAGGTCGCAACAAGCATGGCCGTGGCCATGTCAAGTTCATTCGCTGCTCCAACTGCGGCAAATGCTGCCCTAAGGTCAACATTGATAAATTCCTCTTCGTTCACTTTCCAAAATGTCTACTTGTTTAATCGAGAGCTCTAGGTTTCGCGATTTGGGGATTTAAATGTTTGAACGTCTGTTTGATTTTGTTCATTCCTAACTTTCAATTGCTATGGATGAGTTATTGAAACTGTTTATTGATTTGTATATTGAGATTTTCGTCGTAAGCTGTGGAGCTGATAGTATTGCTATTAAGCTTTGTTGTGTGATTGTAATGTGAGCATTGATGTTCACTGTAGATAAGTTGTAATGGATTCAAAACGCAATGAAAAAAAAAGTACAGTCACTCAATGTTAAGGAATGGTTTGTTTTAATAAAGTCCTGAATCTATAGAAAAAGCGTCTGAATAGCTACTTGTATAAAATTTATAGTCACTATTATGACAATCGCACATTCAATACATTTGGCTTCCAAGTTTTAGTTATTGATTTGATGCTAAATTTTTCGAATTGATTTGAATTTGTAGGACAAGGCTATCAAGAGATTCCTTGTGAGGAACATTGTTGAGCAAGCTGCTGTGAGGGATGTTCAGGAAGCTTGTGTCTATGATGGTAATAAACTTGTGATTTTTTGCATTAACTTAACTGATGTGTTGTTCTGCTTGTGTGTGTGTTGGACTTTAATCCATGATAATGATGAATTTTTATTTGTTATAAGTATGCATCAGCTCTTTTAGTTGATCTGTTGGATTTTAGTTTATGATACTGAATGCTATTCTCTGTGTTTTTCTTGTACAGGATACACTCTACCTAAGCTGTACACCAAGATTCAGCATTGTGTCTCATGTGCTATCCACTCTCACGTCGTTAGGGTCCGCTCCCGTACCAACAGAAAGGTCCGCGAGCCACCACAGAGATTCAGACGCAGGGTATGAGAACTTTTTTTTCGCCGTCTTAGTATATGATTTTGTTTGGTCCTAATATATGCAAATTTCTCTGCTCTTATGATTAATCTATGAATGTGATATGTATTACATTCGTTTTGTTTTTCTATGTGGTCAATCCATTAATGCATCTCCATCCCTTGGTTGTGAAATCTTGTATATCTAGTTGAGTTTCATCAATTTTTTTTTATAAAGGATGTTAGATGTTAGCTCTGAATCAGTGTTAGAGTGATAACTTAGGTTGTGAAGTCTTTGGTCATCTGTAGTACTTAGGTTGATGTGTATCAGTTTATATTCTGAAATTATAAGTCTATTTGGTTGTGTACATTAGTCATTTACTTCTTCTTTTCATGGATTAATTGTTATGTTTTCTAGTTTGTACATAGGAAAGATGTGTAACAATTAGGTTGATGGTGTCATTTTATATTCTAAAATAAAAGGCTTATGCCAAGTCTAAAGTGGTTGTGTAACAATAAAAACTGTTGCCCAAGTCTAAAATGACCATATTAGAGATAATTTTGTAAGCATATTCTTACACATTCAACTAAGTGAAATGATGCTTCATCAATGAAATTTGTAAGCATATTCTTATACATCCTTTTTTTGAAGCACATTTTTTATGCTTCATCAATGAAATTTGCGTAGTGCACCTTGTCACTTGCGTGAAGGATGCGTTTGGATTACCACCCTTGTGTTATCTCATTGCTGTCATAGTTATTTCAATATAATTCATCACGATGCATTTTGTTTGGTAATTGTTAAAACAATAAACAAATGCTAAGCTTTATTTTCATAAACAATAAAATTATCTAAACACCCATCACTGAATTGTTGTTCATTGTTTTTACAGGATGACTTGCCCAAGGCCGGCGCTCCAGGAGGCGCTCCCCGCCCTGCTGGTGCTCCAGGCGCTCCAAGGCCAACACCAGCAGTTTAATGCGCTCTGTTTGAGATATGTTCGGTTAACAACAGTTTTATCAGTTTTGCAATTGAACTAGATGAATTCCTCTTTATATGTTAAGTAAATTCTGAGATTATTATGATTTTGCCCATGCATCTTGTGGCTGAAGTTGTAGACATTGTTTTCCTTGGTTTACTATACTAGTGCACTTTTTTGTTTCCGGTTTGTTGTTTTTGTTAAATGTCCGGCTAACAATCATATATTTGATCAGTTTTTGCACTTGAACTAGATGAATTCTGAGATAATGATTTTGCTCTTTATCATCTGGTTGAAGTTTAGACATTATTTTCCTTGCTTTGCCATACTGATGTTTTTTACTTCATAATTGATCATGAAATTCAGATGCTAGACTATTTTGTTCTTTCATAGTCATTTTTACAAATCTATATATGTTTTCTACTGAATTGTTTTTTGATTATGTAGACCTTTCACATTTTGTTATTGTTGAAGTTGAAGATTTTGCTGAAAAATCATCTCACTTTATTTTGTAAATGTGTATTACAATTGATTCAAAAGAAATTGTTCTCATTTTCACCGGTAAAGATATTTTGGTACAAGTATTATTTATTGTAGTATTTTTTATTGATTGGTATTTTGCACTTTTAAATAGTAAAGTATTGATTCAATATTTTGCCATATGTCTCTTGTCTAAACACACAATTTGCTCTACACACCCCCAAACTCGCACCTCCATCCATATGTGCAAAATCTGAATCCATCAGACAAAATCAAAAAGAAAAAAATTTGTTCAAAACCAAAATCTTAGGTTTCTCCTCTCCCTAGATCAAGAATGGCAACCACCATCCGGGGTGGCGAGAGGCGGCCCCACCAGAACTACAACAACCTCCAAAACGACGATCTCCCCGCCGCCACTCCACCTCCGTCCCCACTCCTCACCGCCGTCACACCACCTCCGTCGCCACTCATCGCCAACGACATTTCCCTAATGTCCACTGCCGTCTCCAACATCTCGATCAACGAATACCTCTCTGCAAACCGACAAATCCCCGCCCTCGTGCGCCCCTCCGAACGCCGTTCTCCTCCATCGGCCCCCGCGTTCTGCCTCCATCCGCGGCTGCCGGAGCAGATCGACCTCCGGCTCTTGGCGTCGGGGGTCGGGAACTCGATCGAGCGGCTGATGCGGTCGGCCAAGGAGTTCGGGATGTTCCGGATGACGGGGCACGGGATCTCGGGGGAGGAGCTGGCGGAGGCGAGGGCGGTTGCGGCGGAGTTTTTCCGGCGGTTGGATGAGAGGAAGAACAAGTTCAAGAAGAGCAGGAGCTTTGTGGAGAGGATTGGGAATAGGGAGGAGTTCGTTTGGTTTGTGTGTGATAAGGCCATGACTCTTTGGGCTCGTGAGGTCTTGGGACCTTATGGATATCGCGATTTCAGGTTAATTGTGTGTTTCTTTTTTGGAATTGGAAATTATGATTATGATTTTTTGGATCTCTGGCCCGGTTTGATGGCCAAAACTGCTCTATGTCCGAACCGGACCAGAATTGTTTTACGTCGGAATCGGATACTGCAGAGGCTCTTTGATGGGGATGACTCTCCTAAACGTTGAAAAGTATGATTATTTTAACATTCGTTTAAGAAATTACAATCCAATTGAATAGAGGTGCTATGGATTAGCTAAGGTAACTTGTTAAATTGTAAATTGGTCCCATGTTTTTGCGATGATAAAGTTCGTGGGGCGATTAGATAGAGATTACGGGCTTGTTCGTATGTGCGTATATGTCCGGATTGAGTATTTGTAGAGGCCCTTTATGGTGAAGGGGCGACTCTCCTGATTCAGTCTTTGCGTACACGCTGAAGAATAATGATTAATTTAACAAATTTATAACAAATTACAATCCATTTGAATAGAGGAGCAATGAATTAGCAAAGGTGACTTGTTCATTTGCAAATTGGTCTTAGGGTTTTTGTGATGATAAAGTTCTTGGGCCGATTAGATGGATTAGGGACTTGTTCGTAGGCGCATATGTGAGTAAATAAGTCTAGTACATAAGCTCAGAAAGTTTCATCTTATAATTAATCTGGCTATAGTAGAATCGATTAGGTGTATTGGGGACATGTTCGTATGTGTCTAGATAAGTGTTAGCACATAAGCTCAACAAGTTTCATCTTAAAATCGATCTGACAATAGGAGATGTAATGCATCCACCTTATAAAGGCTTAATTTAACAAAACATATGATTATATTTTTGATCTCTAGCCCGGTTCGATTGAAGAAACCGCTTTACGTCCGAACATAGTATTGTAGAAATCTTTGATGGGACGACTCTCTCAAACCAATTAGAAATATGATGAGTAGTCTACAATTCTTGTATATTGCCTGAATTTCACCAAATTTCCGATGTGAGATAACTCATATTCCAATAGATGAAATTTTAAGCATGTCACTATATGAATATAAAGCAATGTATCATAAAATTGTCACTATAAGTTGAATTCATGGAATTGACTATTTTGAAATTTTAATGCAGCTATAAGATGGATAGTCTTGTGAGTAGACTCGACAAAATCTCAGAAGATGTAGCCGAGATCTTTGTGAGAAACTCAAACAACAAGTTTGTGAAGAACATCCAAGAAAGCGAGTCGATCATAAGCATTTACAGGATCAATGACATGAACCCGAGCTTGTTGGTGTCAAACGAAGATAGCCATGAGTGCAACGAACATGCCTTGGGTCTCCACCTTGCCATGGAGCACGGCGAGTTCTTCGCAAATACAACGAAAGGTCCTTTGTCTTTCGACGTTGACCCTGAGACCATTGTCGTCACCATTGGGGATCAACTTGTGGTATGTTTCGTATCGAAAAAAATTGATCTTTACAAGCAAAATCTAGAGTTCATTTGAGTAGGTATTTCTTAAGCTAATATTGAACCTTGTACCTACATGACCCGATCATTGCCCAGTAAGGTCCTGCTTCTGTAGGATCTGGGGGATCAAGATGGGGGGTACCCATAGTCTGATCATGTCAGGAGGATGCGCTGAAAAGATCCAAGGAAAGCTGAAATTCAGCTATGTGACAATAATAACCGAATTTAGTTAAAATGTACTAAAATTGATATAGGAGTTATATCCATCTCAAAAACACTGTATAAAAGCCAATGAGCATGAGGATGCGCCCCAAAAACTCTTTGATAATACGAAAAAAATGAAATTTCGTAGGAGTCGAACCTACGTCTGTGTAGCTATTGACTCTGCCTTAATTAACTAGAACAAACACACTAGAAAGTTTCTTGAATATGTTGTCAAATGGGCCAAATAAGCCCAAAGTATTGGACCACAACCACTGTTCTAAAAATCTCCGCCTAGCTCTATCTAGGCCCTGCTTAGGTGCGAGAAGGTGCTAGTCTATTTAGTCTTTCAGCTCGTATAGGAGACCATCAAGTCCGCCTAGGTGCTAGACGGTACCTCTCTGTCTAGGGTCCGGCTAATGTTTTTTAGAACACTAGCCCAAAGTATTGGGCCACAACCAGAATCAATAAACTATGAAGGTAATAATGTGATCAACTTTGTTTTCTTAAAAGATAATTGTAATTAACTATATGCAGGAATGGAGTGCAAGAGAGTTCAAGTGTGCAACAGGAGAAGTAATATTTGATTCAAATCTCCATGGAAGTGAAGCCTTTTCATACTCATTAGAGCTCAAATGCTCTCCATTGAATCTTAACTTTGGTTACACCAAGAAAAACACCAAGAAAATATCTATTGTTGATCAATTATTATTCCTCTTAATCCTCAGTTTCTTGTACAAATTACTCTTTCAATCATAGCAATTACCTCTAGTTTCTTGATAATGTAATTAGGTTAGAACATCAACCTTTCTCCCTAATTCTTTCATTTTGACAATCTCATTACGTATTAAGAGTAATTTGTTGTTGATTTTTGGCTAAATTAATCATTATAAAAAAGTAATTAACACGTAAGAAAAATGTAGTAGTCGATTAGCTCAGCTAACAAGTAAAGTATATGGCATGATGAATATATGGTTGTGACAAAGTCTATTTACCAACTTTATAAGCCATCAATCAAAATATTGCGAAAAATAACCCTAACTTTAGACATGGTTTATGAAAATCCGTGGACCACCCTGTGAAATTTCATGGTTCACATGCATATGTAAGCCCAGTATACAAGTCCAGTGAGATTCTATCATAAAACCAATTGGTAATAGGAGATTAAGAGGAGTAACTCAAGGGTATTTATACTAGCTTATTTCTCTTTAGATTTCCGATGTGGGATGAGTATTCTAATATGGTTGTTGAAAATATCCCAATCTTTGAAAGTTTTGATGTTTAACGTTAACATGAAATATCCCAATCGTATGACTGTTAACGTTAAACATCAAAACTATCCCAATCGTATGACCTGTTGAAAATATCCCAATCGTATTAATTTAATGTTGGTTGGTGGTATCTATAATTAATATTGACAAGCGATAAATAAAAATGACATTCCCGATAACAATAAAAAGATCTCGTATTTAATAATGCTTAGGTCACTGGTTGCAACACACCTTATAGCACTGTTTTATAAATCTCGTCTAGGCGCGCGTTGGAAAGACGTCCCAATCTGCCTAACTGTCCAACCCATCTAGGCATCCATATTCGACAATGCTTAGGTCACTGATTGCAACACACCTTATAGCTAGCATTGTTTTATAAATCATGTCTAGGAGCTATAAGGTCTCAACTCGCCTAGCCTGCGAGCCATCTAGGCATCCGTCTAGAACTGCCTAGCTAGGCAATCGTACTGACCGTCTAGACTCTCTAGGCGGCCCATTTTGTCCATTGTCTCTTAGCGTTTTTAGAACATTGTAACTTATAACCGAGGCTATTTTACCCGGTCTGAAGTTCAGGCAATCTTGTGCAACTATTCCAAAGGTGGGGTTGTTTCCTGCCATTTTCCACCACCCTCATATCATGTTGATGATACGTATATTGGAAATTAGGTACACAATTGACAAAACAAAACAAAACAATTGATGAAATACAAAATCTTTGTTTTGACAATTGGAAATTATTTCAAAAACACAAATCCCTGATTCTTCGCATCATGCATCATTGCCTTTGTTTTTTCCTCTACGTACGGTGTGGTATAGAAACAAGTAGGGCAACATTTTTTGATTACATGAAAAGAAATCATTTTAGTGCAAAAAATAACAAAAACAAAAATTTAATCCACAACTTTTTAAGAGTCATTTCATGACTGTTCATACCCTTACTTTGTCTATATCGTAACCTATGAAAAATATTGTTCAAGAATAGGGCTTTATGTCAGCCATTGATGAACATATATATCTTTTGTCCCATGTTAATTTGATCATTAATTGTGTCTTGAAATTTCAGAGGTTATTTCATGGAAATTTTAAAATGTTTAGCGGTTGTTTTAAGCCAATCTCTAACTGTCAGATAGATCGAGAGACCAAATAATTCGGTAGTCGAGCTAACTGACATGACAATCCATAAAACACCAAAACATAGATAAAAAAAGAAACTAACTAAACAACATAAAGAGTTAAGAAGACTCGAAAATAGAGTGAGTAGGGTGGAAGAACACATTGCTAACAAAGGTGAGTAGGGTTGTGTAACCGGATCGGATATATGCGGTCTGGTCTAAATCGGTGGACCATAAATCTAAAAAATTATGAACCGTGGATTGGACTTGACCATTTTACAGTCTGGTCTTATTAAAATACTTTAATTAACATAGACTGTGTTAATTATATCCTTGTGTAAGTAATAACAATGGTTAATTGAACTCTGCTCGCTCAACTGACCACAGAATTTGATTCATTCTTTGAAAAACTAAAATGAGTCTCTAATTTTCTGTAAAATCCCCTACAACAATTGCAAACCCAAGTCAAAAAAATTAATAAAGATTAAAAATTACCCTAATCTTATAATTAAACAAATCTTACGGTTCAGACCGAGATTTTCTGGTCCAGTCCCATGTTTGAACCGAGACCGAAAATCTAAAAGATCTGGATCGTCTCAGTCCTATTCTTGTACCGAACCATAAAACTTCGGTCCCATTTCACAGTCCGGTCCAGATTTGCACAACCCTACATGAGTTAACGTAGCGTTACATGCATTATTTAGAGATAAATAGACTTAAATGACTCGAATAGTCCAATTGTGTACAATCTTACTAATTCAACTTGAGCCAATGAACCCAAGACTTAAATTACACGATCCATCTATCCATCATCTATAGTGTGTATGACTTTGATATATCCTAAAAAGTACTATATCGCCAAAATCTATTCAATCGACCCCATTTAGATTTTTAATCCAACATGTCAATTTCAATGTTTGAAATTAAAACCTCTTCTCCGCACGAGCAAGTTATATGTTTTATTTTATTTTTTGTCATGCGAATTAACGTTACATGCATGCATTTTTCTTCTTTGACATCTAACCACTTCTTCATGTATACCCTACATAAGTACATATACAAAAAGTTAAACCGTCAACTACTGAAAGTGCGTACATTTACTTTGTCTAGAATTCACATATTATTTTTTTACGTGATAAGAATTCGATATATCAGACAGATCTAATAAATCGAGAGGCCATCTTTCGACAACAACCGATACGGCTAGATTATCAAGGAGTCTAGACTTCACATATATATGAGAAGTGGCGTAGGCAGGAATTCGACCCAGTGGGGGCTAAATTTTTCTGGGTCAAATTCTTGGCTACGTTAAAAAATTTGAAAAAAAAACATATTTTTTTTTGTATAAACTTTTTTACATAGATAGTGTTCTAAAAAATACTAAGCGGTCCCTAGGCGGAGAGGGACCACCTAGGCGGCCTAAACAGGCGCCTAGATGAACTTGGTGGTCTTATAAGTTATAACCGGGCTGGAAGACTAAGCGGAATAGGACCTTTCAGCTCCTATGCAAGACCTAGACGAAACTAAATAGCGATTTTTAGAACAGTATAAATATTTTTTGTATTTTTCTATATGAAAAATATTGTATTTGAAAATTCTTATTTTATATTTTTCATAAAAATATATAATTAAACTAGTTCTTTTGGGTAAATAAACTAGTTTTTTTATACATATTTTTTTTAAAAAATAAAATAAAATTTGAGTGGGGGCTATAGCCCCCACTCGCACCCCTCTCCCTCCGCCCCTGTATATGAGTATCATAAGCCTTTACTCAATATGGACCAGAGATATTAGAATCCCGATCTAATCTTATGTTTCGAACGATTCCACCATCACGATAAAACGATACATGATTCTAAATAGGATTATAATAAACCTAGAATCTTGAATGACTAAAATAAAATGGGTAAAATCTTTTGTACAATCCCGATTTTACATACATAATCATGCATAATGTTAGTTATAGCCTTATAGGTATGTATTATTAATATGCTTAAAGTTTACACATTATTTCTATTAAATTATTAACCTCGTTTATCTTAATACATTTGTACTTATTTAATCAATAAAGCTTGCGATTTTTTCACTTTGTATATAAGAAATATTCAACACATTTGTTTACTTTACAATTTTTTAGTCATAATATAGGATCTTGCGATTTTCCAATTTGATTTTACGATCTGATTTAAAAAACTCCTCGCGATCTAGTTCCTAGATAGCCTTGCAATGTATACCTATACAAATAAGAACTCAAATCGTTTAATCTAGAAGAAATACTTTCAATAATCAAAATTGAATTAAACCAGATTTTGAGGAATCAAAGACTATATATTTTGATGATTTAGATTAACCTTATAATAAACGAGTATCCTAAATTTGCTTTGATTAAGTATACAAAAAAGGTTACAAACCAAGACTTACATAAAATTGAAAAGAGCTAATTTTAGTTAACATTTACCAAACAAATCCACCCTCTCCAAATTAAACTTACCAATCATACCTAATCATTGACCTAAGAGTCCCATGGGACATATATAACTAGCTCATAAACAAATAAAGGTACAAAAATAATTCATAAATGGCTTAGCTTGACATTGTCTTAATTCTAAATATACTATCAACAAATTATAAAAGCAATATGTATACACTCAAGGTAAAAAAAGTAATAACACATGAGCAATCCTTCCCTTAAAAGATTACTAGAATTTCTACACTTCTATACAACTATCTCTTAGTCACTTTCATAATGTTGTTTAGATCAAACCAAATTTGTGTAAATGCTTCAATGATAACATCATGGTATTGGTCAGAGTTTAGAGATAAATAACAAGCTAATAGTTCCTCCAAATCTTTAGATGATCTAATGTTATTCTCCACAATCATCTCCACCATTGAATCCCTAAAATCCCTTTGTGGATTGGATGATGATTTCACCACAGCCAAACTCTTAGATGATACACCCTTCTTTGAAGGCGAGCTTGAAATACTAACCTTAGTAGAATGTACCTAAATCCCATTATCAAAATAGAGTTGTAATTTAGATTAAAAAAACATAGATAATTTACAAAAACAACAAACAAACACTACCTAGTATGTCTCGCCTAGGCGAGGTCTGTGGGATTTTGAATGTACGCACCGCTCACAATCGAATCGAGAGGGTGTTTTCGATAGATCCAAAGATGAAAAGCAAAAAGTAAAAGAATGAAACGGAAAAAAACCAAAAGAAATCAGAAAGACACAACAAACAAATAAATCAAAAACACATAGAACAAACGACATGAACGACAAGGATCGAAGAAAACCGAACAAGAAACAACATAAGAGCACAACAATAAAACCAACCCCTGACATATCGCAACCCCAAGTATAGGAATATATTATGTCTTGCCTCGGCAAGGTCAGAGGGTCTGAATGTACGCACTGCTCTTGAACGAGTCGGGAGGGTGTTTCCGATAGACACAGAGATGGAAAGCAGAAAGTTATAAGAATGAAAAAAAACAAAAACTGATGCCAAAAAACCCCAGAAAGACACCACGAACAAACAGAATAAACACGCACTGAACACACGACAAAAACGGAAGAAAACTGAACAAGGAACAACACAAGAGCACAACAACAAAACCAACCTATGACGTATCCCCTACCTGACCCCTAAGAAAACTAAAGAGTACAGAAACTTAGCTAATGTCTAAGAATTGAAGTATTTGTATAAATATAGATATTAAAGATTTGATCATATAGAAACAAAGAAAGTATATCTTATCTATCTTGACAAAGTACAATTTCTATGATTTATTGAATTTGCATTTTTCTTGAAGAAAAAAACACTTTCTCTAGGGGCAAATTGTAATGTGTGTGGACAAAGTTATAAACACAATAGCAATCAATTATAACATCACTAATTCTATAACACAAAGCTAAACAAAGGCTTTCCAATTGTTTGCTCTTGTTTAACACATAGAAACTAAAAAGTTAACCCCTGCTCTAGTATATAGTAATGATGATAGATAAATACCTGTGTCCGTCTAGCGATTCGGGGCGAGTGGACCCGGATCCGGACCCGGGGCGACCCGTTTGCCGACCTCCTAACAGTGCGATTCCCCTGTTCCTTCAAGCTCGAAACAGAGGAATCCATGGCGGATTCCTCCTTCACAACGCTAACCGAAAATGACCCATTTGCCCTCCTCCCTCTACCCTTCCCAGAGCTCCTTCTCCTCTCATCAATGGCTTCCATGGGCCCACCGATCGTCTTCACCCGATCACCGAATCTCTCCCTCTCTGTTCTAATTGGATGAAGCTCAACACCAGAAACCGAGTCCCCTGTTTTCCGGTGACCGGAAAAGCTTTTCTGATCGTCCGAATTGGTCGCCGGAACAGCTGATCTTCTTCGAATTCTTCGAATCGAGGGCTTTGATTCGGGGGATTTGGGGCTAATTGGTTTTCTGGTGAAGTGGTAGGATTTTCGTGGTGGGGAAAGGGATAAGGGGAGCTCGCCGTGGAGTTCGCCGGCGGAGGAGGGCGGAGGCGGCGGTGGGTGGTGGCTCTTGGTGGTGGGCTTGGGGATTTGGTTGAGCTTGTGGAACCAGGCGTTGGCGTTTGGGAGGAGGTCGGAGAATCTCATCTTGGGATTCCCCATTGCAGACCAGAAAAGAGAAGCTCTGTTTTCTCTGAACTTTGTAAGTGTGAATATATGAATATGTTCTCTCCACTAATTTAAGGTAAGTTCTACCTTTTTATGCCTTTTTTTTAAAAATAATAATAAGGAAAAGAGGATTTTGAAATTTTGTTATAATGATTATGCAAATATGATTGTTGGCCTAATTTGGCTTTTTAAGGGGGGTGATTGTGTTCAAAACCACTTCTAAGTTAGTAAGTTATTTATATTTTATTAGGGTGGGCATCTAGACCTGGGTTCGATTCAAGTGGAACGGGGAACCGCATGGTTCAAAAATTAATCGAAACCGAAATCGAGGACTAGATCGAGCCGGATTGACTCGGACCGAGACTAATTTTATAACGATTTTTTCTAACCTATGCTTTAAGGGCATAGATTAAGACCTTTAAAATAGAAAGGTTTTGTTAATTTTTATCATAAAGGGCAATTTATCTTTTTTTTAATAGGGTTCATTATTTTCTTATAGGGTTTTAGTTTCTAAAATAAGAGTGCTTAACCTATGTGTTTAGGGCATATGTTAGAAAAAACGATTTTATAAAATAGGACTGAAATTTCTCGGTGTGTTTTGAGATGACCTTTTTTTGTTAAAAAATATATTGTTTTAGATAAAAAGTATTTTATAAAAACTATATTATATATAGAAAATATATATATTATATTACATAACACTTAAATTAAAAAATTGAAATTAGGGTTATAATATAGTTATGTATTTCCTTATAAAAGTTATATTTTGTTTAATTTAATTTAAATGATTTACAATACTCCTCACTGGCCATTTACCAAAAGAGTGCTCATCATTTGAATCTAAATTTAACATAGATGATAGATGTACATGTTGTAACACCCCGACTTCCGACGGGACACTACTAACAAATAGACCTTACTAGGTACTATTAAATAGGTTGACAACTACACTTTAGGATCTTGCAACGCGGGCACGACGAGAAAACGAAATAAAAACATCCAACCTTTCTTTTATAAAAATATAGAAAACGTAGTTATGCATGAATTCCCGAAAATCTAATTATAAATATCCTGAATCTGACGAATCATCACCAACAATAAAATCATTCGACGAAAACAGAAGACAAGTCATAATACCAACTCTAACATATTAATAAAAATAACATCCTAAAAATAACACAACTAAACTATCGTAAAAATAATCCCATCCCACTATGACACGCGCTCTTTACCGCTCCGGCCCGCCATCTGGCCTCGGTTCCTGCACGGCTCCCTGATTCATACCTGGAACTGAAAAATATTCCCCGAAGGGTCAGCGTCTAATCTACCAAGCTAGATAGAATACGGAAATTGTAAAACGTTTCGAAAACATTTCTAAAGTCAACATACAAATCCTCAATCGCAATCATATCTCTAAAGGCCAATACCTAAATTAGTTATAATCAGTCACACAGAACCACATATGCATTCACAATCACAATCTCATAACACAACAATTCCTCCTTTTCCACAATCCGACTACCAAGGCGCTCATCACCGCGCCGAGTGCAGAGGCAGGCCCTCCCACTCCACTTCACAATCTCCCTTCTAACCCCGGGCTAAGCCTCCACTGGAGCACTTGCCAAAAACACACAGATAATACTTTTCGTTTTGAAGGGGCACGGTTTCCCTGTCACACGGGTCAAAGTAGCCAACTCTTCCTCCACGCCAGCTACGATGGGCCGTGTCGGAAACGGTACCAACACAGAGAAAACGTTCCAAAAATATCCTTCCGATAAAACACGTTCAAAACCATTTTACGCACACAACAATTTAAGAAGTTCAAACAATTTAAAAGGTATTCGAGACTAGTTCCCAAAACCCGCCCTACAATAACGGTACGCAATCTAACAGGATAGAGAAGAACCGAGCAAGTCGAAAAACGACTTACCTCAAAGACGATTCTCACGCGACGTTAAAAATACATACGGCAGTGACTACCTATGAAACGTGAACAATTATAATCAACAACCTATTAGCTAACTTGTATAGAAAAAACTCAACCTTACGAGCAAATTATGTATTCGAGTCCTGAAGTCACAACCAACTAACCCAATTTTTAACACAAATTAATTAGTTGACAATGACCAACATACTAGTCAGTTAGTGCCGTCTTTTGACTAATTAATTTGGACCTTGCGTTAAACAAGAGCATTTACTAGTAGCTAGTTTGGTTGATTATGTAGATAAAATCGTGAATCTAGCTATATGGGTTGATTTGTATAATCGATTAGAAAACTGATTTCCCACCCAAATTAATTCCTTTAAGTACTAAGTCCCAAACTCCCAAACTGAGCAACAAACGAGACTTGAATTACACTAACCCCGACCGGAACCAAAATTAGAGGACAGGAAACGCGTGGACTCACCCTCACTGGAGCACGGGGATGGCGGAAAACGGGAACCGCCAGCGAGGATTGCTTCAACCAACAAGCACGGCGAGACAGCGACGGTCCGTGATGACGTTGACTGCAGAGAAGGGGACAACGTTGACACAAGCGTGACGACGACCGATTGGAGCGGCGACACTGGTATCGAGTTCTTGCTAATCGGGAACGAAGGGAGGAAGCGGAATTTATTTTTTTTTTTTTGGAACGAGAAAGACGGTGAGGTGAAGGCTCCAGATGGGTTAAAATAGGGTTATCAAAGGGTAGAATTAGTTAGGGTATTTTCAATTTTTTTTTTTTTTTAAGGATTGAATGGATAATGTTATAATTGGATAGAATTAATTATCCAACTTTCAAATCGTCGAGCAAACTAACAGGGTATTTCAAACAATATTAAAACGGTTTATAACTAATACGTATTCAAATTATTTGCGTGTCAAGATTACTAGATACATGTAAATCAAGAAACTCGGTTTCCCGACCTAAAAGGGAAAAACGAAACTCGAATATTACATACAACCCCCCTTAGAAAAGTTTCGTCCCGAAACTTTTATAACAAAGGAAACTATGTATCGAGATTTCACAAACCTCTCTCCCTAAAAGGGGTTCGTCCTCGAACCTAATTTATCGATAAAGGAAAACACATTTAATACTAAACATCCAAAACACACAATATGACAATCAAGTCAAGAAAGAAGACAGTCATGCAAACGAACATCGAATCTATGACCTCGCTAACTACTAACCCTCCCCTCCAACCCATTTACTAAACTCGAGTAGAGCTCTGAGTAACTTTGTCTTATCCTAGACTCGGTCTCCTAAGTGGCCTCATTGACTCACCATCGAGACCACTGAATCAGCACCAAAGGAATCTCCTTGTTCCGCAACTTCTTCATTCGTCGGTCTAGAATCTTCAATGGTTGAGTTTGGATAATTTTTCGGGATAGACTATCTATACATATTAGATAAATTTGATAGATTTGACAACTTAATTTGATAAGTTTGATAGATTATTCAGGCCCAATTTTAGCTAAAAAGAAAAAGAATATATATATCTCTATTAGATATAATTTACATAAGAAGAACAAGGTACGGTCCACTGGTTGTCAAAACGGTTTACTAATTAATTTGTTTTACGAGTTTACTTGCGGATCAAGAAACTCAATGCTTGTAAGCGAAAGAACCCGTTTTCCGACTTACGAGATTACAACGAATACGGATATTACACATGTTGAGTATTAAATCAACGAAAGATGAATAGGATTTTCGAAATATTATTCTACTAAGAAAGATATATTTTGTGCAATTTATTTTGTTAGAATTATTAGTGATATATATAGCTCATACTTGCAATAATATCAATGGTATTTCAAATATAATTCTAAGGTTGAACTTTGATATTTGAACTAAAAATCACCAAATATTTGGGATGATCACTATTAGTGACACAATGAGACACTTGCGGGACTATTCTCCGGTCGAGTATTATGAAGTGACTTATCAATTAACATAGTGTAAGAGAAAACTTATTATGTGGCTAGCTAACATATCGATCCTTAGACTAGGGTGAGAAGTGAGAACAATGCTCTAAAAAATG
This sequence comes from Fallopia convolvulus, assembly GCA_964016875.1. Taxonomy (NCBI): domain Eukaryota; kingdom Viridiplantae; phylum Streptophyta; class Magnoliopsida; order Caryophyllales; family Polygonaceae; genus Fallopia; species Fallopia convolvulus. The sequence goes on from OZ024725.1 coordinate 63,041,870, forward strand.
TTAGACGGATCCTGAAAGAAGAGAGGTCGTCTTATTCGTCTAGCGCCTAGATAGCTAGAACGGTTGTTTAGGCGGTCTTAGATGGGTTGGACGACTATACGGGCTACGACCTTCCAGTGTCTAGGTGGACCCTAGACGATTTTTTTTTAAAATAGTAGGTGAGAGCTATGGGCAGTGTATTGTTGTGGTGGTTGGCGAGGTAAAGTCGTCGTGTCAGAAAATAAACAAGTTAAAATGACATTTAAAAAAGTTTAAGATGACACCAAAATGACGTTGTTTTAAAAAACAAATAGGAAAATGAAATATTATAGAAGTTGTCTCATATGAGTGACTTAATGGTAAGAGATATAGAATAATGTTGAAAGATCTCCATGTTCGATTTCATTCACTTGGTTGAAAAAACAAGTCTCGTCAAACTTTTTTTATTAGGTCGATTCGGTCAACATAAACCGATTTTCCTAATTCGTGAGCTTTGTTTGCAAGTTCACAAACCCTCCTAAAAAAATATCATAGAAGCTCCAAAAGACCCACTTGTATACGTCCCTAGCTACTTGAATAAGCAATTGTTCGATTGAACAACGTCCCACTAAAGGCAAACCTTACCTATGAAAGTTGTCTTATTTAGTGCAACTTTAACATATTAGGCTATTAAGTGCAACTAAATTCTAAAGTTGGCCATTTATATGTACTCTTCAATTCCCCAACAAGACAAAAAGTAAATTGTAAATCAAAACTCAAGAAAGTGAAACTAAAATTTCAGTGGATGCCTTGGGAGGAAGAGCAAAGAGCCATGTCAACAGTGAAGAAGGTTGGGAACTTTGTGGGGTCCACAAGAGTAGAAGGGTGGGACCAAATAAAAGATGTTAGAAATTAGAGGGCTCTTTATGTAATTTAAGTGGTTTTGGGGGTGGGTGGTGCATGCCTTTCATGGTGAATAAGAGGGTGAGCAAAAAATGGAACTGCCAACAACCACTTGTGGATGAACACACATTTTTACTTGTCTTTAATCTTCTGTTCTTTTCTTTTTCTTTCCAATTTTCTCTTTGTTGATAACTATGAGGTTTCTTGGAATGTCCTCGGTTTTGGATTTTAGTGAGTATAACTAGTTTTCATAGACCTCATATTCTCATGTTGACTGGGTTTATTGACTTCGTATCCGGAAATACACTATCGTTTGTATAAAAAACTCTCAGAATAGTTACCTAATAATGACTATCAAGAGAACTCGAACTCGTACCTCTTAGTAGTGCTACTTACTGCACAAGAGTTAGTTGAGTCATCAGCTGATAATCTAGGTTTACTAACTTCGTTCTTTGAGGCACGTTATCGTTTGCATAAAAGACTCTCGGAACGAATGCCTAATAATCTTCATCAAGGGAACTCGAACTTGTAACTCTTGGTAGTACTACTGCACAAGAGCTAGTTGAGTCATCAGATGATAATTTCACATGTTATGTATGCTCGATTTTTTTGCGGTCTTGTTTTGTGACTCACCCAATTAAACGACCATTGTCTCTTTATGTCTGGACTAAGTAGACTCTCCCGATATCAATCTCTTCATATATACTATTAGGAGGGGAGTTTAACGCCACCTTACCGTCACGTTGACCAACTGAGCTTGGATTGTAACAATGTTTATTTATGTGGTCTTATTTCTTCTTTTATCCAAACAACCATGAGTTTGATCCTTAATGTAACAAATGCAAGAAAGTCGAATCGAAAATCTATAGGCATTATTTTTAGAAGCTTAACTATTTAATTAGATTTTTAAAGCCTAGAACACTTTTTTTTTACAATATATAGGTGGCATTGTGACATCTTTGGGAACTAGTGGCAAAGCATGTGACCCATTATATCCACATTCAAGATCAAGTGCTTTTTGGATGAGATTGCAAGCTAGAGATCGAGACTACTTTCTTGAAAGCTACTAGAGATGAATGCATGCGAGCTAAAATGCTTGGTTGTAATACTCAAAGGAAAATATGCATACACCACGCTCTTCATAATTCATTCATTAAATAATTAATTCGAGAAAATAAAAATAAAAATAAAAATTCATTCTTCTAGTCTCACATATGTACACTGTTCTAAAAATCTCCGCATAAATCTGTTTAGGTTCCATGTAGACGCTGGATGATGCTAGCACGCCTAGCCTATTAGCTCGTCTAGGCTAGGCATGACCACGGGCCGGGCCACAACCAGGCCGGACCAGGGAATCCGGATCCAGGACTGACCAGGTATACACCGAGCTGAAGCAGGTCGGGCCGCTTCAGAAAGGCCCGTGGAAGGCCCATTCTTTTTTTTTTTTAAAAAGTTTAACTAAAAAAACCGGGTCGGGTCGGGCTATGATCCCCGGACCCGGCCCTTGGCTCGGGCGAGTTAGGCCCGGCAGGCCCACGGGCTGACCGGGTCGGGTATTTCGGCCCAGTTTTGCAGGACCGGGCCAGGTTGGCCCGCACATATGGTCATCTCTAGTTTAGGCGTCCGTTTAGTCTGCCTAAGAGCTAGGCGGTCCCTCTCCACCTAGGATCCGCCTATCGTTTTTTTTTTCAAATAATGCACATATATATTTAATGTATAAGCACATAATGATCTTTGTGACCACGTACACCCTAGCATGATCGATCCATATCTATACTTGTAGCTAGCTTTGTATAGAGGGGACCAAATTTTGTTATCAAGAGATTCATTCAAAACATATCTATCACGAATTTGGCATCGAATGGTGTTAAATTCTCAAGGGACAATGCTCTTAATTCTTTGAGTGAAAAACTAGTTGTGGAAGAGGGATGAAAAACGTTGTTTGTGGACCTAATTACTTCTTGTTATTACTAAGATTGATTAATTGTTTGGAAATTGACTAATAGCTATATGATTTATTGCTTTGTCCTTGAGGAGTTGTTTTTATAGACTCTTAAACATATTGGACTCTATTTTCTTTTGATATGACAATGAAACAAGTCACAATATGTATGGATTCATCGGTCTATTTTAACTCAGTGCCAAGACTTCCTTCGTAGTGATTGAATTGCATGGTTTTATCACGTGTTTTGTGAAGCTAATAGTGTAGCAGAATTCTATGTTTCTTTTATTTATTAGTTTAGGTTAATGTGCCTTGAACATGTTGCTAACCGGTATCTATCGAGAATTTGGGGATTTCACTCCCAACTCACCAAGGGTCGCAAGGGACAACCCCCTACCCAGGGGGTCCGGGGATGGGGCACCCACTCCCAGCCAAAATGGTATACAATGTTTTAGTTTTAGGGTTAATTGTGATCTGTTTGGGGTTGCGGCCCATAATATTGATTTAGGGTTTTACAAATTATATATAAGCTCTTGAAACACCTCATAATGTAATCAGTTTTCAGCCTCCATAATAAGAATTTTGTTTCTCTGCCCATGGACGTAACTAACACATTGTTATTGAACTATGTTAAATCTCTGTGTCTTTCTCGTTCTATCGTTTTCGTTGCAACAAGGTGTTTATATTTTGATTGATCTCCCTCAAGGTAATTTCTTTGTTTGGTGTTGATAGTAAGGGTCGGACTATCCTCCGCTTAATTATCACTTAGTCGTTTTTACTTGTCAATAAAGTCTTAGAGACAAATCCTTCAACAAAAAAAAAGAATCGATCTACTTTGAATTTTCCATATGGGAACTTAATGGAATGTGGCTACAACTCTAAAAATTCAATCTTGAAATCTTCTTTCTATCAAGGCTGTTTATGGAGAAGGGCAGGACCACAATAACTTATATAGAATTTGACAAATGAACGACTTTGATGGTTGGGGGTTCGAATAATAGTTTTCTACAAGTAAATTAGTGCAATTCACATGCAACAACATAAAAGATATGCTGTGAATCGCCTTTATATCATATTTACTACATACTTTCAAAGAAGTTTTTCTTTTTGGTATCAAATTTCAGTCTATTATAACATTGGCAAGCGCAAAAACTAACACTACTTCATTTTAATGTCGTGATACATTATTTTTGAATAATTCGTAAAACAAATTAGCTAACGTACACTTTACCATTACAATAAATTTTATCTATTGGGCAAGAATATTAAAGTATCGTCAAATGAATTTTTTTTTATGGGGATCAAAAACGTATTGTCATTTCGAGATAATATAACAAATTATTAGTTGATCTAGAATGATAAGGTACTAAATTCCCTTAAATGTTTGATCGGAGATTCAAGTTCGGATCTTCCAATAATCTATATGGAGATTAAGACTGAGTGTGTATGAAAAGATTGAAATGGGAGGATCGTCCTATTTTTCTCGACGTAGGTCGATAAAATCGGGGGATAGATTAAAAAAGACTTTAAGAAAATATTAAAAAACTAACTAAGCCCACATTTTTTGGGTCAAGATAAGCCCAATAATGCCTTGGCCCAAAAAATAATAAAATGTCTTACACTTGCGACTTCATAGGTTTGGATTGAAATCAAATTGGAATGATTGAGAATTAGATAGAAAAGAATGGTGAATTTTGTATAATACAAGTCATAAAGTTCGATACAATTACAAATTCTAGCTAGTACTATTGAATTAATTGGTACATAGCTAGCTACATGCTACATTTGACTAAAACTACTTTATAGTTACAAATAATAAATTGAATAAACCAATCAATCAATTCAAAACAAAATAATACATCATAATAATTAAACTAATCCAACGGCATCATCTCAATCAAGCTAAGTGTTGAAGTCATTGTGCCTTTTGCTAGGGCTAGAAGGTGTTCTTGTGCCCTTAGGTAGAAAATTCAACACCAAATCTTCATACTTGCTCCCCAACAACTTCCGATTACGACCTGTGTACTTAAAATTCCCGAGCTTTTTTGATCCACCACCCGACCCATCACTGTAAGAACTTGCTAATTTAACCTTCGATCCTGACTTAACCTCTTCTTCGTCTTGATCATGAACGAGATGGCCATGAGAAACTTCGAAATTAGACGACATTATGAGAGAAAACAACGCGAAGCAAACGAAGACGCGAAGAAATTTGTTAGGGCATGATTTTGCCATTTCTCTTTAGAAAGGAGAGAACAAAAAGAGAGGAAGAAAGATTGATTGAATGAATTGATTATTGATGATGGAAGTGAGATATTTATATAGGGAAATCTTGGAGTGGGAAAGTCAATAATAAGGAAAGTTCTTGGTAATGCAAAGGGACTAAGTTTGAGATTTTTGAAGCTCATGACACGTCAAAACCGTGTCGTTTTGACTAAATTTTTGTTATAGGTGATGCGTTTGAGGTGACGGTGGAAGTGTGCACCGGCTTTTGTAACCGTGTAGTAGTTATGAAACAATGTGGAAAATCAGTGTCAATTCATATATATGATGTTGTCAAACATTATAATATACAAATATTAGGAATAGAATTTGACTAGCCTAAAGTTTGAATGATATATCCTCCCCAAGAAAAACATGCTAGCAAATAATACATTAATACAATTGATAATTGAGAATTATGTTGCATAAAAAATGACTTGTCACATGAATACATGATGATATAAATTCCTTTTGGTACCCATGTGATATTGACTTTTTTTTTGGGTGGCCAAAACAAATTCATATTTCTTTTGGTACCCTCCTACTTTTTACTTTTTCCTTTTCGTAGTCAAAATAGACCCAAATGTCATTTTCCATCCAAAATTTGTATTTTTCGTCAAAAAACTAAAATATAGGATAAAAAATGTAAATATTTTACATCCAAAATTTTACCATTTTAGATTTCTTTCTCCACATAACAATCGTTCTCAACTACACTTTCGTTCAGGAGACGAAACTCCGAGGACCGACGAGCACAAGAGGAGCGCCGACGCACAAGGACGCCGGCCGATGAGGATGAGGCTTCTGACCTAGCTTGCTTCCTCCCTCGCCGCCACCGCTGCCTCTCCTGCTGCTCCTCGGCTGGTCACCTCTCTCTCCTCCCTCCGCTCCCTCGACGTCATCATCCACCTGACCGTTACCGCCTCCCATCTACTCCGCCGCCCAAGTTCACACACATGCTTCACAGCCGCTACAGCACCAAGGACGACCTCGCCACCTACGCCGCCCACCCCGACCACATCAACTGCGCGAGAGAGCACATCCTCCCGAACTGCGACGACATCGTGGCCGTCGATTGGGAATTTCCTGATCTCGCCGTCGCCGGGTTCCGCGCTGAGGCTCCAGCTGGTGAAATTGAAGGAGGGCACCGGAAAGCGGGAGAAAGAGGAAGTAATTAGGGCTATTGCTGGTCTCGAGGACAAGATTGGAGGGATCGATGAGATCACTTTTGGGGAGAATTTCTCCCCTGCCACAGCCAAAGGCTTTTCGATCTGCTCGATTGGTTTTTCCCCAATTTGGCTGATTTGGAGAGGCTCGAAGGCAATGAACTGATCGACAAGGAAAAGGGGAAAGTTAGGGAGCCCTATTGTCGTTGATTACCTTCTTCCCCCTGTTTAATCTGCTGCTAATTAATCTTTGAATTTGATCTTCCTGCGCTAAGTTGCACCTTGAATAAACTGTTGTTTAATCTGTGCAAGTTTATTGTTCATTAAAAAGTAAATTTTGGAGAAAGAAATCTAAAATGGTAAAATTTTGGATGGAAAATATTTACATTTTTTATCCTATATTTTAGTTTTTTGACAGAAAACACAAATTTTGGATGGAAAGTAATATTTGGGTCTATTTTGGCTATGAAAAGGAAAAAGTAAAAAGTAGGAGGGTACCAAAAGAAATATGAATTTTTTTTAAACACCAAAAAAAAAAGTCAAAAACACAAGGGTATCAAAAGAAATTTCCCTTAATGTAAATACAAATTTAAGATCAATGTTAGCTAGTTTACTACTATTGACTTGAATACACGAGCGTAATAATTTAGTGTAAAATCTAACTTAACCATATTTTATTTGCATGTTTTCTACCTAACATATAAAGGATGATTTCCAATCGATCTCCTTTTCATTAATTAGACATCTCAAGTTTGAATTTCGTTTAAAAAACTTCTAAAAATACATTCACACTTTTTTAAAAGAATTCAATGTACCAAACAAACCTGGTAAATCGATAGGCCGAAACAATCGGCAATCGGACAAACCGATAAGAGAGTACAAATACAAATAACTCCAAAGAAGCAATGATAATATCCAAAGGCAATACGAAGCTAGTAAAAAGGACGAGATGAATAAACTAAGCACTACATAACGCATCACTGTCGATACGCCGGTAAAATTACATCCACTTGACTCAAGGAAGTCAACAACTCATGTAAATAAATTGAACAATTTCAATGAAAAACATGCTTGAAATAAACTTCTCAAATCTATAAAAGTGACATTTGGGTGAGCTTTATTATTATTTTTAGATAGAAATAATTTTTGGGAATTTTTGTGGAAGTGAGAGATGAGAGTGTAGGGGCCTCATTTAAGTGTTTGGTGGAACATATTCTAAGTGGGTGGGCAGCACTAACTGCTTTCTTTGGGTTAGTCAAACCAATCCAAATCATCAATCCATTGCTATTGTCTCTTTTATTACATTGAGTACTTAGCTTGATTGAGTTTTTATTTTTTTTCCACATTATAATGCAAATACACTAGACTATCCTTTTAATATAGGTCCAATCTAAATCACTAAACTGGTCCGGTTTTAGAATTCTCTCGCAAAAGGCTTCCTTTTTTTATTAGCGAGAAAGTTTACCTGGTTCGTAATCTTTGCCAATTGGGTCACGAGCTCGAAAGTTGCTTACGAATGTGAGTTTTTCGTCAGCAAAAAGTACAAATCTATTAGAAAGGTGATCATTTGCAAGTGACATGCTAGTCCTAATTGAATGGAGAAAACTTTAAGAATGGTGTTCAATGTTCATTCTTACTTATGAAATATGCAAAGATTGGAAACCAAAAACGTACAACTCTATACCCATGGACATTTACAAGTAGTACATAATGTACATAATGAAAGAAACAAACAAACAAGAATTTGTAAACAATATTTGCACATTTGCACCACCCCCACATTTTTCCCCCAATTGTGTTCACAATTTCTCATTACTTTCTTTTTTGTCATAATGGAAATTAACCACCAAATGAACCCAACAACAACCAAAGAAAAGAATTTATGTGCACCGGCCAATTAAAATCGGACATCTAGTCAAACGATTAAGACTTCACGGAAAAGCTACTGTTACCGAATTCTCGACTTCCAATGCCACCGGTGCCACCGCGGTGGCCGCCTCCACCTCCAGCCCCGCCGCCCACCTCTGTATACTCCTCATCAGCGACGCCGCCTTCCGCTTCGCCCTCGACGAGCCCGTCCCCATCAAATCCCAAATCGCCATCTCAATCCCGCTCGTCCTCGCCAGCTCCGCCACCACCTCGCCGCCGCCCCTCCGGCACATTATCACCAGCGTCGACGCCGCGCTCTCCCTCGTCCGCCCCGTCCCGCTCCTCAGCATCCCCGTCAGCTGCCCGATCATCCCCGCCGCGGCCGCCGCCGCCACGGACACCACCCCGCCCCTCTTCACCACCAGCTCGAGCGCCGCCGCCGCCTCCTCCGGGAGGTCCTCCACCACCTCCTTCATCACCTCCACCGCCCCGCACTCCACCATCTTCCCCACCGCCTCCCGGTCCCCCGCCAGCGAGAGGATCGCAACCAGCGCGTCCTTCTTCGAGCCCGTGGGCCCGACCCGCGCCAGCTCGAACAATCCCTTGAGGACACGTGTCTTCCTCCCGAGCTTCTTCTTGTACTGGTGGAGACCGGAGATGCTGTAGATCGCCATCGCCGCGTTCCCCTTCGCCTCCCACGTGGCGCCGGAACGGAGCACGTCGATGACGCCGTTAACGGCGCCGTCCGTCTCCATTATCCTCACTTTATTCTCGTCCAATATCGAGAGATTTAAAATCGTTGTAACGGCGTTAACCTGGAGACTCGGATCTTCCGAAACGAGATGCCTGATCAGAAGAGAAATCGCACCAGAATCTCCAATCATATCTCGGCAATCGGAATCCCTCTTGGCTAGAATCCGAAGCTCGTAGACGATCCGGTCAACGGCCTCCGACGGCTGGGAAGGCAAGGAGGAGAGTTTGTTGACTAGGAAGGAAACAGTCATCTTCGTCACCTCCAACGCCGCCTTGTTCGCCGCCATACCGACGCCGGAGCTAGCGCCTTCCTCCGCCTCGCTCGCCGCCGCGTAGGGGATGCGCTGTTCCCTGCACCACATCGCAATCAAGTTCTTCAATGCCTTGTTTGGAATGAGATTCGTATGGGCCAGGGTTTGACCTGTTCTTGGACACGTGTGGTGGCCGGATTCGATCCAGTGAGTAATCGACGACCGATCGTACGTCTGTCCAGTAGCCACGACCACCGGATCTCTCATCATCTCGAGCGTAATCGGACATTGGAAGTCCGCCGGAATGTTCAGATCTGAAGTTGTTCTCTGGTAAATGATATCGGATCCGGGGCTAGAAGCTCCGAACAACACGCACTTGGCGTAGCGAACAAGTCCGATCAAAGCAATCACGGTGGATTTCGATTTATCATCGCTCTGGCACTGCGCTTCGTCTTCCAGGAACTCGATCTCTTCCCTGCAACTCGCCGAGTCACTCAGCCCGAGTCGGTCGAACATCTCGGCGAGTTTCGATTCATCTGGAACAATCTCTTTGCTAATCGAATCAAGCATACACAGAACTTCGATCCTCAATTGATTATCGCTCGAATCAACAAATAGAGTTTTATCCTCGCAACACTGTTTGATCGCTAGAGCCTTCAATTCCTCGATATCCTCGCTCAATTTCAGATCCTTGCTCGGCAAAATCTCGAGAAGCGTCCAGAGATCTAAGGTCAGCTCATGAAAGACCTCCGCAAACGATTCCGTGTTCATAAGAAGCCACATCCGGCTGCCGTTCGAGCAATCCTCGATCAGCGCCATAATCCTCTGCAAAGCGATGTACATTTCTTCGAAGCAGAGAACGGAGGAGGAGTTTTTACAATCAGAGAAGATCTCATCAATCAACTCTATTCTCGAGATCTCTTCAAACAAAAGCGAGACAAGCTTACACTTCCGGATCAGAGAAGACGTGTTTCTCCTTAAGAGGAACGGCGATGGCGGCAGAGAGGATATTTCGGCGGAGAGAGAGTAAAGCGCACGGACGAGTCCAGCCGGCGGGAGACTCGGCGAGATGAACGACATCGCCGGCGGCCGCCGCTTCCTCGGCGGGAACGACTTCGGAGTCACCGCCATGGGAGACTCAAAGCATCAAATGGACCGGCAATTCTGATCTCTGTAAATCGGAAACACTGAAAACACAGAAAATCAACAAATCAAACCGATTTTGGATGAGGATTGAATGGAGAGGAAAGAGTTTTTCAGAGAATTGAAATCGTCATGGTTTATGGATTTGGCAATCGGAGAGCACAAAGTCGGCTGAATTCGTCAGCTTTTCTAGGGGGTTTTGATTGACTGATCAAATCTCTAGGGTTAAGGAAAATTGTTTAGTCAAAGTTCGAAATTGTAATCGCCAATTAGCCATTAACCATATGATTATGAAGATCAATTACATATTGAATTTTATTTGTTTTATTTTATTTTATTTTTAGCATTCAACAACCGTGAAGCCCTAATTTGCCTACTCTATGGTTTTCATATTTTGGTATTTATCCAATTAATAATAGGATCGGTTCAAACCGAAATTTTATACCGATCGATAACCGAATCAAACCGAAACTGATATTGTTTGGTTTAAGAATTTCTCAAATTTCGATTTCGGTTAAATTTCTATTCAGTTTCAAAATTTCCAAAATATAATCTTCTATACAATCCAAACGGACAAAACCAAAATCGAACCGAACCAATTCGATTCGATCTTTTATTCACCTTAAACCAAATTTCAATTCGGTGATGAACCGATGACCAGTTCTATGCATAACAACACATGGCTACCACTTCGATACTCTCTACTTTAGAATTCATCTAAGAGTTTAATATAAGTACTTTATATTCCAAAAATGCTAATTTAAACTATGCAATAGGCAAAGAAATATGGTTATAGTCTTCCTTTTATCTTCAAAATATGTCATTTTGTTACGATAAAGTTGTAACGATATAACCCATATAATATAAAAAACAGTCGATATTCTTTAACGGCGAAATTCTTGAAAATTATCCGCTTAGATGATTTAACTGGTTTTATAGTAGTGCTAAAAAAATTACTACCTATGAGTTGAATAGATATTGCTTTACATCTTAGTGTTTGAATACAATGAACCAGTGTTCTAAAAAACGCTAGGCAGACTCTAGGTAGAGAGAGACTGTCTAACGCCTAAACGACCTGAATGGTTGTCTAGGCGATCCTAGACGGGTGTTTAGGCGGTATGAAAAGCTAGATGGGTAAGGACCTTTCAATGTTTAGGCAACGCTTAGACGGATTTTTTAGAACAATGCAATGAACACATCATATTCGAGTAGGTAAAAAAACTATTATGGAAACTATATCTCGTCGTGATGAAATTGGTATGTAAAAGGATTAGGTAATGTGATCGAGCATAATGTATATATGCACTTGGCAAGTTATGAAAGGTAAAGAGTTTTTTATTTTTATAAAATGAAATGAAGTAAAATTCATATTAAAACACTTGTGATGTATCAAACACAAGTCATAAGAAATTCGTTATCAATCATGTCACTTTGATAGTAAAGTTAGAATTTTCAATTGAATTGCAACATTTTAAAAGGATAATTGATCGGATAATTACCAAATTGTAATTGTTGGGTTAATGGCTAAATGCTTGTTTGTTTAATGTCAAATGTGGGGTTCCCATTTTGGTAAATGAATTTGGGCTGAAATTAGAGAGATAGAAGACAAGATGAGCTGTTTTTGGTAAGGTTAGTTGTAGTCAACTACTACTTTTTAATAATATTATAATTGTTTTTTAGAATTTAATACTCATTTGATTTAAAATAGTTGTCATTTTAATACTTAAATAGTATTTAAGTTTATGTGTCAGTTCGAGATTTTTTAGATACAAGTGAGGCATGAAAATTATTATTAAAATTTATTTTTGTTCATTTATTTAACTAAAGGGGTGGTAAATAATTAAAATTAAAGGTGATAAGATTGATAAAACTTTGCTAAGTCAATTTTAAAATTTGTATTAACGTTAAAACAACACTTATTTCTTTATTTTTTTGGTAAAACGAGTGCTAGGCCTAGGCTCTCTAGCCTAACAAGACCAACAAATGAGGTCGGAAACAAGATTACAAAGAGCAAAGGCCGGTCGAAACTCCCCTAGTATCATCAAAAAGAAAAGGACCTAAACCTACAAGTTGGTCGTCCAACACGTGAAAACCCAGTGGAAAGGAAAACGTGAAAGATGCAAGAAAATCTGCAATGAAACTCGCTTCTCTAAACGCATGACGAAATCGGAGAGTTCAGTCCCTGCACAAGAGGGGGAGGGTCGAAACTCACCTAGCGTCATAACAAAAAAAAAGACTTAAACCCACATGTGGGTGTCCAACACGTGAAGACCAAGCGGAAAGGAAAACTCGAAAGATGCAAGGAAATCTGCACGGAATTCACTTCCCTGAACACATGTTGGAACCGGAGAGTTCAGTCCCCACACAAGAACTCGTGACACAGAGCGACCAGATTAGAAAGGAGGTGAGATGGTTTAGTCACATTCTCCGAATAAAATCTACAACCAAGCTAAAGTCCGTCTCGACAAGGACCTCTCTGTAGTCCAAATCCCAAGCCAAGGAAAGACCCTCCACGATATTCTTAAGCTCCGAAAAAGAGATTGAAGTCACACTAATGTTGCACACACTTATTTTTGATCGGATGGAGTATTATATTATAAAAATATTTATAATGATGTGTTCTTAGCTAGCAGATTTGGCATTTTGGATGATCTAAGGCCAACCCTCTTTACGAAAACATTAATATAATGCACCATTATTCGATGTCTCCATCTTTTTTCAACGTAATCGTTTCTATCTTCTTTTTATTAATCTATAATAGTTTGTTCTTCATCAACCTATTTTGAATCTTTTATATGGTCAAGGTGTATTGGGTAAAGGGTAAGTGGGTAACCATTTAAAAACGAAAGTGTACCAATTGGGTAAAGTGTACAAATTTACATACCAAACTCGTTTTAAATAAACAAAATGATCATCTTTTATGAGTTTATAGTTTTTACCCAATTTAGCATCTATATAAGGGTACCATTTATAGGTTTGTAAAACGTTTTTTCTTGCAAATGAAAGTATATATATCAATAGTCAATTATGGATTTTTGCTTATGAATAAGCTAGATTGGAAAGAATAACTTAAACCATAGGGATAATTGAGGAAAATAGCATAAACTTTTAATGTCACCACGAATATATCCTCAACTGTGAGGCAAGTTACGATTACTAGCCTAAAGATCGTTAAATGCGAGATTTTTTTTTGTTTTTTGGTAATTGTCACCCCAGTTCAGAGGAAAAACTTTGCTCCATCAAACACTTACGTTTGGAGTTCGAGTGCGAGATTTTTTTTATAGTTAACAATAGTGTAATAATGTTAAATACAATATTGCAAAATCATTAGTAATGAAAAATATCATCTTCGACGATGCTTAGGCCAGTTATCACAACACAAGTAGTTGGGCTACTTGTTACAACTTGAAATGTTGGATTATTTTTTTGCAATCACCTCAAAATTGAGTTATTTTCTGTAATTTTCTCAATTTTTTAAAGTTTTTAATGAGGCTAATGGGAATCTATATATAACAATAAAAAGTTGTGTACAAGAAGCATTTATTGCACTTGGTACACAAATTTTATTATATTAAATTTCTTGCTAGATTGTCAAGAAAAGTTTTTTAGTTCAAGGAGCTTAGGCCTTTGTAGTGGAGATCTAAGGTTCGAGTCTCTACACACTTATTTTTGCCAAAATCAACATTATTTATACATGTTGTAGGAAATAACGAAACTTGATTGTATTCGAATATGAGATTTTTGTATTTTAAAACTACCAAGCTTGATTGTGTAAGAAATTTATTTATTTTCCAATTAAAATATTAATTTGGCACTAGACATGTTATTTTAAATATTCGACTTCGAATAGACACGTTTCTTTTTATCGTACATATGCTATGGTTGGCGCATTATTGACATATATATGGTAAATATTTAAGGTTCAAGTCTCATGGTGAAAAACATTTCTAATTTTTTAGTCTTATGTAAATTACTTAAACAATAATTTTTGTTAAAATATTGTGTAAATGTTATAAGTATTTAAATGTATAATATGGATTAACAACACATAGAGATTCTCTTAGGATGCTTATTCTCTTATATGTGTACTTATTGCCCACATTATCACCCCTAATTACACCCCTATTTATGTGTATATATGTTTGACCAATTAAATTTCATGAATTGACCTATATATATATATATATGGTATTGTACAAAGAGATCCAATGGTGTACACATTTCCCCTCTCTTGTGTCACTATTCTCTCTATGATTACAATTAGTTTATAAATAATCATCAACATATTTGAATAGCTCAAGGTAAGTGTAAATTATTTTTCTCTATGTCTTGTTGGTTATTGGGGTCTTAATACAATTATTATATATGTATTTGTGCAAATCTCTTCTTTGATATTATGTTGGAAGTCTATTCTCATTAAAATATAAAAATAGTATCTTGAATGTTTTTTTTATTATATTTCTACTTTTTAATATCGTATTGGTATTGCTCTTTATTATCTAACTAAATTATTGTCAATTTAGATCTAAAATTTTTTTCCTTTAAAAAAATCTCAATTGTTGTAAATTATTATTTGCTATTTTTCCTATATTGTTTTGTGAAATGATCATCGGTTTATATTGTTTACAATGAAAATTTTGATACTAATTATTTGATTTTTTTTGTTGTTGTTGGCGAACTGGAGAAAGTGGTACTTTGTATATTCTTTTTGGATGTTGTTCGGTTTGATCTTGGTGATTTTAGAAGTAAAAATTGCATTGGCTATGCGGTTGTTTATTGTTATAAAATACTTGTACATGACCTTTGATGATTTCTCCATATCATCAAAATGTGAATAGTTTTTTCCCTTTATATCTCTATTTTTTATATCAATTATTTACGAATGTATGTGTCCATTTATATATATCAATTGCTTAAACTATATTTTTTGTTAAAATATTGTGTAAATGTTATAAGTATTCAAATGTATAATATGAATTAACTACACATAGAGATTCTCTTAGGATGTTTATTCTCTTATATTTGTACTTATTGCTCACCCCTAATTACACCCCTATTTATGTATATATATGTTTGACCAATATAATTAAATTTCATAAATTGACCTATATGTATGGTAAATATTTAAGGTTCAAGTCTCATGGTGAACATTATGTCTAATTTTTATAGTCTTATTTAAATTGCTTAAACAATATTTTTTGTTAAAATATTGTGTAAATGTTATAAGTATTTAAATGTATAATATGGATTAACTACACATAGAGATTCTTTTTATTCTCTTATATGTGCACTTATTGCCCTAATTACACCCCTATTTATGTGTATATATGTTTGACCAATTAAATTTCATGAATTGACCTATATATATATGGTATTGTACAAAGAGATGCAATTGGTGTACATATTTTCCCTCTCTTATGTATACTATTCTCTCTATGGTTACAATTATGTTTATAAATAATTACCAACATGTTCGAATAGCTCAAGGCAGGTATAAATTATTTTTTCTCTATGTCTTGTTCGTTATTGGGGTCTTAATACTATCATTATATACGTATTTGTGTAAATCTCTCATTCGATATTATATTGGAAGTCTATTCTCATTAAATATAAAAATGGTATATTGAATGTTTTTTGTTATATTACTATTTTTTAATATCATATTGGTATTGCTCTTTATTATCTAACTAAATTATTGTCAGTTTAGATCTAAAAAAAATTTCTTCAAAAAAAAAAACAATTGTTGTCAATTATGATTAGTTATTTTGTCTCTATTGTTTTGTGAAATGATCATCAGTTTATATTGTTTAAAATGAAATTCAAAATTCAAAATTCAAAATTCAAAAATCAAAATTCAACTATTAAACCTCTGAACTACGTAAGGTTTGCTTCTCTTTAAAGACAACACGTTATAATTCGAGCGCAACCCAAATCCGAAATTATATGAAACTCAAAAATCTCGAATGTGTGTATATTATTAGTAGAGTTGTAAATATGTATATATAGATAAGGGTCGAACTTCAAAATCATATTAGATGTGTTTATACAATGTTGTTTTCATTTAACAATTTTTGTCTAACATGCATGATCTAATAATTAAGTGTGTGTATTTCGAGTGTACATGATTATATAATCAAATTTGCATTGTGATATAACTAAGCGTGCACATATTGTATTATAACTAATAAAGTGTGTATGATCATCTAAATGCATAGCAAAGAAGACAACGATAACACTAAACAACAGACCATGAAATCAACACACTTACAACTCCAAATGTATAAATATACTTATAAAATAAAAACAAATTTAAACATAAAAAACAATTGTAAAATACATGCTCCGTGCGTACGCACGGACCTGTTCACCTAGTATTTATAATGATCAAGATCAAGTCACAATGCATAATACAACTCTACCCTACCTAAATCATTAGTGCTAATAAATCCTTGTATTATTGCCCATTAATTAATCATTTCTACCTATAACTAATGGAGGGCAACAACTAAGCAGGATTGATACTCTTTAATACACACACACGTACAAAAGGAATATCATTAGTGCTAAGCAAAGAATCGAGCCATTAATTAGGATTTTCCCAAAGGAGCAACAATATAAGTTAATTTATCGAGCAAGCTAGTGTTTAGATTGATAAGTGTACTTGTACTTTGAGAAGTTTTTTTTTGTCATATTTTTCTTTATCTTGTCTTATGACTTGCTATTCGATCGGTAAATATCGCTCTATATATGTTCCATGATCTTGTTTTTTGAATAAGACAATATGAAACGATACACTTATCGATCATGAAGCATGAATGTGCAACTCTATAAACATGAATATAGTGTAAAATGAAAACATGAATATGCGACACAAAACCATGAATACGGATCGGTTCACACGGTCTTATCATACTAGTGTGGTCTTACTCGAACTTAAATATGTGTATATAGTGTGAATGAAAAATACCCCAAATTTCAGATTTTTTTTTGGGTCTTTTCTCTCATCTAGCTCGGTCGGTTAGTGTTATCTTAAGTCCAAATCGGGATACTTCGTAACCTTATTTTGAAGGAGGCCTTCAATACCAATCTATCCAAATACGCAATGTTCTAAAAAATTTGTCTAGGCCCCACCTAGACACTGGAAGGTCTCAGCCCATCTAACCGCCTAGTTTATTTAGGCGTCTGTCTAGGACCGCTTAGACAAACTGTTATAAACGTCTAGGCGCTAGACGGCCCCTCTACATCTAGAGTCTACCTAGCGGTTTTTAAAACATTACATATACGTCATCAGGGAGAGTCGAACTCAAATATCTGAGCAACATTTGAAAATCCATAATTTTAAGTTGAAAATTTGTAAACTAAACATATATATATATGTGTGTGTGTGTGAAAGCAAATGGTTATTTTTTTTTTTTGCTTGATCAAGAAGGCAAGTATAATTGGGCTCAACTCTAGGAATAGATGGGCCAACTAAAAGATTCCCTGCAAGCTGGTTAAGGACCTTGGAACTCACATTTTGGATAAGTTTTTTTTTTAATCACAAAAATAATACAAGTATGAGTTTTTCTTTTATGATCTACCAACCTCTCCTACCATATCTCTACCATATACCACCAGCCCATTATTTTGTATTCAAATAATTGTGAACAATCAAACTCATAGTAGTCATGGCTAGCCAATCTTATATAACAATTAGGGTTTGGGCAAAATCCGATCTAAACCGGATTTTTGGATCGGACTAGGACTGAACTTGACCGAGACATTTGGTTCCGTCTCGGTCAAGTCCTCAGTCCACAAATTTTTTGAATGTAGGTACCCTTCCGGTCCCGGTCCAAAACTGGTCTCGAATGACTTATTTTATTAATAATAAAAATTTATAAAAAAATATGTATAAATATATAATAAAAACCCATTTTAAAATATATGAATTTAATTTTTATGTGATATTATATATAAATTTTCTATAAAAGTATAATTGCTTATAAATAATATATATTTTTAAAATTATATACTGGGCCAAAATCGGACCGGATCGAAAAATATAGATCCGGTTCTCGGTCCAAATTTTACGAGAAATCGGTCATGGTCATGGTCTGGTTTTGGACCAAATCCACCCTTTAAAACAACTAACAAATTTGTTAAATACCTATAAATGTTTAATGTAGCTTTACTCGTTGAGGCCCAATTGAGGAAAATGGCCCATTAATCCGTTAAGCCTAATAATTATGACTATGGGCCCGTTGGGCCAAACTACTAAGCCTCCATGGAGAGGATTGGTGGCTAATCTGTTAATTGTTCACACTTTCAAACTTTAGAATTTGGATTGCAATATGTTAAACAATATGATCACTTAAACATTTAGGCTTTACTAGTTGTACCCGTCGTGCCTTGCATGACTATGACTTTACATTTTTTAAATAAAAATTTAATTTAGGCAAGTAGTTATATAAATATTAAAATTTTTATTTTTTATGTAAATTTTATTTAAGATAATTTCTTAATCTTTTACATAAATAGATAAAATGATAAAGATAAAATATTTTGTTCAATTTTTAATTAAAATTCGAATTAATTTTTTCCAAATATAAAATATAGTGTGTAATGTTAGTTTTTGATAGAAAAAATTAATATTAAAAATATCTTCCTACCTTATTATGATAGCAATCTATCATTATATATTGTAAAATCATATGTTTTATTTTTCCTTTCTTTTAATTTTTTATTAAATATATTCGAATTTTGGTTTTTATAAAAATTAGATAGATTTTTAGAAAATTTAAAAGAAAAAAGAAAAAATATTAAGAATACAAAATTACTTTTTAAATATAAGGTGGGGTCAGAATTGTTCTGTTGGCTCGAAAAGGTTTGGATTTAATATATAGTTATAGATATATAGATGAATATTTCAAAGATATTATCATTTATATCGATATTTTTATTTCAAAGACATATATATGATCACATGTACATATTTTTCTTATATTTTTGTAATTTATCTTTTACAAATATGATAAATATAATGTCCTTTTTTATCTATATTGGTAAAATATACTAATATTATTTTATCTTTATGTTTATTTGGAGAAAGATTTTTACAAATATTATTTTATCTTTATGTTTATTTGGAGATAAATTTTTTGCATAATTAACTATAAAGAACTATTATTTTAATAAAGATGTAATGTGGCGCAATGTGGTGACATAAATTGCTTCAGCTTTAGTTATTAGTAATAAATTAAATTTAGGCAAGTAATTATATACATATTTTTAATTTTTAATTTTTTTTATCTAAATTTGATTTAACATAATTTTTTAATCTTTTACATAAATCTCTTACATAAATAGATAAAAGGATAAAGATAAATTAATTTTTTTTAATTTTTAATTAAAATTCGAATTATATTTTTACAAATATGAAATATAGTGGAATGTTAGTTTTAGATAGAAAAAATTAATAGTAAAAATATTTTCCTACCTTATTATGATAACAATCTATCATTATATATTAAAAAATATTATGTTTTATTTTTCCTTTCTTTTAATTTTTTATTAAATATATTAGAACGTTGGTTTATAGATTTTTAGAAAATTTAAAAGAAAAAATTATAAATAATAAGAATACAAAATTACTTTTAAAATATAAGGTGGGGCTAGAATTGTTCTGATCGCTCGGAAAAGTTCGGATTTAATATACAGTTATAGATATATAGATGGATATTTCAAAGATATTATCATTTATATGGATATTTTTATTTCAAAGATATATATGTGACCATGTACATGTTTTTCTTATATTTTTTAATTTATCTTTTACAAATATGATAAATATAATGTCCTTTTTTTTTATCTATATTGGTAAAATATACTAATATTATTTTATTTTTATGTTTATTTGGAGATAAATTTTTACAAATATTGTTTTATCTATATGTTTACTTGGAGATAACTTTTTTGCTTAATTAACTATAAAAAACTATTATTTTAATAAAGGTGTGATGTGGTGCAATATGGTGGAAGAAATTGCTCCGGCTTCCGTTATTAGTAATAGATAGATATATTGATTCTAAGCGGAGAAGATCATCTACCTAGATCGTTCAGATGAACTATTATGCAAACTAAAAAACTTAAATGAGTTAAGACCTAACTATGTGAAATTAATTTACGTCACACCATGGAGCAAAAAAAAACACATTTGTCAATTTATATATTTTTTATTTTAAAATTTTAGTAAATAAGACCCAATATATATTTTAATTTTCAAATAACAAAGAAAATAGGTACGTATAATTATAAATATGGTTATAATTTCTTACCTACAATAATATCAATTTTGCTTGATTTATAAAATCGAACTTACCTTGTTCGAAATTGTGATTTTCATCAATTTATCTGTAATCAAATTATCTTATTAGTTTGTACAATTTAGTTGTTTCGAGGACTAACAATGATTTGTAAAACATTCATACGGTTAAATAAAAAAGCTAAAATCCGAAAATATTGTAATACCGGGCCTGAGTTTCATATACTAACTTGTGTTTTGGGTCTGATATTCAAACGGGCCAAAGCCCATCATTTTTTTTCTTCTTCCGCCTTAAATCCCTAATTCTCTTTTGAGGAGACCTACTGTTCATCTCCTCCCTCCTCGTCTCTTTTTGAGAGCCGCCACCCTCACTAATCTCTCTGATTTCTCGTTCCTCTCTCTCGCTCGCTGATTCCTCGCCTTCGACCCTCTTTTATCATCTCCTTTTTCCGATCTCCCTTCTCGTCTCGTTCCTCGCCTCGTGTCGAACGCCCCAAACGATGAAGACGTCGCCGAACTCGGTGAAGCCAAGGCCTCCGTGAGCTTTTCCCTTCCACTGGTGCGAGCCCAAGAGGTTGACTCCTCCTCCGAGCTCGAGATCTTATCGAAGTGCCCCTGCCAGCGGACCTCAGACACCCACCGCCGTTCAAGCGCGACTTCGCAAATCTCTGCACCAAGTCGTCATCGTTGGTCGCGTGCTGTTCCAATCAAGGACGTCGTCCCCGTTCGCCACTGTCGCTCACGATCGCCTGCACCGTCACCATCGTCGATCGAGGCCTCGCGTTTCAGTTTTGAAACCAGTGAAGTGCAGGAGGTGGTGCTTTGCCCAATCTCTTTCTAATTCAAATTGAATTACTTTCGGATATTGTTGTTTATGAAAAGAATCGATCATTAATGGGGTAGATTAGGGGTGCTTATTGTGGGTCACTGCTGAATTTGAGGAAGTAAATCAAGTGAACTTTGATCGGTTTAGAATCTGCATTGGAGAAGTTTATCTCAATTGATGTGGAACATGTTCGGTCATACTTTGTGGATTTATCATTGACCTCTTAGTCACTTAATGGTGAATTGTGGTAGCTAATGTTGGGTTTTTGTAGCTACTGGATTTGGTAATGTGATGGCCGGATTATTGTAAACTGGATGATCAATTGTATGGTTGCCAGTGAAATTAATGAATTGTTCATTTTATATTGGTTTTGAAACTTTTGATTGTCCATACGTGAACAACGAATAGAATTGGTTATCAATAAAATATTGGCATAGAGATTGTTAAAGTATAGGATTAATAAGGATATTATTGAACTAATTGTTGTTTTCAATTCGATGTCTTGATTTAGAATGGGAGGTTAAATACTATTATATTATATGGATTAAGTAGATCCTTATTGTAAAAGGTCACTTTTGTAGGGTGCTAGTAATTAATAGCGTAGTTTAGATTTGAACGGTGACAAGGATAGATTGTTTCGAAATTCGTAAATTATTAATCTAAAATCAATAACGTCAACAAGCTTCGATTAGGAAGAGCTTTTAGCGTTTGGGCGTTAAGTTTTGTATTTCATTTCTCTTCGGGTGTTATAATTTGGTTATTAAATGTTTAGGATTCGATAACGTTCGTGCGTGACTTGTTCGAGCTTCCTTTCTCCCGCTACGTGTTTGTGTCTCGCCCTCGAGGTAAGTCGCTCGCCGACTTACTTAGTTTACGACTCGTTATGCGTTGAACGAGTAAATTGAATGTGTAGCCCTTATTTTGAAATGATTCCATATTACGTGCTTATATATATATATATATATATATATATATATATATATATATATATATATTTGAATTATAGAAATCGCTTTTAAATGTTTTCGTTATGCGTGCACTGGGTTCCACCGGTATGATCATGGAGCACGGGACAAGTTGGAGATGAAGTGGCCCCCGGGCATGGTCATGCGGCTGGAAGGAACCCCCTTCTAAAAATAAACTAACTTGTTTTGGCAAACGCTCTAGTAGAGGTTTAGCCGGGGAAAGAAGAATGAATGTAGAAAATGGGCACGGTTTAGTTATGCGCCCTGACCGTGCGCCATAGATAAAAGGCCGGAGGGTGCCATATATGGAGGATGACGTTGGATTGCTATTGTATTTGATGAATATTGTTTGAAATGGCTAAAATGCTTGAGTGATGACCTTAGAGAATGTATGTTATGGTTATGTATGTATTGACAATATACTTTTATTTGTTGACATCTTTATTGACATTGTTATGAATGATTTCACATTTGGCCTTACTTGTTTGACTACTATTATATTTTTATTGTGACTGTAATTGTGTGTGCATCTTTAAATATATGTATGTATGCAAGTTTATTTTTCCTAAAAATGTTTTGTTACATATTTGATTTACTTGTTTAGCCCATATAGGGACCGTAGGCTAATGTGATCAATTTGTGGCGTTTTTAGGTAATGATTCCGTCATGGAAAATGTGCCAGGAGGTTGCATCCCGGATGGTGGAGCTCGGTCTTGACGTGTCGAGTCGTAGAGGATTGACTTTAGTATTTTAGTCTTTTGGTTACTTGGACTATGAAACCATGCTTTGACAATGATTCTGTTCAAGACTTTGTGTTGAGTGTTTCCCTTTTTGACTAGCTTTGGCGTCTCTTGTCATGTTGATAGGATTATGGCTTTTGCATGCATGAATTTTATGAAATGAGTTAAACTTCTAGATTGGATGGTTTCGTGAATTTACTCGCAGTGCTTTTGTTGCAAGGTCCCAAAATAGTCGTTTGTTGTCAAGTTTGTTCTAGTAGACCCATTGTGAGGTCTACAGCCTCGTGACGCCCCAGGTACCCGCTAACGGGGTGTTACAAATATAACCAATACATCTTAGAAAAAAATTAAGTATATCTTAAATAAAAGATTCACCAAATCTTTTCAAATTTTGATCTATTTTTAGAAGACTTAAGATTTTATTTGTATAATTTGGAAAAAATATCTTCTTCCATATATGTAATCTCGAAATAAGTTTATATGGTATTTTTAGAAAAAAGAAAAATTACGACAATTTTTATATGGTAATTTTAGTTTTTTTATGAAAATATTTTTATGATGTGTAAATGACATGGCAAATATATTAATAGAATAAGTTTATATGATATTTTTATAAAAAAGAAAAATTATGTTATTTAATATGGTAACGACATGTGGCAAAAGCTGAGATGGCGTAATTTCGGAATGACATGTGGCAAAATCCTAGGTGGCGCATTGTGGTGGCTCCAAACCTTATTGCTTTTATATATATAGTAGATTGGTAATGCATTTTTTTTATCAGGAAACGGAGCTAGGCTCATGCAGTAGTTTTATTAAGCAAAAGCAAACCTAATCCCCTAAAAGGGAAGGAATATCCAAAGCTAAAAGATCAACAAAACAATTATGTTCATAAAAATACTCAATAAAAGGCGTGGATAAACCAAAAGAATGATTAGCTAAAGCATCCGCGACCCGATTCGTACTCCTTGAGATATGGATAATCTCAATCTTCCAATCTGAATTTCCGATCAGTTCATGACAATCCTGAAGCAGATAATACACTTTGTGTGGGAGTATTTTCTGTTGACTGAGGAGATTAACAGCTTGAATCGAATCCGATTGAATTTAAACCTGGGAGAAACCATCACAACGCGCCAGCTGAAGCCCCTTTTGAATAGCAACCAACTCAACGTGGAGAGCATCATTAAACCCCCAACTTCAGAGAATAAGCTTGTATAAAATGTCCCTGGTGATTTCGGAAAATGCCGCCTGCTCCTGCACAACCAGGGTTGCCATTGGAGGCACCATCAGTGTTCAGCACAACCCATCCAACACCTGGAGACTTTCTCTTATCCGTTAGGTTTTTATTTTTTACCTGACCCTCCAGATTCAACTTTATCTTTTTTATTTGATGATGTAAGGGGTGTTGCTTTGCCTCGAATTGTTCCTATTTAATTTTCTTAATATATAGTAGTTCCTACCGCCCTTTTCTATATAAAAAAAAAACTAGTTGTTTTCAATTTCATGTTGTCTTTAAGCATCCATTTATGTTAGAAATTTTTCAATGTGTTATGCATTGTGATAGTTTGATAAGATCACGAATGACATTCCATATAGTATATTACATAATAATTGAAATATACTTGAATCTGTTGATATAATTAATAGTACACTTCATCTTGCCTTCAAGCTAAACCTTAAGTTTTAATAATAATTAAAAAAAATAGGGCAATAATTGCTTCGAATGTAATACTACAAATCAATCAACTCCCATCTTTGTTCATCAACTTACACGACGCAACTAAATTACTAAAATTATTGTTTGCTTTACTTTCAAACTAGAATGTCTTTGTCATATTTATTAAAAACACCTAATGCATTTACAAGTTCAAATGAATTAAGTTTTTTTTCATGTTCTTAAATCGTGATCGCGGGTTTGTATTTTAATTATTTGTTTGGGAATAAAGGATCGTAATCGGAACTGAATCGGCTTTAGAAACGGTAAATACAAGAATCGGAGGTTAGTTGGGTCCGGTTCCATGATTCCGAAACCATGGAACTACCGGTTTTGAAACTAGAACCGGACACAGACTACTGATCCACAAGATATCTTAACGCAAGTTCTATAGAATCTTCACTAGCGTATAAAGGTGAATCCCTACCCATAGATTTAAATTTTTATATTAGAAGGTGGATTTCGACGTTACATACGAAATGATTAAACAAACCTCGACATATCACTCATTTATTTTCGTCCCAAAATTGTATTTAACAAAATATATAATTTTATCTAGCAAATAATTAAATCGACTTGTATTATATGATTGAGATTAAATTTTATACTAAAAGAATCTCCCCAAAGAATGTACTTTTGATTCCTTTTTCATTTATCATCCAATAACAAATAGACAAATCAAAGCATACCAATTAGTTTATTAATCATGTAATCCTAGGCAATAAACAAAATGTGCAATAATAATATTAACGTGATGAAGATGACACAACAAAATCCGAGGAAATCAAATAATAGGAATATTTTATTTCAAATAAATACTTAATCATGTTATGTTGGTAATACTTATGTTCATTTCGAAAAAAATAATACATATGGTCAACAGGTAGGTTTAACACTTGTACATCTTACATAATTTTTCATTTAATATCCCTTTTAATTAAGCTCAAAACGTGTACTCTACTACCTTATTTTAATTATTTTCTTCAATTCTCAATTCATTTTCCATATATTCATTTATTAATTCTTCTACGTAATGTAACAAGTTTGATTTTTATATATAGTAAGGGACTAAGGGACGAAGGTTAATCTAATATCCTAAATTTTTATAATTTTTTAACTTAATCAGTAAAAAAGATAATTATAAATTCATATTATACTTAGCAACACGTTTATTTTTAATAAAGTCATCAAAATAAATATTTTGTTGCAAACTTATAACCTTGTATGTCCTAAAAGCTCTTAAATTATAAAATCATTAGAATGAGTAAGGGAATTTTTTTTACCAAGGACTCGCCTTTTGGTGGTAAATTCCGGATTCATAAATTAACTAACAAAGCGTATGAATCAGGTAATTAAATCGGTTTGCACCAACCGGCTCGATCTAGTGATAGGAAAAAAGGTGCAACATGAAAATTTCTCACAAGGTCACCCATTTTAGCACTATTCTCATCCGAGTACGCTTAATTTCGGAGTTCTGATGGATCATATGTATTAGTGTTAGTATGATTGCACTCATAATTAATGTTTAAATGGACTATGTTGTTTAGAGTACATGTGATCGACACCATATGTAATTATTGAAACTTAAATTAATAGGGATAAATGATGTTTAAAAAATTGAGTTAAACTTAGGGTTGTATATTGTAATATTAACGTGGGTAATTTAGAGAATTATGTTCTTTGAATAAGATCCACGTTCACATGTGCACTATGGCCAATTAATAGAGCTAATTTAAATTAGAGATAATTACGTAGTTTATAATTTTTGAAATGTTACCCACGCCAACATGAGTTATATAATGAAGAGTTAGTTAACTTACCAAGGCAATTTCCATTTTTAGTGTTGTAACAAAAATGATAAACATTAAAGAAATGACACAGAAAATTTTGTGGTTCGATAATAGTCTTATATACATATATATTTAAGGGTACGGTAGAGAATCTGTTACTTTATTAGGAAGGTTTGGCAGAACAAATTACAATACTGAGACGTTTTATGTGTATATGAAGCGACTTAAGAAATCATAAACAGATTATTAGTCGTAAGCCCAAAACAAATCACGATAGGTTTGGTAATATAAAATCAATGTTCTAAAAAACGCTAGGCAGCCTAAACGGGCGTCTAAATGGACTAGACAGTCTCCTAGACAAGCTGAAAGACTAGGCGGGCTAGCACCTTCCAGCGCTTAGGCGGGAGCTAGACAGAGCTAGGCGAAATTTTTTAGACCAATGTATAAAACATAGCCTTCGTTTTCTGGGATGGTGCTATCCTTCACTCCCAGCCAGAAGCGTGTCAACCTCTGGGGCATGGACCTCCGATTTGCTGACCAGTCGGAGAGAAAATCGTCGTGAAACACTGCTCCTTGAACCGATCCCTAGTTTTATCTAGAGCTCGCCCTCAAATCTCTGACAAATACGAATCAAGAATTCATTCAAGGCATCTTAAAATGTAGAATGTTAGGATCTAGTTTTATATCGGATATATATTGGCGCATGTGCGCATGACTCAATGGTTGAGCCTCTTGCCCATGGGCAAGAGGTCTCAGGTTCGAGCGTCAAGGGCGATGGTTCGTCCTTCTTTCTTTGAATTGGTTAGTAAATCACTTCTCACCCGTTTACAAATGCTCCAGATTAATTGAAGTAGTAATTGAACTATCCTAAATCTTACCAGATAAAAAAAACTATCGGATACATATCGATCGATATGCTCATATGCATGTGTAAAAAGAGACAAAAACAATTGAGAATAAAATAAGTATTAATGTGAATGACATGCTCAGATCGAGAGCAATAGTAAAACCAGATGCATGCATAACGCACACTACCAAAAGCTGAACTCTCGTCATTAGCTACTCTCTCCGTCCCCATTTGTTCGTCCTAAAGGACGGTTTTTGTGTTTATTAAGGAAGGTGTAAAGTAGTATTGGTAATTGGGAAAGTGGGTAAAAGTGAGATTGATTGGGGGTATGTTTGTAATTTTATAGGGATAAAAGGTGTAAAGTAGTATTGGTAATTGGGAAAGTGGGTAAAAGTAGGGGTAATATTGTAAGAAAATTATAGATATAAAAGGAAAGTGGACAAACAAAAGGGGACGTCCGAAAAGGAAACTGGACAAACAAATGGGGACGGAGGGAGTAATAAATAATAATACATACTTATATTATACTCCCTCCGTCCCTTAATGTTTGTCCTATTTCCGTTTCCGTCGTCCCTAAATGTTTGTCCTTCTCCCCTTTCTTTCCTTTTATATCTATATTTTATACCCCAAAATACCCTCATTTAACAATTCAATTTTCCCATTCTACCCATCTTTCCCACTAAATTCTCTCTCCTAAACTTTACACCCACTTTCCACTACCATTAAAAAACCACCATTAAAGCCCCCAACAATAATTCTTCAACCCATTTTTCCAACCCATTTCTCCATTAAATGGAGCCCCATTTCTCAATTGAACCCCATTTCTTCATTAAATGGAGACCCATTTTTCCATTGAGCATTTGAGCCCCATTTCTGAATAAAATGGAGACCCATTTCTCACAGGAATTGGGTTGATCCAATTCTGTGACCCAATTCATGATTAGGGTTTGGTGTTGGCGCAGCCCAAGATCACGCATGTTGTCTTTATATACGGTTGTTGTTGTTGTTGTGAATCGCGGCCTCCATTTCTCTCTACAAACCCTAGATCTGAAACCCTTCTTTGCTCTCTCGAACCCTAGATCTGAAAAGCTCCTCTGTAAATCTCTCGACGATTCTCTCTCGATCGCTTTCTCTGCTCGATTTCGAGTCCATTCTTGCCTTCTCTTGCGAGAACCAGATCTTGCGTTTGCTTGCCTTCTGTTGCCTTCTCTTGCGTTTGCTTGCGATCGCTTTCTCTGTTCGATTTCGGCTCCTTTGCAACTGTCGTCCCCTTCCCTTTAAGATGAGCCGTGAATCCTTGAGCGACGATTATAGTGCTCCCCTACCCTCTGAAGAGACGGAGTCTTATGAATGCTCCGATCAGCCTAATTGCGAGTGGGGTCCTGAATGTAGAGGAAATCACTCTTACTCCCCCCAGCGTTCGGAAGCTTCGGTGGAGGATATTTTCCGGCCCGGAGACGATGATTGCGTTGAGCAGTCGGTGCCGGTGGATCCACCTTCAAATGATGCCGTGCCGGTTGAGTCCCCTTCAAATGATGCCGTGCCGGTGGAATCCCCTTCAAATGATGCCTTGCCGACTAGCTAAGTCTCTTAACCTATTTTTTCTTCGATGTCTGATCTTGAAATGATTGTGTTGAGCATGCATGTCTGATCTTCGATTGTGTGAAACGCTTCCTTTCTCTGTTTCTGCGTCCCTGAACTGATGTTTGGTTGGTTTAAGTTGTTGATGGCTTGATTGTTATGGTGTTCCCCTCTTTGCTTGATGTGAATGCATGTTGGCTGGTATGAGAAATGGGTTCAGTCATTTGCCTTTGTCCCTTTATGTTTGTCCTAAAGCATGCATATTGAGTAAGAAGGCATCAGATTTGCACAAGAATCTTCCCCTCTTTAATTGTTGTGAATGCATGTTTGCTGGTTTGATTATTTCATGGCATGATCTTCGATTGTGTGAATGCATGTTTGCTCCCTTGTTATTCGATTCTCTGTTTTTGTGTTCACCTTTCTCTGGTTTTTGGGTCCTCTTTCTCTGTTTTCTTTTCTCCTCTTTCTCTGTTTTTGTACCTCTCGATCGCTTTCTCTGTTTTGTTGGTTCATCTTTCTCTGTTGGTTTCATTCCTCTTTCTCTGTTTTTGAAACACTCCCCTTTCTCTGTTTTGTTTCATCTTTCTCTGTTGTTTTGGTTCCCCTTTCTCTGTTCTATTGCTTCTTTGCCTCTGTTTTTGTGTTCCTCTTTCTCTTTTTTTTTTCAATGATGACAAACCATTATGCTGAGATTATAAACCATTATGCGCAGTTCACTTTCTTAAGGCCACCGTCGATTACATTTGGCTTTGGAGGCCAATGAATTTGAATTGATTATTGTTGGTTTTTGTCATTGATGCAAAGGGAGCTCTGAGATTGTTTTTTTTATTTTTTTAAATTGTCGATGATGATGCCTTATTAGCTGAGATACCAATCAAAGCAACCCCTATCCTTAACATGTCTAAGGCCACCGCCACAAATTGTGGCTTTGGAGGCCAGTGATTGTTATGTGATTATGGGTTTGATTGGTTTTGATGATGCAAAGGGGACCCTGAGACTGTGTTTCAAAAACAACCAATTTTACCCATTCAATTTTCCAAAAAGTTGCATTAACATTCAAGGTCCCTTCAAATGTTGCTATTACATACAAAAATACATGATGTACACAAAATAGAGCATGCATATATACCTGTATTCACTAAATTTCCAAAAGGTTGCATTGTCATTCAAGGGCCCTACTCATATTCACTGAATTCTGCCATATCATCTAGCTGAGTGTCTTCTTCTGCTTCTGCCATGTCATCTTGTTGAGTGTTGCCTACTGTTGGTTGTTGTGCAACATGATGTATTGTGTTCCATGCTTGCATAACTGCCCATTGTGGGGCTGATGCTTGAATAGGCAAATTACCCTGAGCTGCTAGTCTTTTTTTGTTCACATGAGGCACATCATAATCATTGCCCCCTTTTCTCTTGAGTACTTCATTCATCACATACTGTAATGATTGCCATACATTAGCTAATGTTGTTGGATGAAGTTCATGAAATGCATTATGTACAGCCTGTAGCATATCATCTATATCCCTGGGCATTTTCTTATGCATCAATGACTGTATGCTTCTGAAAAATCCTAGGTCTAGGATGTTCAAATCTGGACTGTTGGGAGGTTGTTGGATTAGTATGAAAGTGAAATCATCTTGCTTGTATATTTGTTGCCATTCTGGATCCTCTTGAGTGATGTGTGCCTTTGCATTATCCTGTTGAATGAAAATTACCTTATGACCTTCATGATGTGGCCATTTTTCTCTGATTGCTGGAACAATTTGGTCTATTAGCATCCTCCTTGTGACATGTTTATTGACTGATTCAACTAGCTTGGTGACAACAGTTCCCTTTTCTCTGTTTTTTGATTTTCTCTTGGCTGCTTGTTGATATGTGAATGGAAAAATTCCAATTTTTCCATCAAATGTGCATGTCCCCTCTGAATTGAACCTTGGTCTTGCAACTACTGCTGTGAACATGACTTTGGGTATAAACTTGCTTGAACTTGCAGCTCTATACTTTCCTCTTTCTTGTTGTGCAAGATACACTCTTTGAGATTTCTTGCTTAATTGAAACCACTTCTCATCAATATGAACAAAATCAAACATACCATAGTACTTTGTCTTACTTTCTGGTGTAGCTCCTTGTAGTAGACTAAGAATCCACTCTAGTCTTGTTTTCATGTTTGATGCTTTAAGAGCTGGATGGAGTGGGTTAGTGTGTGGCCTTATGCTCTTCCTCTTGACCATTCTGTGTACTGTGCTCTTTGAGATCTCAAGATTGGTTGCCAAATCCCTGAGGCATGTCCTGTCCCCCATGTTAATTGCCATGATCTTTGCATTATCAACTTGTGTTCTCTTCCTACCACATTTGTGATATTGTGTACTCAAATCTGGTGCTTGCATTGCTTGCTCTTGTGCACGTGTTGTCCTCCATAATCTGGCTACTGTTTTTTCTGACAGGTTGAACTGAGTGGCCACGGCTTTGTATGAATTTGCTGGTAGATGTCCCCCACGTGCTAATTTCAAGAGCTGCATTAAAATATGCATTTTTTTATCCTTGCTGAGCCTCCTAGTGAATGGTTGATGATGTGCAGCCTGTGTGTTCTCGTTCTCTGCTTCTGGTTGATGATGTGCAGCCTGTGTGTGCTCGTTCTCTGCTTCTGGTTGATGGTGACCTGATTGTTGGCTGAGTGGAGGAGAAGTTGAACCTCCATTAATGTCCCCAGGAATTTCATTGAGGTTGAATGGGAAAAGAATCTCCTCAGCCTCATTCATGTCCCCATCTTCTAGAGGTGGGCAAGCATTCAAGTCAAGTACTGAAACCATGAAGGAGGCAGTGATGTAGTAAAAGATGCTTCTGAAAATTCCCTTTTTTTGGCTTTATAGCTGCTGTAATGTCCCCATAAATTTTTTGAACTGTAAGAAGGGTAAATGGGGGTATTTAAGGTAGCTTTGAAGTTATGTATTGTGGTGATCCGTGTGACTAAAATGCTGGAATTCTATTGGTTGTTAGATTTGGATAATGAGTTCTCATTGGTCCAATTATTTAAGTTGGATCCTTCACTTTTTGTAAAGGCAAATGATGAAACTTTTCTGATGCCTTCTGACTCAATAAAACTGCTTTTTCATTTTCTTATTTATTGTGCAATTGGTGCTTTAGGACAAACATAAAGGGACAGAGGGAGTAATATAAGATTGACCCGCATATGTAAGTATGTAGCATCTCAATAATATAAAGTTTAACGTACCCACATGCTTTTTTTACTATGGTTGATTATAAAGGCATAGATTAAAACGTATTATATAATGAAAGTTAAATAATTCTACATTGTCATTAGGATGGTGACTCAACTAATTTAACATGTTTTCAACCAATTTGAATTTGGCTTGATTTAGGGGCCTTCTTACAAATGTATATAATGAAATTTTAAACCCTCCAAACTTCAAAAGATTATTTTTAATTCTACCCAAAAAATATTTTTTTAATTAATAGAGATATAATTACCAAACAATGCATCCATCCTAATGATGAGTTGTATTTCCTAATTTTACCAATTACCATTAATTATTGCCAACTAAACTCATGCCAATTCCACCAAAAAAACTCATGCCAAACCATATTCCCTTCTTTTTGCAGTTACATTTTGAAAATATTTACATCATCATCATCACCATCATTGACCCAGTGAGGCTCCGCTATAGCGGAATCTGGGGGTTAAGATGGGGGTAACCCTGCCAAGGGAAAGAGGTACGCCCGATAGATTCAAGAAAAACTGAAATTCAGCTATATGACAATAATAACTGAATTTAGTTAGAATAAACCAAAATATTTACAACAATAAAAAAATTACTTCACATCCACATCAGATATCCTATTTTCGGTCTTATTTTTATAAAAAAATAAATTTACTAAATTTTTTTAGAAAATTTGTGAACTTGTTGAAATAAATAAAAAGTTTAATTAGTTGATATAAAGAGAGAAAATTTTAATCTCAATCATTGAATTTTTTATGCAACCGTTAAATTTTTTTCAAGTCTATCTATAATTTTTAATAAATTGACTCAAATATAATTGTTCGAATTGATTTATATTAAATAAAAGCATTATTTTAGTTTAAGTTGAAAATGAATCGATAATATTTCTTTTTTCTAAGGGAATATTCCAAATCAAATTACACTCATTTAAAATCCGGATTCCGGTTCACAAACTCCCAACCTGATTGGAGGAGGTATCAAATCATTCAACACTTTTTCTTCATTTTTGCTTGATTGAAACATCAAACACCCCCCTTTTATATAAACAAAATCCCTAAATCCCAATTCAAAATCCACACTCCAATCCACCACAAAAACCGCCCTTAAATCTCAATCCATCTCCCCCAAATCCCTATTTCATCTCCCTCAATCTCAATCCCCCGCTGAATTTGGATGCACCGACGGCCTAATCTCATTATCAATTGGTTCAATTCACAATGCCGGAGCCGTCACAAATCAATTCCGGCGACGAGGAGCCTCTCCTCCACCAGGTCTCCGCCGCTTCCGGTGGTGACAGCCGCCTCCTCTTCGGAAGGTACGAGCTCGGGAGGCTCCTCGGATACGGCGCCTTCGCGAAGGTCTACTACGCGCACGACCTCAAGACCGGCGGGAGCGTGGCGATCAAGTCGATCTCCAAGCGGCAGATCGTGAAAGGCGGCCACGCGGCCAACATCAAGCGCGAGATCGCGATCCTCCACCGCGTCCGCCACCGGCACATCATCCGCCTCCTGGAGGTGCTCGCCACGCGCTCCCGGATCTTCTTCGTCATGGAGTACGCGCGCGGCGGCGAGCTCTTCACGAAGGTGAAGCGCGGCCGGTTCAGCGAGGCTCTCAGCCGGAAATACTTCCAGCAGCTGATCTCCGCCGTCGGATACTGCCACGCGCGCGGGATCTTCCACCGCGATCTGAAGCCGGAGAATCTTCTCCTCGACGAGAATTGGAGCCTGAAAGTGACCGATTTCGGATTGAGCGCCGTCCGCGACCAGATCCGGCCCGACGGGATGCTCCACACCTCGTGCGGGACGCCTGCGTACGTGGCGCCGGAGATTCTCGCGAAGCAAGGTTACGACGGGGCGAAGGTCGACGTCTGGTCCTGCGGGATCATTCTGTTCGTCCTCAACGCCGGTTATCTCCCGTTCAACGACTCGAATCTGATGGCGATGTACAGGAAGATCCACCGCGGAGAGTTCCGGTGTCCGAAGTGGACGTCGCCGGAGCTGAAGCACCTCCTCTCCCGCCTCCTGGACACGGATCCGGAGACGAGGATCACCGTGGACGAGATAATGCGAGATCCGTGGTTCAGAGTTGATCTGGACGAGGCCGAATTTCGCGGCAACGAGATGGACGGATTGAAATTGGAGGAGGATAGAGACGAACGAGCCAGGTACATGAATGCGTTTGATTTGATTTGGTACTCGTCCGGATTCAACAAAACTGGCTTATTCTCCGGCGGAGTGTCGCCGGTGAAGGAGTTCGAGGAGATCTTCGTGTCCGCGGAGGAGCCGGAGAGGATTGTGGAGGTGGTGGAGGCGGCGGCGAAGGAGGCCGAGGGCGTTAGGGTGGAGAAGAAGGATTGGGGGGTGAGGATAGAAGGGCAGGATGGTAATTTCGCGGTGGTTGTGGGGGTAAACCGGTTAACGGAGAAGCTGGTGGTTATACAGGCTAAGATGAGGGAGGGGGTGGCGGGGCCCGCCGGTTCGGGCCTGTGGGAAAGTACGCTGAGGCCTTTGCTTAACGGGCTCGTTTACCGGCCCGATGTACCGGCTGCTGCCGGTGGAACCGGTTAATGGCGGTTGGTAGTTTGTGACTTTGTTTTATCTCTAATTAAAAAAGAAAAGGAAAAGAAAACGGAAAGAAGTGTGGGTTGTTGAATTTGTTTTGATTTTTTTTTTTTTTTACCTTCTCGTGTGTATCTAGGATTGTGCTATCTAGATGTAAATATTTTTCTTGTATAGCAAATTTTCATAGAGAAAAAAAGAAGAGGAGGAATAGTAAAACAATTAAAGGATGTAGAATTTAGATTTTTTTATGAGGTAAGAGTTTGATTTATCATATAAATTTTGTAGATTGAGAGATCGAAACAGTTAGGTACATGTCAAAGAGTGTAGATAATAGTTTTATGTATAGGGAGAAGTGTAAGAATTTTATTTTTATGAGTTCATAGTTTAATCGAGATCGAGTTAGGGATGAGTATTACTTTAAAAACCAAATTGACAAAAACCGAATTGAAATTTGATAAAGGTGAACAGAAAATCGAATCGAATTGATTCGATTCGGTTTCAGTTTCGTCGATTTAGGATGAATAGATGCTTATTCTATAGAAAGTTCAAACCAAATCGAAATTTAACCAAGCTCGAATCAAACTAAAACCAAAATTTGAGAAATTTTTAAATCGAAAACAGAAATAAAAAGTATCTGTTTCGATTATTTCGGTTTGAATCAACC
Source organism: Fallopia convolvulus (assembly GCA_964016875.1). Taxonomy (NCBI): domain Eukaryota; kingdom Viridiplantae; phylum Streptophyta; class Magnoliopsida; order Caryophyllales; family Polygonaceae; genus Fallopia; species Fallopia convolvulus. The sequence goes on from OZ024725.1 coordinate 63,077,341, forward strand.
CATGCTCAAACTAAATCAAGTATTTTAGATGCCTTGTTAGAATTGGATCCAAATGCATTTACATCCACATATTTTATAACTGTTCCGTGACGGCACTTTATATGATTAAGCCCTAAAGATTATTGGTGCAAGAGAGTATACTTTGAAAGTCGGTTTATCAAGATTACAATGTTTATGTTTTGACTAGAGTTTTCTAATTACAATAAAATAGGTTTACTTTTCAATATTGTAGATGGAACACACATTTTCAACTTTTATATATGTAGATTAGTGCTACGTGACGTTAGACACTAATGTTCTAGTATATTATGATGCCCATAAACTTATTGCAAGTCACGTTTACGTGGAAAAGTTATGCCATTGATAATGAAATATGAACTCACAAGTTTCATGCCGGGAATCAATTTTTCACTTTTTTAAAAGTGATTTAAAAGGTTAACCTTTCAATTTTAACATTGAAATGAGCAATTATTATTGGTAATTAGAAATTAAGATAAATTTACTATGACTTTAATGGTAAAAGCACAAGTTCTAAGAATGTTACATCGATTTTAAGCCTTCTATTTTTTATCTTCTATTTATATCAACCTTATTATTGTCAGGCGAGGATCTAGGATTGTCAGAAAGCGGGGACGAAATTTAAATAGATAAATAGTTTAATATATGAAGCTTTCGCTAGTTGTCAGTCTCGTCGAGCGCTTGCTTAGACCTTACTCTCAATTCTCAATAGCGATTTGAGTATGAATGGTTGCTCCCGACGTCCTTCTCACCTCCATCTTTGCCCCGTCCCGGGCCACCCTGTTAGCGCGAAATTCCAAAATTTCCCTTCATTCCCAAACCTCCTTATGTAAACTTATTGCTTCTCTAACCAGATGTGAGGGCGGCTAGCTTCCCCCGCCCGCCCCTGTCTAGATCCGCCCATAGTTATTTTAATCGTATCCTTAGAACAAACTTAGTGGGAAAAAAAACTCTGACTTGATAGTGTCTCCCGACGTAGTCACTTTTGTACTTTTTTGACGATCTTTATTATTCTTTTTTTTTTCTTGTTCTCTTATATTGTATGACAAATTTCCTATGAGAAGAGCCACTAATTATCATAATTTATATGCGTAAGCATATTTAAAATGTATAATTAGAACAAGATTCGACGTGCATAGAGCAAACAAACGCATCATATAATTGATTTTAAGCTCTTTATTTTGGATCACACGATTGAAAATTGAGATTTCAACAATCAAGAGCCACTAATTAAAAAGTTAGAATTAGCTAGAACAAGATTCGACGTGCAAAAAGTGCACAAAGGCAAGCATAATAGCACATCACAGATTGGATAAGCTTAAGCTCTTTTCAAGTAATTAATGGGTCACACAAATGAAATATTGATCGTGAGATTAAGGTTATGTACGTGTTCATGAACTATTGTCATTTGCAAAGACATCAAAAAAAATGAAGATAAGAAAGGTAAGTATATTTTCTTGTTTTATTGATAGGTGTAATTCAATAGGATTTGAAAGTGAGTTGATGTTTGTGGTATACACTAAAAAGGAAAAATATGTGGATTGATAAACATGAAAATATATATCAATGATTGATCTATTCACCCACTTTGTGAGTGGAAATAGGAAAATAAATAGATGCACATAAAATTCGTCTTGCGAGATTAAGTTTTTAGGGTTGGATTAATCGAATCGAGTTGAGTCGAGTTTTGAGTTATTTACGCTCGGCTTGGTTAAAAATAGTTGAGTTTGGTTCGAGGTTAAAATTTTGTTTGAGCTTGGTTCATTTAAATGTCCACTGAGGTCGAGCTTAGCAAGCGAGTCTCTCATTTAATTTCTTCGTGAGATAAACTCTATATTAAATAATTTAATATAAACTCTATATTTTATATAATATATAGTAGAGCTTATTCATGAACGTATAATTTAGTTTTTTATGAACATATAATAGAGTTTTCTCATGAACAAATTAGTCGAGTTATTTTGTGCTCAAATTCAGTTCATTTATCTTTCAAACCTTAAAAATATACTCAACCTTCACTCATTAATTTACAAATCGAGCCAAATACTAACAAGTTTAATTTAATCGCGTCGAACACCGAATTTCTCACGAAAAATGGATTAGTTCATTTACAACCCTAATAGTTTTAACTTATATATAAAATAAAATTACTCAAAAGTACAAACTTTAGGCATGGAGCATAAAAAAGTTCATCTTAATTTATGGTATAGATAAATAACGGACAGAAAGTGATCATCAAGTTTCCTAATTCATCAAAGAGATATGAATTGATTGATGTAGAGAGAGCATTTAATTCAAACAAATAATTCAATACATGGATAAAATTAGAAGTCTCACTTCTCAACTTAGAAATATTATATTTTAAAAATCATATAAAAATAAATATTTATTCTCTATTGAATATACTCGAAATGATGTGAATCATTATCAGAATCAAACTATTTTTTCAACAAAAAAAATGGTCCACCACTATTTTCTTAAACTTAGATGATCGTTGGATCTGGTCATTAGAATCATTAAGGGTATATAATATGTCCATGTGACATGTCTAATTGGTATCTCTTTGGTCCATTTATTAATTTCGTTTGCATCTTCACAAATTTTGACAAGTGCCAATTTTTTTCTTATTTTATTGATTGATTGATAAAGTCTATCCAAATACGTGAGACCCTCGATATGAAATTAACCATACAAAAAAATTGTTAAATCGGTTGTATATATGTAAGTTTTTCTAAGCCCTCTTTTGGTTCATTCATTCTGTTAAAGCCATCTAAAAGAAGACTTGGTCATGAAATTTTTGAATAAAAAAACATAAAAATTGGTAAATTATAAAATCCACTTAATTTTTAGAGTAATTTTTCACATATTTTTACTACCTTTAATTTAAAATATGCTCTAATAAAATTGTAATTTAACTTAATGGGTAGATTTTTGTTGATGAGATTTGCATCATTAAAATATAAACTAATGAGCTAGATTTAATTTATTTTTCTATTTTTTAGGATTTTCGTTAATTCTTATTAGAATAATAGCAACTCTATACATAGAATAACATTCGTATCTTGTACGAATTTCGCTTAAATAACTAGGTATATATTTTTGTGTAAAAACCTATATATGCATGCAAATATGAGACAATTAATAATTGATATGAACGTAAAATCCTTATTAATTAAGGGTATTTTAAATTGATATGTGACATTGAGATTGAAATAGTTAAAGACGTGGTGCACTGAAATGAAATATTTATATATTTCTGCTTTGCTATTAATTGTTATAATTAACCGTTGATTAAGCTATTTTGTCGCCAAGGAATATTTGCATTATTATGTTATCTTGATTCTGATTCGTGAAGTTTAGCAATAATAGAGAAAGCTCTTCTTTAGCTAACTTCAAACTCTTGCTTGAAATCATCAAATTATGTTTTGATAGATAAAGGGTAATTGATAAAGCAACCTAAGAATTTAATCAAGATGATTATCTTAGAAATTATATAAAGAAAATTAATCCCCCGTATTTGTGCGAGTAAATTAATATTGAACGAGTTCTTCAATGATTATAGCCGAAGTACGCGCTTTAAACAAGATGATTATCTTAGAAATCATATAGAGAAAATTAAACCTCCATATTGATGCGAATAAATTAATGTTGAACGTCCAATAGGGCTGAGTACGGTTCAGTTCAAACCGAAATTTTAAGCTGAATCGAACCGAAGCGAAACCGATATAATTCGGTTCGATTTTCGGTTTAGGAATTTTTCAAAATTTGGTTTCGGTTCGGTTTTCGGTTAAATGTAGGTTCGGTCCGAATTTTCCAAAGAATAACCTTCTATTTATGTAAAACCGACAAAAACCGGAACCGAACCGAACCGATTTGGTTCGGTTTTCGGTTCACATAAAATGGAATTTCGATTTTCGGTTTGATTCGGTTTTTGTCGGTTCGGTTCGGTTTTGAACCAATGCTCAACCCTACAGTTCAATAATTATAGTCGAAGTATGGCTTTAATCAAGATGATTATCTTAGAAATCACATAGAGAAAATTAATCCTACATATCGGTGCGAGTAAATTAATGTTGAATTAGTTCAATGATTATAGCCGAAGTACGCACACTTAAAAATGACATTATCTAGTCGAACGAATGGGTTTTAGGAAAATTAGAAGACGATAACATAGATGTTATCGATTCATTAAAAGGAATATGAATCTGAAAAATCGAGATAATTATCTCAGATATCTTTTTTCATTTACAATTCTTAGTAGTTGTGTACATATATTATTTAACCTCATCTAGAACTTTTTCATTGTCTTACCTGACTCGATTGGTAAGTCTTTCGAATCCCTTTACACAACATTTAAAAAGTTTATTACTACTTTATCACTAGACCAATTAAATACCTAAAATTTAATATTTTCATTCAAAAGAATGTAATATTTGACATGGTTAATGTCGTGGGCCTTGAAATTTGGATTCAACAAGTCATGGCCCAATACTAGTGGGCTAAATGTGCTCCATTCTACAACACAATTGCAACATTTTTACTTGGTTAGTACACACTAATTAGAATTTCAGATGAAGAAATTGACAACAATAGACCAAATAAAGCCTCCAAATTAGCTAATTGGTTAGTAACAAGCTAAAGTAACATGTAATTTACTACTTGGTTACTACACAGTTAAGGACAACATATAATTTACTCCTAATAATATATCCCTAACACATAATTCATGTTCATGCACCTAAATGGCTAAATATCACCACAAGGCTTCCTTTTTTCCCATGATTTGGCTCACCATGTTCCTTATTTCATCCATTTCCCCTTGCTGAGCTTTTAAAATACCATGTATGGCCTCCAAATCAACCTTCTCTCGACCCACTTCATTCCGAGTCGACTGATGTGGCTCGTTTCTCTTGTGGATAGAAAGTGATTTTTGGGTGAAAATTGATTTTTAGTATTTCGAAAAAATGTAAAAAGTAGAAAGAGTTATACGAATTTTAAGACAATTAAAAGTGACTTTTAGGTAAAAATGACTTTTGAAAAGAAAGTAAAACAAGGCCGTGGATCTGAGCCACATGCTGAGAGGTGACACATGGCTGGAGGCAGGAAAATATTTTGGTTAAAGATATAGTAAGATTTCATCATGATATAAAAGCACGGGCAACTAATCATCAAAGCTATGCCATTTTGTTGAGAGTTTCCCACATGGAAGAATGGGAAAACTTGAACTAAAATTTTCTACTATATAATCACATGAATTACAATTACTCAATCCACTATTATATGATGTTGGGTTCAAATCTCATTAAGTTTGTATACTAGGTCAAGTTATACGTATGACGATCAATTTATCGGTCCATCGAACTTTAACGTATTTGATCTTGGGCTCATTATCTATCTCAAGCTGGGCTTAGCGACTTTTAAATATTTATATGAAACAAAGTAATCCAGCTGTTGAGGATCGATGTATCTAATTGTGAAAATCTAGTTGCATACGGATCATATTACAGCAGTTTGTGAAAATCTAGTTGCACACGGATCATATTACAACAATTAGATCTTAGGGTAATTGAGGTCAACGGTCTAGATTGCTAGGGGGAGAATCCCCCACAATGCGTAATTCGAACGCAGTGTTTCCTGTTGTTGTACGTGGATGGAGAACAATTTCATTATCAAAAATTATTCGATAAAAAGTATGTCCATTTGTACAAGAAAAGACCCAAAATTATTACTAACATATTAGTTATACCCGTCGTGTCATACACGGCTATAATTCGGATTCGGAGACGATGACGACAACGAAGAAGAAGTTGACGGTGGCAAGAGGAGGCAGTGGTCGTTGACGGAAGGGGATTTGCAAGGTTTGGTCATCGGAATGGATTCAAGATTGGCGGGAACGATTACCGGTGACGGAAGACTGTTCCACCATTTTGGAACGGAGTTTTCCTCTTCCATGAGGTGGCATCGGCGTGTCGGAAGCGGAATTTCGGGATTTGAAAGTGTTCGATCGGGTTTTGGGAATAAATTCGGCAGCGGATCACGAAATTTTTGGGAGTGAAAAGTTTTGCAGAGAAGGCAATTGGAGTATATAAATTGTTGCCACTCGATCGACATCAGTATATATTTATGTGACTATAGATTACTCCGTATTAGCTAGGACTGAGTATATGCAGTAAAGATCTTGAACTTCCCATTATTCACCCAAAGAATCTTAACAGTTTCTATTCATTTCATTTTAACCTAATGGGTTTATTGAGAAAATAAGTAGTAAAAAATAACAAATAAAATAACTCTTAACTTCGCCCATTCAACTAATAAAAGAGTGGAGTGAAGTATAAAAAATAAATAAATTGAAGTGGTAACAATTATTTTCCAAGTTTTTGACTATTGATTTGTGTTTATTTTTTGTGTTTTTTATACTTTCTAATCTATCTTTGTTTCTACAAATGTTTTTTTATTAGGATCCAATTAGTCATAACCTACGGAAATGTAAACAGAAATGAGGCTATTTGGATATATTTGTCCTTTGAATTTAAACTATTAACACACACCTAGTTTCACATCATGACCTAGTTTTAATTTTAATTTTGACAAAACATTAATTAGTAATTTTATATGTAATGGATAACATTATTTAATCAAGATGGATACCAACATTATAATGGAGTGTGTTACATCTTGTAGCATGAAGATTCTTTGGAATGGAGAGATGGGCACACCTTTCAAGCCGAGTCGAGGTGTCCAACAAGGAGACTCTCTATCTCCATACATTTTTGTACTATGTATGGAAAGGCTTGGACACATTATTGAGGAGGTTGTTAATATGGGAGCATGGAGGCCGATTAGCCTCTCGGAGTATGGTCCTAGCTTGTCGCACCTCTTTATTGTCGATGATTTAATTCTGTTTGCGGAGGCTAGTGGCAAGCAAATGGTTGTTATCAAGGCATGTCTGGAGAGATTTTGTCATACTTCTGGTGCAAAAATCAATTGCATGAAGTCCAAAGTCTGCTTTTCAAACTCCACATCGGATGATGTACGTGAACTGCAGGTCTGTTCGATCAGGGGAATACCAACAGCTGATGACTTCGACAAGTATCTTGGAATTCCATTATCCAAAGAACTAGTCACAAAACACGCGTATAAATACATCATTGATCGTGTGTCTTCGCGATTGGCAGGCTGGAAAGCGAGACTTTTATCCATGGTCGGACGTGTCACTTTAGCGCAATCAACCCTTGCAAGCATCCCCTACTATTCTATGCAATCTGAGGAGCTTCGAAGGTCGATTTGTGATGAAGTGGAAAAAAGAACAAGAGGCTTTGTATGGGGAACAACATATGAGAAAAGGAAAATTCACCTTGTGAATTGGGAGACGTCCATGAAGGAGCCTAAAGCTTCCGGTGGACGAAATATGAGGAGTATGAGGCAGGTCAACACCGCTTTCATGACGAAACTGAGGTACTCTATGCTCAAGGAGCCAGATGCATTTTGGTCTCGGGAGCTTAGAGGCAAGTATTGCAGCGGAAGATATGACCGGGGCATAATTGTTGCTCGTCCCGGGGCATCGAATGCCTGGAAAGGAATTGCTAAGACCAAAACTCATCTTATGAGTAATATGAAGACCGAGTTAGGAGATGGTCATAGGACTTTAATCTGGCTGCACCTGTGGATTACTGAAAAGCCACTTGAAGAGCTCGTCGTTGATATGATTGATGAGGAAGAAATTGGGAAGACGGTAGCTGAATACTGGAATGGAAATACTTGGAATTGGCATGAATTTACTCACTTGATTGAGCCGGAAATTCTAAACAAGATCTCAGCTGTAACTCTTGATGCTGAGGGGGTTGATGATAACTTTACTTGGGGCGCTAATTCGTCATTGTACATTTACCCTCTTTATTACTTGTTCATATATTAAAGTTAACTTCATATGAAAAAATGCTTCCTATCATAGGAAAATAATCTCTCTATTCTATTCTACTCTTTATTTTAGCTAAATTTACACAAATATTATTTAATGAATAAAGTATCCACGTTCAGCTCTCCTCTTAGTCAGAATGGAGAATACCTTGTAATTTTATGTTTTATTTACTGATATAGTCATATGATATATCATGAATCATTGATAGGATAAAACAAATCATTGATAGTTTATTAATTATGTATCTTTGTTGCTCTTCTCAGACATTAAACTTCATTCCTTTTGGCTCCTGTGCGAAAGTTCTAATTGATTTTGTGGGTGATTTCATGCCTTTCTAATTCAACATTTTATGTCACTACCTTAATTAACCAAGGTAATTTTTTTTGTTGTTGAAATGTTCACAGACTGATTTATGTACACTGTTGAATATCTTGTATGAAATACAATAATCGAGTATAAACATTCATTTTTAGTTTCAAACAATAGTAAATAATACAATGTGATATATATTTCCCCTACTAATTAATTAGAATAACACAATAGTAAATAATCACATACAATAATAAGACAACTCCGTGCAAACCATACTAATACAATATATGTACGTACTCCCACTTATTCCATTATACAAGCCACCTAATAACTCAAAATACAAAATTTTATGCTATCAACATATAGTACTAAAAGAAGCCTTGATCGATCCCACATTCCCATCTCCCACTTACTAATCCACACTCTCCTACTAATATAATAACGGATTTTCTAACCTATGCCAGGGCAAAGATAAACATCTTATTTTAAAAAGATTTGGTATTTTTATTTATTTAGACATTTAAATTTTTTTTTAGGACGGATTTATTCATTTCCTTTTTAAGTTTTTAGGAAAATGGGGTTGAGTGCTAGGTCAGCAAACATTGGGCCCAAAGCCCACAAAGCCACTGGCGCCGTCAATGGAAATCTGAATCCCCTCTTGCTGTATATTCCCAATTATGGACAACCCAGAGGAAGACGGCGCGAACGCGAAGCAAAACGTGCCTCCCTCGTCCACCGGAATCAGGAAATTCCGTGCCGGAAGCGTCAGCACGGGCCCCTCCTTGAAGTAAAACGACACCGTCGGAACCCTCACCGACACGAAGCCCGCCAGGTCGAAGCACGTGTCGAATATGGAAACCCCCGCCTGCACCCTGGGCAGCTGAGCCCCGGCCTGCGCCATGAACGCATCCCTAAACGCCTCGTAGGCCTCCTTGGGAAGCCTGGTGACTGCGGTCCCCGTGTCCACAACCACCCCTCCGTCGCCCGACCCATCCAGGTCGAACACGGATTCGGAAACGGGTACCCGCATGCCGCCAACCCCCAGGCCCGACAGGCCCACGTAGTAGAAAGTGGGTGCCCGCGGGTTCCTGACCAGGTTTATCCACGCGGCGCCCACGGGGAGATACTCCCGCCCGAACTGCAACGACCCGGCGGAGCCCGAGCCCCGGCTGACGAGGCAGTAGCTGAAGGCCCCGCCCGTCTGCCCGCCCAGCTGGCCCACTAGCGATAGCGAGCCGCCTCCGAGGCCCATAAGCCCGGCCGCCCCGATGAACATCCCGCGGTTCATGTGCCCGCACCCGATGGCGACGTTGCGGATCTCGGTGGAGCCGACGGTGAGGGTCTCGAGGGCGAGGGTCCCCTTGGTGTAGGACCCGTCGCTGTATTGGACCTCGTAGCGGCAGCGGCCGGAGCGGCAGCCGGAGTTGTCGACCCGGTCGCAGAGCTCGGACCCGCACGGGACCCCCGAGAAGGAGGCGGATTCGGAGGGATCGAAGACCGGGTCGGACTGGCGGTAGCAGAGGCTGCAGGGCTGGCACTGCACCCAGACGACGTCGCTGCCGGAGTCAATCACCATGTACTGGGCCCGGGCCGGGCTTCCCACCCCGATCCGGACGAAGTACTCGCCGCTCCCCTGGTCCATGCCCGACACCACGTCCGACCCGAATTCCGACGCGGAGTAGAGGCGGTCCGCCGCGGTGGGGGTCAGGCGGCGCGTGAGAGCGGCCACACGGACGGCGTCACGTCGCATGCGGTCGGAGAATCGGATGGTGTGGTTGCGCGGCGTCGACGGGGAATTGGATAGGTGGTCCCTGTGGAGGACGTCGAGCTTGAGCGGATTCGGGTCGGGTTTGATGGATTCTTGGTGGTTGTGTTTTTTAGGTAGATTGTTTGGTTTCATTGCTTCTTTCACCTTCAGGTGTTGGAAGCTGGGGTAGGTGACGGCGGCGGCGGACGTACTTGTAGTGGTGACTGATAAAGCAATTACAGCGGCCGCCGCCAACAACACTGCCAGATAGGGTAGAGTGGTGGTGGTGGTGGTGGAGGTTGAGACCGAGAGTGTCATTTTTGTTTTTTGGAGTTTTGAATTGAGTTGAAGATGGGGGAGGGGTTGGAGGGGGATTTATAGAATTTTTTTCAAAAGTAGGCTCATTGTAATATTTAATTCTACAAATTCGGTAACCTTCGTTCCAAGTTTCAACCAACGAACTTACAATTCGAAAAGTAATTTGCCTTCTCCGTGAGACCCCTATGCAATATGAATTACTTTCCTACACTATCTTTAGTGTTTAAAAAATATAATTGTATAAATTTGTTGAAGTTATTTTGTAAATCATTTTTCTGTGAATATTTATATATATTGAAATATTTATTTATTTTGGTGGTAATAAAAATACACTAATTAATAGACCTAACAAAATATGACCCGACTCGATAACCCGACCCTCTCAAGTGAGTCCCTAACTAATTCTACTCAATTCCTAAGTGTTCTCAAAGTAATTTTGCCAATGTAAATGCTTTTTTGGAGCTGCGATGTTGTAAGATGTAACAATTGTTCAACAAATATGATCAAAGAAGTGTTTATGGAGTAATTAATTAATTATAATCAAAATTTAATTTATATATCTCTAGCTTAGACGTAACATATGCGTGAGGGGATTAATAATTTTGAAAAGAATTATCATATTGGATGCTGATTCACTCCCTCCACTAGACCACTGCTAACGAAGTTTCTCTATCAATATATGTGACATACGCTTTGTTTGAAAAATAGAAAAATGAAAACTTTAGATTTCTTAATGTTTCTCTTACAAGGCAAGTAATGAAGGTGGTGTTATGAAATACAATAAATGTTATCAGAATCCCGCTCCGATTTTACGATTCTAGCGATCCTACGATCCATAGTATGCGAAGCGATCCACGATCTCAAGTAGATCCTATTGGAGTAGAATCTTAAATGATTTAAAATACAATCTCGATCCGATCCCGATTTTATATACGATTCTACAAACGATTCTAACGATCCTATAAAATGATAATTTTAACTATATATATATATTACTAATAATTTTACGATTAACATATCATTTTCGTTAAAATAGTTGACTAATTCATCCTACAAAATTTTTAATACTCAAATTAATAAGGTTTATCATTTTCTTACTTCATATATAACAAAATATACAATCTATTAGGTTATTCTTACATACTTTATATATAACGTAGGATCTTACGATTCAGCGATCCGATCCAAAAGACCCCAAACGATTCAACCTAGAATCCCGATCCTGATAACATACACCCACTGAATTAATGTTTTATTGAAGATGTGATCGAAGAACAGTATAAGTGTTTGGACGTACTATATAGAACTTTAAGAAAGTGGAAGTGGAGGAATGAGAAGTGGAAGTATTATGAGATGATAGTGAATGGAAACACGACAAGTTTAACCTAATTAAATCCATGAAATTATATGATAATCCTCCATAACCAACAAACCAATTAATTAATTGGTTAATTGGATATGAAATTCAGTGGGAATGCCACAAAGGAGGCCAAAAAGGGGGAGTAGTTTGGAGGATTACATGAGTAGGACAAATAGTTTACAATAATTGAGACATTATTAGCACCTAAAAGTGCCGCAATATAAAATATATTATCTAATTAATTCTCTTAATTAATTATGATCATAGATATGGGAAATTTCTATGATTAAAGTAATTATAAGAAATTGGATACCTTTTTATCTAACTAATTAAAAGTATATATCTTTTCTCAAAAATATTGATAACTTTTCTCTATCTCCTATTGTCTCATCAATTGCGTAAGCTTGGATTGAATATTTCTCTATCTCCCAGTCTGGATTGCATTGGATGATTGGGTATTTTAATTTCCTTTCGATAGATTGATTGATATAATCCCTATTATTAGGACGCAATTACCTTAATTATAGAAATTAAATACTCTTTCCATTCTATTCTACTTGTCGTTTTAGATATATATTAAGAAACTCATTTAAAATGTAAAAAAGAAAATCTAAAATTTTCTAAATGTAATCACCAATTAATTACTAACTATCATTTATACTCAATAGATAGAGAGGTAAAAGTCAATATGAACACTTTCCAACATATTATTTAAATAAAAATCCTAAATAGACAAATTTTATTGAACAAAATTTTGAGATTAAAAAGACAAGTAGAATAAAACGGAGGGACTTGACTTGCCCCTAACCATATACCTTACAAGACATGGTGGCCTACGAGATGTTGTAATTGTGGCGTCAATGCAAAGAAAAAGAGAATGAGCAAAAGGTTTTTACCGAAACCATGCCATATATAATTAAATTTTGATCAAATAAATATTGTTTATTTATTAATATTGTCACTTGGGATTATGCAAGATTTATGGTAGTAATGGACGAGGAGTAAGTGTGAGAGTGTAATTTTTTAATAAAAAGAAAAAGGGAATGGATAAAATAATATAGGACATGATACATGGCAAGATGGGCGCGGATGCGGATTACACCACATAATGCATTATCTTTTAACATAATGTATTATAGGATGCGATCCAAATGCATTCTAAGTGGTTCAATTTTTTTTAACAAAGATGTGGCTTCATCTCTAATATAAATTTTGATTGGTAAATTTAATGGTGTATATGTATCAGATTCCTGGGTTCCGAAACCGCCCCTGCATCTGAATCCCCGAAAAGGCGAATTTGCATAGATATCCATCGATGCTAAGGAGCCGATTTGTCAAGGAACGTCTTCTAATGGCTCTACTATGACAAAGTACACGAGCTCAAAAACTCCTAGTTTTAACACAGAAAAAAGCAAGTCAACATGGCATGTGATACAAAAGTGTGTTTTCAAGAACTCTTCAAGAAGGCTAGCATTAGATACGCATCAAGTGGATCAAGCATTAATAAATCGCAGACGATGGTGATGAAGATGTACTCTGAAAACACTTTAATGGAGGTTGTCTACCCATCGCTGCCCACCGGAGTAACAAGACGACCTGGCTTAACTTTTTGAGACCAAGGGCTTGTTTGGATCGCATTGGATAATGCATTATCTTACATTATAATGCATGATTTAATGCAACCAGGTCCTAAGGCACCTAATTCATGTGGTATTTACTTATGCACGTGTTATTAGCGCTTTGCATTATTTGATAATCTTGGTTGCATTATTTGATTATCTTGGTTATTAATTAGTGGAATTTGTTGATTCAATTTAATAGTTAAGACCAAGAAACCATATAAGGATTATTCATGAAATTTGCTTAATATAGTTGATTCAAAATATACCTCTCATACAGTCATACTCTATGATGTTAAACACAATTATGTTATCATTTGTATTGAAGTTTAGTTCAAATACTCGATTCTATTTAAATATCTTCCCTATTTTTTTTGCTCTATTTGAATATTTTTACCTAGATGATTATAATTTTTGGGTGTTATTTAAATATAATAGTGTGCTAAACTAAAAAATGACTTAAACTACCATTTCAAGCAAAAGTTTTAATTTTTTACATAGCATTTCCATTGACTCTAGCAGAGAATTTCATTTTATTAGTGACCACAGAGAAAACTCAAAATAAGCACTCAAAATGTTATGCAAGATACTGGTTTGGAAGATCATATTTTGGTGCATTCTAACTAAATTCAGTTATTATTTGTCACATAGCTAAAGTTTAGTTTTTTCTTGGGTCAATCGGGCGCATCCTATTGACATGTTCAGATTATGGGTGCCCCATCTCGACCCCCAGATTCCGCTTGAGTGGGACTATACTAGGCGATGATGACCTGTAGCAAACAAGAGAGGTGTGTGCATCCACCAGCATAAGAGCATTGCAAGGAAATTAGGAATTGTAGCATTCCATTTACACACCTAATTAGACTTCAGATGAAGAAATTGACATCAATAGAACAACTAAATTCTGCAAATTAGCTACTTGGTTAGTAACAAGCTAACACAAGATATAATTTACTCCTAATAATATCCCTACCACATAATTAATGTTTACACACCTAAATATCACCACAAGGCTTCTTTTTTCCCATGATTTGGCTCACCATGTTCCTTATCTCATCCATTTCCCCTTGCTGAGCTTTCAAAACAGCATGTATGGCCTCCAAATCGACCGTCTCTCGACCCACACCATCCCGAGCCGACTGATCCAGATCCTCCCCATCCTCCATCCCGCCCTTGAACGTATGCTTCCAATTCTCCCGGACCTTAACCGTCGTATTAGCCGGATCCGGAAGTGTCCATAGCTTGTCGATCCTCGTCAACCGGAGCTTATATTGACCCTCTTCGTTTTCAATCATGTTCCTAAGCGACCCGAGATCGATCCTCCTGTTCTTCCCCTTAACCTCCTCGAGCCCTTCCATGTCGACGACGCCCAAAGACCGAGCAATGCTCGTAACGATCCCTCCGATCTCGACATTACCCGTCTTCGCCCTCCCCACGGTTTGCAATTGCAAAGCAAGAAACGCCCCGGAATCGACGTTATGGCCATGGACCATGGCCCATAAATGCAGCAGCTCCTCGGACCGGACGAAGCACTTGTTGCTCCGAGCAAACACTGTGCTCGCCATGAGCCGTTGCATCACTCGAAAACACGGGTTGTACATCAGGGTCGCGTGGGATTTAGTTGGATCGAAGTCCTTCTCGTCGGTTATCTCGCGCCAAAACTCGTTGGGATCGTAGCCGGCCCCCTTGGGGTTCTTGACCCGGTCCCCTCCGTTACAGAAGCCGAAGATGGCGTTGAATTGCTCGAGGCTCAGCTCGCGGTTTTGGTTGTTTAGGCGGAACGTGATGAGGGCGTCGTGGCACGGGCCCCTCCTCGGGAGGTTGACGCTCACCGAGCTGAGGAACTCGAGGGTGAGCGAGATGTAGGTCGGCTCCTTCATGGTCAGGAATCGAGTCCATCCGACTTGCTCAGCCATCCACTCGATGTCTTCTCGGAGTCCCAAGGCGTCGAGTGTCGAGGCGTCCAAGTAACGTGTGTTGACGATCCTTCGGCCTTTGAGAGCCTCGTACCGTTTGATGTGCTCAGGGTCATGGAGAATTACTGCATGTTTTAAGTTGTTGGTTGTTAGTAGGATCAGTTTGGATCGCACCATTTAATGCATTATCAGATAATGCATTAAATGGTGCGATCTAAAAGAAAACTTCATTATAAAAGAAGTTTGTTACCTTGATGAGCAGCATGGACTGGATTTTTAACTCTTTTCTGTTTCTTCTTCTTGCACATATTTTGCCCTGCACAAGTTCAGTTGGACAGCCATATAAGAGGTAAATGGTAAATTTTACCATTGATGAAGGTGATTCCATGTTTATTGACATAAGGACAGTGTTCTAAAAAATCCTAGGCGGAGGGGAGTGCCTAAACGCTTTAGGCCGCCTAGACAAACTAGACGGTCTCCTAGACGGGCTGGAAGCTAGGATCAATTGGCAAGCATGAACTCATAAAAGAAGCTTGTTGTTACCTTGATGAGCATGGACTGGATTTTTTACTCTTTTCTGTTTCTTCTTCTTACACAGATTTTGGCCTGCACAAGTTCAGTTGGACAGACAGACAGACATATAAGAGGTGAATTTTATCATTGATGAAGGTGTGATTCCATGTCTATTGACATAAGGATGTGCGATTAAGATTACCAAAGATTAATTTTTTCTCACAAAATAGCTATGTTGAAGAATACTTCAACATTTAACAAAACTGAATTAATTTGTAAGTTATGATAAGCGAAATTGGCAAGAACTTGAAGCTGAAATTCAGCATCTACTACATACCAATTACAAGAGATGATTGAAAAGCAAGTTTAATCAAAATTTGAAAAAATAGAAAACCACTGAATCAAAACAGAACATTACAGAATATGAGATTACCTTGAAAATGATCATTTGGGGGCAAGGTTGGAGGAGCATCCATATTTGATGATCTTTTCACTCTTTTCTTAGATGTTTCAACTGCAATATTGTCATTTGTAACTATAATAGAAGATCATATAAGCCTAGGTTCTTAAGAGAACTTGATCAGTTCATTTACACATACCATTATCAAGGGTTTGAGGGCAACAATCTTCACAAACCCAGTCAAATGAGGCATCAAATACTATTGGAAATGTGCAATACCTAGAGCAGAAAAGGGCCAAAAGATAGAACAACAAATTACCAAATTGAACAAAAACAATTAAGAACATGTACAGATGGGGAGAAAGGAAGTGATCCTACGGATGAATTGAGGCGGATTTGCACTTGAAGCAAGTCATAAGCAAATCTTCATAACCAGAATCACCACATAAACTGCAAACTTTCACCTGCATTATTTCAAAGTGAAAATATTTCACTTCAGTAAAAAGTCCTAACTTTTATATACCATTTCCATTGTCTTTTGGCACAGAGCTTCAATTTATTTGCAAAGTCAGTAAAAATAATCATTTCAGAAAAAAAAGTCCCAATTTTTACTCAAAATAAGCACTTATAATGCATTTGCAAGAAACTCAAGAAGTTCAACAAAAGACCATTTTCACAATCAGAATCTTTTCTTCTGGAAGGATTTTGTTCTAAATGAGCTAAAAAGATTTAAACTTTTAAACTGCAAATTTGCACCTGCACCATTTGAAACTAAAAATAATAATCATTTCAGAGAAAGTCCCTGATTTTAGGCATGGTTTCAGAGGAATGTATTTTGCAAGATACTGGTTTGAAGATTTTGTTGACTTTGCTACTCAAGAAGTTTAACAAAACACCATTTTCACAATCAGAATCTTTTCTTCTAATAAGGGTTTTTTTAAAACACAATAGGGCTAAAAAGATTAAATCTTTGAGAAGGATTTTGTCAGGACTCTGAAATTAGGGTTGTTTACCACAAATGCAAACACTAAAATTTGCCCAGAGCTAGCAAAATCCATGAGGAATGTACCAAAAACTTTGATAAAAAGAAGGGAACTTGAAACAAATGAACAAGAAGATTAAAATAGAGATAGATTGTACCATTTTCACCAAATGAAGCTTTGATCTCTGTTAGGGTTTTGCCTATGGTTATTTCAGCCGTTCCAGGAATGAGAAATGTAAGTGACTAGGAGGAATTGATGATGATGGTGACAATCTTTTGCTCAGTAAAGGTTTTTAGTAATTTCTTGCAGAGGCTTTGGATTTGATGTGGCTTGGTCCACTGTAACTCTAGGTAAAAAGTAAATATTTACCTTGTTTGTTTAAATTTTTAAAAAAGGATTAAAAAGTTGTTTCTATTTTTAGATCTTTTTCTTTCTCACTTTGGGTTTTTAAAAGATTTGGAGTTGTTCATATTCAAAGACTGATAAATTCAAATCATGCTACAATGTTTTTTTTTTGGGTTCATAAGACAGTATGTTTACCAATCAAAATGAAATACCTAAACCAAAAGTTTTAATTTTTACATAACATTTTCATTGACTTTAGCAGAGAATTTCATTTTATTAGTGACCACAGAGAAAACTCAAAATAAGCACTTAAAATGTTATGCAAGATACTGGTTTGGAAGATCATATTGCCTTTACTAAAGAAGTTTAACACAACATTTTCAATACCGGTCGAAGCTATAACATTACACCTAATTAAGAGTTCAATTGGAAGAATGTAGCAACAATAGAACAAAAAAAAAAAAACTGCAAACTCCACAACACAATTGCAATATTTTCACTTGGTTAGTACACACTAAAGTTACATCTGATAACAAGCTAACACATTATTAGCTACTTACTTTTTCCCATGATTTGGCTCACCATGTTCCTTTCTCATCCATTTCCCCTTGCTGAGCTTTCAAAACAGCATGTATGGCCTCCAAATCGACCGCCTCTCGATCCACACCATCCCGAGCCGACTGATCCAGATCCTCCCCAACCTCCATCCCGTCCTTGAACGTACGCTTCCAATTCTCCCGGACCTTAACCGTCGTATTAGCCGGGTCCGGAAGTGCCCATAGCTTGTCGATCCTCGCCAACCGGAGCTTATATTGACCCTCTTCACACTCAATCATGTTCTTAAGCGACCCGAGATCGATCCTGTTCTTCCCCTTAGCCTCTTCGAGCCCTTCCATGTCGACGACGCCCAAAAATCGAGCAATGCTCGTAACGATCCCTCCAATCTCGACATCACCCGTCTTCGCCCTCCCCACGTTTTGCAGTTGCAAAGCAAGAAACGCTCCGGAATCGACGTTATGGCCATGGACCATGGCCCATAGATGCAACAGCTCCTCAGACCGGACGAAGCACTTGTTGCTCCGAGCAAACACCGTGCTCGCCATGAGCCGTTGCATCACTCGAAAACACGGGTTGTACATCAAGGTTGCGCTGGCTTTAGTTGGATCGTAGTCCTTTTGGTCAGTTATCTCGCGCCAAAACTCGTTGGGATCGTAGCCGGCCACCTTGGGGTTCTTGACCCGGTCCCCTCCGTTGCGGAAGCCGAAGATGGCGTTGAATTGCTCGAGGCTCAGCTCGCGGTTTTGGTTGTTTAGGCGGAATGTGATGAGGGTGTCGTGGCACGGGCCCCTCCTCGGGAGCTTCACGCTTACCGAGCTGAGGAACTCAAGGGTGAGCGAGATGTAAGTCGGCTCCTTCATGGTCAGGAATCGAGTCCATCCGACTTGCTCGGCCATCCACTCGACGTCTTCTCGGAGTCCCAAGGTGTCGAGTGTCGAGTCGTCCAAGTAACGTGTGTTGAGGATGGTTCGGCCTTTGAGAGCCTCATACCGTTTGATGTGCTCCGGGTCATGGAGAATTACTGCATGTTTTAAGTTGTTGGTTATTAGTAGGATGAGTTTGGATCGCACTATTTAATGCATTATCGGATATTGCATTAAATTGGCAAGCATGAAGTCATAAAAGAAGTTTGTTACCTTGATGAGCATGGTGGACTGGATTTTTAACTCTTTTCTGTTTCTTCTTCTTGCACAGATTTTGGCCTGCACAAGTTCAGTTGGACAGCCATATAAGAGGTAAATTTTATCATTGATGAAGGTGATTGCATGTCTATTGACATGAGGATGTGTGATTAAGATTACCAAAGATTTATCAATTTTCTCTCACAAAACAGCAATGTTGAAGAATACTTCAACATTTTGACAAAATTGAATTAATTTGTAAGTTATGATAAGCGAAATTAGCAAGAATTTGAAGATGAAATTCTGCAACTACGACGTACCACTAACAAGCAATGTTCTAAAAACCGCTAGGCGGACCTGTGCGGAGGGAGACCACCTAGAGCCTAGGCAGTCCAAGACGGGGCCTAGACAGGATTTTTAGGACAGTGCTAACAAGAGAGAATTGAAAGCAAGTTTGATCAAAATTTTAAATGAATATAAAAACTCAAAGTGAAACAAAACAGAACAATGTAGAACATGATTACCTTGAAAAATAATTTGCAATTCTGATAAGTGAAATTAGCAAGATCCTGAAGCTGAAATTCAGCAACTAGTACATACCAATTACAAGAGATGATTGAAAAGCAAGTTTAATGATCATCATCATTGACCCAGTGAGCAGGATGGAACCAGGAATACATTTTAGAGTAGGCTGAATTTACCCAAAAAACTAGCTTCTATGCCTAAATCGAAAAGCAACAACAGAAATTAAACTACTTGAATTGTACCCTTCTAACCAAATCTGAATAAATAGAATCCATAATGTGTTTCTCCATATGCACTATCAGTAAATCAGCAAGAAAATCATCACTCAGCAAGAAATTAAACTAATTAAATTGTACTCACATTCATTCGGCCTTCTCCCAGTCCCAGCTGAAGACTCTTGCACAGCGTTCACCGGTCCCGGAGCCGAAGCAGGAGCGGACGTCTCCATCAATGGCGGTGGCGGTTCCGCAAGTTCGTATTCCTCCAGTACGGCCTCCCAGGCCTCCCTGTTCTCGCCGTCGCCGTTACCTTCCATGGTCCCTATTTCACAAAACCCAATTCAATCAAAAATTGAAGACGGAGATGAGAAATAAGAAATTGTTTGAATCAAAAATGATAGCTAACCTGATCGACGGTAGACTTGGCAGTAGATTAATCGAACAATATATTAATACTAGTTGTTAGGTTTTGATCTTTTGGAGTTTTCCCAATATCCAGTAGATTAGATTAGAATGACGAATGACGAATGACGAATGACGAGTTTCCCAAAGGCCAAATCCCAATAGAATAAAAATAGTTGGGCCTTGGGCTGGGATGCATAAAGAAATAAAATTAGGCCCAATACTCTGCTATACTTTTTCGGGGTGAGCTTTAGCATATCCTAGCCCACCCCTTATTCTGTGTCTGCCAGTGATGTTCCGCTACAGCGGAATCTAGGGGGTCAAGATGGGGATGCCTCTGCCCAAGGGGAAGGGGTACGCCCAATAGACCCAAGAAAAACTGAAATTCAGCTGTGTGACAATAATAGCTGAATTTAGTTAGTTGTCCCCGTCGTGCCATGCACGACTATGAAAGTTTGTTAAGGTTTACCATTAGAAAAAGTTTGTTCAACTTTTTTTCCATCAACTTTTCTACTTTAGAAAGTGTGTTTAACTTTACACAACAAATAAACAAAGTATGTATATAAGATCAAATGGGTAAATTTTTTGATAATAAAATGACGAAAATTTTTAATGGCAATTTAGATTAAGAGATATCTTTTGACAATATTCTATTTATTTTTTCAAATTTGAGGGAATAATAAACAATAATCAATGTTCACAAATTTTCAAAATTTTAATTAACAAATATATTTGTTAAATAATATAAACAAAAAACCAAAATATAAAATTCACAAATGAATGCATTCACATTTTTGTTAAAACTCATATAGTAGACCATGGACAAAATTTCGCCCACTTCGCATAGCAATATGCCAATATCCCAGTATATATATATCGATACCGATATTTAATAGCAATATCTAAAAATATTGATGCCACTCGAGCTCTTAAATATATATTGGTCTAAGCACTATTTTAAAAATTATATTTAGGTTTCGTTTAGGTGCTAGAAGGTCTCATCCCGTCTAGCCGTCCATCTCATCTAGTCATTCATCGAGGAACGTCTATGCAACCATTTTACTTGTTTAGGCGTAGGCGGTCCTTCTCCGTCTATGGTTCGCGTAACGTTTTTTTAGAACATTGCCTAAGCAATAAACTAAATTGCGCAAACTTCAATAACACATAATGTATGTTTATGCACCTAAAGGGCCAATCCGACCCGGCCCAGACCGGCCTGCAAAATTGGGTCGAAATGGCCCAGCCAGCCGGGCCCGAGAATCGTAGCCCAGCCTAGCTCGGGATTTTTTAGTTAAATTTTTTTAAAAAAAAAGAACTGGGCCTTCCTGAAGCGGCCCGACTTGGCCCGGGGCCCAGCCCGCTTCAGCCTGGTGCCATATCTGGCCGATCCTGGGTCCGGATTCCCTGGGTTGCCCCTGTTGTGGCCATGTCTACTAAATATCACCACAAAACTCCTATTTTTCCAAGACCTAAAAAACTCCTATTTTTCCATGATTAGTATTGGGCAGTTAACTCCAACGACCTTTTAAGCGAACCTATAATTTTTAATTAATTAATCATTTAGACTAGTTTATTTGTATTTTACAAAATCCAATTTATTTCCAATTTATTTATGTTTAACCTAATATTCGAAAGACATTAGTAACAAACTCGATAAAAAAAAGACGCATGAGTCCCCTCGTGTTCCCTAAGTTTGTCCATGCTTCTAAAATACTTGTCACACGAGTTGTCGACACTCCAATCCGAAAAATATAAAAAGAATAAATAAAATTTGATAAAGAGTTTTTAAAAAAAATAAAAAAAGTTGAATTTTGCGAGTAAGGACTTATCACAAAATTTGCTTTTCGAGCAAGAAATCAAGGTAGAACTCAAATCTATATAGAAGGTGAAGTAAGAACTTGTTTTCTTTCTTTCGTATGTCAGATTTGCTTGAGCTGGTATATGGACTTAAAATTAAAATTTAAAGAGCTTTCGTGAGTAACACATTTTATAAAAAACAAACAAACATATATTGTAGATTTAATTTCGCCAAGGTAATAATGCATTGGGAAACATTAGTCTAGTCATGGCCTGATGGTGGCCTGATCCGAAATACAAACTAAGTAAAGTGTAACTATATTAGACCTTGTTTGTTTGTATATTCGAGGTATAAGGAATGAGGATTATGAATTAATCAAACTCATTCTTGTGTTTCGTATGAGAAAGTATTTGAAACGTGTCATTTCAGGATTCACCTAAACCCCTAATTGGCACCTACAATATCATCTTCTTCTTCTGTTCATCACATTTCACTACAACTTCTTGATCTCCTCTAACCTCGTTCTTTACCTTAATAATTTCTTCGACCTTAATTTCTAATTTTTCATCGATTTTTTGTATGCTTTCAAAATTTCAAAGCGTTTGTTCGAATTGGTGTTTTTTGCAAGCTCACTAATAAACTCGAAGTAAGGATTAAATGGGAACTAAAAAGCAGGAGAAGTGAAAGAGGTAGGAGAAGGTAGCAGAAGAAGAAAGGCGTCCAGCGGTGAAGATTTAGCAGATGTGAGTGAAACCCTAATTTCATTCCTATTTTTATAACCCAAACACCACACTTGGAAATTGAAAAAAAATCCAATTTCTATTCTAACCCGATTCCTGCTTCCAACCTAATATCTGGTATACCATAAACAAACGGGGACTTAGTAGGTTTCTATTTCAGTTGACCCGGTTCTTTGGAACCTCATCCATCTGGATGCTCTAGGGTGACCGTTAGCCTGTTAGCAGCCCCTAAACTCTTTCCTTATAAAAAAAAAGAAAAAAAGAATATGGGTTTGTAAAATAAGTGTAGAACCGGGTTTGTAAAATAAATTGGCGAGTCGAAATTCGAACCGGGTTCGTGGATTACTTATGAAATTGGGTTTCTTTACATTCCCCGTTTTCCCCCTTCTCCTCTCTCTCTTCTTATCTCTTCACACTTTCTCTCTCCTGGTTCGAGTTTTTATTTTATCAATCGACGTCTTCGTCAATTTTTCTCTCCTTCACGCGATGGTATTTCTCATCTGCGGGTAAACAACGAGGAGCCCATATCAACGCCCCAAACGATCGGTCTGGAGTCGAGCTCAAAAAGCCCCTGTTGCTCCATTGAAATCCATCCATTACTCCTCAATTCGTAAGTTTCTCTACGCATTGAATAAACTTTCACTCGTTTCCCCCCTTTTCGATTTCGTCCGATTTTTCGAGCTGGGATGACGATTGTGTGAAAGCCCTAGGTTATCCTTCGTATTGGCGTGTGAATGCCGGGGTCTGATTCGGTCTTGTGCGGGAATTTCTGGGTTCCGGGTGCTAATTAGGGTTTTTATTGTTGTCGGCGGTCATTGATTCAGGTTCTAACTCTAGGGCTTGGGTCTGTTCAGGAGGGTTGAATTTGATTCTTCAGGTTTGGGAACAGCTGCGATTTGAGTTTGGTTAGGGTTTATATCCCTTGGAGGATAACTTAGGTTTGCGGAGGAGTATAAGAGGATAATGTGTATACTCTGTGTGATTCAGAAGTGGTCGCGCCGGGTTGCTACGATGCTGCCTTGGTTAGTTATTCCACTTATTGGGCTCTGGGGTTTGTCTCAGATGCTCCCCCCTCCCTACAGGTTTGAGGTTACTTCGCCTAGGTTGGCTTGTATTTTCGTCTTGTTGGTAACTTTGTTCTGGTATGAGGTTCTGATGCCCCGGCTGTCTGCTTGGAGAGCTCGTAGAAATGCTCGTTTAAGGGAGAGGAAGAGGTTTGAGGCCTTGGAACTGCAGAAGTTAAGGAAGACAGCTACTAGGAGGTGCAGGAACTGCTTGACCCCTTATCGGGACCAAAACCCGGGTGGTGGGAAGTTTATGTGCTCATATTGCGGGCATATATCGAAGAGACCCGTTCTGGACTTGCCTTTACCCCCTGGTTTGGAGATTTCGAATTTGGGTATCATCAAAGAGTTATTAGGTAAAGGTGGAAAGGTATTGAATGGAAGAATCTGGTCTGATAATAGTTCTATCTGCCCAGACTGGTTAGACCAAGGAGGTTGGGCAGTTGGTGGTTCTTTTGCTGGGAAATCTGCTTACTCAAGGAAAACAAGTGTTGGGCTTTTTAGTGGTAGTGGTGAAGAATTTATTGATGAAAATTTACAGCAGCGTGCTTACTTTTTTCCCCATGTATGGATGACTTCTTTGTTGAAGAGTATAAGGTGGTTGTGGAGAAAGCTATTTCGGCTTGGTTCTGGAGAAGACGATATATCAGATGCTGATAGGGGGTTGCTGGCTAAAGGAGGTGAGAATGGTGTGCCATACCAAGAAAGCAGAGGGGAGAAAGCTCGCAGAAAGGCTGAAGAGAAGAGGCAGGCTAGACTAGAGAAGGAGCAACTGGAGGAGGAAGAGAGAAAGCAGAGAGAGGAGGTTGCTAGGCTGGTTGAAGAGCGCAGAAAACTGAGGGATGAGAAGTTAGAAGCTGAAAATCGTGCAAGAGGATCTTGTCAGAGGGAGAAAGATAGAAGGGAGGCTGAGAAAAGGCGGCAGGAAAGGAGAAGGGAAAAGGACAAGGCTTCAAGTAAAAGCAACTCTGATGCGGAGGAGGTGGAGAAGAAAACAGTGAGAGAAGGTGAAAGGAAGCGGGACTTTGATAATAAGACAGAGAATGAACGGCTTCAAAAGTTGGGGATTGATGCTACCAAGGGCCATGGCGTTGAATCAGGACATGGTGTAAAGGGGAGTCCTGTCAACAATT
Organism: Fallopia convolvulus; assembly: GCA_964016875.1. Lineage (NCBI taxonomy): Eukaryota > Viridiplantae > Streptophyta > Magnoliopsida > Caryophyllales > Polygonaceae > Fallopia > Fallopia convolvulus. The sequence goes on from OZ024725.1 coordinate 63,102,349, forward strand.
TTAGTCGAGGAAATGCTGGTACCAGGTACTTTGATCGGATGAAGGGAACTTTCTTGTCTTCTTCTAAGGCATTTACTGGCGGTGGCTTCTTTGGCAAGGTTTCCCGAACTCCTTCTGTTTCAAAAGACAAGCCTAATGGTTCTGTCGATCATTCCCAAGTTTCAGTCAACAGAAAGGAAATTGGCCCACCGTCGACTAAGCTTGCTATGAATGTTGATGATAAGGGGGTTAACCATCAGGTAAGCTACTCCATGATCTATCTGCTTGTTAAATTTGTCATGTTCGATTTTGATTGTGGTCATTGCTATTTAATTTTTTAATGCTCTAGCTCTTGCTCTAGAAGATAAGTTTATTGTTGTTACTCAAGCATATCCGCTGCTTATTGCTCATTTTCTGTCGTATTTTGAGCTTTCATCATGGGTATTCACTATGCACTATGCACTATGCACCTTGCTTATGAATATAGGTTGATAATTTGGTTTTCAGCAAAGTTGCATTATAATTTCTCTGGTCTAGTAAATACAATTTCTCTGAACATTCATAGCAAGCTTAGTTGACGGTGGTCTTACTGGTCTTTATGTCTATTCGTTGAGTTTATAGTGCTCTCTGAACAAGGTGCATTCAGTTGTTAGGTTAGATTTTGAAGATGGTTAAATATTAAATTATGTGAGGATGCTAAACTGTAATTAGGTCATATGGCTTCATCAAGAAATATAAGCTAGATTATTTGGCAGCAGGTTAATACAGACCCTCAGCACAAAACCACCCCAAAATCTTGGCAGCAGTTGTTCACTCAATCTCCGGCTGTTTCTGCTCCCTTGAATACAAATGTGATTGGCAGACCAATTATGAAACCCCAAGCTGAAGCTCAGAACTCTCAAATGCCTTCTCGATCATCATCGCCACCGAGATATGATAATCCTATTGAATTTGCTTTTTCATTGCCGTTTACACTGCCAACCTTTTCCAATGGATCAATGAGTAACGGTTCAGGCTTTCCAGCTGCAAAGGATCACTTGTTCCCGCGTCACAGTGATGTGCCTCGTGATGTGTTTCCCGAAGAACCTGAACTTTTTGAGGATCCATGCTATGTGCCTGATCCTGTTTCACTGCTTGGGCCGGTTTCGGAGTCGCTTGATAATTTTCAGTTGGACTTGGGGATAGGTTTCATACCTGATCAGATGGATAGATCCTGCCCTTTGATCAATACATCTGCTTCATCTGATACCAACAGGCAATCTCCTATTGACTCCCCTATCTCACGGTTGAGAGCTTCTGATGAAAAGCTGAGAAGTCTTAGTCGTCTTCCCAATAGTCCCAAGGCTCAAGATGTGCATCCTTTTCCCGGTGGGGACTTAGACAGTGTGAATGAGCAAGGGACGTGGCAAATGTGGAAATCTCCTTCTCTTGTTCAGGAAGGCCTGGGATATGCTGCTAGCCATGGTAATTGGATTTCACCTGTGGATTGGAGCAGATCATACCAGGAAGATCATTCATCTCCTTTGCCACAGAAAACCATGGCATCATTGTTCTCTAGAGATAACCAAGCTGTTCCTGGAACTCATTCACCTCAAAAGAGTTTTCTTGGCAATGTTCCATGTACTGGCACTTTTGGAGGCCCTGTTCCTGGTTCAAATGATGATCCTTGGTTGCAGAGTACCTTTCCCCCACCACTTTCAGCTAGTGAGGACCATTTCCCTGTCAAGCCTATGGAAGATACTTCTGTGAAGAACATGATGTATGGGAATCCTTCCAGAGATGCTGCTGATCATTCGGTTGATGTGTCTCAAGCTAAATGTTGGTCCAAGTGAGTTCTTTATTTTTCACTAGTTTTCTCTTCCTCTTCCTCATCTTTGCACTTCCATCACCCATCATGATCATTTGTTTATTTTGAGTTTGTGAAGTGGAAATAAAATGAACCAATTGAATGGCTGAAAATATAGTTGCCATCATATTACTTAGTAACCAATCCAATGAAATTTCTTATGTTCACTTTATGATTAATGCTATACTTTTATGTTCAGTTTATGCCATCTAGGATTGCATAATGAAGAGTTTTAAGCAATACTATTGTGTTGCTTTGCATCATTTTTTTTACATATTCTATAAGGAATATTAATAATTTTTGTGTTTGATTATATTTTAAGATAACTAGCTACTGGTTTGGGTGTAACATTTACAAATTTGGCGGTTATTAATAAAAGTTGTCTTGTTTTCTCTCACCCTTTTTTTTTGGCTTTCTAGAGAGGTTGATGTGTAATTGTCTGTGTGTTTTTTGCAAAGCATTTGAAGCTGAGTACCCTACACCTGTTGGTGATTTAGAAATAGTTCAGTCAGCATTACCATCTTATAAAAAAACTAAATCAGTTCCAGAGTTTTCAATTTTGTTTTGTTTCTTTATGTTTTTTTTTGTTGGTGCAAATGATTCAACTACATTAGGACTAATTTTTTCTTGGTTATAATGCTTATTGTTGCTGGTGTGATTCGTACCTTTGAGTTGCTTTTGTCAGCATTGACAATTTTGCTCAATTGGTGAGTTTGAAGTTTTTTTAATCTTTCATCCTTGAAACCAAATTTTGTCCTAGACAAGTCTAAAAAGCTAGATCACAGTTTAAAGTATAAATTTGAAGCCACGTGTAGGGGCTGCCAGACTGTAATCTAGTTTTGAAATGTGAAAACTGTCCAATTCTAAGTCTTTTGTCCACCTGTTATCCAACCAAAGAAAAGGATCCAATCTTGCCCATTCCTCATCTATCCCACATAAATTATCCAAGTCCAAAAAGATGACTCTGTCCCAAGGCCCGTGTAGTTATTCCTGTTGAACTCTGCGTCCTTGTGGCATTTAAAATGATTACAAAAACATATCTTAGAAAAAGGTAGAATCTTATTTTTCCTGTTTGTTAGTGTTTGACAATCAATGTTAATAATTTTCATTAAGTGTGAATGATCATGTTTCCCATCATTTTGAAGCCAGTTTCTTACATTTCATCTGATGCAAAATTGCAAAACAACTGACAGATTCTTTGGTTAATCCATAAAACAGGGGTGAACGGGGAATGCAGACATCAGGTGAAGGCATTGGGAACTCATCTCTGGTGAAGCCTAATGTTGGTGGTCTATATTCAACCTCAGATGTACATTCTCTTTGGTCATATGAATGATAAGTGAAAAAAAAAGGACAAAAATGAAAACCAAGTACAAGGGTACTTTTAAAAATACACCCCTTCTTCTTGCTTCTTGATAATGAGGCCAAAGAAAGTAATCTTTTTTTCCGAGGTGAGTTTATATAAAGAATACTGGGTGCCAATGTATGTTCCTTCTCTCAACCTTCATCAGTTGATGATATTTACTTAACAACAGCTTAGCATGGTTTAGGTGAGAAAGTTACACGAGGCATGCATGCGTTTAGTGCATCCCACTAAATCTTTAGCCAAAAGTCGCTGTTTTTATTTCTTCTTCACTTAATTGCGACTTAATATGCTCTATTTTGGTATACACAAGTTGAAGAAAATCTCCCTTTATTCTGTTGGCCTTTTTATTTGGGAAATAGACACCATTGGAAGGGAAGTAGGAGATTGATTGAATGGTTGGAATTTTACATCTTTTTTATTTCTACTGTCATATTACATCTTCAGCTATGCTTATAACATCTGACAAGTTTACTGAACACTATCAACAAGAACACATTGCTGTATATTATCTTGTGCTATGTCTTCATGCTATAGTTTTAGTCCCCCTTTGCATTTGCACTTTAAATCTGTCATGTTTTGATGGTTAGAACTGAAAAAAATGCTGGTCTGGTGTCTGTAGATTCTTTCCCTGTTGTTTAAGCCTTCTGGTGTTTAAATTATGCATGTTTACTTGAGGTTTTGCTTAGAAATCTCTCTTTATTTTTGAGTTTAGATTGTTAGAATCACTTGTGAAAGAGGTAATCCTTGCCTTAAGGTCTTGACTCTTGAGCTTAGAAGCTTGATGGGGTTAGTCTTATAGACTTTTGGCCTGTTTGGTACAATGAATCTGGTGACAATACATTTATTGAAATTTTAATTCCGCTTATGACACCTTTTATTTGTATGATTTTACCATAGTGAAAAAGGAATGTCATAGTGAGTTAGAATTTCATTCTTGTATTAGAAATTTGGTGTCTTAACCCGAGATGAAAATTTACAACGATGTATCGTGGTATTAAAACAGACTAGATTTGTTTTCTTTCCGTTTTCGTTTGCATAAGCTGAAACCAAAAGGGCTCTTATAGGAATTTTCCTTGGCCCGGACCTCTTGATACATGATAGCCACTCCTTAGATGTTCCTTGTCGCGGACCTCTTTCATGTTTCCTTTCTTCAACAAAACTATGAACTTTCGACGCCTTTGGATGAGTGGCTTGAACACTAATTTTTCCAAGGGTTGGAGCACCAAATGGATGAGTGGCTTGAACAAATTAATATGTGAACTTCATTACTTCATGATCTAAGTAAATGACAAATATGTGTGCATTTTTCCGAGTATCTATATTAAGATGACATAGGTCTCGCTCTACTTCTTCGAAAAGAAGTAGAAACGATTCCAACACTATTGGGTATGGAGCCTGATGGGTTTGTGGCGAACTGGGTGAAGAAATCTTGTGTCTTTGCTTTCGTTTTCCCTCTTCTTCTCTCATACTGCTAGGAAATTTCCTAACACATACGACGAGTTCAACCCGAGAAGAACCTCTTCCAAGATTGCCAAGGCAGAAATCCTCCTGTTTCCACACAAGTCAAATCCATATAACTCATCGTTTCAAAGTCAAATATGCTAAAGCCGAATATCTATGCTCAATCTTTTTAAACAACATTTTTCGGCTAAATACCTCATGCATCTACAATGCGTGAATTTTTTTTACATGTTTCACGCATTTTAGATGCATGGGGCATTTAGTCGAAAAATCTCATGAGCTATGAGCGTACAGCTAATCTAGATTCGAAGATTGAATTACCACATCCAGGACAACGGAAATAGTACTTGTTATCCCTTAGAACGAGCCCGGATCCTTTACAAATACTGCATTTTCTCTGGGCTGCCTACATAAATCAATTATGGATGGTTAAACAAGAAACTCTTGATTAGTTTACTTAATCAAATTTCAATGTAATGAATCATTTTAAGTACATGGTGGTGAGAGTGTAAGACTCACGATTCTTTTGCTGAATTCAATCCCAGCGACGATGAAAGGCACCACACCCGCTGCACATACATATCAATGGTACGCAAGGTTATTAAAATCAGGATTGTAGAATCAAATCGTCAAATCGAAAAACTAGAAATATAAAATATGCAGTGACTATATACAATATAGATTTATTATATATAACGTGAAAATACTAATGAGGGAAAAAAATCGAATAGAATTGCGATGTAAACCTCAAATAAATTAATAATATGTAATTTTTTTTGAATCATCATATATAAAATCGGATTGTACCAAAGAGACTGCAATCAATTAAAAATCTATGACTAATGAGATTCTACTTAGAATTGAGAATCGCTCCTCACTTCTAGATGTAAAATCGTTTAGAGTCGGATTGGGATTTTGATAACAATGCTATATATGCAAATCCAACAATTAGACAGAACAACACACACACACACCTAGAGACCCAGCAACAATTTGCCATGTGAGTTGAGCTTGAGATGGGTCAGTGGTTATCACTGCTGAAACGACGTCGTTTACAGCTTGAACCCTCAACAATTTGCCAGTTCTGTGATTCCGGATTGAACTTTGGTGGCTTGTGAGGAAGCTTTTGTAGAGATTAGGGGGCAGAAAAGTGTTTGAACAAGAGAGAAAGACAACTCCCATTTTGCACACAATAATGTGCAAAGTATTTGATATGCATGATATTGTGGTTGTGCTTCTTAATTTGTGTGGTTCTGTTTCTTCCTACTACCTTTTCTCACACAATGTGTGGTACACAAATTACATACGTGTTAGTTTATTAGATCCCATTTGGTATTTGGTAAAAAATAAAAGAGATCAATCATCACTTGGTCTAGCGGGATGAAGTGTTAGATTTTCTTAAGCAATTGTCGGATTCTGGTTCCTTCTTTTCGCCACTGCCCTTTTCGTTCTAGTTCTTTCTTTTCGCCAGTTGTACTTAATTAATTTATGTGTTTTTGATTGCTTCTATCTGTTCTTGTCGTTTTTTTTACTGCCATTTACTCGACCTCTCAGTTGTATCGGGCATGTCCTGCAAACCGAATTCTTACCTACTCAAAAAAAGTTATCGGATTCTGTTCAAATCTCTTTAGCGGCATGTATAGAGAGATTGAATTGGAGGGTCGCTCCTGAAAGGTTAAATCTTTGCCATAAACTTGTAGGGTTAGATGGATAAGATCCTGATACATAAATACATGGCAACATTCAAATTCAAAGTATTGAAAACCAACTCATAAAACTCAAGCTACCCAACATTCAAATTCTAACAACTTGCTTCCATTTCTCATAAAGCAATACAAATTACAACAAATTGAAACCTTAGCGTATTACTTCAACAACAAACCTAGAATACACAATTCAAAACAATAACAACTTACAACTAGTGTTCTAAAAGACAATAGGCAGAACAACAGACTGGTGCCACCTAGTGCCTAGGCAGACTTGTCTCTTAGAACACTACTTCTTACAACATCACACAAACTACACAATCATTGTCAGCTAACAATGGAAAGATCATCAACAAGGACCAAACCCGGAAGAACGCGTTATGCCTGCTGCTGTTGCACAATCTTTGGCTGATCACCTTGCCATGTCCACACAATATCCTTAAGAGCTGGTTTTATATCCTGCTTCAATATCTTCTGATACTCCATTGTATCTCCACCAGATTTCTTCATCTCAACTATATGAAAACTCGGCGTCACCTCAAAGATTTCAGCATCAAACGAAACCGCCCCCTTCCTCCCTTGCTTACTCCCCTCAAACTTCATGGACCCGCCGTCCTTCTTCCTCACATTCAACTGCAAGCCCTTTGCAATGTCCTCAAGCTTCAAGATAATGGTATCAGCGTGTTGGTTAGCAGTAAACCGAACCTCCTCCTTCTCCGCCTTCCCTTGGAACAAACCCGATAAATCAAGCCCTTGTGAGAAGGAAATTATATCAAACGCGTTCATGTTGTGAGAACAAGGCTTTGGATGACTCTCACATGGCTCAAAGAGAGATTCAGCATCATGAACAATCGGGATTGGTCCATCCAATTCGGTCTTGGCCTGCACGAATTTCGGGTCATACCCCTTCTTGAACCAAGGATTCTCCATTATCTTACTAATGGAGATTCTTGTTTTCGGGTTCGGGTCAAGAATCTTTGACAGCAATCTCCTTACATCAGATGAGAACCAGCTCGGGAATTTGAACTCCGCCTTGCTAATCTTCCTATACATCTCCATCAGATTCTCATCACGGAACGGTAAATAGCCTGCAAGCAAGACATACAAGATCACACCACAAGACCAAATATCCGCTTTCGCTCCATCATATCCCTTTCTATGGATCACCTCCGGAGCCACATAAGCCGGGGTCCCACAAGTTGTATGAAGCAACCCATCTTGGCTCTTGGACTCAGCCAGAGCACTTAAACCGAAATCAGAGACTTTCAAATTCCCATCCTCATCAAGCAAGAGATTCTCAGGCTTCAAATCTCGGTGGTACACGCCTCTGTTGTGGCAATAATCAACAGCGCTTACGAGTTGCTGGAAATATTTTCTTGCATCATTCTCTTTCAACTTGCCTTTGGCCACCTTGTCGAAGAGCTCACCGCCTTTAACATACTCCATTACAAAGTACACTTTGGTTTTGCTAGCCATTACCTCGAAAAGCTGCACAACATTCGGGTGCCTTATAAGCTGCATAACTGAGATTTCCCTCTTGATTTGGTTGATCATCCCGACCCTCAAAACTTTCTCCTTGTCAACAATCTTGATGGCAACGCTCATGTCGGATTTAAGGTTCCTCGCGTGGTGAACCTTAGCAAACGTGCCTTGGCCTAATAGCTTGCCCACCTCATACCGATGCATCAGAACACTAGTTTTGCTGTTCTCCGCCATATGTAAACCCTTCTGTATTCCACCTTATAAAATCAATCAAAGGACTATAAACAAACACTACGAAATTAAAGTTCAACCGTCTTCACAAAGCTCGTATGTGGACACAAGAAGGTAATCCTTTATATTCTTGGAAATGGTTGGTGTGTAAGCATCATAGCAGAATTGGGAGAAAGAGATGCTTGCATTACTACTATTCCGGTTGTTTGGAAGCGAAAATTTGTAGAGAGATTCGATCGGATTGAAACCGCCGTTAGAATCCCTAGATTCCAAGCACATCTTGCAGCATTCCCTGGTTTTGGTGTGAGCACAACAGTAAAAAAAAAGCTGAAGATTCAACTCCAACCACCAATTTCCTTCAGATCTGAGCTTTACAACAGATTTGAGTATGCAAGACAAGATCTTTCACCTATAAAACACATACAAGAAGAGATTTAGTTGTAAATCATAAGGAAAAAAAAACTATTCTGCTAAGATTTAGCTTAATCACAACTTGACATCCTCAAATTAGCCCTCAAAAAGGGTAATTTTTTTTTTTTTTTTGCAGCTGCAATATTTTGAGCATAAAGTAACTTAAATTCCTTAATATAAGAGATTAGCATGAAATTAAACATGGGTATTCATATGAACCATGAGAAGAAACACAAATCTGATATAAATCTGGCCAATTTCTCTCAGAAAAGGAAGAAAACATCAAGAATCTAGCTTATACTAAACATAGAGGGAAAATTGCACTAAAAAGATGTAATCTTTGCCTCAAAAAGTAACTTAAATTCCTTAATACAAAAAAAATAGCATGAAATTGAACATGGGTATTCATATGAAACATGAGAAGAAACACAAATCTGATAACTTTGGCCAATTACTCTCAAAAAAGGAAGAAAACATCAATAATTTAGCTTATACTAAACCAAGAGGGAAATTGCACTCTAAAGATGTAATCTTTAGCTACTAAACATCAAGAACAAACTAGCATTAACTACAATTTTCACCAAAACATGAAATTCAGAGTAAAGGTGTCAAATTTATGAGACTAACACAGAGCTGAGCATCAGAATGCAGATATTACAGATACAATTGCTGAGACACAATCAAGATTCAAGCTTTATTTTCAGTAAAATGAAGAAAATGAAAGAAGAGGAAGAATTATTACCTTGAGATAGAGCAGAAGCAGACAAGAGAGATATGAGGGGATCTGGAAATGTGGAGGATGTTTACAAAGCCATGTGAAGGGAACACAGAGATGAAAGCTACAGAAAAAGAGGACAAAAATACAGTTCGACTCGATTGGGATTTCAAGAGATGCGAAACCAATGATACTCAATATGATCTCATTATATAGGCATATACTCCGTATGATATAGCCGCCTCATCATTTTTTTTCAATTAAAAAACTCACTAAAAAATTGATAAAACAATATATAATTAAATCAACCAATTAATAAAAATAAAGTGGTAGGAGATACGTGGTATTGAGAGGCTCGATTGGATGAAAAATTAAGTCTCGCAATCTCTTCTATTGTTAGATCAATTCATTTATACACTTTATCAGATAATTTACTAATCGAATATTCACCACTAAAGGTGGATTCCTCGTTAAAATAAGAAAACGAATTAATGTGAGAACGGACGCTACGAAAATACGAGAATGAGAAAACTATTACATGCACATTATGTATGTATAATATTTATTATATATGTGATTTAAAGTTGTATTATGTTATGGGCATAATATTATTATTAAAAATGTATGTTTATTTAGTTTGTGTATATTATATGTGTAACATTTTTATCTGTTTTCACTCAAATCGAACCCTAATAATAATTACTCCTTCCGTTCTATTTTATTTGTTTTCTTAACCTCAAAATCTTGTTTAAAAAACTTGTCTTTTTACATATTTTGGACACAATTTCCCCACTCTAACCTTTATTTTAAATGAAAAAGTTAATCAAATTTGTTCCATTTTTATTTCCAAAGTATAAACTAAATTTTTAATTAAGGGCATTTATTTACAATTTAAAATTTCCTCAATCAATTCAGATGAAGTCGAGGATTTTCTTAAACTATCCTTCATCTCATATGTATATGTATTTTACAAATTATCACAAACTCAATTATTAACTTGTGTAAGTTAAAATCCGTCATTCAATATGCGTCCAACTCTAAAAAGATAAATAGAATAAAAAAAATATTGTTTTAATTACCGATAATGTTACCTTAAAAAAATATTCCTAAAATCGAATTATAAGCCAATAAACAACCCCTTTCACTTCGACCAAAAAAAAGACTAAATGACTAATATATATTTTAAATCATTAAAACAACCCAAAATTTCCTAGTACAATTGTCAACATTTAACCTAACCTAAATCTCTGCCTAAAAAGTCTACATGAAAAGCGTTCATGATTTATCATGAACCAACCAGATAAATCAGGTGCATGCTATGTATAATTTTAAATTACGCATAAATGGTTAAAAATTGTTTGCTTTCTTTAAAGTAACTCGGATATATTATTGACATAATTACATAAAGTTACAATTCGGCTGGAAATTTTAACATGCTTAAAACTTTCAAGCCGATAATTTTGAATTATATTGTAGTCTTATTTGTTCTATACATTATCCGTTTTTCTATCCTATTTCCTTTAGACATAGATTAAGAGGGTTAATTTTAAAAACTAAAATCCTAAATAAAAAACTAATCAATTAATCTTATTAAAAATAATTAAATCTAAATAAATATAATTACGTATTAATACAATTTTAAGAGCATGGTTAAGAAAATCGATACACTATATTGCACAATTTGCATGCATTTGGTTGCGTTGTCAAATTTAATCGCCTAATAATTGTATGGCTACATAATTAATTGGAATATTTGGATGTTTTTGTACATAATACCTACCTAGTTTCTTTTTGGAGACAGAAGCAATTAGTTGATATTGACACATTAATGGACACCTAATTAAATTTCCGCCTGAGCAATTGTTAACCTGTCCAATTAAATTGACAAGTCAGAAACCAACTCTCTTGATACATTTTTTTTAAGGAAAAACTCTCATATAGAGCGCGCCTTACATTGAGTTAAGTTGGTTCCAACCATAAAATAATTAAATTAATTTGGTGAAGTAATTATGGGTCATGATAAATTAACTAAACTAGTTTTTGCTAGATACTAAAATATTTTAATTAATTATCGTTTTCACCCTTACAAAAAAACTCTAATCATATAGCTGTCCACGCCTTAAGAACTATAATAAGCTCGGTAAGAAAGTAGTAGGGAAATAAACTTATCATCAATAATTATATATAGTAATCTTGTTTAATCTTCACTATTCACATTTATTAGTGTGAATGTATATTCTCAACATATCCCTCCGCAAAATCAATTTATTTTAATTGACACTTAAAAATAGATCCAAGATCAACCACATCCACTCTAATATCATATTAAAGTCTCTAAGTTATTAAAATGAAGGGTACACGACCGCCATATACATATACATGTTAAATCTACAATCTAAGTCCATAAAATTACATCTTAAATTAATTGAGTATAAAAAATTATTTAAAAACTTATATAATGATTTTATTTTATTTTAAAATTAAATATGAGAATGCATATTTTAACACAATCTCAACTTTTATATAGTTTGGATCTTAGTGGTACATATATATTTACATAAGACAGGTAATATTTACATCTTGTTTAATAAAGTAAAATAAAACTTTGATATAAAATTAATTTTTCCCAATCCAACCACCATAAAAATACGCCGTATTTAATTGCGAAAAAGACATTCAACTTTGGTCAGGAATCACTCTTCTTGCAGAGAGGAGAAAACACAATAATTGAAGAGCACATGCATGCAAAATATATATGCAATGCATCCTACCACATAAATTATTTTCCATTTTATTTGCAACAAAATTTATTAATTTTGTGAAGACACAATTGGTCTGTGGATTTTATGATTTATCCATCCGGCCTCAATCACATCTTCTTAAAGCTTGTATCGTGAAATTATATAATTTAATTTATCATATGCACCGTCATCGGAATAGATAAGAAATGGATGATATATTAAATGTCATATATTCATTCTATAATTACCACCACATGTACACTTTTAAGTCTTTAGCAAATTTAGCTTTCTTTGGCATAGGTTACAACTTGCAAGAAACTATATTTATATATGTAATATGTTATATGTATATGTGAGATTGCAAGAGCAATTTTTTCCCTAGAAACTAACAAACTTTTGGATTCTAAGAAATATTACATTTTTTAATTAAATGTTGGTTTTTTGAAAAATATATACACTCATGTTGAGTTATAAATTAAATAATCAAAACCTTATCATGTATTATTCACTTATAGTATAGTGTAAGTGTACCTAATCAAACATAAAATCAAGGCTTATTACAATAATTGGTACGTGATAAATTAATTACAAGTAAATTTTGCCTTTTTTTTCGTTGTAATAGTTTAAGTATCTCCTAATAATTTTTTTTAAAATAAAACATAAAAGTCATGTATATAGTTATCGATTATTTAATAAGAGTTTAAGTACACTTTATCTTAGCTTGAAAATGTATATAATGATATTCTTTTGATGGCAAACTCCAACAAAACAACGCATATGTCTAGCGATAATAAGCATGTAATTCAATTATTTAATATCTTCGGGTATCGAGTCAAGCCAATATAACTTCAGATTAATATTATGAAGTCTTTATTTCGATGAGTATTCCTTAAATAAAAGTGGGTCGATTAATTTCATGTTAAAGTTCAATAATTATATTATACCAGCTATACAAATAACTATCAATAATCAATTGGTCTAGTGGGATGAGATGTTAGACTTCTTAAGCGTTTGTTCAGGAGGTTCGAAGTTCAAATTTTCCTGGCGTCATATATAAAAAAAATTGAATTGGGAGGGTCGTCCCCAACAATGGGCCTCTACAATACCCGGTCCGGACATAGATTGATCCCGGCTAATCGAATCGGATAAAGACCTAAAAAAACTATACAAATGACTACAATTTAAGTTTTAATTAACTGATCATTTTGATTTTGACATGCATGTCTAAGCATGTCATAAGCTTTTTCATGAGTATATTTTTCCAAATTTTTATCAATGGTGACGCAATAAGTGGAACCATTTAGACCAGCTTGGTCCATCTCCCATCATCATGTGACTAATATTGTAATACTATTATAAAAAATGATTGATACTCTATCAGATTGGAAAATGTTTGGTGAATTTTAACCTTATATGTAAAAATTGATTAAAACCTAACACTTCATTTGTTTTAATACTTGGTTTGTCAAAATTTGTCGGAAACACACGACATATAATTGTTAGTAACTTGTTACTTGTTAGAGATTTCTAATAGGACTCTATTAAAGTTCTATGGACCGATAATATGAGGGTCGTACGTGTAATGGGTCTAGTATATAAACTCAAAGAGCTAGATTTCAACCCAAAATCATATGTCAATGAGTGGAATAGCTCATTATGTTATATAGTAAACAATTTTACTTCTAAAATTTCAATGTGTAATATCTCGATCAACAGACTCGTTATATCCACGCTACGTTTTACACTTGGAAGTTCTGGAACAAAAATCTTATTTAAATTTGGGTCTGAAAAATTTTAAGAGCATATTTTTAAAAGATCAAAAGATACTAAGAGCAAAAAAAAACTAAATTTATTTATGCAATAAAAATGGACTATATTTATTTAAAAAAATACATTTTTAATGCTGAAAAACTGAAAAAGAAAATCGGCTTAGTACTTGCCATAGGTAGTGTAGCCGTAATTTAAAAAAAATTGTACTATGACTAGTATAGATATATTTAAAATTAATGTTCTAAAAAACGTTAACCGAATTCTAGGCGAAGATATCGTTTAATTCCTAGATAGATGGCCTGAACGATAGTCTAGCGTTCGTAATTATTAAGTTATAAATTTGAATCTTTATTCTCTATTATACCGACCTATTAGTTTTTATTAGACCAAATGTGCATGTATCATTGGCCTATTTAATTTGGGTAGATCTAGAATTCATTGGTACGTACACTTGAGCTTGATGAGGTGTTGAATTTGATGATATTATTGTAGCTAGTCTAAGTACACGTCACGTTCTGGTGCAAAATTTGACAGATACTAGATAAGCCTAGATGATCAATCAGAGGTATCTTTTTATAAGCTTGTTATAAGTTTTGAGCCAACGTACCACATGCATTCCAATCTTATTTGTAAAATATTTTTGTTCAAATAATGACAATAAAAGTGGAAAGAATGATTGACATGAATTAGTAAATTGAAGGCTTGATTATATGGATTGGAATTGGGAAGGCCTAAATTAGATTGTAAGCATAAAAAAAATGTCTTAAGTAGTGGGAGTTAGACTCCAAATTAAATCAGATCAATCTTTGAATAAGATTTGAAAAATGTGTGGTTATAACTTTACAAAGAATATACTACGGAGTAGAATCAATTTACCCTTTTCAAATAAATAAAAGATAAGTAATCTCCTTAGGATAAGTATAAGAACTTTCTTCTTTACGGAAGTAGATAAGCATAATAAAGATCTCAATTCACATGTAATAATAAAATGCTCAAAATTTTAGGCATCTAGTTAAACAGTTAAGTCTCTTTTTTTAGGTGAAGGGCACTATTTATGAAAATCGAACTGAAAACCTCAAACTATTATATATTTGGAGACTTAACCGCTTGACTAAATACCCGAAGGTAGCAGTTAAGTCTCTATAAATAAATTTATGGTTCAACTCTCATAGACAATGTCGTTCACTGATAAAATAAAATAAAATGATCAAAGAAGTCTTGCAATCACTTTTTTTTTAAATAAACCCTCGTTAAAATACTAGAAGATAATATCAGTACATATATGATCGATATAAATATCATGATATCACGAAGAATTAATAAATCTAGGTTCATGATAATCATTCTTGCAAGAAGTACGCACGTACTGAACTTCACTATTTTAATTAGCTTAATTAAATGCTCAATTATTTACAATATGAGAACCTTAGCTCCTAACAACTTACATTAACAGTATTATCATTCACAAGTAGAAACTAATTTGTACATAAATGATATCATTGATATAAATAAATAGTTGATCAAAGGGCTTTCTAATTTATCAAGCTTGTTAATGATTAACACATTGAAACAGACATCAGTAATTAATTAGGTCATCTAGCAAATCATGTTAACCTAAAAAGAAAAGAAAGCATCTTAATCTTAATAAGTAATAAAATACGGAGTATAAAGTTAATTATTTAATTAATTATATATATAATAAGACCTCCCCCAAGTAAGTTCTGATTACAATTTTGGCACTAATTAATAACCAAGGAACGTGTTATCTGCCCGTATGTGTAAGGTTACATCATGAGGCTGGACTAAAATTATTGTACCAACCAATATTCTCTAATGTGCTGTCCACTTTTCTCTAGCTTAGAAATCATAAACAATTCATTGTTCGAGTGTTAGTAGTACTAATCTTGTCTCATATGAAGTTAATGGTCAAAGAAAATAGGTTAGTCACTATTAAGGTGTGTATTTTTAAAAGCCTAAGTACGTTTAGTTTCAACTTTCAGATGTGAAAAGTATTCTCAACATGATAAAGTTCGATGGACCGCTAATTTGGGGTCGTGCGATAACGGGTCTAGCACATAAGGCTAGTGATGTTCTAACATAAAACCATATGGTACTTGGGAGTAGCTCATTAGGCTATATACTAATCAATTTAGTCTTAAGCTTCTCATGTGGGATAACTCTCAACAGATCAATCTATATAATAAAATAGTGAATTTGATTGGAAAAATATTTGCCTGGTTGATTAATTACTAACTCGTTTAGTTTTAGTTAATTTCATTGTACAGTTCACTGCTCTTATAGAAACAATATATGTATTCTAACACACCGGACCGATTCAACACATATTAATGTGTTTAATACTCTGTAATGTCCGAAGGACAAAACTTAGAGAATTGAGAGAAGAATGAAGATTTGGAAGAAGAGAAAGAGAGAAGACGAGGGATAGAGAGATAGAGAAGGAGAGCAATTCTGTTATTCTTTCTGGATAGTTTGTTACAGACATTAATCACCCCTTTTAACAACCACACGCCTCACCGGTTTACTAATTATAATTGCCCCCTAAACCGATTTAATCAAGGAATATTACATGATATAACATTGCCCTCCTCCTAAAGAAGCAGTGTCCTCAATGCTTCCCTTAAGACTGAACAAAAGTAGGAAATTGACTGATTATATGACCTGCAGGTTCCCAGGTATCCTCAGTAGCATCCAAATTCTTCCACCTGATTAGCCATTCACTCCGAGGTTCACCCTTAGGGCTGTAAGAAACCCTAGTGTCCATAATAGCCAAAGGAGACACTTCAAAACTACCATTTTTCAGTACTGTAGAGTGTTTTAAGCAAACAAATGCGTGCTCTGCCTCCTCTGTCCAGACAAAGTCTTTACCCTTCAACAACTCTGTAAGAGGACGAGCAATTACCCCATAATTCTGAACAAAGCGTCTATAATAACCAATAAGACCAAGAAAACCTCTTAACTGTTTAACTGACTTTGGACGAGGCCAATTTTCCATTGCAGAAATCTTATGAATATGAGTAGCAACCCCTGCACCAGAGATGACATAACCCAGATACTCCACTTTTTGTTGTCCAAAAGAACACTTGCTTTTTTAGCAAACAACTGATGTCTTCTCATGGCTGACAAAACATGAAACAAATGCTGAATATGTTCTTGTAGAAATTTGCTATACACCAGTATATCATCAAAGAAAACTAGAACGAACTTCCTCAAGTATGCAGCAAACACATCATTCATAAGAGCCTGAAATGTAGCAGGAGCATTTGTCAATCCGAAGGGCATCACCTTAAACTCGTAATGTCCATGATGAGTCCTAAAGGCAGTCTTATGAATATCTTCCTCCTTCATTCGAACTTGGTGATAACCTGCTCTAAGATCCAGCTTAGAGAAAACAGCAGCGCCATGTAGCTCATCCAACAAGTCTTCTATATGAGGAATTGGAAATTTATCTTTTATGGTCAAATCATTCAATTGCCTATAATCAATGCAAAACCTCCACGTACCATCCTTCTTTTTAACAAGAAGTGTTGGAGATGCAAATGGACTCTGACTTGGTCTTATAATAGCAGATTTCAGCATATCATTCACCTGCTTCTCAATTTCATTTTTTTGAAAATGAGGATATCGATAGGGTCTCACACAGACCGATAAAGCTTCTGGTTTCAATGGAATAGCGTGCTCATTTCCTCTCAAAGGAGGTAATCCTGATGGTTCAGCAAAGATATCCTCAAATTGTTGTAAAAGCTGTTGCAATTCAACTGATGGAGTAGACTCCTGAGCAGTTACAGAAAATAGCTGAGCAAACTGAGTAACCAACATAGTTACTCCTTTCCTGAGCAACTTCTGTAAACGTTTTCCCTTCATACTCCTCAAAGCAGCTTCCTGTTGTACGCCATTTATATCCACCCTTCGTCCTTCTTTGACAAAGGATATCTTTAATTCCTTGAAGTCAAACAAAACAGGACTATATTCCCTTAACCAGTCACCTCCAAGCACCATATCACATCCCCCTAATTTGAGGATTCTAGGACTAAAAACAAACTCACAATCCTGCATTGTCCACCTGAAATCTTGACAAATCTGACGGCTCAACATCTTCTGACCATTGGCTACAGCAACTTCCATTAACCCTGTCTCTTTCAGTTCAAACCCAGCTTCTAAAGCTTTTCTTGGATCAAGAAAAGTATGAGTTGCTCCACTATCAATTAGAATAGTAAGAGACAATTCTCCAACAAACCCCTTGATTCGGATAGTAGTCAATGGACTACTTCCTAGCAGAGCATGAACATAAACTTCCTGAATATCCTCAGCCTCTTCCCCATTGTTTTGCTCCACTATGTCACCGTTTTCTTGATCCCTAAATTCTCCATTTAACTGATCCACTAACAAACTATGCAATGTCTGCGTTTTACACCTGTGACCAGCGAAGTACTTCTCACCACATTTATAGCATAGCCCAGCAGCTCGTCGTACCTCCCTTTCAGAACTAGTGAAATTGGTGAGGGTTGTGGTATTTTTAGCAGGAATAGAAGGATAGGAAGACAATGTGTTTGAAGGGTTTGGTTTAGGTTGCGTTTTACTCTCAAAGCTGGTGGATCTAAATGGTAAAGAACTCCCAGGTCTCCAAGGAGGTTTACTAAGTTTCACAATGGCCTGAACAGTCTCATTATGCAACCTGGCTTGCTCATAAACTGCCATTAATGTAGTCGGCCGTCCCAGCTTAACTAAAGACTTGATCTCATTCTTGAGTCCGCTAATAAAGCTAGACACAAAATAAGATTCTGGTAAATGAGGGTTGATGCTTAACATACTTGCTCGCAATTCTTCAAACTTTTCAGTATAATCCTCAAGACTGTCTTTCTCCTCTAATTTGTTAAATTCCTCGATGATCCCTGAATCTTGACCATCACTAAACCTCAAAAGCACAACTTCTTTTAATTCAGACCAGCTAACTGTCCCTTGCTGCATCATAAACCCCTGAATCCACACATCCGCCTTCCCATTGATATACATCGACGCCAATTCCACCTTTTGATTTTCTGAAATCGAAAATATTGTGAAATACCGCTCACATTTCCGAATCCAGCTGCGCGGATGTGCACCATCAAAGGTTGGAAAGTCGGCCTTAGGAAGTCGGTTTCCCCTATTTTCAAAACCCTAAGAATGACTGTAATTAGTCGAATCTTGCGATCTGATCGGATCTTGCAAGTTTGGTGTTGTATTTCTCAAATTTTCACCCGAGTCTCTTCTCCTACCAACTCCTGGTGACGGATTAACTCCTGGTAATGGATTTCCTTCTGAAGCCAGAACTCCTTTACTCCTTGCATCTTCATCTCCAATCTGAACTGGTGATGAATTGCCATTTGGAGAAGGTGTCGAACTTGTCGGCAAGAAAGGACGCATCATCTCCATGACTTGCTCAAATCCTTTGCTGTTTTCCTTCCTGATTTCTTCAGCTGTCTGTTTTGCCTCCGCGCGCAGCTCCTCAATAGCCTTGAAATACGAATCATCACGTTTCTTCGATTCTTCAATGAAAATTTTCGTTGACTCTGCAAACGACTGCAACTGCTGAATTTGAGATTCCAAAGTACGAAGTCTGGTGCCGTCTGCCATTGACACAGGAACGAGGCTCTGATACCAAATTGTAATGTCCGAAGGACAAAACTTAGAGAATTGAGAGAAGAATGAAGATTTGGAAGAAGAGAAAGAGAGAAGACGAGGGATAGAGAGATAGAGAAGGAGAGCAATTCTGTTATTCTTTTTGGATAGTTTGTTACAGACATTAATCACCCTTTTTAACAACCACACGCCTCACCGGTTTACTAATTACAATTGCCCCCTAAACCGGTTTAACCAAGGAATATTACATGATATAACATACTCCCTCCGTCTAAGTCTAATTGGTTTTTGAGTAATATATACACATAGTAAGACAAATGTTATTTTTATCAAAATACCCTTATTTATTAACTCTTCTTTTATACAACTTCCAATCTAGTATTGCATGTAATACATTTTATATTTTCCAGGGTAAATCTGAAAAAATTTAGACAAAATAGATAAAAGGCTAAATAAAATTAGATAAATATTTGAGTCTAAAAGGTTAAATAGACCTAAACAGAAAGACCTCATATTTGCGGGAATTTATCTGGCTCGTAGCACCTCATATTTTCATATCTAGAAAATGGCGAGAGAAAATAATTTCACCATTTAAAAAATCCACACCTATATTAATTTACTTTTTTGGTCGAAACCCACACATATATTTATTAGCTAAAAGCCCATTTTTATAGAATATGTTCGTTTTCTTTCTGATTAATATTTTTGGTTCTTGTAATTGTTCTTGGGGCATGAAATTAATTCAGTTTAGTTCAGTTGTCGTGCCCCAGAACAAGAACAAGAACCAAACTGAATTAAAGGAGTAAACTGAATCAGCGCACACTGTTTCTGTTTGAAAAAAACTAGTCTGGTTTGAATCAGCGCACACTGTTTAAAAGAGTAATGCCAAAAAGATTCAGTGCTATACAGAATTCTGATTAAATTTTGCAGCATTGGCTTATTGGATGCCCATGAAATGTTTCTTGAAAATAGCTACTTCCAATAATTCTTCTCTAGTTGCTATATGTTTTATAGAGTTGAGTTTTCTAAGCCAAAAAACAAAATAATTAAAGCTAATAAAATTAGACACTGAAGAATTCATCTTGACACATTTATTAGGATCTTTCATAAACAATCAAAATGAAAGACTTGCAATTTACCATTTTAAGTACCACTTCAAATGAACAATCAAACTACTTAAATTAAGTAAAGCTTCAAAAATGTCAAATTCACCAGACTTGCAATGTGTTAAGTTGTTACCAATCAAAATTTCACTTTTCCCCGGCCCCAATAATGTGATTATTTTTAATGTATCTAGGAACTAAAACTTCTCACCCCCTTTCTAGCTAGCCTGGTCGCTCTGTGTCACGGCTTCTTGCGTAGGGACTGGACTCTCCAGTTCCGTCATGTGTTTAGGGAAGCGAATTCCGCTGCGAATTTCCTTGCCTCTTTAGCATTTTCTTTTCCGTTGGGTATTTACGTGTTTGTAATCTTGTTTCCGAACTTTTCTGTTGGCCTTGTTAGGCTAGAGAGCTTAGCTCTCGTTTTACCAAAAAAAAGTGTAAAGTCACAACATGCTAACAACTAGACTTGTATAAAAGTGGGTCGGCCAGCCCAATCCGCGAGCTTGGACAACGAAAATATGCAAAATTACATAGCCCGACCTAAATCCGATAGCAGCCCACGTTCATGGGCTAAATTTTTGCGCCAAATCTGGCATGATCCCGCTTTTGTACATGTTAAGTAACAACCAAGATAATCAAATAAATTAAATGCAAATTAAGGGGATAATTAAATCTCAGAATGTTGAGCCAGATCGTCGGCGAGTTACTCCGGTGAGTAGAGGAGGGTAGACAGCTTCCATTGAATTAGTATGTGCATAGTAGGGTTGTAACACCATTGTATTTGCCTTTCTCCGATGTGGGTTTTTAAGGTCGAATTTGTTGAAATGTGCATTAAATTGCATTCTTGAACTTGAAGTTGTGGAGCTAATGTTTGTCATAGTATTGTCAAAAGAGGTTTCTCCTTGAAGAGACTCGGTACTAGTCTCAGCTTGATCTTTGCTTGTTGAAGCCCAATGTAAAGGCGGTTTGGGTACCCATCGACATGGCAATCCAACTGAGGAAGTTGTAAGAGAACATAAGGGCATGGTGTTATAATGTAATCAGCATAAATGCACTAATATATTGTTGTGAATTAGGATAAATTCGTTGAAAAGAAAGAGAGAAAATTGGAGACAGATGATAAAGTCTGGTGGGTCAATTAATAAGTTGTGCCCGTCCATGTGCGAACCTAGTACATAAAAGTCTGGTCGGTTCTGTCTTAAAACCAATTAGAAATAAAATGAATAACCAACCAATCTTTTTAGTACTAAGATAAGTTTCTGTCTACGAATAATGCATCGAGCTTTGTCTCCCACATCCTCTATCATGACAAACTATGGCAGTGCGGCCCAACCCAGATTATTATGTCTACGGACCCTAGTCACCAGTCAGTCGATTGAGTTCACTAACACTCTTGATCACACATTCACACCTATTCGCTCGACTAGGATCCCTTGCGACATCTTTTGATGCTAAGTGCTTATTTTTTATCCGGACTATTCATTTGCTTAATTGTGAGGTATTTTCAAGAAGAGCATTATGTTTAAAGTTTCTCACGTAGAAAGATTGTGACTAAAATTGCTTAGTATATAATCTCATGAGCAATGTTCTAAAAAACGTTAGATGAACCCTAGGCTGAGAAGAAATGCCTAGAGCCTAGACGGCTAAAACATTTGCCTAGGCAGTCCTAGACAGACGCCTAGACAGGAACCACCCCTAGTGTTATGGGTCACCAAACTTTATCACAGTCTTAATTCTTAATATATGAACTAGTCCAATTCTCAATACCACATAGAACAAGATATAGCTAGATACATTGCCTTAGTCCATAACAAAGCTGAGAATATAAACGTACCTCTTCTCGAATAGTAGTTGGCATTTTGCATTGAGCAATTGCTAGGCCTTCCGGAAAGCATCTGCACAACTTGAGACATACTAGGCCTTCTCCTCGAAACCGATTCACAACACAACATAGCAACATCAACAAAGTACACAAGCTCATCGTCGAATTGCTTTCCAAATCGCGAGGGTATGGACACTATAGGATCAACTATCTCCTTAACCCGACCCGATTCCCTTAGTGTTAAAACCCACTTCAACATGGATCCACCACTCTTATCACCCACATACATTTCCGGGAAACTCAATGGATCTCTCCCACTTATTATCTCAAGCATCAACACTCCAAAGCTATACACATCCGCCTTGTCGTTGTAGACTCGAGTATTCGTGTACTCCGGATCCAAATACCCAACTGACCCGGTTAGTTGCAAATCGGGTTTAGGAGGGGCTTGATCATAATGATCATGGAACTCTATGAGATCAAAGTCTGCAAGCTTAGGAACAAAGTTTTTGTCAAGGAGTATATTCGCGGATTTTATGTCTCCATGAACAATCCTGTGATGAACATCCTCATGAAGATACAAGAGACCTCGCGCGATTCCTAGACACAATCTCAACCTCAAATCCCAATCCCTAAGCTTATGTAGGTTGTGTGAGAGGTCTCCTAGCTCTTCGTACTCAGAAATGAGTATCCGATGATGGTCTTCTATGCAAGCACCAAGGATTTGGTTAAGGTTTCGGTGTTGGATGTGGGAGAGGATCTCGATCACACAAAGGAATCTATCCTTGTCGTAGTATCTTTTGCCCGGGTGAAGTTTCTTGATTGCGATTTGTTTACCGTTGGGGAGGAGGCCTTTGTAGACGCTACCAAAGCCTCCTTCACCGATGAGGGTTGTGAAGTTTGAGGTTGAATCTTGGAGGTATTTGTACGAGAATAGTCTTATGTTTCTAGTTAGGGAGATCTCTTGCATTTCGGAGCTATAGGCATTTTTCTTACGGGGAAACAGCCGCCGGAACATTTTGCTATACAAAATATGTTGAATGAGTATATTAAGTTTTGTGCAATGTAGGGAAAATATGGAAGCCTAAACAAGTGCTTAGGCGGTCTCGAAGCCTAAGTTTTGTGCAATATAGAGAATGCATTGTAGGTAATGTTGTAAAAAAAGTTTCGCAGAGTGCTGCCCAGCGCCTAGGCGACTTAAACATTTGCTTATGCAAGCCTAAACAAGTGCTTAGGCGGGCTCGAAGTCTACGAAGGTTGTACCTTTTCAGCACCAAAGCAGGATTTATAGAATAGTGAATATAGGTCAATTTTGCCCCTGGAGAACATAGTCCAACAGTAAGGGTGTTTTTCCTACGGGGAACGAATAGCAGCGGGAGCATTTTGCTACCCAAAATATGTCATGTTAATGAGTATAAGAGAATATTTTGTTAGGTCTTCAGACATCTAGTCAATCATTTAGGACTTTATGGTAGTACCATGAGGTCTTCGTTTTGACTTTTAGTATTATTGACAATGATAAGATTACAATAAAGGCTATAAGGTGTAATGATTGTGCAATTTTATGAAAATGTGGAAATATAAGTCAAATTGTGTAATTAGCAAGAAAGGCCTCTCTCTCTCTCTCTCTCTCTCTTCTTCCTTAATTCTCTTCTAACTCTTTCTCTAGTCACAATTCCTAACAATCTTATCAAGATGTGGTTATTAATCAGAACCCATAAAGAAGCTCAATTGCAATTTACCAAACTAAAGAAACAAAGCTAAGAAGCTAAGGCTTGATTTACAAATCAATCAACAATAGGTAGAATATGTATCTACAAGTATAGATGATGAGGGAAAAAACTTACATCTGAAATTGCTGTAGTATGTACAGGACTTGTTTGGTTTGCTTGCAATGACTATATTCACAGATCTACAGAAACATATATATATATATATATATATATATATATATATATATATATATATATATATATATATATATATATATATATATATATCGACTTCTAAATGAGAAAGCAACGACTTCCCAATCCATGAATAAGCTTGAAAACGAAGATAAAATCATGATAATAATAAAAGAACCGACTAATGTGCTAGCAAGTCAAACTATGACTTCTATGGTTAGAGTTGACTTCTAGAAGAGAATGGGGTAAGAAAGAATTGCAATCTAATGTACATGTGGTAGTCTTTGCGATGGATTTAGTCCCAATATTAATTTTGGTATATTCTAACTAAATTCAGTTATTATTATCACATAGCTGAATTTCAGTTTTTCTTGGGTCTATCGGGCGTACTCCTTTCCTTTGGGCAAGGGTACCGCCATCTTGACCCTCCAGATTCCGCTATAGCGGAGCCTCATTGGGTTAATGATGATGATGACGATGACTTTCTCAATATATCTGAGATAAGGGTGCGTACATCTGGATCCTCAGATCCTGCCTTGGTGGGACTATACTGGAAAGATATTGTTGTTATTCATATGAAAGGTAATATGAAATGAAACATCAAACTGCTCAAGTACAGCTTATAAGAATGTCATATCCACCAATTTGTTACACACTTGAGGAGCTGAATTCTGAATGGTAAATACAGGCAATATAATCAATACATTTCTATTTTATCTTCCTTCAGTTCACAATGTAGGTTTGAATTTTTATATTACACAGAAAGATCAAAGAAAGTTGAACTGAACACAAACCACCATCATATATATAAATCATTGTTTTGTCAAATGATTTATCATAAAATCCAGCTGAGATCATTTAGGTGTCGGTCCTTCAAGTTCAAGATGAAGTGACCATCACTATCTTCTCATCAAATAATGCCTTCTCATCAGAGGAAGCTACTTGTTGGCCGCACGCGTGTAGTGTAGCACATATGTCTGTGTTTTCCAAATACTTCTCCGCGTTTGTGAGGATCAATGGCCCATACTCAAACACCATGGCTTTGCACTGAAATTGACCGAAAATGATGCGTTTTAAAACAAAAGATTCATTCTGAATAAGGGTCGTTTGGTTGCAAACTATGAAAACAGAAACGGAAGGGATCTACTCCACTTCGTTGTCATGATACATTAACGAATTTTTTGAGCTTGGCTCGCGGTCCTAAAAAAATTGGGGAATGAATAAGGAGCCCGCCAATGTATCATGACACCAAAATGGACTAGATTTGTTTTCATTCGGTTTCCATTCCCATATAGTTTGCAACCAAACAAGCCCTAAAATTCTAAGGTGATTTGTAGAGCGGTAATCAAACAATTGATACAAAAGTTAATACCTTTTTTGCATAGTTCTCCATAGCAGAACATCCTTTGAGTAGAATCTCAATAATGTCCAACTGCCAAAACAAAAGGAACATGTCAGCTATACAACTAGGAAAAAAGATAAGATTTTGAGTTATGGGATGTGCTAATGATAGGGAAAGCATAAACCTTGGTGTCAGGATCTTTTAGCCTGATTATAATTTCATCGACAGCCTGGTGGCAAGCATCACAACTGTTTGGTTTTGCTGGAAGGGAGATAATTCTTTTGGCTTGGCACAGATTCATCTTTGAACAGAACTCATCGGGCTGGACTGATGAAATTTGTGCGAAGAAAAGGGTAGAATAGTAATCTACCAATGTGATGCACTGCCACAAATGAAGAAACAAGGTTATGCAAAGGATTTTCGAAGATTGCCGAAAAAATATTGTAGAGAAATTCAAAGTAGCTGAGCATCATCCTTTGGAGGTTATAAGCCAATAATCCAAACAGCACAAAATATAACTACTCTTTAAAAGAGAATAGAGCATAATCCAAATTTGAACTTCCCATCCATACAACACAATATATTTGCAGCCTATGTATCATATTTTAGTTATTTAGAGCAGTTTCAAGTCAATATTGTAGAGTCTTGACGATAAAAACAACAACTAATTGGCTCTGAATCGTGCCTGGAAAGAGGAATGGGACACAGTATAGTTGTAATTCAACTCTACCAGTGGAGTTGGTGAGATTTGCACTAATTTCTATTAGGGTAATAGTAACTCTATAACGGATTCTACCACAAAAAAAGCACAATTACCGCATTGAAGTATCCAAACTCATGCTTCCAAAGCAAGCATTATGTCAATGAAAGCAAGTTCTTTTTTACGTTTTATGGAGTCTATCTCAGTAGCTTTAGAGGTACCTGCTGTTTCAAGGTCAGCATCTGAGAGCAAGAATTGTGAAGTACATCTATAATTTCTGATTGAGTCTTGTTTTCAGCGAGGTATTCAACAGCCAAGCCAGCATACTCTTCACACAAAGTGCATACATCTACTTTCTTGTCTGAATCTGGAGACATGAAAAATACCGCTATAAATTAGGCGACTAATTCCAATGAAACAAGAGCGCAGACCAGTATTTAAAATGTTACAAAGATATCATAAGCCAGCTCTATCTATAAAACATTGAGGCTATATATTTGAGAAGACAAGATATGTGTGGATCCACCAAACATTAATGATCAGAAACCGAGACCCCAATCAAACTAAAGTGGAAGATTTCCAAATCCAAAACTGGTGAGGTTATGTATACCTAAAAGATCAGATTTAGTTAACAGCCTTGCATCACATGCCCAATTACCAGCCAACAGTATCACAAAGACGAGCCCCACTTTCACATCCATGGTACCTGGAATCAGACAAGATATGATTAATCTCAAATATCCAATCAAAAGAGATTCAAAACTGATTTCGAAGAAAAAGATTACCAAGCTCATGAAACTTACATAAAGGAAAGTGTAAGAAAATTTCAACTATCCTAGTGAAGACTCAGACTTTTCTCAGTTTTCTGTATTTATCTATCAGGAAACATCTAACAAATCAAAACATATCTTTCAATAGCATTCTATAACCCAATTTTGTAGAAATTTCAACTTTGGCCAAGTGATAAACAAGGTTAACAAGTTTAGAGGAAGATAAAACTTAAATTCAGCTTTAAACATAACCAGGTAGGCAAGTCCTAAACCTTCCAGAGTATCAACCTTGCATCAATTCAAAGCTTAAGAGCCCAGCTGAGCTAAACAGGAGCCATCCAAACCCTGGAAATTATTCATCTTCACAGGAGGTACTAATTTGTATATCTTTGATCAATTTGCAGACTTTATCTGATTTCATGTTCAAATCAATTCCTGGAGTTGACTTTCTTCAAGGAAAAAATTCAACTAATCAAGTTTTCTAATCCAATTGGATCATGATTCACAAAAATCACCATCTTCTACACTTGAATTCATGATTTCAATCTTCAGAATCATATCTGATAACCAGAAACCAAAAAGGCAATATCCACCAAAAGATCAAACTTGCACGCAATTCACCCTAGCTTGAAAACATAAAGGTCAAAATCCATCTAAACCGAAATCAGATGAAGAAAGATTTGTTCTTTCCTTAATCAGACATAAAACAAATTCGAAATCGAATGGGTGAAAGCATCATCCATATATACATATACACAAAGAAAGAAACCCTAAATTGAGAATGGAAAATTAGGATTAAGCATACCCTTTTCAGGAATCGATCGAATAAGGCAAAGGGTCTTCTGGGTTTTGATTGAGAAGCGAGGAAGAGAACAGGGTTGAAGGTAGATTCCTTCCTTGTCGACTTGTCTTAGTGGTTGAATCGTTGAATGGTAGTTCGCCTATCTACAACACACACTTCCAATATCTTTTTTTGTCTATCTTATTTTATACTTTTAGGTGTAGCTTGAAGATATCTTTTTTCTTAAAAAAAAAAATTCGATATAAACTTGTAAATAATTTGTGCATATTAAATCCAAGTAAAATATAAAAAATATCATATCTTTTTAGCTGTAGCTTGAAGATATACTAGTTTTACCCGTCGTACCATGTACGACTACGATTCGATATTTTATAGACATTATAAATATAATATTAATAAATAAAAATATAATATAAATTTTAATATAAGTAATTTATTTCTTGTAGGATGTATAATTTTTTTATCAAATATTATATTCTTCACATTTTATTACTTTTTATTTATGTAAATTTAGGGCCTATCAAATATTTTAATACATCTATTAAACATTTTATTGTCTATTTTTATAAATTTTAAAATTATAAATATTTATCATTAATTTTATATAATATCTATAAATAAATTCATCAAAAGATATATGCTAAAAGATTTATATTTATTCTAAAATATTTTATCTTTATTCTTAAATCCTTGTATAAGGAAGTTTTCAAAAGATATCGTTATACTAAATAGATATTCTTTTAATGTTAGAGATAGATTTAAATAGTTAAAGAAAAATTTAATAGAAAAAGTTAAAATATTAGGAATAAAAATTAATTTTGTAATTATAAGGTGGGGCCAGAATCGTTCTGGTGGCTCGAAAAGGCACAACTTTAATATATAGTTATAGATTTTTATTCTAAGTTTGATTTTGTTAATTTGTGTCCATTTCTAAGCTTGTCGGTTCAAACCAAAATTTTAGACCAGAACGACCAAAATTAAAACTGAAATCGATATTATTTGGTTCAGTTTAGAAATTTCACGGATTTTGGTTGAGTTCGGTTCGAATTTTTCAAAGAATAATCTTATGTCCATTTCAAACAAATAAAATCAAACCGAACTGAACCAATTTGGTTCGATTTTCGGTTCATATTAAACCAATTTTTATTTTTTATCAGCTCGGTTTTATTTTAAATCGATGCTCAACCCTAGTCCATAGACAAGAAGAATACTTTTACTAACCAATTTAATTTTTTAAAAACAGATATTTATAAGAGGTAGGTAGCTTTTGTGGTTCAGCCTAAAAAACCAGTCATTTGGCTTCGATATTTATTATATATACCATACAAGCTAAGTATAAAAATGAAATCAAACCTAAATAATAATAATTATGTGGATCATAAGTTTGTGAAACTTTTTGTGACCCCGGAAAGTTGACAATCAAAAATGGAGACCATTCAATAGATAATTCATAATTGAGATCATGAATTCAAGATGTGATTCAAAATTAAATAACACACAAATTGCACTCAAAATAAAATAAAATCAGATGAACACAAATCTACTATCGTCGTCATATCATATGATCTAATTTCTTTGCTTACGAGCTTGTACTAATGATTATTTGGATACAGTTTCATGCGTGCAAGTTCACTTATTCTTTTATTCATTCTACCAAGTCAATGCAAAACCCCAAGTGCGATATTCTCACAAATTAAATACTTTATAAATTGCATAAAATAAAGCTCATCATCTTGGCTTAAAATATTTTTAATTAAAATTCAGTTGAACTTCTCAACTACGAAACGTTGACATAATTGTGACATACTAACTTACGGAATGCACTAAGAAGTATCATGTTAGAAGAAGAATTTTAAGCAAAATTATAAAACAAGCTAAGATCAATTAATTGATTAGTTTAGGAGTTTGGTTGGGCCAGCAAGCTAATTAGTTATATGTCTTAATTAATAGTAGTAGTGATCATATTATTTAGAGTTTTCGTGGGCCAAATGTTATTAATTGTCCATCGTTAGCCCAACACATGAATCATGATGATACTCCAGTTTTTGCTTGATAATGTTACGCCAAAACTATTATGATTGTGCACAAAATGTAATATAATGCTATGGAAGATACTCCTAATTAATATTTAATGTTAATAATACTCCTTTCGATGGAAAAAAATGCCGTTTTAACACTTACACAAATTTTAAAAAAATTAATTCAACTCAAATGAATTTAATTATCTTTAAAATATTCACCACCTTTTTGCCCAATAAATAAAGATATATTAGTTGAACTAAACAAATTATAATATACCAACTCTCATATATTTCACTCTTAATTAATTGCATAAAAACCGACAATAAAGTTGATCAAAATTCAAGTGTTAAAACGAGACTTACTTATTTTACATCGGAGGGAATAGATTAACACGTGTCTATTTTTTTTCCTTCGAAACTTTTGATATAAATTTATACTAACATTTTTTGTAAACATATCCTAGAGGAAAAAAAAACCAAACAGTCGTGGATAAAAATATCAATGCATAAGAAAACGATGCTCGATCCATTTTGAATAACTAGTAAAGGGCCGCGTGCGGGGGATGATCTTAGTAGTTATTTGGAGCTTATAAAATGATATTTTCAAATACATTGTGAAAGAGAGGTCTTGATCTATGATGAATGCGCAGCTAAAATATCCAGCTATACTAGCATTGTAGTTATGAACCTGCATTTGAATCTATTGAGATTGATTTGTTTTGGTAAAAAGAAACTTATGGGGCGATAAAGCCTCCAACGTAAGCTTCCCTAGTAGAAACATGCAATTTTACCTGTACCAACCAAGAACTACGTGGACAATCATGGAATCTTAAATGCCGACCCTCATTCAACCAAGTAAATAAAAAAACTACATAACAACATGCTCTTCTCAACAACAAGCCACCACACATAGCTTAGTGGGATCTAAAAGGACAAAGCAAAAAGAAAGAGCTCAATTGCAAAGCAGGAACAAGAAGAAATAAATGTAGACCGTTGAACACCCTATTCCAACATAAAAAATCAAGTCAAATGTCTAAAAAAGTAATGAATTCAGATTGCATTATGTAATTTTGGATAAGGGGTGATGCATGTGTCCATTTTCTTGTACCTATCAGCGTGAACAATAATGAGAATGAATTAGACATATGTTAACAAAATTAGAGAGATGTAAATATAATTCGTGTCCAAATATATGAATTCAAGAAGATCACTTAGTACGAATGCCCATTACAAAACACTAATCGGTAATGAAACCATGAACCCCAAACCCAGCAGAAATGCACAAAAATAGTAAAGGTGACAGTTGAACTTTCCTACCGTATAAAGACAATGGAGAAGGAGTATCAAGCCACCAATGTTCCATGAGAAAGTTGCAATCTGCCAAGAAAAAGAAGTAAGGGTGTAAATTATGCATATGGAAAACACATATGAGCACTTGCACAGAGAAGAATCCTAAGAATGCAAACAGACTACTGATTACTTTCTTTGAGCTAACTGTCACAGAAAGCTGAGAATAATTGCTTAAAATAAATGAGGCAAAATCGATGCATTTACCTTTCCAACCTGACATTTAGTGCAGGGTTTAAAATCATCCAATAAATCCTCTGAATTATGTGCAGTTCGACATATATTGAGAGACCCATTCAGTAAAAGAACAGAATAACTATTCCAAACCAGAAAAACAACACCATCACCACACACAGTGGCATGACCCATTTATAATCTAAAAAACATGGCTTAGGCCGAAACCAGATTTTTACAATTGAAGATGTAGTGTGTAGAAAATGCTAGAATTCAGCTAATCATGTGAATTTCACTTTAGAGAAGATTCAAGATTGAGTTGCAAAGTGCAATGCAATAAATTAAGAGGAGAAGGGCTCCTCGCTTCTACAGTATTTGATTACACTCCATAAAAACAAAGGCCCAAAATACAACTTCCAAATAAGGGATACAAAGCAAAAATATTGAAGACAGATTTAATCAATCTAGATCACTTAGAGATCAAATCTCAAACCATGCCTATTTATCCAATCATTTTCCATATGAACAAATAATGAATCCATGTTCCTAACCCCTTTTTGTTTGGCATTTTGATCCACCTAGAGAACATTACCAAAAAAACATTTGCCCAATCTGAAGCTATTTCTAGGTATTAGGTTGCTGTTATCACCTTTACATATTGAAGCTAAAATCATACATAACCATTTCTCTTTGTAAGAACATAACAATCTGCATAATTATAAGCCCATTCAAATTTGGGCAAATCCAAATCATTGCCACGCTTGTGTGATTTTTAAAATGAAATTCTCTGGTCACAAAAACAAAATATCTTTGGGCATTCAATCAAACACCTTGAGTGCATTAGTAAATAAATATGGCACAACTCCAAAATTTCTTTCCAATTCATCAGAGAATTAACTCTTCATAAGGAATTCAACAAAAATTCATATACCTATGAGCTTTGAACAAAAATAAGTCAAAATAATACAATGATTATCAAACCCTAGATAAGTAATGAGCAAAGCGAAATAGAGAATTTACCTAATTAGGAATGAAATTGGGCTGGCGGGTTAGAATTACAGGGCGCGGCGCTTGGGGATGGGCACAATAGTTCAGCCGCAGACAGGGCAGACACCGACGTTCTGGGTTTTGTGGCTCTGAAAAGAAAAGGAAAGGGGATAGTGAATGTCTATCCAGGAAGAAGAGATGAGTAAAGCAGTTGAAAATTTTAAGTTTTAGGCAAGTAAAACACTATTCATAAGGATGTTTAGGTACGTTTATAGGTTTTTTGATTTGATGACATATGAACGTAATTTAATTACATTGGCTCAATTTCCATCATAGAGTTTGAAGTTGATGAATCATTGACAACTACGTACATGTACCTACACACAAAGCGTGTGGTTTATAATAATCCATAATAAACCAATTAATTAATTATTTTTAATATCAAGACATGCTAAACACTCTCTCTACCGACGACTTATTAATTCATCATCATCATATATATAAATCCTCCTCCCTCTTTGAGGCATTTCATCAAACACCTTGTCGTAAAAATAACTCAACATAATTCGCCATGGCCGACGCTTCTTTGCGATTGATGTACTACGACAACGTCTCTGTAGGCGTGCCGTTCGGGTGGGAGTCGAAGTCGGGAACTCCGAAGCACAACTCGTCTTCGTTGTTCTCCGATCGGCCCTCGCTTTTGCCGCCGCTAACGCCACCGCCGTCGTATTCGTACCACAACGCTTTCAAGCCCACGAAAAGGAGGAAATCGTTCGTGTTCAGAAGCCTTTTTCAGAAGAAATCTCAGGTGAGTTCGTCGGAGGCGGCGAGCTATTCGTCGCCACTTTTGTCGCCGCTGAGGATTTTCCGGCGGAGCCACGCACCGACGGGGTCCATCGAGTTGCGTGATTGAGAAGCCTCTGTTTTGATTGAATCGCTAATTTAATATATTAAATTACATTAAATAATGTGATTTAATATATTAAATCTTGCGATTTAAAAAGAGGCTAAGTCGTCATCTAGCTATTTTTACATTCTGTATAATGTATATATAAATGTTTAAATGTATACGTAGATCCAAAAAGAGACTTTTTTATGGGTCTTAGTCATATATGTAATAATAAGAATGATGTTGCACTTAATATAATAGTGTGTCATAGATCACTCTTATATGTTACAACAATGTTACTATATATTGTTCGTGTTAGATTTGTTTCTTTTTTTTCTGTTCGGACTAGTCTAATCATCGTTTGTCAACTTCTTATAGGTAGTACTGTAAACATCGGCTCAATTTAATGATATGAATGGACGTATACTAAACATGTACTATCGATTTTGAAATATACATTACTCTATGTAAGATCTTACTTATTTAGCTTTCAATTAAAGTTTTCACACTGTATTTGGACTTTTATTATATACCCTCCCGATTTTATGTCAGAATAAGAATGTATATATTATAATTTTCTAGATTATGTCCGAGACGAAGTAACAATGAATTATTATTTTTGTATGATTTTACTCCCAAATAAATGCCATCTTTATCTATAACGTTTATTAATTTATTTTATTTTGCAATAACGACTTAATTTAATAATGATCTAAATTCAACAAAAAATCAGACCAAATACGTCCGTTTGCTATTTTTTTGGTCTTGTTTGTGGCTCGCTCGGTTTGATCATTCAACACCGCTCTACGTCCGGACTACATATATACTTCGTGATCTTAATTTAATGGAGATTCTTCCAATTTCAGTTTCTCCATATATATTGTCAGTGATATTTTACGTCCGTTTGCTTTATAGATAAGAAATGTTTCTTGTTGGCCTAATTTCAAATAAATTAAGGAAATTGACTATACTTAATTAATTGCGTCAATACAACAGACATAATATTGTTCTACCAAAAAAATACAACTACATTAAATAATACGTGTTGCCATATATAAATAATAATTCAACCAAATCAATCATAAACCCTTTACGCACTCGTATATATAATAACAAGATTAGTTGATAATTCAAGGGACAAAATGGATGGACTCTAAAAAATATTCTATTTGCAATGGACGTGCAAAAAATGAACACTACAACCCCTAAATGAAAATGCAATGAATGAATTACACTATATGTTGCTTGTATGCATGTTCATAAGACTCTCGAATGAATAAATTCATATACAACTTGGTTAATAATGGCAATAGGATCTTAAATTCTTTTGATTCAAACCTTTGTAGGACTGCACATGATAAAATATTTCATCATGTAAAATTATCATAACTTTTAGTCTATTTAGACATATGAATTATTCAACTAGTTGAAGTTGAATTTAGCTAAAGAACTAGATAAAGAATGAATTAGAGTTAAAAAAAACACTAAATTGTTGGGATCCTACTCCTATTTATTAGGGAAGCCTAAAGTGTTGATCGTCGAAAAATACTTATTTTGTTGTGGTCCTTTGAGGCAGTTCGCATTCATGACTGCAATTTTGCGACTGATTTAACTGTCCATCTACATCATACTTGTACCATCAATCAGATTCGGATTCATCCGGAACTTCATGTCCTCATCCGTAAGGATGCGCTAGGTTGAATCGCTTCTTGGACCTAATGTTTACCTTCTTTAAAAAAAATTAGTGAAGGCTAAAGATTAGTGTTGAATTCTAGAAGAAGCTTCACTCCTCGTGGGCTGGCCCAAGAAGAGATCCAAATATGGGTAATGTCTGATAGAATGGGCCTTCTTAGAAAGCCCAAACAAACTGTGTTTATGGGTTGTCACGATTCATTTTATCTATCTTAATACCATTCAATATTTATATATTGGATTCTCAAATTGGTCAAATCAAATCCAACAATGTATTGGTCAAATCAGATGGATTTTGTATACATGAATTGGCCACCGATGAGAATTTTGTATACATGAATTGTATCCATAGATTTTCGATTTGTTTTTCATGGACAGTGCACTTAAAAAAATTGTAACTCTTTTGTTATATACTTCATCGATAGTTAAGAAAGCGCCAAGTGATCCAAGACGACAAATAAGCATTTATGAGCTATAACAAGATTTATATTGAAAAAATATGGCCTTTTATTTATCTATTTTACATAACAACAAAATTTGTTTTTAGGTCAATATATTACCGTCTTTCATTTTTGGAAAAAGATTTTTTTGAGGGGTTATTTTATGTTTTTTGAGGGGCGCAGCGACCAATGACAAAACGGTATTTTATGTTTTATATTAATCAGTGGGCCTATCGTAATCTGTTTAGAGCCTACAGTCTATAATTTAAATAAAATTTCATGAGTCACTATATATACTCATTAAAAATCTCATTATTGTAATCTGTTCTCTTAGCCTCTATAATAAGAATTTAGTTTCTATGTCCTTAAACGTAACTAACGCATTATTAGTGAATCTCGTAGAATCTCTGTATCTTTCTTCGGTTTATTAATTCTCGTTATAACAGTTTTTTGTAGCTAAGCTACCTACTTGACGTAGGTTCTTCACTTATTTTAAATAATTACATATAGAAAGCTTTGTGTGTCGTCGAATGATAAGGATGAATGAAACTAAAAGCAATTGTCCACGTATGTAACGCAACACTTTAATTATTAGTATTGTCTAATAGTTTAATATGTAATTAATAGTTAATTAAATACACAATGTAGATAAGTTTATTACATGATTTATGCCCATGCCATTTGGCTGGCAATGACAAATGAATCAATCGTTTAGGCACGTTATAACATTTTTAAATTTATTTATTTATTTTATGTAGAATAAGAAGTTGATATGTGTTTGCTCAGATTTTGTAATGTTGCATCTGGCATTCTCATCTTCATCCAATTAAATACCTTACACAAATACGTAAACGATCAATTCATGTGTTCTTACTAACTCAATTGGTGACGATAATTGGATAATTATATTCAATCACGTACTTTGAGTGATTGCAATGTTTAATGGTGTATGTATGCATAAATTTCGGCCATACAAAACAATTTAATTGTGACCAAATGGGGGTTGTTGCAAAAAAAAAAAAAAAAGAGTTAAGAAAATTGAGATAAATAATTTTTTTTGATAGAAGATAAATAATTTTAACTACGGGTGAGTTGTGATATATTATTTAAGTCTAATTATCATATCAGTTAAAAAATTTAGGAGTGTAATACAAGTCGAAGTTGTATAACGTAATTTGTGACCCTAGAAATAGAAATCTGAAGAAAAGTGGGATAGAATGAGATAGTCTAGTGATAAATGTATTTACGGTTTTCCTATCCTAATGATAAGAACCCGAATATTGAAACTAAAACCCTGTTTGGAAAATCATGAACCCTTTATCAAAATTAAAAGAACCATAAATACAAAATCATTGCTTTCTTGCTATAGTTAGGTTCTTAACCTATGCCCTAAGGGAATATGTTAGAAAAATCGATGTATTAAAAAGAACTAAATCGTGCTCTTCGTGGATTAAGATGATAATTTCAGATGCTCTGGTCCTCCTGTAGTCCTTTGAGCAGTTCAATTCACATATGTGCCTTTGTAACTGTAATAAGACGATTAATTTAATTGTCAACCTACGTCGTCATTCGTTTAGTACTATTCAAATTCAGACCAATTATATACTTAACGTCCTCATCCATAGGAATACCCTAGGTTGATTTGCATTAAACATAATTACAAAGTTCATCATAAAAAATTACCACTATTTCAACTTCTCCCTACATAAATATATAAATTGAACAATATGCATTTCCTATTCAGAAAAATCCAAAAGAAGTAGAAGAAAAGTAGGATTGCAATTCTTATTACAACATTATTTTAATAACCCTCATCTTACGGAGTATTATTTTATGTATGAATGTAATCCAAATCAACCAAGTGATACTTTTTTTTTCCTTCTAAGCCAATAATGGTCTATTTTGTGTCAAATGAGCTCATTAAGTAGATTGAATATTTTCTTCCTTATTTTAAAATCTCCATTTGATTTTCAAGGTTCAAAAACTCAAAACCTATGTCCATTAATCATTGTGATAGACACATCTTCATCCTTTGTTTTTACTAGGGACCACCTCTAATAATAAACCTTAAGTGCGTAAATTAACAAGTAAAGTGTATGAATCAATTAAATTAGTTTACATCGACTAGCTCAATCAAGTGTAAAATACGGAGTAAATATTAAGACTTAATTTTTAACCTAACTAAGTAAAAGGACAAAAGTAAAAACTAAATCTAAAATCTCCTATCATCGATCTCCTTATCATCCTCCTCACTAGGCCATGTTAAATCGAACAAGGCACACAGATTGACGGCGGCAGAGTCCGGTGTCTCCACTTTCGCCCGGATTACAATTGAGTTACTAGTGTTTTTAATTTTCCTCCGGATTACAATTGAGTTACAATTATATAAGAACTGATATTCCGTTACATATTATTGACTATATATACGGTACACCACAATCTTATTAGAGGAAAGTTTATTCAAAAGTTGATTATATTGGGTCATGCATGTCTTACTTTTACATTTGTCCAACCCACCATTTCAGATGGACTTTTATTTTATTTTCAAAATTTAAACTAGTTGATTCTATGTTTTTTTCAATGATCAAAATTACTTTACAGTTCCACTAGTTTTTTTTTATAAGGCTTTTAATATTATTTTTATCAAGGTTACGTGACATTTTGGGATTCTTCAAGTTAGAGCGGGTATATCAATTTTTTAATCAGGACTACGACTTCATTGTAGAAATCCCAAAACGGCGTCTATTTGATAAAAATGTTAACTTTGAGTGTATTGAATATCAAAAAAGATAAAACCTAGCGAAAATAAGTTTGTAATCGAAGTGGCAAAGTGTGCTACTACGATGATTCCATGCTTGACGCCTTTACACTTATAAGTTGTAATCTTGTTTAATTGTGCCCCACCCTAATTAACTTATGCTGGACACACATTCCTCTTTCTTACATCACAACCAATTAATTAATAATGTCAAAAGTGTTGTTAGATAGATTGATAGGATAGTAATGCCAATTGTTTTATAAATGCCACCTAGCTCTTTCATCCCAAAGAACAAGAATATTAACTAATATGTATGCTTTATCCATGCTTTTAAGAACTTGGCCACGATAATATGCATTGTACATTATATGATCATCATTTCAAGTGTATTTTATAGTTTGGGTGAGCAATCGTGTCAAGGAGATTTAGACCATACATAGTGCTCATTGCTACTAATTTTTAATTATATCAAATAGGAGTATAAATTTTAAAAAATTGTAAAATTTTAGTTAGGAAAGAGTAATTAATAAATTCCGTTCGACACAACTTAGACTAAAATTAAATAGACTTATTAAACTTTATGAAAACGAATAAGGTCTTGCGAAAACGTTCAGTTTGTGAAATTGTTGAAAGTTTATCCAAATTTTATAGAGCTAAAGGTAGTTGAAATTTTGCTTAAAATATAAACTATACCCCTAAATATTATATTAGCTTATAAAAAACTTTTCATATATCCTTTTTTTATAATTTCTACCCATATTATTTAAAATATTAAATTTAATCAATTTTGTGTATCGAATATATGAATAAACTATATATGATAATAGATTTCGAATTTCAACTATAAAATCCGATCAACTACTAATTAAATTTCAGTTTCGATTCATATCAACTTTAGCTTCGATTTATATCGATAAACGAACCCTTAATCTAGACGTGACGCCCGATAAGATTAAAAAACAAAGTTGTATTTTAGTCGTTGTCACCACCAAACATTGCATATATTTTTTTGGGCAAGCTTCAAAAATGATCATTTCATCTTTAGTGTTAGGAGTCATTTCATCCATAACAATATAACATGTTACTTGAAATTAATTCTAACACTTCTTTCATAAGTCGCACAATATATATTTTTTCACGAGAATAAAGAAAATAGAATGAGTTTAATTCACGAAAGTTCGACCCTTTAATCAATTAACCCGGTCTAAATTAAATCCGTTATTGGTCCGTGATTTTGGAATTTAAATTGTGTGTAAAAGCCACCTATACAATAAATAAAAATTTGCAATACCAATTAATTAAGGTGATTGGGAAAATCATGATTAGTTTAGCGAGAAAAAAAGAAGAAGAATAACAATGATTACGATTTTTTTTTTGTGGTGCGTGTCTGATTCATGATTCACTTCTTACTTTGCTGATTAGTGGTGATTAATATCGATCAAGAGGAATTCATCGAAAATCCATTCCTATGATATACAATAATTTAAAAAATTATCTTATTGAAAACCAATTATATATTAATTTTTGTTAATAATCGACCACCCGTCTACACTTTTCTGTCTCAAAGCCCATAAAAAGATTAAAAATACAATTTTAGCGCTCTAATTTACTTATTTATTAAAATAATAGTTTTAATAGGCTAATGTCGAATTTGATCTAAAAAATGTCGATGTACCGAATCAAATCCAAAAATAAATTTGTTAGACCGCGGACCGAACTATCTATTTTACCATAGGTTCGGACCACTCTAGTTATTCGGTCCAAGACAATTTTCTTTCTTTTTTTCTTTCTTTAGATGGTTTGGGCTTCGCTCAGTTCGACACTTTGTACCTACGTCCTTACCGGAGTTAG
Organism: Fallopia convolvulus; assembly: GCA_964016875.1. Lineage (NCBI taxonomy): Eukaryota > Viridiplantae > Streptophyta > Magnoliopsida > Caryophyllales > Polygonaceae > Fallopia > Fallopia convolvulus. The sequence goes on from OZ024725.1 coordinate 63,142,299, forward strand.
ATTGGACCCTGTTAGGGTATTGCTCCTCCCAAACCTTTACTGCAAACACACCGTCAGAGAGTCTCGAACTCGAGACCTCTAGACAATGCTTAAGCGACCTAGTGTCAATTAACACTAAACCAAGAGGCACTTGGTAATTTTTCTAACTACGCTGCATTTACACAACCCTAGACAGTTAAGAACTTGATATTTTATCTTATATCCGATCCTAACGACGTAGGATAAGAATCTTATAATAATCATAATTAATTACTATATATTACATATATATTTATTAGGATGAAAATAAGCAAGGCATTAAGTCATTAAGCATCCTAGTTATTAAAATTAAAGTATTCGAGCGCACTATATATATATATTGTTTTGTCCGTATATAGGACCTGATCGATGATTGAAATGATACATGTGTGTAGAATGTAGATGGATAAGTTTCTCTGTGTCCTAAACCCCAATATTGTATAGACATGATAATAATACATGACGTGTCTATTGCCACAAGTGTGGCCCCATTAATTATTATCAAGGAAATTACGACACTACCCTAGCTAAGCTAGCTTTCTAATTCGATCATACAAAGGTAGAATGCGAGCAAGTGATCATGACTCAACGGTTGAGCTTCTTGTTAATGTATAAGAGGTCTTAAATTTGAACAGGGTAGCGATTTATCTTTCTTTTCTAAAATTGGTTAATAAATCTGTTCTCACTCATTTACGGATGCTCTAGGCTAATCTAAGTAGTACTTGGTCTACCCTAAATCTTACTAAATCAAACAAAAACAATTACAAATTAAGGTACGTAGAATGCACCAACAAATTAAACTAATTAAACTCAAACTATGTAATATAAGTTGATATGTGCATTCGGGCATCTAGTCAAATAGTTATGTTTTAAGGATAGTATTTATAAGTTTCTGTTTCGACTCTTATTAACAGTGTCATTCAAAAAAAAAAAACACAAGTTGATAGCTAGGTGGATCATATGACAATATATTATGGTCGAGTTTGTATTAATTTCTTCTTTATTAATTGATTGGTTATGTGACATATCCATCCGATAAATCGACCTACGTTTTTAGAGTATATGATAAAAAAAAACGATTTTGTAAAATATTAATTCAATATCAATATATAATACAAACTTTCAAATTGTGTTATTACATGATATCGCTCTTCTATATTCTTTACCACCGGTCTTCGGATGAAAGAAGTATCCCCTAGTAAAAACATTTTGCGAAGGTCACAAAAACTTTCACCTCGTTTGATTATTCTTTCACGAAGCATGTGAACTACATCAATTATCGACAACATATGTTGCGGTATGTTTGAATAACATATTTCACCGTAACTCTAATAAATCTCATTTATCGATTTAGGAATTCAGATTAGATCTTAGCTAATTAATTAAGTATTTACACGAGATGAGATCAATCCAAAACTCATACACCATTAGACAAGAGAGATGATTAATAAATAACAATTGATTCACGTGTCCATTATTGTCATTATTATTATTGTTTATAGGTAAATTGTTCCTCTACGTTAGGTGAAAAAACCAAACTATGTTTTGATGTGACCCCAAAACGCCAGATCAACACAAAACAAACTTCCAAATCAAACAGATTGCATCTTCAATAATGTTTGCTAGTACAATCCTCTTGGTTAAATGTTAGTACAATTATGGACCCCTATTGTTAAATAGTGACCATGCCTATCATTCACATCAGACTCCATTAGACAAGTGTCCATATATTTAGTTACTGATGTGTAACACTGTCAAAATATCAAAGATTGAGTCGTGTCTAGTAGAGCAAATATAGCTACATAAGTTTCCCTAAATGGACACACCTTTGTGATTTTTTTTTTAAAAACATGTTTTTTAGATATGATTTTGAGGCTGAATTTTTCCCAATCTTTTCATTTAATAAAAAATAATCCGAATATTAATGTGAGGTTAATACGTGGCAAAACACTTGATAGATTATACAATAATACAAATAAAGTAGGATAATTTTTCACGATTGTTGAAATCCGAAATAAACAAACGCTAGAATCGAAGATTTAAATTAATTTATAGAATATAGACACGCGGAAGTTTTTCTAAATAGACACACCTTTATGACATTTTTTTAATATGATTCGTTGTGGCTGAATTTTTCCAAATTCTTTATATTTAATAAAGAAAAATTGGAACATTAACATGAGATTAATATCTAAAAAAAGCACTTGATATTATGATATATTATATAACTATAAAATAATGTAGGATAATTTTTCACGATAGATCTAAAAACATGCTATTTTTTCGAAAAAAAAGTACACTATAACATACAATAAAACTACACTATTGTGTTCACTATAGGAAAGATAACATATAATCATACGATTCATACATAAATAATATAATCATTAACAAAAGAACTTCAATTAAATTATGAAAATCGTGTTCAGTGCATATATATGATTATATGAAGAACATGATTCGGGTTTTGGTTTTCGAATACGAATTTGTCTTTCGAAAAAAGATACCAATGACCATCAAATTAAGAAAGTGTATTGAAATCATTAAACACATTAAGGAATCAAATACAAAATTTAATTACAAAATAAATACATTATTATCATGATTTCTATTGATAATCCTCTACCAACGATGATAGCCGTCCACGTCACCACTCCCTAAATCAATGGCGGGTCCCACTCCACCTCCCTCTATAAAAACCTCACCGCGATTCACTCATCTCTCATTTCCCTTCTTCTCTTCGTCCTGCTTTCTCGGAACCAAATCGCAAGCGAGCGAGTTCCCAAATACGACACCGTTTCGAAGATGTTGCAGAGATTCACGAGGAAGGCGCTCTCGGCGGCCAATTGCCGTCGCCATTTGCGCCGAACGTTCTCCCAGGACGCGGCGGCGGCGGCGGCTTCGGCGGAGAACGACTTGTCGGCGGTCGGAATGCCGAAGATGCCTCATTTCGATTACTCGCCCCCGCCGTACACCGGCCCTTCCGCCGCCGAGATCCTCGCCAAGAGGAAGGAGTATCTCAGCCCTTCGATGTTCACCTTCTACAAGAATCCCGTAAGAATTCGCTCTATTTAGCAATTCTTCTTTTCAATCGTCTTGAGAATTTTGTTGTTGAATGTTGATCCGAATGTGATTGATAATTTCGCGGATTCAGTGCCCTAGGATTTTAATTTAGTTAGGAAGTAGTGTTAAATTTGGTTCCATTTTTGAAAATCGTAAGAATTTACACGAATCCCCCTATTTTAGCTGAAATCTGTGATTTTTCTGCATCTTAGGTCCTTTATTTGACCCTGTTATTGTGTAATCTTCCGCATATATATGTCTAACCAGAACAGGAAGCTTAATTAATGTGGCTATTTGTTTGTTCAACTTTCCTCTTTTATGATGCACATGTCAAATTATCAATTAATTTCTTGCTTTCAAAAATGAAGAGTGGCTTTTTACATATCTATAATTTCTCCACTATAAAAAGGAGGAGAAAAAGGTAGACTTTTGATTTGTGATTTCACCAGATGATGTAACTCTAATGGTTTGTTTGATTTTGACAGCTCAACATAGTAGATGGGCGTATGCAATATCTATTTGATGAAAATGGCAGAAGATACCTGGATGCCTTTGGAGGGATTGCTACAGTTTCATGTGGCCATTGCCATCCTGATGTGATTGAAGCAATCTCTAACCAAATGAAGAAATTGCAGCACTCCACTATCTTGTACCTTAATCCTGCAATTGCAAATTTTGCTGAGGCCTTAGCCTCTAAGTTGCCTGGGGATCTCAAAGTAAGCAATAAACCTTAGACTAAGAGAATTCACTCATCATACTTGATGTGAAATGTCTTTGAAGGTAATGTTTGATTTTTTGTGCTAAGGTTGTTTTCTTCACCAACTCCGGGACAGAGGCAAATGAACTTGCCTTGATGTTAGCAAGATTGTATACGGGTTGCCAAGATATTATCTCTTTGAGGAACTCTTATCATGGAAATGCTGCTGGAACTATGGGTGCCACTGCTCAGTCTAATTGGAAATTTAATGTCATACAGGTACTAACTAAGGTGTTTTTTGAACACAAGTTCTGGAAAATGAGTGATGTATCAGAAATTTGTGCCTGCAAATCTGGAATATAGACCATATTTTGTAGGCATAAGCAATTAAGCAGTATTTACTAACCTGGTTACACCAATAACAGACCGGAGTGCATCATGCCATCAACCCGGACCCATATAGAGGTGTGTTTGGCTCAGATGGATTAAAGTATGCAGATGATGTTCAAGATCTCATCAACTTTGGAACATCAGGCCATGTTGCTGGCTTCATTAGTGAAGCCATCCAGGTAAATTCTAATCAGCGTCACACTTATCTTTGTATTAAGGCTACTTATGTTAATTTGAGACCTGAATTTTCTTGTGCTTGTTCATAATCAGGGAGTGGGTGGAATTGTAGAGTTGGCCCCTGGCTACTTACCTGCAGTATATGACACAATAAAGAAGGCTGGAGGCGTATGCATTGCTGACGAGGTTCAAGCTGGATTTGGTCGTACAGGAAGCCATTTCTGGGGATTTGAATCTCAAGGTGTTGTTCCTGACATTGTCACTATGGCTAAGGTATCGATCTTTTCTTCATCTTATGAACCCATCTCATGATCTTTGTGGATTCAGTTCCATTAGTGTTACTCTATGTAGAGCTGGTGAAATCTTGATCATTAATCTATAATAAAGGGATAAGATTAACCTTGTTGAATCAGTCCCATATTATTATGATCTTTCTGGGCTCATTTGGTATCAATATTAAAGATTTGAGATATCAATATGGATAGGAGAGAGAGATATCAAGTTATCAGTTGTGTGTGTAAGTCTTTGATATCCAAAACAACAGATATCAAACAGATCTTGTATACATGGTTTTGCAACAATTGAGATAATACATGTGTATATTTTCAACACCTGCTATGTATCATATCTGCAGGGAATTGGAAACGGTATTCCTCTTGGAGCCGTGGTGACAACACCTGAGATTGCAAAGGTGTTAACACGCCGTAGCTACTTCAATACCTTTGGAGGAAACCCTGTATGTTCAGCAGCTGGACACGCTGTTCTCAATGTGATTGAGAAGGAAAAGCTCCAAGAAAACGCCTTTACCGTTGGTTCTTATCTCAAAGAACGTCTAACATCATTGAAGGACAAATACGAAAGTAGAGCCTCAATCAATCCTTTGCATCTGATAGTTTCAATTGATTTTGGCTTCTTCTGAATATTCATGTGGGGTAATTTGCAGTAATTGGAGATGTTAGAGGAAGAGGGTTGCTTCTGGGGCTCGAGCTTGTTACTGATCGGAAACTTAAAACTCCTGCAAAGGCTGAGACTTTGCATATTATGGATCAAATGAAAGGTCTGTCAATTCTTTAACTAATTACAAGCTTAAAAGTTCATTCCTATGATTTGATAATTTGAAGAAAAAAACCATGTTTGATGTTTTTAAACAGAGCTTGGAGTTTTGGTTGGAAAAGGAGGATACTATGGCAATGTGTTTAGAATTACTCCCCCTCTTTGCTTCACCAAGGAAGATGCTGGTAAGTTCAATTATTCCTTCATAACATTTGCTCCCTTGTCTCATATTCTTATGTCTTCCGAGTGCCTCCATCTTGACCCCCTAGATTCCGCCGTAGCAAAACTATACTGGGTTAATATTGTTGTTGTTGTTATTGATTAACCTTGTGGTTTTTAATTTTTTTTGGTGCAGACTTTGTTGTGGATGCAATGGATTACACCATGTCGAAGATGTAAGACTTTGTTGAAGGCATTAGTCTGTTAAGAGGCCGATGAGCCAACACCTCGTTGTCTCTTTCCTCTGGCCTTGGATGTGTTTATGTAACTTGCTATTAGCTTCTTGTGTAAAACTAAGTTATGAAGTAATAAAATTTAAGCTTTTAGCTATTTGGCTTGCATTTGAGTTTGCTCACAGTGACTAGTTTCTGATATTAATGATGGATCAATCATTTGATTTTACTCGTACTCAACAACAACAACATTGACCCAGTCACAGTGAGGTTCCGCTACAGCGGGATCTAGAGGGTCAAGATAGGGGTACCCCTGCCTACGGGAAGGGGTACGTCCGATTGATCAAGAAAAACTGAAATTTAACTATGTGACAATAATAACCAAATTTAGTTAGAATGCACTACAATTGATATAGAAACTACATCCATTTCAAAGGCAGTATATAAAAGCCAATGAGCATGATGATGTGTCCATCAATTTTAATCGTATTGCATGATCCAAGATTTCCTAACCTATAAATGATTCAAACTCAACACGAATTGATCAATCAATCAAGTTTGCCTATGTTTAAGGCTTCGAAAGCCACCACTTACGCTACCACCATAGTCCAAACAAGAGGAAATTTCCTAGAATTATTATGGTCATATACAAATGGACTCATTATCTAACATTTGATTCGATATACCGATTAAAAAATCCGGTAAGTATTATTCGATTCAGATACCCGAGCTATTAATCAAATTATCCGGGTAGCATTTATCCGGTAATCCGGGATAACTGGGTCGGATGGATATTCAAGCTATCCGCTTGCTAAAAGAAAATCTATAGAAGCATATATTTTATATCATGTAGGGGTTGAGTTGTTGATATTAGAGTTATTAACACAACTCCATCGAAATAAGACCGAAAAGCATTGTTCACTATCCGATTTAAGTATGCGGAAAAATTAATTGGATAGAACCAAATACAAATATGGACCCGATTTGAGTATCCGAAAAAATCAAACAGATAGAACCGAATACAAATGTGGATAAAATTAAATGGATATTTTTTCGGTTACAGGTTTTTTCGGGTTTTAAGATCGGGTGATTTTGTTCACCGCTAGTCATTGGTACTCTTGTGAGTAGAGTCAGAGCATTGGTTCAAAACCAAACCGAATGAGTTCAGTTTCGATTTTATAGGTATGAGATGGATAAAAAATTATTCTTTAGGAAATTAAAACCGAATTGAACTCAAAATTTGGAAAATTTTTAAACTGAATCAAATAATATCGTTTTAAGTTCGGTTCAATCCAATCAATTCGACTTAAAATTTCGATTTGAATCAATCAGTCTCATCCCTATTCCTACTCTTGAGTACTGAATAATGTGACTCCCAAAATCCATCAACAATTGACATGCTCCGAGGTCGGAAATTGAGCATGCAAATCTTGGTCATCGGAGTGATATACACAATTTAGATAATTGAACATCAATCAATGGGATCCAATGAAGAACAATCAAACTTAATTAACTGACCCATTATTCAAATTCTCGATACATGCAACCACCTCAAATCAAACTTCAAACACAAACAAAACAAAAAAATCAACGATTAAACAAACAAATTCCCGATCCGAGCCAATTGAATTACGAACTAATTAACAATAAATCTAGTAGAAGTGGGAAGAAAGAGCAACGGCATCGAATGATAAGCACCAAACGACGCCGTTTGTCTAGGGGTAGACACGAAGACACGTGGACGCTGACCTGGCGAAGAGGAGCTCTGCCAGCGGAGCAACGCCGCCGAGAGAGCGGAGGCTAGATCTCTGAGAAAGCAGGCGAGCTCATTGAAGATGACGAGGCTTCTACGGAAGATCACGGCCGTCCATACCCATCGAGTCTGCTCAAATCCAGCCATTGATTTGGAGTGATCGAGAGATTGAATTGATTTAATTGAATTGAATTCTCTCGATCTCTTCAAAATGGAATAATCAAGAAGCTTGAGTGAGAGAGCTCTGTTGGGAATTTTTATACTCGTTGTTGTGTACATCGTTTTCTTGGGAAAAGGCTGTGAAAATGTGCGGCAAAAAGCGGAGAAAAAACTCAGACTGTTGACACTTATTCATTCTGCCACTTCTCTTTTAGTTTTAATTTCGGTGTGGGTTTTTTACTTTTTACATCCTTGGTAAATTTGATTAGGAGTTTTGGATTTTTGTGAGTGTCGCGGGTCCTACTTTTGTTGAGGATAACGAGGAGAAATTGAGCGGAATCATGCTTGGTGGGACGCGTTAGAGAAGATGGGGAATCGACGCTGAATAAACTGTTCATGCAGTCTCGCTAGTCGACAAGTCCCGAATAGAAAAGCCTAGCGTGATCAGTTTAGATCTCGCTCCAAAACGTTATGAAACATTAGTGTCGAATGGACAATTAATCTCATCCGGTTAGGGTTTATTAGTCGTGTTTGTAGGGAAGGCTCTTTTGGGCGGTGAATAGCTAGTAACTATCACCAAGTGGACTCGAAGTGTTGGATTTTTATGAGTGTCGGGTCCTACTTTTGTGGAGGATAACGAGGGGAAATCGAGCGGAATCATGCTAATTGGGACACGTTAGCTAGAGATGATAGGGAATCGACGCTGAATAAACTGTTCATACAGTCTCGCTAGTCGACAAGCCCTGAATAGAAAAGCCTAGCGTGATCACTTCAGACCCCGCTCCAAAATGTTTTAAAACATATATTAGTGTTGAATGGATGATTAATCTAACGACGCCGATTAGAGTTTATTAGTCTTGTGTGTAGGGAAGGTTCCTTTGGGAGGTGAATAGCTAGTAAGTAGTAACTATCTCCAAGTAAATCAAACGAAATCACGCTAGTTTGGACAAGTTAGAGAAGCTGGGAAGGGGTGGTAAATCGATGCTGAATAAAATGTTCATGCAATTCCGCTAGTTTGGACAAGTTAGAGAAGCTGGGAAGGGGTGGTAAATCGATGCTGAATAAAATGTTCATGCAATTCCGCTAGTCGACAAGCCCTGAACAGAAAAGCCTAGCGTGATCACTTTAGATCCCGCTAGTCAACTTGCATAATTAAATTTGCTAATCCACTTATGTATATCTCTACATAACTTTTTAATCCCATTGGAGATTTTAAAATATAAAACAAATTGCACATCCACTAAGTTGTCTTTGATCAGTAATTTGTGGGTTTGGATCCGATAGAATTTTACATATAAACTCTATGATTAATTAGATATTTTTTTGAGTAGGCATGACTCGTGACTTCGATCATTAGGCATTCCAAATGCCTTAATTTGTTTGTTGGTATGTCAGCGTACAAAAAAAAAATAGCAGAAGATTGAATTGCATGATTTGAGTAAGATATGAGTACATCATGGCCTCATTTCTTTCTTGGACTTGTTCATATTTTTGAAATAGTGGGCTACATAATTAGATTCCTTACTATTTTATTTAGCTTAATAAATCGGTGTTAGGGTTGATTAGGTATTGTTAATTTGAGTTATTTACAAAAAAACTGTCCTAATTCACATACCTTATTTAAAAAAAATTATTTCGGCTACTCTGTAATTATTTCGCCTTTTTTATTTTAGGCCTCCAGGCTTAATCTAAACTTTTTTGAAAAAAGTTGATTTTTTTTTTCCGTAAAGGACAATGTCAATGAGAATTGAACCGAAGACTTCTAAATACCTACTTATCTATATAGGCTTAAGTGTTTAATTAAATGTCCGAAAGCCCAAAAGTCGAATTTCCTAGTACACTTCGATGGGTCGAAGGCTAGTACTAATTATTGGGTCTATTTTAATTTCACTGAAATGTCGACACTAGCTATACTTTCATACAATATATATTTTTTCAATTCCTCTCAAAAGTTCTTGGCCGTTGGTTGTTGCACGATCTCATCTTGCTGAATAACAATAAACTATAGAGCCTGAACTTTTAATCAAAATTTCAAATCCATGGATGAGAAAGAAGAAAAATAGAAAAAAAGTGAAAGGTGCATTTGCCAATTTTCCTTTTGTTATATGGTAAAAACTTTTTACCATAATAAAATTAGAGGCAAACTAAAGGTGAAAGGTGCATTATTCAAAAATGACAAATTGTGAATATGTGATATGTCTATTGGTGAACCAGAATGAACACACTTTACTAAGATGTGGGTTGCTCGAATTAATTCTCCATTATCATTTTTTGAGATGAACTTCCTTAATTTGTATTGTTGAATTTTTCTAGTTTATATTTCGTTTGATAAAGAAATAATTCGAAATATTAACCAAATTTGGTAGATTGAAGGACCTATACGAGCTAGGTAACCCGATAAACTTACATGAAATAACAGAGAACAACAAGTTTGAGTCGAAAGAGAAACAAACACATTGACATAGAAGATTAAATGATACCGGAACAAGATGAGTATGACACAAACATGGGTTAGAAAAAAATCTGAGACAAAGCTTACATTGCCAGGCCAACAAGGGTCTCTCATGAAAGTGCGACAAATCTCCTATAAAGTGCTCCATCTCGTAAAATCCATAAGAATTCACACGACCAAGACCTCGACCTCATTCGAAAATCGGAACAACAACTGCATGTTTGAATCGCGCATTATAATGTAAGAATGCGTGATCCAAACAGGCACTAGTAACTCCAAAACACTCAAAGTGCTCTTTCAACTATCCAAGAAAATGAGAACGCGCTTCCACGCGCGGTTCTTTTTCCCTTCCTCCCTCTTCAGCCGGCCCTAAGGCTCCTTTTGGGAGCTCTTGTTCCTGGAGTTTGTTTCGATTCTTCGTTTGTTCTTCGCCCTTTCCTTATGTAAATCCGCCTTCCTCTTCTTGATTCTCCTTTCCTTTCTGGTTTTTCCCTTCAAGTTTGTTCTTGTAAGTTACTTTGTTCATCCCCTCTCTGATGAAACTTTAGGGTTTTTGGGTATCTTGGATCTCTCGTTTGGATCTGTGGTTGCCTCTAAATCCATCACCTTTAATCGGTCTCAATTCCGATTTGACCTCTTCTATTTCCCTCTCCTGCACTATTTTATCTCCTTGTCTTGTTCCTTCTATGGGAGATGTTGGTTATGGAGTTACCAATTTGGTTTCTCTTTTTGGATCTTGCCTTGTTGGCCCTTGTTGGGTGTGGATCTATTGTGTGTGGTTGGTCTTGAAGCTCACTCTGATGATTCTGAAGGCTCGATTCTTGGTTTCTCTCTTCTGTTGGCTCTCTCTGTTTGCCGTTTGGGGTATCTTGCTATGTTTCCCTCTTTATTTGAGGGAACTATGGCTATGTTGTGCGCTGGTCTTCAGATTCTGTTGAAGGGCGAGATTTTGTCTTGCCTTTCTTCTTGCTTTTGGATCTCGGCTCTTCCAGGTTATGTGAATCTTTCTTCTCTTCTCCTTCGTTTGCTTTGTTGTTTTTATTGTTTATTGCTTCAACCTTTTCTTTGCTTGCTTCAGTTCGGACTCCTTCTCTCTTGTGTGATTTGTATGTCTCCCAAGATTGAGAACTTGTCTAAATCGTTGCTTTCAGAGAATGAACCTTATATTGCTGAAACTTTATTGAACATTTATCTCCAAATTTATAAGAAACTTGCTATAAATCTTACTTTCTGTATTCTTGGCTTATTTGATTTATCAAGTGGGCTTATACATCGTTTTTGTGTGAGTTGGATGCAGATTTTATCCTTTTCTCGATGTATCTACATCTCTTCATTTTTGCTTTGGTTGAGAGTCGTTTACTTTGGTGACTCTCCTGAGATGAAAGATTGTGTTTTGAATCGGTCAGGTTATATCTCTCTAAGCCTCATCTTTATTGATTCTCATGAATGTTTGTGGTTTGTCTTGCTTTTGAAATGTTGGTGGTCTGTGTATACCTATCCGTCCGTTTTCATTGACCAGTCTGGTTGGTGTTATGACTTCATGATTATTGCTTCTTCATGTCTAAGCTACTCACTTTTGTTGGGGACTTGTTCTTCTTGTTGTTGCTCCTGGTTAATTAGTATTCTTCAATACTACTACAATAATCTGAGTGTTCCCTTTGTGCTTACTATGGGTTCATTCTTGGTAGTGAACTGGCAGCAAGAGCTCCCACCTAGATTATTGAAAATTATCTGTCTTGTGGTTGAGGTGTTGTTGCCTTCATTTCCTAGAATCCTTGTGAACCCCTTCAGCAGTGAGCCTTTAACCCGAGCAGAGGGTGGTTGGCTTTGGCTCCTTTATCTTCTTGATATAGTTGTAGCCTGGCTTCTCCTTCTTTGCTGGGGACCCTTTAAATTCTATGATGATACTTGGGTGCTTTATCTCTTTGATGAACACCTCCTGAGAATTGCAAAGCTTTCAAAATCTGATTTTTCAATCCTATATGATGACCATATTTACAATTTATTGTTCATATTAAAATTAATCTCCAAATTTATCTTTTGTTATTTGCATATGATGCATTTCTCACTTTATTACCTTTTCCATTTTTCTAATCTTTACATGTTCTCCAGCTCAGTCTTGATAGTTTGTGAAATATTATGTTCTAGTTTCTGTTACTTTTCTTGTGCTATTCTTCTTCTTCGTATGTGCTACCTTATCTTATGGTTTTTCAGTTATTTGTGTTTCCTCTGTTTGTATTGTTCTTTAACTATTCGAGGTTACCTTCGTTCAAATTCTCTTTCTCTTCAAATTTTATGCAGTGTCCCTTCTTCTATTTTTCGCAGGATATTTTGGCAGCTCGCTCATGCCTTGGTAATAATTGATGACTCCAGCTATCTTATAGAAAATGTTTCATCTCATGTATCAGCTCATGTATTCGCTCTTGCTTTGGTTAATAGGGTTGCTTATTCACAATATTGTTGTATAAGTTTGTATGCTCTTCTCTGGCATCCCAAAAGGTCCTTTTGTGTATGTTTTAATGTTTGCAGTTTGATGGGAATTCATGCACCTAAGCTCAGTGTTTACTCTAAAGATCATGTTATATTCATCGATAATACAACATGTTACTATATAAAAAAGGTTTTTTTATGAGTATCGCCTATTGGAATACTAGGGGTGTTCGTAGATCCAATTTCTGGGAAGAAATTGGGTTTATTAGAAAAAGAAATAAGCTCCAGATCCTTTGCTTAGCGGAAACTAAAACTGATTCTGAACCCTTTGTTAATTCATGGCAAAAATGTGGATTTAATAAAATATATTTTAGTCCTAGTCTTGGAACGAGAGGAGGAATGTGGGTTCTTACCACCCAAAATATGTTTACCCAAAATTGTTCTTTGTTTCATATTGACACCAACTTAATTATACTTAAATATTCTTTGCAAGATATTCATTTCTTACTAGCTTTTGTTTATGCCCCCTCTAGGGAAGATGAAAAACCCGAATATTGGAATAAATTAGAACACATGTTATTAAATTCCAACTTTCCCTTTTTTATTATTGGAGATTTGAATGAAATTAACTTCATACATGATAAACAGGGAGGCCTTCTGCCTCCAAATTCGAGATTCTTAAGGCTCAACTCAATTTTATTAAAACTTGATCTACTGAATGTTTCGACTACAGGATTTCCTTTTACTTGGAGGAAAAGTTCCACTTCTTTACAAAATACGTTTGAAAAATTAGATAGAGTGTTAATTCACCAATCCTTACTTTCACACTATCCGTCTATATCAGTTCATCATCATCCGTTTACGACCTCTGATCATTGTATAATATCTTTTAAATTGAACAACTTCTATAACTTCAAAAAATTCTCCTTTCGGTTTGAAAATGCTTGGTTAGCAAACAAGGAGTTCGAAAGACTAGTTTCTAAAGTCTGGAAATACCAGTTATGCGGATCTTTTATGTTCAAAATTTCTATGAAAATGAATTTACTTAAAAAATATGCTAAAGTATGGGCAAAACATCATGTCAATAATAATTATGAACAACTAAAAATAGCTACTAATCAACTACAAATATTACAAGATGAGCTACTGTCTAATCCGAATAATCTTAACACAATTACTAAACTTCAGCGACATTTAAACAAATACAATGCTTTATTGCAATTCCAAAATACGTTTTGGAAACAACGAGCGAAAGTAAAACATCTGCTAAATGTGGATAAAAATACAAAGTATTTTCAATCTATTTCTAAAATTAGATCTTTTAAACAAAGAATAACACAATTTACTACCTCACAAGGGTTGGTTATCTTTGATCATGTTTCAATTTCAGATAATATTTCACAGGAAATGCGTTCTCGTTTTATTCATAATCCTTTATGTACTATTGAGGTGGATGACTTAGACGTTATTCCTAATTTAATAACACTTCAAGATAATAATCTCCTCTGTAAATCGCCAACTCATGCGGAAATAAAAATTGCTATGTTCAGCTTGCCTCTAGACAAAACGCCTGGTCCTGATGGTTTCACGACTGAATTTTTTCAACATTATTGGCATATTGTTGGCTCTTCTATTATCCTAGCAGTTAATGTTTTTTTCCACTCAGGTTTAATGCTCCAGTCTATTAACAAATCCTTTATAACTTTAATTCCTAAAAACACAAATCCTTAGGTAATTGGACATTATCGTCCTATCAGTCTGTGCAATACAATTTATAAATTAATAACTAAAATTATATCTTCTAGAATGTCGCATTTGTTACCAGCTATGATACATCCTTTACAAGGTGCTTTTGTCCACGGTAGACTAATTCAAGATAATATTTTAATAGCACATGAAATTTTTCATTCTTTTCATAAGAAAAAACAAGGTATGAAGGGTTGGATGGCGATTAAAATAGATATGGAAAAAGCTTATGATAAAATTGATTGGAATTTCATTCGACGTATTCTTCTTAAATTTGGGTTCTGTTCGAAATGGGTTCACCTTATAATGACTTGTATTACCACCTCGACTTCTTCTGTTCTGATTAATAACGAACCGGGGCCAGAGTTTTCGCCAGAATGTGGTATTCGTCATGGGGATCCAATGTCGCCATTCATTTTTGTGTTAGCCATGGAATATTTTGCGCGCTCTTTACAATATGAATCTTCTCAACCTTCTTCTAGAGTTGGTATCCGTTTAGTGAGAAATGGTACTTGTATTCCATTTTTGAGCTTTGCGGATGATACAATTATATTTGCAAATGCAACACAACATAATCTTAATTTTATTAAATTATTTCTTCAAAAATTTAGCAGCCTTTCTGGTCTTTCTATAAATTATAATAAAAGCTCTTTTCAAACGTCGTCGAACATTTCTCGCCCTACAACTGTATCTCTTACTAGCATCCTCAATATTCAGATTACCACTTCCATGGAAAAATATTTGGGCATTCCTATTTTAAAAGGAAAAGTTCAAAATATCATGTTTAATGATCTAATCTTGAAACTTAAACAACAATTATCACAGTGGAAGGCAAATTCAATTTCTCAAGCAGGTAGGACGGTTTTAATACAGTCAAACCTTCTAGGTCAAATTGGGTACCTAATGCAGAGTTTCTTATTGCCTAAAGGGGTTTGTGAGGAGATTGATAAAGTCGATAAATCTTTCTTTTGGAATAAATTTACTCCTAATCATCATCCTCTCATCAGCTGGGATAAAATATGTTCCCCAAAGGAAAATGGTGGTGTTGGTTTGCGCACTGCTTATAATAATAATGTTGCTCTTCAGATGAAACTGTTATGGAAAATTTTAACTCAACCTTTTAATATTTGGGTTAAAATTTTAAATGAAAAATATCTCCACTCGGAGCATATTTTTTCATATAAACCAAAGACGACTTCTTGGCAGTTTGGTCGACTCCTAAGCCTTAGGTATTCTTTTTCTAAAGGAGTTAAGTGGTTAGTTGGAGACGGTTGCAAAATCAATTTTTGGTCTGATGTCTGGATTGAAAACGAAAATTTGCTTGAGTTTTTTGACAATGGAGATGCAAGGCTAAAAGTCCAGCATTTCATTACAAGTAATAAAACTTGGGATGTACAGGGTTTAAACCAGTTGCTACCTCATTGGGTAGTGAACAAAATTACTTCATTTTAATTCCGACGTCTAATGTTGAGGACACAATTATTTGGAGTCCTGCCAGTGATGGTCAATTCTCGGTAAAAACGGCCTCAGAATTGATAAATTTTGGGAGACCGTTCCAGTTTTTCGGTCTTTCTTGGATCTGGAAGACTAACCTGCCCCCTAAAATACAAAATTTCATATGGAAAGCTTGTACGGATTGTTTGCCAACTACAGAAAGGCTTAATAGAGTATATAATTCAGTTCCTCATACTTGTTCTCTTTGTGATATGAATGATGAGCATATTAATCATTTCTTCTTCATGTGTCCTTTTACTCAGAAAATGATCTCGGAGTTGGAGTTGAAATTAAATATATCGTTTCAGATAAATTGCTCCGGAAATTTCTATGATAATCTTGTTTCTACTCTCAAAGTAAATGCAAATAGTAATGTTCTATGTTTTCTTTGGTGGTTTGTTTGGAACCATAGGAATAAAATTATCTTCAACCACACATCTCGTATGTCTGATTTATTACCTAGCGAACTTGCAGCTCGGGAGCATTCGCTATGGATATCCTCACAAGTTAGAAATAATAACACTAGTTCTCAAGTATGTCAAAGGCGAAAGAGGAAAAATAATTCGGCTTGGATAAGACCTCAAGATGATTGGATCAAATTAAATTTTGATGCGTCTAAACAAAGTAACTCAAATACCTTTATAAGCTATATCTTAAGAAATCATGTCAGTTCAATTCTAAATTTTGATCGTCAACAAATTTCCTCAATGTCAGTACTCCAGGCTGAAACTTTAGCGCTTATTCATGGCCTTCGAGAAGCGATTCGTATGAATATTAAAAATATTGTTATTGAAGGGGATAATTTAGTTCTCATAAATTCTTTAAAAAAATGTGTGGAAAATTCCTTGGGAAATTAATATTCTAATTAAGGATATTCGGAATTTGGTCAGGGGGTTTGATAATGTTGTGTTTTTCCATTGTTTCAGGGAAAGTAACTCTGCGGCTGATTTTTTAGCCAGAAGACATGTCAATGTCGTTCGTTTCCGAAGTGATCTATTATATTCATCTCTAGTTTCTGATTTCTTAGACCCGAATCTTTGTAATATTAGGAACGATTGTTCTCTGTATCCTCTTTTGTTGCATTTCTTAAAGATCATCCGTTGTGATGATTTAGGTTGGCCCTATTCCTTTAGGGAAGCCTAATGTTTGCCTTGTAATGAGCTAGTAGCTCATTGTTTTCAAAAAAAAAAAAAAAAACTATCCAAGAAAATGCAGAGAAATTCATACATAAATAAATTGGGCCTGGCCTTCTTCGGTATGCCACTGTTCTAGGCCCAAAAAAGTGTACGTAATGGACCGTGAGTCCATTGAAAATTAAAACTTGTATAAATTTACAAGGTTTGTTTTCTATAAATAACAACTGTTTGTAGATATGCATTAGCTAAAACGTACAAAGCTCTTGTAAGAATTAAAGTTAATTTTGATGTTATACAACCATAGTATGCATGCAATACAACCAATGAAAAAGATGTACACTCATCACAACTAAATAATTCTGTTAGGAATTTGACCAAAGAAATTAATTTCTGTTAGGAATTTTTGCTCTAGCTACTCAAAAAATGTCACATTGAATGAATATAGAGGATTTATTTTGGTAGAATAATATAGAGGAATTTAATTTTAACGAAATGTACCATCTTAAAGGCAGTAATAATAACTGAAATTCAGCTATGTGACAATAATAACTGAATTTAGTTAGAATGCACCAAAATTGATATAGGTACTAAATCCATCTCAAAGACAGTGTATAAAAGTCAATGAGCATGAAGGCGCGCCCGAAATGTGTCACATTTTTTTTTTGGTCATTGCCACCCCAGTTCAGCGAAGAGTTTTGCTCCATCAAACGCCTACGTCTGGAGTTCGAGTCTCACGAAAGGCCCCTTTATTTTGGGTGGGATCTGCTCTCCCAACAAGTTCATTTCTCCTCCACTGAGAATCGAACACTCGACCTCAATGAAGGGAAGCGTAGTCCTTCCCACTACGCTACATGCTTCCCACTACGAAATGTGTCACATTGAATGTAGAGGAATATTATTACATATAAATATTGGAGTATAACGAAATGTACGTGTAAGGTGCAATTTGAGCACCGGCCAATTGTATAAGTTTCAAGCTTTTGGAATTGGAGAGGGACACAATGGCCACACCCTAAGTACATAACACCTATAATTATAAATGTGAATTAATTTGCAGTGAAAATTTAAAAAAAAAAAAATGAAATGAAACTGTGACACCAACCTCTGATTCTTCACATTCTATTTGTCTGTAAAATCAAGATCAATGCTTTAAAGCCTCGATCATATCATTCATAATCAATTAATCATGGTAGACCACTCTTCACATTGCTTGTGTATGGTACGTACGGTGCCTCTAATTCCCCACTTGATAATAGTTATTCTTCCTCGTAATTATCCCATATTACACAAATCATATACTCCCTCCGATCCTTATTAAGTGACTTTGTAGCATTTTTTCTTGATTCAAATTATGTGTCGTTGACATTAATAACTTTACTTTTTCAATTAACTAGAACTATTTCCCAATTACTTTTTCACACTTATTGGGGTAAAATTTAATGATCTTCCTTTGAAACTTGTTCCACATTAGCATATCTTAATGGAATAACCAATCAATACATGTTTATCTCAAAAAATTGAGAAAATTAAAATTATTGCTTAATGAATTACTTAGTTTTTTGTGGGTTAAAGTAGATTTTTATGGGTCATTAATAATTTTATTAATAAGTGTGAAATTTTTTAAAAAATCACTTCAAATGAATCGGAGGGAGTATTAATCAACACGTACAATTGACATTATAATCATGTTAATTGTGGAAGAATATATAAGTCCCGTATGATAAAAGAGTTTGTTTTGATGAAGATAATGCATTATCATGTGCGATCGAAACAAGTTCTACGTCTCAGGCTAGAAATTTATAGATAAATATTTATTATATAAATTTTTGCGTTTATTGTCAAATAATTTTAGAATATAAAACTTTATTATCCTTCTTTTAATATTGGTCCAACACAACATAGCAAGTATAATAGGCTATGAAACTTAAGTTAGCAATCATAATTGTAAATAATTAATTGTGATGAATCAAGTGTGCACATATATCTACATACAAAATGATCGTTATATAACAAATATGAACAGTAAATTAACAAACTAACCTGATACTAAAGCCCCATGAAATCGAACGATCGATCGATCGAATTCCATGAATGAAGTATATGAAGCTTGTTCTCAAATGTCTTGATGTTAATGAAGGTAGGGCGGGCAGAATGGTGAAGATGGGCACATGAAGGACTAACCCACAAAATTAATTAATGAATCAATTTTCCCTTTGTTTAACATATAATTAACTAATATATGCAACAAAGATTAGATTAATTAATTAATTAATTATGATGATGGCATGGGTTAGTAATGCACGTGCCCTGCTTCTCCATCTTGCTCATCACTCTCACCTAGCTCATCAATCTGCAAATTAATTAACCACATAAACATAATGAACATAATGAGAAACAAAGGCTTATTTTATAGAGAAAGTTGGTGTTTAATTAAGATAGAAGGGGAATTTGGTGATACAAGTGAGAGTTGTTTGTATATATAGAAATGGAAGTGAAGATGGAGAAAGAAATTGCTTACTTTTGGATGTACCACCTTTTCTCTTTAATTAATTTCCTTCCAACTATATATCTACCATCATCATATATGCCCAACAACCTTGCTAGACATTATAATTTTTTTGAATCATATATAAGAGAGGTTAATTAATTAGTTGAGACTATTTTCCGCTTTGTATGTTTTGTGCATGACGTGTTGTGTAATCTTAGTTTTGATATTCTCGATGTTTTGTGCTTGTTTGTTTGCCTTTGTTTTTTGGGGTCTATTTAAAAAAAAATTAACGTGTTTGGAATACTAGTGTGTATTTTTTAACTCCTCAAATCCTGCAACAATGAGATTAAATTGAGATAACATTGTTTTGCTAGACATTATAATTTTTTTCGAATCATATATAAGAGATGTTAATTAATTAATTGAGACTATTTTTCGCTAGTATGTTTTGTGCATTGGCGCGATGTATAATTTTAGTTTCGGGGTTCTTGATATTTTGTTCATGTTTGTTTGTTTTTGTTTTCTCGGGGTCTATTTAAAAAATTCTTTTAACGTGTTCTGGATAAGGGTGTTTATTTTTTAACTCCTCTGCAACAATGAGATTAAATCGAGATAATGTTGTAATTATTGTTATTGTCCCCAAGCATTGATCCTCATTGTCTAACAACTTCCCTCCTTGCACCAACTTGCAAGTCTCTAGTTTTTTCTTATCGGATTTTTATTAGTAGAGACTGGAATATTCTGTTTATAATATTTATTGCGAAGCTAAATAATCGTATTATTGATCACCTTATTTTCGCACCTTTTATTTTTTCTGTTAGTTTTCATGTTTGAATAAATCCTCTAGCAGTATTTCTTAGATTTTTTCGAATGATGTAAGACATGTAACTTTATTCAAAATAATTAGACAAAAGTCTTTGTTTTAACGTGGCGTGCGAGAGTGTCACCTCTCTTTTGAAAAAAATAAACTAGGAAAAATGTGACACAAAAACTTTTGGCCTATGAATTATTTCATCATTGTACGAAGTATTGTTTAATTTGATTTTGTTCTCTTATTTTAATGAGAGAACAAACATTTTGTTTTGATTACATTGAATACATAGGATAAGATATCGTGGAAGAAAATCAAACATTTAGTTTTGATTAATGATTCGATCAATTGATTACAATTCTTGACTTAATGTTTCTTAGATGTATGTATATGGATTTGTCAAATAGCTACGTAGAATTGTAGATGTAGCTAGGCCTTGTATAATTGTTTTTGAAAAACGTGTTTTCAAGCTTGGTATTATATGAATTAAAATTTCAAAGCTCTAATGATGAAATTAATTGATCTCTTATTCGTCAAATGATGATGAATCATTCGAACGAGCAAGAATCGACTATCCACCTAACAACCTCGAATGCTAGCTAAGACTTTAGACTTAGTTAGTCATCGTACATAACAACCTAGTAGAGCTAACTTTAATTTGTTTGGTCGTTGTTTTGGTCTTTTGACATGATAGCTATAGTGTAACTATATGTGGCACCTTATGTTGTCACTTTGATTTATTAGGCTGTTATTTTCTTACCATATGATATGTATTTCACAAAGGTAACTCTTAGGGTCCGTTTGTTTGTATACCACCGATATCAGGAATCGGAATTGGAACCGCTAAAACCCATTCTATTCTAGTGTTTGCTTTCACAACATCTGGCTTGGTATGAGAATGAGTGATTTTTATTCCAACATAATACACTTCATTTCATATCCATGTTAAAATTAAGGTATGAGTCATTCTGAATCCAAACCGATTTTAATTATAGAAACAAATGGGCCCTTATTAAGTTATATGTCTCGTAGTTTATCTTTTCTAAGGCCTGTTTTAGATGATATTCCTTCGTTTTGTTCTAATTTTTCTAGTTGTTAATTTAAATCATTTTCTACATGTTCGGAGGTTTGGGAATGGTTTTGCTTGTTTTTTTAGCTCATTGGGATTTTGAGGATGAAGATGAAAAGATTGGTGTTCGTGAGTTTCTAGATGTTTTTGTTCAGTAGACGGAGTTAGATTTCATTTAATAATAATAATAATAATATTAATAATAATAATAATAAGTTAAAATGTTTATTAAAAAATCAATAAAAAGGCAAACCATAAGATAATCCTAATAATAAGTTTGAAGTTTTGGTTAAAATAATAATAATAATAATAATAGTCGTAATAAGTATGCGATTTGTTTGAAAATGTCTGTTCAAAAAATCAATAAAAATATTTCTATATTTTTTTTGGTAAACAAAATATTTCTATATCTATACACACTTACTTACTATACAAAATGGACAAAAGCTATTAAAAGAAAACGCAACACATATGAACATAAGTGGACATGAAATCATCCTTCTATATATTTGAGTTCAAAAGCTCCATAAGATATGTAATCCTAACTCTTTTTTCCCTTATTAATGGTTGCAAATTGAAGTTTGCTTACTCAAAACTTAATTGCAATCAATACTAACTTGAATTGGAAGCTAACAATGGAGAAAATGATGCATTAACCAACAAACCTTAAAGCCCAAACAAGAAAGTAGGTTGATTCATCCGAAGCCAAAATGCCATCCAAAATTGGGAATTCTTTGCCCTTCGGAAAAGGTAGGTGAAATTTTGTACAACCACCAAATAGCTACCAAGAATATTAATCTTTCTTACAAAGGATTCGTTTTGATCGCATATTTAATGTATTAAGTTGCATTAAATTACATTAAATTTTAATTTAATATGCGCAACTTAATGCATTAAATGTAAGCTAAATATGTTATTAAGAATCAATACATTAAATGTGCGAATAAAACGGATCCGTTTTGATCGCATGTTTTTTCTATTGATCGAGAATATAAGCTTCTCACATTTAAAGATTGTGAAGTACTTTCTTATAGTCAATTAATTTTAAGATAATTTTTACTTTAAATTAAATTTAATTCCAAATTATAATTAAATTGATGATCATCTAGATGAAAAGCGTGAATTTAGATCAAAGTTTACCAATTCCGTACACATTAATTTATTAACTTTTTGAATTTAATGGTGGCCTATTTCATATCAAGTGGGTTTGATAAGGATTTTAAAACACGTACTAATTCAAAAGTTGTAACATAAGCACATTGTTTTATTTTTATAGTAAACACGTATAGGGATTAATACATAAACCGTGTAATCTATCTAGAATTGGTCCCAAAAATCTTAGGTCGGAAGTCAATTTATTACTGAAATGGGTGGATTGATAGGAGGGAGATTTTCAAGTGTGGGGATGAAAATTGTGTGAAATGTAAATCGGTTTTTATGTCACCGACAAGCAAAATTTTCCCATTCCCTTTAATTTGTGCATGTGAACGTGATTAACTATACAATATTATCACTTCTTGGACAGTACTTTATTACTTTAATTTGTGCATGTGAACGTGATTAACTATATAATCTTATCACTTTTTGGACAATACTTTATTACGGTCACCTCACAAATCATTCATAATATATGTATGTTTTCTCTACTGAATATAGGTTAGAAACATCGAAATATGAAAAATATTTAACATGTAAACGAATATTATACACAATTTTGACGAAATGAGAAATGAATTGAGTGACAGATCATTAAGTATATAATTAGTGTTAATATGTTTTGAATCTATCGTGGATCAGGTCCGCCTCTGATTCACTAGGAGGTTCAGTGTAGACGGATTCTCTAGACAAGGAATTTGAGATAGTGTCCCACAACGATCAAGGTCTAGGGGGTGAAGCGCCCTTGGAAAGGTTAGGGGCAGCACCTCCGGCCAATAAGGTATGCTATATATTCTTTTTCTAGGTCTATCGAAATGTGTTTGGACATATGACCTATAATTTGAATTAGGGTTTTAAAGCTATCCTAATTTTGAAACGCCTCATACTCTATAATATGAATTGTTTGTCTCCTAATAAGATTAGTTATTTTCTGTCTGTGGATATAGCCAACACAACACTAACGAGTCATATAAATCCATGTGTTCTTATTGTTTATTCTTCTTCTTGTTATCTACCAATTTCGAAAATTCCGAAATTCAGAATTAGTAGGAAGCAAGAAGTAATTTGAAAAAAAAAAAACAATAGTCTTAATATGGGCGTAGTCGGTGTCAACCATAGAGGACATTTAGGAAGAGCCCACTAGTACATGCATGGGCTAGAAACGTAACGAAACTAAGCCCATCAAATAGGGTCAGCATGGCCCTGAATTGAGCTCAAATGTTATTTGTTATTCAACGTAGATATACGAAGCATAATAAATGGATCGTTTCATAATTGTTTCATGTAGGATGGAAGATCTGTTTAGTAAGATAAATTGAGATCTTCTACAAAAAAAAGATAAATTGAGATATGTCACGGTAATAGTTCTCTAACAAAGTGGAAATAAGCAATACAAAAAATAAAATAATAACGCAATAAATGAACACGATTTCTTATAAAAGAACACCTATATCCAATTAACTGGAGAGTAAACTTCTACCTCCCTTTGAGGATTTTGAACATGTACTATATTGATTTGATAGTTCACTAGATACATAATATAAATACGAACTTCTCTATTGTTCACAATCACCAAATTCGAACAATACTCGACTTAAGCTATCATGGATCTAGATCTACTAAACACAACCAACACTAGTATTTGAACCTGACTCGTTACTGATGCGAGTCCCTTTTGCATAGGAACCAACTTCCAAGTCGATGGCGAGCTTCATGTAGTTCCCATCGATTGGACCTTGTACTTTCTCCTTTGGATCTGGATCGTCATCTTCACTTGATTTGCTCGAGCTCTCTCTTTCTCTCTGAGTTGTTGGCTTCCTTTAGAGAATATTGTTCATTCCTTTTTAAGAGCGTACTTGACCTAGTTTCATCGCATTCTATTTGTAGTGGTGGCTCTTTCCATTTAACGCTTTTATCCTTCTACTCTTAGGGAGCACGAACTGTTATAAATGACAATCAGACTAAAACAACAAATATATCCGAACTAGTAATGCTCAAATGAATTTCTTTTTCTGAATAGAGGAAATGTATAAAATAAATTCCACCGTACACTTCCATGCATTATTTCTTCTTTTTTTTTAAAGTGAAGAACATAATCCATGAAAATCGAACAAAAAATTTATGTGTCTATCATTAAAAAGCTTAACCACTTCACCCCCACATTTATTCCTTAACCAAATCAAAGCAACCTTAATTTCATAACTACAACAAAATTGCAAAACCACAAAGTACACTTAATTACAGTGCTTCGCACATGATAATTAATTATTATTACATAGTACATACTTTTTTACCTATTCATTATAGACCCACTTATTAATTATCATCACACAAGTGATCCATCAACATTATACAAATTTCAGATAGCAAGCACAAGGCCAGGCATGGAAGTGGCCCCACCACCTCTATTCTTACAAACCAACTGACTCTGCCAAATCGTAGCCCAATTAGTCCTACTAATCTTCCCATTAACACCACCATTATTAACCCTAAGATCTCTAACGGTAACCATAGTATTAAAATACTCTCTAAATTGAGTAATCAACCCATCATCACCAACGGTCCACACGTGGACCCAATAGGCCCGGTCGCCCTTCCACCCTTCCGCCACCACCCACCGGCCGCCGTCGAGGGCGGCCACCGTCCTTGGCTTGAAGGCGAAGTCGGCCCGGCCGGGCTCGGACGGCCCGCCCGTTAGGACCCGCATCATGTGGTTGCAATTGGGCGGGCCGTGGAACCACCACTCCAAGTCACTTGCTAAGAGGTTTGAGACCTTTTCATAGTCTCCTTTGGCTAAGGCTTTGTATAGGCCTTCTACTATTGCTTTGTTTCTCTTGGATGCCTCCATTGTTGTAACTTTGGTTAATTGCTAGTAATGTGTTTTTTTTTTGTGTTGTGTTGTTTGTGAAGGGTTTGATGTGTGTATATATATGCAAAATGAGGTGGGTGTGTGGGATACATCGGTATTAATGGGGTAGAAATGATGATTGAGGGAGAAAGCGTGTGAGATTTGAATGCTAGCTAGGTATATGTGTTTAATCTGTGTTTTTTAAGTGGTTAAGATTTGTGTTCGATTTTTTAATTCAAGAAATTTAGGTCAGGGATGGCGTCTCAGTTTAAGGACAGAGAAGACCCAATGGTTCAGAGATCTCGAGCTCTTACCTTACGAGGGGATTTATATTGCCTCGCATCAAGAAAATTAGTGGGAAATCGAACCTGCTATCTGTCAGATCCGACTCATGTCTTGCTCCACTAGGCCAACCCCTTTGAGATTAAGATTTGTGTTTTGTGGGACACACTTGTGGACAGTGCACGTTTGGCTATCTTTTTGGACTACTTGCAAGTGTTGAAATTGATTGTCTTGTAGTATTTTTGCCTATATTTGTTCTTTTGTATATCTGGTCCAATTCAATTCATGAAAATGAAATCAACATTATTGATTTTTTTGCTGTAATGTTGAAAATTTTATTCTTGGGCATATTGTTCTTTTATCCTACCGACTAATTATAATGCCATTGATAAATATATGAAGGGGAGCTTCGGGAATGTTGTGCAACAGAAAAGAAAGTGCTCTTTTAAATTTAAAAGAGCGTTTTCTTTCCTACCGCACAACATTTTTGAAGCTCACTTTCATATAATAAGGTGATTGGCAGTAAATATGATGATGTTTTGATGGATATGTAATTAAGACTTCGATGATTTGAACACTTGTAAAAAGATGTATTGCAACGCCTTCATGCGTAGATGCGAAGCTTTGGTTCTTGGTGAGTTCGCCACGGCATAGGTGGCCCTAAAAATACTGTAAGGGAGTTATTTAAATCATACTCACTTAGCTATCACACAAGCCATACTCGAAACAAACTAGGGCTAGCTAGAGTGGGCAGCGAGTTCTGTAGTTTAGGGCGCAAAGTTGTAGGGGTAGGTCTATTGGGTTTGGGTATGGTCGGTTTAGGCTACGCTTGGGCTTCAGAGTGTTGCCCGACGTTTTTTTTTTGTTTTGAGTTTGAGTGTGCTTGTGGAAATATCAGGACGTGTTGGGTTGAATACACACATGCGTGGATGGGCCTAGCACACAAGCTTATGGGGTTCCATCCTAAAACCAATTGGCGATAGGAGGAGTAACCCAAGAGTATATATGCTAGGCAGTTTTTCTTTATATTTCAGATGTGGGATACATATTGTATTCTCAACGATGCTCTTTGTTAGGTTCATGTCTTTCCTTCCTCGTCTTTCCTGTCTTTTTACTTTTACCTATACTTAGTTTTGGGTCGATCAAAATCATATTCTAGATATATTTGGTCAAGTGACAAAAATTTTGTATTTTTCGGTATTCTAGATATACTAGGATGAGTGTATAAACTATACAGTATACAGTATACACATCGATCTTTAAACCGCCTACTTCTTTTATTTGATACACTGAATAGATGTTATTGATTGTATTTGGCGTAAGCTTTTCATATATTGTGTAAGTATATTCTCCATTTTCTTAAGTTTAGAGAGGCGATATAAAATATGAGAAATGTTACAGTTTTAAAATCGTGTTAACAAACATAAAATGTCTAACCCAATCAATTCAATCTCTCAGGGACAAATCCAATCACCTTGCACAACTTTGATCACCCACAAATTATCACCCTCAATCTAACTGGGGAGAACGCTATGTCAGGTGACCTAAAGATCGAGTCCCCCATCAAAGAACAATGGCTTCAATCATCAATACATATTAAAGACCAATCAATTCACCGTCAATGTGGATTGCCTTGCCCATGTGGTCGCAGAGGATGAACCCAATTGGCATTTTGGGATCCAGATTCCCATGCATTTAATTAGCATCCTTGTTATTATATGAGGTGGATGGGGGCATAACGGGAAACGGCAAAAATGTCTCAGATGGCCAGATCGGCGGCTGAAAAGGTGCCAGGCTGGACTATTGTTGACTGGTTTGACACTTAATTTGACTGATCTGGAGCCCAGTTGGCATTATGACATTCGAGAAAGACATGATCTGATCAACCTTCCCCAGTCTGCTTCATATTTCTTTCCTTTACTCATTATTTATGTCCTTATTAACCATTGTTTATTTATTTGTCAATTGATCGACATAAGAAACCAAACTTTATGTCGATTGAATTAATATGAGATTTTATATATCACCCAATTACAATTATTTATCAAATCTCATATATATAATTTGAATGACGTTTCGATCCCCTAGTACTTTCAAATAACTAATATAACGTGGAGTGTGCTAATGAAGATAGTTTGTGATGTTTTAATTAATTAAGGTTGTGTCATTATAAATTGAATTGCTTTGCAATGCCATTTCTCTTTAAGAATATTATTGGATTAATTTTGTAAGAGGTGTATGAGAACGAGACACGTAACAAACTTCTCCGTATTAATTAAAGGTGATCAGATCAAATCAATCAGAATCTTACTTGAAAACAAATCACCAATGATACGATTATGGAGTATGGAGTAGTACTTTATCTACCCTAGTACAAATATAAAGCAAAAATTATGTCTTTGTAAAAATTTGAGTCACATGGTAAATTTGAAATATTTTTTGATTTTTTATTTCTCATTTTTAATCCACTTCTACCTTAACCACTTTCCCACTATCTCAAAAACTACCATCCACTCTTTTATTCTAAACAAATTAAAATTTTATAATTTTTATTATTAAAGAAAACTACCATCCACTCTTTTCTTCTAAACAAATTAAAATTTTTTATAATTTTTATTATTAAAGAAAATAAGATTCAATCGTGAAAATTTATTTTGAATAGATATTTAAATAATAAATTAGAAATAAAATTATTTTAAAATATACCCGTACAAGGTACGGGAATAACACTTGTTTAGATATTAAGATTAAGACAACTCTTCATAATTAAATTAGGCAACCTTAATAATGATGCGTAAATTAATTCATGGATATATAGTTTAACAAGAACTCAACTAATCACATGTATTATGATTAATAATGGGATAGGCAAACAAGAAATATGTTTTCTTAATACATCAATTAGAGCGTTGAATTAATGGCGAGATTAGAACAAGGTGCAAAAAAAATTTAGTTTTATCCAAATGTGAATATCTTTAGTGGATAAATCACCCTATAAAAAAAAAGATCGATCGTTATTGTGTGATATACAATATCCTTTCCTTCATTTTGCCCATCCATTGGGGGATTGAGATTACGCGTATAAGATTGAGATTCACCTTCTAAGTCAAATGAGTACGGGTTTCACCCCCTTTTTATGCTAGCGGTATTTTTCTATATCTTGTCGACGTGGAATAGTCGTTAACAGATTGATTTCATGATAATATCATAAGAACTCCTTCTCTTTCCCCGTTGTAATGACCTAGAACAAATAACTTATGGACCCAAAAAAATATGAGATTAAAAGTGTGTGGTATATCATCTAAATATAGATGGAGGATGATAAAGATACACAAGTGGTTTAATTTTTAAAGTGCACATAAAATTACAATGTGTGTATAATAATTTCATGCCCAATAGTTCCATTTTGTAATTTTAAATCCTCTAAAAAACTTTGAATAAATATTTGGAATAAGTTTTGAAAAACAAATATTTAAATAACGCTCTTTTAACCTACGTCGAACAAAGCCTTAAAAATGATGATCATATATCCGTATATTCTAGTGATTGAAAGTTCAATGGACTTGGCTTTTGGACAACAATGGGGCCTTCGTCATTGGAGGCCATGCATATTTAAATCTAATTTTGTACGTATATATGAATATGTAAATCAATCAAGACGAATTTATATTTTCAAAATAAATGTGAAAAATCGACAAAAAGAAAATATCGGATTAGGTAGCCAACAATCGTGGAGTTTGAACCATATATATAATATGGTAGGTGTATAGCTATATATATAAGTAACACAACCACAATCTTTATGAATAGTACTGGTATATGCATTAATTTGTGCACTGTTTCATGCATCTAGATACAATTCATTTCAATCTCTAGCGATCTCTTGATTTAATATATATATGAAATAGAAATTCGGGTGTGCAATAGTTTGATTTTTTATTTATCAAGACACTGTTAATAAGAGTTGAAACAAAAATCTCATGATATTCTATCTTATATATATTACTGATTACATTGTATATTTATAGGAGAAATTTAAATATAAATTGTGAAATGGTACTCCATGTAACTTAATATAGAGATAACTCTTGTAATATGTAAACACAAACGAAAAAGATTATGTTATTTATAAGGGGAATGAATAATTCATGTTATTTATTGTACAATTTTATCCTTATTTATTCGGCTAAAGAGGGGAAAAGAAAGAGATAAAAATGAAAGGGGCCACTCCACTTAACCCGACCCGACTCATAACTCGAAATTGAAGTAATTTGATTGATGTTAACCTTAGAAAAGTAGTGATTCCATGTCTAAACAAAAGACTCCAAATCATTAGGGGTAAGCAAGCATAAGATGTTGAGAGGTTGGATGTTGAATTCACACAAAATGATAAAGATGGGCTTTAATTTAAAAAAATAAAATAATTGATCTATTCTCTCGTCTTTGATTGGTTAAGGTCCATCAGAAAATTAAAATGGCATCAAAACAGGTTCGATCCAAGTTTATTTCTTGGTTTGATTAGGGTTAATTTGCATTAAGGGTGTGATTCGGGGCTAGTATTGTTTGCCTCGTCGTCTTTAGGATAATTAATTGGTCAGATGACCTTAAGGTTTAATTTGAACACAAACGCATATAATGAATTCCCACGTCAATAAAATATTAAGGGAAGATACGTAAATACCTTTATCTATTAACTTAAGCTTTTGAAGGTAAATCCTAAATTTATGTTAAAATAATAGTAATAATCGATGTAACCTTTCATCGATCCTTGATTAATTCAAGACAAGCCTAAAATCTAATCTACAAGTTGATGTGGTGCATGGCCCTCTATAATGAATATTATTTTACATGGTATTCTATCATATAATGTATTTTTCATGTATATTTGTAATGTCATTGTCTGTTTGATGTGTTAGCCAAGTTGTAAACTTACCCAAACCTAACTATTATCTCTTATAATGGTTAATTTGGCAAAAAGAAGGATGAAAGAAAATAAAGTAGAGGTCAAACCAGAGTGACCACATTGTGTGTCTCTTGCATTCACATTTTTTTGTCATTTTTGTCATCCATAAGTCCCCAGCTTGGCTGTGCAATTAATTTTTTTGATGCTTACTTCAGTCCTACTATTTATTTATACAAAGATGTAGGATTTGTTTAAATCACCGCAAATAATATATTAAATTATTATTTACAAATATTTAAACTGGGGCTTCGTCGATCACAAATAAGTTGTTTTTGAAGGATTATACATTTATTATTAGCAATTTAAATGACTGTTTTCTTGTGTATACCAGATCAAAATACCTCGCACCATATAATGAAAGGAAGATAGGAGTTTATCTTTCCGATATGAGTTTATCTGATTCAGAAAGGAAGAATTTGTATGACGTTCTTCAACTCATGTTTATGAAAAGATATTTTGAATTCACCAGAATTTTATGCCCTCGATTTAAATAATTTTTTAGAGACGATCTTTAATTTAAGATTGAGACAGGAGACTGATCCAATTCTTACCTTATCAAAAAAAAACTAATTAGAACTTAGGTTTATTTGTAACAAAACCACACGGGCCATTGTGGCCCAAATTTTGGCATTGGGCTTGTATAAAATTCACCATTCAAATTTATTGAAAAGGATTTTCCTAAATATGAACCTTTTTGATTTATGAAAATTTAAGTCCTAATTTTTTTTTTGTGAAGCGTACTACTCTTGAGAGTCGAACCGGAAACCTCTTGATATTATTCTTGGAGGCTTAATCACTTGACTAGATGTCCGAAGTGATTTTAATCATAATCTCACACCAATGTAATCTCATTAAACAATTGATTGACCGTAACCATACACATCAATAGCAAGTGCACAAACAATTTTGCACTTTAACATCACTTTATTATACGCATTTCACTTATTCAATACGAAATATCAAAAGAATAACTTGTAAGAGAATGATGAGGCAACTTTGATATTCTATTGTGATACTTGACCCGGTTTAAAAAGTTATGGATTGTAATCTATAAGTTTTTTAGTGGTAACGAAAAGCCACGTGGGCTCAATTAATAAGATAATCGTGGAGACCTCAAACTTATTGAAAGAGTGAATTAAGTTAACTGAAGAAGTATACAAATAATGTTTGGAATTTGAATTGGTGGACGCCTCTTCAAAACTTCAAAGAGAAAGTTAAAATGCAACACCAAAGCTAAAAGACAAGAAGTCTACGCATCCAACAAGATCGACGATTAATCGCAAATGTCAATACTAATCAAATGCGACATGTCCTAATTTACGGTCCAACTCTTTGGAGATATCGTATGTGTTCTTGATCACACTAAGGGCTCATTTGATTATAATTGATGAAAACATAAACAGAAGAAAGAAAGAAAATAAATCTAATTTATTTTGATGTCATGATACAATAGAGAAAATCTATCATTTCACCAAGATGTATAGAATTCGTTTTTTTGCTTACGTTTTTTAATTTCCAACCAAACGAACTAGCCTTAATACAACAAACCGAGATTTTACTAAAACAACTAGCAAAACAATATAAAAAGATGACGAAAATAGTTGAACGATATATATTTCATCAAGCACAAAAAACCCTGGTCTCTCTTTGTTACAATGGGGGAGAGGAATTCGCCATAAGATCCAACCTCAAGGTCGTGGACTTATATTATAACATGCCAGCTAAACTAGTAAGACTTGACAAACTCTTTATGCAGAAGTCAAGATTTGGGAGAGCCTATGGAATGAGAGGAGAGTAGGGAAGACAAGGGCGAGGAAGGCGAAGAACAACATGCTGGTGGCCGCGGCGGCTTTGTCGTATTCTTGGGATCCGCCTTTTAGAAACTTCCATTCCTCTGCCAACTGTCTCCCTTCATTTGTCGCCGCTATGCCCGCTGACGCCCCTGATAGAACCATATACGACACCACTTGATCTCCGATGAAGTCGACCAAAGCAGATACTTTATCGTTACTCATCAACTCTCTCTGGTTAGCAAGTTCGTCGATTCCCTTGGCAGTTTGAACTACATTGTATATGATTGACAACAACGTCACTGCCAACACGTATCTGTAATAAAAAATAATAATTCATAATCATGAATCTTCAGAAGAATCTTATTAAGGTGAAGTTACTCTATGTAGAGTATAATATTTTCTAAGAGTAGTTCGTAAACACAAAACAAGATAAACTAAATAAGAAAAAGTGTAAACAATCTCAACATATTAGATCTTTTCAATTCGATTTTTTGGATCCCTCGTCCAGTTCGATTAATCAGAGTCCATCTACATCTGGATCAGGTATTGCAAAGGCCCATTAATATTAGAGGTGATTCTCTCGATTTAGTTTTTATTTTCCATACATGTCGCCATAAAAATTTAAACTTTGAACTTCTTGAACAAAACTTTAGGGAGTACGTCTAGTATATCATCCCACTAGACTAAATGAATAGATCCTCATATAACATATGTATATAGCTAAAAATTAAGGAATTAGCTTGCAACTTAAGTAATGTTTGTTTGTACGTACATGTAAGTATCGGCTTTGTCGAAATCGTTGACGGTCAAGATTATGACGAAGCACAAGAATGAGAAGAGAGAAGACAATCCTCTTAAAGCCACAAGCACAACTCTCATGAGGTGATCTCTGTTGCTCCTCTCAAGAGTTTCGTAGTTATAACTATATTGAGGATTCCGTGACTCCGGATCTTGCACGAACATCGGAGGGACGGATACCGATGGAGAAGAGTTGAACCGCGACATGTTGGGGCGTTGCAGAAGAGGATTCAATGTGGTAATAAGCTAGGGAGATTTGGAAAGAATGGAAGTTATATATAAATGTATGCAAGATGATAGTATATGTGGTTTTATTTATAAATTTTTGTAGGGTTTGATGTGGTCGATCTTTAAGTTAGTGCAAGAGTTGCATGTCACTACCAACTAGGAATGGCCTCCATGATTTTAAACTTTTTGATTTGATAAGGTCTTCAACTTCTAGTGTGGACAAAGAGGTTGATCGTTATGAAGTTATGAACTAGTCAAGTTGGTTTAGGTCACATATATAGAAAGTCAAATAAGTTAAATTGTATTTCTTTCGTAGATCATGTAGCTTTTGTCATACTTTTATGAATAAATAAATTTGTAAGACCGGTTATGCAAGATATATATTCGGATATTCCATAGTATGGGAAAAGCTCAATCTACATGATCCACTTATTGTCCATTCATCATCCATGAATAAGTTCATATGGCTAATGAACTTAATACAAGCTAACATAGCAAACACCAATTTTCCATTCATCATCCATGAATAAGATCATTCAAGTACTTTCCTGATCCGCCAGATGTTTATAAATAGATTTATCATTTCTGGAGTATATATCTATTATCGGTCTTTCTAATCTATGTCTTAAAAATTTATGCTTGAATTTTCTGATGTTAGAAACTAAATTCTTAAAATAAAAATAATAATTTTTATAAAAACATTAAGTTCGACTAAAACCCTGAATCCAAAATATGTTTCACTTTAACATATGTCATTAGAACATATGTCATGAATACTTTTTTAAAAAATTAAAAACCCTAGAGACATAAGTTAGAAAAAATCGATATAAGTTAAACTTGGCAGATGAAAGAGGAAATACGAGCGAAGTTAAGGAGGGTGAAGTTAGAGATGTCAATGTCTTTAATTAGCCTGTCTAGAACAAGCTTCTCCATTTGTCTCCAAACACCTTCCATGTTGAATTCCATAACTTCCTCTTCCTTTCGAGGCCTACTCGCGCCTTCTTTCAGGCAGAAAGGCCATCGGATTAAGTACAAGTCTTCCTCTTTTGGGCCAATTCTGCATGGTGAAAATAACCGAAATTGAAAAAATCAACCTTTTGTTGGTTAATCAGACCGTTATTTTTAATAATTCTAGTTTGGTAGACCGAGATTAACGAGTTTGTTACGTTTAATGATTTTTACTAACCGAAATCATGATCAAACAAAGTTCGGTTAACAGAAATCACGATCAACTGGGTTTTGACACCCTAGAAGGCTAGAATTGGACACATTGTGCCGCCACCTCATCTCATTCTGGGCCAATTTGTAAAACCAGAAGCCCAGCCCAATCATCTGGTCCATAAGCTTTCTAACTAAATCCCGGCCCAGCATTATAGGATAACAAAAAATAAAAGAAGTAAAAAAGAAGTAAACTTGCGCCCCAAGGTTTCGATCTCTCCAGTCTCCGCAATAATCCCAAATTTACCCCCAACCTGTCCACCCCACTATAAAAGGTTTAGCTCTTCAATTCTCCCTCCGTCCCCAATCCACCATCACCACCAGTCGCCGTTCATCTTCTCTCGCTCTTCAAATCGCTCCGATGATGGAAAGCCACTACGAATCGCCGTTCAAAGTCATCTTCTTCGACGGCACCTCCACCATGGACATGGGGAACATCTTCATAAACCCTTACCTGACCTTCAAGGCGTTCCAATCGATCGTCAGCCAGAAAATCGGAGTCTCGCCGAACCAGATCACCACCTACTACGAGCGCGGCCAACTTCCTTCTCGCTCCGGCAAGTTCAACGGCGGCAATCGCCGCTCTCCTGTCACGAACAAGTTCAATTTCGCCTCGATCCTCTTCGATCGCAATTGCTTCTTCTTCGTCGTGTTGAAGCGCTCGCGTCGCGTCCGGAATCGCATCAAGAAGCAGAATCTCCACAATTACTCCGAAGGATACGATTTCAGGTTTGCGAACCCTAATTTCCCCGTTCATTGTCCGAATTACGCCGAATTGGAGTATCTTGATCATACGAGAAATCTTCTAGCGAGGGAGACGGAGAGGTACATGTTGACTCGGTATCTTAACTCGATCGTTTACTCGGATCTGAACCGTGTAGCGAGCTACCGGAGTAGTTTGACCAGCGACGACGGGGCGTCAACGTCTTACTCCGGCGTGGTGTGCGAAACGTGTGCCAATGCGAAGAAAGAAGGTCAAACGGCGGAGTTTCATCCCTGTAATTACGACGCCATTCTCACCCCTTTCTCTCGGGGTCGTTTTGGCCCGATTGCCCGGCCCGTAAGGAAACGGGCTGAACTTCTGGAGTCTCAAGGTAATTACTAATTGATGCCAACTAATTTCAAGTACAAAGAAAGTGTCCTCTTTGATTCAAGAAGCCAGTGTAGAATAGCAGCAATTGGTCCAATGGTAGAGGGACAATTATAGTAGCTCGGGTTTGGTTGTTAATTTATCAAGTGAATTGCTTTTTTGTTTTAGAAGAAGAAGATTAGGATGGAATGCGGATGGTAGTAGTGATCTTTCTGTTGTGTGGATGAACCAAGAATTTGGTTTGTGTTTTTGTAATGGCGAGATTGAGAGTTTAGTGAGATCTAGTGCTTGAGTTGTGGACTTGTGGTTCAAGATTCATCCCACACAACCTAAAGATCCTTGCGGAATAGTATTTTTGTAATTGCATATATAATAGTAGCTATACAAGATTTCTTATTACAAGATTTGATCTTATTTTGCAAGATTTCTCCTACATTGTTGTTGTTGTTGTTGTATGTCTCTGTTTCTAGTGTAAATGATAGTGAAGAGAATGGCCTCATCCATGGCCAAGATCGGGTATGAGACTGGTTATTTGGAAATTTATGTTTATGGCGAAAGACGAATTGTGAGCTTAAAGACCCAGATGAATGAAATTCAGATTGAAAATCTACAGAAAAAGCCAGAGCAGTTAACATAACATGATCAAGAACCAGAATTTGACTTTTATGCAGCAAGATTTTTTAATCTAATACTTTAAGATCCACTTCGAAAATAAGCCTTTCCGACCCGTTTATTGAACTCTTAGCCCTTTCGTTCTGGTTTAAAGGAGGAGGAAAATATGGTGATTTTGGTTAGTATTAGCTTTAATTAAAAGTGTTCATTGACTAAAATTAAAACGTTCAAACCAATGAATTTTGTGTAACCGTGAGTATAATTTAAGAGACACATGCCATTATGTTATGCCAATGTGTATATTAGTTTGTCATCCAAAATTATAGGACTCAAATAACGAACTACCAAAAAGAAAGCATTATGATTCGACCAAAAAAAAAAAGAAAGCATTATGACAACAAAAATAAAAATAAAAACATAAAGAAATCATAACAAAACAAAAATCTCAGAAAGCTGAGAAACAAAGAAACAAGAAGATGGCAATGTCGATGGAGCTTCTATCGGAGCGAGCCTCGATGGTGCGAGATTCATTGGACAAGAGTCAGAGCATCACCCACGACATGGTCTCGATCCTCGGATCCTTCGACCACCGCCTCTCCGCCCTCGAAACCGCCATGCGCCCCACCCAGGTGTTTTATCTAGCTAGCTCTTTGATCTTGAATCTCATTCTCATAACAAAATGTTTCTCTTTGATCTTGAATCTCATTGATCATAACAAAAAATTCTCTATGAGATTTGATGATTTGATGGCTTGATCGATTGATCAGATTCGCACGCATTCCGTTCGTAGAGCCCACGAGAACATTAATCGGACGTTGAAGCAAGCTGAAAACGTCCTTGATCATTATAATATCACTCGCCAGGTTAAGTTTTTCTTCCTAGATCAGTTTAGGGAAAATTGCTAGAAATAGGCCCGAACTTTCAAAGTTGTTGTAAATAGCCCTAACTATGGTACTATATCAATATGTTCGAATCGAAAGGTTTTTTATATATTATTGCAATGGGCGATTTTTATTGTTTAGGGTCGAAAAGAAGACTTACATGGTTCTTCCGTTAAGTTTTTCTTCCTAGATCAGTTTAGGGCAAATTGCTAGAATGGGCCCGAACTTTCAAAGTTGTTGTAAATAGCCCTAACTATGGTACTAGCAATATGTTCGAATCGATAGTTTTTTATATATTGTAAATGGGCGATTTTATTGTTTATAGTCGGAAAGTAGACTCCATTTCAACAATTTCGTTCGAATCCTCCATCTCTTCGGAAAAAAAAAGGGAAGGAGAAGGATATTCTTCGGTGAATCTCTCTTGATCATGTTTAATCCCGTTCATTTCGTGCAATCACTAGTCTGTGTATCGTTAAATTCAAGACTTATTTTATAGTTAACGGTCATGTGACATTGATAACTATGTCTTATGTAGATTAATTATGGGAAATAGGAAATGTTAGGGACGGAAAAATTACCATCTTTGATGACTTTTATTGTGATCACAACCCCAAAGTTGAGGACTATTTGCTGCAACTTTGAAAGTTGGGTCTATTTTTCGCAACCATTTCAAAGAGGAGATTATTTCTTGTAATATTATTATTCTAAACAATCAAATGGCTAAATAATGTAATTATTTGGCCATGAATAATTGTTGATTATATAGAGTTGAAGTTTGCAGGCTGAGGCAAAGATACTAAGGGGTCCTCATGAGGATTTGGAGACTTATCTTCAATCAATTGATCAATTGAAAGCTAATGCTGAGTTCTTCAGCAACAAGAAGCATTTCAAGAGAAACTCTGCGCCGCTTAATCATGTTAATGGCTTGCTTACAAAGGCTGTCATGAAGCTAGAAGTTGAGTTCACAAATCTCTTAGCACTTAACAGGTTAGTATTTGCAATAACCCTAATTAAAGGCCTCAATCTCAATCAATTACAAAAAATTATTCATATTATGTCTCTATATCAATTTCGGTGCATTCTAACTAAATTCAGTTACTATTGTCACATAACTGAATTTCAGTTTTTCTTAAGCCTATCGGACGTATCCCTTTTCCCCCCAAATTCCGCTATAGCGGAGCCTCACTAGGTCAATGATGATGATGATTATGTTTTTATTTTTCAGCAAGCCTGTGGATCCTGATCGTCTTTATCAAAGCCTCCCAAAATCTTTACGTCCTCATGGAAAAGATGCTACGAACAATTCAAATGATAAGGATTCGGAGAGCAATGAATATAAATCTCTTACTCTAATGCCATCTCATGTTCTTCCTTGGCTTCATGACTTGGCTGATCAAATGGTTCAAGCTGGCTATCAACAGCAAGTTCTCATGGCTTACCGGTTTGTGTTTTTTTTAAATGCATTAAATGGTGATCCAAACTCGCCCTTATTCTGTTAGGCTTTTTATCGTGTAGAGAGACGCGTGCTGCTGTGTTGGAGATAAGCTTTGCGAAACTAGGAGTGGAGAAGCTTAACAAAGAGGATGTGCAGAGAATGCAGTGGGAGACGTTGGAGGCGAATATTGGGAGTTGGGTGTTTTTCATGCGTATAGCGGTAAGAGATTTAGGGTGTGTTTGGATTACAAAATTTAAATTATTACATGGAGTAATCCAAACACACCCTTTTTTATTTATTAGTAGTATAATCATTAATGACAGTTTGTGATGTATCTCCTATATCGATTTTGGTGCGTTTTAACAGAATTCAATTATTATTGTCACATAGCTGAATATTGGTGTATTTGAGTCAGATAAAGTTGCTATTTCCTGGTGAAAGGAGAATTGCAGACCAGATATTTAAAGGCATTGACTCAATTAGGATGTTGTGTTTTGCCGAAGTTACATCTAGTAGTGTCTCAACTCTCCTAAGTTTTGGGGATGCAATCGCCAAAGGCAAGCGGTCGCCCGAAAGGCTATTTGTGCTTCTTGACATGTATGAGATTATGAGAGAGCTTCTTCCTGAGGTAATGTACCTTAAAATTCATTGGTTTCTTGGGATTAAGGGCAATTGTCATGGTAATCTAATTGGTTTCTGTTGTTTAATTAAGGTTTTGAATGGTGTTGGATTACTTTTGAAAACTTTGCTAGGAAGTAATAGAAAAGTGAAGGGATAACAGTTTCCAAATCCCTTGATCCTAAGAAAATGGCTCATTTTTCATATGATCCCATGAACTTTCTTAAGAGTAAACCTGTCAAATAGGACTAGCGAGTTGGGTTCGAGTCAAAAACATAATTGGGGCATTAAAATTTACGGGTCAACATGTCGTTATGTGCATGTTTGATGCAGGTTCGGTCGACCCAATAAATCAAGAAAGTCAGTTTATAAAAAAACATTATGATTATTCAGTTAATTGATATATTTTAATTATAATATAAACGATATAACTTTTGAGAAATAATAAATCTGCTCAATCTATTGGATTCGTCAAACCAACCTATTCGAGTTCGTGTCACAATCTTGACCCATTGCTTTTAGGGCCAGGTTTCAACCTGAAAAACTCCCGACCGATCGGATCGGATTTTTAGGTTGGGCCATGTTTTTGACAAGTTTACCTTGTGATTAATTCATTTTATGAACAGTTTTTGTCTACATTTGAGGGTAAACCTTGCATTGAGATGCGAGAAGCAGCTGCCTCTCTAAGACTACGTCTAGCACAAACAGCTCAAGAGACATTTAGTGATTTTGAAGAGGCAGTTGAAAAGGATGCTACAAAAACCATGGTTCAAGATGGAACTGTTCATCCTTTAACAAGCTATGTCATAAACTATGTCAAATTTCTATTTGAGTAAGCCAATCACACAACTCTTACTTTCTTTCAAGCCTTAAAATCTCTTGGGGCCTGTTTGGATCGCATTGGATAGTGCATTATCTTGCATTATTCAATGCGATTCAAACAGACTCTTGATAGTGATTAATTGAAGCTCAAATTCTTAAATTTCAGCTACCAATCCACTCTTACTGTGTTGTTCCGAGAATGTGGTGGTGCAAACGCGAACTCAGAGTTGGTGCTTGTAACGGAGCGTATAGTGCAAGCTCTTCAGACTAACTTAGATGGGAAATCTAAGTTGTATAAAGATCCTGCATTGAGTCAATTGTTTTGTATGAACAATATTCATTACATGGTTAGATCTGTCAACAGGTTTGTCTAAGAGATATATTATTCTCAATTGTTCATTTCATTGTTATAATTTTTTTGTTGACTAATTTTGTTTGTTTCAGGTCTGATGCAAAGGAATTGCTAGGGAATGATTGGGTGCAAAGGCAAAGAAGAGTTGTTCAACAACATGCTAATCAATATAGGAGGATTTCTTGGTCAAAGGTTTGAGTCCCTCTTCTCGTATTTGCACTAAATCACCCGTAAAATTCAAAACTTCATCGAAAACCATTCATCATATATCTGTTAATTTTACATAAATATTTTTTCTTTCTTTTGAAAAAGTTACCTTTCCACGCGTATGGTAGGCCCTAGGGCGTGGGCGTTTTTTTTAACAAAAGCCATAATATGGGTGATTTTTTATAAGTTCGATTGTAACAGGTGGTTCAAAATCATTCGCCATGTCTATTAATTTTACTTGAAATTATCAATACCTTTCTATGTTATGACTTACGAGTGTGAATGATAGTTTTGTGCAAAGTGTCATATTTAACGAGTGGTTTTCGACAATTCACCCTTGTAAATTTGAAGTTCTTTATATTGGTTTAATTTCTTGATGCAGATTCTACAATATCTCACTGTTGATAGTGGTGGTAACCTTTCAAGAGCAACAATAAAAGATAGATTCAAGAATTTCAACATTCAATTCGAAGACATTCATCATAAACAGTGTCAATGGTCTGTTCCAGATAGCGAGTTGCGTGAATCGTTAAGGTTGGCTGTGGCTGAGGTGCTCTTGCCTGCCTATAGATCGTTTCTCAAACGTTTCGGGTTAGTTTCTAAAAAATTCGGGTTTCTAAATTTATTTATTTTCTAATAATGTAAGAATTTGAAGTATAAGACATATTTGGTAAATCAAAGTACTTGCTTCGAAAATTACCCTCCTTCTAAAATATTTGATTTTTTTCTTTTTGTGTGTTTGTTAATTAGGCCAAGTATTGAGAATGGAAAAAATCCTCAAAAGTACATCAGATACAGGCCAGAGGATCTTGAACGCATGTTATCTGAGTTCTTTGATGGAAAAACATTCAATGAACAAAAGCGGTGACTATTTCATCTTACTTTTTGTTCTTTTGATCTCTCGCCCAGTTCGATGAGCAAGAATTATTCTATATTCGAACCGAGTACTGCAGAGGTCCTTGAGGGGAGGAGCACTTCCAATTCAGTCACTAAACAAACGCTTATCTTATATATGATGTCGAGGAAATTCAAACCCAAATTGCTAAACAAATCCTTAAGGAAATCTAATGTCTCATCCCGTTAAACCAATTGGTGCTTCCTTTTAGTTTATTTGTGTGAATTTGCTCTGAAAAATAATTGTCTTCATAGGATTTTGTTGTCCAATTAACTCTAATCTAAACACACTTCTTCTTTTGGGACATGGATCTCATGAAATGATTTTTAAGAACACAATAGTTGAGAGTATATATATTCAAGCCATTTTTTCTTGAAACTAAGGTCTTGCTATGAATATTCATTAGAATTATTGTTTCACTATGAATTCAACCTTCCATAACGCCGGTGGGTAGATTGTACCTTTCAATCTTTTTGACGTGTGTCTCCATCAAATGCGACTAATCAATTCAATCTTGTATTCTTCATCATATATATATATAATTAATTCGTCTGTTTTTCAAACTCTTACCAATATTTTGCACATTAGTCTATTCGTAAGGAACACATGCATTTTATTAAAAAATGTAAATTTTATTGAAACTAATGTAGACTATTAGTAAACAAACATGCATACTTTAAGCTCATAAATTTTCTTGTACTACAATTTAATTAATTAAACTATGTATCCACCGACGTAGATTTACAAACTAGTATGTAGCCCGTACTTTGTACGGGTTTTTTTTAAAATAAAATAGTAATAATAAAATATTTTCAAATATATTTATTATTCGAGAAAAATAAATATGTAAATGCTTAAATAAATTTTTTTGTTATGATCTGCGTAAACATATAAGGCAATTTCCATATTAACATAAATATTCTAGAATTTGTATAATAGCATAAAAAATATCATAATGATCTTCCTGTATATCATATCCAAAAATAAAAAAAATTGTTTAATAATGAGATTTTCTATCATGTATTCTAAAAATATACATATCCAAAAATATAAGATTATTTTATAAAAAAAGGTGGTGTGATCCAATCTAAAAGTGACATGTGTCGTTTAATAATTTTTTTAACCTCCGCTTTAGATTATAGTTATGATATATTTATTAAGTTACCATATATCTGAGAAATAAAATCTACAAACCAAGAGTGCAATAGAAATTAATGAAGCTTTTATAACCTATGGTATTTTATATGTATTATGTTTAATCTATGAGATCAAATTTCTACTTTTATAAAGGCTTAACACATATACAACCCTGTGTTTGTGCGAATTTGTCACTTAGACACCCCACCTTTGGTTTGGACCTATTGAACACTTAAACTTAACAATTTGGACCTATTAAACACCTCTTAACTGATGTGGCGAAGTGCAATGGTGTCGATTACGAGGTTGAGGACGACGAAGAGA
The DNA here is from genome assembly GCA_964016875.1 of Fallopia convolvulus. Taxonomy (NCBI): domain Eukaryota; kingdom Viridiplantae; phylum Streptophyta; class Magnoliopsida; order Caryophyllales; family Polygonaceae; genus Fallopia; species Fallopia convolvulus. Next base: position 63,185,285 of record OZ024725.1, read on the forward strand.
ACGGCGGGAGTGAACCAGCTGTTGACGGAGGTCCAAATTGTTATGTGGCATAAATTATGCCTTTGTGGCAAAATACCAAATACGCTAATGTGGCACGTATGTGGACAAAAAATAGGCTTATGTGGAACACATTTGGACAAAAAATTGGACATGTCAGCACGAGTGTGTTACACTCAACGAGATTGTCAGCGACCGGGTGTCTAATAGGTCCAAATTGTTAAGTTTAAGTGCTCAATAGATCCAAACCAAAAGTGAAGTGTCTAAGTGACAAATTCGCACAAATACAGGGGGCTGTATATGTTTTAAGCCCTTTTATAACCTATGGTTTTTTTAGTATGAAATGCATGGTGGCCGGCCTACCTTCTCATCAATTGTCAAGTAGGATAGGTAAGTCTATTAAGAGGGTAAAATTTTCTCTTAATTTCACAATATTTATTAAATGAAGAGAAATTTATTTTTTAAATCATCTAACTATTTGTATGTATTAAAGAATGGCCTTGTCATATGGAGCCATTGTTTTAAAAATTAATCTCCGTTTAGTTCTGTCTAGGTCATGTCTAAACGCAGGAAGGTCGTATCTTACCTAGACTTCCAGCCTGTCTAGAAGACCACCTAATCCATGTAAGCAATTATTTAGATCGCCTAGGTGCTATGCGGCCTTTCTCCGCCTAGAGGCCGCCTAACGTATTTTAGAACCATTTAGAATGGAGCATTTGCTATATATGATCATACTAATATACACAATTTTAATATTATTAATTCAAATATTAGGCCTTGGTGAATTCACTAATACTTATAAATGATAAAAAAGTTGTAATATATGTCATATGTAGTAATTCTATCAGACAAAAATATCTAACCATAAGTATGTAAATATATAATATAGTCCACTACAATGCAAAATATAGTCCACTATTCATTTAATAAAGATAGTTCCAAATTATTATTTGGAAGAATAACTTAAGCTGGCCGGAACCATCGATTTGGCTCAGTTGGCTGCCTAAATTCTAAATTTTACCCACAAAACAAAACACTTGTACCTACTATTAGTAGTTAATTGTTTCAAGTATTATTATTTTAAGACGTTGGATGATTGGAACCTTTGTTACCTTTCTTTAATAATTACATATTTACATGAGTATATAATTAAATAGTTAAGATCACCAACTTAACATCGATCATTGATAATAATATGACAGTAAAAACAATTCGAGATCGTTTAATTAACCTGATAAAAGAAGTGATTTTTTTTTAAATTTTATTATTCTATGCGTCACAAAATTGTCTTGTATAGTTTGTATACAATGCATAATAATTGGGGTTCCGTTTATAATTAGGGCCAAGAGTGGGGAAAATTTCCAATTGTTCGAAAATAATTTATGCTAAGTATAAAATGTGGAGGGCCAAATTAGTACTAGCTAGTTAAAAAATTGACTGGCCGACAAATTATTTAATTCATTTTAGGGTCCACTGACTAATTAACTTGAGCTTACTATTACAAGTCTAAACTTTTATTTTTCCTATCTTACAACTTGTCTGATTCGATTAACCAATAATCCCAATAATATTTTGTTGGATATGGAGTCTGGTGGACTTGAACTGATAATTAAAATCCTATATTAGATAAATTTTAGGGAACTTATCTTTTGTCCTCTATACAAATGTCCGTGCTGATTGATTATTGTAATTGTATTATCGGAAAATTAACTTAGTTAAAAGAAACTCTAGCTTGGCAGTGCCTAGACACATTCATGATAAACTAAGTAAACAAATCTCGTGTTTTTGTTACTTGGTTTATCTTCTTCTCTCATATAGTAGGTCGAATTTTCTAACACATTCTACATAGAATCGGACATTTAACAAATCTGTTTGATCAAGAAAAACTCTCATTATCGATTTGTCTCTCCATACATAAAGTCAGGAGGATTCGAAACTCAAAAAGTCCATACTTAAATAATTCTTTAAGTATTGGTTTTTATATATCTTTAGGTATGGATTCGATAATTAAACCGTGTTAATAGTTCAAAATTGTGTGATTCCTCTTTGAAGGAGGCTTTGGCAATTTGTAGGGTCACCGGAAAAGTCGGGCAAGTAAAATGCATATTCTTCTTGGCCGGTGGACTAAGTGTATGTAACACCCCGACTTCCGTCGAGGCGCTACTAGGGAATAGCCCTTACAAGGTACTATTATTTAGGTTGACAACTACACTGTAGGACCTTACATCTCAGACACGACGAGAAAACATAATAAAACATCCAACCTTTATTTAGTAAAACTTAGAAAAACGTATCATGCATGAATCCCCAAAAATTATAAATAATCAAATACGTCACAACGCATACTGACTGAACTACTCGAACAAAGTTATAATAAACAAAACACAATACCAACTCCGTCCAACAAATATCAAAATCAACATCCTAACTATTATAAATAACTAATAAAAACCGATCCCACTATGACACGCGCTCTTTACCGCTCCGGCCCGCCATCTGGCCTCGGTTCCTGCACGGTTCCCTGATTCATACCTGGAACTGAAAAATGTTCCCCGAAGGGTCAGCGTCTAATCTACCAAGCTAGAAAGAATATGGAAACTGTAGAACGTTTTGAAATCAGTTATCTAAAGTCAGCATACAAATCCACAATCGCAATCATAACTCTAGAGGCCAATACCTAAATTAGTTATATCAGTCACACAAGTCACATACGCATTCACAATCACAATCACAATCACAATCACAATCACACAGCAATGCAATTCTTCCTTTGTCCACGATCCGACTTCCAAGGCGCTCATCACCGCGCCGAGTGCAGAGGCAGGCCCTCCCACTCCACTTCCCAATCTCCCTTCTAACTCCGGGCTAAGCCTCCACTGGAGCGCTTGCCAAAAACACACAGATAATAATTTTCGTTTGAAGGGGTACGATTTTCCCAGTCACACGGGTCAAAGTAGCCAACTCTTCCTCAACACCAACTACAATGGGCCGTGTCGGAAACGGTACCAACACAGAGAAAACGTTCCAAAATAATTTCCGATAAAATATATTTAAAATCATTAACGCACACAGCACCCAAGGAGCTCAAAACATTTTAAAAGGTATTCGGGACTAGTTCCCAAAACCCGTCCTACAATATCGATACGCAATCTAACAAGGGAGAAAAGAACCGAGCAAGTCGAAAAACGACTTACCTTGAAACTAGGAATCCTTCGAAGCAGACGGAAAAATAAGAGCGCGAGCGAATGTGATTCCCTAATAGAATATATGACGAAAAGATTAGGTTCGACCCTTAATACCTCTCAACAACATTTGAATCAACAACCCTTGTTTTATGAACCCGACTCAACTATAATTATTAGACCCTTCTACCCTCCAAATTCAACCAACAATACCAATATACTCGTGACATAAGCATATAAATACTACCCCACCTACTAGATACTACCTAATACTAATTTATATCTAAAATAATGCTACCCCAACTTACTAATTCACCCAGGCCACCGTCCCCAAACCAAATCCAAAGTCAAACCTAACATATTAATTTCTAAAGCCCATCTGCACAAACCAATTAATTTACCCACAAAACAACAACTCATTTTTACATAAAGTCTTAGCCCAAATCGTATGGATCAGCCCAGCCACCCTTTAATGTAGACCATATCACACAACCCACTTCCTCTCTCCCAGGTTTCAACCGAACAACCCCTCAAACCCACCCTTTTGACTATTCCAAATGGGACCCACCCCTTTCCTTCTTCAACCTATAAATCTGGACCTCAATACTGGTTCCGTCCTTTCTGCTCACTCCCTCCGGCGGCAACTTCTTCTCCCGCTCCGTCTTCCCAACTCGACCCCTCGCCACACCTCCGTTCCAACCTTGCCCGACGACCTCGAAGAAACAGAGGCAGGCGTGCAAGAATGCCCCGTTCGCCCGTTGTTCGACCCCGCCGGCGGCCATGACCACTCACCCCCTCTCGTTCCCAATCCCGACTAATGACGCGTTCCGACCCTAATTCACGCTAGTACCCGACCCAAGAACATCAGTAACGAAAACATAGGCAAAGAACTCACCGGTAATCGTCCCGAACGGCGATTGACAACGGCGGCGAATTCCGGTGAGCTTGTTGTCCTCTCCCGTTGGCGCACTATCCGAAGAACCGAGCGGCGGCGAGGTCGTCTAGATTGCAGAAAGAAAACTCACCACAACTGCCCCGGAAGAACCGGAACTTGCGCGTTCTGATCGAGTGTGAAACGGATCCGAGGAATGCGATTGCTGGCTGAGCCGAAGAAGAACAAGGGAATGGGATTGATTCTCGCAGAAGGAATCGGAAGGAGGCGTTTATAAGGAATAGACGAGGTTAAGGATATCATGGATAAAGATTTTGATGATCCACGAATTTGGGTTTAGATATGATTTGTGTTTAGATAAAAATATTGTTATGATATGATTTGGGTTTATATATAGTAACGAATTTAATCTGATTTGACTTAAAAGATGGGAAATTAAGATCGACGTCCCCGGTAGAAAAATACATACGGAAGATTATATATTATTATTTTATACATATATATACTATAGGATCAACTCCTTGCTAAAAATAAAATAAAAATATATATATATATGTATATATTTGACTTGTCAAATCGGATTAGCGAATCGGGTTAGGAATCGTATTTTTGTTAAAATGACGTTGCTTGCGGTTTAAGAAACTCGATTCCCGTCTATATGACCAAAATTGAATTCGGGTATTACAGTGTAAATCATGCCAGGTGGAAGCTTCTATATTGTACTGAAATTTGGGCCTACACTATTATTGTTAACTTTTAGTCATGGTGGTTGAAGTTTATTAAAGTCTATACTAACCTAAAGTTCTAAACTTTATGTATAAAGATTAAGCATCCGTTTGGATGGTGGGTAGCGGAAGCTTAATAGCGGAAAACCCTAACTAAAATTGAAGACCCTTAGGTGTAGCACTTCTTCAAAAAGCTCGAAATTCCGCTACTATTAGCGAAAGACGCTCGAAATTCTGCTACATCCGAACGGACGCTAAAGAAGATATAGCTAACAGCCTATATTTCTTCTTAGGCATTAATTAATGTCTGAAAATAACATACATAATCCAGTACGTATGTAAATATGATAGCATCAAAAATAAAATCAAATAAAAGATAAGGTCTACAAAAAATCAGATAGCATTGTGACTAGTATTCTTATAAAATCAAATAAAAGCCTCGTGTAAATAAACTATACTCTTTCGTTTTATTTTCCAGTTTATAGACAAACGAATAATTATACTAATCTATATATAGTTAATTAGCTGGTTTTGTTGTATTTAAAGAAAATTTTGGCGGATAGCTAAACCTCCTCCACAGGACCACAAGCTCCTACACTTGGTGATGAACGATTAAGCGATCACTATCTATCATTCTCTAATTAAATACTACTAACATTGGCTTCCTTCTATATTAAATATACATTCATTACTACTCTTTTCTCTAAATACAACTTAATTAATACATACATCTCACTAGTGTAGTATTGAACACCACGATTCATGCACTAAACCATTCCTCAGTTAAGAGAATGTACATACATGGTAAAGTTCGATGGGCTAAATAATAATGAACGGATTTACACGTCCGCGTATGTACATATGTACGTTATAAGCTTAATTAGAAGCCTAGTACCGAAAGATAATAAGAAAAATAATTCATATATTTTATATACTAGCTAGTCAAGTCTTTTTAATTAAATTCTCGATGTGAGAAATATCTTCATTCGCGATATAAGTTTATCAAAAAAAAAATAGTCGATTTATTGTGTCTTGAATCTTAAATTTAGATTTATTCTATCATTTCAAGGACTTGCTATCATCTCTTCAATCATCATAGATTCATAGTCTTTGTAAAATCTAAATAAAATGGTGACTTTTGGTAGTTTTTATATTGTATGTGTTAATTCGATCCATTGTTCTAAGAATTCCTTATAGGTCTCGTCTAGCTAGGTCCGTCAAGGCGCTGGAAGGTCCTAGCCCGCCTAGTCGTTCAGACCGCCTAGGGACCTGTCTAGGACCGCCTATACCACCGTTCAAGCCGTCTAGGCGCTAGGCGGTCCTTCTCCGCCGAGCATCCGCCTAGTATTTTTTAGAACATTGATTAGATCAAGACAACAAAATCATCACTCTAACCGTTACATAAAATTCTTAGCATTTAGAAACAAAAAGCTAAAGTACAAATGCACAATACAACTCATGTATAGAATACCATAAAGCTTTCAATTTTCATCAACCTTAATATAAAAAATCACTTGTAAAATCCAATAATATCATACCAATCACAATTTGCCGTTCAATTTTAACACCCAATCAAACCCAATCCTATACTCTCCTAATCAATCCCCACCTTGGCTCAGCTTCTTCTACACGTCGGTCAACTCACCTAATTCCTCTATAATATTCCTTTTCTATATATCCTTCCAAACTAAAACACACCACTCACTCAAAACATGTCGAAGATAATTCTAGTAATACCCTAAAATAAGTTTTACAACTAAATTAATAATACCATCTTTATAATCTATGTCCATAAAATAAACTTCTCGATTTTAAAAACTAAAAACCTAAAACGAAATTCGTTAGAAAACAATAATTCCTAAATTAATAAAAATAATATTTTTTCTAAAATAGGATGTTTATTTTTTGACCTTAGAAAATCCGTTAATAATAATCTTCTAAATATTTTAGAATAATTTTTTTTTATCTCCTTTCCTTTTTCTCATATTTTAGTTACTTGACTTCCAAGTACTAGGTTTTTTCTTTACCTTCCTCTCTACTCTATTCATTTTTTTATTTACCTTTAATTCCCTTGGTTTGATCAATCAACACCGATCTACGTATGGTCCTTCTAATATCAGTTTCTCCATACCGAATATTGAACTCTATGTACTCTATTTAAACACTCTTATTCCCTCAATCCTCATAGTTTCACAAAACCACACACACAACACTAAAACACTCCACCTCTCAATCTCAACCACCGTCCTCCACCTCCGACCACCACCACCACCACCATGTCGGAGAAAGGCAAAGACTGCGACCACCACAAGGACAAGAAAAAGAAGCTCCTAAGAAAGATTTTAAAGGGAATTTTGATCTTCCTTTTTCTAGTGCTCTTGGTAATCCTCATCATATGGGCCGTTCTCAGGCCGACCAAGCCCCGATTCGTGCTCCTCGACGCCACCTTGTTCGCCTTCAACGTGACGGCTCCCACCCTTACCTCCACCTTCCAAGTCACCATCCGATCGACCAATCGAAACGACCACATCGGAATCTACTACGATCGACTCCTCGTTTATGCTTCTTATAGTGATCAACAAATCACTCTCCCCACCTCCATTCCCCCAACTTACCAGGTACTTTTTTTTTTTTATTTAGTCGATTTGGTTTTAGTCTAGACCTGTTTGGCCTGAAATAAAATTTTAGACAAATAGTGGGTTTGGATCGAGTTACGGGCCAATCCAATTAAGTATTCTCTCCATGATTTTGATTAGGAAAATAGAGTTCTTTGTCTCATGAAAAGTTATTTAATTTGTACTTTAATCGATTAATTAACTTCGAATTATTAATAAAGCATAATTATAAATGGAGCTTTTGATGGAAGATGGTCATTGATTGGATAAAGTTTGTGGATTTGGGATGATTTAATTATAATTGAGGTGATTTGGACGTAAAAAAAAAAAGAATGGCTAGTATGATTCCGTGAAAAAACAAATAATTGAGTATTATTTAAAATCAAAGAAAGAGAATTTATTGACGTAATTCGAATGAATTTAATTCATCTTATTTATAAAAAATATGGTAACAGGACACGAATGGCGTGAACATATGGTCACCGTTCGTGACGGGGGTGTCGGTGCCGATCGCGCCGTTCATCGGCGCCACGTTACAGCAAGCTCAGGCGGCCGGGAACTTGCCGATCTACTTCAAGATGGATGGACGGCTGAGATGGAAAGTTGGGACCGTTATCACTGGGACCTACCGGTTACACGTCAGCTGCCAGGCGTATATCGCCGTCGGAAGCCCCAGCGCTGGGATCGTCGTTAGTGATAACGTCGTTAAGTACCAGCTCTACCAGGGTTGCAGCGTTAGTGTCTAATTTGACGGTAATTAACGGCGCCGTTAAGGGGTGGATTTTGCTATAAAAATCGATACACAATGAGGTATAGCAAAATGTTAATATGGTGTTTTAAGATTTATTGAGGATAGAATAATGAATGACAAGGTGTAAAGTACTATTACTAAAGTGTAATTTCTTTAGCAAAATAAGTGTGTTTGTTATTTGCAACTTGCAATTAAGCAATTGTTTTTAGCCAAGGGCGTCGTCATCAAGAGGTCAATTATTCGATCAATATGAGCAAGAAATTTTGAAATAGGTTGTTGTACAATATGCTCCGTAATTTGTAAGAACATGGATCAATGAGCTGGAGGATGGAAAAGCAACGGTTGCGTATATTATGCGTATGAATGCAAAGACCTGTAACCAATGGGAAAATACAAGGCAGTTTAGGACGCACATAATAGGAACTTACGAAAGATATAAATTGAAGTGGACAGTCTATTAGTAATTAATGAGCTAAAAGACTGCCGATCTAGTCTTTGAATAATCGACAATGTCATTGCAATCGTTTGAGGATGTCCAAATTCTTATCCGACAAGATACACTAGGTTAACCCTATCAACCTAATTTATATAAGTAATCTATTTTGTTGTCCGTTTGTAGCATGAGTCAACTTTTTCTTTCTTGACCCTTTCTCAATTTCTAGCAAACATTCGTCTTATCGAGTTGAGCCTCGTTAGTCCTTAGATATTCTACAAAATCGCATATCATTATTTAGCACCCTTAAGCCCTCTCTCTCTCTCTCTCTCTCTCTCTCTCTCTCTCTCTCTCTCTCTCTAGCATGGTTAATATCGAGATAAAATCTATCTCATATCGGAATAGATTTTACCCCCAGTTTGCTTCTCCCCTCAGTTTTCAATCTTGTTTTTTTAGCCTTGGGGTTTTTGTTTTGTTATGGGCCCACCAGAAATACCCTCCCAACTTTCACTCGGGGCAAGGGTGTCTACATCTTCGACCCCCTAGATCCTGCTCATACCGGGATACACCTGGGTTGATGATGATGATGATGTTGTTGTATCAGGATTTTTGTCAAAACTAGTTCACTATATAAATATGCGAGTTACTCTTCCTATTGCCAAATGATTTTATATAGAACTTCACTTAGCTTGTGTGTTTCGTGGGCCTAGCCATGCACGCATGAACGGACTTGTGGACCCCCGCGTTATATTGGCGTATCGGACTCTAACAGATAATTATTGGAGTTTATCATTTTGGTACTTTAGCTTCACGACAATTATGTATTTTAACTCTAATTTACATTGTATAATAGATAAAAAACACAAAGTTCAGGTGGTTCAATGAAAATAGAATAGAAATAAGGGTGGTTTTTGTAAAAAGTGAAAAAATGGTAATTTTTTTACAAACACTCTAAAATATAGGATATATTTTTTATAACAAGGATATTTTTTGCAACGTCCTAAAATAAGAGGTAATTTCATGACAATCCTAATGTATTTATTTTTCATTATGGGTCAAGGAAAATAAAACTCTTAGCATGTTGAGTTACAACTCTATTGTCATGACATTATTTGTATGTCATTCTTTTAGATTTTGCTTTCATACATTTTGCTATCAAATAGAGAGTTAAAGTAAATACTTCGAGTCTTCGACTAATAATTGTTTTAACCTTTATAAATATAATTCGAATTAGTAGATAAATATTTATAATTTTTGGTCTGATGGACACTTTTCATATAAGTTGAAACGAGGACCACAAAGTAATACCCTATATATTTAATCGGTTGACTAGATGTCTGAAGACCTATATATGTAATATATTTACTAGTGATATGTTTCTTTTTCAAACAACCAAGCTCTGATTAAGTCTGCATTAATGCTTCCATATCCTTGTATGTTGTTGTGTTAATAACTCAGAATAACATGGCTATAACAAAATGCTTATATCTTGATATTTATTATAAACAAATTATGATGCACATCATTCAAATATTTGTGGTGAATGAAAGTGGTACCATCTTAGCTTAATTAATTAATGTATAGAACTAAATTATTAGTGTAAGGCATAGGACATCGAAAATAAAGGACATTTTAATATGTACCAATTAGGGTTTAGACTTTAGAGTTTAGAGGGATGGGTATGTAATTGATCTTAAGTCCTTCACCACATCCTACCTTTATCTTTGTAAATAATTGAAATTACATTTGTTTTTTAGGTCAATAATTGAAAATATATTATGCTATTATATATTTAGGATGAATTGGTTATTTTTAGGTTAATAATGTAGCTAATTAAAAATAATTCGTTCTTTTCTTTCGCGGCCCTGCAAAGAGATTCTTCCTTGCAAAAAGAATTTTTTGCATAGGAAGATCGTTTATAATGCTTGCTGTCTGCGATGAAGAAAGGAGGAAACGGTGGCTCACGCATTACTGCAATGTGTGTTGCCACAGCTGATTTGGAATCAGTTTCCTAAATTCAAGCCTTGATGGAAGAGGGAGTTGAAGTTTCTGGATTGGATGGAGTTCATGATGAATCAAATAGAAGAGAGCAAATTGGAGCTTTGGATTGAAGTCATCTGGCGCATATGGAGAGCTCGAAACCTGCTGGTCTTTAAAGGTAAAATGGTTGGTCCAGCGGAGATCATTGATCAAAGCTGGAGAGCCTGCTTGGAATCCCACTAGTTGGTTGAGTTGCACAACGCTTCACCAAGTTGTATTGTTGCAGAAGCGGAAGATCATTGGGTCAGACCTGAAGCAGGGTGGGCCTTGATCAATTGTGATGCCACGGTGATGCAGCAAGGATGTGGAGTCGGCTTTATTGGTCAATATTCCTTTGGCAATATGGTTACTGGTGGTGCCAAACCTATCCAGAGGGGTACTGAAATTGAAGTTGCTGAGCTGGAAGCTTTGAAGTATGGACTTGAGTGTGCCATTCAGGCGGGTATAACGAAGATCATTTTGGCGTCGGATTGTGAGCTTGTTGTCCAGAAACTAAGGCTCAAAAGCCTTCCTCGTTCAGTGTCTGGCTTGCTGGTGGCACAAATTATTGTGTTAAGTTATGAAGCTGAAGAATGCAAGTGGAGTTTTGTGCGTAGAAATTCAATAGAGTTGCTCATACTATCAGTCGTCTTTTACCTAGTGTTCCTTTAGTTGTTTTTGATGTTTTTGATTTACCGCCTTTGTGTTTTGATGTTGTGAAACCGGATGCTGAGTTTAAATAATTGAAGTTGGATGTTTTGATAAAAATAAAATAAAAAGAAAGAATATATACTTGTTAGAAAAGGGTGATTCTGATTTTAACCCTTTACTATACGATAAATAAATAAAATAAACGATATTCAGTATAAGGGTAAACTACACAAAACCACCCCTTATCTTGGGTTGTTTGCAAAAAACCACCCTTTAATTTAGTTTTTACAAAAAAACCATCCTTTATTTAACTTCTGTTTGCATTTGGCCACCCATTCCCTTTTCTGTTAAAGATTTCGTTAAAAAGACAACAGTAGAACATTTCACTAGCTAGAGTAGTAGGGTTTAAAAGGTGAAAAGAAGCATAAACAAATTCTCATGGGAATATGTGTATGGATGTTTCAAGGAAAGATTTATGAAGAAGAAGAAACATTTGAGAGGTTTGCTAAAAAAATTAATCCTTTTTAACCCATTTCTAAGGAAAAAAAAAACTTGCAGCCTTTATTAACCCAATTCCAAGAAAAAATTGAATTGAAACAAGAGCTCCAAGTAAGAAGAGTTAAAATAACAGCCTGGAAGAGGTAAAAGCACACACAAAAGCTCTTTCCTGAACGCTTTCTAAATCGATTTACTTTTAGTTGTTATCTTCATCAGATCCCGTTGTTTCATTTGGCCCTCTTTCCAGTTTTTCTTGGATCAAACAAAGAAGCCAATGTGCTGAAATAAACTCTAATTGCTAAAGGAAAAGGTCTTTTGTTGGGTTTGATTCGAAAGTTGATTTTGACATTAAGAGTTTTGATATCTTGTTTTGAATTTACAATTCGATTTATATTGAACAATTTGGGCGGTAAATCAAGGGGCTTCTCATATACGATTCTTAATTTACAAGTTTGAGATGTGGGTTAATGGTGGATCTAGGAAAGAAGGAAGGTTATATTGTAATGGCATAATAGTTAATGCCTTAATTATTTTGTGTGTGTAACAGAATCTTTAACAGAAAAGGGAATGGGTGGCTAAATGCAAACAGAAGTTACATAAAGGGTGTTTTTTTGTAAAAATTAAAATAAAGGGTGGTTTTTTGCAAACAACCCAAAATAAGGGGTGGTTTTGTGTAGTTTACCTTTAGTATAATTGTGTATTCAACCATATTTTTCTTATTTAAAGAAGAGACAATGCTCTATATCCCCCTCAAAAGAGTTTTATTATAGAATACAAAAAGCTAAGTGGTAACTATCAAACGAAAAATAGCTCACCCCTAATATCATCTTAAAGCAAAATAAAATATAATACTCTTAGGTAGGTCAAGCGATGCATGAAAACATATACTAAAAGAAAATGCTAAGGAAACAAAAAAAATCAAATACACTATTTACTTTCTTATACAAATAATACGGAGTATATAGAATTTAACAATCCAATTTTTACGGAGCAAACCTTAACCATTAGAAACCGAGTTAAAAAGAGGATGATGATAATAAATATAATTTATTGGTGGGTAGAAGGCCACATCTCCATTCTTGACCATCTAGAGATGGGGACAAATGGTATAATTTTTGGGTCGTACCCAAACTTCTTCAAGTAGACTGACACTTCATTGAAATTTTTCATGTACCTAACTTGAGAGTACTTATGGGTTGTGACATCCATCTTGTTAGCAAATCATCGGTTTCACACCAAAGATGAAGGCAAGATGAGTGTAACACCCCGACTTTCACCGGGGTGCTACTCGGTGGTAGACCCTGTATGGGACTACTCAGAATAGTTTAACAACAAGTTCGCTAGGATCTTGCAACTCGGGCACAACGAGAAACAAATAAAACTTTCAACCTTTATTTTAAACTGAATGTATAAAGCATGATAGTATTCTCGACATCATAACAAAAGATATCAATCAGATCATTCTGTAATCTCAAACTATCCTAAACCAGTTCTTTCCAACCCATCATTCGGAACATCTAGACAACACGAATTACAATTTTGCACAACTTAGCCCCCAAAATCCTTTACTAACAATTCAGAACGAAAACTCAAGAGCAGAGTATTAATTGAGACCCACCATCAATTGCATATGATTATCAAATCCCCACTCAAAAGTGAATCACTACTTCAGGAATCCTAATTAGATTAATCAGTCAAAACATCCAACGATTACAATAACCTCTCAATTGAAAAAGCCATACTAGAAATTCCAGAAGTATATCATTACTACGAACAGAAAATGGACTGGGATTCAGCACAACAACGCTTAGAATCAACACATAGAACCGCACCTTTCAATCTCTAAACTAGATCTCGACCTAAGGTTCCGACTCCACAAGTGGGTGCTTCGGTTGGCGTCGATGGCATAGAGCCTTCATCCCTCTGATTGGCCAAGGATAGCCACCCTAGGCGGTGAACAAGACTCCGGTCAAAGGAAAGGAGACGAATCTGATCCAATCTAACAGGCGGCGAACGAACTTGGGGGTGGGCTCGGAAAGCAACAGTTTGAAGGTGGCGGTCCGGCGTGCACAAACCGTTGAGAACGAGACCGGCGATGCTAGCCCGCAACGATTGAAACCAGTAATGCTCGATCACCGAGACAAGGACGGCGTCGGGCTTGTGACGAGCACCTGGAACTAGCGCCGAAGACGACCCGAGTTCAGCGGCGATAGAGGAATGGTGAGACGAGGACGGGACGATGGAGAACTGCCTCAAGCGACATAACAGAGAAGAGCGAACGAAAGGGAAGTCGGAGAAGAGGAAAGGGGTGCTCGACTTCCGACGAAAGGGGGCGGAAGGAGAAGAGCGACTCACTTGCTCTCTCTGTAATCAGGAAGAAGGCAGTAGAGATTGCCACTCCTTAGGGTTCTCTAAGGAGGCTAGCGAACGATACAAAGGAAGAGGGCAAGGTTTGGGCCAAGCAATTGGGCCGGTTCAACTAGGCTTTTGAGCCCAATTTTGAACAAAGGGAGAGTATTAAAGTGTAAAGACCTTTTAAACCAAAATAGTTAGGTGGAAAAACCGAAGGCTCGAAGCAGAACTAGCCTCGGGGTTCCACTTCGGGGTTTTCTAAAAATCGGATATTATAATGAGCAATCTCACAAGTCTGATTAACCATACCAAGATTGGTTGCATCGAAGATAATGATAGCATAGACGGCTTCAGATCTTTCAAAAATCATGTTCTTAAATAATGAAGCTTGAATGTCCAGGAGCATCCACCAATGTAAAGGTATAATTGCTCGTTTCAAACTTTAACAATGAATTATCAATGGGAACATCAATCTCACGCTCAGCTCTTAGCTTTTCAAGAAGCCAAGCAAACATGTAATATCGTTTCTTCAAATTAAAAGATTTCTTGCGAATCTTCTCATGCTCATAAGTGATAATACGACCACACTTGTAGATAAGCTGACCAACTATGGTGGATTTTTCCAGAGTCAACATCACCAATGACAAGAATGTCATTTTTTTCTTCTCATCTTCTATAATCTCATAATAATATGTAAATTTTTCTATCAATCGCAGATTCACGCCCTTCAAAATCTTAACTCGACCTAGAATTCCCCATTTCGAACCCCAGGAATTTTGAACTACCCAATGCTTGTTTCCGACTGAATCGACCTTGTACCCTACAATCATTACTGTGTGGTTTCTTTTTCTCTGACAATCTTGGGTGTACGCTTCGGTATCGACATTGGTATTAGCATTTTTTTTTTTGAAATCGTCGTCCACAACCAAAAATCAAACTAGTGGACTATACTTCAATACTTCCCCATTGCTTTTTGGCCTTTCACTTTTCTCCACTTGGCTACAACATAAGGAGTCTGAACCTCCCATGAATCATTGAGGCTGAAATTTTGCTTTTGAAGACAACCATCAACTATATTATCTAGATAGTTGCTATGTGTTGTGATCATCCTATCTTGAAGAAACTCAAAATATAATGAACTTTCTCTTGTGTCCTTATTGAAATCTAATGGACATGTATCTAAAATATTTTGTTTTTAAAGATACATCCAACTCTGGTTCTTTGAAAACAAAGCACACTCTAATGTAGACATTGAAGAGAAAATTATAAAATATATAAAATACGGAATGGAAAATTACCTTAATTTGTTTCGTACAATGTCATTTTTCGATTTATCATCTCTTGAAGTCATACAGTAATATCTTCAGTTTTAATATTGAATGGGTATAGGCTTAGGCTGCATAGCAACTCCGACTTCCTAGACTCAATGGACCGGAGGCGCTTAACAGGTGTAGAAAAAAATAATATAGGAGTTGAAGAGAGGAGGTGTTGCATCTTATTCTTCGATTTATCATCTCTTAAAATCTTACAATAATATCTTCAGTTTTTTTTCTGTATTTTTCATTTTTTTAAAATCTTACAATAATATCTTCAGTTTTTTTTTCTGTATTTTTCATTTTTTTAAAATCTAACGGGGCTATAACACCCTCCGGACATATTATAGCTTGCCATTGTTTGCTCCTATGTGCATCTCTACTTATATAATGCACAAGATTAGCAATCTAGTATCTCAATTATGAAAATTAATTTTCTCATAATTGTTTATTGTTTTCTATTACCCACTCTTTTTTGAAGATTTTCTTACAAAATTCTTATTTTTACTTATCAGATATACATAAACTTATCGAATTGAAATTTAGGTTTTTGGTATATTGTTGTGAGTTGAAATTTATTTATGCTCTTAAGTTAGATGGTTCTCTGCTACGTATTGCATTGCAAGCATTCTAAATAATTTGTCAATTGATTTGTTTTAGACGTAAATGTGTGATATTAGTCTCTCTTTCTAGTTCGTAAATAATTCATTTTTAGAGATTGCTTGACTAGATTTTATGGATGATGGTTTCACTAGATTCTGGTGAAGAAATAAAATCTCTAAATGGAAAATGTAATATAATCGCTCTTTAATTAGCGCATTTTCAACATAGATATAATTTTTTCCTATTCCATCAGCAAAATCCAACCGAGAATTGACATCAAGTGGCTGATGTCCATGTTCCGTAACATTGGTCACAAAAGCAACTACAAGGGGTGATATATGTCCAAATTATTAAGTTTAAGTGTTTAATATGTCCAAACTAAATATAAGATATCTAAATGACCAATTTGCACAAGTATAGGGGGTTATATAAGCCATTTTATATAGTGTGTATATTTGTACTGTGTAGATCTTATTTTTACAAGGAACTTAATTTTGATGATAAATCCTGAGTTTGTGAACTAGTCAGTACAAATCAGATAAATCGACTAGCGTCGATTGACTCGACCTAATAAAAAAATAATTAAAATTTAGCTTTTCACTAAAGTGAAAGGACTGGCGAATACAACCTTCATGGAACCTCTAACTTATGTCATGAAAATTTATACGTGGATCTACACCTCTAAGTAAATATGCATGTAAGTTCCCTCCTTTGCTCATTTTAATATTCTGCCTAGTCATGTTAATAGTACTCTTGTTATTTCGGATATTGTAGGTCATCTTGACCAAAACATTACTACCTAAATAATACAATAAGTTATGCTCTTTGATCAAAAAAAAAAAAGTGTATCCGGTCACATAAATCTGTATCCGGCCAAAGGCCTCCTTAGAGATGAATTCCCACGTTATATTCTTGGATATAAATGATATTAAATGGCAGTCGAACATGATGAAAATTCTAAGAGTAAACATACACCAGCTACTAAAGTGAAAAACGTGCATGTCAAAGTGTGAAACATTGAAAATCCGATCGAATGCAAGGAAATTGCATGGAATTAACCCTAAACCATTGAAAATCGGCCAAAAATGATGATGATACACTAAGCATGAGTTTTTCATTATTAAAATGAATCATATTAATTGTTACAAAACATGCCGTCTAGTACGAAACATTACCCTATTCAATTGTGCTAATTAAGCTGGAAAATTGAGGTAATTTGATAAGTTAACATGCTAAATTAAGATAAAAGGTTTATAGAATATAATATGCAAGCTTTTGCATGGAACCCATCCACCACCACATGGAGTTGTTGGCTTGTGGTCCTTAATTATTCATCCGCACACCAGCAGCCTTTACAAACATTAATTTTATGTAATCCTTGTTGCCCTTCAACATTATAGTAATCTAACTTTATATTTGTTGTTGGTTGAGATTGATATTGTTTTTTCGTTCAATTTATCACAATTCAAACACAACTCAAAAGTCGTGACTTTTTTCATTGTTTCTTTTTGTCGTGTCTCCTTCATTCCACTTACACTTGATTGATCAGATTTTTGGAGCCTCGTCTGTCTGGATGTTCTAGGGATGTCGCTAGCTTATCAGTGGGTCTCCAATCCCTTTGTTTCTATACTAGGAATCGGGTTGGATTTAAGAATTAGGTTAGAATAGGTTTCACTCACACCCATCTAAAAAATAAGGTATGAGTTCATGACTTCATGTGTATTTTAAGGGAATAAAAATGAGACATACCTAAACTTTGTTTTATACCAAACACAAAAAAGGAATAGCCCTATTTTGAGATATTAAATATTTGGGCTTATTGGGCCTGGTCCAGCATTATGTGAAGCTCAAGGCCCGGGATGTTTTGTAGCCCAATTACTATATTTTTGTATCAAGGATAAACTGATAATTACCAAGTCAATAGAGAAAAGTCAAGAAAGTGACAACCGGGTTTCGACCAAAAACAAAAAGTGACAAACAACCGTATCCAATCACATTTATCCCATGCTCATCATAAAACCACAAACGTGTGTACATAATTGTTCCTAAACAGTGTGCTTGAAACCGAAAAACGGGTGGTTTCGGTTCCGAAATTACCGTGACATTCATTAAAAAAAAATTAAAAAATATTAATGGAATGCAAAACACACGATTGCGGTTTTACATTTTTAACTTTATTTTTATTCTTTAAAAGGTTTGAAATCTGAAAAAACCGAAACCGAACCGAAAAACTTGCAGAACCGAAGATCAGAGTCTTGTTTACGTTATCACATTTAGCCTCTGCTTAACCGCTTAATAAAAGTGTCTACACATCAACAAAAGAAGAGCACCTAAATTTTGAGGTGATGTGTAGATTTATGTTATATGCTATCTTTGTATTTGTTCAAACTATTTGTGTATCATTTTGCACGTTCTCACTCGAATATGACAAATTTTCAACCAACACGCTAACGCGGCACAGATACAAGAGCAGTTGTTGACCCTCTAACTTATATGTCATGAAAAATTTATACGTGTATAACCTCTAAGTAAATATGCATGTAAGTTCGTGTATAAACTAATCAGTTGTCTAACTTACGTAATCCTATTCTTAGTTTCTTACTTTCACATACAATAATTTATAAACATTCATTCAGCCGTCTTAAGCAAACGCGTCAAATTCATCAAACACGGCGAAACCGAAATTTCCCAACTCCTATAAAATCCCTTTCACCCAATCCCAACTCCTCATTCATCCAACTCATTGATTTCATTCATCCAAATCCCTAATCCCCAAAATGACGTCACACCAGAAACAGCCACAGCTCAACGGCGCCTACTACGGCCCAGCGATCCCCCCGCCGCCGCCTCCCAAATCCTCCTACCGCCCCGGCCGTGGCGGCGGCGGCCGCGGCTGCTGCTGCCTCTTCGACTGCCTCTGCGACTGCGGATGCTGCCTCCTCAGCTGCGTCTTCAAAATCCTCTGCTCCATCCTCATCGCCATCGGACTCCTAATCCTCGTCGTCTGGCTCATCGTCCACCCTCACGAGCCGAAATTCCACGTCACCGACGCCTCAATCACGACATTCGACTACTCCGGCAACCAGCTCTCGTACAACCTCGCCGTCAATTTCACGATCCGGAACCCTAACCGCCGCCTCGGGATCTACTACGACGCGTTCGAGGCGAACGCGTTCTACCAGGACCAGCGATTGGCGATGACGGAGGTCGATCCGTTCTACCAGGGGAAGAAGAACACCACGGAGATCGGTCCCGTGGCGTTTAGTGGGAAATCGGCGATTACTCTCGGATCTAGCTCCGATTACGAGAGCCAGAAGAGCGAAGGGAAGTATGATGTTCTTGTGAGGTTGCATCTGAAAGTGAGGTTTAAGCTCGGTGCGTTCAAGACTGGAAAGTGGAAGCCGAAGGTGAAGTGCAATTTGTCTGTGCCGTTGAGCAATTCGACGAGCAAATTTGAGATCACCAAGTGCCATTACTACTATTGATCGTCGCCGATCGCAGACTCCGTCGTCGGTTTTCCGTCATTGTCATTATTTTACTATTTTTTGTTTAGGATTCATTGGTTGATTTGGACTTTTATTATTATTATATTATTTTGTGTACGTACGTAATTTAGACTTTTCGGGCGGTTTATAGTTGATATATGATTCTACGTTTATGAGATGTATTGGCTCGTGTGTATATATGAATAAATAAACTTTGGTATTTATTTTATACATATAGGATGGAGTGCTATTTATTTCTTCCATGATAAATTAATATTCATGCATGGCTAGCTAGATGGAACTTTGGATTTGTGATGGCCATTTTATAGTCTTTTTCGACGATTAGGTGTTATGTTGTTGACATTTTGGGCTGAGTGGGGTATGAATTATATTGAAATATATAACATGGACAAAGATTCATCAACTTCTTAGAAAGTTATGTGTGATCGAGCAATTTGAATAGTGTTCAATCACAAGACCGTTTCAACAAGAAAAGATAGTTTGAAGACTGGAAAGTTGGTGCATGTTTTGTTAGTTTATTATGAAAAGCAAAAAAATATACACAATACATGCAATACTTGTACATAAGTCACATGTATGACGATAAGTCGATAATATTCCAGTCTTGGAGCATCTAGTCAAGCAATTAAATTTTTAGGATAGTATTTGAAGGTCTTCAATTCAACTCTTATAGATAGTGCGTCCTTAACCCTTCACCAAAAGAAAAGTCGATAATAAATTATATATGCATGACTAAAATGAAGTCAAAGTATTCGGTCTGAGTAAAGAGCAACACTAGTTGATCGAATCGAATGAGTTACAACTTACAAGGCAATGCAGAAAAAAGAAAGGAAAGAAAAACTTATATAACTCACACTTGCAAATGGAGTTAGCTATGAGCTTAATTACCTTTTCAAAATATACGTGAGTATTATTAATTATTTTGCAAGTTAGGGCAAACTCATCAAAGACAATGGTTTCAATAGTAAATTGTGATGGGACATTGATTTGACGTACGCAATTCATCAACATATACTCATCTCTTATCCACTTTGGGGTCATCATCATTATGACATTATCTATAAACTATAGATGTGTTCAATTATTATCATTTTGGACCGTTCATGTGTAAGCATTCAATAAATAAGATTGATTAATTGTAGTATCCTTAGTTTCATGCATGCAACTCCGAGTGCCAACTCATTTATAATTTGGCATCTTCTTCGGAGTATCTAGTATGCAATCACTACTAAGAGTTTGATTATGTAATGAACCATCTATTTGATGTGGACCAAATTATCATTAATCTACAAAAGTTTTAAGGTTTTTGTAATCAAATTCGAACTCAATGATTCATGGATCATGGCATGCAAATTTTGTTGGCCATGTGAGTATGCGACAGATCGACAAAAGTCTGATAAACTGGGCCATGAGTGGAAAGTGAATTAAATTTGTGGCCCATAACTTATGAGCTTCCGGCCCAATTTTAATTACTTGCCTATGGGCTGGGGAACATAATTCAGCAAGCTGTACTGGTTCACTGACCAAGAGTAGTACGGTTTGGAGATAATGGAAAATTTTACAATGCAAAAGTTCATATTTTGTCCAACTTTTGTCATAAATTAGTGTTTATAAGCGAATTAAGTTATCTGGGGTGCATTCTCAGATTTATTGGCCTTTTTATCCATTGTTTGCTGGCTCGGTTCCAGGATTAGAGTATTGCTCATATCTATCCTGAGTGCAATTTTGTAGGCGACTACATCGATAGCTCTTTCTGACGTGTCTCTCCAGTTCCACTTGCAGCTGATTTGGGATTTTGTACCCTCATCCGTCAGGATGCCCTAGGGCAGTCACTAGTGTGTTAGTGACTTTCCTAATTCATTTCCTTATCAAAAAAAAAAAATTGGCCTTTTTATACCGTGTCTTGAGATGGATGCAACCCCTATATCATTAATATAGTGGTGCATTTTAACTAAATTCGGTCAGTTATTACTGTCACATATCTGAATTTCGGTTTTCTTTAGACTTATCGGACAATGATGATAATGTTTGGACCTTCGACATACACTATCTCGATTTTATGTCGGGGCAAGGGTGTATACATCTTAGCTTTAAAACCCCCACCCAAAGTGTTAACACTTGGTTGTTATTGTTGTTTGATCAAATAAATCAATCTTAATGTATTTTCTTTCATAAATTGTAAAATTGTCAACCCAATTAACCAATTTTACCCTCACTCCATGGATACACAGTTATACATTCATTTGTGATAGATTGGTACGTCGAAAGAATACAGATGGACAAGTCATGGGTGATGAATGATCATATTGAGTGTATTGACTAGTGAGTAGTGACTAGTGATTGGAAATAAAGGTTAGTCTCGTGCACCTATCGCCATCCCCCTATCAAGATGATTAAATTTTTAGATCCAAATTTATGGGGACAAATGGACAATATTGATATAATTTGCATGTCAACAACTAGACACAAAATTCATATGTGGGTTTCCATTTTCAGCCCAAAAATCCAACATCCCACTTTCACAACTGTACTGGTTACTAGCTAAAGAAAGATAAAGTACCATAAATAACTTTGTACTACAATTTACCCCTACACTCCTATTTACATGCAATTACTCCCCACCACAACTACCTCAACCAATATTTAACCTCAGTAATAAATACTAAATGAAAAAACAATTTGACCCAAAAAAATAACAACATCAACACAGTATTAACCCGCCTTAGGCGGGATCTGGGAGACCAAGATGTGCACATTTCTACCCTCGACATAAAATCAAGAGGGTGTATGTGAAAGACTTGAACATTATCATCATGCTAGGAAAACTCAAGAAAAAATTGAAATTAATAACCAAATTTTATTAAAATGCACCAATATTGATATAAGGGTTATCCATCTTAAAGGTAATTTATAAAAATCAATGAGACTGAGGATGAGCCCCATAAAATACTAAAAAAAGAAAAACCACTCCACCTGACATATTATTAGAGAAAATTATGAAAAATGACCCCAATTTTAAGGTTGTAGTGAATAATTAAACAAGATCTATGAATCTTAAATTATGGAGAAAATTTCAACTATAGGTGATCTTTTACCATTAAAACTAATGAGGCATTGTTATTAACATTAAAACTATGCATAATTAATCTTAACAAGTTATCATTGTCGAGGATATATTTCTCAACTTTGAAACTTCACGCCATATTTCACAACTATCCCAAAGTCGAGCCCCTTTTTTGCAATTAGATCTACTAATTAAATACTCCGTACTATATCAGAAACTAAACAACATTATAAAAAAAACCAACCACCGTCAGATTTCCGGCGACCACCGCTTCCCGCCGCCGCCGGCTACGCAACTCGTCTCTCTCTCCGGCGACGGCGACGGGGAGTAGTAATAACTCGGAGAAGCACATGGAGTAGCAAACGGCGTCGTTTGGTCCGAACACACTGACACGCTCTCATCCGCCGCCGTCGTCCTCTGGCGGTGATCTCCGAGAGAGGTCGATCGCTCCGACGACCAGTCAACCGATCCCTCTCGCTCCTCCTCCTTGATGGTGTACAAGAACCTCGTGTTCTGGAGCTTGAGAAGCTCCGCCATTTCTAGCTCCGACTCGTCGGGCGGCGGCTGGAAGGCGGCGGGGTGGGCGGTGGCCGGAGTTGAGGAAGGCTCGACACGGCCGGAATGGTAGGATTTGCGGCAGAGGGAGAGGGGGAGGAAGGTGGTGGGTTTTTCGGTGGAGGTGGAGGAGGAGGGGCGGCGGAAGAAGAGGAGGTAGAGGATCTCGGCGAAGAGGGCGAGGGAGAAGAAGGAGAAGAGGAAGGTGAGGAGGATTCCGATCTTGCTCACCTCACTCATACTGGGAAATTTGAGAGGAGTTATGAAGGGGAGGTTTTTTTGGGGAGGTGGACAATGTTTAATTGAGCTTGTAGTACTTGTTCGATCGTCACAATAAAAGCCACGGTTGATTTTAGCATATTTTTTTTTAGATAGTTAGTACTTACTTTCTCTATCATGTGAGTGCACTTATTTTTTTAAACTTAAAATTTTGTAAAAAAAAATTATCTTTAAAAAAAATATAATAGACACAACTTTTTTATACTATGAATAAAACTTTTGATGGTAAATTCCATGTTGGTGAATTAGCTGTTAAAGCAGTTAGTGAATTAGCTGTTAAAGCAAATGAACCAATTAAATTGGTTTGATTGGCTCGATCTAATAGTATGAAAAATTATGTGACTTGATTTTTTATCTAAGTGGTGGTGTGGAGACAACTATCAAATTTAGGATCTCCCTGACATCTCTCATGCCTCTTAATTACCACTAGATTTCTAAAGGGGTGGAAGTTAGTTAATTTACTATATATGTTAAGGTTAAAATAAGTTAGTCCTCAAATATTTTTTAAATCTTTATTTTTTGGCGTTTTTAGTGATTTTTGAAATGGAGCGCGCTAACATGTTATATATCTAAATTAAGCAAAAAAAAAATATGGTTACATACTTACATATGATTTTTGAAGGTGCATATGGTTTTTGTCCTATAAGTATAAATGTAATACATCTATACAAATTTCCTTTTTTGGTGATGTCTACATTTAATATTTACTCAACTAGAGCTAGATTTTTCACCAAGAAATTAATGAATTATGAAAAGAAATAAAAAGGTGATCAAAACATAAAAATATGGGGTCCAAATTTCTACAACCCTTAATTATATTATAATGTCATTGTTTTGATAGTCACATTCAAAAAGTTTGTATTAAATTATAACTTTCTACAACCCTTAAGTTACATTAAATTTAATGATTGAAATGAACTCTTAAGTATATGAAAAATCCATAGAAACAAAGTTAGAAATGGTTTGAATTTAAAACTTATGAGGAAATTTTCGCTTACTTCCATACAAAAGTGGAGATAGCCATATATACAGATCGATTGTGACTCCTTATGAAGAAAAAGAGTCCATTAAAGTATTAAACGGTTATGTACAAATTTTTATATGTTGCATTGGACCTTTTTCTTTTCTCAAAGTCTGCAAAGATTAAAGAGTGTGGAAATATTGTCTCTTTTCGATGCTTCAATTTGCTTTTTAGATGCTTCAAATTGTCTCATACGAGTTAATTATTTTAGAACTACAAAACTTGGGATTATAACTTAAACATTAGCTAGCTACTATATTTTGTACATTTTTTTTTTTTTTAATAAGCTAAAAATTCGGATACCAAACAGACTTGGTAAACCGAGAGGCCGTAAGAATACGGCAGCCGAAAAACGGCTAAGAGAGTCAAGAATAAGCAAGAAAAGCTATGAAAATTACAAATATCCGAAAAATAAGAGCAAGAAGAGTTTGAGATCGGGGTGAGTAAAACACTAAAAGATAGCGCCGCAGGCAACAGGTCGACCCCTTCTGGACGTGCGAAATGGACTCCTGACGTTCCCTCCACCGAGATGAAGGATCTTCAAAAGCCCCAAAACACCAAGCGACCTGGCCCAATACAACCCTGTCCAATACCAAACTCAGCTCCAACTCCTCGGAAACAGTACATGAAATACGCCTCCAGCTATCATGCGAAAAAAAATATCATACTTGCATCGCAAGTAAAACGAAATAGTTTTACTTACAACGTAAGTAGATACAAACTTGCTCCACAAGTAAAAATACTTGCCTTGCAAGGAAAACAAACTCACCGCACAAGCAAGATTCCAAATTTATTATTATTATTTATTATTGTTATTATTATTATTATCCAAACTTGCAACGCAAACACAAGATTATTGTTTTCTTTTCTTTTTATTTTTTTCTCCTCTTTTTTCCTTTTCCTTTTTCTTTACTCTTTTTTCTCTTCTTGTGGCCCAAGCAGTATATACTTCGTATTTTTTTTTCCTTTCCTTTTTTTTAAATTATACATTTTTCTTTGCAGAATCAGCAAACAAGCACAAGGTCACGCCGACGGAGGCGGATAAAGCCAACGCGTCGACGAAGGAGGCGGGCGAATCGAGCAGGCAGAGAATCTGTAGATCGGAAAAGATCACGAACTGGACACTTCGCGGGAGGATTGATTCTCAGAAAAAAAAAAACAAGACAAAGCGCGTTAGCCGTTGCAGAAATCGATCGGAGTCGATATCAGAGGTCGGGATGACCAAAAAAATCAACCAGACATATTCCACAACAACGACCTGTACAAGGCCAAGATTGCAAGATTGCCTTCTCGGCGATGCCGTCATGACGGGTGCCTTTTCGACATGGGACCTTCTCAGCCATTTCTCTAGAAAGAAAGGGGGTGAGGGTTCACATTACACCCATTAAGGTATATTTTGTACATATTTGAATGATTATTATTGAGGAGGATAAATTTCTTATTGAAGTATGGCTCGACATTATAGTAAAGACATTTTTATTTAAATTGATTAAAAAAAACAACAGACATTTTCTGCATGGGGGTGATGGTATATATAATTATTTCAAAAAGGGGTATAAATAAATAAAGTTTTATTTTAATCATTGCATAACCCACATGTTTTACTGTCGCTTAATCAATGAAATTTAATTTTAGTGATTAACAATGAAAATATATTATTTTTCCACATATTTCCGGCATACTAAGCCCAAATTAAAGCCGCTGCTTCCAGTCCATGGGCCGAAGATATCGGCCCAACTGTTAAATGTACTTATACTATTATATTTTTAAAGGAAAAGGGAAAATGAGATTTTTGGTACGGATGTTTGGCTGGAAAAGATAGAGAGTGAGTGAAAGTTGTTGACAGTTTGTTGGTTGCCTCCACCAAACAGCCAAATCCACCCCCAATTCTTCTCTTCTCCCCAACAACGCACTGAGTAGATTTCGGATCGATACGAACGCATCAATCGCCTCTTGAATCTCTGCAATTCGTCTCCGGTCGCTGAGATTTCGTTACGAATTCCTTAATGTGGCGATCTCTCTGGCGATCCACTGATCGCTTCTCTCTCCATCACTTCAAGTACGTTTATCCTTGCTTGACCTACATTAGAGATAGAGTGAATCTCGATTCTATGGAATTAGTTGTTTCTTTAGTGTTTTGAGAAAGTTTTCGAGGTAGCATTTTGGTGCTGCTCGATGGAATTACGTTTATAGAGACATAGAGTTTGATAGAGAAGGCAAATTGCTCGCTCTCAGTTGAAATCATAGTAATTAGAGACAATTTAATGGTTATTTAAATAATTTAAGGTGAACTACTATTAATTAAGCAAAGAGTTTCTCTGTCATACACAACAATGTTTAAGCAACAGCATTAGTATTAAACGAACAACTGGCATATGAAGGAGAAATATACAGATTTGCTATAAAATTGAACAGTGTTGTACAGGTTCATGCCTTGTTTATGATGATTTCTTTCTGTACTTACATTACTCTGCGTGTATTCTGTGTATGTTAGTACGATCCCCTACAAGAATTGATATAGGCATATAGCTCCAATTTGGTTCCTTGCCAATTTTTATTTATTGAATTCAGTGTTGGAATGGGGCTTAAGTAGTTTGTACCAGTATTCCTCTATCCATCCCCATCTTCTAATTGAGGAAGATAAATGATGCTATTTTTGAGGACAAGAAGGTCAAGGAAACTGTTTTTACAAAAGGGATGGAGAAACTTGTTTCCTTCCTGTTTTTGAAATGCAATAACTTAGTATTCCTATAGATGGAGCCTGGAATGCAGAAGTGTATTCCTTTTCATAAAAAAAGGAATTGAAAAAGAAGTTATCAAATATGAAAGTGAGCATCTTTGACTTGTACCACATACCATTAGCTTGTGTCAGAGAAAAGTCTTGAATTAAAATTTAATAATGAATATTGTGGCTGGATGCCTGGATTGTATTCAGGAAAATGATTTTTTAACTTAAGCATTCATTAAATTTTGCAGGTATATAATCAATAATTTGCAGCGGATTAAAGTGGTGGACAATCTCAACAGGGTAATAGTTTTTTTTTGGAAATAAGTTAAGAAGATTTTTGTTCCATTTATTTTTTTTTATAGTAAGAGATATGTTATCGGATTGACATGATATGACAGTCATTCTAACTAAATTGGAACCTCTTTATCACAGGAAGCAGTTGTTAACATCCTGCAGTCTATAGCTGAGATAGTTACTTATGGTGATAGACATGATCCATCAATTTTTGAGTATGTGTTTCCTCCTATCCTTTGTGCTTAGTAATATTTATGGTTATTTTTATGATTTACTGTATTAATGCCGTGGCCAAAACCTTTCTTGTACAGATGTTTTATGGAATGTCAAGTTCTAGCAGAATTTGTTCGCTTACTAAAGACTGGTAGGAAATCACGGATTGAGGCCCCATTGCTCCAATATCTAAGCATTATGATTCAAAATTTGCAGAGTGATCAGGCAATTTGTAAGCAGATATTCATAAACTCACATGCTTACCTTCTCCAGATTGCAGCTCTGCCCTCTTTTTTTTTTTTCGCTCTTCTCCCAGTCACTTTGCATTTCATGTCATTGTTTATCCATGTTATCATTTGTAACCTTTTTTCTTCACCCTTCTCCACTCTTAGGATCTTATCCTACCAAGAGGCCCTTGCTACTAATTTAAAAGTCGATAATTTTGATGGAAGTCTTTCTACATGTTATGCAGATTTTTGTTTCAGCAATGAGTATATAAATAGCATTATAACACATGACTACAATTTTGAGGGTGGTGATCTAGCTCCTTACTATGTATCATTTTTAAGGTTATACACTATCTCTATTCACTTTTCTAATTTCAATTTTGAATGTATTTATTCACATATATTTATGCTATGATGTTATAAACTCTTACAACTATTTTTTCGTTATAATTGTTTTTTTTTTCTCAATTGAACCTTGTTGATTTCAGAACTGTGAGCAGCAAGGTGAATAGAGATACCCTCTGTCTTCTTGTCAAAGTTGAAGAGGTAAGTGATGGCTCATATTTTCTTCTCAACTTTACTCTAACTCAAACTTGCTGCTTCAAAGAGGTCATATGTGAATACTTTTCTGTTTGCTATCTCTTTTCTTATCAAATGTTTGTTTTTGATGATGAAAACTGTTATGATGTTATACTTGTTTTATTGTTATACTAAGTACTCCCTAGCTTGTAATCATTGCTGTTTTTCATAAGATTTGATTTTTATGGTATATTTGCCAGGATAGAGTGGTATCATTTCCGTTATATAGTGAAGCAATTAAATTTGCTCATCATGGGGAGAAGATGATTCAAACAGCCATAAGAGCTCTAACCCTCAACATCTATAATGGTATGAATTGTTGATCTACCTTTTGCTCTTTATAAGAGGTATGTGCCGTATCAAGAATTTAATATCTCGTGGCAGAATTCTTTTGGCTGTGCAGTTTGTGATGATATGGTGTATCAATTTATCACGACATCTTCAGTTTCTGTATACTTTGATGACTTAGTTCTTAGCTTGAGGGAGCAGTGCCTCCAACTTGAATCTGTCATTAATACAGCCAAGTATGTCTCTTTGCTCTTGTAAACAAATATATACACACTTACACTTACACATATACATATATATACATACATGCATATATGTTTGTGTTGTTACTTTTATTTTTTATTTTCTAATACCCATGCAAGGATTTTTTAACAGATCTGTTTTTTTTTGCAGGGATTCTTACACAGATAATAAGAGAAATCATTTAGCGTTAGATATTGAGAAATTTTTGGATGATTTGTATTATGTTAAGGACGTACTAAGTGTTGGAGAATCTCGTTTAAGTCATCTGGTTATTCAGAAGCTTCTTGGATTGTTGGTGGTTCCTATAATGGTTCCCCTGATGCATTTAAATAAGCAAACTGTAAGGCACTTGCTAATTGAACTTTCTGTTTGCAGATAGTGTTTTTATTAGACATGTGGAAGTATATGAATGAAAAGCATGACACGAACTTGTCCTGTAATGTTGTGTTTGTACTCAAAATTTGAACCCGTAACTGAACCAAAATGGAATGGGATGATTTGAATTGATATTGGACACTATCCAAATTGACTTGCAAAAATAACTTCATGTGGTTCACAGAAATGATGATGCCTTTTTTTTTCAGGTGGTCAATATCTCTTCAATCACCTCCTTCTATATACTTTCACGTCTTGTTCAAGTAATCGATAGACAAGAGATGTTGAACTCTGTTGCTAGTCTTATTCTGTATCCTCATCTAGTCTCAAGTAAGGGAGGCATTAATCCAGATGATACCAACGGCTCATTGGATGAAGCGGATTGTTCTTCACACCACATTGACCAACTTGAACAGTTCTTATCGTCCAGTCTTACATCTGAGGATGATCAGAAGCACTGGTTGATGCATACATTGGACTCCCATTCGCCTAATAAGCATCATGTGAGCATTCCGTTGGATAATTTACAAAGAGATAGGTGAGTCGAGTGATCTCTTATTTTGCAAATATTTGCAGAGAAGAAATTTGCTTCCTGTTGTCTATATAATAAGTTGTAACGATGTTTCTCCTGTCTTTAGTGATAAAATCATAGGTGAAGAATAGTCAAAATTTGATATAGATGTTGAGATTATTCTCTTACTATGCTAGTTCAAACTTGCATTCGTAAATGTGCTTTGATGGTTGAGATTTATGGACTGTGTTTTTTTATTTACTTTATGGTTGTTCACTTGTTCTGTTAAGCATTAGCGTATAAAATGAAGTTTGCAGGAATTTACACACCCACATTCAGTTAATATTACCACGAGTTAAAGATGTAGTTACTAGGACCTTCTGCTTAGATTATACATTATTCCATTTCCATGTTAGATTTGACATAAAATTACCTGCATAACACATCCTAGAGAGTTTTAGCTAGAAAAATGCTTTTCCTGAATTATATATGTCATGTTAGCTCGAATGGAAATAATTTATCCTTGATTCCACCAAATTCTGCAAATGAGGGAAATAGTGTATGCTTGACTGATGGAGTTGTAGTTCAGAGTCGTAGGACATGAATTAAGTACTATGCCTACCTATGACAAAATTTATCTAACGAACAACCTAAGCTGTTGCATTTCCCATCAATGTCTTTGATTGGTCATTTGGTCTATCCTTGCCCTCAATTTATGTATCTACTTAATATTGTAATCTTTCTTGTCCAGGACTGGAATCATGTCATATATTTTCTCTGATAATGAAGTTCTGTTGCTAGCATCATTGATGTTATTACTAATATTGGCTGAAAGTAAAGGTATGCCAATTCTTGGTTGCATACTTTTTCCTTTTTTTTTGCCCTTTGGAGAGTGGGGTGTGGTTGCAATGAGATTTTATAAATACTGATATTTAGTATCATGAAATTGCTACCATCTAAGTTCCAATCTGTGTGCTGTGAAATTTTGCAGATCTTGACTGCTTGCTTTCTTCAGCAATTGGATTTTCCCAAACCTATATTGAGGTTAGAAACAAGCATCTGATATTCACTTCTGATATTTATTTTCTTGTATAGGAAATCGAATGCTTCATCATGTATAGAGTTTGTGTAGGATAAATTGGTTCTATTGCTAGGTTTTAATTGGTACTATTAGTAAGTGATATCAAGCATAAGGTTCTTGAATGTTGGATTTAGCAGCCTATAAGGCTGGAACTTTGCTTATTTAAGGGTTTGGTGCAGTGGAAGACCACCAGCATGAAATGCTCAATTACATTTTAGACCTTTTATGCATTAATAGTCATCAACTGTACTTTTGAGCCTGTTGAGGTAATTGTTTTCTCTACTCAGACCGACGAGGCTTCAACATCGAAGTTATTCGAGGAAAGTATTTTCATGAGGTGCATGCCTGAGGTATAAATCCAAAGGATTATGGTTTAATTCTCTGTTATTATGTTTTTTGCTTTATATAATCAAATCTTATGTTAAATTTGTTTTGATCAATTTACAGATTTTTAATGCGTTGTTGAAACATTTAGGAAGCTCAGCTGCATCACCAGTAACTATACAATTGCATGTTGGGTGGTTTTTGCAAAAGCTTCTTGCTTTTCAGAGGGCAACACTGAGTCATCAGGAGTTGCACCTTTTCAACGTAAGGATGCGGCTAATTGTACGTATGTTTTGCTTCCTCATATCCATATCTTATTGATACAGAATGATTAAGACAGAAACTTTGCTATCTTTGAGACATGATAAGATAGGGAAATTTGCATAAAACCACCCCTTATTTCCACTTACCTGCATTTCACCAGCCCTTGTTTTTTTTTTATTGCTGTAAAGTTATCATTGTGGCCACAAATCATAAATATCCTTGAGTTTTTTACTTTGTAATATGTTCTATTTTCAGCCTTCATTTGAACAATCTCGTAGACAGCTGGTGGATGAACTCAATGGATCCTGGTTTGATTATATTCCTGATACGTTTAAAAAGGAATGGGCAAGCTGCAAAATGGGTATCAATTCTTCTTCCCGAGTTACTCTAGCTGATTCTTGTTGCTTAAGTTGCTTCTGAAGAATAGCGTTAAGGGAGAAAAGCTCTAGGTGCAAATTGTTTCCTGTTTGTGACATTTCCATAGGCTTTAGTGTTAATGCTCAGACTTTGTTATTATTTTCTCAATACATTGTACTCGTTTATGTTATAATTTCCACAAAATCACCCAATGTGTATGCAGTTTTGAAGGAGTCTACGCAAAACAAGGATCCCCTTTTCATTCTAGGATTGGCATTCCGCAGGCAATCAATGAATGGTAATTAAGTGAAAAGTGACATGAATTTTTCATGTAAAGTTACCCTCTTAGTCATACTCATAGATTATTTCTATATTATCTTTTGTTTTGTAGGGAGTGATATTGATGGTTGGCAAAGGATGATTGATGCAGTTAAGGTATATAATTTCTCATAGAAGTTGCTGTTGCTTTTGTTATTTTTATGGTTCTTTGTCACATTCTTGTAGCATATATATTAGCTAATTTATCAATGTAATTAAGGATCACTTATTCCTGGGTTGGAGTAAATGATATTCTTAGTAAAATTCTAATGATGATACGGTGTTTTGAAAGGAATTGTTTCTTCAAGCATTGAAATTCTTATGAGCAACTTTACTTTCAGATTTTCGTTCTCCTCCTTCATTTGAGGGCATATGTCTCGAACGTACGTCCCCCAGACGATCCAGCAATAATCTTGAAAAGCAAATCACTGGATAGTCCTAGAAGAACACATTTTTCAGATGCTTCTTCTGCCAATTTTGGGTCAGAAGTTCCAATAGGTATTACACTGGCACATTATTCCTACAAATCTCATTATTCTATAGGCCTCTTGTTTATTTCGGTTATGTAATTATTGCAGGATCCGGATTCCCATGCAAAATTGCCTTTTCTAGCGCTGGAGTGCATGATATCTTTGTAATACCAGTCTCAAAAGGAATAACTGGGAAATTGCTTCTTGTGGAGAAACATCCCTTTCACTCTCGGAGTGGTATTGTGATTGCCAAAGCTCCATTAGCTGGGTTAAGTGTAAGTACTACCGCCCCCGTTTATAAAAAGATTGTTGTTTTAGCCCTTGAATCTTATTAGGATTGTCATTTTAGAACTTTTTTGGTAACGACAGTTTATTGGAAAATGCACGTATTAGTTCATTTGATGCAAATTCTTTCCATTGGTTGAAAATGAAGTGAATAGCCAACATTTTGTTAATCCCAATACTCAGGCTTAATCTTGGATTTTTGCATTGAATTTTTGTTTTCTTTTTTATGAAAATCTTTTTTGTTTTCAGCCAAAGATGGATGAAAATCATTCAACATGGTTACATCTTCGGATAAGGGAGCCAAATTCGAAGCAGGTTAGTAAAAGAAGCAATGCACACACTTCCAATCACGAGGCACCTGGAAGATGGACTCTTGGGTTTCCCAACGCAGAGATTTGTAAAGCTGCATACGAGTCGATAATGGAGGAAACCCGAAAACAGAGATCTTCTGTGGAGAGTTTACTTGCTCCTTACCTTTATGATAATTATCTTGGCAACATAACAGATGGTCAAGATAAGTGAAGTTTTGCCTTCAGAGAGATCTAGGATTAGCTCTTTAAATGTTCACTCAATTAGGTTGTATTTCATATAAATGAGCTGTGTACTAGGCAATGCAGTCCATGAACCGTGGACTCTGTTACTGTACATTATATCCAACATATTTTGTTGTACAATGTAATTAGTTTAGAGGTGGATGATGTTCCAAATCCATCTTTATACTTCTGGAAAGATAAACATATGTCAAGTTACTAATGGGATTGGAGGAAACAACTATTAGGAACTGCAATGTGTTCAAGACTTCCAAGTCATCGAGGTTTTGCATGAACAAAGGAGATGTTCGGACAGTAATATGAATGGTATTGGTATCACTACAGGGTTATACTGTTGCGGACTACATTGCAGTCTCGTTTTATTGTATTTCGTCTGTCCCAATTGCAACTGATCCAAGTCTCCGACTCTTTGTGATCTCATCCATAAGAATGCCTGGGTTGCCCACTTCATTTAGTTTGGTTCCCCCCTTTCCTATATAAAAAAAACAGTCAGAATAGGTGAAGCCCCTTACGAGAGAAAATTATTGATTAAACAAGGTTGTTTTTGTTGTAGTAAAGAGTATAGAGAAGTAGAGATATTACCACTCCCACCCGAAACTTTAATTGATAGCCAATTGTGAACGTTGTTTTGGGGTAAGATCCACTAGAGAGGATAACTTACCAATTCTAAAGAGGAAAGGGTAAATTACTGTCCCTCGTCTACGGCCTACGGGATTCAAAACGGTGACTTCAGATACTATCCAGAAACTTAACCGCCGAACCAAATGCCCGAAGGCCTAGCTCTCTTCCATTTAGGCGCCAACTTAATACAATCACGAGCTTATTCTTTTCTTCTTCTTCTTCTTTTTTGGTCTAGCGGGCCTGTCTTTAAACAAGCCCAAGTTCATTCATCTGATAAACAGCCCTAGGAGGGAACCAGAACCAGGACGGGACGACGGACTCGGGAGAAACAATTCAAATTCTTCGCCGCCGGCATACCTTCTCCACCTCGTCAAAGCCGACGAAATTGATCGGTTTGAACTTTCCGCTCTCAATTGAATTTTGTTTCCTTATGTTCTTATTTCTCAATTGAGATAGAATGATCCAAATTTTCACTTGTTTATGCCGCTGGCGACTGGCTGAGAATTCCAGGCCGCCACTGTCTTTACCTGACCTGTTAATTCTATACCTCTTCAAAGTTGAACCCATTTGATCACCTCCAGTTTTCAGACTCTTCATACTTTAGTTTTGTTTATCTTTGTTGGTATCACCTCCAGTTTTTCACCTCTTTTTGCATTTTTCTGTTCGTTTCTTATGTGGGTGTTTATGGTTTCGATGAAGGTTGGTTTTATCTTTATACCAACTAATGAGAGAGGAGATAAGGAAGGTTGTGTTTAAAGGCAAGGCAGCTGGAGTGCTTCGTTTGTTTTTTCATGATGCAGCCACATTTGTAACCAGAGAGAATTTAGGTATGTGATAGTGTTTTAAATTTAAAATTTAGGTCAATAGGTTCTAAAATTTAGCAATTGTACTTATTTCTGAATACATGTCACATTGTTGTTCCTTTATAAAATTTGCCTGTTTGCCTATCTGGGGTTACTAGATGATAATCTTCAAAGGTGACTCAAATGTTGCTAGTCATTATTCAGATAAGCATAGAAATCGTACATATCAATTCTAGTTTGTTGTTTAGGTTACAATTTAGTGAAGGGGTCAAACAATTATAAAAGAAATACATATTTTGAAGAACCTCTAAACGTTGTATTATTATTTAAATTTATAAATATCATATTCATTTGTTGGAGATCCTTCCTTTTTATAAATAACATTGATTCAGACTTCATACACAATTGCAGGGGGTATGAATGGCTCCATAATTTATGAACTTGATAGACTTAAGAACCAAGGTCTCAAGAAATCTCTGAAGGCATGCATGCACTCCATCCCTCTCTAATTTCTACCTTTCTCTCTCCCTCTAACACGTGACATAACACATTAAAAGAATTTGACAATCTCTCTTTTTCCAATTGATAAATTCTAGAGCTTAGTAGTGGAGCTCATGTTTTACAAGACAATTGTCGGTTAAATTGCTTTTGGGATACTCTGGTTAACCAACTTTAGTATGCTCTCAAAGCTGACCTCATATTTGATGAATGTGTCAGATTCTTCACAAGGCCAAAAACGTGGTGGATGAAACACAATCAGGTTAACATCTTCTTCCTTGAATTGTTGAGGTTTTGACATGTTTGATTATTTGCACATACCGACATGGCAAGTAACCTGATACTATGTTATATTTTGCTCTAGTTTCATGGCCTGTTATGAATTGGAAGGGCAGTCTTAAGCACAGTGAGCTAGTAAGCAAACATGGTATTGATCCAAATCCAAATAAGCCTCCCCCAAGTGATAATTTGAGACTCTCTTCTCTTCTTAACTCTCTCAAGGATTTTACAATCAAAGGCCAGCTTTCTGAAGCCTTGGCGGTTTTCGCTCTCATTCGTCTCCATGTCTTTTCAAATTCACATCCTTCTTCGTGTGAAATCATTGTTTTGCCCATTTCCTCTCTCCTTGAAGCCTGTACTGATGATACGAGGTTTCTGTCTCAGGGTAGACAGCTTCACAGCCAAGCCATCTGCCTAGGTGTATATAGACACCCGTATTTGGTTAGAAAACTGGTCACTTTCTATTCAGCATTCAATCTAGTCTTTGATGCTCATTGTGTGGCAGAATCTTCTCGTAGCATGAACCCTTTGAGGTGGAACGTTGTAATCTCAACTTATGTCAGGAATGGGCTTTTTCAGGAGGCTTTATCGGTCTATAGAAAGATGTTGGATTCAGGGATTAGGCCTGATAATTTCACATTCTCGTCCGTGCTGAAGGCATGTGGAGAGCAAATGAATTTGAGTTTTGGTAGAGAGATCCATAGAACAATCGCCAATAGCAATCGTAAGGAGAATGTCTATGTGCAAAATGCATTGATTTCTATGTATGGGAAGTGTGGGGAAGTTAAGGCTGCACGTGAACTGTTTGATAAAATGCCTGAAAGGGATGCGGTTTCTTGGAACTCTATTGTTGGTGTTTATGCCTCAAAAGGTTTGTGGGATGAAGCTAATTATTTCTTCGAAAGAATGCTTTCAGAGGTTAATAATGTGAGCGTTATAATGTGGAATACTATAGCATCTGGGTACTCACAAACTGGGAAGTTCATACAGTCCCTTCAGTTGCTTTCTCTAAAAAGAACAAATGATATTCCTGTGGATGATGTTGGTTCAGTAATTGGTCTGACAGCATGCTCACATATTCAAGATCTGGAATTAGGGCAACAATTTCATGCATCTTCCATTCGTGGTGGTTGTGACGACTATCACAATGTTAAGAATGCATTGATCACCATGTATTCTAAGTGTAATGATCTGAAAGACGCATATATAATTTTTCAGCTAATGGGAAATAAGAGTTTAATCACTTGGAATGCCATTATTTCTGGCTACTCCTACTGTGATAGAATAGATGAAGCTTCTTTTTTGTTCAGAGAAATGTTACTATCAGGATTTGAACCCAATTATGTCACAATTGCAAGCATTCTCCCGCTTTGTGGCCGAGTAGCAAATCTCCAACATGGTAGAGAGTTTCATTGCTACATTATTAAACGGGAACAATTGAATGGCTATTTGGTATTATGGAATTCTATAATTGACATGTACGCAAGATCAGGAAAGATTCTTCAGGCAAAAAGAGTGTTTGACTCATTGAACCAAAAGAATGTAGTCACTTATACCTCTCTTATCTCTGGCTATGGAGGTCAAGGACAAGCACGTGCTGCATTGGAACTTTTCAAAGAAATGACACATTTAGGCATCAAACCAGATCATATAACATTTGTAGCTGTTCTCTCAGCATGTAGTCACTCAGGTCTTTTAGACTTAGGGCAACTATTGTTTGACAGAATGGAAAGCGAATATGACATATGCCCTAGATTGGAGCATTTTGCTTGTATGGTAGATCTTTTTGGAAGAGCTGGGCTTCCATGTAAAGCAGCAGAAATAATTAGAAAAATGCCATACCAACCAACCCCTGAAATGTGGGTAACACTAATAAGAGCATGTCGCAACCATGAGAACATGGAATTGGGAGAATGGGCAGCTGAAAATCTATTGGAAATGAGGCCTGCAAATTCAGGCTATTACGTGTTGGTAGCTAATATGTATGCTGCTTTTGAGCGCTGGGATAAAATAGCATCTGTTAGGATGTTAATGAGGGAACTTGGAGTGAGAAAGAATCCAGGCCATGCTTGGGTGGATTTGGGTACCGGATTTCAGTCATTTTCAGCTTGGGATGAATCAGATGAGCTTGTGGGTGAGATTTATGGTCTCTTAGATGGAATAACTGAGCAAATGAAAAATGCTTTAGGTGGTGTTTCTGAGGATTTACTTATGGAAGCGGAGATTATTAAGGAGCAGAGTGTTGTAGAAGAGGATGAAGTGGAAGTGAAAATTTGGCATTCTATGGTGTGATGAGGTGGGTCTTGAATTGCACTGCAGGTTTTACTGGCTATATATGTAACCCCTGTCTATGGTGGTTGATTATCTCTAATGACGTTTTTCATTTTGTTGTAATATATATCCTGCATAATCAATTATTATCTCTTGTACTTTCAGGTGATCAATCCTGTTTGAGGGTATTTTGGTCCAGCAGCACTTTGAACTGTGGGGAGGGGTCCTTTGACAGGTGAAGCTAGCTTATTCTCAATTTACATTTTTTTTATCATATTGTTATTCTTGCACTGTCTGTACAGATAATTGTTATGCATTTGCTTAGCATCACACCGTTTTATCGATCTAGCAAAACTTGATGCTATTGGAATCATGATTAGGGATCAAGTGTAACATCTGAAAATTTCCATGGTATTTGTGTCAGATCACTTTGTTGCGGACCAATGTTGCTATACCTTGATTAGGAGCTAACTCAAATTCTTGCTTTTGGTTCAATGGTCAGCTTTTTTATGTACTGCGTTTTCCAATCTCTGACATTCTGAAATCTGTTCTCCAAAGTTCAAAGTTAAGACATAAACATCCATCAAGCACACACCCCAAGCTTGTGTCTTCTCTATCCATCTGCGTGCTTAAGGGTGACGCGAGAGCTCCAGATGGAACACGAGAATGGGGATATTGAGCCGTAACAAAAGATGGGGCACAAGGGAAAACACGACAATGCCTAGCCATGGGACGACGACAGTATCGACCACTGGAAAATTGAGAAATTCGATCCTTCGTTCCACGAAGGTGGCATGCATCAGCTCCTTCTCTACTCTTTTCCCTCAGTACAGACTACAGAGGTAAAACCTTCCTCCTTTTAAACTTTTCCAATACAAAATTGAACTAATTTGTTTTTGTTTCTTCTGGATTCTTTATATAGCCGTTATTGGATTTTGTTTTGGGAACAGTTAGTATGGGAGCTTTAGATTGATAACAGTGACATCTAAGACATAATTATGTTATGTTGCGATTGATTTTTTTTTCTTGGCGATCTAGCTTCACTTGAGCTGCTTGGATTTGATGGGGAATAAGATAGTAATCTGTGGAACCTGGAATAACTTTTTATTGGCCTTAAAAAGTGAAGAAAATTTGTTAGACATGCCTTGAAGAGAAAGGACTATCATAGCTCTTGGCAGTGATTAAATGTCTTTTATCTAGCAGCCAAGTGCTTCATGAGAATGAATGTCGAGCTGTTCCTTCTTGTGTACTTCACCTAGTTGATGAATCTAGGCTTATGAATGATCTATTACAACTGATTGTTTCATAAAGTCAGTGGCTCTAAGAAATTGAGGAAACAACTTAACCTAACTGCACTGTGTAACATGCTGATGTACACTATTTTGTCTCCATGCTGCTGGTATTGCATGAAAAGCATCATGTGCTTTGTATTTGACTATTTGTTCATGATGTCAGAGGTTTTGGATATTTTAGGAACCAACTGCATCTGTGCTGTTATGATAGTTCAAGCAATTCGCATTTGTATTTTATAATACTCCGTACTTAAATAAATTTCCGTCTTTCTCCCGCTGTTACCCCTAATCCCCTATCCTCTTCCTTCCCCACCAGAAAAGATACACTTCCACAGACACCTTCTAGTAAAGATTAATTATTGTTAGCAAAAAAGAATGTTCGAATATATTGTTTCCATTGATTTTCACATTTTAAGCCATTAGGCCTTGCAGCATTGCTTCATACACTCTTTTTTTAAGAGTACATGGTGTATTTCGGAGGTTTGTCCCTTCTAATATACCTGATTATAGCATCTGTTATGCTCAACCATATATGATTATACTTTTATTTGGGTCATTTGACAGTCTTGTGAAATAAATTTCTGACATTCTTGATTACATCATTTACATATAAAACTAGCAAACGAGCTTACATTAAGATTTATTGCCATTCTTCATGAAATAATGTCTAATTGGCTGTATGTCTTGTTATAGCCATTATTCTTTTGTGCAATCATCTATAATATGGCTAAAATTGCATTCTAACTGTTCTTTCTTAAATGTTCAGGAATAATGTTAAAAGAAATCCAAGCGTAAGGAAAAGAAACCATACAGACCGTTCCCTCCTCCACAACCGCCTAGTAAGGTGAGAAATTGTCTAGTTTGTGGTGAGAAAAATGTTAAGCAATAGCATCTGTTATTTTGTTAAAATGTTATCTGCCTTGGTTAGTGGGGGTATTGGAATAAAATCTCTTGAATCATGTTACTTGTGGTTTGTGGGTGATACATAAAAAAAAGTTCTTTCCTTTTTAATATAGGCAAATAAATTGATTTATAGTTGGTGGTTTGTTTAGGTATCTCCTGGGATTGATATGTTGCTATGTTGGCTAAATCTGATTGCCATTTTAGTCATGCAGATCATCACATAGAACTGGAAACTGGACAAGGTCCAGTCAGAGAAGAAATGGCAGGAAAGGCAGAAGAAGCAAAATGAGAAAACAGCTGAAAGCAAAAGCAAAAGGATGGATGCTTTTGTTCCTCAAAAGAATGCGTAGAAGTGTAGAACCAAGATTTTTGTGAATGTTGATGTAAAAATTGAACTGCTTTACTTTAATTTGATCTTTTGTAGGTGACTTTTCTTGTAATTTCAAAGTTGAAATTTGAGTTTTGATAGCACTTACAAGGCTCTCATGGCAATGGAGAAAAAAAAGAGTAGAAAATTTTGTGTTGATTACAAGTTCTGAGAAAGTACTTCGCAGATAAGAAACTTATATTTTTCCTTTACTAACATGCAAGGTTTGAAAATCAATCTATGCTGCTAGAAAGTAGAAATTTTGCAAGGCTACTTGTACAAATTGGAGTAGTTGTATTCAAACATTACAATTTTCTTAGCACAATGCAGGTAAAAATAGCAGTTGAGTTGTTAATCCACAAGCCTATTTCAGAATTCAAGTACCTTATGGGTGAATGAATGTAAAATGAATTCTTTAAAACGACGTCGTTTTATTGTAGTAGAGAGTAGAGATAGAGATAGAGAAGTAGAGATATTCCCTCCACCAGAAACTTCCATTGACAAGCCAATTATGAACGTCGCTCTTTGTGGTTGCAGCTCCACCACCACTTCCACTAGATGCACTTCTTCTTCCTTCCACTTCCCATCGACTCCATTATCCTTTCCCAGAAACCCTAGCTCTCTTCCAATTAGGCGCTCTGTGGTGCTCGGTGATGCTGGAGAAACTTCTCCCGGAAATTCGATATCCGAAGAGTCTTGCTCTCGTAGCCCCATTCCTCTCCGCCATGCCGACGACAGCTCCGGGGAAGATCCTTCTTTGCAGGGTATTGGAATTGAAACTTGCTTTGCAAATTTGATTGTCTGTGCAGCTGTATTGAAGAATTGATTGAGTTTTCCTTTGATTAACAGATATTAGAGTGACGACGGGTAGGTATTAGATTAACCTTCCATTTTATCTTTTTTGAGGATGAAACTACATCCTTTGAATGCTTGTAAATAAGCGAGTAAAAGGAAAGGATAAGACTTGATTTACATGACGATTGATTATGATTGAACTTACAGCTTGAAGTGGAATTGGAGACAGCAGGGTAATCAATCTCTTAGAAAACTTTTGCCATTTGAGTTAGACGATGTAATTTTTGGTACAAATCTAGAGCATCATATAAAGAAGTAATGATTTTTACATTATAGCAATGACCAATCTTGTAATTGTTCACAGAAGAAGTTAACTATGTTCAACTATATAGAAGGAGAAAACTTCTAGTTGTTGCCACCTGCGTTCCCTTTCTATTTGCTGTTCAAGAAAATGGAAGAGATTGCAATGCCGTAGCAGAAGAGTGAGTGATCTTACCAAGTCTTTGAGTTTGCTTATTGATCCTATCAACATGCTTGCTTATATCGTTGATATACTACTGAGTTAAAAATATACTACTGATGTTTATGGTTTCTATGAAGGTCGGTTTCTTCTTTATACCTACTTATGAAAGAGGAGATAAGGAAGGTTGTGTCTAAAGGCAAGGCAGCTGGAGTGCTTCGTTTGGTTTTTCATGACGCAGGCACATTTGAAGCCAGAGAGAATTTAGGTATGTGATAGTGTTTTAAATTTAAAATTTAGCAATTGTACTTGTGAGTCTGTGATAGTATTTCTGCCTTTTGTATTTAAAACACTTGTTACATTGTTGTTCCTTTATAATTTGCCTATTTGACTCAAATGTTGCTAGTCATTTATTCAGATGGAACAAAATAAGCATAGAAATCGTATGTATCAACTCTAGCTTGTTATTTAGGTTACAACTTAGTGAAGGGGTCAAACAATTATAAAATGAATACATATTTTGAAGAACCTCTAAATGTCATTTAAATTTATAAATTTCATATTCATTTAGTGGAGATCCTTCGTTTTAATAAATTACATTGATCTAAAGTTCATATACTATTGCAGGGGGTATGAATGGCTCCATAATTTATGAACTTGATAGACCTGAGAACCAAGGTCTCAAGAAATCTCTGAAGGCATGCATGCACTCCATCCCTCTCTAATTCTTCTTATTAATTTTTAACATGCTCTCCACTTTACGCACAAAAAAAAATTGACATTATTTCTTTTTCCAATTGATAAATTTTAGAGCTTAATAGTGGACCTTGTGTTTTACAAGACAATTTTCAGTTGAATTGCTTTTGGTATACTCTGGTTGATCAACTTTAGTATGCTCTCAAAGCTGATTCCTATATGATGAATGTGTCAGATTCTTCAAAAAGCCAAAAGCGTGGTGGATGAAACACATACAGGTTAACATCTTCTTCCTTGAATTGTTGAGGTTTTGACATGTTTGATTATTAGCACGTACTGACATGGCAAGTAACCCGATACTATGTTCTATTTTTTTCTAGTTTCATGGGCCGATATGATTTCTGTTGCTGGAGCTGAAGCGGTTTCAATATGTGGAGGTCCAAGTATCACATTCCAATTAGGAAGAATAGATTCAATGCAAGAT
Source organism: Fallopia convolvulus (assembly GCA_964016875.1). Taxonomy (NCBI): domain Eukaryota; kingdom Viridiplantae; phylum Streptophyta; class Magnoliopsida; order Caryophyllales; family Polygonaceae; genus Fallopia; species Fallopia convolvulus. The sequence goes on from OZ024725.1 coordinate 63,228,318, forward strand.
TCTATACCTTAGCCTTAGACATAATATGTTTGAACTCTTGAATACCAAAACGCCGATGGAAAAGACAATTTTGGACTTTGTAGGGTTCCTGATCCTGAAGGAAAATTACCTGAAGAGTCTTTGGACGCGTCTGGACTAAAGGAAACCTTTCAGAGAAAAGGCTTCTCGTAAGTGCATATTTCTGTCTTGAAGAATCTTCCTCTAACAATCAAGTTTGAATCCTTAGGATGTTCATAGCCGTGATACTTTTGTAGGACACAAGAACTTGTTGCACTCTCTGGAGCCCATACACTTGGAAGTAAAGGATTCGGAAGCCCAATTACGTTTGACAATTCGTACTACAAGATACTCCTTGAGAGGCCTTGGCTGTCATCAGGTAATGCCTAATTTCTGCCCAAAACAGTGACCCAACGTCTTCTATGTAGAATCTAAGTAATTGATCCTTCATTATGCTGGGTAGGATTTATCGTATTGAAGGTTGCTTTTTTTTGTTTTTCATTTTCTCGGGTTTGATTTTGCGATTATCTACCAATTATAAAGTTTTCATACTTCTTTCTCTCTGGCAGCTTCCATGTCAAGCATGGTAGGGCTTCCATCAGACCGTGCACTTGTGGATGACGACGAATGCTTAAGGTTTTCTCCAACTTCCCTTTACATGTGTGTTTATATCTCTTGTGTTCAGACAAACTTAAGCCTTGTCTGCCTGTGTAAATTTCTCTTCGGTTACCTAAAAATTTCAAAATAGAATGCTGCATTCTTCATGACAAACGTCTGTTTTTTTTTTCTTTCAAAAATCACAAAACCTGAATGAACATTGTGCCAAATCTTTTGTCTGTCTCTATTTGTCAACAATCTAGATGCTGAAAGATTGATTTTGCAAGTCAAACGGATCTAAAGCTATCATTTTGCTTTGAGATTGAATTACACAATCTTTCATTAGTATCAAAGAAATGTGTAATGATCTACTTCAGTGTCATGATACATTAGCGAAAATTTTCATCCTGGTTCACAACACCTCATATTTGTAACTAAACAAGCCCTTGAATTTGATCACAGGTGGATCACAAAGTACGCGGATGACCAGGAGGCGTTCTTCTGGGATTTTAGTAGCGCCTTCATCAAACTAGTTAACTCCGGGGCTAAATGGAGAAATCTTCAATTGGATGTTGATTGAAGAGTGGAGAAAACTAGTTTTGTATAGGCTGTTTTTCAATAAGTTCAGCAAGTTTCTTCGAAATAACATTTTTTTTATAAGGTAATGTTCGATTGATCAGAAAACTAATATTGGAGAAACCAATAGTAATTGTCGAGAAACAAAAGCACCAGACCATGCTAGCGGGAAAATTTTAGCTCAACTCCATCTTGCTCCTATCAGCTATGTCCGAACGGAGCCTGAATGAAAGTGGTGGTGTCCTATTAACATAATAATTTGCAAAGGTTGACACCAAGAACATTTATGAAGTTGGTAATATTTTATTACTATTGTCCTATATATATTTTGTCCAATATCGTCACAAAATTAACTATAAGGTATGTGGGAGAATCGATACAATGGAAAATTAGAAGGAATGCATCACACTAACTTGCTACGGACTTGAGTGCACTGTATAGAGTTTTCGCATACAAATCATATAAAAATTTTGCACCGTAGAAGGTCACACTGTCAATAAGGTCTTGGACCCTTGGTCGTAGCGGGTGAACCAACCTTGATTGTAACAACAAGTTTACGACCCAATAGACCCGAACCGAAAATTCAGTCTTTGACCCATAAATTTAACTTCTCCGATTTTGGTATGGTTAAAAATCGAAATTATTCACATGTTATACCAAATTTAACCAACATGCTTAATTAATATGTTAATTGGAGAAAATGTAAAAATTCAGTTTTTGATTTTTTTAAATGAAAAATTGGAATATTTGGTCATGTTGTTTCATCAAGAAAAGTTTATTTGTTTATTACTAAATAATTTAACTATAACTTAATTTATTTTAATATATGTCCATTAAAATATTGTTTTTATATTGAAATAACATCGGTCCAATAACTCCATGCTCGATTTTTTTTTAATTTAGAAAAAAGTAAAACAAAAAATAATAATAAAATATTATAAAAGATCATGGGTTTGTTTGCAAACATTTATGAATAGGGTGATTTAATGTGAGTTTTTTTTATAAAGGTGGTTTTGTGCAAGCAAATAACAATAATAGTATAATACTAACATGTGGTTTTGTGCAATTTTTTTTATTTATAAAAGGTGATTTGTATAAATAAATAGAGATAATGGATGGTTTTATGTATTTTAGCCTATTTTCAATTATAGAAAAGTTATGTTTTATCGGATAAATCATGATTATTTAAAAATATTTAAAAAATAGTATATTATGGAATATTATTTAACAAAAAGATAAACATGTTGAGGTAGTTAATTGAAAAATAGAACAATGTGTAAGACTAAGAGTCCTGATAAAAAGAGAGTTGTGTAAAATATGGGGTGTTTTGTGTAAAAATAAAAAACATGGGGAGTCAAATGTAAAAGCAAGAGTCGGTTAAGGTGTGTGCAAAACCCCTCTTACTCTGTATAAACCCCGCCGCTTCATTTGCCCTTCTCGCGCCTCGTTTCTTCTCGTTTGTGAAGAGCGCCTATCCACCACCAACACCATAGCCGTCCTTCCGGATTTGCTCCTTCGCCTCTTCCTAAGCTCTTCCCAGTTTCTGCTAATCCTTCTCACCACTTCAAGGTTCGTTTTTTCCCCTTCATGATTTTGAGATTGGCATTTCAAGTTCACCTGCCTTACATCGATGAAATTGGCCTTTTGTGGATGGCTAATGGCTCAAATTTGAATTTAAATAGGTTGTTACATCTGTATGCTCTTTGCTTGATTGCACGGGCGGTCATAAGGATTCCAGGTTGGTTATTTTTTCTTTTGCATTGCTTCTTCTGCTTATACTATTGACCAGCAGGTTGCTGCTATGGAGATAGAGAGAGTTAATTTGTCGCATGAGCTAGAAAAGTTGCTTATTCGGTGCCCAAGATTACGATATAATCCTGCTTTCAGTGCACTAGTACAAAAGGTAATGAACGTCATAGTTTCCCCTCCCTCTTCCTCTGTTCCTCATTATTTGATTCTTTTTACTGATTAGTTTTTGTGCATTTTGGTATAATCAAGGGGAAAGCGGTAAGCGATGAAGAATTGGTAAATGCCTTGGCAGGTGTGTTTGTGCACCCAGACTACACTATTCCAATTTTGGGATGCTTCCGCCATATGGGGAAGAAGATCGTGAATAAGGTTATAAGGCTCCTTGAACTTGTCCTCGGCTCGGGGTCTAAGTCTGAATTTGGCATTGAGGGTTTTGAAGAATGTGGAATAGTGAGGGGGTGTGAAAGTTTTGATCGTGCAAAGGCGGCAAGTTTAATTGAATTCTATTCAGAGAAAGGGAAGGTCTTGGATCTTCATGAATTTGCTTCCTTTGCCTTCTGCCGAGCCTTGGATCTTGCACCTTTTCTAGAGGGGTATGTTTTCTCTGCTCTTGAGTTTGAATTATTATTTGCTTTGGTATTCTTCTTCGTCTATTTTACTGTCTTATTGTAATATGTATATATAACAACATATAAAATGCCTAATGAATACCAGCTCTTTCCACATTCTTTTAATTTGAGTTTCTTTTCTTTTCACATTGTCCACATTATTTTTTTGTCTTAATCACGTTTCTTTTTGCTCCAGGTGTGTAAAAGGCTATTACAAATTTGCTCCATCACCTTTTGTCAGGATTGAAAAGGCAGAAAATGTTATTTCACTTTCGCGTAAGGCAAGTTTGTAGGTTCTTTGCTTTCACTGTTTGCCCGAAAGATTATTTGTAGTGTTTCTTCAGCTCTAGCTAAGAAAGCATTTAGGCTAGGTTTTCATTCATTAGTTTGATGAAATTACTTGCTTTTCTCTCTTAAAGATTTGTATAGTTTTTTGACGAAAGTCCTTGATATCAAAATACTTTCAAAAATTCTAGAAAAGAGAGAAGAAATGCAGTTTTGTTCTTAAAGCAATAGGCTGCAATTGACTACGTTTTTTCAGATAAACCCTAAGCCAGTGGATAAAAGTTTTGTTCATCTGTCATAGTATATTAGAATGAAGTTGTTGATGCAGTTTTCTTAACGTAAGAAATTGCTAGTCTAGCATTTTTATGTTCTTGCTTTAAAAACAACAGAGATGCACACAATTGATTTATTACCTAATACCTGGGGTTGAGAACTGCATGAAAATTTATATTTATGTCAAAGTATATTGCACAAGGTATTCCAGTAATGAACGATGAAAATGCCTGTACTTATTTGAGCTTATATTATCACTTGGGTTTTCTTTTTATCTGCTGAACCACTCATAACAATGGTTCTTTTGCAGGCTTCTCGCCACATGCTACTAATATTCCAGATATCCTACCGCTTCCTTCTTGCTGATCCCGAGTATTATAAAAGCATTTGGGATTGGTCATTTTATTTGAAGCTTCTACAACAATTCGAGAATATTCATCCAGAGGATGCTGAATACATTAATGATATTTCGGATGACTCTAGAGAGATTAATGTCTCTAAAGAGTCAAATGTATTTGAAGAGGCAAATGTCTCTAAAGACATTAGGTGGATTGGAACACAAATATTGTCAGTTCTTTTTAATGTTCCTAATAACCCCGTGCCTAGTTATGGCCTTACGACAAAAGAAGCTCTTGCATGCTTTTTACGGTTGGTTTGTTTCCCTTCACATTACCCCCCCCCCCCCTCTCTCTCTCTCTCGTTTTGGCTTTGAGCATCTTGTCATTACATGGCTGCTTCTTGTTTTAGATGGCAGGAGTTTTGTTCTGATGTTTCCCTGGAGAAGGCTGAATGGTACACATATCAAGAAGTTAATTCAGAATGTACGGCTGGAGATGCACGCTCAGTGACATTTCCTTCTGCAGAGCTTGTTGAAATTGATTTACCCCAAAGTAGTGGAAGCTTCACAAAAGGGTAACTTTTTATATTCCTATTTGATGGATAGATAATTTTGCTGATTATGATTCTGTAATTAACCCCACTAGCATAAATTTCATCTTGGTATTAAATAAAGACTCATTTGGACAATGTTTTTTAAAACTTTATCGGGACATCTGAGTATAAGGAAAGATTTATTATATATGTCCATCCATTTTTTTCTTCATAGAGCTATATTTTAATGCATATTTCTATTCCGCTTAGATGCAAATTTTAGTAAATCTTATCTGAGTATAAGTAAAGACTTATTTTTTTCTTCATTATGCATTACTTAATTCTTTCATTTAGTTTTAGAAACTAATATGATATTTGCTCTCTTTTCACATTGAATCATACAGAGGTGGAAGCCATTTTGTCATGACATCAGCTATAGAGAAAAGTTTTGAGAGAGTTGTTTTGGCTGTGAGTCAGAAGTGGCCTGTTCTGTTGTATGGCCCATCTGGCTGCGGAAAAACTGCACTTATTAGCAAGTTGGCTCAGGAGAGTGGAAATCAAGGTAATATATACTTGTTGTCCTTATTCTTAGGGATCAGCTGAGAATATGTCTGACCTAAAGTTGTACTGATCTAATATCTCATGTCATCATTTCTATGTATTCCCATATTCTATAACCAAGTTTTCGGCTGTATTATTTTAGTTTTATATTTATGTCATTCTTTCATGTTTAGCAATAATTTCGTTTAATAACCTTGGAGTGGAATCAATTTTTTTTTGTTTACTTTTTAACGTTTTCCTTTGCTAATAAATTTTGTTTGAAGTTCTGTCCATTCACATGGATGAACAAATTGATGGAAGGACATTAGTTGGTGGCTACGTTTGCACAGAGCAACCTGGTGAATTTAGATGGCAACCAGGCTCTCTCACCCAGGTACGTTTTGGTCCTTTCCTCCCCCATCTTTTCTCATGCTACTTTTTCGTTCATATGACTATGTATAACTACAACACTTCATTTGTACAGGCTGTTGCAAATGGGTTGTGGGTTGTCTTCGAAAATATAGACCAAGCGCCATCAGATGTTCATTCCATCTTATTACCTCTGCTGGAAGGTCACAATTCTTTTGCAACTGGTCATGGAGAGGTAAGTATAAGGAACAAGTTTATATGTGGGCAGTTATTATGGATTATGCTTATGATTATTATTTTTCTGCAATCTTAGCCCAAAATCATTATTTTTTTCTTACAATTTTCTGCTTAGCACTAAATAGGACGCTGTTTTTGCTCTTTATTTCTAACTATTTGAACTGGTAGAAATCCACAATGCACTAAACTAGGTACCTTGTATTCTTGGTGATTTGGATAATGTTTAAAGAGAAGTTGGCGTTTCACACCTGGCAATAAACAATCTATGATAGCTGGTGGCACTGCTTCTGTAAATGCTAGATGTGTTAGAAATGAGGTTTGGATACAAAATTGACATATTGCAGTTATGGAGCATCAGCATGCTTGACACATGTCCACCGCTTGATTGGTTTAAAAGATAAGAAAAAATGTAAGATATGTTGGAGAAACAGTAGTCACAGTTGGGACATGCCTTCTGAAAAAAAGCCCATTTTCTTAGAAGAACCTTATAAATCCATTAAACATAACTTATTCTGATTCTCCTTGCCATTCCTTGTTTCTTGTTGGTAGAGATGATCAATATTAGACGCTTTTGTGCCCTGATGATATGCATAATTGTCAGTCCAAACCTAATTACATGTTGCTTTGCAGGCAGTGCAGGTTGCCAAAAGCTTCCGCCTCTTTTCAACTATAACCAGTTCAAAGCTTGATGCATCCAACAGTTTTGAAGGTGTAGTGTCATTTGGTTCATTGTTTACTGTCTAGTGCTTTCTATACATTAAAAAAAAATTCTTCTTATAAGTATGCTTTTCATGTTCAAAGTATGAGCATTCTTGCTTGACCCTGCTCTGATTAGAATATAGCAATTCTGGAGATGTTTCAAAATGGAAGTTGCAAATATCAACTTTTGCACTTGCTAAGCTCAAACATTATGCACGCGGAGTTAACTTGACAATCCTGATATATTGAACTAATTCATAATCATTTTACAGAAGCCATCAGATGGAGAGTTTTTTTTTCGGTCTAAATGTTTTATAAATTTCTCCCAACGAAGTTATTGTTCATCGCCCTGTAATACTTCACAGTCAGTTCCTGATGTGTTTTTTCCTCTGATAACAGGAAGGAAAACTCTATCTTCACTTTGGAGAAGGATAATGATCAGGCTGCCAAGTAGAGAAGACTTGAACAATATAGTTACTGCTCTGTACCCAGATTTGAAGACCATAGTGTCAAATATCATAGGTAGATTGTTGAGGTTTGGCTTTATGTGTTATCATCTCCAGTAGTTTGCTGAACTTTGTTCTTTGCTGTATGCCAGGTGTATCTTTGGCAGTCAATAAGCCCTCTATGTCAGGAGCTGTAGAATCTTTGGATTCTCTTGAAAGGTTCTCTCTAAGGTATATTTTTTTGCAATACAATGCTTTCTCTTGCATTCAGATTGTCGTAATGATAATGATGACATTTGGTTCATGATGACAGGGATATCTTAAAATTTTGCAAGAGGATTTCTAGTTTAGGTCTCAGCCTTGGAAAGAACAATTGGACGCATCTCATGTGGAGTAGAATCTGTTTAGAGGTGTCTTACTGATTTATTTACTTGTAGTTTGACTTACTTTAAGTTTGCTACATGGTTTAATGTGCTAATTTATTGTATGCATATGCCATTTTTTATGCAGGCTGTGGATATATTTGCATGTTCCTTTGCTTCTGCTCAGTTGCGAATGTCTGTGATGGAGACCATTTCGAAGATGTTGAATGTGCCTATTTCCGCCTTGATTTTTGTCAATAAACCCAGCTATCAGGTGCTTCTTTGTTTGCGCTCCTTGCTTGTTGGCTTATGCTTCCATCAACTACTTAAGCTTGTGTATTTGTTACAGGATTTTGGTTCAGACATACAAATAGGCCGAGTCACACTAGAGCGCTTAAAAGTTGATGTAAGAATGAATGGCTTCATGCTTGTTTCTGCTGGCTTGGTGCAATTCCTCTTTTTGTTTTATTTTTTAAGTTAACTTCTCTTAATGCAGCACCAGGAGAAGTGCTTTGTTCACCTCCAAAGCTCGTTACTTCTTCTGGAGAGAGTAGCTTGCTCTGTTAAATACAATGAGCCTGTTCTTCTAGTTGGTGAAACTGGTACTGGGAAGACCACTCTTGTCCAGAGTTTGGCAATGAAGCTTGGTAAAAAACTTACAGTTTTGGTATGTGTCAGCCATGTTTCTCTGCCTTCATTTTTTGAGAGCTATTTAGTAGTACGAGATCTTATATTTCCTTGTCTTATTTTTGTTAATGCTTTGGTATGCCAGAACCTTAGTCAGCAGAGTGATGTTTCTGACTTATTGGGAGGTTTCAAACCTGTGGACGCACGTTCAATATGCATTCCTCTTTATAAAGAATTTATGGAGCACTTTTGTGGATCGTCATTGGATAAGGTGCTCCTTTTTTATAAATGTTTCTTGGTATTCCTTCGAAGTTTTATCCTATCTACATGAACTTTTCTACTGTTTATGCATTTGTAGAAACATCCAAATCATGTGAGTAAATTCCAAATGTGCTTCAAGAAAAACAATTGGAAACAGTTGTTGGTTATGTTGAAGAAGGATGCTCAAAGCATAAAGGACACTAAGATTAGACATGGAGTGAAGCGGAAGAGGGATTTGGAGAAGGAACATGGAGTTAAGCAGATGAGGGATTTGGAGAAGGACTTGGATTTTTGGCAAAAAATGTTTGTCAAACTTGAGAATGCACTGAGGCAACTAACAACTTCTTCTGGTATGATGTTTAAATTTGTAGAAGGTGCGTTTATTACAGCTCTTCAAAAGGGCGAATGGATTTTGCTTGATGAAGTGAATTTGGCTCCTCCTGAGACGCTGTCAAGAATTTTGGGTGTTTTAGATGGAGAGCATGGTTCTCTTTGTTTGGCAGAAAGAGGGGACGTTGAAAATATTGTGAGGCATCCTAGCTTCCGAATTTTTGCTTGCATGAATCCTGCAAATGATGCTGGTAAGCGGGACTTGCCTTGCTCATTGAGGAGTAGATTCACGGAATACTTCGTTGATGATGTGTTAGGCGTTGAAGATTTGACTCAGTTTGTGTGTCAGTTTAATGATGATATCTTCCAATCATCGCCTGGATTGGTTGATAAGATAGTTCAATTCTACATAGAAGCAAAGCAGGATGCTGACACAAGTCTGTTGGATGGAGCTAATCAGAAGCCTCAATATAGTTTGAGATCTTTGTATCGTGCCTTGGAATACACACGGAAAACAATGGGAACTTTTGGATTTCAGCGAGATGGACTTCAGCAAGCTCTTTATGATGGATTCTGTATGTTTTTCATGAGTTCACTGGAGGAAGAAAGTGCAAAGAAGATGGGTGAAATGATAGTGAAATATCTTCTTGAAGGAAAGGCGCCAGCAAATACAACTTTCCAGAGATACTTGAGAATCAAATCAGATATCCCTCCAGGGAACTTTGTGCTTACTAAGAGTGTTCAGAAGAATCTGAGGAACATAGCACGAGCGGTGTTTATTAAAAGATACCCTGTTCTCCTACAGGGGCCTACATCCAGTGGAAAAACTAGTATGGTCCAGTATCTTGCTGCAGTCACTGGTCATGAATTCGTGCGGATTAATAACCATGAGCACACAGATCTGCAGGAATATATAGGCTCTTATATCACCGATGCTACTGGGAAACTGGTATTCCAAGAAGGTGTTTTGGTCAAGGCTTTGAGGAATGGGCATTGGATTGTGCTTGATGAACTTAATCTTGCTCCAACAGATGTCTTGGAAGCATTAAATCGACTCTTAGATGACAATAGAGAACTTTTTGTCCCTGAACTGTTCGAGACTGTACGTCCACACCCAGATTTTATGCTGTTTGCTACTCAGAATCCACCTACCTTTTATGGTGGACGAAAAATGCTTTCTCGTGCATTCCGTAACCGTTTTGTTGAAATCCACGTTGATGGAATCCCTGAAGATGAGCTATCAACAATCTTGGTCGAGAAATGTCATATCCCTAAATCATATGCAAACAAGATGGTTGATGTGATGAAGGATCTTCAGCTGCGACGGCAAACTAGTAAAGCATTTGCTGGAAAACATGGATTTATAACCCCAAGAGATTTGCTTAGATGGGCTGAGCGTCTCAATAAACTCGAGATGTCATATACGCATTTGGCTATATGTGGCTATCATCTTTTGGGAGAGAGGCTACGGGATGACGCTGAGAAGAAAGATGTTCAAGAGGTTTTAATAAGTCGTCTTTTGGGAAATAAGCAGCGGGATGACACTAGGAAGAAAGATATTCAAGTGGATCTAACAAGTCTTCTATACAAGCAGGTTATTTTTCCTTTATTTTATATTTTATTTCGATAATTTGCCTTTGTTCTTGAGTTTCTTGGAACTGATTTATATGACCATGGGTCAGATGACTCAGAAGTCAGATCCAATTTTCTCTTTATTTGGTCTTGTTTATCTTTTTTATCGTTCTTCACTTCAGCTTGGCTTTGTTGAGGAACCTGCTACTCATCGGGGCTTATCTGACTCTTCAATTGGGAAGTAGGTCTCAGTACCTTTATCAATATTTTTTGCTCTCTTTGGTGTTATTTTGCTCTTCTATTTTGAGTACATTTATAAGACTTGTTTTGTCCTGCAGTATCATTTGGACCAAAAGCATGTCAAGGTTGTATTTTCTTGTCGAGAGGTGCTATCAGATGCGTGAACCTGTCCTGCTTGTCGGCGAAACAGGTGCTGGAAAGACTACTGTCTGCCAGTTACTGAGTATGATACTACAATCGAAACTGCACATTCTCAATTGCCATCAATACACAGAAACATCAGATTTCATTGGGGTTGGTAGTCTCTATTTTCGGATATGTAATATGGGGAACAATGATTGATATTGAGAAATGAAGGTGAAATAAATTTTGATGTTTTATTTGTTAACAGGGCTTTTATCCTATCCGTGAGAGATCAACTTTAGCTTCAGAGTTCAAAAGTTTGATCCAGAAGCTATTGCTAATGGAACCTTTCACCCTTTACCAAGAGGATCCGGTAATTTCAACCACTGTGTCACATGCTTCAAGAATGGAAGTTAGATCCTCTGTTTACCCACTTGTTTGTTGGCTGCAGGCTTTGTCAGAAGATATAAATAAAGCTCCTTCAACCCTTGATAAATTGGATAAGATAGTGTGCATGTATAGAGAATCTCTGGGAGAATATTCTGATGTTAGTGAACAAGATCTTTCTGATTGTGCGAGGATAAGGGACGAATTGTCTAACCTGCATCAGAAGTGGCAAACCATTTTCATGTGGCAAGATGGACCTCTTGTGCATGCTATGAAAGAGGGTTCATTATTTCTTGTAGATGAGATCTCTTTAGCTGATGATAGTGTATTGGAAAGGTTGAACAGTGTGCTGGAACCGGAAAGGAAACTGGTGAGTGATATACTGTGCTTTACCTTTTGTTGTATCTCACTCCAGTAAAGTGTTTTGGTATTCATGCTCGCATACAAAAACCATCAACCTTGTGATGTTCATATGTGACTCATACCATTGCAAACATTTCTCTTTATGTTTCTCTGGGATTCTTTTGCCGTGCATTTATCTTATTCAAATAAATGATTTTCATTTGGTGCTTGATTTTGTCACTATGATTTATAGTTGGTGGGTTTTTGGTCTATACAGTTCCATTCATCACGTTGATTCCTAGATTTTTTTTGCTTAATATACAGAAAATGTTCTGCCGTTCTTGCTTGCCTTTTCACTTGGCAGAGCTGGCATCAGCATATCTGATGAATTTTAAAAGGTCTTGTATGGCTGCTTAACAATTTGAGGTATCCTTTCTCTATAATATTGCAGTCTTTGCCTGAGAAAGGAGGAACTGATATGGAGAAAATAGAAGCACATCCTAATTTTTTCCTCCTCGCAACAATGAATCCTGGTGGCGATTATGGTAAGAAAGAATTATCTCCAGCACTTCGCAACAGGTTCACTGAGATTTGGGTTCCCCCAGTTATTGACATGGAAGAGCTGGGGGCTATTGCTGCAGACAAGTATGGTTTTATGAATTTTCTGATTGATATCTCTCTCATGCTTTTTGTTTCATGAGTTCCTAGTTCCTTCGACATTATTGTGTGTTTTTTCAAACTATTACAGATTTTCGAATCCTGAACTTTCATGCAAGTTGCTGAGTCCTCTGCTAGAGTTTTGGAAGGTATGCTTTTCATTGTGTGGGATTATGAATGTTCATGCCTTCTACAAAATATCTTTAAAAGTTGCTCAAAACTTTAAAGTAGGAAACAAATCTAAGGTATGAAATAGGAATTCTTTGAGCAACCGTATGATTTGTGATTGGATATGCTAATCATTGATCATTGCCCTTTGGACAATGTCTAAACATACTAAAAGTGCAGTAACACATACTTTAGTGATGAGAACATGCCTTGTTTTGCTACAAAGTAAGTATGCTGAGTTTTTATATTTGTCACCTTTGCAGTGGTTCAACAAGTTACAAACGGGCAGAACACTTACTGTTAGAGACCTACTCTCTTGGGTGGCCTTTGTTAATACGAGTGAAAGATTCTTAGCGCCTGAATATGCGTTCTTGCATGGAGCATTCCTTGTCTTGCTTGATGGACTAAGTTTAGGTAAAGTGTTGTTACTTTTTTGACATGCTCTTCTGTTAGTTTGGTTACATGGCCCGTCTCTAGAACTTGGTACATTCTGGTCCTAACCTCCAGCTTGTCTGCATAAATTTGCGGAAGCTAGGATAAAAAGTCGCCCACCTGGTCCACATTTTGACTACATGCTTGGGTGCTAGGAGCATAACTAGCCAGCTCTATAAGCCAATGCTTTTGGTTGATCATATTCATTATTTTGTTCTATGCATATTCCTGTTTTGTGTTTTTTTAAATACACATGGCGTCTGATTTCATTGCCCGCGTGCTTATTAGGTACCGGCATATCAGAGCTTGAATCTACAGATTTGAGAAATAAATGTTTCAATTTTCTCGTGGAGGAACTTCAACGGGTTTGTACTTTCTTTCCCCTTTCTGAATATTGTTATGTTAATTACATTCAGATTCTCACAACTCTTACTGTTGCCCTAGAAGCTGAAGAGCCTTAATTTGGTATATACCATCTGCTAGTTTTATCTTAGCAGTTTGCACATCCTCCAATTTGTTACTATATTCAGATGTTTGGAAGATCATGTAACGTGATTTCCCCATTTTGTTTCAGTGAAAGTATACTGCAGCACATTGACTTGGTACACTAAAATCTGTAATGACAGGGATCTGAGCTTGACCCAAAACTTCTGTTGATGGAAAATTATGGGTGGGGTTACACCACTTTGCACAGAGATGTATCAGGGAGCAGTGATATGCTGTGCGACAATCTTTTTGGCGTGGATCCTTTCTATATTCAGAGGGGTATGTTTTAGCTGTAAATTTCACTAGTATTGTATGCTCTTTTAATACTCTTTTGCTCAATTTTTCCGTGAGTTTTTGTTTGTGAATTGGTAGATGCTCATAGAAGTTCGTAACATCTCTCTATGAAGTACTTTTGATATTTTAAGATGAAATAAGAAATGGCAGATGGTCCTCATAAATGATTCTACCTGCCATTGTGAAGTACTTTTGATGATGACATGCCTCCTTTTTTTTCATTCCAATATGACCAGTTGTGTCATCTATATATTGTAGGCAATTATGTTTATAATGCTGGAGGTTTTGAGCTTTTAGCACCAACTACTCATAGGAATGTGTTAAGAATCTTGCGGGCTATGCAGCTTTCTAAACCTGGTAAGTTGCTCATACCTCAGACTCCTATACTCAGTTATCCCTGTAACTTTACCCTGTATCATTTTGTTGGGTATCAAATAGTTGCAATATTTGTTGAATGATTCTTGGCTTTGCAGTACTGCTGGAAGGCAGTCCGGGTGTCGGAAAAACAAGTTTAATTGTAGCCTTGGGAAATTTCTCGGGACACAAAGTTGTGAGGATAAACCTATCTGAACAGGTCAACATCAAAACCTCCTTCAGTCTGTCATTGATGTTACTTTCTATTTTACTTTCTGCTAAATCTGCAATGCTGGTGTATATTGATATATTGCAGACTGACTTGATGGATTTACTGGGCTCTGACTTGCCCATTGAAAGTAATGAAGGGATACAATTTGCATGGTCTGATGGAATTCTACTACAGGTCAGACATTGTACAATGTGAAGCAGTTTTTACCGAAATTATGCTACTGACAAAAGTCATGTAAATTATAATTTCGCTTGCAGGCTCTGAAAGAAGGATCTTGGGTTCTATTGGATGAGCTAAACCTTGCTCCACAATCAGTGTTGGAGGTATGCCAGTTTCAGGCCTTTTATCCATTATGTTAGATGCATTAGAATCTATCACATCTGAGATCTTTATTGAATATTTTATGAAAATCGGGTCAGGGATTGAATGCTATCTTAGACCATAGAGCTGAAGTTTTTATTCCCGAGCTGGGCCGTACATTCAAGTGCCCTCCATCTTTTAGGGTTTTTGCATGTCAAAATCCTACTTATCAGGGTGGGGGCAGAAAAGGCCTGCCAAAGTCGTTTCTTAACCGCTTTACAAAGGTAAGTTAGGATGCAGAACTTCCATTGTAAGATTGTGTATTGTCTTTTAGTATCATGTTTGCAAATTTTGTTTATTGCAAATTGCCCTTTTGCCTCTTTTTACGTGATCAGGTTTATGTGGATCAATTAAATGAAGATGACTATCTTGCAATCTGTAGTTCACTCTATCCTGAAATATCAAACTCATTGCTCTCTAAGTTGATATCCTTTAATAAGAGACTATATGAAGAAACAATGCTGTATCACACATTCGCTCAAGACGGCTCTCCTTGGGAGTTCAATCTTCGTGATGTGGTCCGTTCATGTCAGATAATTAAAGGTATAAACTCTATTTTCATGTCTATGATCCATTTTTTAAGCTATTGTTGCTTGATTGACCTGTTTCTTTTTTGGTCCCAGATGCGCCTAATGAACTTAAAAATTTCTGCTTTTTGAATGCTGTCTATATTCAAAGAATGCGCACTGCAGCTGATCGCAGAGAAGTACTTGGTCTCTATGAACAAGTGTTTGAAGTCAAACCATTCTTAAATCCTTACCCACGTGTGCAGCTTAATGATCGCTTTTTGGCAGTGGGCAGAACTCAAATTAAAAGGAATACTTTTCACTCCACCAGTACAATTTGCCATGAACTGAAAATTTTACCAGAAATCCGAAATATGTTGGAAGCTGCTGCTCAATGTGTGCAGCAAGGATGGCTGTGCATCTTAGTTGGGCCGGCATCCTCTGGCAAGACTTCATTGGTAAGGTTGCTTGCACAACTAACAGGCAACATACTGAATGAGATAAATATCTCTTCTGCAACTGATATATCTGAAATGCTTGGGTGTTTTGAGCAATACAATGCTTACCGCAATTTTCAAACTGCTGTTGCCCAAGTTGAATGTTATGTCACAGAATATTGCCACCAGCTCTTGTCATCTTCATTAGATACACACTCAGCAGAGTTGAAAGAACTCGTGTCCAGACGACTGTCCTTCCTATCAAGTGTCAATCTTGGTAAATTGGCAAGATCTGTTTCTACAGAGATGGAGTGGGGTACTTCTCTTTCATTGATAGTTGAGATCATTGAAATTTTAAGGTCAGATCTTGAGATGGACATTGTTACATCTATGTCATGGTCTCATGATGATCTCAGTAAGATATTGCAGATAATTCAGAAATTGCAGGGCATACAGTATGGAAGGCCACTTCCTGTAAAGTTTGAGTGGGTGGCTGGATCATTAATAAGGGCTATAGAGAACGGAGAGTGGATTATACTGGAGGATGCCAATCTTTGCAATCCAACGGTAGGTTCTTTTGAGATATTGTATATAGATTTTCTTCCTCTTATAATTTCAAACGTTTATTCTGATCTATAACCCTTTATTTTTCAAAACTTATGTCAGGTTCTTGACCGCATCAATTCATTAGCTGAATCAAATGGATTCATCACGCTTAATGAGTGTGGAAATGTAGATGGCAAACCTTTGACTCTCCGACCCCACCCTAATTTTAGGATGTTCCTTACTGTGAACCCAACACACGGTGAAGTTTCTCGAGCTATGCGAAATAGAGGTGTTGAGATTTTTATGATGCAGCCAAAATGGATACTGGAGGCAGAAAGTGGCTACTCAGTGACGGAAATTGAGTTGAGTGATGTCAAGAGATTTCTTGTTCTGTCAGGTATTCCTAATAGCTTATTGGTGGATTCGATGGCCAAGGCACATATACACGCTAGAGATAAAGGCTTACAATTCAGTGTTAAGATCTCTCATCTTGAACTTGCTCGATGGATTCAGTTATTTCAGCAATTCCTCATGACTGGAAACGAACTGATGGAGAGCCTCCATTCAAGCTGGGAGCATATATATTTGACGTCATTAGGGGAGTCAGAAGGATGGGAAATTGTCGATCAAGCAAAGGCTTCTTACTTGTCAATAACTGACTTTTTATCTGCAGGAGCGTCTACTGTTATGCCAGGTGGCTGGCCCTTACCCTTGAGTTTAAGGGACTTTGTTTTGCACTCAAAAGAGGCCTGTGTGAGGCAGATCTGTATGTATGCGGAATTCCTGGGCTCTCAATATGCTTCATACCAGTATAGTAAATCTGAGAACCACTTTCTGAATGCACCTGATTCTTCCAAGAAATCCAAGTCTGTGTATTTGATTGATACAAAGATCTTGCAAGCTACGGTGCGTAATAAAGGATTGCGAGATGCTGTTTGCAACCTTAGTGGAACGGAATTTGATATTGGCCTTGCTACAAAGATGCTTTTGTATGCAGCTAATTGGATAGTAGACCAGGCTACTGAAATTGATTTGGATCTGTATACTCTTTGGCTCAGCTGGTATGATTCACATTTACAGCCATATTGTCCTTTTTTCCATTTATTTTTGTCGTTGTTCAAGAAGGAGTTGGAACATCCCATATGGAAACGTATTCTCAAGGTTCGTCATAAAGTTGCAGTCCAAGTGAAAGCATCTGATCCATGCTTGGATGTCCAGTTGAACTTGTTGCCACTTCTTGCAATGGAATCTGTTGATCTTATGGTCTCCAAATACTTGCCTATATCCGCTGCAAGGATCTTGTCCAATGCTATTAACTGTGTCGGGTTACTGAGGCGTTCTTTGTGGCAATGGGATGCAGAAAAAAAGCATAAATACGATGATAATGCTCTAGACTACAGACCTGTCCTGAAATCCTTACGGCGGCTTGAAAAGAAAGTTCTTGGTCAAATTGTTAAGAGCTCAACTTTCGATCTACACCTGCAACTGTACAATGATCTGCTTGAAGAGCACATATCATTCTGGAACTGTGTGGCCGCATCCCAATTTGACTCCGAATCTGACTATAAACCACTATATTGGCGCTCCTTAATAAAGAATTCGCTGAAATTGGAGCAATATTTTCCAGAGGCTGTAAGGGAGTTGCTGGTATGTAAATGCAAACAGGGAGAAAATGTTTTTCCTTTTGGCTCACAGTCACTCTTCTGTTCATTTTCTTGAGTATCGTGATAAATAGATTCTTCATCTTTAATCCCCCTGTCAGGTTCACTCTGATTTATGTCTATTCTAAACTTATAATGTTTATAGGTGGAGGGCAACAAATTTTCATGGGCTCTTAGCTCAGTTAAGCCTATGCTTTGGATACACGGAGGCCATCCTCTCATGCCTGGTTCTGCAAAAGTATATCATACACTTCAACAACTTTTTGCTTTCTCACAATTGGTTTGGCCAGCCAAGAGAATTTCAGAGAAGTGTGGTATGCATTATTAAACTTAAATCTGGTCATGTAAAGTATTTGTTAGCTTTGGTATTTAGTGTCCTCAAACCTTTTGTGGCAGCTGATGGTCACGGTCATCTCATTGACATTGCGGCATCTTCCGATTCTGAACTTCGCCTTTTGACAATGCAAGGTGAGCGTTAGTGGTTAAATTCTTGTTTTGAACCATGAAAGGTAACCTGAAATTGGCAGAACATGCATGAAGCAAGGATCCTTCTTCCATGCATTCTTGGGTTTTTGTTCATTGTTTTTGTTCCTGATCTATCCTACGTCATAAACCCCTCCCCCAACCAAAAAGGGGAATAGGAAGTACAAAAAATCAAAGCTCAACAATAACTGGGATAGATAGATATACTTTTATTTAGTTCATATGCTGCTATTGAATTGCCTTCCCTTTTAGGCTAATGATTTGCTTATGTTGCTCTTTGTGGATTTTACTAGGCCTTTGCATGTCATCACATCTAGCAAATGAAAACGATGAAGTTAAGATTGAAGAATTGCAAGAGATTCATCAGGTAAAACTAAATTCAATCTTAACTTCTTTTATGCTTATCCTGAACTTTTTCTAATGGACTGTGATGGTACAGATGCTTTCTGAAAGATTCCAGAAGGAAAAAAACGAGTTAAAGAAGGCTCTTGCAGATTGTGATGCAAGTCTGTCTGCTCTGGCAAATTCGGCTTCCTGTTGTATTATGTCTCCTAAGATAGTATGCTCTCAGTCTGGTCATAACTGTTGGCTTGAAAATCTGCCTCTTTGTGATCAAAATAGCATTCTCTTGGATTTGCCACTGCTTCAACGGATACCAGAGATTATTTTGGCTGATGCTAGCGAAATACAATTTGTAAGATATAGTTTATATATTCCTCTTATTCTATCGAAGGCCACTGTAAAATGAGCATATAAAGTCTGTAATTTTGGTCCATGATTTCTATTGGAATTTCCTTTGACTTGCCAGAGATTAAGTATAATAGTCTTACTTTCTCTGCATGAACCAAATATGGAATTTGTATCATATACTCTGCATCTCTATATTATATACATTCAAATGAATTCATATATTTACAAGAGCTAGCATCTGATATTTATAGCCTCCTTCATTTTGCTTCTCTTTTAATGTATTCGCTCTTGTATGCCCTCATTGCTTTGTCAGGCGTTGTCTCACTTGGCTAGAGATATGCAGCTAGCCTTGGACTTTTCATTGAACTTTTCTTCAAGATCTCCTTCGGATATGGTGCCTTATCAAAGAATCTTGTGGATAATTGATGCTTGGGATTTTACTAGCGCAGGTTTCCTTCAGTACTGTTCTGGAATACCAGTTAGATTAATAAAAAACTCTACTATTCATTTCACCTTCTTTGTGCTGCAGTTCATCCAAAACTTGCAAGTTCAATTCTTGAAATGTGGTTCAGATGGCATTCTGTTTTGTGGAAAAATCTGTCAACTTCTGTGAAGGCATGTTTTAAAATATCAAGAATATTATACAATATGAATCTGCATATGCTCTACAAAGCTGCAGTTGCTGCAATGTTTTTCATAATTACTATTTGCTGAAATTTTCATGCTATGACCTTGGGTAATGCAGAAACATCAGGGCGTTGATGCTATTCATAATAATCTGTCCATTACGGAAGCTGTTCGTAATGAAATCTGTCCATATTTGCTCGTCACCCCTTTGATGACGGACGCTGTCCATAACAAGCTGTATGTATATTTTCTGATTTTGCATTTAATCATTGTGTCATTAATTGCATGCTTTGTATTGCATTCTTTGATGTTGAGAATTGTGATTCAAATTATCTTTCAATATTATCATGTATAGTTGTCCCAAGTGCTATGTAGTTGATGTTTTCTGATTCAATTTCTGATATCCATGAAACAACCAATTCGAAAATATTACTGTCTATGATGCCAAGTCATTTTCTAGAAGCTGTTCACACTTCTTATTTGGTGCAAGTAGTACTAATATTCCTTTGATCCGATGACCGTATTTTCTTAAAATTTGCATTTTGACACATAAAACTCCCTGTTGGCATGTCAAAGTTTACTACAGACCTTATTTTTTTACGCATTTCTGGTCTGACCTTTCTTCAGGGAAAACATGAGCATTGCGAAAGATTATCATGCAGAGAGTTTAAAACTCAGAGCGATCTCATATAACATTTGGCAAAGTGTTGCACCCAAGATGAATTTGACGTCTTCCTTCCTACATTCTGCTCGTTCTCTGTTGCAGCAGGTATTTTGTTTTTTTTTCCCCCTCAGAAATATGACATTTTATTGAAGTTTCTAACTAATTCACTTCCCATTTTTCAGATCATATTTGCATATAGAAAATCTTTCAGTAATGATATATATGCTACAATCAAGTCCAGATATCCTGCTTCCTCAACACTGGTTCATATGGTTAAGGTAAAAAAGTTCTGGGACATTTATTGTTTAGGGTGGTTGTGGTGGAACAAGTTTATCTGTGTAAATTGCTAGAGCATGAACCTTAACAATTTTTTTGTAAGTTCTTCTTTCTGGACTTTTAAAATAAGTGTTTGAATTGTTTGTAGTGTTTTTCTAATGTAACATTTAATGTTAAGTAAACAGTTCAGTGTATTATTTGCTAATTTTTTTAGAAGAAATGTGATTTAAAAAATTGATGCAGTAATCACTTGTATATAAATCTAATATATAACCATTACGAAGTATCAAAACGGTTTGAAAAATTTTTGAACATTAAAAGCACTCTATGTATGCCCGTGGGCACACATTAGAGAAACCCCTGCTTTTAATAACTTGATCTATCTATGAATAGGTGACTCCTGGATGTTTTTTTATCGAGTTTCAGCTGTTCATTTACAAAGCTTTTTATTTCTTGTTTTATTTTTTTTATAGGAGAAGGAGATTGACTCTCTCATTTTGCTTCTTGAATCTTCTACACATCCCATATTTAAGTCGTTGATAGTCCCGAGGATTCAGCCTCTTCTTAAGGAACTCTATCTCAAATGCTCATCAGAAGGTAGTATGTACTGCTTTGAAATACCTGCACTTCACACTACTTGAAAGTGTACTGGCAAATCGTTATGTACAGTGTAATATGCTAACCCATATTTGCTCTTCTCTTCTTGAAGGCCCAATCTATCATATTGGTTGTTCATGGTTAAGACTTGGTGAATTGAGGTTCCGTCTCTTGCTTGGCTCCGACTATCTAGATCCAACAGCAAAGTATACCTGCAAGCACGCACGACTGCTGGAAAAAATATCGTCACTTGAGCTTGAAATGAAGGTAACTGCTGCTTGGTGCATTTGATAGTGTTTTTTGTAGCACAGAGACTATTCCTTGCATATGGCCGTAATTTTATTTGTTTAATTGTTCGTGCTGTTCAATTGAAGTATGTTATGTATTTCAATATACAATTCTCGTAGATTCCCTATCATAATTTCACATAAATCCTTGAGTAATTTATGCTTGGTTTCTGATTAATATCTATCCGTGACATCTATTATGTAATGTTAAAAATGCTTTGGTGAATTTTGTTCTATAGCTATATACTAATATCATAGATCATATCTTAATTCTGGTAAGAAAGGATCTGCATGCTGTTTAGCATGGTGAATGCTTTTTAGCCTAGAGACCACCATGCTTTTAGCCTAGAGACTATCTTGCATATGGCCAACAGTGAATCTGCTTATTGTTTGTAATGTGCAATTTAAGCAATTTATTTCAACGTACAATTCTTGCAGAGACTTCCTTTGATAATTCCACAGGTCCTATTTCCTTGAATAATGTATGCTTGGTTTCTGATTAATATCTATCTGCGACGTCTGTTTTGGAATGTCGTAAAAGTTTGTTGAATCTTGTTCAACAGTTATATACTAATATGATAAATCATATCTTAATTCTGGTATGAAAGGATCTGCATGCTGTTTAGTATGGTGTATCCTGGTATTCATGACATTGGCACTATTATCCATCTTGTTTTACTATCTTTTCAAGAATAATTTTCCATTCAGTAGCGGCAAGATGGCATTAGTCTTACACTCTGATATGTGCAGATACGAGAAGAGTGTAATTACTTAGCAGGGTCACTGTCCACCGGAAATGAAAATGGGAAGCTATCTTTAAAATTAGACAGTCTGAAAGATGAGCTTAAGAGGCTGGAAAAAAAGGTACTGAGAACAAATCTGTTATTTTTTCCTTTTGTTAATTATCGTTTCATCAGCGCAATAATAGTTTTTATCTTCTTCCGAGCATTCTATTGTGTCTATGTAATTGTATTTCTGCCATATTGAAATTCTAGATTTTTTGGGCTTTCATTTAGCAAGGATATCTATGAATTGGTCTTCTGCATTCTGTGTTTCATCATGTATTCTCATTTTACAGTTTTAAAATAGTCCTTTAGCTGTGGGTGATTTATTGTTCTTGTATGCTGCATCAGTTACTGGATTGATTATGTTAAAAAATTCTACTGCTACTATCCCTTATGGGTGGATAAAGGATGTTGAGTGTCAAGCCTTACATTATGATACATTTAGACTAGTTCAAGGCCTTTGTGTCTGTATGTTTGCTAACCAGTGATTCTCAATGCCCAAGATTGTGTTCCGTTCTGAACCTGGGAAGTTTTCAAAGTTGAAGATGGAGTGTGACGAGTTTCGGAAGATGGCTTCTTCTGCTATACTCATGGTCAAGGATCCAATCAATTATGAGGTGGATCAGCTTGTTGAGATTGTCGACAGAGCAAAGTCTTGGCAGGTAGAAAAAAAAATTGTGATTAAATGCTATGTCAATTACCATGTGCGCTTCTTTTTGTTGTCTTTTCTGACTTCAATTTTCTCGCGTGTATTTGCTAAGGAAATTTCCTAGTTTAATAGTATGATGATGACAATGATGATGATGAAGGGAAGTGGTTCACTTGTCCTTTGATATATAAGTCAAAGCTAATTAAAGGTATTAGGTAATCTCAAGCTAAAGACCTGTACTCCAAGAGAAATTCTCCATGGAAATAAATTAAATGTGATTTCATAGTTAGCTATGTAAGAAACAAACTAGAAATTTGACATAGCTTCGTGACTATATGCCTTAATTCAACACTGCCTAGCTTTAATATATTTAATTTTTACTAAATATGAGTGTATGTGGTAAATGTGTTCCTACTTTTGGTCCTCAAATCATTCGCCTGTTTAATCATTATAACTTCATTTGAACTTCAGGCAGCTGCAAATGCTTTCATTGACCGATTATCTGATGATTTTACTGGATATGATGATTTAATCCAACCACTTCAAGTTGCTGTTTATGAAATGAAGTTTGGATTATCTCTCATTGTGTCAAGTATATTAGAAAATGGTTTTGCCTATCGGTTGCACGAGGACAGCCTTGATCCAATCATGGTACTGAATCCTTTCCTTCTATATTAGTATACCATTTGACCATTTTCAGGCCAAGATCTGAATATCAAGTTTATGTAAACTAACTGGCTACTTTCTTACAGAATACACTGTGTTCATTTATGAGATTTCCTCGTGAATGTGAATTTAAAACCTCTGTGGAGGTCAGAATAATGCCATCTGAGTTCCCTTCGTACACTATTGTGTACCCTGCACACGGTTGGGCAGAGAATATGCGCATTGCAATGAAGTTTTTGAAAGATTCTATAGCTGTTGGCGCTGGTAAAATGGTAAGCAATTGTTCATCATATTAACATCTCTTCCGTTGATAATACGGTGACTTGATAATCACGTGTTCATTTTTCCTAACAGGTCTCACCAACCCTCTGCGAAGATATTGTAAGACGGGTTGTGAGTTTGGTGGCTAATACAAGGGTGGTGGATCACGAAACTTTCTTGGTGAGAAGGATATTTTGCTGCTTGCATCCAAAAAAAAAATTGATTTTGATTTTGCTAAAAACAAAATTTTCGAGGAGACACCTAAGCTGCATTGTGTTGCTGGCTTGAAATAGGTCTTGGATGAGCTGTATGCTGACTTTGCAAGCATCTGGATGAAGATGAAAGTTGAAGAAGAAACCACGAAAAGCAGTCAAAATGAGGGATATCTTTTCAAACCTCGTGCATTCAAGATTGAAGATATCTACGAATTTGATTTATCAACACTTAAGGGCTCATTTTCAGGCAGCAGCTTTGCTGAATGGAATGAAGCCCTTCAAGGAGATGATATGGAAGTGGTAACGTCCATATATGCATTCTGCAAATTTGTCTAACTTACATAATTTAACAATTATGAACATGTTTATTTTTCTTGGATACAGAAGGGATCAGTTGATGAACCTGAAGCTTTGAAAATGTGGAATGCCATAGAGGAGTCAGCTTTGAGAAAGATGGTGGCCACACACAATGAGCTATTTGGCTCCATCAATCTCAATAAGGATGTGAGTCCTTGTGATCCTTCTTTGGTTAATCAGTGCACAGCTTGGTGCAATGTATTGCCTCTCCTTTTGATTGCTAATTATATGTGTCAGATTAAGCCCAAGTATTCATGCTAATCAAGTTTGTTTTCCACTTGGATACATCATGGTTTGTTTGTTTCGATGAGCATTAGGCCTCTTCCATTTTTTGAGTTAAAATTTTGAAATGTCTTCTTCTTTTCATGATAGGGGTAGTTGGACCTTTGGAAATAGAGAAAAGATGGAATGGTGTACAGTTATAACCCTTTTATTTATTGATGCTCCTCTTTTATCTTTGAAAAAGTGCGGCTTTCACTGTTTTTTCTCTTTTATTAATCCACTATTATATTTTTAAAAGAATAATTTTTGGCAGTGGGGTTGAACTTCAAATTATTGTGTTAAAAAAGCCCGTAAATAATTGTAGCACTCAGTTTGATTTTTATAAGGAATTTATAAGGATATTGTTTGTGTTCCTTAATATTGATGTCATTTTGTTATGCAGCCTGGTCTTATTGGAGTGTCTGATGCACAAAAACTGGTTGCATTCATTGATTCATATACTATAGGATCAGATGTCCTCAGAGGTAATGTTACCTAAGAATTCTCCTCTATGTGTGTCACCAATGGTATGTGCACTTATATATTGACTTTGTTGGCAGATTTGAAGGGAATATCTGCATCTTATTTGGATGCAAAACTTGGGCCAGAACATTTATTGCGCTTGTGTTTGGGGAATGAGTGGCACTTGACGTTTCCTGGTAGTTCAGTGCATATGCTCAACTTCTATAAGGTATCACAGGTTTCTCTTTATTAGTTCTTGTATTCCAACATGCCTTATTTTAATCATTACGTGCTGATCCATTTATTTCATTGTTCTTTCTAGGATTCAAATTCAAATGTACTAGGAAGTATGGTTAAGTTGCTTACTGCACTCCAAAAACAAGTTTTAGATCTCTTGAGCAAGTGGGAGGAGCATCCTGGACTTGAGAAAATCTTGGATATAGTTGAAATGCTTCTGTGTATTCCTCTAAACACCCCTCTTGCCAAGGTACTAATCTAATCATTATCTTCTCAAAATTTTACTGGATGTATAACTTGTAATGAAATTCTTGTAAAACATAAATCATAAGTCCTTTGTTTTTTTTATACTTGAAGGCTCTTTCGGGATTGCAATTCCTATATAGCAAGGTCAAAATGCTAGAGGAAGAAGGTTCCAAGTTTCCTCTTAATGGTGAGAAATATAGCTTGGAAGTTCATTTTTAGCCTTTGAAATTTGTTCTTTCATTTTCACCATTTCTCTATCTTCCTCTCTCATAAATTTGCCTGTATGGACAGATCAATTAGAACCTATACTTGCTCTGGCTTCCTCATGGCAAAAGATGGAGTTTGAATCTTGGCGTATGGTACTCAGTGAAGCGGACCATCAATTTGAGATGAATGCTGCAAAGGTGACGATGAATGAACTATCAATATTTGCTAATGGAGCATTTTTCATATGAGCTGCTTTGTGTGAAAAAGAAAGCACTGGCATCATTTCTCATCATTAGTGTTTGACATAAATCACTTGCTTTGTGTTAAGGTTCTAGATTCAATGTTAGCTAAACTTAGACATATCTTGCACTGACACATATGCTATCTTATATTTCATTTCATTTCATTTCGTTAGGCTAGATGGTGAAGATCAAGATCCATGCCTAGATTTTCATTTTGCGCTTAGATGCTTCAGGATTAAGTCTCCAACTCAGTGCTCTGATAAGATAAAGCAACTCGAAAAAAAATATTCTCATCTAAATTTTTTATAGAGAATGTTTTTAGTATAGAAAGAAAGCTCATTCTCTCTAGATATCAATTGTACAAACACAGATTTGTTCTCTCTGGTAGTATTATGTGTGATCATTAGGTATTGCTTGCTTATAGAGGACACATTTACTGCTTCACAATTCCTTCCTCCAGACCCTGCCCAAGGCAGGTCCACACTGGGCTGTTGCTGTTGATTATATGTGCTGAACTATATTTCCGTTTCTTTGTGCAGTTGTGGTTTCCTCTGTACTCTGTTTTACATCCTATAAGTTCCGCAGAGACGTCTGAAGATGACCATGTGAAGAGGCAAGTCTTATTCTAGTTTGTGACTCTTTGCAACTTTATAATAACTTTCGTTGCCATTGATATGATATACTCTTCTGCTGCAGCTTAGTGGAGTTCATTGAAACGTCTAATGTTGGTGAATTTAGAAGACGTCTCCAACTTTTACTTGCATTCTATGGTCATGTTACTGCTGGTTTACGCCTGAAATCCTACACAAGGTACAAGTCAGTGAATCCAATACTTATGTGAATCAATGTTGTTTATATGTCTATCAATGTTTAGGAGACCTCCCTCTGTTACAAATCTTTGTTTGATTTGTATTCAGCTGCTACCACTTATTGTTATCTCACTGTGGTCCAGGATATAGTGTCATCAATGCCTGTTTTCTATGTTTTCTGATCTGCATCCTTGTTACTGCTTATTGCGTTATGTCTTTTTTTAAGTGTTGGCATGAGAAGCATCTTACTTGCTTGTCTTTCTAAGTTTTTGATGTTTTGATGTGTTTCAGTCCTTTCCAGTTAGAGAATCAGAAGATTCTGTTCAATCTTTTTGGATGCTACATTCAATTCCTTCCAGTGTGAGTTTTTTTTTCATGTATTATTTTTGATGATCCTGAAAGAATTAATGTCTCTCTGGTTTCCCTTACTTTGTTTTTTTTTTTGTTTATATAGAATTGTGGAGTACATCACCACTAACAGAAAAAATGTTGAGAAGAAGCTGGAACAGCTTCTCAAGTTATCAAAGTGGAATGATAGGCTATTACCCTTGGAGGATTCTAGAAGGAACAGACAAAAGTTGAAGAAGATTATGCACGAGTACACTGTGAGTTCTTGAATTGTTTTCTATAACCTTTCATGTCCCTTGTGTATACAAAGTTCAATGTTTCTGAGGATAACTTTTTTTGTTTGTATTTTTGTGAAATTCATTGACTTGGTTCATCTATTGTCTGAAGCACCTTAGAAAGATAAGACTAATCAATTAATAAAGATCATTCTTCGAAGTTCATGGATGGAACTTTTCTAGAAAGATAAGACTAATCAACTACTAAAGATTATTTTTTAAGAACATGCATGTTCCATAATATTTGTTGCTAAATGAGTTTCAGTGGCTTTGCTTGATTCACTATACAGTCTCAATTGGTATGGTCTGTGTTGTTTTTGTGGATCTCTTCTGCGGTCTTTTGATTCTTGTGTTTGATTGGAGTTGCTACGTATTTAAATCCTTGGTCTTTGCATTACTGACAACTTGAACATGTGAGATTGACTGGTATGAGCTACTTGCACTTTACCCAGGAAATCCTCCAGCAACCTGTTATGCTGATCCTCCAACAGAAATGTGCTGAAAGTGGGACAAGAACCCAGTATCCTTCCAATATGTCACAAAAGAAGCAAGATGCACTGACTACTGCATGTGGGCTACCTCACTTCAATGATGCTGAGAGGTTAACAATTCATTTTAGGGATGCTTGTGATTTACCAGACCCTTGGTACAGAGCTGTTTGGTTAGCTGATTGGCAGAAGAAAGTTGATCATGCATTGCAGATTTTGCACTCTGAACCGAAGAAACCAGATAGTGTCAAAGGTCTGGAGGCTTTATATGATGCGAGTCATGCTTCATGTTTTTTAAAACCCTCTAGTTACTTTCATTATTAAATCTTTGTCATGGAATAGACTAACTGATTATATCTGACTCCTCTATGCAGAGGATGTTTTAGAGCAATTGCCATTTTTCAAGTCTCCATACCTTTCATATCAAGAAGGCTGCAATCAAGTGTGGCGTACTCTTCAAGGATTCTACATGACTGCTGTGGATACTTCAGAGAAATGGAATATGGAAGGAAAGAACCCGGAAAAGATGAGAGCACTTGGTG
The DNA here is from genome assembly GCA_964016875.1 of Fallopia convolvulus. Lineage (NCBI taxonomy): Eukaryota > Viridiplantae > Streptophyta > Magnoliopsida > Caryophyllales > Polygonaceae > Fallopia > Fallopia convolvulus. The sequence continues at coordinate 63,256,615 of OZ024725.1, forward strand.
ATCTTATGAAAATGTTGGAAAGCAGTGGGTTGGCAAAGCACAAGTTTGCATTTCAAGAGGTAACGTATTTACAATTTACAGGATTTCAAAACTATGCTCTAAAGAGCCTCTTTTTTAAATGCAGTAAGTGATTAAGTGGTACTGATGATCAATAAAAAGGATCCAAAAAAGGAGTGGAATATAGTAATATGCAGATTGGCTTAATTCTTTCATCCTGACTAGCATTCATTGGGGTACCCATTGACATGTTATACTATGCAGGATATACAAAAGCACAGTGAGTCGACTTGGTGGCTGTTTATGCCATCATATGATGTGAAGCATTTGTTGTTAAAGCATGATGGTTTCACATGTGAAGAAGTTGATTTCCCCGTTTCAGAGGGGCTTCAATGTTTAACCCTTGAAGTGTTTGAAGAGGAGTGGAAAATGGCTAATCAGTTTTACTTCAAAAGCTTGGCATCAGTACGGGATCTAATCAATTTGAGTGTGAACTTTGATCAAGAACAGGTCAAATCTCCAGTCTAGTATCTTCATTAGGAAATGAATGCATATTTTTTCTAAAGCACGTTTGCTGCATAGCTAGCTTTATATTTGTGGTTGACCACAGTTAACCAACCTGGTTTCTGATGAGTTTGTACCACACATGCTCTATGTTTTGGTTCTTCCATGTCCTTTGTTTGTTCATTTAGATCTTGTGAGCATTTGTCAGCAAAAATAAAAAGACTGATTATTTTATCTGCTTTACCTGTAGAAAGCAACTATTTGAAACATTCTAAATTTTTACTCTGTTGCAGGTTGGAAAATCGAGATCGTTCCTCAGCCAAATGGTGGTGATAGAACAAGACCAACGACAGGCAGCCTATAATTTCTCAGAGCGTATAATTCGCTTGTCAGATGTCACATTATGCTTAAAAAATATCTGTTCCTTTTTCAACTGTTCTAGTCAAGAGACCGCTGACCAATCCTTCCATATTCCTAGCCAACCTGCTGTGATTCAGTGCTTGTGGAAGCAAAAGGTTTAGCCATTTCCTTAATCTCTAAAGCTTAAGCGGATGGCTGTACCTTCCATATTCTAAAGTGATATGGTGCTTGTATCCTGATTATTTTGCAGGTACTGTTTGATACATTGTGTGAATTGTCACAAGAGGAAGCATTGCTACTGAAAATTGTTGAAAGAACTCATTTGAGCTCTTGCCAAAGTGTAAAACCTGCAGCAAATCAAATCGTTGGCCTTTTGGAGAAGTTTGTTCCACATTTTAGGAGATCCAAGGTATAATGTTAATTTTGGGTATGCTAAGCGACTTCCTGGGATATTAGGAAAGTTTTAATTTAATTCATACCTGTTTTTTTCCTTGAAAAATATTACAGGCATTGCTGGATGGTCATCTTCTTGGAAACAGAAAAGCTGATGTCAAATTGGCAACTTCATTGCATCCAATTCTCGTTTCAAAAGAAATGGAACAGCTTATCTCTGAAAATTTTGAGGTCTTGAAGGAGTTTAAAGGACTTTGCTCAGGTATTACAGAAGGAAATCAAATACCGATTGTTCAGACTCTTCTTGGACATTTTGAAGATGTTACTAATAAGGTGATCTCTTGAATCCTAACTGTTAGCATTTATTGGTTAAATTTCTTTGTTAAGCATCATTTTTTATTCTCGGCAAATTTTGAATTTGTTTCAACTTCACAGGGGAAAGAAGTGGAAGAAGAGTATTCAAACAAGGAAGTCGGATATGACAGCAAGAGAGAGTTGCTGTATGAACATGAGCTAAATAGTTCTCTTGATAATACATTTGGATATCTCATGGATGCTTTTAAAGGTCTGGGATCTTTAAATGATCGCCCACCAACTGACGTATCATGGGAGAATATAACACTGTGGAGGACTTTGTTTGAGTCATATATAGAAGATCTTCATCTCAATCTCGTATATGATGAACTTGTTAAAACGGTGTCTGCTCTCTATGCTGTAAGTCTCTTTGCCATGTTTGGTGGACTTTAATTTAATATTTCACATTTTTGAGTTATCTCATGACATATTATTTTAATTTTGCAGGGAAAGCTGACAACTATCCCCAAGCGATGCGCCAACGTCCTTGTGCAGATTCATTCACTTTTGGATCTAATATTGGCCTTTTGTAATGGGCTTCTGCATGACTTTCTTGCGGTACATAAGACGGTATGACAACTTAAATTGTATTTTTTTAGTCTCAATGGTTACATGTGTATGAGATGGGTGATTTAAAAATAATTATATGGTCTTGTAGGTCGCTATTGTGACACACAAACTTGCCGAAACATTCGCGACACTGTTTTCTAAAGGCTACCAAAAGCCTACAGAAGACGTGGAAGATGAGAGTGGCGATGGCATGACTAAAGATGCTACTGGAACGGGCATGGGAGAAGGTTCTGGAGTAAAGGATGTTAGTGACCAGATAACAGATGAAGATCAACTTCTTGGAACTTCTGAAAAGGTAAAAATAAGAAAAAATTGTTCAGCCTACTTTACCTTGCATTATTCTGTATATCGTATTTATTTTTCATCTTTGTTCCAACAGAAGGAGGAAGAGGAGAGTTTAGATCAAATGCCTGGGAAGAATAATAAGGGTATAGAAATGGGTGAAGATTTTGAAGGCGATACATTTGATGTTAGTGAAGATTCTGCTGCTGAAGATGAAGAAAATGAAGATGATGAGCCTGATGAATTAGATAATGAGATGGGAAAAACTGGAGATGATGGTGAGATCGCTGATGAAAAGCTCTGGAATAAGGAAGAAGATGAAAAGCCAGAGAATGCTGATGAGAAGCGGGAATCTGGGCCTTCGGTCAAGGACGAGGATCCTAGCAACAGAGAACTTAGAGGTAAAGAAGATTCTGCTGCTGCAACTGATGAATTAGATGGAACAAGTCCTGATAAAGATGGTGAGAAGGATGAAGTGGGCAAAGATGAAGATGATGAGTTGGAAAACACAGGAGATGAAATGAATGTGGAGAAGAATGATGCTTTGCCTGATATTGAGGGCTTAGACCTCAGTGAGCCATTTAAAGAGCCTGAAGAAGATGCTGAGATGGAAGTAGATGAACAAGAGGATCCAGTTGGAGAAGGTGAGGCAGAAGAAACTGACGAGCTTGTTGACCAAGGAGATGCTAATGATGAAATGCGTGATGATGCTCCAATTGAAGAAGGGGAATCGAACCAACTCGGTGAAGCCGAGAAAAATGATGATTCCAAGAATCATGATGAAGGGGATGAACAGATGGACTTAACAGATCATAAAAATGATATGCCTTTGCAGGGGAATCCTGAATTTAATGATGAACTTTTACAGGATAAGGACGCGCCACATCAGCCTATAGACAATCTCCAAGGAGCAAGTACGAGCACTGCTCAAGAAGTGAAATGGTCAGCTGGTTCTGGTAATCAGAATGACTTTGCTCCTTCGGATGCTAATGAGGAGCTTGGTATTCAGTTGGGCAACACAAATGGAGAAAAGCTTGCTAAAGATCAACCTAAATCAGAAGGTCCTCAGAAGGACTCTGCATCTTTACAGAAGAATCAACCAAACCCTCTACGAAATGTTGGCGATGCACTTGAAGGCTGGAAAGAGAGGGTCAAAGTGTCGACTGATGTGCAAGATGATAATAGAGATGGAGGTGATGATTTAATGGATGATGATGCTGATGAATATGGATTTACTTCTGAGCTTGATAAGGGAACAGCTCAAGCCCAAGGTCCTGCTATGGCTGATCAGACTGATCAGAATATAAATGGAGATAGGCCTGATGAGGATAGGACAGCAATTCATGAAGACAATACTGTAGATATGGAGACAGATTACCCGGATCAACATGTTGAAGCCCAGGCCATGATGAATCATGTGAACACTCGAAGTAGGGCTGAAGAACAGGTTCAAGCTCCCAGTCCTGAAAATTTGCCTGGAGAAGGAATTCCTGAAGTTGTAAATGGTGACGATGATGACTTGATTGATAGACCGATGGAGAATATAGTCTCTGTTGAGAGGGCGCTCATGAGGGAAGGTAATGAGGTCCCTGTCATGCCACATCAGCAAAGAACGGTAGACAATATTCACGTTGAAGCTCCAATTGATATCAACAAAGCCACCGCTTTATGGAGAAAGTACGAGTTTCAAACAACAAGGTTGTCCCAAGAATTGGCTGAGCAGTTGCGTCTCGTCATGGAGCCGACACTAGCTAGCAAGCTTATGGGAGATTATAGGACCGGCAAAAGGATTAACATGAAGAAGGTACATGTCAATTTTATATGTTACTTATTATTTTTTAGCCTTTGATTCTTGTTTCTTGAGTCTGGATTTTCATGAAATTAATTTTTGCATCAGGTGATTCCTTATGTTGCGAGTCACTACCGTAAAGATAAGATATGGCTTAGACGCACGAGGCCCAATAAACGTGACTACCAAGTTGTGATTGCTATTGATGATTCCCGCAGTATGTTAGAGAGTGGCTGTGGAGACGTTGCTATTGAAGCTCTGGTTACGGTTTGTCGTGCCATGTCTCAGCTGGAAGTGGGAAAAATGGCAGTTACTAGTTTTGGAAAGGAAGGGAACGTCAGGTTACTTCATGACTTTGAGCAGACCTTCACTGGAGAGGCTGGCGTCAAGGTTAGTGTATTTTGAGATTAAAAATTATGTGTTGTTTGGTAAGCCTTAAATATAATGCTTGATTTGATGATACATTTGATATAATGTATTTTGGGTCATAAAACTCGTTCCATATTAAATCAAATACTGCATTCAGGAATTTAAATACAAAATAAGATGCATTTACTTTGCACACACTTCATGGTCTTTGTATGTACTAGTCTTATCTAATGTATCAAAGAAAACGTACTCTAATGCAGAAGTTCTTTAAATTGCGTGCCATCCATACAAGAACAATTTTGCTATATATGGACTTTATAAAACTTCTTGTTTGTGCAGATGGTTTCAAGCCTAACATTCAAGCAAGAGAACCATATTGATGATGTACCCATGGTTGATCTATTAAGCTACTTAAATCGAATGCTTGATGACGCGGCAGTCAACGCGAGGCTCCCCTCTGGACAAAACCCCCTCCAGCAACTTGTTCTGATCATAGCCGATGGTCACTTAACTGAGATGGTACTATATCCACTTTCATATATCAAAATATTAGTCAAAGGAACCTACTTCTGTGATCTAAATTGTTGAATTGAATATACTCTGAAATACTTGATTTTGGGATCATGCCAGGGTAAATTGACGCGTTATGTGAGGGAGTTAACAAACCAAAAACGCATGATCGCGTTTCTAATGTTGGATGATTTCAAGAATCCCATGATGGATCGTCAAGTATGTTGTCTGGTTTAAATTACTTTTTTAATCTGGGCATACTATATGTACATCATGGTACTTAATAAATTTTGGTGAATGTCTTGCAGGAAGCGACATTTGATGGCGGGCAAGTGAAGATCAAGAAGTATCTAGACAAGTTCCCTTTCCCTTACTACATTATTTTGAAGGACATAGAAGCACTACCCAGAACGCTGGCTGATTTGCTTAGACAGGTAAAAGTTGTTGCTCATTCTCTCTTTGAAATTTTGGGCATGTCAAGTTTGATTCTAATTTGCTGGTTTTGTGTTCTTGTTATGGCTCTGCAGTGGTTCGAGGTTATGCAGAATACAAGGGACTGATGTGGGCGTCATTTCAGTGCCTTCAATTTTGTAGGATTTTTGTAAAACAATATAATCTGTAGCTAATGTATATATGATGCATTACAGATTTTGAGCTACTAGTTGATTTGTAACAGTTTTTTAGGCCGCCTTCTAATGTAACGATGGCTGGAAACTTTAAGTATAGGGATATTTGATCTTACTAATGGAATGCAATTGATTTGTCCAAATTTCATGCCACGTCCGAGACGTAGTAGTATGTTGAAAGTGAATGAAACTCTAACTCAAAAAAATTACTTAAAATAATAAAGCAAAATAAGCACTTGCTCCACAAAGATTCAAAGTGAAAAATTGCAGAATGAATCATTGCTTTGTTCTTAGACCATCTCCAACAGCTTCTCCAAATTATTGGAAATTGTGTATTTGGAGAATTTTATCTATTTTTTTGCCCAACAGCTTCCCTATTTAATCCTCTATGATGAAAAATTCTCCAAAAGATTGAGGTGTATTCCCTATATTTAGAGAATTCTCCAAATTTATTTGGAGAATGCATTAATTAAAAGTGTATACATGAAAATTTGCGATTGGCCATATGGAATTTAATAAAAAAAAATTATGTATAAATAAAACTAATAAATGTAAGATTCTCTAAAATGAAGAAACTGTTGGAGTTCAAGTAAATTTTATTTGGAGAATATGACTTTTGGTTCTTTATATTCGAAATCTAAGTATGTTGGAATTTGGAAACGTTGTTGGCTCTATAGATCTTGTAGAGATGAGTAGACTTGTTGGGATTATATTATGAAAAATATGAGGAAAAAATGTAATGTGAGCCTTACTTCTACTATGATTGTCAAATAAAATCTTCCCTTAAAATACTTGTAAATTGAACATTTTGTGAAATTTGATAATTTTTTTGGTAATATGATTTTTGAAAAATCTAATGGTTATAATTGAGTTTTGAATATAATCTTTGAGAAGGCCTAAATACAATGTCAATGGTGGAGGAGTACTACGGTCTACGGCCTTCTCAAAGATAAAGAAATTTTTAAAATTTTACTAGATAATTTTAAAATTATCGAAGTTTGACAACAATTATAGTACATATGACTTTTGGGAGTTGTGGGATATACATGAAAAAGATAATTAAAAATTTTGAAAAAAAAGAGATAATTGGAAATCTAAATATACTTAAAAGCATTAATCTTTTCATATTACTATCACTCATACTTATGTATAATATTTTATTATCATTAATTGATATATTATCAACCTTTATTTTATTTGTATAATATTTTGTTCATTTTTATAGAACTTATTAAATATATTTAATCATAATATCACTTGCGTGCTTTTGAGTAAAACTAATTGACCCAAAAGTTTAGAATTTTCAGTGTTTAATGTTTATACTAATTGCTAACTAGTGTTAGACCCGAACCATGTACGGGTTATGACAGATTTAAATATTTTTATTAGTTTTCCAACAATTTTTAATACTTAAAAAATAATTGTGAAATGTAAATGCTTGGAAAACTCTTGCTCAACCCTTAACAAAAGTTTTTAGGGATATAAAGCAAGACAATGAAGAAGAAGAAGAATAGAGGATATAGGTTTTTAGATTTTTTTCACTGGCAACTTCTATAAATTTAATGGAGATATATTGCTATGAAGATGGAGAACGTAAAAAAGTGGAGAGTTATTGAGGTTTTATAGAAAGTCATGAAAGTTATTTAGAAGTTATTGCGGTTTTATAGAAAGTGGGATTATTGGGATAATGGATAATTTTTTAATAAAATTTATTAAAGTAATTGTAATTTTAATCCATTCAGATGGTGACACGTGATTAAAATTTTTCTAAAGACTTGGGTTCTACTTTACATTTGTACTAGGTAGATGTATATTTTTAATTGCTTAAAATTATTTTTATGATTCAAAGTGTATGACTCTAAATATATTATTAACTTATAATTATGTAAGGTAACATCAACAATAGAAATTTGAACTCATGTATAAAATATGCTATGTAGTTTTAAATTAATATAAAAATAAATAATTTTAAAAAGAAAATTTCAAAATATTAAATCCTTGGCCTAATTATTATTATACAAAAAATAATCAAAATTTAAACTATAATTAACTATTTTTTATTTTTTTATTTTTTATTCTAGCGGCCCTGTCTTTAAATATGCCCAACTTCATTCAACTGATAAATAGCCCTAGGAGGGAATCAGAACCAGAGCTCTCCAGAGAGAGAATCAGGACGGGACGACGGACTCGGAAGAAACAATTCGAATTCTTCACCGGCCGGCATATCTTCTCTGCCTCGTCATAGTCTACAATTTGCCCCCAAAATTGATCGGTTTGAACTGGCCGTTTTCAATTGAATTTTGTTTCCTAATGTCTTTATGGCAACCGTGGTTCTTATTTCTCAATTGAGAAAGATCCAAGTTTTCACTTGTTTTTTGCCGCTGACGCCTGGCTGAGAATTCCCGGCCGCCTCCCCCACGCCCTCGCCTGCCTCCGCCACTGATTACATTTCTCCTTGGGTTGCAGTATACTTCTGAAATCGTATCTTAGTTTAGGATCTGATTTTTAGAGTATGGGCTTTGAGATGGGTGATGCGTCACAGGATGACCGAGATTCAGGTAACTTTGTTCCTGAATTCACACCTTCTTGCGTAAAATATATAGTGCTAGTATTGATGGATAACATAAAAAAAAGCACTTCTTAAGTTTGCTAATTATTTATTGTGGGATCTTTAGTTGTTTTCATTTGTCAATTCGAGGAAGATTGATGTGACACCCTTTATGTTATGATTTTGAGCATCTAAGGCTCTTCATTTTGCTTATAAGCATTATATTTTTATCATGGCCATATATGTTATGATCTTGGGCAATCTAGGGTTCATCATCTCGTGTGTGTGAAAATATGTAGTTTATAAAGTTAAAAAGTATGATACAATATGACAAAATCCATATATAGCTACCAAGATATGGAGTGCAAAATTGCAGGCAAATTGAGAAGAGTATAACATATTAGTAGCTAAAAAACAGGATGATACATATTATGTTGCAAAAAAAGTAAATGGTGTTAACATGATAAAGCTTAAATTAGTTGCAATATTGAAGGGAATGACAATGACATGCATGGTCTGTTTCTTATCTTTCTGAAAATTGAGTGGTGATACTACTTGATTATACGGTTAATGGCTCTACTTCATTGAACATTTTACATTTATTTTAAAGAACTGTTTCAGTGGATCTTAGCACTTTGGAATAATCCCTTATCAACAACAACAACAACAACATTGAACCAGTGAGGTTCCGCTGGGGGGTCAAGATGGGGGTACCCCTGCCCAAGGGAAGGGGTATGCCCGATAGACCCAAGAAAAACTGAAATTCAGTTGTGAATAATAACTGAATTTAGTTAGAATGCACCAAAATTGATATAGTGACTAAATCAATCTCAAAGGAAATGTATAAAAGCCAATGAGCATGAGGATGCGCCCCAAATTTCATAAAAATGACTCTCTTTTTGCGATGTATGTTAGTACTTTATGTATGCTCTATTCACTTTAAATACTTAATTATTTACTAATAAATATGTTATTTCTTCTCTCAATCATTGTCCCAGATGAAGAGGAAGAATATGAGGAAGTTGGAGGCAGTCGATTACTTGGATTTATGTTTGGGAATGTTGACGATTCTGGTGAACTAGACGTTGATTATCTTGATGAGGTGTGGCGCTTTTCCCAACTAGTTGCAACTTTATTAGACTGTGAGAGCAACATCCACTTTAGTTTTTGATGTCTATATATGTGCGTATGTATTATTTTAACCTGTGTAGCAATGTGCTTGTCTGCTGTGTATTACTTCTCTTTATTGTATTATGTTACTTTGAATTTATACTTTGTTTGTTAGTTTACAACATATAAATCATTCAATTCTCATTCTGTAAACAATTCACGATATAAATACAACTGTTTTTTTTGTAATGGAGTTTGTCAATCTGTAAATCTTGGTTGCTTTTAGTTTAAAATATACTAGTTTCACTAGGTATATCCTTTTTCTTACATGGATGAGTAACAATAATTGCTGCATATTACTGATTAGCTAAACACCTAGTTTGGTGCTTCAACATTTTGTTTTAGATGTGATTGGACCTTGTTTAGAGATTGCATGCCCTTTGCTAAGAACCTTTTTGATTGATCTTCTTTTGCTGAAATTTTACTTTGAATAATTGTGCAGGATGCAAAAGAGCATCTTGATGCATTGGCCACTGAACTAGAGCCTGCATTGACAGCTATTAAAGTATGGAACTTCTAAAATTCATTCTAATGTCCTTGACCCTTTTTTATTTTTTTTTAATGTGATCATGGTGGTGCTTTCTGGACAATGGTTGTTCTCTATTTTTATTTGACTGGTTATGGCAATGATTTAATATGGTTGGACATTGCTTTTGATGCCAGTTGCCAGGAAAATATTCAAGAAATGCTGATACACCTACGGAAGAAGGTGAGCCTTGTGCTCATATTATGAAATATATTCTAAATTGAGACAGTAGGTTCTTACAGTAATTTCTTTAACCGTTACCAATTGGGACTTTTATCCTTGTCTGAAGCAATGCTGCAGCAAGACGTTTCTTTAAAGTTTATACTCATAGCTGTGTAATGCTGCCAAATACTGACCATACACATTAACTTTGATTAAACTCTTGAGTAGCAGTTAAAGTGAAACCCATATCTTTCTTTTATGTTTGTACAATCAGCATATTGTTTCAAAGACATGATCCAAATTGTCACTAACTTCATTCTGTAAAGTTATGAATCCGAATTGGTATCAGACCTTGTCATGTGGATGTGCACATATGCATACCTGATTATTTGTTATTTATGTTCTCTTCTATCAGGTTACAATGAAAAAGCTGCAGATGCAGTTGATTACGAGGACATCGAAGAACAGTATGAAGGCCCAGAAGTTGAAGCTGCTACTGAGGATGATCACTTGTTGCCTAAAAGTGAATACACGCCTGCTGATGTATTGGGAACTGCAATTGGACGCAAGTCTTCTGTTTTTGATGATGAGAACTATGATGAGGATGAGGATGAGGATTATGATAAAGATCTTGAGGTGGAAGTTAATGACACTGAAGTCCGTTCTACTGCTTCACCAGGCTTGGTTTTACTTCCAAAACAAAATGAGGAATGTAAGTTTGTGAGTAACAAATCAGGATTTGAGGCTATTAAATCACCAGGTTCTATCTCATTCCTATATATATCTATGTATGTATTTATGTATTGGCTTCCATTGCATTAACCATATGTTTGATACAAATTTGCGTGATTTTGGAATAATAAATAATGCCTTTCTCATTTTTTCTTGTGTTGTATAACTAATATTAAATGTTGCAAGTTTCTGAAGCCATCTCTTTCTTAGTCTTCCCTTGTCGCATCAGGATTTCCCAAACTCTTAAAGATGCACATTCTTTGTTGTGAGAACAAGTTTCTAGAACTCTGTAGTCTGATGATAATCCAAAGCCACCTTTTCACCCTATTTGATATCTTAGATCTCCTGTAAAAGGCTTCATTTAATTTTTCTGTGGTTGGCTGATTCAATATTTAGTTTGGAGACTTGCTGAAAAGTAGAATTAGCAAAATGGCAAATGAAAATTTGTGTTGCTAATAATGCTTCTCTTTATTGCTTGTGTTTTTATTTACAATTTCTCCTTTTTTTCTGAACAATTTATTGTTGCTTATCAAATGTTGCAGCTGCACAGGCTTATGGTACATTGGATAAAGAAGTAGGCCTTGATGATTTACATCCTCAAGGCTTATTTGAAACAAAAAATGAAGCTGAAGATGAGGTTCATGACCTATATTTTTTCTTTTTGCCTGATACTGTTCTATATATTTTTGAATAATGGCCTTTCTTTGGGTTAAAAGGTACAATTTGAACTATTCATAGGGAATCCTGGCATACTAATTTCAGAAAATTTATGTGCAACAACAAACAGTTTCAAACTCTCCTTTCAAGCTGTCTCCAACAATTGTAACTTTATCAAGTCTTTTATAGGGAATTGTGGCACTTTGTTACATTTGTTTGCCGGCTGAAATCCACAGAAATTTTGCATCCCATACTACCTTGTCTGCTATAGCTGAGGCTATCTTTTTTCTTGGTCTTCTACCTTTGAGATATCTGCTGAGCTAGTATTCCTTTTTTTTCTCAATCAATGTCCAGGGATATTGTTGTGTATTCACGTAAGCAAAGGTCTATTCAAAGAATTGATATTCATGGATTTTAAATAAGACCCTTGTTGTGGTTTAATCCTCCTCATTATGGGGGTGAAGGAGTGAGCTTGCACTATAGTTGGCATTTCTGCCCCCATCACATCTTCTGTGTTAGAAATTTGTTGCGTGAGCTTGCTCTTAAATTGATTTTTGATCTCATGCAGGAAGCTGAGCACCAGGAGGCTCTCGTTGTGAATAAGACACCATTGCCTGTTCTGTGCTTTCAGAATGGTATGCCTATCTTGCGTTTCTCGGAAATTTTTGGTGTTCATCAGCCCTTACGGAAAGCAGAGAGAAGGGAGCGTGGATATTTAATTCATACAGGTATGCTTATGCTATGATCTGTTATACTGGTTCCGTCATTCATCATATAACTACTACCACAATATCTGTGTTGTCGCTTACCAAAAGTAGGTGGGTATTTGGATTACCAATCTTAATGCATTATAATTGATAAGTGTTGTTAGACTTGGACTGAAATTGCCTTTACACTGAAATTTGGCATGACATGGACTGTCTTGTCTGATGATTTTAATTTGTTATTCAGATAAATATACCTCTGCTGATGTTCCGTACATTGTTGAAGAGGATGAAGAGGATTTTCTTAAAGACCCCTGCCAAGGATTCTCTACTATGTCAATGACAGCTGATGATACATCAACTATTTCAGATGAAAATGCAGAAATCTCAGATTCTGGTTTCCAAGTCACTCCGACTCAATCCAGTGACCTGAAAAGAGACTCTTGTGTTAGTGCAGAGCCTCTGAACCAGAACTCTTCCCTTGATCTCTCTTCAGATTGGAAGTCAGATATATCTCCTAAATTTTACCCACTTGATCAACTTGATTGGGAAAATGAAATTATCTGGGGGAACTCTCCTCAAAGGAGCCATGATGCTGCAGCAGATTGTGACCTCTCTGGCCCAGATTCTGAAGATATTGCCTATGCAGCAATACATAACGAGGGTAGGAAGGAAAAGGATGGGGATGTTGGGAAGGAAAGTTTATCTGAGGGGCATCAACAGATGACCTTCTTGGGACGCTTTAATGAACTTGCAATGCGAAATGATGACTTGGAGGAAGGCTCATGGTTGGAGAATATCATCTGGGAACCAGAAAAACCTTTTCCGAAACCAAAGTTGATCCTTGATCTCCAGGATGAATGTATGCTTTTTGAGGTCTCTGATGACATTGATCATAACCTTCTTCAGCTTCATGCTAGAGCTATGATCATAGCTAGACCTGCAAAACTTGCAAGTGGTGATTCCCTTGAGCTATCATATCATGGTGGACTTGCAGAGGGGAGATTTAATATTGCTAATGATAAGTTCTATTCAAATCGGAAAACATCCCCACAGCTCAAGTCAATTTTGAAGAAGCGAACTGCTCATGGTGTGAAGATCTTCCATTCCGTACCTGCTCTCAAGCTGCAGACGATTAAGGCAAAGTTGAGCAAGTAAGAAAGCTATCATACATTTACTTTGTTATCTAGGGATGATCATGCCATTCCAGGAGAGTTACTTATGTCACAGAAACTTGAATAGGCAAATTGAAAGGCGACCCGTAGGGATATTGCTCCTCATTTCAGGATAAATGGAGAAATTGGTTGCTCATTCTTATGAGTTGCTGTTTGATTTTTTCATGGTGCTATTAATCTAGTGTGGCTGTCAAGCTTCTCTGTGAGCAACATTAGATGGCACTGTGAGGATAGAATGGTGTATACTCTGAGTCAGTTTCTTCCTGTTAGACCTGCTTCTTTTCATTCTGAACTAAGTCCTTTGCATGATCTTTTCTTTCTTAAAATAAATAAATAAATCAAAGATAGCTTATTGCCCTCGTGCCTAATTGACTAAATGGACTCTTGTCGGAATATCTTTTATAAGTGTTGGCACGTACCACTAGACATGAACTGGCTGCTCGCCTGCTTTTTTCTTTTGTTATGTCTTGTTTAGTTCATTGGTTTTTTAAAATTTGTGTAGGTGAAATGATCCTTTATTTGTTATATGATCATTGCAACCTGCTCTATTATTTAAGTGGAAAATAGAACAAAGAAAAGCAAGAACGATTATTATTATTATGAGCATGTTCATACTTCCTATATTGCTCTATTGCTGTCTTTGTGTGCTTTGTGCATGCATTTGTGTTCTCTACTGTGCAGTCATGTGTATTCAGCATGTGAAATTCAACTAATACTTCCTTCTCACAGCAAAGATGTTGCCAATTTTCATCGGCCAAAAGCTGTGTGGTACCCTCATGACAATGAGGTAGCAGTCAAAGAGCAAGAGAAGTTACCTACTCAAGGGCCAATGAAAATTATACTGAAGAGCTTGGGTGGTAAAGGGAGTAAAATGCACGTGGATGCTGAAGAGACAATCTCTTCTGTCAAATTTAAAGCAGCAAAAAAGCTTGGTATGAGTTTTGCCACTCATAAGGTTCCATGATTGCTGTAAGTGCACATTTTTCTCTAAAATTTTGCGTGGATAGTCCCTGAGCAAAATTAGTTTTTTATAGATCTCCAACCATCTGAAGCGGTCAGAATATTTTATTCTGGGAGGGAACTGGAAGACCATAAGACTCTTGCTGATCAAGATGTGAGGCCTAATTCTCTGCTTCATCTTGTTCGAACAAAAATACACCCACTGGTGGTAGCACAAAGATATCCTGGTGAGAATAAGTCATTGCGTCCTCCTGGAGCATTCAAGAAGAAGTCTGACCTTTCTGTCAAAGATGGCCATGTTTTTCTAATGGAGTAAGCAGATTGAATTCAACTTCACTTGTTGAAGTTTAAGCAATGTATGCTTGAGTGAAAAAGTATATATATTGAGTAATAACTGTTTACATTTGCATGTTCTTGTGAAAGCTGTCTCCCATATGCTTAAAATTGGATTCTGTGTATTCTGCTTGTCAAAATACATAGCAACAACTTGCAATAACTGGGTTAAAAGTGAATTCTTTCATTTGCTGAATAAGCTAAGATGCTTTAGTGATGCAAAAAAGGGAAAGAATGTTTTGGCAATAACTAAATTTATTTTGAGCCATTGCAAGTTTGCAACAACTGGTCAATTAGATCAACTTTTGAACTCCAATGTTGCATCCTGTTTTTATTTTCTCTGATTTCAAGATTATTGGCGTCGTCAAATTTGTCACAGATTATCTTCTTGTTCTAAACTATGAATTTCAGATTATCTTGCCACTAAATCTTAATTTTTGAAATTTATAGTGGTATGCTATTAGGTTCTTCTTCAATTGTTTGCTTGGTTTTGCATCCTATGCCCTGGTCCTTTAATATTTCTGTTGCAGGCTTGAAACTGTAAACTACGAATGATGAAGCCTTATACTTTTTGATTTCCCCCTATACGCTTAAATTTCTCTATACCTGGTGCTTGGGTATTCTGTGATCATTTTAAGTTCACTGCTCTGTGCTCTTGAATTTGAGTAGTTAACTATCCTTCATTTGTCATTTTTGGTTTTAGCAGTTTGTGGAGATAATATGATGTAATAATATCTGTGCTCGTATTTGCAGGTATTTTGAAGAGAGACCTTTATTGTTGGGAAATGCAGGAATGGGTGCAAGACTTTGCACTTACTATCAGAAATTATCTTCAGATGATCAGACTGGCGACATGTTACGAAATTCTAGTGGCATAGGAACTGTTCTAACACTTGAACCTGCTGATAAGTCACCTTTTCTGGGAGATTTAAAACCTGGTTGTAATCAATCAAGTCTTGAGACAAACATGTATAGAGCACCTGTATTTCCTCAGAAAGTTGCTTCAACTGATTACTTGTTGGTTCGGTCAGCAAAGGGAAAGCTGTCTATAAGACGTATTAACAAGATCCATGTTGTGGGTCAGCAGGTTGTTTTAATTCTCTGTCAAGATGCAATTCCTGAAAGAAAATGTATGCTAATGGAGCAATTTATTTTATTTGGGAAAGAATGTGCTAGATTGATCTTGGTTAACCTATACAGAAAAAATTACCAGAACTACAAAGAAAGCAAGATTGATGAAAATTAATCCTGCTTCCCTCTTGTGTGTGTCAAAAGCTTAACCACATCACCAAGAGTCACTCACTTAATATTGTGAATTTGTGAGGAAAATTGAAGTTCCACTAGTTTTGCTGCTTGAATATGCACTAAAGGATTATCAGTGGCAATGGCTTTCGCTATGAATTGTTTTTTTTATCACCCATTAAGTGAAGATCGTTGGTTTTCACTGTTCTCTAAAATAGACTTTGATGAAAAATGTCAAGCACCCCAGAATATCCTTGTTAAATTAGTGGGGGTGGTGGCATTATTTGTGATTTTCATTTTCTACTTCGTCAATGTCTGTGGTTGATGGCTTTTCTAATTGAGTTCATTCACTTATTTTAGCTTGTGGAACTTGCAGGAGCCTCACATGGAGGTCATGTCTCCCGCACCCAAGAGTGCTCAGATGTATTTAACGAACAGACTTTTGGTATATATGTATCGTGAGTTTCAAGCTGCTGAAAAGCGTGGTGTGACACCCTACATTCCAGCAGATGAGCTGGCTGCCCAATTTCCCATCATATCTGACCCTTTTCCGCGTAAAAGGATAAAGCATTGTGCAGATTTGCAGGTGGAGTTCCTGCATACTGACTTTATTTTCCATCAAAATGTTGATCAGTGTGCTTAATTTAACAGAATCCAGTGTCCAGAGTCTGCATGTTGTTTCTAGACTAGTGCTGGGACAATCCAGGAAAGAAGGAGCAACTATTTTGAGAACATAAAATGATACTTTAATTGAAAGAAACGTTGCTTGTATTGTTGAAGGTGAAGTGCATATGGGAAAAATAATTCATATATGTTATGTGGAACCTCTGCCACGTAGGACAAATTTGTTGAACTAATTTTAAGGGTTGAACTTTGTATTTACTAATTTGGGTTGTATTCTCAAACCATTACTTTTGTTTGGATATGTGATGTGCTATTTTGTACATGTTGGAAGGCAGATTTCTTCGTACTAATAACATGCAGTGTACCTTATCTTTGAAAAATGCAACTTAATAACATTTTTTAAATATCAGTGCCTTTACGGATTGGTTTTCTATTCTTTTTTCTAGAAGAGATCAAATGGACAGCTGCGTTGGGTGATGAGGCGTAATTTCCATATTCCATCTGAGGAGGAACTCAGGAGGATGGTGACACCAGAATATGTGAGAAACTGTTTCACACTTACAATTTTCTGTGCAATTCATTTGAGTGAGAAATTCTTCCCGTCATTATAGGCAATAGTTTTGGAGAAAACGTGAGGTTTTTCTGCTGTTTGGATGCGGATGTGTGCCCTCCTATTGTTTGGAAAGATCCTCTCATCAAATAATGATTTTAAACCAAAATGATCATGTCATGAGAAGATGGTACTGGAAGTCTAATGAGGATATATCAGCTTGTGCAATGCTAAACTCTTTACCTAGAAATTGAGTTGCAACTAATGTCTAAGTGGGGCTTTTGGGGTACCTTACATATTAGTTTTTATTTATATCTTTATTAGCTTAGATTATACCTGAGCATCCATTTTGTGCCTGTCGTATATGCTGTGGATTTTCTCATCTATATGACATATAGTTGAGAGACCCATCATTCTGCTTTGATATTTTTCAACCACAAACTTAATAATATTTTGGAGTGTCCCGAATCGACAATGTTGAGGGGGAAAAAAAGGAATACAAGGAGGGAAGCTTGTGTTATAAGGTGGATCCCAACCTTTTATCTAAAAATGGTTAAATCCCGACACCGCATCCTGTTTATTCACTGCCCACTGGAATTTAACATAATTTATATAATGTGAAACAATTTTTTACTAATGAGGAAAACATGCAATTTAGTGTATATTTCTTGTTCTCGGTGGAATAGAACTTAATTGACATTAATCATTATATAGCAGATCTAAATGTGTTTTGATAGCTCTATTTGTGTTATCATCAAAATATGAACATGATTGAACTTTCCTCTCATTAAAATGTTGATACACAGAAGGGACTTTATTGAATGCCATTTTCAAGCTTTTCAATCTTTCCTTCAGTTGAAGCTCTAGAAGTGTGGACTTTATTGGCCAAGTTTTTTTTTTCTGAGCTTGGTGAAATCACACCCCGCTGAAATAAGGACATGACTTGGGTGGTTAGTGTCAGTGACATATCTGACCCATTTTATTTTGTCGTTAGATTAAAATGAAGATGATTTACTGAAGAGTCATGGTATCAAGGTCACTTTCATCTAGCATACAGATAAAGTTGTATTAAATACATATAAATTAGTAGCACATGGGGAATTGGAACCAAACACCTCATAATGTTGGTACTTGCTGAGATGTCAAGTGTTAAAATCACACACCATAGGATTGGCAAATCTTTCAGAACTTATCATCTCCTATTATAGCGTGTTCATTATAAAAGCTCAATGCCACTTGTTTGAGATAATGCCAGTATAAGCCTTTACAAATGAATTAAGTTCTGATCTCTCTTGTTTATTTATTTATTTGTAATGTTGCTTTGGTATAGGTTTGTACGTATGAAAGTATGCAGGCTGGTCTGCATCGGCTCAAGCGCCTTGGAATAACAAAGTTGGCACAGCTAACGGGCCCTGCGCAACTGGCTTCCCTTTCATCTGCTATAAATCAACTTCCTTATGAAGCAATTTCTTTGTTTGCTGCATCACATATTGAGAGGGAACTGCAAATAACTCCTTGGAACCTCAGCAGTAATTTTGTGGCGTGTACTAGTCAGGTATGTATAGCTCACTTTCATAAATGCAGTGTTGGGAGGCTATGTCATGAAAATAAGAGCCATGCACTTGTGCTTCTCTTTTTTTCAAAGAGTTAATTCATCTCAGGTCATATTTCTCTTCAGCTGATTGCCATTAGAAGTCCGTGTTCTAGTTGTGATGCAAAATATGATTTTGGGTTGAAAGTATTTTAGTTGCCTTGAAATATGTCAAAAGTAAAGGAAGTGCACGCATTTCAAGAGTTTCAAAAGTACATATTTTGGAGGAAAAGTAATTTTGGTTTACAACTAGAACAAAGGCAGGAGTATAAGCCTGTAATAACTTTTCTAAAAAAAAATTGGAAACCTGTGTTTTGTTTTTGCTTGAGTGAACTGTGAACGATTATCTTCTTAATAATTTTTACATGTGTGCAATACTACTTTGGTTGTATCTCTTTCAGGATAAAGAAAATATAGAGCGGCTGGAAATTACTGGTGTTGGTGATCCATCTGGTAGGGGCTTAGGTTTTAGTTATGTTCGTCTTCCTCCAAAGGCTCCTATTGCAAATACCATGGTTAAGAAAAAGCCAACTGTAGTCAAAGGCTCCACAGTCACTGGAACAGATGCTGATCTTCGTAGGTTAAGTATGGAGGCTGCACGAGAGGTTTGCCAAATGCTTTGCTTACTTCTTCTGTATTTTGAATTCCTTGCAAAGTATCATTGATCTTTCATATTTCATTTCATGAATTTAAATGGCCCAATGTCCAAATTGTTTTGGAAACACCTTCCATATCTCATGCCACGAATTTAAACAGAAAATATCCTTATTTAAAAAAAACACTCTTTTGCATATGTTTAAAAGCTTAATTCTTAAAAGACTGCCGTGAAGAGTTGGAATGTAAAGATTTTTTATAATTGTATATGAATAGTGCAATGGAGGCCGAATGGAGTCTCATCATCTTTTTCTAGTTCCTTTCTCTTAAATAATATATTTTCTTCCATCTAAAAGATTTAAGGTGAATTAGTGGAGAAAAGAGTAATGAAAATGAGTAGAGAAAGATGATGTCATCTAGAAGACTGTACTTGGTTATGTTGATTACTATGTTTCCAAATTCAATAATGTAGTGAATGTTTAGGTCATTCTCACCTATCCATCTATTTCTGAGTATTTAGGTTCTTCTGAAGTTCAATGTTCCAGATGAACAAATTGCAAAGCTAACACGCTGGCATCGGATTGCACTGATACGTAAACTGTCAAGTGAACAAGCTGCTTCTGGAATAGAGGTTGATTCAGTGGCTATCAGTAAATTTGCTCGTGGTCAAAGAATGTCATTTCTTCAGCTTCAGCAGCAAACGCGAGACAAGTGTCAGGAAATTTGGGATCGGCAAGTTCAGACTCTTTCTTCCGTAGATGGTGATGAGAATGAGAGTGACTCTGAGGCAAACAGTGACCTAGATTCATTTGCTGGAGATCTGGAAAATTTGCTTGATGCAGAAGAATGTGAAGATATTGAGGAAGATAACTTGGAGTTCAAGCATGACAAATCTGATGCTGTCAAGGGGCTTAAAATGAGAAGGCATTCATCTCAATTTCAGTTAGAAGAGGAATTTGAAGATGAAGCCGCTGAAGCTGCTGAGCTTCGCAGGATGCTCATGGATGGTAGGTCTTATGCTTTATTTAAGCAGCTGTACTAGAATTTCGTATTAAGGTCTTTCTATACAGCTGCTTAAGAAACTCTTGATATCAAAGCTGAGTTTCATCATCTACTTTTTTCAATCAATGATTCCATATCATTGATAGGATTCCAGCATAGGGTCATTTAATTTTATTTTAGGTTATTTCATTTTGTTCCATTTTCATTCCTTTTTATTTAGTCTTGTTAACTGTTGGTTAGAAGTCAGAGATTAGCTTTATCTTCTAGCTATGAGTCGGTCGGATTTATTTTCTAAAAGTCAGTCAGTCAGTTTGCTATTTTCTAGAGCATTCGGCAACATAGTGGGTTAGTGCTGATAGAGAAGCCGGTCATAATTCTTGTATTTAAGCCTTATTCAGTTCAGTTGTAAAGACCAGATTTGAATGAATTAATGAAAAGAGTCGTCAAGGAGGTCTTGACAAATCTGTCCACTTGGTGAGTTTCTTGCCAAAGAGTGGTCTTTTCCTCAAGCGAGATCCTTGCTTGAGTGGTCTTCCTGAACGTGAGATTCTCCTTTCATTAGATTCTATCGATCTTAGATCAAGTACTTTGTTGCAACTGCTGCCCATGATATAGTTATCTCAGTGATTTAGTTGAAGCAGATAAAAATATCACAGACAATTACTTTCTTTGTACATTTTTTTGTTACACAGCTCTAGCCCCTCTTTACTTTATGATTAGACCTTCTGTTTGTGATACAATCTTTTCTGCTGGATGGGATAGATGTTTTTTTCATTTCTAAAAGTAATTACCATTGGTTTTTTCGTGCAGATGATGGAGTAGAACGGAAGAAGAAGAAGAAATTCAAGCCTACCATGAAAATGTTGGGCTCTCAAGGTTCAGCATTGAACCATGGTTTTCAAAGTGCTGACCTTAATAAGAAAAAGACACTGCTGAAGCAAAAATCTGGATTAACCAAGCCTGGTGATCCTTTTTCACCAAAGCAGATGGAGGTAATTAGCTGCTATACTGGACAACTTTATTTTTCCTTAATGAAATACCTTGTTTTCTAGCATTTTAGAATTGTGTATATATTGCAATTATGACGAAGAAAGTGTTTAATTTTTGTCAGGATGAACCATATGTTAAGAACAGACCATCTATTAAGGTCACAGCAAAAAGTGGTGATATTCCATCTAAAAAGGCCAAGTTAATGCCGAATGGGGAGAAGGTATGTCTTGCTATCTTCTTCTGTGTTTTTGGCATTAACTTATTTAGTTATTAAACTTTATTTTCCTTCTGTGATATTCCATCTAAAAAGGCTGCTGTGTTGAGGTATTAACTTATTTAGTTTCTACCTCCTGAAGTTTTAAACTTTATTTTCCTTGTTTTGTCTTGGCTCTGTTAATCTTTGAAAATGCTCCAAAATATTTCTTATTTAGTCCTTCCGTTAAAGAGACATGTTCAAAATGAAACATGCATATATATTAAAATAGATTTGTTGTTTGTAATATCAGAAGGAGAGAAAATCAGCCAGGGATACTTTTGTCTGTGGTGCGTGTAATCAGGTTCGTTTCTGAGAATTTTGACTTCTTTCATTGTTAGAAATTCGTGATTTTGGTGCTTTTAGATATAATTTCTCCCTCGTTTGTTTATGTTCAGGAGGGCCACATGCGGACCAACAAGAATTGCCCCATGTATGGTAAAGATCCAGACCCGAAATTAGGCAAAGATCCAGAGTTGCAGGTAATAAGTGCTCCTGGTCCAGAGACGCCGTCAGAGAAAACTAATTCTCTGGACCCTTCTAGTCAAAGCCAGCAAAAACCTTCAAATAAGAAGCCTACTAAGAAAGTGTTACCAAAATTGGCCCCAGTTGATGCACCAGATGTTGAAAAATCTAGCACAAAACCTAAATCGCTGAAAGTGAAATGCACCTCTGCAGATAATGTTGCCAGTAAGATAATAATACCTGGCCCCACTCCTGTTGCTGAGCAACCAACCATCTCTGAGTCTGATGCTGGAGTTAAACCACCACCTAAGATTAGCAAGATTAAAATAACAACCAAAAAGATTGAGGAAATTGAACCTCCAAAAAAATCATTAGTGGTACGCCCCCCAGCTGATCCCAGTAGAGACCAACCTCGTCAGAAAGTTACTATTAAACAGCTGAAGGAATCCAGCAGCTTTGATCAGGGTGGAATTGATGGAAGTGTTGATATTGGCCACAGAAAGACCAAAAAGATAACTGATTTGACTTTACCAGATAAATATATGAGGCAGAATGTCAATTCGTTTGTTGGGGAAGGATCAAAGGGTTTAAAGGCAAGGGACAGTAGAAGATTATTGGAAGAAGAAAAAAGGAGAACTGCTGAGAGGCTTCAAGAAGAAAAGGCAAGAAGAATATACATGGAAGAGAGAAGGTTGTTAGAAGAGCAAGATCGTTTAGCTGAGCTTAGAAGGTATGAAGAGGACATAAGAAGAGAGAGGGAGGAAGAAGAACATCAAAAAGCCCAAAAGAAGAAAAAGAAGAAGAAAAGAGATGAAATAGAAGACGAGTACTTGGAAGATTATCAGTTTAAAAGAAATAGTCGAGTGATCCCAGAAAGAGATCTCCCCTCCAAAAGGAAGCCTGTCGTGGAATTGGGAAGGTTACCTGCAGAGTACATACAGCCTACCAAACGTCGTAGAGGGGGAGAGGTATATCTTTTTTCCTTTGTGGCTATAACATTCTCGTCGACTTTATCTGTTGGGGTTTGTCTAGTGCGTGTGCATGGACACATGCTATAATCTCTATAGTTGGAATTTTAAGTCGGAATCAATTAACCCTATAAAATCATTTCTAAATTGATAAACAATTGAGTAGATTTTATATAAGTACTAAATTTGATAGTATTTGGCGCACTGAGCACAGTATACTAAGTTTCCATCATAATATCACTGAAACTACGTCCTTTTTGGGCAATTAAAGTGTACTACTAATCTCGGAGCCTTTTAGGTTTAAAAAACAGGGCGCACCCATCTTTGAAGTTATTAAACAGCATCTTTTCATAATTTCATCGTTCTTTCAACAATGTAGGCTTTGTTTGGTTGCCTCGCTGTATATAGTATATATGCATTACTGGGCATCAAAACTGAAAATGTACTATTAAGCTTAAGATGTATTATTATCATATTATGTACAAGTCAAGATGCTTCATTTTTGGGACATCTCCAAACACCCATTGGCCATATCTCTTATATATCACATGCTTTATACATCCAAACAAAGGCTTACATTTCAGGTATTTATGAAATGAATAAAAAATTGATCTTGGAGTTGAATCTGTAATGCAGGTTGCTCTGGCTAACATCTTAGAAGGCATAGTTGAAGCCCTCAAGGCAAGACGTGAAGTATCTTACTTATTCATAAAGCCCGTATCCAAGAAAGAGGCGCCGGACTACCTTGACATAATAGAGCACCCGATGGATCTCTCCACGATCCGGGACAAAACCAGGAAAATGATATACAAAGACCGTAAGCAATTCCGTCATGACGTTTGGCAGATTGCATATAACGCACATCTCTACAACGAAGGGCGCAATCCTGGGATCCCGCCTTTAGCACAGCAACTCCTGGATCTATGTGATTTCTTGTTAGAGCAAAACGACGCCGCATTGACTGAAGCTGAAACGAGCATTGCTGATTTGTAGTTGTATAACTTGTATTATTCATATTAGATGGTTCTTGACCCTGGTTTACTTTACAGGTGTTTTGAGGCCTTATAAATTACTGTGTAGTGCTTGGAATTTTGTTTGTATAAATGTAAATCTATCTAATTTAGTTACGAGTTACGACTAACTTAGCCACTTTAACCTTTTGGAATTCCATTCATATTTTTCCAATGTTACCTGCTTCGAAGAGCACTGTAATCCTTCAAAGATACGTTTTTCTTCGCATGGTGGCTAGATTAGATGTTACCCGTGTTACAAAAATAATAGTTTTAATTAAAATAAGGAGTTTAATAGAAATCCTTAAAAGATATTACTTAATGTCAAATGTTGATTTCAGTGTCCAATTTAGCTGACTATCATGTGACAGTCAGCAAAATTGTACGAATTGTCAAAGCATAGAACAAACTTGGAAAAAATAGCATCTGTTACAAATTAGAATAAAATGAAACACATTACACAACAGCTTCAGAACTACATAAATCCCCAAGAGGATGAGAAAACTAATTATGCACAACATAATTTACAGGCAAGTTAAAAATAACCTTTCAATTAAGATTAACGAATTAATATAACACATCACCAACAAAACCTTGGAGCACCAGTAGCATCTCAAGGTTTTTATCAAAGCAAACAGTCGCGTAACCTTTATATAGGAAGGCCACGACGCTCAAATTCTGCTCCCATGCCAAACTAGTCACCCTTTACCTATTCCAGAGCTCCGAGCTCAAACCGATGAAGTAATGACAGACTTGTATCTATCCAGAGTCAGGGCCATTAGTCTAAAAATCATGGCAGAAGTCGAGGTTATTTTAGCACCAACGTAATCAGAAAGCTGTACAGAGGTTGGTCTTCAGATTAGACGAATTTTCCTGTTGGGTTGGAGTGGTATTAGGGTTGCATAGCCGAATTCTTTTTGGCTCAGATATGTTCATGTGTGAAATAGCAACAGCAAGAACATCAACAAATCCATTATCTTGTTCATCAGACTTCGATGAGCCTGTTAAAGAAAGGTGATTAGCACCATTGCTGTTAGAGCCAAAACGTTTTGGATTGTTACTTGTGGACTCCACACTTGACTCGACAGTCACTTGTCGTAAGGTTGTTGCCCTTGCAGCTTTTCTGACTCTTGGCTTTAACGTTAGCGATGTCACTGATGGCTGTGTGTAAAATAAAATCCATGGATGTCCTTCAAGAAACAATAAACATGGTATTATTATTATTATATGTACTATCCAAAAGTGACTCAATCTTAAGTTATTTATTTACCAATTTTTCAAAACATGGTTAAAACCCTAATATGGAGAAATTCTATTAGATTGAATATATTTAGGATTTTTTAAGTTGTTTTAATGGGGTTTATCCTTGTGTTTTTTGGTTTACAGTTTCCAAAAACGTATTCCTTACACTATGTCCTTATAGGTCAGAAAAAGAAATATTTAGTATCTAGTATTAAAGTCATAGTAAAATTAAGAAAAAGGAGTCTTACTCAATACATCATCAGCAGATAGCCTTTTGCAAACATCCCTGCATAGCATCCGAGCAATCAAATCACGAGCAAGCTGAGAAACAGATGCCCAAAGTTCACTCTCAAAATTGAGATTTACGGTCTTGATAGCCTCGAAAATACCATCTATAGAGTTGCCTTGAAATGGTAGAAGACCAGTTAAAAGTGCATGAAGGAGCACCCCAGCACTCCAGATATCCACTTTCTCTGAATATTCACCTGCCAGCACTTCAGGAGCAACATAGGCTGGACTACCAACTACACCTGCCAAACGTTGTCCTGCAATAAATCAGAAGTTTTTAGTGAAGAATCATCATATGTACCAAAATGTAGTATATTGGCTTTACTACATTTTCCTTCATGGGTGAAAAACTGAAAATGTCCCAATGCAATTCTTTTTATGTGCAAAATTTGTGTATTAGTTTTGGTGAATGGAACCCAAACCCATTTGATATTCACAACTATATTGTGATTGACAAAACCTTATATAACAATACCCGCAAACAGAAATTAAAGAGAAACAGGAGTACAAATCAGTATCAAACAAAAAAGGAAAAGGGTCCTAATATCAATAAACATAAAATCTAAAAGGTTCAGACTTGGTTGCCCATAGACTCATAGGTCATAGCCCTCCAAGAAAAGCACTTAAACACAGTTTCCTACAATAACTAATACCAAGCAGATGCACAAACATAAAAGCACAACTTCATATAACATTTATATCCTTCATATGAAAATTTATAGTAAATGGAAAGCAACAACACTTTTTCAGGTTTGAACATACCATTCACAATCCTAGCAGCCAAGCCAAAATCTGCAAGTTTAATGCTTCCTGTGGAAGTCAGAAGAATGTTCTCTGGCTTTATATCACGATGAACTACTCCCATGTCATGACAATACTTAACCACTAGAATTATATCCCTTAGAATTTTAGCAGCACGGCGCTCAATAAAATGTCCTCCTTCCTTTTCCATTTGGTCCAACAACCTTCCACTTGAGCAGAGCTCCATCACAAGAAAGAAAGAATCTGAATCCTCATAAACTGCTTTTAGAGTGACAATGCCTGGATGCCCAGAGAGATGCTGCATTATCTCAACCTCACGGTGAACAAGCTCTTGTCCTTTTTTCAATACTTTGCATGCAAATTTCTCACCACTTAATTTGTTCTGACACATCACAACATACCCGAATTTCCCTTGACCAATTGTGGCTCCTAAATCATAATCCTGTTCAATCTTCTTCTTCCGGCCCATTCTAGTTGCTACCTCGATACAGCCAATTTTCCTCTTCAGACCCCTCCCAGGTGGATCCGAAGACAGGCGACCATAAGGTGGAGCAGTTACAACTCCACTAACCCTACTCTTTGATGAAGCAGCAGCTTCTTCAGCTACATCTCCCCTACACTTCTTTCTCAGCCTAGAAAAATCCTCCAAGGACAGACGAGACAATGCAATTGATAGCTGGCAATGGTACTTCCAACTAGTTGACTGTACAATCTCAGCCCCCTTCCTCTTCTTCACTAAGGACTCCATTAAACTCTCTCTCATGGACAAAATGGTATCAAGATGTCAAACATTAGCAGACTCGACACAAGAGTTTTTCCACAACTGTTACATCTAACACTACTACTAAAGTCCTAATGAAGTCAAGAACCTCACATCTAAACCAATAAGAAC
Source organism: Fallopia convolvulus (assembly GCA_964016875.1). NCBI lineage: Eukaryota > Viridiplantae > Streptophyta > Magnoliopsida > Caryophyllales > Polygonaceae > Fallopia > Fallopia convolvulus. The sequence continues at coordinate 63,283,809 of OZ024725.1, forward strand.
TAATTAACTAGGACAGCTACTCAAAACACAGCTATAATCCAACAAGATTTTTGATCCGATTGAATGAATGTTCCGCCTGACTGCGCAAAGATATCCAAAACTCACATAGTTTCAATCCGAGAGAAAATTTCAATCGAACATAAACAAGTAGATTGCAACCCTTGATTCTCGATAAAACTCTGCAAAAACAATACCACATACAATCAATCAAACCAAGAATCAACGGGGAAAACGAAAGAAAAGCTTACAGATCAACCCTAGACCCTAGGGATTGAAAACTGAAAAGCACCTCTGAGCATAAAAAACCTCTTGATTTTCTTCTTCCGGCCCATTTGGAGGTGTAATTCAGTTGATACACCAACAAACCTACTCAAAAACAACAAAACAAAAAACAACGCAATCAAAAGATCAATCAAAGAGCACCGAAAACCCTAGAAATCAGCATAGAAGATACCAAAACGCGCGCAATGCGCCGCTGACGCCGAGAAACTATCTTGCGAGAGATGAGACAAATCGGAGAATGTGAGTTGAATAGTGGAGACTGGAGAGTGTTTGTTGGAGCGAGATTGGAGGAGAATCAGAACTGACGCATTCCTTACCTTCGAAGAAGGGAAAGCGAAAGCAGAAGAAATAATAGTAATAAATAGGATAAGCGTTGAAAAGGAGGAGACAGAGAAAAAAGGGTTCTCAGCTGCACTAACTGACTTTTGACGGTGACGGTGGGAAGACAACCGTCTGTCAGGTTAGCGCGCCATGTCACCGTTTTATTTTGCGTGCGTAGCACTACTGGATTTTGGACTACTAAAACTCGGGCCCAATAGTCCGGCCTTATACAATGGGCCCAATAGTTACATGCTAAAGTCAAATGGTGTGACACTGATAAATTTGAAGGTGGACTTGTAGTTGGTAGTTGGTACTATGATCAAACTAAATAAATAATTAGATAGCAAATAATGTTGTTATCCATCTTGATTAAATAATGTTATCCATTACATATAAATTATTAATTAAATTTTTTGTCAAAATTAAAAACTAGGTCCTGATGTGAAACATGGTGTGTTTGATACTTTAAATTGAAAGGATAAATAGACCCAATAGCTTCCTTTATATTTACGTTTTCGTTGGTTATGACCAATCGAAGCCCAAAGATATATAAAAAAAAATTGTGTAAAAAATAAATCATTATTTATTAATTGGAAACAATAAAATAACATTATGGATAAATATTGCTAATTTAATTTTTTATAAGAGAAAAAATTTGACCATCAAATAATTCTGATAGATTGAGAATTGAGATTCGACAATTGAATAAATCGATATGAAAAACATAACAACAAATGAACAAAAATCTCTAGCCAAAAACTTGGAAAATAATTGTTAATACTTGAAATTTTATTGGAAAATAATTGTTAACCCTTGAAATAGAAACTGTTAAGATTCTTTGGCATGAATAATGGTAAGTTTAAGATTTTTTTGGTAGGATGATAAATGTTTACTACATACACTCCAAGCTAAATAGTCACGTATATATACAATGATGTCGATCGAGTGGCGACAATTTATATACTCCAATTGCCTTCTCTGGGAAACTTCTCACTCCCTGCCAAAACCGAAGACTCTCGAATCCCCAAATTCCGCTTCCGACACCGCGGCGCAACCGCATGGAAGAGGAAAACTCCGTCCTCAAATGGCGGAACAGCCTTCCATCACCGGTAATCGTCGTTCCCGCCAATCTTGAATCCATTCCGATGACCAAACCCCGCAAATCCCCTCCCGTCAACGGCCACTACCGCCTCCTGCCTCCGTCAACTTCTTCATCGTCGTCATCGTCTCCGTCGTCCTCCTCCTCCATCTCCGCCGCCGCTGATTTCGATCTGGCCTCCTTCAAGTCCTCTCCGATGTCTTACACATCCCTCAAAGACATCCTCCCCACCAGCCCCGTCCTCATCCCTCCTACTCCTCCCTCGGCATCCACCGGATCTTCCTCCGCTTTCGCTCCGGCGGCCTCCTCCCCCGGCGGCGCGTCCACTCTGGAGATCACCATCCGCAACCGCCTCGTGAAACAGGCCGCTTGGGCGTACCTCCAGCCGATGGCGTCCTCCCCTTCCGCCTCCGGGCGCCGCCTCTGGAGCTACTTCACCGGCGATTTTATCAAGCCGCTGTTGTCCTCGATCAAGCGCGCACTCGTCGATTGGGCGGCGCGTTCATGTAATTGGATTGCCGACGCGCTTTGGCTCCTTCTTTGTAGGTGATGTCGACATCGATGATGATTTTGACGGTAACGGACCCTTTTTCTTCCTGCCGTCTTTTCACGGCGTGTTCGTTATTTTTTTTTTATGGTAGACAGACGTGCTTTTTTGGTGGATTGGTGGGTCAGGATTCATGGTGAGTCTTTGATTTATAAGCAAAAACAAAAGAAAGGTAACAAAAAGTTGTAAAGAAAAGTTTTTTTTTTTTAAAAAAAAGATAGTATATTCACATACTCTTATTTATTTTTCCTATTTTTAGGTAGTTGCCAGATAAACAAGAAGAAAAAAATTATAAGAAAAAATAAAGATGTTTGATTGGTTACAGTTAGTAGTATCCACTATGGTTTGAGCTGGACTGGCCCCAATAATCCTCTACGTGTACATATTTACCGTGTGGGCCTTATCGGGCTTCGTCTGCACCGTCGTGGGATCGGGCAACGGCGCCGCCTAGTATCGCATCGACGGAGGCATCGGTGGCGCCGATGGTTGCGGTGGCCACCGCATGAAGGGACCGCTTGGATGACGAGGATTGGCAATGTGGGCAGGGGCGGGGCGGTGGTGTGGAGGAGAGGCCGGCGGGATATAGTCCATGGGCGGTGGCGGCCGCGGTGGAGATCCTCCCCTTCTCCTGTCACCATCGTCATTTCTCTGCATTTTTTGAGTAAAAAGATGTGTTGTGTCCATGTATTAAGTATAAGTTTTGTTATTGATGGAATGTGTATAAAGCTTTTAAGTATGCCAAAAAGTATATGCTCGATGTTTCATTTTCATTCCTATCCGCTCACTCAGTTTGAGCAAATGGATTTTAAACAATGTAAGTGTTAATTAAAACACATAGACATAGTTAAAATGAGAAGTAGGTCCCTCTTTTCACAAAACCATCAACCAAAAGGCAATGTTCCCTTGCAAAAGGGTCCCAATTCATTGGGTCTTCGCCCTATTAACTGAAGATCAACACTAGTGAAAGTAATCAAAAATCTTGTCTCCCAGTCACCCAGTGAAACTTCTTTTGGAGTTCAGGTAGAAAGTATTGGTCCTTATGTTTTAACCTAAATTTGAAGATTATAAACATTGTGAATCTGTGATGATTTATAATCATTGTTCTTAAAAAGATTAGCATGTGAATCTAATTCCCACATGTATTAATAATGCGCAATGTTTCTAACTCAAGTCCTCAGAAAATAGACTGCTAATTTTGAAAACATGTTACCCCTACAAAGGAAAAGATGAACCATCCATACTAAAGAAAATTAAAATTTTAAAACAAAATAAATTCAACACAATAATTCCCAATCATGGCTCTAACCTATGCTAGAAAAGCCATTTATTGTATATGTGATATCTATATATACCTGTTGTACCCCATTGCTGGCAGTCCTGAGTCTTTGAGACTGAGTTAGCATGTACTGAATCACCTGAAAAAATGCCCCTTGACCAAGCTCAGTGCAGTTTTGCCAGTAATATATGGCCAAATCCCAGGCCCTCAATCTCAGATCCTTAAGAAACTTCTCAATGTCGGTTTCGTGGCTCGAAACAAGGGGTCGAAGAAAGGTCTCGTACACATAGCTTGTTCCCTGTTGGAGCAAAATTAAGTTCAGATCCTTGAATGTTGTTAGAGTAAGTCTTTCTGTTATGTATTAATTACCCTAGTTCTTGGGGACCAGAGGTATATGATGAATGCCAATTTGAGTTCATCATATAAAGGGACCCTGTGGAAAGTAAATGAAAAAAAAATCTACATTTAACAAAATGCCAACAGAGAACAAACATGTTCAATTCACACATTTAATGAAAAGGTCAGTTTGATCTTACCATGAAATGAATATATCGCCAAACTTTTCACATACTGAGAGCATAGCAACAATTATCCTACAAAATTGAGGAAAACCTTAATTGTCAATACCATGTCAAACTCAGACAAAAAAAAAACTTAAATTCCATGCCAAAAATAGTTTTAGAGCGCAATCACTTGGAATTTTATGGATCATCCATAGAAAACCCCTAGCCACTTACATAATATTTGCACTCTCAAACACCAGATTAGTCAGTCACTTTCGTGCCAGAAACATTTCAATTATATAATTTTGAACCGGTTTTTACTAGAAAAAAAAAAGTATTAAACATTATTCACAAGAAGATTAGAAAAGATATTACTTGCGTGTATAGCTCTACGTGATCGCAATGGTCTTTTTTATATAGCATTAGTAAACTAAGAAATCACTAAGCAACTTCATCCTTACGCCTATTAATGCAATGAGTTTAACTATATACTGTCATTAAATAGTTCTAAACCAACAGACCAGAAGCTGTCAAACTTAAAATTGGATTAATTGATGTTAATTTATAAATCATCCAAGCAACTGAGCAGATGATCCAATCATATTGTAAGTATGAACACATTCAAACACGGTTTCCATTTACCAGTATTGGCACCAAAAACGAAGATCGTTCATGTCAACTCTGCTATCCTCCATAGTCCTGAAGCATTGGAATGCGGGATATGGCCTTTTGACACGGGATCAGCCAGATCTCATATCCAAGAATCATCCTGCAAACAAACAGTTACAAAATCAAACTAATCAATCGTTAGGAAGTGAAGAAAAATCGAACAGGATGATGAATTCTCCAATATTAATCATAGGCAAGAGAGAAATTCGATCGATTCGACTTACACGAGCACTCTGCTGATGAATTCCCCCAACATTTTGGATTTCTATGATTACTCCTCTAGTCCTCTCCCCTCTCAGATCGATTTCACGGAACTGGAATTCAAATTAAAAGGATCCAGAAATCCTACAGCATTGAGAGAGAGAGAGAATTGAAAAGATAGTTAATAAAATAATCTGTGATCGTTTGTAAAAAGAGAGTGAAAATTGAGATTCCGAAAGCGATTCTAGATAAGAACCTTGAGATTTTTTGGAAATTGATGATGAGTTTTCCACCTTGAGAAAGATCATCTTCAATTTATGCGATGTAAGAAATTATAAATGAAAGACTCAGAATCAGTCAGCGTATTCAACAACGGAAGCGTCAAATTGAATTCAGATCGAATTAATTACAGAGAAGTGAATAAAGTATTACCGGACTCTTTCAGCGCGACGACTTCAGCATCAATTTCAGTTTCCGCGTAGAATATTCAACCAGAAAATCTGATGCCGTACCTCGATCAATCGGATAATGAAGGCGAAGAGTTTGGACAAAGAGATAGAGACGAAGAGAGTAGTTGATTCTGATTTTCTTCTTGTGGTTTGTTTAATGGGGAAGACTTGAATTGGGAGGAAACTCAATTGTTTAAAAAAGCTTGAGAAGAGGGGGAATTGGGGAAATGTTTGAATTTTTCAATGGTTTATCGAATATAAAAAAGCGCCACTGGGGAAATTGGATTAGCGTGATACGATAGAGAAGATTACTTGCGAAAGACACCTTTGGCAAAAATTATTGCACGTAAAAACGAGGCGGTTTCCTTCGTTTTGGCGCCACTTTTTTTTTTTATCTCCTTTGAGCAAGACAGTTTCCTTCATACGGAGTATTAAAAGTTGAGTAATATTTTTCTGTGGATTATATTTGGTTTAATATAATTAGATTTGATTAACATCAAAGATGCCGTAGTAGCGACAAAATTAATTATTTTCCCTTTTCTTTTGTTTAATGTTTGGGCCACTGAAAATTGCATGACTTTGTTTTGTTTATGGCAACGAAAACTTAGGAATTATAATTGGGAGTGGACCACGAAATGTATATAAGCCCTGTTGGGCCACTAAACGTTACAGCATTGGCCCAAAATGTGATGAACTGGAAATCGTGTTGCAAACTCTTCGTGATTGCCAACCGATTCATCTAATTTGGGAGTCATTGACTGGAAATGATATGCCTTGTGATTTTTTCACCATCCAGGACACCACTGAATGGGTTTATTTAAATGTCCAAAAGTGTGATCAATTGGTTGTTGTGTTTACATATATGCTTTGGCTCACGTGGAAATGTAGAAATGGATTAGTTTTTGAAGGAAAAGACTTGACTTCAACTCTCAGCGTTGATGTTGTGCAACAGGTTGAGTGTTACGAATCTAATGCCTCTAAGCTCCAATGCGTTGTTCCGATTTCCACTTAGCAGCAACAACAAATTGTCAATTTGAGTCCACCGTCTGCTGGTTGGATGAAACTCATTGTCGACGGTGTGTCTAAGGGCATCCCTGGTCGTGCGGGGGGTGGAGGCTTCCTTCGGACTGATGACGGGAATTGTGTGTGGGCTTTTACTTTTTCGTGTGGTTCTTGCATGGTGCTTACTGCTGAACTTCTTGTCATTTCTCAATGGGCTGCAGCAAGCAACAACAGGTACTCACATAAGGCGTCTTATTCTAGAGTCTGACTCGGCAATAACTTGCAATCTTTTGCAAACAAGGTCTACAACTACACACCCGGATTTTTATGTCCTTAAGAAGTGTTGGGACTTGATTGATCGAGATGGATGGGAAGTTCGTCTTCGTCATGATGCCAACAAAACCGTTGATGCTTTAGGTACGTAATTGGGCTATCACACTCAATTCCCTTTAATTTCTACTATTGCTAATGATGATATTGTAGGCCTTCATGACTATAACTCTTCTATTTAATTAAATAAAGTATGTAACCTTTTGATCAAAAAAATAAAGGTTTTATGTAATGTACCTTCTAGACACATTATGAAATTTAAAAATTAAAATTCTATAATAAAATAAAAAATATTCTAAATAAAAAATTCATAATTTTTTCTAAATCAGATGTTTTATATAAAAAAAAATTGTACAATTATGCATCTGAGCACAGATGAATGCGTAATTGCGTATCCATAGCAAATCTCTGTTAAACTGAGTGATCAGGAATTCAGGATACATCAATACATCATACATTGCCCTTGGCCTTATGTCCACCTTTCCCTATTTGCTTCATTGAACTGACCAGTGTGACCTGTAATCAATTCCTTATAATTAATCCTCTAGTATAAGTATCTTGGTTAAATAAATCAAAGAGCACAAAGTTTCACGTATATAATACTCCAGTAGTACTAATCTCTTCTGCCCTACAACTACAACGGTGTATTTTTTATTTATAGAACAGTCAATCATGGCATTTGTCTCTTTGCAATTCTTCTAATTACCCCTCTAATTAGAGTGATGATGTCAATAAAACAATGATACTTTTAATTTGTATCCTAAATTATAAACACCCCGTATTATATTTAGATATTCAAATCTAAAATATAAATAAACAAATTTTATTTAAAAAAAACATAAACAAATCAATGTAATAAGAATTTTATATTTAAAGATTCGTAATCTATACTCTAAGATATACTCGTAGGTCATTAAAATTAAAACCATACCAAACACAAAATTAACGTTATAGAGGTGGTGGTTGCTTAAGGTCATGCCACGTACATAGGCCAAACATGTATTTAATCATGGCTCGATCTGCATAACAGCATATATAAGGCTTTTCTCTAGGGGCGAATACATTATACATATTGCATAGATGGCTCAAAATCTTATCTAGAGTACGTATATATCTTCGCCCTGTAAAAGATATATTATTATACGGAGTATCTGTTAGTCCCCAAAAGTTCGTACGAAAGAAGTTTAAAAAGCATACACAGAAGATTGGATCACTAATTACAAGCAAAACATGACAATTTTCTCTTTAATATATCAACAATGATGGAAATTCGCAACCAGGTGAGTGTGTGAATTTTTCAAATATTTTTTTCTAACTTATACCCTAAAAACATAAATTAAATACGGAGTATGTCATTTTTAGTAGCTAAAACCTAAAAATAATACTTATAAATCTATTAAAAATTAATTAAATTTAAATGGATACTCCACTTAATTTAACAAAACGTTTTTATTTTATTAAAGCTTGGGAAATGGGCAAAAGTGAAAAGCCTTGATATGGAATTAATGGAAACGGTAAAAGTAGTTATTTTTCTTGTTGCCAAAAAAAATACAATTAAGGTTTTGTCAAATATATTAAAGTCATTATCCTTTTTCAAAATTTACCTCAAGTTATTGCATGGTAAAATGAACGGGTAAAACTTGTTCAACTCTCTAAGAATTTACGTCGGACCTTCATTTCACCCATGAATTAATTTACAAGCAATCCTCTCCTAAGTTTGGACCCAACAAACACTTGTCCAACACTAAAGTTTCTACAGAAGCTTTCTCTTACCGAAGATTTTCTCTTGGTCTGCATTTTTTAACCTTTCGATCTCCCCTATACTACGTACGATGTGGAAATTGGATAAGACGAATTAACTTTATGCATGCATGACTTTAATTTGTTCATCTCTCGATCTCTTCGTTAAATTAATGCTTGCTTTTTCGTTCATACTTATCCTATAACACGATCTACCGTAGTACTCCTCTAACCTAAGATATTAATTTCAGTCAAAAGTTAAAACATGGGTTACATTGCTTCGTGATTGACCGCGCATATATAAAAGGAATTACCGGCATGTGAAACTGAGCCTAACGCAAATAGACCCAAATTGAAATTTACTAGAAGTCTAGAACCAGTATCAATTTATTTAAGACGATCTCTCTAGTACGTGTTATTTAAACCAAATTAGACAATTCAAAATTATGATAACTTAATTTTAAAGGGAATGTAAGATGATGATAACTTAATTAAATTAACCCAAATCACCTGAAATCGAAAGGAGCCAAGAAATTGTACTCCAGCTGATTCTTAACTCTACCCATGTGCATGTGCAAGCTAAGATTAATGTACTTTGGACCAAACTTGCAGGACCAGCCATGACACTATAGATAGCTAGTAGTGATCGGCTAGTCAAAAGAGAGGTGTGTTGGTCCCCAATTGGCCACTTGATTTATCACTACTTTAATTACCATGCATGACACGAACAAAATGTCATTATCTTCATATATATTTTTAAATTGGAGAATTCGATTGAAAATTGTTGAACTTGGAAGGAGATCG